>CM062812.1:24542336-25820872 GCA_031772625.1 Pinus tabuliformis
GAAGCAATTTCAAGAGGGATATTGGGCACTACTCTATGATTCAAGATATAAAGATTTCAAGGTCAAACTGAGGAAAAGTTGGCTAGGACCTACACTGTGGAGAGATGCAATGACAATGGTTCAGTTCTGAACAAAACCATTGATGATGAAGCCATCCCCATGCTTGTCAAAGGACACCAGTTGAAAATCTACAAGAAACCCCTCTCCAAGCGAGAGTTCGTTGAAGGATTGAATAGTTCAGTGATGGTAGTGGAGCATGTCTTAGCCTCCACTTCACCCAATCACTAAAGAAAAAGAGAAAAAAAAACAAAAAAAATAATAAGGACTCAAGTGAAAACCTCCATGAGGCGCTTGAGTCCCATCATTGGGTTGAAAACCTCTCCTGAGGCGGCCCAGTGGTGTCAAAAAAGAGAAGAAATAAAATAAGATCCCTGGGTGAAAACCTCCCTTGGAGGCACCCAGGGCAAGCAACTAGGGTGAAAACCTCCCTGAGGCACCTTGGTTGTTTTCAAAAAAAAAAAAAAGAGAAAAAAAGAAAAAGAAAAATGAATTTCCAATTGTACTGCAGGTGCAAGAGGACTACAAGAAGCAACAGCAGGTGCCAAAGGAGCTCTAAAACCAATACCAGTGTTAGAGACTAGATTTTCCTCAGGCTGAAAAGACAAGGTTCTAGGTCCACATCAAACCACGCTCAGCCTCGTAGCTAGCCTTACGAGGATAGGAGAGGGCTCTCTCCGGGTCAATCTCAGCGAAAGATAATCAATGGGGCTTGAGATCACTGAATAACAAACTAATTTAGGCTAGGTATGAAGTGCAAAGGATTTGATTTGAGTTTTTGAAGGTTTTGAGGGGTTTTATGTATAGGGTTAGGAGATTTTTTTGTAGGGTTATGGTTTGAAGTTTTTGGAGCTGAGAATTTGGGACAGAGAATTTAAGATAGGGGTTTGATGATTTTAGAGGGTAGGGAAGACTGAAATTAAGGAAAAAGAATGAAATAAAGGAGAAAATAGAATGAGGGAAAAGGATGAACTTGGTGCAAATAGCTTTTAAAACCCTAGGCAGCCATTCTTATGTGAGGGTTTTGACATGGTGGATTTTGATTATGAGTTTAGACCATCACCATTCATTAATCACCGTATCAAAGCACAAATTTGAATGCAATGTAGTGATAAAGATCCTACCTAGCAATTCTGTGCATTTTCATGGCGATTTGGAGCAAAGTTTAGCAATTTCGGGCTTTGGAACTGTATGCGCTGCGCAGCTTGCCCAACGCGCCGCGCCTTCCCAGTGTGTCATGCCCATTCAAAAATACACTGTGCGATTTCTCCCAGTGCGTCACGCCTATTCAAAAATACACTGCGCGATTTCTCCTAGTGCGTCGCGCCTCCCCGGTGCGCCGCGCCGGCAAGTTGCAGCGATTTTTTGTCTAATTTCTCACTCTTTCACAAAAATCACTTTGAGATGCCTCCTCTTTGTTCTTGGCATGCAAATGAATGTTTTAAATCTTGGAGACATGCTTTATGTATTGGCTTTTCAAATTAATTTTGTCAAAAACCCATTTTTGTAATGTTTTGCAGATGACCTTTATTTCAACCTCTGTTTTGGACTTTTTCACTACTTTTCACTTTGTAATGAGCGAAATGACCCGAGCTTGGCTTGTTTTTGCAGGTTAGGGAGCTTCTTAGGCTAAGGAAAAGAACCAGGGTGTAGGTGAAGAAATTTCCAATGAAGAAAAAAATTTACATGAGTTTGTACAAATAAAGCTGAATACTTTGTTTTTTCCTCAAAACAGAGTTTTGAGGAAAAACACATTTAGAACACTTTTTAACAAAATTTACTGGCGATAGAACATCCTCATGGCCTGCTGGTGATCATCGAACACTCTGAAGCATTTATTGACAAAACCCTAACGAAACCCTAGACCTACTTGACACTAAAACCCTAAAGACAACTTTTGCAACTTTGATGAAAAGATTGTTAAATGAAGAGCCAGCAGGCAGATAACATGAGGGGAATGAGTGACAAGGCCCTTCTGTCAGATTATGGCATGCTCCTAGTGGAATGCATATCGAGCTGAATGAGACACCTAAAAATGAAATGCAATAAGAGAAATGATCTCTGACGGAGGGATGACCAGACCGACTCTAACATTGGCTCCAATGGGGATGGTAGCTCCAAGGAGGTGCCAAGAACGGCAGATCTCTGGAAGAGCTAGACAGTGCCTTCGTCCATTGGGCTATGGAGTCGATGACTTCAAAACACCCAAAAACCAATTACTATGAAACTTTAACTCAACACTCATAGTTGAACTAACTAATGAAAAACTGAAGCAAGACTCTCAAAAGCTGAAACTGGACACTCAGCTGAAACTATCTTTAAGCTGAATGAAACAAAAAATGACTCAAGACTTACTTAACTGAAACAAGTACTTACAAAAGCTTTTTACTAGCAGCAGACCATCAAGATTTGAGGGTTTTCAAATCATGATGGCAACCACCCACTTACTAATGAAATATGTACAATCATGTGAAGTGGGCCTTCCAATGTAACCAATCCAACAAATGCCTACTCAATGAACTTCTGCTCTCTCTTTCCTTGAGCAAGAAGAATGATGTACATGTAGGCAACTCACAATAAGAACTGAAACCAAGGCTTATGCTAACCAACCAGGCAACATTCATCTTCTCTGATGCTTGCAAAAGAATGCCGAAAGGATCTTGAAAATCCTGAAGCACTAGCTTGTCTTGAGATCCAGCAGCAAAAACACAAGTACTCCCTTCATTATGATCTGAAAGAACAACTGGTTGTTGAGTGATAGGAAGGCATAGAGAGGTATAAGCTTCTACCATCTGAGTGTTAGCTGTAAATTCCTTGACCATGATAAATTCTGGCATATTGTCTTTCTCAGGCTTGTATTCCTCAACTTCATAATCTAGGTCATTCTTAAACAAAAAACAATCTTCACGATTATCAAACACTACAGCCTTATCATCTTCATGAAAGAAAATATTATCTATTTGCTGATCAATAAAGCTAATTTCAAGACTATCATTATTTTCAAAAGTGGAAGAAATTTCACCAACACTTTCTTGACCATGTGCACACTGCAGACCTGCATTAGCTTTGGCTGTAACCTGACCTTTCAAGAGTCGATCTATCTCATCTTCAGACAAAGGAGATAATACTTTCTGTTTTGTTTTGCTCAAGTGATTTTTGTCTTCTTGAAATAACATTTTAAAACATGAAAAATCTGAATGACAGTCCTGATCTTCTGAAATTTGGAAACATTGTTGATCATCTTCATATGACATGGCAATCAAATTATCCAAATTATCATTTACCACCGAATTATCAAAAGAAGATTTTTCACTTACTTGAACAAAGGTTTCATCTTGTTTTTCATCAAATGACTGGATTACCTCCTCATGAAGGCTTTGTTCAACAACTCTGTCTTCTTCATACCAGATGATCTCAACAACAGAGCTCTCCTTCATGGGATTCAACACAAGGTAGTCTACATCATCACGATCTGAATCTAGATCTGAAATAGCCGACTTGACTTTATCACATTCTGAAATTGAAACTTGACTTTCCTGCATACTGTTTTCTTCATCTATGGACAGATCTGAAATAAAACCTTCTCTTTCATAATTTTCCACTGTACTTAGATCTTGATCCTGCTGCAAATTTTCCTGCGCATCTTGATAAGTATCCTCTTTATGCTGCTGAAATGGATTTTCATACAAGGCTTCCATGATCTCATCATCCATGAAATTATCATCTTCATAATATTTCTCAAGGCTTTCAATAAAACTATAAGCATGTTTGCAACAGTCCTGAACTAAATTTAATGATGGATAAGAGTCTTTATACCTTTCAAAGAACATGGCATGAAAATCCTTTAAACAGTAAATAAAAGCAGGCGACAAACTTTCATACCAAGATCGGGCTTCACCTTCCAGAGTGGCCATGAATATCTTCATCAAGCAATCTTCAGGAAAATCAACCTTCAATTTGCGAATATGCATGTGAAATCTAACCATATGTAGAGCAGCATCATTCTTATCATCATATTTAAACACAGGCAAATTCCTTTGCCAATTTACCTTTGGAATTTTATTTGGAAAACCTGGAATGTGATCGCGGCTCATGGGAGCGTATCTTCTTGCAACCCGCTCCATCTTGAAAATCTTAAAGCTACTGATCTTCCTGAAGTGGAGTCACTATGAAGCATTGATCGTTGGATTTTTCAATGAATGAAGTCGCCAGGTGAATGATTTCAGCCTTCTTTTGTCTTATTGTTTTCCACCATCAACAATCAGATCTGAACTTGATACATGTACTGGGGCAATTAACAAGTTAGATGTCACGTTTACAAGCTAGACCGGAGATTGACTGAAGCAGCGTTTATCTACCTGCACTAATGCAAAGCAAAAGCATATTGAAGGCTACCTGGCATAACTTCAAGCTTCGTCTGTAGCTTATAAAACAAATGACATCAACAAGCAAACCATTTTCTCCCCAGTATAGTCGCCACTATGTTAGAGCCTAGATTTGCCTCAAGCTGAAAAGACAAGGTTCTAGGTCCACATCAAACCACGCTCAGCCTCGTAGCTAGCCCTACAAGGACAGGAGAGGGCTCTCTCCAGGTCAATCTCAGCGAAAGATAATCAATGGGGCTTGAGATGATTGAATAACAAACTAATTTTAGGCTAGGTATGAAGTGCAAAGGATTTGATATGAGTTTTTGAGGGTTTTGAGGGGTTTTATGTATAGGGTTAGGAGATTTTTTTGTAGGGTTAGGGTTTGAAGTTTTTGGAGCTGAGAATTTGGGACAGAGAATTTAAGATAGGGGTTTGATGATTTTAGAGGGTAGGGAAGACTGAAATTAAGGAAAAATAATGAAATAAAGGAGAAAAGAGAATGAGGGAAAAGGATGAACTTGGTGCAAATAGCTTTTAAAACCCTAGGCAGCCATTCTTATGTGAGGGTTTTGACATGGTGGATTTTGATTATGAGTATAGTCCATCACCATTCATCAATCACCGTATCATAGCACAAATTTGAATGCAATGTAGTGATAAAGATCCTACCTAGCAATTCCGTGTGTTTTCATGGCGATTTGGAGCAAATTTTAGCAATTTTGGGCTTTGGAACTGTATGCGCCACGCAGCTTGCCCAACGCACCGCACCTTCCTAGTGCACCGCGCCCATTCAAAAATACACTGCGCGATTTCTCCCAGTGCGCCGCGCCTCCCCGGTGCGCCGCACCTTCTGCCCAATGCACCACGCCGGCAAGTTGCAGCGATGTTTTGTCCAATTTCTCACTCTTTCACAAAAATCACTTTGAGATGCCTCCTCTTTGTTCTTGGCATGCAAATGAATGTTTTAAAACTTGGAGACATGCTTTATATATTGGCTTTTCAAATTAATTTTGTCAAAAACCCATTTTTGTAATGTTTTGCAGATGACCTTTATTTCAACCTCTGTTTTGGACTTTTTCACTGCTTTTCACTTTGTAATGAGCGAAATGACCCGAGCTTGGCTTGTTTTTGCAGGTTAGGGAGCTTCTTAGGCTAAGGAAAAGAACCAAGGTGCAGGTGAAGAAATTTACAATGAAGAGAACAAAATTTACATGAGTTTGTACAAATAAAGCTGAATACTCTGTTTTTTCCTCAAAACAGAGTTTTGAGGAAAAACACATTTCGAACACTTTTTAACAAAATTTATTGGCGATAGAACATCCTCATGGCCTGTTGGTGATCATCGGACACTCTGAAGCATTTATTGACAAAACCCTAATGAAACCCTAGACCTACTTGACACTAAAACCCTAAAGACAACTTTTGCAACTTTGATGAAAATACTGTTAAATGAAGAGCCAGCAGGCAGATAACATGAGGGGAATGAGTGACAAGGCCCTTCCATCAGATTATGGCATGCTCCTAGTGGAATGCAGATCGAGCTGAATGAGACACCTAAAAATGAAATGCAATAAGAGAAATGATCTCTGATGGAGGGATGACCAGACCGACTCTAACAACCAGCACCTATCCTACCTTCCCTCGCCTTTCTCCATCATTCTTGACATTCTTTTCACCTCACTATGCTTCTTTTTCGAAAACTGTGTTTTCTACAGGAGGCTCTTGTAGAAATTACAGAGAGCCAGAAATGGATTTTAAAAGCAGTTCGAG
Source organism: Pinus tabuliformis (assembly GCA_031772625.1). Lineage (NCBI taxonomy): Eukaryota > Viridiplantae > Streptophyta > Pinopsida > Pinales > Pinaceae > Pinus > Pinus tabuliformis. The sequence goes on from CM062812.1 coordinate 24,548,531, forward strand.
GAGCAGGGAAGCTTCATAAAGGATTTATAAATCCTCCTGCAATCTTCAAACCTCTCTTCTATCATTTCTAGACCTGCATAACATCCCAAGCACCATTCTTCTCCCTGCACAGGAAAAAACAGTTAAAAAAAAACAAAAAAACAAAAAATAAGAGAAAAGAATAGCACCATTCACCTCACCTGAAGCCTAACCATTACCTCTCCATCTCTATCTGCATTTTTGGCATCATCCTCACAGCTCCAAGCACAAAAAAAGCTAAAATTTCAAAGGGAGAAGCAGCTACAGGAGCTCTTGTAGGAATTCCTGTAGCAGTTGATCCCATTAAAATATAGCATTAGCAGCATGAAGGTGAAAATCTGAAGGTTGAAGTAAACACCTGAACATCAGATCTAGCCAGAAAGGAACCTACACACATCACAGCCATATATCAGCAAGCAAACAAGCATGCATCAAAAAAAATAAAGGCATGCAGCAGAAGGAAAGGTTGTAGCACCTCACAGCGAACGCATTTGAATCCCAGGTAAGTGACTAACCCGCTCCTCTGTTTGCATTAGTATAATGAGAGAGCATGCAACAGCAATGAGATGGTTGAGGTTGGTTAGGGTTGAGGTGGCCAGTTAACTTGGTCACCTTCACTCAGTTGACTTCACTCGTCCGAAGATGTCACCACACGTGCACTTAGTCAAACTCAAGAGAGATATCGAGGACAGATAGTGGAGGCGGTGGGAACTCTGATGCAATCATGAGGGGTGATTACAAGGAAAGGGAAATGATGACAAGGCAGGTGGTGACCAACGGTCCGAATGGGGCCAGCTTACACTTGGCTATCTCACCCTCCATCACCGGAAATATCCATAAAAAGACATAATTACTCCTCGCCAAAGCACTCTCACCACCTTTCTCCTTCATTCTCTCATCAAAACTCCACTCCTGCTACCTTCTTGTGCCCCTATAAGCCTCGTACCCATCATTCTCCACTGATCTCTCCAATATCCCTGCTCTCGGTGTTCTATAGGAGCACTTACAGGTTCTACAGGAGAACCTACAGGAGGGCTAGCAGTATTCTACAGGAGGGCCAGTAAGCTATTTTGGAGAGGAAAAACACGGTTTTTAGCAAAATTCTCGAGCTGCAAATGTAGGTTCTTGGCATACCTCCATTGAATATCAAAATATGCTAACAGTGGTTTAGTTTTTAAGGAGAAAATAGAACTAGATTGTAGATTTCTGTGGTTAGGTTTTTTAGAATCTGAACTCGGATATTCCACAGTTTTCATCTTTGCTTTGTCGACGTTTCGAGTCTAGACCAAGACTCATCATCAGGACTTGCTTTACAAAGGATAGAGACAGTAGAGATAAATAAGGTTAGGTTGAGATGCCAAGTCTGAGAGCCGACCTGCCTAATGATTTGAATTAACTAGATTTTTCATATTTTAATAATAGTCCTAATATATTAAAGTTCTTTTTAATTTTGTTAAAGCTCTTTTTAATGTTGTTATAACTGTCCTAAAGCTCTTTTTATAACTATCCTATTATATTAAAGCTTTTTTATTTTGTTAAAGCTCTTTTTAATTTTATTTATTATACATGGGTAAGATTATTAAGGTTTAAGTGAATTATTTGTGTAAAAAGTTTTTTGTTATATTTTATTTAACAATATATCCCAATGATTATGTTTTAATTAATTGTAACATATAGTAATTTTGTTAAATTTTTACAAGATTTTAGTTACTTAGGAGGTTAATGTATTATTAATGTTGTGTTCTTAAGTTTATATGTTTGTTACTAAATGCCTAAAAGTTTTTATGGTTAGGATGATTTTTTTTTTTTTAATATTTTAATATTCATATAATTTATTAATTTATTAATTTATTAATTAATTTATTTTTATTATTATTATTATTGGATAAATTAAAGTTCTTTTAATTTCATTTATTATACATGTATATAATTATTATAATGGTAAATTGATTGCTTGTTTATGTATTAAGTTTTTCATCTAATTGTAATTTTATTATAATTTTGATTATTTTGGTTTATTTTCATTTAATTTATTTAATTCTAGCAAGTTTCTTAGTTACTTAGGAAGTTGATGAATTATTAATGTTGAGTTTCTAATTTAATATAAGCATGATAGTCAAGTTTTTTAGTTAGGAGAGGAGCTGAATAGATCTAAAGAAGGGAGGGCAAGGAGAACAGGGAGGGTTAATTTAATCCCTGGGGGTGAGGAGTGAGGTCCAATTCCTACTAATTTCCAAGCCCCCATCCCTATTGAGGTTATGAGGGTGTTTTAAGATCTCAAGAGCTTCTTGAACTTTTCGCTTGAAATAATGTTTTTCATTTGTAATGACTTTTGTGTTTTCAAGGCATATATGGTGGTTAGTTTTACCTGCATGTTCTGCCAAGGCTGAGGAATGGGTTCTTTCCCTACGAATATCTGCACTATGCTCTTTTAGCCTGATACTGATCATTAAGATATATTATTAAATAAAATATAACAAAAAACTTTTTACACAAATAATTCACTTAAACCTTAATAATTATATCCATGTATAATAAATAAAATAAAAAATAGCTTTAACAAAATAAAAAAAGCTTTAATATATTAGGACAGTTATAAAAAGAGCTTTAGGACAGTTATAACAACATTAAAAAAAGAGCTTTAACAAAATTAAAAAGAACTTTAATATATTAGGACTGTTATTAAAATATGAAAAATCTAGTTAATTCAAATCATTAGGCAGGTCGGCTCTCAGACTTGGCATCTCAACCTAACCTTATTTATCTCTATTGTCTCTATCCTTTGTAAAGCAAGTCCTGATGATGAGTCTTGGTCTAGACTCGAAACGTCGACAAAGCAAAGATGAAAACTGTGGAATATCCGAGTTCAAATTCTAAGAAAATAGAACTGTTGGGTGGAGGAATTTCATAAAAGAATTGCTACTTGTTTCTTAAAAAAACACAGTCTCTGTCTCTCTGTTTCTCTTGAAAAAAAAATTATGTTCTCCCCATTTCCATAGTTGGTTTTCCAAGGAAGCATAGACAAAATGACAGGAGGTTTCATGAGGAAGGAGCCAACCAACTCCTCCAGGCTCCATGCACACCCCCAAGTAGTGGACATATTCACAAGAGCCAATTAGATGAACTTTTTTGAGAAATTCTGAGGGTTTGATGAGGAAATTGCTCAGGAATTTTCCCACTCTTTGGTCCCTCACTCCAAAACACATGCCATTGTCACTTTTAGAGGCCTTTCCATGGAGTTAACCCCTGAATTTATCAGTAGGGTCACTACCCTTCCTCTTGGGTTGCCTTGGAGTAAGGATGAAAAACCAATTGGCCAAGCTACCAAGAAGAACTTCTTCCAAAACAATGAAACCCCTATAGAAGATAAGAATGGCATAAGAAGGGCTAGCATACCATACCCTTGGGATGAAGTTAGCTATCAGATAATCAAGTATATTTCCTATGAGGGGAGGTATAGCATTGTCTATGGTTACCACTTTAGAATCATGCATGAATTAAGGTATGGCATGGACACTCCAGCCCCTCAGAAGCTCAGCATCCCATACTTCCGAAACATGACCGCTGAAGATGACATCGAGGCCCTAACCTATGATATTAGCCCCACTGGTAGTGAGGAGGAAAAGCAACAAGAGGGAGAGGGCGGAGAAGAAACTGGTGATTTAGAGGAACAAGAAGGGAAGAAGAAAGAAACCAAAACAGAGTAGGGAGAAACAGAACAAACAGAGACAGAGAAAAAGACAGAAGGAGGAGAAAAAGGGGCAGAAAAGACAAAAGTGTCTCCTGAAACCCTAGAAAGAGAGGTAGCAGCTGCTCTCACTGCCCTCAACACCCCAATTAAACCAAAACAAAAGAGGAAGAGGCAGACCTCAATGTATTTCAGGGCTAGGAAGAGCACAAGGATCAAAACAGGGAAACCCCAACCTTCTTCTAAAGTGCCTATTGTTATTGAAGATTCACCCTCTGCCCAAGGAAAATAATCCCCTTCCAAGGCACCTATTACTTATGAAAGGGGGACTCCTAGATCTCCCACATGGAAAGAAAAAGTAGAACTACAGGACTCAAAAGCAGTTCTACAGGAGGCACAGACTGTTCTACAGGAGACCGAAAAACTTGAAAAATGGGTAGAAGGACAGCCATAGGGGGAGGAGGAAGCAAAAGAGGCACATGAACCTGACCCCCAACCTAGTCTTGGCTCTTACTACAATCTTCTTGAGGGGGGGAGAATCATTCCACAAAAATTTTCAATTCCACTATTCTTTGAGTTGGAGAAAGAAAGAATAAGGAACCATAGGTGGATGAAAATAGCCAAAGCCAAGGGAGTTGAGGATATTGGCCACATGGAGAAAAAACTCAGAGAAATGGGCAGAGAATTAAGCATTGTCAGACACAGAGAAGTAATCACAAGAAGTCACTTGGAAACTGAAAATGAATTGCTAAGAAGACAGTTGCAAGAGAAAGACACCCAACTGGAATGCATGGCCAACTGGTCCATGGAGGCATTTCAATCTAGGACACTAACAAAATCCTATGGCCTATATCTCAAGGACCAATGGATGCAATTTCAGATCAAGAATTTAGCACAAAGAGGCACAATGCCTTTCCAAGATTACAGGTAGCTTATGGACCTGTGTGACCAAAGCACATCAGAAGATAAGGCAAAGATGGCAAAATTATATCTGCATAACATGGCCCTCACAGACATGAATGTGTGGGACCCCAATGCTAGGCTAGGGGACCTGCAACTAATGGCCATGGCCTCATAGATGAACCATGAAGAGTTAAGGGCAATAGAAATAAGAAAGTTGATGATAAAGGAGCAAAATGAGCCCTTAATGATCAAAGCTAAGCCATCAGACCCCATGGCACTCATCAACACACATAACCTGCTTGCAAATAATCCTCAAATTTCCCCTAGATATATCAGTGATCAAGCTCAAGCCATTACACATTTTGAGGATATGGAAAGGTTACTAAGCGATGACTGTGTGCATGCTTGTATGAGGAGATGGAACACCTTACCACACAGTCTGCAAATTAGGGAGTATCACTCCCCAATGAGGATGAAAGAGGCATTAAGGAGAGTTCCAATGTACAAGTGCTCCATGCAGAGGCTGCAGGTCAATTGGATTGGCCTCAAATTGAGTCCCCCACTGCTGCTAGGAATGCTAGAAGGCATAAAAGAAGAAGAAGAGCAATAGCAGTGGGAAGAGGTAGACAGAAAGGCAGGATTCTATGACAAAGAAGAGGAGACCACATCAGAAGCATGGGATGCTATGGAAGCCACCAAGGCCATCAAAGATGAGGAGATGGACTAAGTTGCTTATAGGATGAGCAACACTTTCAGTAGGGGGTGATGATGAGCCTCATAAATGGGTAATTATATGGGCTCATTTTACCTCCTAACCTAGTCAAATCAACCATTCTCTTAGCTTATTGCATGATTTTCTGATTATATTTATGCTTATAGAGTGAGTTGAGTTAGTTATGATACCATAAGGTCTAATATGTGTTTAATGCACATTATTGATGATTTTTGTGGTCAAAGTCAAGGATCCAGTGGAAAAATGGCAGCAATAACTCGAAGTGGAAAAAGGAGAGGACGTATAGGAGGGAATCCCCTCATTTATTACTCCTCGCTTTGAACTTCCCTTCATTCAGCTCGGAGTACAAGCATCCAAGCCATGCATTAGCAGGCAGCCAAGCAAAGTGGAGGATAATTGATGTTTATCTCGAGTTTTGGGAGCCAATCCTCCCTAATTTTTAGGAATCTATTGGGAGCTTCATTTGTATAAGTAGAGATGCCTAGGACCTCATTACGGAATTGGTCAAATTTTTGTTGAATTTTTGCTGCAGTTTTGCCTTTGTAAACTCTGCTCAACTTCGACCTTATTTTTTTGACAGTTCATGTAATCTTGCTATTGTTTTGGAAATAAAGATGGAATCCTTTTTGAGTTAGCACTGAGTTACCTCAGAGGGCTGAAGCTCTTGGGTTAGGGCCCAATCCAAGTAGCCAAGCTCCTCTTTACTTGTATTTATATGTTTCATTTCAGTTTGTAGATTAGGTTGCTGTTAGATGCATTCCTTTTATGGTTAAGAATAGGTTGCTTTTGATGATTCAGTAGTTTGCTTCCATTTATGTTTTCTATAGTAGGTTAAGCAGTGATAAAGAAAATATTCAAAAGGCTAGCAGTAGTGCCTTGGCCTCTCTTCCTCCCTTTGGGACAATGATTTGAGGCAAAGACCCTCTTGCTGCCCCAAAAACACAGATTTTCCTCCTTCATAGGACTTCTAGTGTTTGCAGCCTTCTAGTTGGTTCATAGTCTAGTTTGCTTTGCTTCAGAACTTCTTCATCATGTTCATTTCCTTATTTGCAACAGTCTTCTTTCATGCTTTTCTTTCATGCAATGGTTATCAGCATTTTCTTCCATAGATCATAGTTTACTTTGATGCAAAAACTCTGTTTTTTAGATGCACTTATTTCCTTGCTTGTTTAATATCATTGGTTGACTTTCAGATGTTTATGCAATAGATATCTTCTATTATTATTCTAGCCTATCATCCATTCCATCATCCATCTGATCCATGCCCTACAGGTCGCCCAAGTCTCCCCTCAATTTTGCCTTAGTTTCCTGCATTTTCCATAGACTTTCCTCTCTCTCCTTGAGCAAATCCAATCATCTTTCTCTCTCCTAATGATTCTTGGTAGACCCTAGGTGCCCTAACACTTCATTCCAACCTTCATCTACCTTCTCCACCCACTCTCACACCTTCAAAACAGTGAAAACTGCTCTCAGCCTCCTCCTGTAGGCCTCCTGTAGAACGTTGTTTTTCCTCCTGTAGATTTCTTGTGTCCTCTTGTAGATTTTCCTGTAGGCTTTCTTTTGAAGGCCGAGTTTGGGAAAAGCCTCCAGAAGGCCACCTGAGACCTCCTAGGACCCATCCACACCATCCTACATCCTCTCAAGTCCCAAAACCGCCCTCCATCGCCACCTATTCACTGCCACATCCACAAACAAATAAATTACATGCATGACAAATTCACATAAAAATACATAAAAATCCAAAAAGATGTTTTTTTGCTCATTTACTTTCAGAAATAGCTCAGGTAGATGTTGTTTACTTCCTTGAGTAGATAATGGCATTCTTTTCATGGTTTTCATAGTGTTTTCTGCAAAAGTAGGATTAGTGGTTAACTAGGATTTCCTTGGTTTGCTTCACATTTCAGTCTTCCTTTCTGCAAGTAGAATAGCATCAGTAGAGTAATCTCTTTTTCCTTCCATCACATATAAAGCTTCTTCTAGAATCCATAGAAGTTGGCTTGAGCTCCTAGTGATCTTGCGTTGGCTAACCAAGTGACAACCTGCAGTAAGAACTAGTACTTGTGCATACAGCACGGTCGCTTCCAAGTTTGTTATGAACTACCGGGTTGATAAAAGTAAAGTAGGAAGCCCAGGAGTTGTAGCATTATTGCTGCAATACTGGTGCTCACCACTGAGGCTAGGCACAGACCTTCCATTCTTGACAATTTAAAGAACTGGCAAGTATTTGAGAACAATCAACAAATTAACAATTTTTTAACTTTAGATAATGAATTTGTAAATACCAACATAGACATAGATATAGCAGTAGATTTTGATTGCTCTGATGAAGTAGAAATTAACAAACTAGAAGATGATCAGATAGATAGATTTCACCCTACAAAGTTTACTAAAGCAGATATTCGAAACCTAAAACAGATGGAAATTGATGAAGTCATTGATGAAGAAACTGAAGTCATAAACCTTAAAGACAATTTTCTACCCAAAGGATTAACTCCTTTGGAGGACTTATTCGATTCAAATGATATTCCCAAAAAGCCTAAAATGGAACCTTTGAAATCAGACATTGAGGAATGTAACATAGGATTTGAAGAGAATCCCAAACTAATAAAGCTGTCAAAATCATTACCTCCCAATGAAAAACTAAAATATATGGAACTACTGAAAGAATTTTAGGATGTTTTTGCCTGGAGTTATGAGGACCTGAAATCTTATGATACTAGCATAATACAACACACTATTCCATTAAAAGAAGATCAAAATCCCTTTAGACAAAAGCTTAGAAGAATTAACCCTGTTCTACTGCCTTCTATTGAAAAGGAGATTAAGAGAATGTACGAAGCATGAACTATAGCACCTATTAGGTTCTCTGACTCGGTTTCCAATCTAGTACCCACTAGAAAGAAAACGGGTGAAATTAGGTTGTGTGTTGATCTTAGAAATCTGAATAAAGTTTCACTTAAGGATAACTATCCTCTTCCAAAAATGGATCACATATTACAAAGGGTATTGGGTTCCTCCAGAATCTCACTGCTAGATGGCTTCTTCGGTTATAACCAAATCCTAGTCCACCCAAATGATCAGGCAAAGACTGCATTCACAACTCCAAGGGGCACTTTCATGTATTTGAAAATTCCTTTTGGGTTAAGAAATGCAGGGGCCACCTTTCAAATAGAAATGGACATAGCCTTTGCCAATGAAATCCATGACTTCCTGGTAATTTACCTTGATGACCTCACAGTATTCTCTAAATCATATTGAAAACACCTGGATCATCTTAGCCAAGTCTTTATTAAATTCATGAAATATGGAATCTCTCTCAATCCTAAAAAATCTTTATTTGGGTTGGAAGAAGGGAAATTGTTAGGCCACATTATCTCCAAAGATGGTATTAGGATTGACCCAACAAGAATTGAAGCTATTTTGCAGATACCCCATCCCAGGAATATCAAAGAACTTCAAGCATTTCTAGGGAAGATAAACTTTTTGAGGAGATTTGTCTCTAATTTAGCTGAGTTAATTAGATTACTTAACAATATGTTAAAAAAAGATTCGACTATTAAATGGACTCTAGAGGCTAAAAAGTCATTTGAAGATATAAAGTTGGCCTTGACACAAACGCCAGTCCTCATCAGTCCAAAATTTGATAGGGAATTTCTCATATTTTCTTTTGCTTCAGAACACACCATTGCTGCAATCCTCCTACAGAAAAACGATCAGGGTTTTGAATAGCCAATAGCCTTCTTTAGTAAAGCCTTGAGAGATGCACCTTTAAAGTATAACATAATGGAGAAACATGCTTTTGCTCTAGTTAAAGCCATAAAAGATTTCAGAGTTTATATTTTGTACTCCCATATAGTAGCTTATGTTCCCAATGTTGTGGTTAAAGACATTTTAACTCAGAATGGACCTGATGGAAAAAGAGGAAAGTGGATAGCTACAATATTAGAGTATGATTTAGAAATTAAACCTACAAAATTGATCAAAGGCCAAGGTTTGGCTAAGCTAATGGCTGAATCAAACTATCAAGCCCTAGACATAAACTTCATTGCAGAACTGGATAACAAAGAGGAGATGGTGACTCCACAGATCAGCCAAGCCTTTACAGATTCACCATGGTATGCTGACATAATATATGTTCTACAAAACCTTCAAGCTCCTCCAGAGCTATCCAGAACTAAAAGTAGGTTTTTGAAGATGAAATCTTTAAAGTTTTGCATAATTGATAATGCCTTATTTTGGAAAAATCATGAAGGCATATTGTTGAATTGTTTATTAAAGGAGGAATCTGATAAAATTTTGCAAGAATTTCATGCAGGTGACTGTGGGGGACATCTCTATTGGAAGACAATAGTTGATAAGATCTTGAGGGCTGGTTTTTACTAGCCCACTCCATTTGCTGATGTGAAAAAATTTGTAACCTCATGCCACAAATGTCAAATTTTTGAAGGAAAAAGAAAATTACTGCCATTACCTTTGAAACCTATATCAACTGAAACACCATTTCAGTAGTGGGGTCTTGACTTCATTGGTGAAATTCACCCCCCTTCCTCTGCCCAGCATAGATGGATCTTAACTGCCATAGATTATTTTACAAAATGGATAGAAGCCATACCCTCAAGACAAGCCACCAATACTGTCATAATAGGTTTTCTTGAGGCCAACATTCTATCCAGATTTGGTTGTCCCACCAAAATCATCACAAATAATGTTGCAGCCTTCAAATCAAAAAGGATGATTGATTTTTGCAACAAGTATCACATAACCCTTGGCCATTCCACAACCTACTATCCCCAGGGAAATGGACTTGCAGAATCATCCAATAAAAGCCTAATGAATATCATCAAAAAATTATTGGAAGACAATAAGAAGACCTGGAATAAGAAACTAGTGAATGCTTTATGGGTAGATAGATTGACCACAAAGAAATCTATTGGCACTAGTCCCTATCAGCTAGTCTATGGAATGGAGGTTGTCTTCCCATCTTCTTTGGGAACTCTAGTGATGAAATTACTCCAAGAAGCACAGGTTGAGCCCAATGACATTCAAAGAAGGATCAACCAAACTATTAATTTGCAGCAAACCAAAGAACAAGTCTACATCATATCCCAAGTGGTGCAAGAGAAAATTAAGAAAGAAATTGACAAAAGAACCAAGGAAGAATATTTCTATCTAGGAGACAAAGTATTGAAATGGGACTCAAGAAGGGAAGATAAAGGGAAACATGGGAAGTTTGACTTCCTATGGAAAGGTCCTTACATTATTTATGCTTTCAAAGGTAATAATGCCTATTTCCTTAAAGAACTAGATGGTGTAGAAGTAGAAGGAGGACCAGTGAATGGTCGAATGCTTAAACACTATATAGATCCCAATTATTGATTCCACTAATCACTTGTACATACAATATCCTTCATAAAGTTCAGTATGGATTGGATGGTAAACTTTGGAGTTGAAGCCCGAAGAGAAGGCCCTAAGCTTTAAAGTTTTACTATCAATAAATATCAATAAAGCAGCAAAGTAAAAAGGAAAGTTGCAGAGTAAAACCACAGAAATTCAGAAGGCCATTGATCTACTAGTTCTTGACATTTCACCAGGAAATGCCATCCCCAAGTGGAGCCACTGTTATGTTCCTATACCAATAGGTGTCATAATTTTTGAATGGATGAGGTCAAAACTGTAATATGTACATACCTTTTCTTTCTGCAAATGTTTTCCATATTTGTAAAAAATCAAAAAAATTAAAAAATGTAAAGAGGGTATGTCCTAAAAGAAAAATCAAAGGACAAAAAGAATGAAAAAGAGGTCAAAAATAAAAGATAAAAAATGAACCCCAAAGAAAAAGAAAAAGACCATGAAAGTGTGCAAGTCCAAATGCCACTACTATTTTATTTTTTGTACAATAATGATTGTGTGAAACTTGTTATTTATGCCACAATCCATGGTAACCAAACAGTTTAATCTTGGTTATTCCATGTTTTCAATTTCATGCTTAGAGATAGAGAATAAAATCTGACCAAACTGTTTAATCTTGGCAGATAAGTAGATAGGTAGAGAAAATAAAGGAGCTCAACATTTTAATCTGAGCCCTTGGATGGAATAAGGATAGATTTAGATAGATTTTAATTGTAAAAAAAAAGAAAATTTTGATCAGGGTTTGCCAGTTTAAGTGCACCCTAATATAAAGTAGAAAAATGGTAGGATGAGTAGATGGGTAAGTAGGTGAATGGTTGCAGAATTATGGTGATTCATTGAATAAAATCATGTCATTTACTTTCATCATCAAATTTCTTAAAGTATGGATGACAATGGGACAGTTACAAAGTCAAGTGATTAATTTCCCCATTCATTTTATCTTTTCACTAATTTCCCACAAACAAAATTTAAAAGTACCTCAAACCTTAAGTTAAAGGGGCTCAGAGCATTTCTCTGACTTCTGGAAGGACCGGACCCTCGGCCCAATAACTTATAAGGTTTAAATACTACAACCCCCTTACAAACATTCACTCCCTCCATGAACATTCATCTCACCTAAAAATCCCTTTTCCTAAGGTGAAATCCTCATTTACCTAGGAAAAATAATAAACCTTACCTAAAACCCACTTTGTTTACATAAAAACCCATAAAAAAACATTAAGCCTAAGTTATGATGTGTAAATATGGATGTATAAATGTCAATATATCATACTTAGTGCAATTTCTCTTTTCGCTTCTGTTTCATATTAACTTTAAATTTTATTATATTTAACTCCCGAAAAATAAACCCCTTTCCCATATTAGTTAATTAAAATCCCAAGTGTTAAATATCCTGCCCTGTGGTTTGAAATATAAACCATAAATAGTAAATAATTAAATGGATTAATTAGTTGATTTGCGACTAATTAAGAACCATAACCCTCTGCCACATAAAGTGGGATTAATTAATCAAACAGTGATTAATTAATAACCCTCATCCAATTATATCCACCCCAACATCACTAAGCCACCCCAACCCGCAATTAAAATCCCGTCGGGCCCCTCCATTAACTTCTCGATCAAATCACACTCCTGATCACCATATGATCTGACCCCTTCAGATCGAATGGTTGTCGCTCATATCGGGTGGCCTCCGATGCCGACCGTTACCCACCCGATGTGACTGGTTTTACTGTTCACCCCACTTCTACATGTCACCCGATAAATGGCATCGGGCGGACCTCTCCCAATACCGCCAAGTCTCCAAAAGCGGTGCAATAGATTCCGCTTACCACCTCCACTACATGACAAAACGTCACCTCCATCAGTTGGCGCCAGCTGTCGTTTTCCATTATACCCACCAAAATCATTAACTTTGCAGATAAACCAAAAATACTCATTGTTTTCGTTTATACCAAGAAAAGAACCTTATGTTCTCCATGCTAGCACAGAGTACGTTCGAGTTGTCAACCTGCTACCAACCGTCAACCATCTACAGTCGCTAAACACCATACCACTGTGTAGACTTGTGCGCTTCCTGCAAACAGTGCACAACCACCATTTTACCGTTCAAACAACCGAAACCAGGTATTTATCCTATTTTCGACTGAGAAACCCTATTTTCGTGCCTAGCCTAAGCTAAATTGCTTTAAAACTTAAGTAATTTAGTAAGCTAAGCTATCTGATAGTCCTGAAACACTCTGAAATAGACCAATTGTGTCCAATTTCCCTGAAAATCCTTTGCCCCCATCTTTGAATCCACAAGAACCAAAGATGGAAGCCCCAATTGCTTTGAATGTCATGCCAATTACTACTCCCCACAGAGATTTAGACCATCTTCCCCTAGCTGACAAAGATTTTCAAATTAAATACCTCACCTTTGAAGAATCCCCTCTGAAATTGCATTGCAGACACCGAGATAACTACCTAAACCATGCAGATAAGATAGGCCTCTGGGAATCAAACCTGCCCAAATATCAATTCCCCAGTGTTCATGTCTTCCCAAAAATTTTTCACTACTGTCATGCAAACTATGACCCTATCATGAGAGCTATAATGTCCCCAGATCAGAAAATCCTATTCACTATCACTGCAGAATCCATAAATGAGATGTTACAGTTACAACCTAGTGAAAATCTTACCCCCCTTACTATTGCTGATTTTCTTGATAGATTGTCCAAGCTATCTAGTTCCAGAAGTACCCAAATCCTCTAGGCTTTCATTATTGAAGAAAAATACATGCCAAAGGACCCCCCTCCTTACATGTCATCCTACTTTTCTGATCTGGGCAAAGATATCACATCAATGATATCATGCATTTTAGGTTTTACCACTAGTGAATATGTAGATGATATCATTTTTGCCTACATGTCTATTTTTACCCCTGGCCAACCTCCTGCAGTCAAATTTGATTATGCAAAATTCATCTTAGATAAGATGCATGATAAATTTATGAGATTGGAAAATGAAAGGGTGTTCAAATATTCATCAGTCCTGTGCCATTTATTTCCTTACTATCAGACTGATAAGTTTCCCTTCTCTGTCCAAAAACTTGATACCAAAGGGAATCCTAGATCTATCGTCTTCTGGACCCCTCCGTTCCACATGTCTAATTCTCGCTGCCCATATACAGATTCCATTGATCTACTTGTACACCCAGTGGCTACCATGTTGCTATGCAGCCCTCCTCCCAAAATTAGTGCAGACATTAAGAGGATCCTTCAGTTGTCAAAGAAATACAAAGTAGGGGATTGGTACTTGTACCAAAACCATACAGAGACCAGAATCTATGGATGTGAGTTGCTATCTTACAAAATGCCAAGGTATCTCCCCATGAGATTATTTTCTCTAGAGTACTACAGGCAAATGATCAATTCTAATGAGTTTCATTTTGTTAAAACTAAGAAGAAGTCCCAACTAAGAATCAAAGATCATCTTGGCCCATTCATTTGTAACAGTAGAGAAGCAGGAAAGGAGGCAGATGAAATGCTCCAAAGGTTGAGATTAAAACAAAGTTTCATATGGGCCTATGGTCCCCACGGCTTTATTTGTAATAGGAGACAAAAAATAAACTATCTCCTTACATCCACCATAGGATCCCAGAAATTGAACAGTATGCTAATCAATCTAAATGGGTGGTAAACACATTAATAGATCAAGATAGTACAGAGGTTGCAGTTGACAATGTATTGATGGATTTAGAAAGGAGGCTTGATGAAGGTTTATTTGTACAGGTTCCTGGGGAAACTCCATCTCAAAGGCAGTCACAAGAACACAGTGGACAGACTTCAGAGCAAGCAGGGTCATCAAGCCAACCAGGATCATCAGAACAACAAGAAGAATCTGAACAGCCACAAATCTTAGAGGAGCTTGCTCAACCTAAACAAATCATGAGCAATCCTCTTGTTTTGCAGACTCCTCTCAATGAGGAAAGAAACCTTAAAAGAGACAGAGAGGATGCCACTCCTTCCGGCATGCCTATTGATCAAACTTTCGCTAAAAGGCAAAGGTTAAACCCATATGCAGAACAAGAGTACACTGAGGAAACAGTAGGCAACACAGTGGCAGAAAGGATAGAAAATGGGCACACTATCCCTTCAGGAGGTTCACCATCCACCTCACACTTCTAGGGAGTAGAAAGGCAACAGAGCACCGTGGTATCTTCCTTCAGGGGTCCTTATGGTCAGAGTCCAGATATTAAAGAAAAATATAAAGAAAACAAAGAAAAGAATGAAAGATTAAAGCTGCAAAGCTATGCCCATTATTTAAAGATGGCCCCAACAAACCAGACAAGGCTGATGTCAGCCTTTGACATAAAGGAAGGCAAGATGCATATGAGTTTTCTTAAGCCAACTGTGCAACAACCAAGATCAATGGTTGACCATTTAAAAACTGATTTTGAATTTTTGGCAAAGGATATTCACCCAATTGATCAAATAGAGCTACATAAGCAAACAGGTGAAATGGTCTACTCCACATTGACCAACAAAGCAATCGCAACTCATCAACTACAGAACTCACTAAATAACACATCAGCACAGCTTCAATTGCAAAAGGCCTCATCTCAAGCCAAAGACACTAGAATTGAGTCCTTAGAGTACTTGGTCATAGATCTGGGACATGATCCCAAGGATGTTAAAGTAGCAGAGTAATTAATAAAGAAGAAAAATGATGACATAGTTGCACTAAAGAAGCAGCTCAAGATTTCTCCTCTTCACCATCCTCAAACTGCTGAAGTTTTACAAAAAGAGAAGGAGGAAGAACTTATGGACCTAGTCCTTAAGTTGAATGATCAATTAAAGGAAATAGATAAATAATTGGAGAAGTTGATGTAGTCTAAGCAAAGTGAGCTATCCACCACTCCTCAAACTGTAATTCCTACAGTTTCCATAGTAGTACCCTCCACTTTGTCAGCTGCTTTGACTAAAGAAGCTCAAAGACCAAGTGACAAGTTTGGAAACAAGTTGTGAACTTGCACAAATTCAGAATAAAGAAGAAGCATGAAAAAACCAAAGGATGGTGGAAAGAATAAGAATCCTTGAAAAGGATTTGACACTAGAAAAACCATTGGGAGATATCAAGGATATATTGTGGACCAATATCATTGATTCCATCAATGATATTTGGCCTTCCATTCAGGTTATTTTTTAGCAAACTAAATTAGTCAAAACAGCCATGGAAGCCATACAAAAGACAAAGGAAGAATTGGGAGACAAACCTGAAGAACCAAATCAATTGATAGATTTTTTGAATAGTAGAAACAGGTACTAGTTGGATGAATTAGAAATTCAGGACAGAACAGCAACTATCATTGAGATAAAGAAGGTTCTTACTAAAAGGAACCCGATGCTTAATTTGAAGAAAAGATGTCAAAGCATTCAAGCAGACATCGACAGTTTCATGTTAAAATATGGCATTTTGAGAGAAAAAGGACTTCCTAGTCCTTTGGTCATACATGACAAATTAATGACACGGGAAGATTATATTGAAAGACTGCACAAATAGTCCAAGAGCCAAGCTAGTTCTTCAGGAGTAAAAGCATTACCCACAGGAAAGGTACTTTATGATGGCTTAGAGAATCTGTTCTATATAGAACATGAAATCAAGCATTTGTTCACCAACAAACCCAATTTTTCCAAATATATAGAAGTCGATGAGGTATATAGGAAAATGATCAGAATAAAATTACCAGATAGTGAATGGTGGACAAGTTTTACAGATTTACTGTAAGGTAAACATAACAGCCAGGTAAAAATAGGTAATACAGGATTAATCAACACAGGTAAAGAGTATCAGTAGGTTAAAGATAAGAGTGAATCCAGCACATAAATACCAAGGCAACTGCAAGAGCCAAATCTGAATTCTAGCAGCCAGCACATACACAAAGAAAGGGACAGCAAGCAAATAGTTTTCCATCTGTCTCTATCTTTGTGTTGAAGATATTTTTTGTTTCCTAGAATAATTCTCACATGGTTATGAGATATTTTGTATTAAAATTTTGTATAAATACTTCACAAGATGAAGTAATTATGGTGGATTAAAAAGAATTTCTAGAGACATTTTGTTTTAAGTTAAGGAGTTATTGTACTCAAGACTGGACTGGTTTACTGGATTGTGAAATAAAGCTGAGGACATTACACTCAATTCTTGTGCACAGTTGGAACAAATAAGTATCATTTTCTCATGTTTAAATTTCATTATCTCTTTATGTCATGAAATATTCATATGTGTTTCTTATATAATCTTAAAAGCAAACAAGGAATGATATCATCATAATTAACTTAATTTCTCTCTGTTTTAATTGTCTTTTATGTTTTCTTCTAAACTGCCCTGGTCTGGAGATTCTTAATTGCCTCCTTATTTCACTAGTTTATCACCCTTTGGCCCATAGTACAGGATTCTTCATTGACCTTTGCTACTGGCCATCCTTCCTTTCTTCATCTTATTCCCTGTTAAGGATTCTTCATTGCCCTTAGCCCTGGTTAGGATTTTCATCCATTTAAACCTGCAGATTTGCTCTTGTTGTGCTAGCCTGCCCTGTGGTCTCTTACATCAGTAATAGATCAAATGCAGTTAAGCCTTTCTTGATTGACTCCATAGCCCAATGGCCTAAATATTTTCTCTACCCATCTATCTTCTTAATTCCACCACCCAATCAAAACAAACAACCCTGAACATTAAGAACTAGCCTGAAATCTTATTTAAACAAAGTTAAATCTTAAAGAGAGAGCCCTCTCTGGACTTAGGTTGGCTAGAACCTGACTCTAAAAGATTGGTTTGTGGTTACCTTAGGCCATTCCTTCTCTAATAACTTCTAAGGAAAAAACCTGAGTGATAACAGGAACGTTATTATTTATTTCAGTTAAAAGCAATCTTTGAAAATAGGCCTTATTTGGGTTCTTCTACCCATACTTTTCTTGAAATTTTTCGTACTTGTGATTTTGATGAACAGAGCTTACTTTGTGAGCTATTTTTGCATAACATAATGTGTGAGTATGTCAGCACAAAGATGGTAGCAATCGTTTTCTCCTATATGGTAGATTTGCAGTTGCGGGCTTTCCTTTCGTTTATGAGAAACTAAATCGAATGGCATTTGGCCATGAAATTAGCCAAGACCAATGAAGAAAGGGAAATATTATGGGTCAGAGTAGAACCAGGAATGGTTTATGAACTAAGACGTGAGTTTAAGTTGTTCCTAATTACCCGGGGGTTAGGGAACAGTCAGCCACTTATAGAAATAGGATTGTGAGGATTTTTCTCAATTTGCATGCACAGATGAAAAGTCGAGCGGTAGCAGGGTGCCTTAAGCGCACCGAGGCCTGTAATTATGAGTTACAAGAAGGAGATCCTTTTGAGTACAAGAATTCTTTGGTTGTTGTTACACGAGTACCGAAATATGCTTGGGTAGTGCATACATTAGAAGCATTTTGGATCGGAGTTAGATTCAAATTTCCTTTGATTTGGTTATCATTAGAAGAATATCAATCTGACTACCACCTATGTGACTATGAAGAAGAATCCTAGCTGCGACAATTGATGGTTACTCAGGGGTACAGGGCTCTGGGTGAAGACACTGTTGGTGCCTATAATTTTATAGACTTGCATCGGGGGTATAGAAGGAGGAGTTCAGGTTCTGCATGGGGACATGCAGTAGCTTCAGTTGGGGGGAGATGTTGGGTGTGGTTTCCATACCTATTTCCTACACTTTATTTCCCCAATTTTGATCCTCTTTCCCTCCAAACCCATGAAAATTCACATGTTAATAACCCTTTTTCTCATTTATACAGCCTATTTCGCTGTCATGTTATTTTGCCATGTTTTGTTGAATATTACGATACAATATTCCTTTTTGTGGCTAACTGGGGTAAACATTGGAGAAGTATTTTGGATCCTCTTCTCTTTTCAGGAGTTACTTGCAGGGACGAGGTTATGGAATGAACAAGCTGCGTTGATTGGTTTCAGAGCAGGGTAGAGCGGATTGTTGTTACACCCTGTAAGTTGTTACGAATTGTTGTTACACACTGTTTTCTATTACAGGTGTTGTTGTTACACCACGTGTTGTTAAAGATAACCATTGTTACACCAAGTATTTTTTTACCCAGTTATTGTTGTTACATCCCGAACCATCATTTGGCCGTAGGATGATGTTGCATCGGAGCTGGAAAAGTCATGGGTACTATTCCACACAACAGTTGTCGGGAGTTATGAATTGTTTATTTAGAAGTAACAGATCAAAAAAGTTGTGATCTTAACCAATGTATATAAGAATCATTTGTATTTAGAAACAAGTTATAACTACGTCTATTTTTATGATCAGCATGAGAATCGTGAGATTCTCATGATTGATCTATTCTTGATTTTGGGTATGTAATAATTATAAAAGAAACTTGATTTCTCATGTACAAGGACGGCATAGAGAAAAGCATTGTTATTTTGATCCTATAACTTTTAATTATTTTTAATATTGAAGGCACTATGGTGATGCCCTTACTATTCATCATCTGATTCTTTAACTAATCTTGTTTTTATTCATGTGCCCCTGCTAGGGAGAAAGGACCCTCCTCTTTAGCAAGGACTGCAGCGGTAGAAGTAGTTGTATATTATTGTTTCTTTTATTGTTGTATAGTTTTCTATTGTTGTTGTATAAATTGTAAAATACATTTGCTTCAGTTCTAGAATATATTATGTTGTTACACTAGTTTGATTAAACAGAATGGTAGTGACCAGCTAGTGTAGTCATTAGTTTACTGTGTGGCGCACCCTTGCTCTGGTAATTGTGAAGTGTGATTTCATTTTTGTGGAGTGTTTTAATTTCTGCATGAATGATTTAATTTATGAAATTGATTCAACAACATTCTTTAGTGCCACTTTTTATTTTTCATTATTGGTTGTATTATATTGGCACAGACAGTGCGAACTCCATTGAAATAACAAGACCTACCCTTGTTTGACAATTAATGGTTGCAATCTTGGTCAATTAGGATTGATTAAAACAGCACTACACAGGGCATGCATTATCGTCTTATAGCAGATGGATTGGTCAGGTTCCAAGATAGGATATGTGTACCAAATAGCAGTGATCTCAAGAAGGTGATCTTGAGGGAGTTTCATACGAAACCATATTCAAGTCACCTATGTTATCAGAAGACACTGACAGCAGTGGTGAAGAGATATTACTATTGGCCAAATTTGAAGAGGGCTGTAGCAGAGTTTGTGGCTAGATTATTTGATTCTCAGCGAGTGAAGGTAGAGTGTAAACATCTAGGTGGTTTGCTACATCTAATTACGATTCCATAGTGGAAATGGGAGGTCATTTCCATGGATTTCATTACAGGGTTTCCAAGGACAGTGAAGCAACATGATTCCATCATGGTCAATGTGGACAGGTTAACAAAGATTGCACACTTCATTCCGATGAAGTCTAAATTCTCAGCTAGTGATGTGGAACACGTATTCATCAGATATATGGTTAGAATACATGGTGTTCCAAAGAATATTGTGTCAGACAGGGATGCGAAGTTCACTTCCAAGTTTTGGAAGGAGTTATTAGCAGTTTTGGGCACATAGTTGCCCTTCAACATAGCTTATCATTCGTAGAAATATGGAAAGGTAGAGAGGATCAACAGGACATTAGAGGATATTTTGAGGATGTATGTGATGTATCAATAGAGGAAGTGGGAAGAGTATCTCCCTTTGGTCGAATTTTCATACAACAATGGTTATCAAGAGTCATTAAGGATGAGTCCTTTTAAGGAATTGTATGGAAGGAGTTGTAACACTCCCATTAGTTGGAGTGATCTGGTTAGTAGAGTATTGATTGGACCAGATATATTGTCAGACATGGAATAGGAGATGCAGGTGATCAAGATGAATCTCAAGGCAATTCAGGATAGGCATAAGATTTATGCAAACTCAAACAGGTTTTTCAAAGAGTTCCAGGTTGGGGGATTAGTGTACTTGCGCATCAAACTGAAGAAGAGCTCCTTTCAGATTGGATCATGTGCCAAGTTGGCACCACGGTTTTGTGGACCCTTCAATATAATTGAGAGAATTGGAACAGTAGCATATCGACTTGCACTACCTCCGACAGTGAAAGTCCATGATTTTTGTTGTGTCTTTGCTTAAGAAGTATGTTAAGGATGTTGATCATGTGATTGACTGATCTGTATTGAACCAGGTGGAGAATTCCAACCGAAGCCTTAATGTATATTATAGAAAAAGGTGTTCATGCTCTGGAACTGAGCAATCAAGCAAGTTAAAGTGCATATTAGATGCGGGCCATGTATCCATCCTTGTTTACCGGTTGAGGAAAAGCAGTTTGACATGGTGGTTTGGTATTTGCTTATGGTGGTTTGGTATTTTCTTATGGTGGTTTGCTACTTGCTTATGGTGGTTGTTGGCTTATTAGGGCCTGACCTAGGTTCGGAAGAGTTCTTAGCCAAACAAATCCCACAGCTACCAGCCCTTTCGGCAGCAATCCGTGGTGCATGGATTGAGGTCTCACCTGAGGCAGTAGGGGAGGGTGCTGGAACCAGGTTTCCGCACCCTTGGGATGTCTTGATGTGGTCTGGAGAGGTCGCAAACCATTCCATGGCCTCGCGCCACTCTGTACTACTATCAGGCCTCTACACAAATGAGCTTTCTTATTAATGAATGTATTACATATTTGATCTTCCTCTTACAGTCTTTAAGCAAACATTTAATAGTAAAACCCAATATGCGCATTCATAATTCTTAAACACGATTATAAACTCATAAAGTCGATGCATAAACCAAAATATAAACAAATCCACAATATTTCAGAATCAACACAATATTTCAGAACCAAATTATCTTTATTAATATATTTCTTCAGTACACTCCACTTCTTGCCCTGCGCATACAGCTACGGGGGTCCGCGCACATAGTTACGGAGCCTCTATCTAACCACTAATACCCACGACCCGCACGTACAGACTCAGAGAAACTATTGCTTTCACAAACCCATAACACATCAGATTCTAACAACTACCTCTACCCTTAGAGCCTCACTTTATTTATACATTCCATGGTCCGTAGACCATGGGCAGGCCACCTCACTTCCTATTATTTTATATTATTTTTGGGCAGACAACCTCTTGACTTGATCTATTACATTTCGCGCTCTGCGCACTTCTCGAAACTTTTACAATATTATTTCCCTAAATTACGGGCTCTAATCCCCAAAACAGTTACGTGGGGCCTCCGCTTCCAAACCAACACAATCATCGTGACTCGTCCCGAGTCACTCGTCGGTACGGCGATACGCGCTGCCAAGGCTTCGCGGTCCACCCTCGCTGTGAGTGACGCACTTCATTCTGTTGCTCCATCTTTGTCTCCTACAACTCTTCTTCAAGCTTCTGATCCATTTCCTCTACTAATTCGTGCAATCAATGATGCTCATTCTGCTCTGCTTGGTTAACATAGAGCACCCCTCATAGGATTTTAGCTCAAGCAAAGGTGCCGCATACGGGAACTCTTCGTGCCAATGCAGCAAGTTAACAATTTCTAGTCTACTATACGCACTCTCTGCTTCAGCTTGTGTTGTAATTTTGCAAGAAAATTGTCGTTGTCCGCGAGATCCCAATCTTCAAGGTGCATCAGAGACAAACTATTAACAGCAATTCCATCATTTGTCTCCATATTTACTGTCTTTCCCTTATCTTTTATGGGTCATCGGCCAACCCACGGGTTAGGCAGCGGCATCTGGACCAATTCTGCTTCGTGTCTAAGAATTTCCGGTACATCCCCTGCCATTGGTGCTAAACTTTGCACGATGCTCGCAGCCATCAACACCAGACCATCCAGAAAGTCTTTCATCTCCATTAGCCATATTACAACCCCGGGCTTACTCCTTTAGCGTCAATGATGAACAGTGCCATACCAGTGGAAAGGCACAATAGCTTTCTTCTCTCAAAACCACAGATCATTTTTTGGATTCCCTTTGGTGATTTATAAGCGTTTTGAAATTCAAATTCAGTGGTTCCCTCCTTTTCTAGCACCATAACGTTAAGCCTGTGGCAGATCGTTCCGGATTTGGCTCGTACCTCATCTCTTAATTACCCGCCGCCCACTCCTTTTCGCCATAACGTAGACATCTTGTCATGAACAGTGACAGCACCAGTCACCTCTCTGCTTGCCACGCAGCAGTGTAGCCTCTTCAGCGCAACCGCGACCCTTGTGACATACCGATTCTACGGGCACCCTTGTTGTCGCACAGCTCCCTCACAAACTGTTTTATCGTCCCATGTTCTCTTTCAATAGCCTGGTGCAGTGAGATTATCCTTCAGTCGATTAGTCAAGCTACCAGCCCACTCATGTAGAGCTTGAGGTAATTTCCATTTACTCTACCCAGGAAGGGTTCTCCATTAAGCTTGGCAAGCTGGACTGTGCCTCCGTCTGTGACTTCTTTGACTACATAGTGTCCCAACCAATGCATTCGAAGCTTGCTAGGGAATTTTTCAAACTTGCTGTCATATAGTAATACTAGATCATTCTCTTTGAACACGTGCAACTTGATATGGAAATCATGCTAAGAATTTTCTCGTTGCTTCTGTACCTATGGATGGAATCCGGACAAAAATTGTTCCTCCTCAAGTTATTCCAGTTGCGCGAACCTTTCTTCCAAAGCCCCGCAGTCGGCCATGCCTGTCATTACTACTATTCGCAAACTAGGTACAATGTATTCCATTGGCATTACGGCTTCCATGCCATAGACTAACCGGAAAAGTTTCTGGCCTATCAACTTCTTGCATGTGGTTCGGTATGCCCATAGCATAGCAGGGATGCGCAAGTCCCAATCATTTCGTTGCGCATTACATACCTTGGTCAACACAGTCTCCAAAATCTTGTTGAATGCTTCAATGGTCCCATTCGATTATGGATGGTATGGCACACTATGTTGATGATATATCTGGAATTCCTCAGTGAGCGCGGTGATCGTCTCATTCAGGAAGTGCATTCCGCGGTCACTCATTAGAATTTTTGGACATCCAAAGTGTGTCAACACATTATCGAACAAAAATTTCGCAGCTGTAGCGGTTGTGCAGTCCTTAACCGGCTGTGCTTCCGCCCATTGGGTCAAGTATTCTGTCGTGGTGATGATATATCGCGCACCCTTCATTCCTTGAGGTGTGATAGGCCCCACAAAGTCGATCTCCCATTTTTCAAATGGTTGCAGCGTCATTTGTGGCTTGAGTGGCATTTCATCCCTCCACGATGGTTTCCCAGTCCATTGACATACGTCGCAGGCCCGACAGTACGCTTTTAAGTCTTGGTGTAGGATTGGCCACCATAGTCCAGTGCAAAGAATATTTTGTGCTGTGGTGCATCCTGCATAATTTCCTCCTGCAAGCCCCCCATATGCTTCAGTAAAGATCTATCCTCACTCAAATTCATGTACATATCTACGTAGTATTTCATCATTTCCCATTTTGTATAGGTGCCCTGGAATTACAGTAAAGTCTGTTGCGCATATCACCAGTTCTTTCTTCTACTGAACAGAATACCCCTGCGATGTGGTTCCTGTGGTTAAGAAGTGGATTATATCCTCAAAGTGGCCATCCGCAATGTGCACTGCATAGAGCTATGCATCAGGTAATCCCTCCTCTAAGTTTGTGGGCTCTTCACCATTCTCAATTCGGGACAGGTGATCTGGGCCTACGTTTAGACGTACCGGCTTTATGATGACTTCAAAAGCATATTCCTAAAACAATAACAACCATCAAAAAATGTGCCCCCCCAACACAGGCTTATTCACTAAGTATTTTAACGCGGAATGATCAGTATACATCTTAAAGTGTCCCCCGAGTAGATAGTGAAGGTACTTCTAGAGCGCGTGTACCATCGCCAACCCCTCACGCTCAGTAGTGGAGTAGTTCTTTTCAGCTTTGGACAATCATCGACTTGTGAACGTGATCGGGTGATCAATTCCTCCCGCTCCTTCATGTGTGAGTACCGCGCCCAGCGCGATACACAACGCGTCAACATGCACGTGAAATTCGATGTCCCATTTTGGAAAGAGAAAAATGGGAGCTGATGCCATCTTTTCCTTGAGAGTTTCCAAACTTTTGTTACATTCCTCATTCGAACAATAAGTAGCATCCTTTTTCAACAATTGTTCCATTGGTACCGTGATTTGTGCGTAGCTCTTTATGAACTTACGATAGTTAACTAGTGTGTCCCAGCGTGGCACAGTTGTTTGTTTGACACTTCGCAGCACTTGCAAATTGAGTATGACAGCAATGTTTGTCGGGTCTACCATCAGGCCTTGCTTGCAAACCACATGGCCGAGTAGGTTCCCGAAGGGGACGAGGAAAAGACACTTCTTTAGATCTAACGCAATTTGGTGCTGTCGGCAAGTATCCAGCAGTAACCGTAAGCTCGCGATATGTTTCTTGACTAGCCCAAAGACGGTCCAATCATCAAGATAGACCTCTAAAAACTTATGTATAAATTCCTTGAATGCATCTACCACGATGTGTGAGAATATCGCCGACGCATTCTTCAGTCCAAAGGGCATCACAATGTACTGAAAACAGCACCACCTGGTTGTGAAATTTTTTTTACTCCTATCCTCTGGCGCAATCATGATCTAGTTGTACCCCAAGAAACCGTCTGTGAAGGAGTAGGCTTTCTGTCCCCCAACATTTTCCAGTACTTCATCTATAAATGGCATTAGGAATGGATCATTAACACATGCATTGTTGAGCTTCCTGAGATCCACACAGATGCAAATTTCTCCCTTCTGTATTTTCTCCTGTACAACCATAGGACTTAACCAGTCGGACTCCTCCATGGGTTCAATTATTCTTGCTACCAGCATTTTTTCCAACTCTTCACGGACCTTTGCTTTACATTTTAGGTTCAACCGATACGGCCGCTACTTGACTGGCTTTGCATCCGGCTTCAGAGTTATCTTCATCATTCCTAGGTCATCGAGGATCCTTTTTAACTCCATGATTTTGGTCGGGAATAAATCTTGATATTCTCGAAGTAACTCGACGACATTCTCCACCGTGGCATCATCCTAATAGTCCCCAAGCGTTGCATACTTCGGCTCCTCCTCCATACCAATATTTACTTGTTTCGTTTTCGGTGGCGCAGTGATGTTGGGGTCCTCGATCACTGGTCCGCGAACCTCGCGACTCCCCTCTATTTCCATAATATTAATGTTTCTGGGGTCATCATCATCATCTTCTATCTGCACCTTGTAAGATTCTAAGGCCTGGCTCAGTTGACACGACCAGTCTGGCTACACTATTTCTTCTAGTTCCGGTGGTACTTTGAAAATGGCAACCTTCACAACTTGCAATGCATCGTCAACAGTATCCATCCATTGGTCCTCAAATAAGAATGTCAATAAAAACCCTTCATGCAAGATATCCCATTCGCCTGTACCATGTCGGAGTTCTGTTTCAGTATACCAGTTCCTTGGGATGACATCCAAGGTATGATAAAATAAGTGTACCCACTCTGGCTAAGGCTCTTCTCCAAGGGCTATTGTCATCCATGATTTCTATTACCTCAAAGTCTATTTGTGTGCTCATTCCTTCTATATCTACTGTGATTCCTTGCAGTCTCCCCATGGGCAGGATCTTCTGTTGGTTCGCCATCCGTAATTGAATAGGAGACCATTGTAGTGTGGGCTTGCCCATGCGCTCCCAAGTCTATTTAGGTAGCACGTTTGCATCCGAGCCTAAGTCCAGAATGATCTAATCCATCTCATAGTTGCCAATCTGTGTTGTTAATCGCATTTCCCATCCAGTACGTGAAGCATGTTTCCCCAATTTTCGGACCACGCGAGGTTCACCTGACCCTACGCACCTAGTTATCAGCTCTTGTAATCCTTTAACCACCTTATTGTCATGAAGCAATTTCATGCATGTCTCTAGAAAGGTAGTTAGCATCAAGGGATCCCTTTCCGACTCAGGTTGATCCTTACTACCTCGGGTAGATACCTCCGTGAAGCTCTTCCTAGCGTCCAAACATGTCTCCTTACGAACCCCTGCGTCTTCCATGGTTAGTTTCCCCTTATCCTCCCCTGTGGCCACGCCACTTCTAAGCATCATGTTCACATTGGGGCCTTCCTCATGTGGTTCGGACCTCATCATTTGGACGTTCTATGTCGTTGTAGGTTGTGCTGCCCTTTTCTCACGTATCTGTGCTATCAATGTGGGACAATCTATCATTTCATGATCGAACTACTCGCAGTAGGGGCATGATATTCTGGTCGGGTTGGTACAATCACGCGCGTAGTGCCCTGGTCCTCCACAGTTATAGCAGATTAACTGCCCGCGGCCCCTTCCTGGCCCCGTTCCTCCCCTTCCTCATCCTCGCCCCTAGAACCCACCACGCGCCATCACTACGGCTGGATCCTAACCTCGCACCTCAGTCTGCATCCTGTAGGCAGGTGTTCGATCCATCAATAATTCATAACTCCAGCAGTCTCGTTCATCGTGGCCCACCGATCTGCAAAAATTGCAAAATAGTTGTTGGGGGGTCTGGGTAAACTTTTGCAGTAGGTGACAGTTGCATGTGGTGTGCTTTCCTCCCATCTGACAAATCACACACCAGAGTGAGGGCGCCACGCTTGGCCCTACCTGTGTCTCTGGTCGCAATGGCATTGGTCCCACCCTTGCCAAATAATTTGCGAATCTCATACAATGATCCTTATCGTGGCCCTGGCCTTTACATTTTATGCACCACACTTCTTCGCACGCTTCTGGCCTGGACGCCTTCTCCTGTTTCAAACTCTGCATCTCTAAGCATAGGTTTTGTATTTGTGCGTGGATCTGCTGAACTCCCAACCCAGGATCCTATATTGGAGTCTCATGCAACCTCATCGCTATTGCTAATGCTTCAGCCTGGGTCGAGATCTTCTACTGTGATAGCGCCATCCTCAGATGTGGTGTTAAAGATGCCACAAATCACAGGCAGTGTTGTGCATCTGTTAACATCATGTTAGCTTCTCGGATCGTACTTTTCAGTCTCTGATCCAGGTCCCAAGGAGTTTCATCGAGTAGCATCACAATATCCTTCAACCCTATGATCGACTGCATCTCTGATTTCGGCCGACTAAACTCCTTGTTTAGATCATCCTGGATCTCCGCTATTCCAGCATTGGGGTGATCGCTAGAGTGCTTAATATACCAAGTTAGCGTGCAATCTTGTAGTGCACTTACCAGGGTAGCCTTTTTAATGTTATCGTCTGTGACTCTGTGCACTTCCCACACTACCCTTACTATGAACCAAAACTGTTCTGGATCTTCACTTCCTACTCCTTTAAATACAGGCAACTTGATCGCATTTGCCATGTTAAACTTCTGTTTTGCGCGCAGGTGTGCTAAGGCCTCCTACGAAATCGTACCGCTTCTGATCCAATCAATCTTCAATCTCTTTCTTCGTAGGGTTCCAAACTTCTGACATCAGACATCCCTTAGGCAGATCCCAGTCCCGGAAATGAAACCATTTGTTGGCTTATTGGGGCCTGACCCAAGTTCGGAAGAGTTCTTAGCCAAATAAATCCCACAGCTACCGGCCCTTTTGGCAACAGTCCGTGGAGCACAGACTGAGGTCTCACCCGATGTAGCAGGGGAGGGTGCTAGAGTCAGGTTTTCGTACCCTTGGGATGTCTTGATGTGGTTTGGAGGGGTCGCGAACCGTTCTGTGGCCTCACACCACTCTATACTACTATCGGGGCTCCGCGCAGATGCGCTTTCTTATTAATGAATGTATTACAGATCTGAACTTCCTCTTAAAATCTTTAAGCAAACATTTAACAATAAAACCTAGTATGCACATTCATAATTCTTAAACATATTTATAAACTCATAAGCTGATGCATAAACCAAAATATAAATAGATCCACAATATTTCAAAATCAACACAATATTTCAGAACCAACTTATCTTTATTAATATCTATTTGGTCAATTTAGTGTGTGCTAAATTGCTACATTAATTATCAATCTGGGAGTCGTAAACTGATGAAGTGTGGCGCACTATATGTGCAAGATAGCCTCTTTCTTATGTTTTTGTCATTTTTCAGTTTTTATTTTCGTTTATCTCCTAATGTGAATGGAATTCCTATTCCTGAGTCTCTAGAAGGCAAGTATGGTTATAGATTTTAAGGCGGTTATGTCCTCTATAATGGTTCCCAAAACTTAACACTTCAGAAGGTCTTAGAACATACTAGTGATGAAAGTAATACTTGAACAAGAATGAAAATGTGCTGCTATTTAAAACAAGTAAATAATGTGTTGTTATTTTAAAAAAGTAAATAATGAACTACTGATCATGAAACTATCATCTCTGCTGCTGTCTAAATACAGAAAAATGCTTTAAGCTAGTGCACTCAAAGAAATTAAAAATTGAAAGGAAAGTAAAACTAAAATCAAATTACACATTCATAATGCAATCCCTCGCTAGTAGTCCAGCTATGGCTTTCGGAGGTAATTGACAATGATATGAGCAATTTAATATCTAATTGCAGAAAAGTAAAACTAAAATCAAATTACACATTCATAATTCGATCCCTCGCCAGTAGTCTAGCTATGGCTTTCGGAGGTAACCATCAATGATATGAGCAATTTAATATCTAATTGCAGAAAAGTAAAACTAAAATCAAATTACACATTCATAATTTGATCCCTTGCCAGTAGTGTAGCTATGGCTTTCGAAGGTAACCGTCAATGATATGAGAAATTTAATATCTAATTGCAGAAAATTAAAACTAAAATCAAATTACACATTCATAATTTGATCCCTCGCCAGTAGTCTAGCTATGGCTTTCGGAGGTAATCGTCAATGATATGAGCAATTTAATATCTAAGCTAACTAATAAAGCAAGGAAACAAAATTGAAATCAACAAAACAGAACTAGAATTAAAAACTAGGAAAAGCAAAGTCAGCAGAGAATTAATCCCATGTCATTAGTCATTGTGAAAATTATATGCAGATGCCCGGGCTACCTACTCTATCCTGAAACATACATGCACTGATCAATGTTATACAAAGCTGTAAAATCATGAACAGAAGTGGAATGTTAATACCATGACAATTGAAATATACACAGGTGAAATATATGCAATGGAAATAAGAAAACAATGCAGGAAACTTTACAGCAACAAGAGAAACAAAACCTCAGTGTACAGGGGCCCTCTGCACAGCCTCAGTCAACAGGCTATCAATCCAAGATTATGTTCACGCAATCATGTAGAAACAGAGTCTTCTCATATATTTCATAACACAGTTACAGCAATAAAACTAGTGTCACAGCACAGTGGGCTTGAACAGCAAAAATTACATTCACAAAGACTAAGACTATGCGTTATAGAAATGCGTTATTTATAACAAAGTTTACATAATTGTTTACATAACTATTTTCTTGTAGAACTGCATGAACAGGGGACACGTAAAAGACAGCGTCCATGGATTTAGCGTACTGGTTGTCAAAAATATTAAATCTATCAACTGTGGCTGTTAGATTCTCATCATGGGTCAGTCTACAGGTGGCAACAAACCCTAGAGAGTTAGGAACGGCCACGCATCCTTCAGAATCCTTCACGTGCTGGAAAACAGAGTCTGGCTGCCATAGGACTCTTACGTAGGACCACCATTTGACCACTATTGACCACAGCTTCCCTTGATGAATTCGGCTGAACCAATAGGACCTTATCCATGTCCAGGTCATTTCTAACTTGCCCATGTGGCTTGTTTTGCCTGGTGACACCTGCAACATAGAGTTTAACAAAAACAGCTGCGGAAAGTTGAATCAGCTGCGGAAAGTGACTGGATTCCACAGCTAATGAGCAAAATCTAGTTCAAATAGCAAACACAAAAACATAGTCAGAAAACCACTTAAATGCTCTTTTAAAATCAATATGCAATGATATCTGATAGCTTATGGAGTGTTGGTGAGGGAAAAAGTCTAGTAAAAATGTGTAGGAGAGGTGTAATTTCAAAGCTCTACAATATCCTTGTTCAGTACACTCCACTTCTTTCCCTATGCACACAACTGCAAGGGTCCGCGCACAGCTACAGACTCTATCAGGCCTCTGTGCACATAGCTATGGAGCCTCTATCTAACTACTAACACCCACAATCTGAACGTACAGACTCAGAGCAACTATTACTTCCACAAACCCATAACACATCAGATTCTCTAAACAACTACCTCTACCCTTAGAGCCTCGCTTTATTTATACATTCCCATGGTCCGCAGACCATGGGCAAGCCGACTCACTTCCTATTATTTTATATTATTTTTGGGCAGACAACCATTTGACTTGATCTATTACATTTCGCGCTCTATGCACTTCGCAGAACTTTTACAATATTATTTCCCTAAATTACGGGCTCTAACCCCCAAAACTGTTACGTGGGGCCTCCGCTGCCCAACAGTGGTTTGGTATTTTATTATGGTAGTTTGGTATTTTCTTATGTTGTTTTGGTATTTTCTTTATGATGGTTTGATATATGCTTAGACATGGTGTTTAGTATATGTTTTGATATATGCTTTGGTATATGATATGGCATCTGTTTTGGTATCTATATTTTGATGATGTTGCTATATGTACACCTATGTATGGATATAAATACCATAATGAGTTGTGTTATAAATCTCCACTATGCAGTATGGGTGTCATGTCATTATGGTTATGATATCATGTTATTATGCTATCATGTGGTTATGTTAACATGATGTTATGATTTCATGTGGATTGGAACTCACCAAGATGATCATTGTGAATACCGTAATGGGTTGTGTTATAAAGCTCCACTATCTAGTATGTTGTCATGTTGTCATGATGTTTTTCTTTTAAGCAGATCTTTCATTGTAAATATTGCATAGAGTTGTGTTATAAAGCTCCATGAGTAGTATGTCCTCTTTTAGCCGGTTTTTGAAGTATATGAGTGATTGAACACCAAGGACAGTGTCCCCCAAGGGGGAGGGTTCTATAACAGCCCCGGTGAAAATTCCATGTAATAAAAGTTAAAAACACTAACCACGGATGAATGGGACACTTATTCCAAGCTGAATGTTGGGCAAGACATCCTAGGGGGTGTTCATTTAGTTTTTTATGGCTAAGGCTTTGGAAAGGAAAAATGGCATTTTTGGCACAATTATTTATGAAAATAATGGAAATTGGGAAGAAAGGGAGGTGAAAGGTCACAAGTTGCATGTGAGGAGGAAAATGAAGGAAAATAATGGAAAATGAAGAAAATAGAGGCCTCATTCATAAAAAGGCTTATGAGGATCAGTTGGTAACATTTTGTCAGTTTAGCTTTGGATCTCTTTCATTATTCTCTCTCTCTCTCTCTCTCTCTCTGAAATTATACACAAAAAACCGCAAAAAAATTACTAGAGCCGCCATCCACAAATTTTCGTCAAAAAAATTTCTGCAAAATGGTTGATTTTAAACCAGTGACATCTCCCTCATCCGGATTCTGATTCAACCGATTTTTTTTCTAATTGGGTATTTTTCGCAAGGAATTCAGATCTGCAAATTTTGCGACAAATTTTTTATATCTGATCTGCAAACTCGCCACCCAAAAAAATACCTGCAAAAAATTAAAAGAAAAAATTCTCCTTGCTTTGCCCAAGAATGTGCTCTAATACCACTTCTAGTAACTCTGGCTTGAAAATATAATAAATTCTTTGATAAAATAAACCCAGGAGAAAATACAAGAGATTGCTAGAATGAAAATGCTTCTTTATTGATATATTCATAAAAACCCTTGAGGTAGGGTAACACCATACAACTACTCCGTAAGGAATGATATCACTCCACAAGCCATATATTTGTCAATACAATAATCCTTAACATACCTCAATGGAGAATCTCTAGCCTCTATACAGGCCTCATACATACAATACCATGGATAATTACCATGGCTCTCTCAAAACCATACATCCAATACCATGGTCTTATCACATCATTTCCTAACTACTTGTGGTCCTTTGCATAATTTGAGTTAACGACTTTATTTATTAACTATGACCCATTTATTTATTATATTATCATATTATTCCCTTGTACACCCCTATGTACCTCATATTATCCCCCCTGGTTATACTACATCTGACTTGCCAATATAATAAATTCTTTGATAAAATAAACCCAAGAGCCAATACAATATATTGCTAGAATGAAAATGCTTCTTTATTGATATCTTCATAAAAACCCTTTGAGGTAGGGTAACACCATACAACTACTTCATAAGGAAGGATATCACTCCACAATCAATATACTTGTCAATACAATAATCCTTGACATCCCTCAATGGAGTATCTAGCCTCCATAGAGGATTCATACATACAATACCATGGGTAATTACCATGGGTCTCTCAAAACCATACATCCAATACCATGGGATTATCACATTATTTCCTAACTACTTGTGGTCCCTTGCATAATGTGGTTTAAACATTTCATTTATTTATTATGGTTATCCAAGTGGATATTGGTGGCCACCCGCCTATCGCACCTATACCCCCTAGTCAGTTTCATCTGTTTCCTTCTTCATTTCAGCATTTACTATTTTTAGCAGTTTTTTGGGTCCTAAACTTTCGGAGTAGTTTTGACCCCCTAAACGGCATTTTTTTGGGGTCTGTGCCAAGGCATGGGCCTCTGGCGAAACTTTTAGTACTCAATGAGACCTTTCCAATAAGGTATCACACGCACCAAACATAGATAATATGACCAAGTTACGACCTCGGGAAGTTGGCTGCCCAACTAACCCCAATGGGGGCCACAAACTCTTGGCGTTACATCTCCTAGGGTTAGGGTTTTGGTTGTTTAGGGTTTTCTCATGTTTTCTAATAATAAATAGGCCCTTTAGCCTCACTATAACACAGTTCATAGGCATGTAGCCACCACATTTGTTCTCATGGATAAGCTACCATCACTCGAGCTATCTTATTTCCATTCTATTTGTAAGCATAGTTCAGTATTTTAGAATTAATGAAATGAAGTGTTTTTCTCCTGCATCTCTGTGTTTATGATTATATATGTAAGTTGTTGCATTCCTGTTTAAGTTTAGATCAGTGGTATCAAAGCCTTATTCTCTTTCTCTGTTTTTCTTTGCATGTCCCCAATGAGGTCAGGGTATAAGGAGTTAGGGTTTGATCTGGTTGAACCATTGCAAGATCAGCCCCGTAAAACCAAACAACTTCCCATGGTGGAAGAAAAGGAAGACAAGGGGGCAGCAGATCCTTTCAAAATGTTGCTTGAGGAAGCCCTTGAGCGACAGAGGGATGCGATGATGGTTAACTTTTCCCAAATCCTTCGATGGCTACCCACAGGTGATGCATTTTCATCTAGAAGCCACTCTGGAGGCGCCATTCCTTTTAAGGTATAAGTTAACTTCTATATTCCCATATTCGAAGGCCTGATAGATGTAGACATCGTAGATAAATGATTAAATCTATGAGAAGGATATTTTTTAGTTCATGACTTTTCCAATCGAGAAAATATTACTTTTGCACTTCTTAAAGTTGCCCCACGCATCAAGGACTGGTGGGAAACCTATTGTGAACAAAATGACGAGAATGAACCCTTGTTGTTTTCAGCCACACCCACCTGGAATTCTTTCTGAGGTGCCATCAAGGAAAAATATTACCCTGTCGGGAGCTATGAAGACAAATACATAAAGTGGACCACACAATGGTAGGGAAGGGACCTAGATGTGCAAGAGTTCACAAATATTTACCATATCCTTCGTACGAAGCTGGGTATCAAGGATACTGAGTGGAATTTGGTGCTCAAGTACTGTAGCTGTCTACACAAGTACATCCAAGACGAGATGGAGTTCCTGGACACTTCCTCACTCAGCACAGCGTATTGATACGCTATCGATATTTGTTGGGTGTGGAGCCTAATTATCTTCTGTATTCAAAGGTTTCAGCCAGATGTATACTCCAGGAAGACTGTACACCCCTCCACGCAGGGGGGTGCGGGGGGACTTGTCCCCCTTGCGGGGGTCTAGGGGGTAAATCCCCCCCAGCGGGGGTTTAGGGGTAGCGCCCCCCAAGCTAAAAATAGATGTAAAATTGCCTTGTAAAAGTCTAGTAATTTCTAGTCAATCTGGACCGTTCATTAGGCAGATGATCTGATGGTAGAGGTTATGTTTAATTTAGGGTTTTTTTCCCTAGAAGGCAACCCCTCATTATATATGAGGGAATTGTATTGCGTCTATATATCTGTATTCTGAGTGAGGAAGAGAGAGGAGATTGAGAGTGAAGAGGGTGTTACAGTGGATCTGTTGTAGGTTGTATCTCTTCAGTTTGCTAGATAATATAAAAGGAAGGACTGGTTGTTTCTCCACGGACGCAGCCCAAACTGGGTGAACCATGT
The DNA here is from genome assembly GCA_031772625.1 of Pinus tabuliformis. Classification (NCBI taxonomy): domain Eukaryota; kingdom Viridiplantae; phylum Streptophyta; class Pinopsida; order Pinales; family Pinaceae; genus Pinus; species Pinus tabuliformis. The sequence continues at coordinate 24,583,697 of CM062812.1, forward strand.
ATATTTGTGTCTCTCTTGTTTTATGTGTTTTCTGTGTTTATATTGATGCAATATTTTATGTGTTCCATTGCTTCGTAATATATAACTTTCTAACAAATGGTATAAGAGCCGAAGGTCTATTTAGCTGATAAACTCGTAGGAGAGAAGGGTTCCTGGTTCGAGTGCGAGCAATGGCGGAAGATGGTAGGTTTAGGGTCGAAAAATTCAACAGCCAAAACTACCAGCTGTGGAAGATGAAAATGGAATATTATCTGTATCAGAGAGATCTGTACCTACCATTGAGCGGAAAGATAAAGAAGTCGACAAGTATGACAGACACAGAATGGGATATTCTCGACAGAGAGGTACTTGGAAAAATATGGCTATGCCTAGCGGCATCGGTAGCATTTAATATTTCAAAGGAAACAACAACACAGGGTTTAATGTCGGCACTAGCCAAACTATATGAAAAACCCTCAGCCTCAAATAAGGTATTTCTTATGAATTTTTAATTTAATATGAAGATGTTAGAAGGTGGATCTGTTGCAGACCATTTAAATGATTTTAATACAGTTACAAGTCAATTAAGTTCTGTAGGGGTAAATTTTGATGATGAAGTTAGGGCTCTGTTATTTCTGTGCTCATTGCCGGAAAGTTGGAATGGTTTAGTTATGGCCGTTAGTAACTCTGTCTCTGGATCTAGTACTTTAAAGTTTGATGATGTTGTTGGTGCAATCCTTAGCGAGGAAATGCGATGGAAAAGCTCTGGTGAGACATCAGGTAATGCTTTGACTGCAGAGACTAGGAGAAGAAAAATGGAAAGAGGAAAGAGCCCGGGATATCGCAGTAAGTCAAGAAAAGGAAGATCCAAGTCCAGATTGGGGATAGTTTGCTGGAAATGTGAGAAGAAAGGACACCTGAAGAAATACTGCAGGTCTCGGAAGGGAAAAGAAGGAGATGTGCAGCAAGAAACTAATCATGAAACCAATGTAACAGGTGATGTGTTGCAAGATGCTTTGATACTTTCATTGGAAAATATTATTGATGCATGGGTGGTAGCTTCAGGGGCCTCATTCCATGCCACACTTGATAAGAAAAAATTTCATGATTATGTTCAAGGAGATTTTGGACAGGTTCGATTGGGTGATGATAAACCCTGTAAAATTGTTGGAATGGCTACAGTTTTCATAAAACAACAAAATGAAAATCAATGGCTATTGTTACGCAGTAATTTGTCACTGTCTCCCTGTCAGTCTCCCTACTGCCTCATGAAATCAAATGCACCATGCTCATGCTCTCTAAACTGGCCAAATGACCCACTTTTCCAAAGTTTACTGCATCAGCGCATCTTTTATTAAAATAACCGCGCTGACGGGCGGCTTATAGTGTTACTGGTGCGCTGCCAGCGCGGAAGCACACGGGTTTCCCGCGCTGGTCGAATTTTGTGCGCCAGCGCAGCCTATGAAAGTATCAACTCGCGCTGACACAGCCTTCATTGTTATTGTGATGCGCTGTCAACGCGTCAGTTCAGTATTGCACCCGCGCTAATCCAGTTTGGGCGAATTTGTTCCAACAGCCAGCCTTCCAGATGTTTCCAGGCCTGGTTGTTAGCCTTGTGAGTGTCGCCCTCCTTTCTATGGCATGTCTGTTCGTCATTTGGAACCACCTTCCTTGAAGATAAGCTTGTCCTCCCACCATTCATGGAGACTCCTTCTCTATTTAAACCTCCACCATTACCATGAGCAGCTAGTTTTTAGTTTGGATAGTGTGGAATTCATAGTGCTTGGATTGCTGCTGCTAGTAGGTAGTTGGTGTGACAAGTGTGGTTTTGTTAGAGGAAGCTTAAGGAAGGTTGTGAGCATTGCTTGTGTGAGAGAGAGCTTTTGTGTTGGGAGAATCCATTTCCAAAGGTGAATGCTTAAGAGACTTGCTGGCTGGACCCTAAAGAGAAGGACTCAGCGTCAGAACATTGGTTGTACCTTTCTCTGTTATTGATTTAATAATAGATGACTACTATTATGGTTCCATTCTCATTTGTCTTGTGATGGTTAAATGTGAATTACATCCTTTCTGACTGATGTATAATTGCTTTTATTAGATTTCACGCTTGTGTTTGTCTTTCTCTTCGTGTGTGCAGGTATCTATTCACGGAGATCGTGGAAGATCGTGACCAGCCAGAGCGAAGGAGCGCGAGCGGCATCTCTTCATCAAACAATAGCGTTGGGATCCAAGTAGGTGTTCTTTGCCTCTCTTTTAATTGCAATTAGGAACTTGCACAGTAGCATTGATCGATTGTTGCTAGACCCATTCTGGGCTAGTAGGGATCGCCTCTATCCGTAGAGGGGATTTACCTCTCCAACAATTTGGCGACTCCGCTGGGGAGCTAGCCTTTTTGTCTCTTTGTGTCCATCTTTGTGTTTGAATTTGATTGTTCTCTCTTTTCAAATTTTGGGATTAGTTCTCTGTTCTTAGCCCCCTGGTTCAATCTGGGAAGTGTCTTAATTGTTTAAAGAGTTTTGGCCTTGGTTTGGGAGTTTTTGGCTTGATTTTGCCTCTTTTTTAACCTCAGCGCGGTTTATATCAAAATAGTTGCGCTGACAGCGCATAGCTGTTTCTTTAAACCTGTTGTCATCGCACTTGTACGTAAAACAGTCGCGACGGTTCTGAAATCGAACCAGCGCGCTTAATCCATGTCCTTCCGCGCTGACAGCGCCAAGTTGCTACGCGTGACCTTTTGTCAACGCACAGTTGCTGAGCGCTACCCGCGCTGATCCTGTAAAATTGAATTCGTTTCAGTTTTACCTCCTGAGCCTGTTGGTTTCACCATCTCCAGCTTTTTCTACTTGGTTTGTGATTTGTTATTCATTGTTTGAACTGTTACACACTTGCTTGCGAAGTCTTGTTGCACGGATTTCATTTTTGTGTCCCGTGACCTAGTGCCATCATCCCGTTTTCACTGGATTGACCTTGTTTTGCTCACTTGTTCACTTGTTCACAAAAGTTCCTTGCTGCTTGCCTTTGCTATTGTGGAAACCTTCCTCTTTTTGCCTTCTTTGCTTGATTGTTTGAGGTGATTGTTGTTGAACCGATCCTTCGATTGTTTCACTACCCAGGCACAGATCACAGTTGCTAGGGTTCAATCGACTCTTTTCACGCTTGTTGTGCTTTTCATTGAGTGATTTTAATTCTTTTTTCTCAGTGTTGTTGTCTCTCAAAATTCATTTTAAAGTGCATAGTGCCATTGAAAAAGAAATCAAACTAGCATCTTTTGCATTCAATAGTTAATGAAAAGAAGAGCATTTCATTGATTTGTGTTCTCAAAAGAAAAATTTTATTTCTTTGTCATTAGCTGCATTAGATTGTTTGATTGTTTGAGTTCGTTTTGTTTGATTGAAAGCTCTTAACCTTCTCATAGTTAGAATTCATCGAACAAAATGGTATTCTTTGGCATGTAGTTTGCATCTAGGAAATTGTGAGAGATCATACGATAAGGCCTGAAACCGAAACTTAACTCAAGATTAACCACAAAATAAACTGAATGAACATAAAAACGCATTGGAACATAACGCTCATATTGTAGAGGTCTAGGCTAGAGACGTGCTCCAGCGTCGCTAAACCTAGTCACTGTTGTTTCACATTACGGTTGGGTGATTCCTCCTCTTGTGACTCGATAGTGGTCTAGCACGGATTTGAGCTCCCACGTACCGTCGCGTATATAGGGGAGACCCCACTAGGTTATCGACCTTGATCCCTAGGAAGCCGAGTCTGCCGCCTTGCGAACCGTAACGCACCGAACACAGCATTCGGGAAGATTGACTGCAGTACGGAAAGTCCTTGGTTCTCATATGATTGCCAAGGTGTATAAGTAGTTTTACGGATTGCCTGGTAAACCTTCTGCCTAGAAGTCTCCAGAGTAGTCACTTTTGATCCTTTTCAGACTCCCTAAATGAAAAGGTGCCAGTGAGCGTCTTGTCACTTCGTGCTCATTAAATATTCGAAGGAGACTAGAGTCACCTTTCGTCCTTTTCTTGACTCTTAAAATATGAAAAGGTCAAGTTGTGTCTGTGCGTCTTAAAATTCATCCGGCCACGATAAAACATTACCTGGTTAGATTTCGTGCGCGTTAGCTTGAGTAGGTTTCTTTTCGTTTGCAATGGCAACCTTCCCAGGGTTCACTAACCCAGGTTCCCCTCCTGATGGGAATCCAGGTCATTTCCCTCCTCTCGGGAATGTTGGTGCTCTGTATATGGCAACATTGTCCCTACCAGGGTTAACTGTTGGGTTGCCTGTTTGGTTGTTTTCAACCTCTCTGGTCCCTACCGTATCGGTTGTTGGTCCATCAGTCCCTCCACCTGAACAACGTCATGTTGATCCTAAGGTGGATCTCTCCCCTTCGACGCCTTCTTCTACGTCTTCCTTTTGTTCTTCGCCTGGTGAAAGCCTCGATTCAAGTAACCTGGTGGCTAAGAAGAAGAAGAAGAAGACGAAGAAGAAGAAGGCTCATAAGGGAGAAGTCACGAGTCCCGAAACCCCCGCTAGTACAACTGAAGTCGGGCCACCTTCTGCTCCTCCGCGGAAGGTCAAGTTTCCTTGTCGGTTATGCAAGGAAGACCATCTTCTTCGCGATTGCCCTGGCATTCCCAAGGTTTTAGAAGTCTGGTCTCATGATCCGGCCCGCCCTTCATCGTCCGCTGAAGATCATGGCGATGCTACCTTATCAGTTGGGAGTGGTAAGGAGAAAGGGAAGTTTCGAATTCCCTGTCGACTTTGTGAAGGCAAACATCCCCTTCACCTTTGTCCACTCATGGATAAAGCCTCTGCTGTGTTGGAAAGTCTTGCTGCTCCTCCGAATCCATTTCCCGCTAGTTATCAACATCTTTCTGCGACTGCAGATCGCGTCCCTGCTGATCAAGAGATTGCTTCAGATTCTCCTCTTGTCCAGCCCCCTCTTCCCGAACCCGGCTGTTCCCAGCCTGTCCCAGACCAGTCATCGGTCGGACAGAGTGTTGACTCGAGTTCGCCACTCGCTCACTCTGTTCCGGAAGAGAAAAATTCCCATGTTCTTCTCGTCTCCTCAGATTCTCCTGAGCTTGATAATGGTTCTCCTATTGCAACCTCTCCGGAGAATTCAGATTCGGTCCTTTCCGAGCAGGGGGGCAACCATATGGTTCCCCCACCGAGTAGTTCGGTCATTTCCTTCGATTGGAGTCGCTTGACTACCCCTCCCCTTCCATCCCATGTGCCTTTCTGGGTCACCGCCTATGCCAGCAATAGGGCGCTGCCTGGCACTGTGTTGGATGAAGGAGCATCGGTTAGTCTTATGCCCGTTACTACTTGGCGAGCTTTGGGTTCCCCATCGCTTGTACCTGTCGCACCGCATCTCACCGCATTTGACGGAGGAACGAGTCAACCATTAGGGATCCTTCCAAAGTTTCCTATTACTTTGGGGGGCAAGACTGTCTATATAGACGTCTCGGTTACCCAAGGTTCTTTAGACTTCAGTCTTCTCCTTGGTTGTGATTATGTCTATGCCATGGGAGCCCTTGTTTCTTCACTTTTCTGTGTGGTTTTCTTTCCACACGATGGAAGAATAGTGGTGTTCGATCAATTATCGTTCGTTCATCCACAAGCCCCTCCGGCGCACTTGTCCGTCCCTCCTGGTTTTCATCCACCAGTTGCATCTGCCTCACCGCAAATCAACTACGTGGCCACCTCTCCTATGCCCGTATCCAGTGATGACACCATCGTACACAGTGTCCTGGGGGCATTAGATCCTGATTTCCAAGATGTTGCCTTTCCCTCCGGGTTGGCACTCTTGGGAACCTCTGCTTCCCATTCATTATGATGAAGTTTGAGTGGAGCATAGTTCTTTTCCTGTGTCAAGCTCCTTAAAAAATGAAACTAGGTTTGGGCGGAGCATAGTTCCTTTCCTATGTCAAGCTCCCTAAAAAATGAAATTGGGTCTGGTCGGAGCATAGTTCACTTTCCTATGTCAAGCTCCCTAAAAAATGAAATTGGGTCTGAGTCGAGCATAGTTCCTGATCTTGTGTCAAGCTCGTTTAAAAATGAAACAAGGGTTACGGAGCATAGTTGCTGATCTTGTGTCAAGCTCGCTAAAAAATGAAACAAGGCGTCCCGAGGATAGTTTTGATCTTGTGGCGACCTCGTTAAAAAATGAAACAAGGTGGTCGAGCATAGTTCCTGATCTTGTGTCAAGCTCGTTAAAATCATGAAACAAGGGTTATGAGGATAGTTCTTTTACTGTGTCAACCTCATTAAAAAATGAAACAACTCCCTTTCCAAATTGAGTCTTTGATTAAGATCTCGTAAAATACAAGTCGATTCTTTCCTAGATCTCGAGCGTGAACCTTCATTCCATCCACTTTGTTGAATGCAATGAAGCTTGGGGGGCATGTACCTCATTTTGCGTCATTATGCTAGGGGCATGCGAACTTATAACAAGCATAGTTTTTCGTTTCAAGCTTGTGTAAACATGAAACAGAATCCAAGAAAAGTTCTCCATGGTTCAAGCTTGTGTAAAAATGAACCCATACCTGATTTACATCTCGTGATTGCCATGTTTATCCGCTGAATTCTGTTAGATGAGCCTTGGTTGTTTTCATTCCATCGCCGCCATCTCTTTGGCCGATCATATGCTTTCACTTGGTTGTTTTTCCCTTCCTGAGGAACCGCAGCGATGAGTGGTTTTATTAGCCAGCCTCTTGACCATTACATGTTTTGAGCAGTTCCACCATTGCCGGAACCAGTTGCTACCTTTTACCACTCGTTCCTCTAGGACGAGTCACCTTTAAGCTCTTTTCTGACTCGTAAAATGTGAAAAGATTGCCGAGTATTTTTCCCTTTTTGACTCGTTAAAGAGAATAAAAATGGAGGTCTGCTTTCAGCTCTTTTCTGACCGTTTAAAGACGAAAAGATTGCCGAGTCCCCCTCTCGACTCGTTAAAGAAATGAGAGGCGGTCGCCTTTAAAGCTCTTTTCTCGACTGTTTAAACTAAAAAAGATTGCCGGGTTTTTGTCGTTTCGAACTCGTTATTGGCTCCAAAACGACGTACTTCTGACCGCTTTTCTACTTTTTCGGGTCGAAGTCACTATTCACGAAAAGTACTCCTCGATCATACTGGTCGGGCGGTTCTTTCGAGCATTGTTTTATACTTTTTCGGGCTCGAGAGACACAACTTTACGAAAAAGGACCCCCCTGGAGTTTTCTTTTCCGCTGTCTTTTCAGACTCTCTAAACAAGAAAAGACGCCGAGTTCGTCCTTTGTCAGACTCGTTAAAACCTAATGACATCGGACACCGTCGAAATGACGCCTTCCCAAGCATATGCTATCCCCATCAAGCTTGTCACCCAAAAATAATCGGGGTACCTGCCAGAAATGGTGGGGAAAATGGAACTGTAATAATGGTCGTGTCGGCAGTATGTCGCTCTTGAACATGGCACTAGTCTGCATTCGTGTCTGGGTGGGGATTTCTCATCTTGTTTTACACTAGCCTCCGTGGGTTCGGGTTATCCTATTTGACCTCTCATCTGCTCATTGCCTTGTCACCATGACCTCTGCTCATTTGATGTCAGATACTGCCAAATCCGCTGTTGTGCCACCGATATGTTCAAGAGAAGTTGACCTCTGCAAGATTACCACCTCCCTCTGATGTCTCACACAAAATCTTTTGTCCTTCTCTGTCTCGTGTCGATGATGTGGGAAACATTATGGCCCACCTTCGATCAAGGTTACTTCCTGTCGACTTCAGCTCATTATCCAGGAAAGTGACCTAGAGACTCCCTTCAGGTGCCTTAGAGCCTGCATGCCTCAATGGCAGGTTCTTCGTGTTCGACGTGAGGTTTTCATCATTGGCCTCCGATCGGATGATTCTGCGGGTGGTCGACACCAGCTCATTGATTCACGCGCCGCGGATTGTACCTATAAGTACCTTGAGGGCCATTGTCATTATTGGTGGTACCTCTCGCGTCTGTTAACAGTTTCCATCATTGACTGGTAATCAGACGATGTTCATGCATGTTCGACTTCAGCTCATGTATTCACATGCTTGAACTTGTACTTTGTTCGGATTGGGATGGAGCGCAAGACCCTGGTTTTTGTCTATTAGGAACCAGGCTGCGATTTTGTGGATTGTTATTACATGACTCATTGATGGATGGCTGCACCCATACCTGAGTCTTTGGGATGGCTGCGACCATACCCTCTTATATTTATGGTCTCTTCAGCTGGGTGGCTGCGTCCATACCACAGACCTTCTTTGTATGTCTTTTGGATGGCTGCGCCCATGCCTAGACTACATGTGATCGAGATATCAGTTGTACATTCATGCAGGTCCTTCCTGGTGGTGTTCCAGTTCAGCAGTTTTGTAAAGCATTTCACCCCTCTCACTCTCTCGGGCTTCATGCTTTAGGGGGCATCTGTTACGCAGTAATTTGTCACTGTCTCCCTGTCAGTCTCCCTACTGCCTCATGAAATCAAATGCACCATGCTCATGCTCTCTAAACTGGCCAAATGACCCACTTTTCCAAAGTTTACTGCATCAGCGTGTCTGTTATTAAAATAACTGCGCTGACGGGTGGCTTATAGTGTTACTGGTGCGCTGCCAGCGCGGAAGCACACGGGTTTCCCGCGCTGGTCGAATTTTGTGCGCCAGCGCAGCCTATGAAAGTATCAACCCGTGCTGACATAGCCTTCATTGTTATTGTGATGCGCTGTCAGCGCATCAGTTTAGTATTGCACCCGCACTGTTCCAGTTTGGGCGAATTTGTTCCAACAGCCAGCCTTCCAGATGTTTCCAGGCCTGGTTGTTAGCCTTGTGAGTGTCGCCTTCCTTTCTATGGCATGTCTGTTCGTCATTTGGAACCACCTTCCTTGAAGATAAGCTTGTCCTCCCACCATTCATGGAGACTCCTTCTCTATTTAAACCTCCACCATTACCATGAGCAGCTAGTTTTTAGTTTGGATAGTGTGGAATTCATAGTGCTTGGATTGCTGCTGCTAGTAGGTAGTTGGTGTGACAAGTGTGGTTTTGTTAGAGGAAGCTTAAGGAAGGTTGTGAGCATTGCTTGTGTGAGAGAGAGCTTTTGTGTTGGGAGAATCCATTTCCAAAGGTGAATGCTTAAGAGACTTGCTGGCTGGACCCTCAAGAGAAGGACTCAGCGTCAGAACATTGGTTGTACCTTTCTCTGTTATTGATTTAATAATAGATGACTACTGTTATGGTTCCATTCTCATTTGTCTTGTGATGGTTAAATGTGAATTACATCCTTTCTGACTGATGTATAATTGCTTTTATTAGATTTCACGCTTGTGTTTGTCTTTCTCTTCGTGTGTGCAGGTATCTATTCACGGAGATCGTGGAAGATCATGACCAGCCAGAGCGAAGGAGCGAGAGCGGCATCTCTTCATCAAACAATAGTGTTGGGATCCAAGTAGGTGTTCTTTGCCTCTCTTTTAATTGCAATTAGGAACTTGCACAGTAGCATTGATCGATTGTTGCTAGACCCATTCTGGGCTAGTAGGGATCGCCTCTATCCGTAGAGGGGATTTACCTCTCCAACAGCTATTGAAGGAGGTAAGGCATGTTCCAGATCTAAAGAAAAATATGATTTCAACAGGGTAGTTGGGAGGTGAAGGTTGTGTAACTACTTTCACAGATAAAACCTGGAAGGTCACTAAAGGATCCCTAGTAATAGTGAAAGGAGAAAAGGTTGGTACATTGTATTTATGCAATGGTATTTCTAATTTTGTTAATGCTTTAACCTCTACAAGAGAAGATACGGCATTGTGGCATCATAGGCTCGGGCACATGAGTGAGAAGGGGATGCAGATTCTTCACTTAAGAAATTTGTTGCCAGGTTTGAAGCATGTTGATTTAAAATTCTGTGAGAATTGTGTTTATGGAAAACAAAAGAGAGTCAGATTCCTTAGAGTTGGGAAAGAAAAAAAGAGTGAAAAATTAGAGCTTGTGCATACAGATGTATGGGGACCTACTCAAGTATCATCTCTTGGTGGCTCTCATTATTATGTTACTTTTATTGATGATGCAACCAGAAAAACCTGGATTTATTGTATTCAAAATAAATCTGATGTATTTGATACTTTCAAGAAATGGAAATCTTTGGTTGAAAATGAGACAGGGAAAAGGTTGAAGTGTCTCAGATCAGATAATGGAGGTGAATATTGCAACAAAGAGTTTGATAGGTACTGTTAAGAGAATGGAATTCACAGAGAAAATACAGTTCCAGGAACACCACAAGAAAATGGTGTGTCAGAAAGGATGAACAGGACAATCATGGAGCGTGCAAGGTGCATGAGATTGCATGCAGGATTACCTTTACAATTTTGGAAAGATGTTGTAGATACTGTTGTTTATCTAATAAACAGAGGGCCTTCAAGTTCCTTGGATGGTGGTATTCCAGAGGAGGCATGGACAGGTAAAAAGGTAAACTACTCATTTTTAAAGACTTTTGGTTGTGAAGCATTTGTCCACATTAATAAAGAAAATAGAACAACACTTGAGGAAAAATCAAATAAATGTACCTTTATTGGATATGGTGTTAATGATTTTGGTTATCGCTTATATGATTATGAAAATCACAAAATCATTAGGAGCAGAGATGTCATATTCAATGAAAAGGTTTTGTATAAGGATCAGCTGCAGGAAAAGAAATAGGAAAAAGAAAATAGAGAATACACAGTGCTTGACGAGATAAAAAGTGATGGTGCCTGAAAATAATAATGATCAAGAGCGAGAAAAACAACCACAATAGTGACAAGCACTTCAAACACCTGAAAGTGGTGTTAGAAGATCTACCAGGATAAGTAGACCCCCTGAACGATACTCTCCTTCATTATATTATGTATTGTTGACTGATTCTGGTGAACCAGAATGTTATGAAGAAGCAGTGTAGGTAGAAACCAGGAAGAAGTGGGAGCAAGCCATGAAAGAAGAGATGGACTCCTTAGCACATAACCAGACTTGGGACTTATTCAGGTTGCCTGCAGGTAAAACAGCATTGCAGAATAAATGGGTTTACAGGCTGAAGGAAGAAGATGGAGGAAAACAGAGGTACAAAGATAGACTTGTGGTGAAGGGGTTTGCACAGAAGAAAGGTATTGATTTTGATGAAATATTTTCTCTTGTTGTTAAAATGACTTAAATCAGAACTATTTTAAGTCTAGTAGCAGCTGAAGATTTGCATCTTGAGCAATTAGATATAAAGACAGCCTTTCTCCATGGGGATTTGGAGGAAGAGATATATATGCAGCAGCCACAAGGATATGAGTTAAAAGGGAAGGAGAAACTAGTGTGCAGGTTGAAGAAGAGCTTGTATGGCTTAAAACAAGATCCAAGGCAGTGGTATCTAAAATTTGACAGGTTTATGTCTAAACAAGGTTATACTAGATGTCACTCTGATCATTGTGTTTATCTCAAAAGGCAAAATGATGGCAGCTATATTATATTGTTATTGTATGTAGAAGACATGCTTGTTGCAGGTTCTAACAAGTAGGAAATAAATGTGCTCAAAAGGAAATTGGCAAACTCATTTGCAATGAAGGATTTGGGTGCTGCAAAACAAATCCTTGGTATGAGAATAACTAGAGACAAGAAGAATCACAAATTAACATTGTCTCAAAGTGAGTACATAGAAAAGGTGTTGAAAAGGTTTAATATGCAGAATGCAAAACTAGTTAGTATACCTTTGGCTAGCCATTTCAAATTAAGTGAGGCGTGTCCCAAGACAAGAAGAAATGGCTCATATGTCTAAAGTTCCATATGCATCAGCAGTTGGAAGCTTAATGTATGCAATGGTCTACACAAGGCCTGATATTGCACATGCAGTGGGAGTTGTAAGCAGGTACATGAACAATCCAGGAAAAGAACATTGGATGGTGGTGAAGTGGACTCTCAGGTATTTGAGAGGTACCAAAAATCAAGCACTATGCTTTGGTGGTTCAAACATTGCTCTACAAGGATATGTTGATGCAGATATGGCAGCCTGGTGATAGAGATAACAGGAGGAGCACATCAGGGTATGTGTTTACTGTAGGTGGAATAGTTGTCATTTGGGTTTCAAAAATCCAAAGTGTTGTTGCACTTTCAACAACAGAAGCAGAGTATGTTGCTGCTACAGAGGCTAGTAAAGAAATTATTTGGTTACAAAGGTTTCTATATGAATTGGGCAAGAAGCAGGAGTTGGGCAGGTTATACAGTGACAGCCAGAGTGTCGTACATCTTGCAAAGAACCCTGCATTTCATTCCAAGACTAAACATATACATCTCAAGTACCATTTCATACGGTCAGCATTGGAACATGGACAATTGAAGTTGGAAAAGATACACACTAGCCAGAATCCTGCAGATATGTTAACAAAAGTTGTAACCAGGGAGAAACTGAGAATCTGCTCAATTTCAATTGGTCTTCAAGTATGATGGAGAATATGAGAAACAGCCAGGTCCAAAGTGGAGTCATTGTCTAGCAAATGAAGCAATGGTGGAGTTGCTATAATCAGTCTCCAAGTGGGAGATTGTTGGGTGTGGAGCCTAATTATCTTCTATATTCAAAGGTTTCAGCTGGATGTATACCCCAGGAAGACTGTACACCCCTCCACGCGGGGGGGTGCAGGGGGTACTTATCCCCCCCACGGGAGTCCGGAGAGGTAAATTCCCCCCAGTTGGGGGGTCCAAGGGCCAGCAGTCCCTCGGCGAGGGTTTGGGGGCAGCGCCCCTGAAGCTAAAAGTAGATGTAAAATTTCCTTGTAAAAGTCTAGTAATTTCTAGTCAATCTAGGCCGTTCATTATGCGGATGATCTGATGGTAGAAGTTATGTTTAATTTAGGGTTTTTTTGCCCTAGAAGGTAACCCCTCACTATATATGAGGGAATTGTATTGCATCTATCTATATCTGTATTCTGAGTGAGATAGAGAGAGGAGATTGAGAGCAAAGAGGGTGTTACAGCGGATCTGTTGTAGGTTGTATCTCTTCAGTTTGCTGGATAATATAAAGGAAAGGACTGGTTGTTTCTCCGTGGACGTAGCCCAAACTGGGTGAACCACATATATCTATGTCTCTCTTGTTTTATGCATTTTTTGTGTTTATATTGCTGCAATATTTTATGTGTTCCATTGCTCCGTAATATATAACTTTCTAACAAGATTGACCAAAAGTTTAAACAGAAGAAGCGGGACTTTGGATATGCAAATCCAAAGCAAGGAAAAGGGACCGCCAAACCATATAACAAAGGACCAAGCCAAGGTAGGGCTACCCAGGACAGCCTCACAAATCCGCGAGAAAATAACAACACCACAAAGATGAAGAAGGACATGAGAAAATTGTGTGAGTTCCATAAGAGCTCTGTTAAACACACATGGTCAGCAAGAGAAATATGAAAGGATAATCAGGAGAGTACGATTTTTATTAACAAATGATTTAAATTTATAGTACAATATCTGACCGTTGGGTTTTGTTATCACTCAGGTTGTTCCCTTTGACTCCGAAGGGAATACGGCCGAGGTAACCACTAACCAATATTTTGGCCACAGGTCCTAGCCTACCTGTAACCAGAGAGGGCTCTCTCTTTCTGATTTATCTTTGTTTTGATGAGGTTTTTAGGCTAGTTATGATGCACAAGGTTTTGTTTTGAATTTGCTGGGATGATGATTTCAGTCAGAATAGGTATGTTTTTCCAGAATGATCTAGGTCATTGGGCATGGAGTCCATGATGTTTAATTGCTGGGAGTGTCCGTTTTGAGGAAAAAGTTATGCTACAGAGCCAGACAAGTGTCTATGGAACAATTTTTCAAATCTGTAATATGATGGGATGAAATCAGAGAGTGAAATGCAACTAAGGATCTTTCAATAGACTGATATGGGGAATAGTGGAAACATTACTTAGGAGCATTTAAGAATTCCTGAATAACATTCATATTGATAGAACAAATACAAACATCAGTAATTAAGAATTCATGTTTATGATTAATTTTGAAGAAAACATATTTAACAGCAGAGATTGAGCACGGGGTGTAACCAAACAATTCATGTACTATTCTTTTTCTCTATTGCTAAGCTAGTGAAACACGTATATGAGTTAAACAAACATAAAAGACAAAACATAGTTCAGGATAACTTATTGTTCCATTAGACACCACAGGAATTCTGTAGCAGAACGCAGATCATCATTTAGACATCAAACAGTGCAGAGATAGTGAACTTTTCCAGCCTTTTGTATTAGATAATCTGAAAATATACAAAATAGTGTCTCAGAGAGAAAATCACCAACCCCAAATACGTTGTAAGGGGAGGTATATATACAAAATTTAGATACAAAAATATCTAGCTGATGAGTTAATGGCTCATAAATTCTATGCCAACCCCTGAAGAATTACAGCTGAGAGAGTAAATGCTGTAATAACTGCTTAGTGCATTAGCTGTCCAAAATTGTCAGAAAGCTTTGACTTTGTGACCCGTTGAGTCGGCTGTGGCCGTGTTGCCCAAAATTTGCGCGTTTCCTTTCTTTGGCTTGCTGTCGCAGTATTATGCTGAGTCATTACTTTCACCCGCCCTGCCTGTTGTCTTCATGTTGCTTTTGACTTTGGTTGACCTGAAGCTGATTAGAAGAGACTAAACCGAGATTATTGAGGCAAAATTTGCAGCATTGCCTGCCACCAATCTTCCTTGGGTAGTTGGTGTCTTCGTATTTTTATTAAAGTTTCATCTGCCTCTGTATACCTGTAAAAATTTGGTGGGACCTCAAACAAGTGATTAATTTCATGCTCAATGTAGAATAAATTTTCTAGCTTGTTATAGAGGCTCTGCCCTGATGGAGGTCCTGCTTCTTCAGAAGTACTGGTGGATGTTGTGATCTGATTTGCAATAAAATTTGTCATCCTAGTGGCATATTGCTCACGGGTGAGCAGTCTTCCTGTGCTGGTCAATAGGCTGGGCAATCCTTTGTCTTGCAATGCTCCCATTCTAAGTTTGTAGTCATCTACCTCAGCCTGCATTTCCTGACATTTTCTTTCCACAGTCTGCACAAAATTTCTGAGGGTCAGCACTTTTTTAGCTGTTAGAACAGCATCTGTTCTGCTGCTAATGTTTAGGGCTGCCAACTCCTCCTTGGTGTGATTATTGAGGAAATGTATCATCCTATTGGCCTGCTCAGGCTTATTCCCTAGTGCTGCTCTAGCCTTCTGGCTTTCAACTTGTGCTTGGCCTATTAATTCCATCTGCTCATGCACTGTTTTGATTGACTTCCACTGTTTGGTAATGGAGTGGTCAATCCGGGTCCACAAAATCTTCTTTATCTCTACCAGAGTATTCTCTAAATTTAGTTCCTTTTCCAAGGCCTTTATTTTGTCCTTTAGGGCCTTAATCTCTCTGGTCTGCTCTGCTACTGTCATTTTGGATTTATCATACTTAGTTTCCAGCTCAGCCAATTTCTCTTTGGCTTGTTTGATCTCTGTTGCCTGAAGTTCCAGTTCTTTGACAGCTTTGGTCAAATCATCCAGGCTTATGCTAGCCTCAGGAGCTGTTGTTGTTGCTGCTGCAGCATCTGTTGTTGTTGTAGCCGTTGAAGGGGTCGCTGCTGCCTCTGTAGTTGCTGCAGTAGTTGGGGCAGTTTGAGGAGGTTGGGAGGTTGATTCTCCCTGTTTGTCTTGGAGTGCTTTCTCTAGCTCCCCTTCCAGATCAATTACTCTTTGGTTCAGTTTCATCATTAGATCCAATTGATCCTCAGCTTCCTTTTCTTTCTGCAATTCTCCTGTTTGAGGGTGCTCAGTAGGAAGCAATTTCAATCTCTTCTTCAATGTAGCAATGTCATCATCTTTCTTTTTCATAAGGGCCCTCACACCCTTAGGATCCTTAGGATCATGTCCTAAGTCCACAATAATGTCCTCCAATGTTTTGATTCTGTTGTCTTTGGCCATGGAGGACATTCTCTCTAAGTCAAGCTGAGTGTTGGTGTTCTTTAGAGATTCTTTTAATTCATGGGCCATTGTGGCCCTGTCTACCAATGTGGCATAGACCATTTCCCCTGTTTTCTTATGCAGTTCTATCTGATCCATGGGGTGAATGTCTTTTGCCATGACCTCCAACTTTGTTCTAACAAAATCTGCAGCTGAGTGAGGCTGCGGTATTTTGGGTTTAAAATGGCTGAGGATTATCTTTTCCTCTTTGATATCATATGCTGCCATCAGCCTTTCTTGTTTGGCCGGTGTTGCCTTGAGAAATTGGTCATATAGTTGCACTCTTAGCAGCTCATTCTGTGCCTTAATTTCTTTGAAGGTGGCCTTGGTACTAGATGGCTTCTTGCTTTGCTGAGTGGAGGAGGATACCTCCATGCCATGCTGTCTTTCCTGCTCTTGTTGAAAAGAGCTTGTGGCTGTTTGTTGGTTGTCTTCTTTTTCTTTCCTTGGGCTTCCAAGGATCTCTTCACTGATTTCTTCTATAACTGGAGAATCAACCCTTTGCCTTTTGGCTTCGGGTTCCTGAGTGGATCCACTAGCAGGTGTGGACTCCTCTCGGTCTCGTTTTTTGCCTCTTTCCTCATGTGCAGGGGTCTGTAAGGCAGGCACTGTTGGTGCCTCTGTTTGCAGTGGAGGAGTCTGTTCTTGCTGCTGCCCAATTGAGGAGGCAGGCTTCTCTGTGACTACTTCTTTTTCTGCACCCATTATCCCCTTGCCCTTTTCTGTAGCTGTTGCTGATGTAGATGGCCCCTGGGTGGCTGGTGCGGTTGTAGCAGTGGATGTACCTTCCCCAATTTGATGTGGCTGTTTGAAAGTTACCTACTGCACAGAATCTAAGTCAAGAGTTTTTTCTAAATCCTTGACATTTTTCTCCATTATTTCTTCTTGAGTTAATTCCTCAACTAATGTGCCTTGCAACCATTCATCTTGGTTGGCATACTGCTCAATTTGTGGATATTTATAGTTATCATACCCTAGCAGCCTGTATTTGACTCTTCTAGCACTGATGAAGCCTTCTAGGTCATAAGGGACCCACCAGAAGCTTCTCTTTAGTTTATATTTATCCCTGAGAATTTGATCAGCCTCTTGCCAACCTTATTTCTTATTCATGATAAAGGGGCCCATATGGTCTTTGAATTTGAGGTGGGCTTTCTTTTTGGCACTATGAAAGTGGGTGAGGTCAGAACTAATGAGTTGCCTATAGTATTCCAAGGCAAACAATCTCATCGGCACATACCTTGGGAGCCTGTAAGGACAGAGCTCACAGCCATAAATTCTGATGACTGTATGGTTTTGATATAGGTACCAGTCACCTATTTTATAACTCTTGGACAGCTGCAAAGTTTTCTGGATTTCAAATGACAGTCTGGGAGGAGGGGATCTCATCAATAGGCAAGAGACTGGGTAAACAAATTGGTCAACAAACTCACAGTAAGAATATGGTGAATCTTGAACTTGGTGGAAAACTGATGACCAGAAGATAACAGACCTCTTCTCTCCCCTAGAATCCAATTTCTTGATGGGGCATTGGAAGACTTCAGACTGATAATACATGAATAAGTGGTAGATATATGATGAATATTTAAATACTCCCTCCCTATCCATTTTCAAGAGCTGGTCATGTATTTTATTGACTATAAACTTGGCAAAGTTATATTTGTAAGCAGGAGGCTGGCCTCGGCTATATGCAGCTAATAATACCAGCACTGTCTCATCAATGTGCTCACTGGTTTTGAAGCCCAGCACATAGGAGATCATGTCAACTAGGAGCTTGCCTACATCATTGAAATGGACATATAAGAAAGGAGGTGGCCCTGTAGGCTGGCGGTCTGCCCTCATGAATGTCTTGGTGACCTTTTCAATGTCAGCACTGGAGAGTCTGGCACCTGCATCCAGCAAATAGTTCATGGAGAAGGGAAACAACAGCTGAGTCTGCTTGAAATTGAGCATTTGGTTGATGGAGTCAGGATTAATGTGGAAAAGTATGCTCCCAGATGGAGACTTAACAGTTCTCTGAGTTGGATCATAGTTCTCAGCACATAAGCGGATGATTTCTGGAAAAATATTAACAGATGGGAGGAAATAATAAGGCAGATTGGACTCCCATATACCATATGTGTCATTGTTGCTCAAATAGCTGTTTCTCAATTGGAAGAAGGTCTGTAAGTGGTTCCTATCACCCACAAGATCTTGGATAAGGTAATCTCTATCAGCAAGAGGCATGGCTTCAAGCTCCTTGTTTGGTGGATTCATAGGAGTGACACTGAGAGCTGATGGTGTAGCCATTGGAGAACTTTCAGGTGTGAACTTTAGAATGCAGTTTTTGAGTATAACAGGCTGAATATGATAGCTTATGAGGCTTAGAAGAGAAGTGGCAGAATGAGTGCAGCTGGAGCCAAAGTTGCCTTTGAAAAGAACAACTTGAAGAATTTGATTAGAACTTTAGTTTCTTCTGGTGAACTCTCAGAATTTATAGACAGTGAGGGTAATTGCAGAGGAGAAAAAGGATTGCAGCTTAGTATAATGAGAGCTTAAATCAAAACTCGGCAAAAGGGAACAATGTCGGGCAGGTGTGAGAGTATGTCAAATTTAAGCCCGAAAACGATTGTGCAACAGTGAAATTGTGTATGGTGCGCGGCTATCTTAAACAGGGGGTGCTTTAGATTGTTTTAGGCCAACATTTACAGGACAATCACCATTAATTTAGGAGTTTTTAGGCAATTCAGTGGAAAAATTTGCAGAGAATGGGAAGAACACGGGAAAACGGGTTGAATTTGGCAAATACCTGGATTAGCCAACGCCGAGGGTGGTCGAATTGTTTGGAGGACGAAGACTGTCGTTGAATTGGCGGGTGGCGGCGTCCGAAGCAGCGAATTTTGGAATCTGGAGGTAGTTGGAGGTGACCAGCAGAATAGCGCAGCCGCGTTTGTATTGTGAAAATGACAAGAAACGGTCATTTTTGGCCTTTTTAACAACAAATTTGGCGCATACGCGCTTTTGGTGTTTTCCTGTGATGACGTCAGCATGACGTCATCAGCGGGCCCCGGGTACGGACGAGTGACGTGGATGCTGACTGGGACGACAGCGTGGCGGGACACGGTGGCAGAATGCGGGGGCGTCAGGACAGAGTGGTGGGCGACGTGGGATAGTGGCGGGGGCCTGGGCGTGACGTCACAGTGACGAGGGCGCTGACGTAATGGGGGTGGCCGGTTTGCGGGAGGTGGTTTCTGGTTTCCCCGCACCGCCTTTGGGGAAAGGTGGTTTCGGGGGGGAGGCCTCCGAACACCCTGGGCTGCCGACACGTGGCGGGGGTACGGCGGCAAAACCGCCCATCCCTCGGACGTTAAAGTTCGGCATATCCATGGCCCATATCACCCGCCCACCGTTGGATCAGGCGCGGCGGGAGATCAACGGCTGGCGGGGCCTGTTGTATGGTGTGCAGGTTTGGGAGCGGGACCCGCCCAATATTTAATTGATATTTTACGGCGCGGGTTCAAAAACCTTAGTTTTGGTAGGTTTTGGGGTTGGAAATAGCGCAGGCCATGGCGCCATAATGTGTAATGAAAAGTGTTTAAATACTTTAACATTAAAAACATTGGGTTTTAACTTGAGGGGGCAATTTTGCAAGGGTTTAGGTGAATGGGGGTTTAGGAATAGGCTATTAATTTAACCAGGGGTTAGATTAATTCCGGGGTAAGGACTCGGAAGGGTTGACTATAGTCCCAGATGGACTAATGTCTCCCATGACATGTTATTTAGCTATAATGCTAAAGGGGGGAATATTTAATATATTTTTGGGAATTTTCTATAGTTTTTGTAAGAAATAGGGGTGGGGATGTACTTAGGGAGCTATATAATAGGGTTAGAAGTTAATATGGGTATGTGGGGTGAAGTGGGAAACCAGAGATGGATGAAGTGTGAAGTGATGACTTTACACAAGAAATGTGGCTTCCTTTTGAAGAAGATGGTCACAACTTGCAATGGCTTTCACAAGGGAGAAGTGCAGGGAGGACTGTTTAGGCAGATCCTAAAGTCCTCAAGGGGATGTTAGTAAGAAATCCTTTGAAGGGAAATGAGGGAAGTTAGACATGCTTTGATAGTTTTGCCATATAGACCATTGTTCTTGCCTTTCTCTTATTGGTGAGATCAGATATGATTTTCCATATATCATGTGGTTAGATCTTGCTTCTGCAACCTCCAACTGCCTACCCTGCCTAATAGACCTAACATTCTTTCTTCTTTTTGATGGGTGCACTTAGCCTTGCAAACCCTGATAATCCTCTTTTCTTTTTGCTGCCCTCCTATCTAAATCTACCCTTATGTCTTCCAAGGGCCCAGATTAAGCAATTGGGCTCCTCCCTTTCTCTATCCAGCTAATCATCTGTCAAGCTTGAACTGTTTGAACAGGTATTCATTCTCTAGTCTAGAACAGGCAATTTAAAACATGGCATGGCCCAGCTTGAACTGTTGGGTCATCCATCAAGATAGCAGTGGCATTTTGGTTGGCCACTTTCCTGGTCTCTCTTTGGGGTTCATTTCAATTATTTTTTCTGACCAATTCATTTTCTTGCCTTTTGATTATTCTTTTAAGGCATACCCTCTTTACATTTTTTAACTGTCTGCTTCTTTCACAAAAGATGGAACCTTTGTATCACCAAAGATGAACATTTTTGGCATTTCCACTGTCAATCATGAAAAATGAAACCCTACTGGTATAGGAGACTAACAGTGGCTCCACTTGGGGATGACTTTTCCAGATGAAAAGTCAAGAATAGCAGGTCAGACTGCCTTATTTTTTCAATCTTGCTGCAGCCTGAAATCTTCCTTTGTTAAAGACCATTCATCTAAATCTTTAGAAGCTTGTATGAAATACCCTGCAAGCTGATTTGCTGTGAAACTACAGCTCTGTTTTTTACTTGTTTCTCTGAGTGTTCCTCATCACCTTGATAGTTCCCAAGTACTTTCTCTTGTTTTCCAGTGATGGGATCAAAATATGTATCAAAATGGTGCAGTACCCCGATCTATCTCAAAATCAGGTCCACTTGGTCCTTTATCTATCTGCTGTAAATGAAAAGTACTGAAAATACAAATATTTATGTACAATATATGACTGTGCAGTGTTTTATCAAAGGGGGTCAAAATAATGCTTGAGCATCCTCCCATTGACTGGGCCTTCCTCAGTGTTTGAGCCATCCATACTTTTCAGAAAATAAGTGTTATTACCCTGTACAGCATAAATGACATAGGGTCCCTTCCACAAGAAATCAAACTTGCCATGTTTTCCTTTATCCTCTCTCCTGGAATCCCATCTCAACACTTTGCTTCCTATGAAGAAGTCTTCATCTTTGGTTCTTTTGTCAAATATTCTCTTGAGCTTATCTTGCAGTACTTGGGTTCTCTGATAGACTTCCTCTCTTGTTTGTTGTAGGTGAATTGTCTGATTGATCCTTCTTTGGATGTCATTTGGTTCGGCTTGTATCTCCTGCAGCAACTTGATTACAGGGACTCCCAAGGATGAAGGAAATCTTGCTTCCATTCCGTAAACTAGTTCATATGGGCTTGTGCCAATGGATCTCTTGGTGGTCAGCCTGTCTGCCCATAGTGCATTTACCAGCTTCTTATGCCAATTCTTTTTGTTTTCCTCCAAAACTTTCTTGATGATGTTGATGAGGCTTTTATTGGAAGACTCAGCTAGGCCATTACCCTGTGGATAGTAAGCTGTGGAATGTCCCAAGGTGATATGATATTTATGGCAAAAGTTGATCATTTTTTTGGACTTGAAAGCAGCAGCATTGTCTGTGATAATTTTATCTGGACAGCCAAACCTGGACAAGATGTTGGTTTCTAGGAATTGTATAATGATGGAGTCATTGGCCTGGCGACAAGGGATGGCTTCAATCCATTTGGTAAAATAGTCTGTAGCAGTCAAAATCCACCTATGCTGACCAGAGGATGAAGGGTGGATTTCACCAATGAAGTCTAAACCCCATTGCTGGAATGGTCTCTCAGTTGAGATAGGTTTGAGTGGTAAAGGCAATAGCTTTCTTTTGCCTTCAAAAATTTGGCATTTGTGACAAGAGATTACAAATTTTCTCACATCAGTAAACAGGGAAGGCCAGTAAAACCCCGCCCTCAGGATTTTATCAGCTGTAGATTTCCAGTACAGGTGTCCTCCACAGTCACCTGCATGAAATTCCTTGAGGACATTGTCAATTTCATCGAATGTTAAGCATTTAAGTAAGATTCCTTCATGATTTCTCCAAAACAAAACATTATCTATGATACAAAATTTTGATGCTTTCATTTTTAAGAACCTTTTCTTAGTTTTGGACAACCCTGGAGGAGCTTGCAGGTTTAATAATACAAAACATATATCAGTATACCAGGGAGATTGCATAAAGGCTTGGTTGATCTGTGGAGTCGCCATCTCCTGTTCGTTGTCCAGTTCATTAATGTCAAGGGCTTGGAAATTGGTTTCAGTCATTAGCTTGGCTAGACCTTGTCCTTTTATGAGTTTGGTAGGCTTGATTTCAATGTCATATTCTAAGATATTGGCAATCCATTTGCCCCTTTTGCCTTCAATTCCTTCTTGGGTTAGAATGTCCTTAACCACTGCATTTGGGACATAGGCAATTATATGAGAGTACAAAATATAGATTCTAAAGTCTTTGATGGCCTTTACCAATGCATAGGCTTGTTTTTCCATAATCTGATATTTCAAGGGAGCATCTCTAAGGGCTCTACTAAAAAATGCAATGGGTTTTTCACAGCCCTGGTCATCTTTTTGTAATAGGACTGCAGCAATTGTATGCTCAGATGAAAAGGAAAAAATGATGAAGTCTCTATCAAACCTAGGACTTGTTAGGACTGGTGTGTTTGTCAATGCTCTTTTGATGTCCTCAAAGGCTTGCTTGGCTTCCATGGTCCATTTGACCTTGGAATCCTTCTTCAACATATTATTTAACAGTCTTATTAGCTCGGCCAAATTAGGAATGAATCTTCTCAAGAAATTAATCTTACCTAAAAAACCTTGCAATTCTTTGATATTTCTTGGATGAGGGACCTGAAGGATAGCTTGAATTCTGTCCGGATCAATCCTAATACCATCTTTTGAGATTATATGCCCTAAGAGTTTACCTTCCTCCAGGCCGAACAGTGATTTCTTTGGATTCAAAGATATGCCATATTTTCTACAAATTAAGAAAACCTGCCTCAAATGCTCTAAGTGTTCTTGGTCTGATTTTGAAAAGGCGGTAAGATCATCCAGGTAGACTACCAGAAAATCATGGATTTCTTTGGCAAAGGCTATATCCATTGCTCTTTGGAACGTAGCCCCTGCATTCTTAAGCCCAAAAGGCATTTTGACATATTTGAAAGTCCCCCAAGGTGTTGTGAAGGCAGTTTTGTCTTGATCATCAGGGTGTACTAAAATCTGATTGAATCCAGAGAATCCATCTAATAATGAGATCCTAGAGGCTCCCACTACCCTTTGTAGGATATGATCCATTTTTGGTAAGGGGTAATGGTCTTTGAGAGAGACTTTGTTTAAATTCCTTAGGTCAACGCACAATCTAATCTCTCCCGTCTTCTTCCTAGTAGGGACCAGGTTTGAAATCCACTCTGAAAACCTGATTGGAGCAATGATTCCAGCTTCATACATACGTTTCACTTCCTTTTCAATGAGGGGAAGGAGCACAGGGTTCACTCTTCTAAGCTTTTGTTTAAAAGGTTTTTGGTTTTCTTTTAAAGGTATAGTGTGTTGGATGACTGAGGTATCATAGGACTTTAGGTCCTCATAACTCCAGGCAAAGATATCTTGAAACTCCCTGAACAATTCAATGTATTTTAACTTTTGATCAGCTGGTAATGCCTTAGATAATTTTATCATTTTGGGATTTTCTGTGGTTCCAATGTTACAGTCTTCAATTTCAGCATTCAGTGGTTGCATTTTTGGTTTTCTTGAGATATCATTTGAATCAAACAAATCCTCCAGAGGGGTTAAACCTGTGGGCAGAAAATTGTCTTTTAGATCAATTACCTCGGCTTCTGTCTCAGCTATTTCATCTAAATCTGTTTGCCTCAACTCTTGTATATTTTCGTTGTTAAAGGTGGTAGGGTGCAAAACCAGATTTGCTGTTTCAGCTGATATATTTTGCTTGGTTGTGTATGCCTGCTGTTGGTCATCCATAGTGCTAATATCAATGTTGATGCTGGAAAATTCTTCTTTTAGAGTGAGGAAGTTGTTTATCTGTGTGTCACTCTCAAAGACTTGCCAATTCTTGATGTTATCCGGGACTGCAGGCCTATGTTTGATTTCAGCAGTGAAAGTGTGATTGGGTTTGAAAGGTAGCTTGCAAGTGCTGGCAAAGGTTGCCAAGCTATGAGCATGTAAATTGAGCTCTCTAGAAATTTTAGTTAACTGAGATTCTGAGAAGGTATCAAGTACTTGGATAGCTGCTCCCTTATAAGCTCTTAGCCTTAGATCATTTGTGATAAAGTTTCCTTTCATCTATTGTATGATCAGATCTGAATCTCCTAAGATTGAAATTTTGGTTGCACCTAAATTTTTTATGAGTTTGAGACCTAACAAAAGGGCTTCATACTCAGCCATATTATTTGTGCATCGAAAATTTAACCTATATGCATGACCTTCAGCTCGGTCATTCTGCATATTGTGAATCCAGACTCCTGCCCCAGCTCCTAACTTGTTTACAGAGCCATCAAATTCTAAGTACCATAAGGTTTCATGGTCAAGGTTTGGATTGAGACTTTTAGAAAGTTGGATCATGGGCAGATTGGTTTTTTGTAAGTTATTTGATACATCATCCTCCTTTGTCATATCCACTGTATCGAAAGTCTTTTGGTCTTGAGAGGCAAATTGTTCATTCAATCCCTCTGTCTGTGCTGCCACTAATAGTTTAGAATAAGCCTTGCTGCACATGTCAGCATTATAGAGAATAAATGAATCCATGTCAGAATGTATTGAATAGATAGGGAAGTTTTGGGGTTTCTCTTGACTGCTCACCACATATTTCATTAATGTTTCATGGTATAGTCTCTTTGGCTGTCCAAAGACTGAAATGGTAGCGTAGGACATGTCTAATTGCAAAGATCCTTGGAGTTTGGCCCCCCAAGATCTGGACAAGAGCATACCGTACTTAGGAGGTATGTCAGCTACCACCACATCCATCAAAATTGTTTTGGTTGGGTATTGGACTAGGGAGACACACAAATCTTTAATCAAGCCCAGGCACCTGACTTGGCTTGAGTCAAATGAGAATAGATCTTTGTAAGGTCTTGTGATATCTAGGTCCAGTTTTTCCATTACAGATTTGGGCATTAAGTTGTGTGAGGCCCCGGAATCAAACATTGCATTGTGTAAAACCTTGTCATGGATGTTTAAACTAACATAGAAGGGTGGAACCCCTCCATTTGTTGTTTTTCCGTTAACCTCAGGACCAAACAGTAACTCAGGTTGATCATCTAGAACATTCACAGCATCCTTATTGTCTGACACTTGGAGTGACCTATTAATCTGTTGTCTATACACTTCGTGTTTGGCCAATTTAGAAAGAGGGACAGATATCTTTAGCTTACTTATTTCTGTTTCCAAGTTAAAGGGCTTTTCCATTTGAGTCTTGGCATTAAGTGCAGCAGATTTTTCCTTTTCAGTTGGGTTTTCAGTAATCCTTTCTCCATGATTGGCATGATTTTGAGTGAAATTGGTACCAAATTTATTTTCAGGGATGGTGTTTGAACTTTCCTTCGAAGGCTGGGGTGGGGATGGCTGGTTTCCAGAGGGCTGTTGATCTGATATATCCTCCACAATGACTTCTGTGGTATGGGAGTTTGTGTTATCAACGGATTCTGGAAGAACAGTCTTATCCTTAGTCTTTTTTGGCTGCTTACTGTCCTTTGGTTTGAAAGGTTCAGGCACATCTATAGTTCTACTCCTTAGTTTGTACTGTTTATGTACCTCATACACCGCTGCATCAAAGCCTTCCCTAAAATCAAAAGATTCTCCTGACTTAGTTTGAAATTGATTGCAATTATAGGCTTCTTGATCTTCTTGTGTTAAAAAGACCTGATGTTCAC
The DNA here is from genome assembly GCA_031772625.1 of Pinus tabuliformis. Lineage (NCBI taxonomy): Eukaryota > Viridiplantae > Streptophyta > Pinopsida > Pinales > Pinaceae > Pinus > Pinus tabuliformis. The sequence goes on from CM062812.1 coordinate 24,609,756, forward strand.
TGTCTAGACCCATTAGGTTGATATGAGGATCCTCGGTTGGTTCACTAGATGTTGAGGCCTCAGCATAATTTTCTTGAAAAGGAGGTCTAATGTGTTGGTCAGGATCAGCCCTTCCAACATTTGGATTTTGATTCTTTCTGAAATTTGGGTTTCTAGCAGTACTTGGTTGACCTTCCCATGATGATTTTCTTTCTATGGTTTCTACCCTGTCCCCAAGTCTGTCCATGCCTTTGATGATTGCATCTAGATTTTGCTCAAATGCTGAGGGTTCTTCCTTAAAAGTGGTTCTTCTTTCAGCTCTTGCCCGATTTCTTTTGGCAATCAGATTTGCCTCTACACTGACAGCTATGTTTTGCATGTCTACCAGGGTTGCAGGGGCTCTTTCCCTTAGTTGATATGCCATATCAACATCAAACCCATCAGGGAATTTGATTAAGGCTAAGTCAGGTGGAGGTCTAAGATTTTGAGGGATGGCATCATAAACATTGTTGAATCTGGCACAATAATCTAGGACAGTTTCTTGTGGGCCTCTCCTTATGGTGTCATACTCAGATAAAATATGTAGTGGGTCTTTCTTCTTTTCCCATCTATTCAGGAAGGATTGATAAAGAGCACCCGAATTGGCTATGGAATTTGCAGCAAGTGCTCTGAACCAAGTTCTTACTTCACCTGTTAAACTTTGGACAAAAATTTTCATTCTCACATCATCATCATCTATTTCATAGTTTTCAAAGTAATCTTGCATTTTCTTGGTATGCTGTAAGGTAGTATATGTGCCAGTTCCATCAAAATAAGTGATCTTACTTTGGTAGTCCTGAGGCATAGCCCCAGGATTAGCAGGTAGCTGTAGAGGGGCATAACGATTTGCCATATTTACAGGGATCAATGGGACAACAGGTAGAAGGGGAACAACTGGAACAACAGGGACAACAATGGCAGTTTGTGTAGTGGATGGAGGTGTGAAGAGTGTGTTTTGAGAAGTGGATGAGGAAGAGGGAGAAGACGGGGTTATGTGAGGATGAACTGATGGTTTAGCAGGGGTTGGGATATAACTTTGCTGAACTGCCTCAGGGCTAGAGTCAGCAAACTCTTCTTGTTCCTTTTGCTTCCTAAGAATCTTAGGAATCAAATTAGGATTATCGAAAACAGCTGGAGGATTTGGGTCAGGATTTGACCTGGTATGCCTAGTTCTCTTTTTAGGAGCTAGCTTCCGAATTTGTTTTTGGTATTTTTGAGATGGTTTTCAGAATTAACAAGGAGCTACTCAAATTTTGGAGTAGCTATCTAGGGCCTAAAACTAGCATGAAGTTTGACTGAATCAGATTTTATCTAATCCTGTAGATGCAGAACAAGAACAGTTTCAAAGGCTTCCTGGCTGACATTCAGACTTCATCTGCAGTTTTAAAAAGTAGACAGCAGTTGAAAAATTCGTTCTGTTCCCCAGTGGAGTCGCCAATAATGTTATCACTCAGTGTTATAGACATTTTTGTGCCCTACAACCCCAAGCATGAAATGTCCATAAACCAAGGGCTCCTAAGTCCCTAAAAGTGTTGTTCTAACCCCTAAAGGAACAAGGTCAACAGATTACAGCTTCTCCCAGAAGTTCTCCATGAGAAACTACTCAGAATTGGTCAAAACAGGATCATTGCAGCTGCTCCACTGGCTAAATGCGTTGCATCTCACCTAAATACACTGTGAGGGTGCGTTGCATTTCAAAAGTCCCTTCTGTGGGGTGCGATGGGCAAGAAATGACAAATGGCAGTGTCATTCCGTGAGGTGGAGAGGCAATGGAAGCTTCCATAATCTTCTCCTGTGACACTTGTCTCACTGAATTCGACCAAGGATGAGTAAGAGGCCCTCAGTCTCCAAGTGGAAGCAAGAACTGTCAAAGAGAAGACACTAATCAAATCACAAGCTGACTCATCCCCCTTACAGATATCTATATATGGATCCCTCATCCCAGACATCCAGAGGCTGGAATTTTACATATTGTAAGGAATTGTTGTTGGTTTCTTGAGACAAACATCAGATTGTTGGGTGATCTAAGCTTTGTTTGAGGTGAAGAGGGGCTTCTTTGCTGGGAGGTTGATGCTAGGTCGGAACAACTAGTTGAAACTCCTCCTGTATCTTTTCTTGTTTTATCAATAAAAGCTATTTGAGTTTTCCTCCATGCTTTTGTATCATTGATGCTTGTTACATTTGTATGGTCAATTTACATATGATCCTAGATTGTTTATGATTATGGATCCATGTCTTTGTATAGTGCTATGCTTATGTGATCTTACAGGTACTTTGTGAAGTTGGGCGTGCAAGGGAGCAGGTAGCTGGGGACTATCAAAGAAGAGAGGGATCGAATCGAAGGATTAGCGCAAGACAGAGGTTGGTCTTTCTGTTCCTCTCTATCTATAATTCATAAAGGAAAAACAAAAGTAGCTTTTCTCTGTTTGTTTCTAAGGCAGTTGTCACACCTTAGTGGGATAGAGCAGTTCTAAATAGACACTTTTCCCTGTAACAAAATGGCGACTCCACTAGGGACTTAATTAGTTTGTTTGTTTATCATTCTTTGTTGTTTGTTTCATAAACTTACAAGTAGCATTCGAACTGCATTTGCCATAACAAATGCAAAGTAGACAACTGCTACTTCAATCCATCTACTGGATCTGTTTATGATTTAAACAACTGATTCACAAACTATCTGATTTCCCTTGTGATAGCTCTTAGATCCTCCTTAGATCTACCCCTGATTGTTGCATTGCTGATTACCTTTTACTCGGCCAAAACCCAAGAACTGAACTGCAAACTGTGACCCAGAACCCGAACAGAGTCTCGTTTCTGGCCCAGAGCAGGTACTGTTCAAAGATTCTGAATTTCAGCGCACTTCCCGAGTGGACAACCTGCGCTACATTTCAGATTCTCTGTGTTACAGGTGCGCTGATCAGACTAGCTCTGTGCAGTTGTGGCTTCTGTGGTTCATTATTTCCAGTTCTATTCTTGAATTTTGCTGCCTGTGATCAGTATATGTCTGTTTGAAACCCCTTTTTCCTTACTGTTATTCCGCTTCCTTTGTACAAAAGAAATGTAGATGTTTTTGTGTGTTTGTTGAGTCGTTTACAGTTCTCCTTTGCAAAAGTAGCATAATCGTACTGTCGTCCTTTGATTAGAAACTGTCGCAAGTGTCGATTTCAATCGTAGGAAAAAGTCTCATTTCTGTTGATGGTCGATTATCCTGTTACTATTGCTTTTGGTCTGAATTTGTAATTTTCTAGTGTCGAGAACAAGTATTCATTTCAAAATCGTAAGGTGTTGTGATCGTCTCCATTTTTTGATTTCGAAAAGAAACTTGTTGATATTTTTCGCTTGAAAAGAAATTCAGATTTGTGCATCAACTTTCTTTTTAGCATTCATAGACTAAGAAAGTCAAAAACAAATACATGCATGTGAATTTGCATATAGACAGTCTGATTGGCTTGATTTAGGAAAGTGTATTTAGAGTGTGCTCTTTGCTCTTTGCGAAAAGATTCTGTCTTTCTTTTCCCTAGTAGCTAGGATTTTCATTGCATAAAAGAGATAAAAAGTTTGTTTATCATCTTAGATTGAATTTTAGGAATTAAATCTACATCTCGTGGTGAACCCGAAAGACAAACTTCATAAACAACATCAAATTAAAATAAATTCAATGAATCTAACAATGCTTTGGAACTTTACGCACAACATTTAGAAGTCTAGGCTAGAGACGTATTCCGGCGTCATAAAGCCTGGTAACTGTTGTTCTCACTGGTGGTTGGGTGATTCCTCCACTTTGAGAAGATAAGTGCCAGTACGGACTTGTGCTCCCACGTACCGTCGAGTATATTTTGGGAGACCCCAATAGGCTTAATCCTTTATCCATAGGAAGCCGTGTCTGCCGCCCTATCGATCGCAATGCACTGAACACAGCATTCGGGAAGATTGACTGCCGTACCGTAAAAAGTATTCTGCAGTTTTGCGATTGGTTTGGTACTCCCTCTACCTAGACTTCCAGAGCAGTCCCTTTCGTTCCTTTTCAGACTCCTTAATGGAAAAGGTCCATCTGAGCACTTGTCACTTCAGGCTCATTAAAAATCGAAGGAGACTAGAGTCATCTTTTGTTTTTTTCTTGACTCTTAAAAACTGAAAAAACAAGTTGTGTCAAAGCGTCTAAAATTTATTTTAAACAGAATATTCATTACCCTTTCCTACGTTGATCTTGGGTTGAGAAAATGGAATCCACCAACCAAGGGATTCCCCTTGGAGGAAATCCTAGTCCCTTCTCCTCTTAGGGAGATGTTGGTGCACCACATATGGCCACATTGTCGCTTCCAGGACTGACAATTGGTTTACCTGTATGGCTCTTCTCAACCTCTGTCGTTCAAAACACCGCAATTCCTGAACAATCGAATCAGCAATTAGATGAGTCCAGAGTTACCCACCAACCTTCTACTTCCTCTAATTCTTCCTCTCCTCCTTCCTCTTCGCTTGATGGGGCTGGTAAAGCCAAAATTCAAGTACCTAAGGAGAAGAAGGAAAAGAAGAAGAAAGAGAAGAAGAAGAAGGAGCCAAAAGCGAATGGGGGCAAACGAGTGTCATCTAGCGAAAATCCACACACTGCACCAACCAGGCCTAAATCGCCATGTGTCATTTTCAAAGGAGACCACTATCACAGAGATTGTCCTTGCATCCCTCGCATCTTAAGGGACTGGTCTCCTCGTTTGCACAACCCGGTGTCGTCAACCTCTGATGATCATGTTGAAAACACATCGTCAACTAGTGAAAGTGAAGCCCCAGGACAAAAAGGAAAATATATATTTCCTTGTAAACTGTGCGAACGCAATCATGCCGTCCACCGTTGTCCCTTCTTAGACGAAGCTAAAAGAGTTTTGGACGATCGTCCGGTTTCACCGTTACGACTTCCTCCTGGATATAAAAAACTCTTGCCGAGTCCGTCACTAGTTGAAAATCTAGCTGGCCCGCTCAGGTGCTCGGCCGAAGCATCTATCATTGAAGTTAAACCATCTGAACCCATACCAGACGAAATTCAAAAGGTCGAGGCGGCAGTTGACCCAGTCTTGCCTTTAGAGGTTCCATCTTCAGATGATACAGTCACTGAAGAGAACAAGGATGACACCGTCCAAATTCTTTTCATAAGCACAGACTCCAACGAACATGGGGGCAATTTACCCGTTCCTTTACCGCAGGAAGGAAGTTCGTCAGAGTCGTACCCGGCCGTCTATTCGGTCCCACCTCCAAGCAACCTAGTTGTCTCCTTCGACTGGAATCAACTAGGCAGACCCCGTTTACCAGCTAGTGTACCATTCTGAATCATTGTTCAAATATATAGAATGGTTATGGCTGGTACCATCATAGATGAGGGGGCTTCTGTGAGTATCCTTTCCTCAACTGCTTGGAAAGCGCTTGGTTCGCCATCGCTTTTGCCTGAGATGAGAAATCTAACAGGTTTTGATAAAGGAACCAGTCGACCATTAGGGATCCTTCCCAATGTGCCCATAACATTGAGAGGGAAAATCGTTCACATGAACGTGATGGTAGTTCAAGGACCCCTGGATTACAATCTACTCCTTGGACGAGACTATATTTATTGCATGAGAGCCATTGTCTCATCACTCTTTAGAGTGATGTGTTTTCCGCACGAAGGAAGAGTGGTCAAGCTCGTAGACCAGCTTTCATTTCCCGGATCACGCATAGCAAATAGTCATGTACCATCCCTGAATGGTCTTTTCACGCAAGAAATGTCTCAATCCCCAGTCCGTCCACCCGATGAGCGCGAGTGATTCGGGGGACATGACTGAAACCCAGGGGGCATGCACCCTGGTCTGCTTCGGTAGGAAAACTTCGGGTATAGGGTAGGTTTCCACGAGAAAATATGACTAGTCTGTACTCCCGTCCGTGATTGGAAGAGGGGGTTATTCTAGAACAATATTCTCTTGTCAAAGTTACGTGAGTGGAGTAACCTCCTCCACTCACCTTTGTCCATTTCGATAGACATCACCGAAGAAGTGTTTTGTTTGCGCTGTGAATAGAGAAATCTTTGGGTAGCCTGAAAGAGGTATACCTTTCCTGATAAAACAAATGTTTTGTCAGCTCGAACAAAAGGTGACCTTGAAACTCTGTTTTATACCTGGGGGCATGCAAACCTTTTGGCGTGCAAGTGAAGAGCGACTATTTATTTTTTTAAATTTGTAGGTCCTCTAACCCTTTAAACTCGTAGGATTGGTCGTTTCCTAACTTGCATAAAGAAAGGATGTGGGGAAAAACTCTAAAAGTTGTCGTTTTATATGAGACATTCTTATTACACGACTGGATTAATCGAGCAGTGTTACTGCAAGGTTCAAGCTCGTTAAAAAATAAACCCGCATCGAGCAGTGTTACCGCAAGGTTCAAGCTCGTTAAAAAATAAACCCGCATCGAGCAGTTTTAGCACATAGTTCAAGCTCGTTAAAAAATTAACATAAGACATGAGCAAATGTTTCCCCCCGTGTTTAAGCTCATTAAAAAATGAACTATTCCCCAGTAAATAACCATCGTGAATGTAGTACTTCAGCCGTTAAAGCCTTGGTCGTGTTTGCACCGTCACCTCCACTTTTTCATTGGCCAATCATTCACCTCCATTTGATTGTTTACCCATTTTGAGGAACAGCTGCGAAGAGTGATTTCACTAGCCATCCTTGTGACACTGCCATGATTGGAAAATTCCAAACCTTACCTGGAATCAGCTGCTACCCGTTTTATCACTCGTTCCTCAAAAGACGAGTCTCCTTTAAGCTCTTTTCAACTGACTCGTAAAATATGAAAAGATTGCCGAGACATTGGCCTCTCCAGCTCGTTAAAGGGACAGGAAGTGCTATCCCTCCTCTAGATTTTAATCTTTTTGGACCTGAGGGATTATTACACAAAAAGATCGAGCGCTTGTTTTGTTCGGCTCGTTAAAAGTATCAAAAATTCATCACTTTTGTATTGTTTTATAATTTTTCGAACTTAAGGGATTAGATGACGAAAAAGGAATTTTGGAGTTACCTTTACGTTCCTTTTCAGACTCTCTAAAATTGAAAAGGACCGAGTTATCTTTGTCGTTAAACTCGTTAAAAAGATTAATAGCGACAAACTTGTCTATAGACGAGAACGAGTTTCACTATCGCTAGGCTCATTAAAACATAGCGATGGGTTTGCCCGAAGGGAAAATTATAGAACAAGCATATGTTATCCTCCTCAAGCTTGACAAAAATAAAGAGGTACTGGTCAGCAATGACTGGGGAAAAATTGGGAAGAAAACTCAAAGAAACTTTGTTGGTAGCAAGTCACTCTTGAACATGACACTTCCACTCCGTGTCCGAGTCGGGTTGGGTTGTTTCATTCACCGGTCACATCACCATGGTCACGCCATACCATCCACATTTGGGGTTAATGCTACCGATCCATCACATCAGTGTCGCCGATATGTTCAAGAGAAGTCATTCAGAGAATTCACCTGTGTCTCACCCACTACCATACATTATACTCCATTCTTTCATGACTGCCACCCTGAACCTTATATCACCAGATCGTTTTCACCTCCATTAAAAACATTTGCTCCGTTTCGTGTCATTGATGTGGGATTCATTAAGGCCCTCCTGTGACGGATCACTTCTTGTCTACATCAACTCATTATCCAAGAAGTTGATCTAGGAACACCCCATTCAGTACTTTGAAGCTTGCATGCCTCAATGGCAAGTTTCTCACTTCCGGCGATAGGTTTACATCAATGGCCTTCGACCGAAAGATTTTGCGTGGTGTTCGATGCCAAGTCCTTTATTCACACCACGTAAATTGTACTGCAGTACCTTGAGGGTCATTATCATTATCGGTGATTCCTCTCACGCTTGTTAACCGTTTACATCATTGACTGGTAATCAAGCGACGTCTTTCCATGTTCGACTTTAGAACATTTCTCACATGGATCGACTTGTACTTCGAGTGAAGATCGGACGAGATTGAAGACCCCAAATCTAGTTTCATCCATCCGGGCTGCGATATATATTCAGGGAAATAAAGACATTAAATGTACATCATTGCCGCACAGATAATCATCCACTCAAAAGGATGATGGCTCTATCAGAATCATCAGTCTACACTCAGACGATTCTCTGTCCTATGTACATGAAAATGAATTTATAAAGTTGAGCATGGGAATGCCCGCCTCAGCTAGATCATGAAAATATTATGAAGATAATGTATTGTATTGTATCTTATTACAGGTCTCCTCCAAGCATTGAAAGAACTTTGAATCCTCATAATAAAGCATTTCACCCAACACCAAAAGGTTAACGGCCTCATACTTTAGGGGGCAACTGTTATAGACATTTTTGTGCCCTACAACCCCAAGCATGAAATGTCCATAAACCAAGGGCTCCTAAGTCCCTAAAAGTGTTGTTCTAACCCCTAAAGGAACAAGGTCAACAGATTACAGCTTCTCCCAGAAGTTCTCCATGAGAAACTACTCAGAATTGGTCAAAACAGGATCATTGCAGCTGCTCCACTGGCTAAATGTGTTGCATCTCACCTAAATACACTGTGAGGGTGCGTTGCATTTCAAAAGTCCCTTCTGTGGGGTGTGATGGGCAAGAAATGACAAATGGCAGTGTCATTCTGCGAGGTGGAGAGGCAATGGAAGCTTCCAAAATCTTCTCCTGTGACACTTGCCTCACTGAATTCGACCAAGGATGAGTAAGAGGCCCTCAGTCTCCAAGTGGAAGCAAGAACTGTCAGAGAGAAGACACTAACCAAATCACAAGCTGACTCATCCCCCTTACAGATATCTATATATGGATCGCTCATCCCAGAGATCCAGAGGCTGGAATTTTGCATATTGTAAGGAATTGTTGTTGGTTTCTTGAGACAAACATCAGATTGTTGGGTGATCTAAGCTTTGTTTGAGGTGAAGAGGGGCTTCTTTGCTGGGAGGTTGATGCTGGGTCGAAACAACTGGTTGTAACTCCTCCTGTATCTTTTCTTGTTTTATCAATAAAAGCTATTTGAGTTTTCCTCCATGCTTTTGTATCATTGATGCTTGTTACATTTGTATGGTCAATTTACATCTGATCCTAGATTGTTTATGATTATAGATCCATGTCTTTGTATAGCGCTATGCTTCTGTGATCTTACAGGTACTTTGTGAAGTTGGGCGTGCAAGGGAGCAGGTAGCTGGGGACTATCAAAGAAGAGAGGGATCGAATCGAAGGATTAGCGCAAGACAGAGGTTGGTCTTTCTGTTCCTCTCTATCTATAATTCATAAAGGAAAAACAAAAGTAGCTTTTCTCTGTTTGTTTCTAAGGCAGTTGTCACACCTTAGTGGGATAGAGCAGTTCTAAATAGACACTTTTCCCTGTAACACTCAGGTTGTTCCCTTTGACTCCGAAGGGAATACAGCCGAGGTAACCACTAACCAATCTTTTGGCCATAGGTCCTAGCCTACCTGTAACCAGAGAGGGCTCTCTCTTTCTGATTTATCTTTGTTTTGATGAGGTTTTAGGCTAGTTATGATGCACAAGGTTTTGTTTTGAATTTGTTGGGATGATGATTTCAGTCAGAACAGGTATGTTTTTTCAGAATGATCTAGGCCATTGGGCATGGAGTCCATGATGTTTAATTGCTGGGAGTGTCTTTTTGAGGAAAAATTTATGCTACAGAGCCAGACAAGTGTCTATGGAACAATTTTTCAAATCTGTAATATGATGGGATGAAATCAGGGAGTGAAAGGCAACTAAGGATCTTTCAGTAAACTGATATGGGGAATAGTGGAAACATTACTTAGGAGCATTTAAGAATTCCTGAATAACATTCATATTGATAGAACAAATACAAACATGAGCAATTAAGAATTCATGTTTATGATTAATTCTGAAGAAAACATATTTAACAACAGAGATTGAGCACAGGGTGTAACCAAACAATTCCTGTACTATTCTTTTTCTCTATTGCTAAGCTAGTGAAACACATATATGAGTTAAAAAAATATAAAAGACAAAGCATAGTTCAGGATAACTTATTGTTCCATTAGACACCACAAGAATTCTGTAACAGAACGCAGACCATCATTTAGACATCAAACAGTGCAGAGATAGTGAACTTTTCCAGCCTTTTGTATTAGATAATCTGAAAATATACAAAATAGTGTCTCAGAGAGAAAATCACCAACCCCAAATACGTTGTAAGGGGAGGTATATATACAAAATTTAGATACCAAAAATATCTAGCTGATGAGTTAATGGCTCATAAATTCTATGCCAACCCCTGAAGAATTACAGCTGAGAGAGTAAATGTTGTAATAACTGCTTAGTGCATTAGCTGTCCAAAATTGTCAGAAAGCTTTGACTTTGTGACCCGTTGAGTCGGTTGTGGTCTTGTTGCCCAAAATTTGCGTGTTTCCTTTCTTTGGCTTGCTGTCACAGTATTATGTTGAGTCATTACTTTCACCCGCCCTGCCTGCTGTCTTCATGTTGCTTTTGACTTTGGTTGACCTGAAGCTAATTAGAAGAGACTAAACCGAGATTATTGAGGCAAAATTTGCAGCATTGCCTGCCACCAATCTTCCTTGGGCAATTGGTGTCTTCGTATTTTTATTAAAGTTTCATCTGCCTCTGTATACCTGTAAAAATTTGGTCGGACCTCAAACAAGTGATTAATTTCATGCTCAATGTAGAATAAATTTTCTAGCTTGTTATAGAGGCTCTGCCCTGATGGAGGTCCTACTTCTTCAGAAGTACTGGTGGATGCTGTGATCTGATTTGCAATAAAATTTGTCATCCTAGTGGCATATTGCTCACGGTTGAGCAGTCTTCCTGTGCCGGTCAATAGGCTAGGAAATCCTTTGTCTTGCAATGCTCCCATTCTAAGTTTGTAGTCATCTACCTCAGCCTGCATTTCCTGACATTTTCTTTCCACAGTCTGCACAAAATTTCTGAAGGTCAGCACTTTTTTAGCTGTTAGAACAGCATCTGTTCTGCTGCTGATGTTTAGGGCTGCCAACTCCTCCTTGGTGTGATTATTGAGGAAATGTATCATCCTGTTGGCCTGCTCAGGCTTATTCCCTAGTGCTGCTCTAGCCTTCTAGCTTTCAACTTGTGCTTGGCCTATTAATTCCATCTACTCATGCACTGTTTTGATTGACTTCCACTGTTTGGTAATGGAGTGGTCAATCCGGGTCCACAAAATCTTCTTTATCTTTGCCAGTGTATTCTCTAAATTTAGTTCCTTTTCCAAGGCCTTTATTTTGTCCTTTAGGGCCTTAATCTCTCTGGTCTGCTCTGCTACTGTCATTTTGGATTTATCATACTTAGTTTCCAGCTCAGCCAATTTCTCTTTGGCTTGTTTGATCTCTGTTGCCTGAAGTTCCAGTTCTTTGACAGCTTTGGTCAAATCATCCAGGCTTATGCTAGCCTCAGGAGCTGTTGTTGTTGCTGCTGCAGCATCTGTTGTTGTTGTAGCCGTTGAAGGGGTCGCTGCTGCCTCTGTAGTTGTTGCAGTAGTTGGGGCAGTTTGAGGAGGTTGGGAGGTTGATTCTCCCTGTTTGTCTTGGAGTGCTTTCTCTAGCTCCCCTTCCAGATCAATTACTCTTTGGTTCAGTTTCATCATTAGATCCAATTGATCCTCAGCTTCCTTTTCTTTCTGCAATTCTCCTGTTTGAGGGTGCTCAGTAGGAAGCAATTTCAATCTCTTCTTCAATGTAGCAATGTCATCATCTTTCTTTTTCATAAGGGCCCTCACACCCTTAGGATCCTTAGGATCATGTCCTAAGTCCACAATAATGTCCTCCAATGTTTTGATTCTGTTGTCTTTGGCCGTGGAGGACATTCTCTCTAAGTCAAGCTGAGTGTTGGTGTTCTTTAGAGATTCTTTTAATTCATGGGCCATTGTGGCCCTATCTACCAATGTGGCATAGACCATTTCCCCTGTTTGCTTATGCAGTTCTATCTGATCCATGGGGTGAATGTATTTTGCCATGACCTCCAACTTTGTTCTGACAAAATATGCAGCTGAGTGAGGCTGCGGTATTTTGGGTTTAAAATGGCTGAGGATTATCTTTTCCTCTTTGATATCATATGCTGCCATCAGCCTTTCTTGTTTGGCCGGTGTTGCCTTGAGAAATTGGTCATATAGCTGCACTCTTAGCAGCTCATTTTGTGCCTTAATTTCTTTGAAGGTGGCCTTGGTACTAGATGGCTTCTTGCTTTGCTGAGTGGAGGAGGATACCTCCATGCCATGCTGTCTTTCCTGCTCTTGTTGAAAAGAGCTTGTGGCTGTTTGTTGGCTGTCTTCTTTTTCTTTCCTTGGGCTTCCAAGGATCTCTTCACTGATTTCTTCTATAACTGGAGAATCAACCCTTTGCCTTTTGGCTTCGGGTTCCCGAGTGGATCCACTAGAAGGTGTGGACTCCTCTCGGTCTCATTTTTTGCCTCTTTCCTCATGTGCAGGGGTCTGTAAGGCAGGCACTGTTGGTGCCTCTATTTGCAGTGGAGGAGTCTGTTCTTGCTGCTGCCCAATTGAGGAGGCAGGCTTCTCTGTGACTACTTCTTTTTCTGCACCCATTATCCCCTTACCCTTTTCTATAGCTGTTGCTGATGTAGATGGCCCCTAGGTGGCTGGTGCGGTTGCAGCAGTGGATGTACCTTCCCCAATTTGATGTGGCTGTTTGAAAGTTACCTACTACACAGAATCTAAGTCAAGAGTTTTTTCTAAATCCTTGACATTTTTCTCCATTATTTCTTCTTGAGTTAATTCCTCAACTAATGTGCCTTGCAACCATTCATCTTGGTTGGCATACTGCTCAATTTGTGGATATTTACAGTGATCATACCCTAGCAGCCTGTATTTGACTCTTCTAGCACTGATGAAGCCTTCTGGGTCATAAGGGACCCACCAGAAGCTTCTCTTTAGTTTATATTTATCCCTGAGAATTTGATCAGCCTCTTTCCAACCTTCTTTCTTATTCATGATAAAGGGGCCCATATGGTCTTTGAATTTGAGGTGGGCTTTCTTTTTGGCACTATGAAAGTGGGTGAGGTCAGAACTAATGAGTTGGTTATAGTATTCCAAGGCGAACAATCTCATCGGCACAAACCTTGGGAGCCTGTAAGGACAGAGCTCACAGCCATAAATTCTGATGACTGTATGGTTTTGATATAGGTACCAGTCACCTATTTTATAACTCTTGGACAGCTGCAAAGTTTTCTGGATTTCAAATGATAGTCTGGGAGGAGGGGATCTCATCAATAGGCAAGAGACTGGGTAAACAAATTGGTCAACAAACTCACAGTAAGAATATGGTGAATCTTGAACTTGGTGGAAAAATGATGACCAGAAGATAACAGATCTCTTCTCTCCCCTAGAATCCAATTTCTTGATGGGGCATTGGAAGACTTCAGACTGATAATACATGAATAAGTGGTAGATATATGATGAATATTTAAATACTCCCTCCCTATCCACCTTCAAGAGTTGGTCATGTATTTTATTGGCTATAAACTTGGCAAAGTTATATTTGTAAGCAGGAGGCTGGCCTGGGCTATATGCAGCTAATAATACCAGCACTGTCTCATCAATGTGCTCACTGGTTTTGAAGCCCAGCACATAGGAGATCATGTCAACTAGGAGCTTGCCTACATCATTGAAATTGACATATAAGAAAGGAGGTGGCCCTGTAGGCTGGCGGTCTGCCCTCATGAATGTCTTGGTGACCTTTTCAATGTCAGCACTGGAGAGTCTGGCACCTGCATCCAGCAAATAGTTCATGGAGAAGGGAAACAACAGCTGAGTCTGCTTGAAATTGAGCATTTGGTTGATGGAGTCAGGATTAATGTGGAAAAGTATGCTCCCAGATGGAGACTTAACAGTTCTCTGAGTTGGATCATAGTTCTCAGCACATAAGCGGATGATTTCTGGAAAAATATTAACAGATGGGAGGAAATAATAAGGCAGATTGGACTCCCATATACCATATGTGTCATTGTTGCTCAGATAGTTGTTTCTCAATTGGCAGAAGGTCTGTAAGTGGTTCCTGTCACCCACAAGATCTTGGATAAGGTAATCTCTATCAGCAAGAGGCATGGCTTCAAGCTCCTTGTTTGGTGGATTCATAGGAGTGACACTGAGAGCTGATGGTGTAGCCATTGGAGAACTTTCAGGTGTGAACTTTAGAATGCAGTTTTTCAGTATAACAGGCCGAATATGATAGCTTATGAGGCTTAGAAGAGAAGTGGCAGAATAAGTGCAGTTGGAGTCAAAGTTGCCTTTGAACATAACAACTTGAAGAATTTGATTAGAACTTTAGTTTCTTCTGGTGAACTCTCAGAATTTATAGACAGTGAGGGTAATTACAGAGGAGAAAAAGGATTGCATCTTAGTATAATGAGAACTTAAATCAAAACTCGGCAAAAGGGAACAATGTCGGCAGGTGTGAGAGTATGTCAAATTTAAGCCTGAAAACGATTGTGCAATAGTGAAATTGTGTATGGTGCGCGGCTATTTTAAACAGGGGGTGCTTTAGATTGTTTTAGGCCAACATTTACAGGACAATCACCATTAATTTAGGAGTTTTTAGGAAATTCAGTGGAAAAATTTGCAGAGAATGGGAAGAACACGGGAAAACGGGTTGAATTTGGCAAATACCTGGATTAGCCAACGTCGAGGGTGGTCGAATTGTTTGGAGGACGAAGACTGTCGTTGAATTGGCAGGTGGCGGTGTCCGAAGCAGCGAATTTTGGAATCTGGAGGTAGTTGGAGGTGACCAGCAGAACAGCGCAGCCGCGTTTGTATTGTGAAAATGACAAGAAACGGTCATTTTTGGCCTTTTTAACAACAAATTTGGCGCATACGCGCTTTTGGCGCTTTCCCGCGATGACGTCAGCATGACGTCATCAGCGGGCCCCGGGTACGGACGAGTGACGTGGATGTTGACTGGGACGACAGCGTGGCGGGACACGGTGGCAGAATGCGGGGGCGTCAGGACAGAGTGGCGGGTGACGTGGGATAATGGCGGGGGCCCAGGCGTGACGTCACAGTGACGAGGGCGCTGACGTAATGGGGGTGGCCGGTTTGCGGGAGGTGGTTTCTGGTTTCCCCGCACCGCCTTTGGGGAAAGGTGGTTTCGGGGGGGAGGCCTCCGAACACCCCGGGCTGCCGACACGTGGCAGGGGTACGGCGGCAAAACCGCCCATCCCCCGGACATTAAAGTTCCGCATATCCGTGGCCCATATCACCCGCCCACCGTTGGATCAGGCGCGGCGGGAGATCAGCGGCTGGCGGGGCCTGTTGTATGGTGTGCAGGTTTGGGAGTGGGACCCGCCCAATATTTAATTGATATTTTACGGCGCGGGTTAGTTTTGGTAGGTTTTGGGGTTGGTAATAGTGCAAGCCATGGTGCCATAATGTGTAATGAAAAGTGTTTAAATACTTTAACATTAAAAACATTGGGTTTTAACTTGAGGGGGCAATTTTGCAAGGGTTTAGGTGAATGGGGGTTTAGGAATAGGCTATTAATTTAACCAGGGGTTAGATTAATTCCGAGGTAAGGACTCAGAAGGGTTGACTATAGTTCCAGATGGACTAATGTCTCCCATGACATGTTATTTAGCTATAATGCTAAAGGGGGGGATATTTAATATATTTTTGGGAATTTTCTATAGTTTTTGTAAGAAATAGGGGTGGGGATGTACTTAGGGAGCTATATAATAGGGTTAGAAGTTAATATGGGTATGTGGGGTGAAGTGGGAAACCAGAGATGGATGAAGTGTGAAGTGATGACTTTACACAAGAAATGTGGCTTCCTTTTGAAGAAGAAGGTCACAACTTGCAATGGCTTTCACAAGGGAGAAGTGCAGGGAGGACTGTTTAGGCAGATCCTAAAGTCCTCAAGGGGATGTTAGTAAGAAATCCTTTGAAGGGAAATGAGGGAAGTTAGACATGCTTTGATAGTTTTGCCATATAGACCATTGTTCTTGCCTTTCTCTTATTGGTGAGATCAGATATGATTTTCCATATATCATGTGGTTAGATCTTGCTTCTGCAACCTCCAACTGCCTACCCTGCCTAATAGACCTAACATTCTTTCTTCTTTTTGATGGGTGCACTTAGCCTTGCAAACCCTGATAATCCTCTTTTCTTTTTGTTGCCCTCCTATCTAAATCTACCCTTATGTCTTCCAAGGGCCCAGATTAAGCAATTGGGCTCCTCCCTTTCTCTATCCAGCTAATCATCTGTCAAGCTTGAACTGTTTGAACAGGTATTCATTCTCTAGTCTAGAACAGGCAATTTAAAACATGGCATGGCCCAGCTTGAACTGTTGGGTCATCCATCAAGATAGCAACGGCATTTTGGTTGGCCACTTTCCTGGTCTCTCTTTGGGGTTCATTTCAATTATTTTTTCTGACCAATTCATTTTCTTCCCTTTTGATTATTCTTTTAAGGCATACCCTCTTTACATTTTTTAATTGTCTGCTTCTTTCACAAAAGATGGAACCTTTGTATCACCAAAGATGAACATTTTTGGCATTTCCACTGTCAATCATGAAAAATGAAACCCTATTGGTATAGGAGACTAACAGGTTTCACATCCCAAGGTCTCTTGGACTCCTTTTGTCCATTCGGCTTCCACACTAACCCATTGAGGATTAGGTGTCCAACATTCCCTCCCCTAATCTGAAGGGTTATGTATGAGTCCAAGAAGAGAGCTGAAATAAAAAATGTGCAAAAATGCATGGCAGCACTAGGTTGAATGTGCTCTATGAAATGTTGGTATAAAGGGCGGTGGTTTAAGGATGACCACCAACACTGGAACGCTTAGTGTAGTTCCCAGAACTCTTCCAAAACTGGCAAGAAGCTAAAGTCTTCTGCTAGAGGAAGTGCTCCTATTGATTTGAAGAGGGAAACCTTCAACCATGAAAGGGAGGTCTCACCCCGTATAAAAGGGAGAACTTCAACCTGAAAATGGAAGTCTCAACCTGTGATGGTTTAAGGATGACCAACAACTCTGGAATTCTTAATGCAATACCTGGAACTCTTCCAAATCTAACAAGAAGCTGGTGTCTTCTGCTAGAGGAAGTGTTCTCAATTTTGTTCCTGGAATTCTTCCGAATCTGGCAAGAAGCTAAAGTCTTCTGCTAGAGGAAGTGTCCCAGATTGCCAACTGAAGACATGCTCACGGGCATCTTTGTCTCTAGCTACAACTCTGAAACTAGTGTGGCAAGTTGTGGCTCAGGCTCACTTGATGTGACTTGGAAGCTTGTAGATGACCATCATTTCCCCCCCTGTCAGATACAAGGTGAGATGATGGAGAAAACTCAACTACAAGACTATTCAAAACTCTAGAACAAGTTCTGACATGTGTTTGAAATATCTTCTTGGCTGTTGATGCCCATTGCCAAGAAGCGATCCATCCAAGATGAATCTTTGTTCTTGCAGGACGTTTGTTTCTGAAGCATCTGTGTGAATAATGACTGGTTTTATGACAGTGCTTACATGGATGAAGATCAAAACAGTGATCTTTCATATGGCCAACTCGGTCACAGTGTTGGAATTTTACAATCTATTGTTGTTGTTGTTGCGATGGAAGAGAGGCAGAGTCTGGAATAGCTGGAGGTGAATTGTCATGAGGAGAAGGTGAACTGTCATGAATAAATCCAGCACTCTGAAACTGAATGGGCTTTGAATAGTCTGGAATATGAAAGGACAAGTCCTTGTCATATCCAAGACCAGTTATGTGCTTGTTGTGGACAAGCTATTCCCAAGGTCTGATGATGGGCTTGGGAAGTGCAGACTGAGTTTCTGCATCTACATGTACAATTGTTGCTTTATTTAAATGCACTGTAACATTATTGTCTCGCTGTTTATGGGAGTCTGTTTCAATCTTCTGAACAGAAACAGGTTTAGAATGATGACTCCATTGTTGTAATTCTTCTTGTTGTAGCTGAGATTCAAGCTACAAAAAATCAATCTTTTCCTGTGCATTTTGTAGACATGTCTGAATTTCTGAGAGAGATCCTTTGCTGATTTGTAATGTGTCATCAACAGTAGATTGTATAAGAGTTTTCATGAACTCTAATACTTCACTGATTCTGGCCATTTTCCTTCAAAACTGCATATGTTGACCCTTACTTTCGTCTTTAAGAGTCTTGGAGCAGTTGTTTTGCTTTTCACCGATCTGTTTATGCTCGGGGCTCTTGAGCAATGCCTTCCACATGAAGCTTCAATTCAATGCACATCTGTTTGTTCCATTACATGGAAATTTCACTATTTTACAAATAACTCTTCTGCCCACAAATACTCTTGTTATGAACTTTTGTAATTAAAAGATGTCTCTGTCGTTAACACCCGGGGACGACCTTTGAGACTGCTGCAACAATTAATTTGTGAAATGAAGCCCTTATGACTACTTTTCTTCGGATATAAACTACTTTTCTTCGGATATAAATAAAACATAAAGAAGAGAGTCCAAAGGTGCAATAAATTTATGGTTCTGGGAATATAATAAATTCAAACTGTTCCGAGTAGCTCCTTCCAGTGTATGTTTTTGACAAAAATCACTTGGCTTTATATTCTCAGCTTCATGAAATATGTACTTTTGTCCAAAGCCAGGCCCTTAAAATTATTGGAAAAATTGCTAATATTAGAAACAATGCCCCAAGTTGAGGATTTGAAATGCCAATCTTTTTGGAAGATGAACAGAAAGATGAATACTGTGGCAAATTTTCCAAGAAACCTACAATCAAATATGATCCAGGTGGATGTTGGTGGCCACCCACCTATCCCATTTGAACCCCCACAACTATCTCTTCCAGTTTTTATGTTTCCTTAATTATAGCACAATTTACTATTTTTAGCAGTTTTTTGGGTCCTAAACTTCCGAAGCCGTTTTGAGGCCCTAAACAACGTTTTTTGGGAAATCCACCGCCAGTGATTTTTCAGTCTAAAAATCGTCTTTTCCGTCGTAGTCCTCGGAGATATCTTTCCAACGGGCTATCATGCGCGTCAAACGGAGATAGTACGACCAATTCGCAACCCCGAGAAGTTGATGTACCAACTTACCCAAAAACGGGGCCCACAATTCGGCGTTTCATCTTCTAGGGTTAGGTTTTGGAATGTGAAGGGTTTTCCATTGTTTCTCAACAATAAATAGGCCCTCAAGCCTCATTGTAACACAGTTTTTTTGGAGAACAGTTCAGAGGCATGTAGCCGACACATCTCTTCTCAGAGATAAGCTACCATCGCCCTAGCTGGGTTATTTCCATCTCTATTTGTAAGAATATTTCAGTATTTTACATCAATAAAATGAAGTATTATTTCCACTGCATATTTGTCTTTATGGTTATCTCTGTATTTTATTGCGTTCCTGTTTAAATCCGGATCAAAATACCCCAAGTTTTGACAAAGCCATAAACAGGTAAAAGAAACCAGAAAAACGAGTCATGCACTAACATAATTCTACCAAAGGAGGCTCAGCACGGCGGTCACAATTCGGTTGAGTGCCCAATAATCCCAAGCAAAGAAGAGTTGCTCTGAAAAGTTGGTTAGTGTAGCCCTCACACCCATAACCCAAGTTCATTCACAAGGTTCCTGGAATCCACCTATGAGAGGAATCACGTGCTAATCATTAGAACCATCTACAGACCATGGATTGATCGAATTAGCAAGTCGAAGTGAACTTCGGTAATTCAGTATCCTCACTTGATGACCAAGCCACCGCCTTAAACCGTGTCAAACTTGTGCTTTACGGATACTGTCGAACAGGCTACAAAGGAGTATGCCGATCGATATAAAAGGTTTGTGACACCACCACAATATTACATCAAACGTGAGGGAAATCATTGTTCGAAGATGGAGAACGTGATTGCCCAAATTTGGTCATTGATTGGTCTTTATAATGTCTGCAATAGCTCCACTCAACGACAACAAACAATAATATCCTTACTGGCATACGTCGACCCCACAGCCACACAATTTCTGGAAGAGTCTATTCGCAGAACTTTAACACAAAACAGATTCTATAGTTCTTTGCATGAATGGGTGGATGGGCTTCACTACTAAGAACCCGTCTCCATGTGTTGCCTGTAGAAAACGCAAGTCTCAGGAGTTTCCGGGCAGGCTTTTCAGCGTCATCCCCGGATTTAGTGTCCTTGTATCGTGTTGAACATCCCCAGTGCTTACTGACGTTCCGCCCTTGAATCAATAGACAGCGTTCAACGTTGCGCCATTAACTGAACACTAATTCAAAAACAGTGCTGGTAACCAAATAAACTGAAATCACAACGACCACAGAAACGAGGTATCTTGTGCTCGCAAACTTCTTCACTGTTCTACAGATGGCAGGATCGGCTTTTACATAAGGTGCGAGGAGAATTATAGCACAAGAAAATGATTACAGTCAAGCCAGCGTTAAAAAATCTCGGCTCAAAAATGCTTGCGTTCAGGCCAGCGTTAAAAATCTCGGCTCATGTCCGCTCATCATCCAATGGTTACCGACAAATACAGGCCAGCGTTAAAAATTTGTTTGATTTCGACACCACGAGAAATACACCGAGACAAGACACACAGGGGAGATGCGTGCGCAGGTAGCTAACCGTCAGAAAGTGTAATGCTTGTCTTTTCTCATGAGATTTTAATTTTTTTCGGTCTTCAACCTGAATCTGTCACAACGGCAATCATCATCTCTGCAACTTTGTCATTATTTTGAACCGTGTACATCCGGATTTGGTTCAAATTTGCTTTCAAGCACGATTTCCCATTGCAATCAAGCGCAATACGGATTCAATTGTAATAAAAAACAATACAAATTGCAGTCAAACGCATACCAATTGCAGTAAAAAACGTTTGTCTGCCTTCCGCTCTGGACAGAGGCGTTCTTCAGCAGCGTTACTTCGTTCAAGTGATCGAATCCCTCAGATTGTATGACAGCTTCAGTCGCCCAGGACCAGGTGTCTTTGTTTTATTCCCTCCTGCTGCACTAAGCTTAATACCATGTCAGAACGTGCAAGAGCACGAAGGGCAGACTGTGCTTCAGGACATGCAATGAATTTGAGATAGACAAATCCAGCAGCGTTAAAAACGCAGACTTTACAGGATGCAGCATTAAAAACACAATTGGATCAATCAAAACATTCGAGAGATATTTCATAGGCGTTGAGGCAAGTAGGACAACATTCAGGGGACAGTGCTCAGATTAGGACAGCACTTAGGAATAGGAATGCATATGACAGACCAGTGTTCAATGTCAGGCCAGCTCAAACGTTTCAAAGTCAGGCCAGGATGACAGCGCAACAGAAGAGCAGGGCGCAGGTTTTATAAAAGGAATATGGCAGACAGAGGTCAGGTAACGCAGAACTAACATGTATATAGAGACCACAAAACAAGTGGCTCAAATTGGAGCAGGACCAGCAATCGCCCGCTCTGATACCATGTTAAACACACATGGTCAGCAAGAGAAATATGAAAGGATAATCAGGAGAGTACGATTTTTATTAACAAATGATTTACATTTATAGTACAATATCTGATCGTTGGGTTTCACATCCCAAGGTCTCTTGGACTCCTTTTGTCCATTCGGCTTCCACACTAACCCATTGAGGATTAGGTGTCCAACAAGCTCCACTCCCAATACAAGTGAGTGTCGGGCCAAGTAGTCATTGGTGGTCGAGATGAAGGCTTCCGAATCAGATACAGGTTTCGACTCTGAATCAAAACCTGATAAGGGAACTGATAAATGGAAGCAGATCATTGGTACAGATCCCAGTGCCACCGTGGCCACCACCAAAATCCAAAATATTGAGACTGAAGATCTAGAAGAGGGGGAATGCCTCTTCCACTCACAAATGTGGGTGAAGGTTTCTCCACTGTAGTTCATTATCGACAGTGGAAGCCAAAAGAACCTCATTTCAGCTGAGGTCGTGAAGCAACTATGCCTAAAGACTACAGCACATCCATAGTCGTACACCATCAGGTGGATTCACCAAGGATGAGATCTTCACGTCAGCCAGTAGTGTCACCATCCCTACAGCATCAAACCCTTCACGGATGAGGTATTGTGTGTCGTTGCTCCTCTTGAATTTTTTGATGTATTTTTAGGAAAACCATTCTTGTGGAAGTGACATGTTGTATATGAGTCTAGACCTCACTCTCTTATTATTACTTTGGCTAATAAGTTGTACAGGATACCAGAGGTAGACCTGCCTACCACCATCTCTTTGATCACTACAAATCATTGTGGTAAGCTCATTTACAAAACCAGGAAAAAAAATTTCTTTATGATTCGTCCCCAGGGAAAGAAGAAGGTTGTGTCCACAGCTTTCAGGTAGGTTTCCTTTGCACAACAACAATAGATGGACAAGGTCATGGAGTATTACAGGGATATTTTCACCTCACCCACAGGGGTACCTCTACACTATTAGGATAAGCACTCCATCAATCTGAACCCGAGTGCGCTACTGCCCAATGGACCGATCTATCAACACTCTGTTCTGGAGAACGATGAGATCAAGAGGAAAATTCAGGAACTATTGAAGAAAGGGTACATCAGGCCAAGCTCATCACCTTGTGGGAGCTTGACTGTATTGGTACAGAAGAAGGATGGGACCTGGAGGATTTGTCTTGACTATCGGGTGTTGAACAAGATCATTGTCCGGAATAGGT
This sequence comes from Pinus tabuliformis, assembly GCA_031772625.1. Lineage (NCBI taxonomy): Eukaryota > Viridiplantae > Streptophyta > Pinopsida > Pinales > Pinaceae > Pinus > Pinus tabuliformis. The sequence goes on from CM062812.1 coordinate 24,632,443, forward strand.
ACCCAATCCCGCAGATTGATGACCTTCTGGACTAGCTCAAAGGGGCCAACTATTTCTGCAATATTGACTTGAAGTCAGTTTATCACCAGGTGCCTTGAACCCTCCGATGTGTGGAAGACTTCCTTCAAATCCAAGGAGGGCATTTTAGAATAATTGGTCATGCCATTCAGATTAACGAATGCCCCTATAACCTTCATAAGACTAATGGACGACATCTTTCGACCCTTCACCAATGCATTCATGGTGGTGTATTTAGATGACATCTTGATCTTCAAAGAGAGTTGGGAATATCACCTCCACCATATTCAACAGTTCCTTCAAACCTTACGACAACACAAGTTGTGTGCTAACTTGGAGAAATGCATCTTTGGCCTAATTCGGGTTCAATATCTATGATACATCATTGATGAGCAGGGTGTACATGTAGACCCATCCAAGATACAAGTCATTCAATATTGGCCATCCCCAACCACTCTAACAGAGTTCTGCATCTTTTTGGGTCTTGCCAATTTCTACCGTAGGTTCGTGTTGGGGTTCTCTCATATCACTTGGCCTTTAAGTCAAGTCACCAAGGGCAGAGCAAAAGAAAAGTTTTTTGGTCAGAAACCCAACAAAAAGTATTCTCTGAGTTGAATAATCGCCTTTGTTCTACACCAGTGCTAACATTACCATACCTGCAACAACCATTTGAGATTAAGACAGATGCCTCCGACTGTGCTATTGGTGTGGGTCTTACTTAGCATGGGCATCCAGTGGCTTACCACAGTGAGACGCTTTTAGACATAGTCCGAAAGTACCCCACTTACGATAAAGAAATGTATTCCATTGTGCAGGCCTACCATCAATGGAAGCATTACATTCTGGAGAAGTAAATGGTCATCCACACAAACCACCGACCTCTACAGTTCATATAGACACAAGGGAAGTTGCAGAACGATCGCCATCAAAAATGGTCCACCTATCTATAGCAGTTCCATTTGAACATTAAGTATAAGAAGGGTAGCACCAATAATATTTTTTATTGCCTCAACCAACCATCAGTCATGGCGTTGATCACTATGCTCAACTCCTAGGTTGGTCAAATCTTTACAAGAGTGATCCAAAATTCGGTAGCATATACCAAACACTCCTGGAAGGGAAGCAAGATCCAAATTTTCACCTTCAGGATTCACTGTTATTCCACCTATGAAACATCTGTGTTCCTTCAAGTGAGCATGCCAAGATGATTTGGGAGGCATACTACATTTGGATCGCTGGACATTTCGGAGTAGAGAAAACAATGGTGATATTGCAGAAGTATTTTTATTGGCCGAAACTTCGTCAAGATGTTGGGAAGTACATTAGATCCTGCACCACCTACGCCATTTCCAAACCAACCATCAAGAATCAAGGCCTATATACTCCTCTACCTACTCTTATCTAGCCTTGGGAATATGTCTCCATGGATTACATGTCGGGCCTTCCTTATACTAAGCATGAAAACAAATGTGTTTTCGTGGTCATCGACAAATTCTCTAAGATCGCCATCATGGCGACCTACAAGAAGAGTATCACAGCAGAGGCCACTGCTAAGCTCTTCTTTGAGGAAGTGTGGGTACACTTTGGGATGCCATAGTCCATTGTCTCAGATTGGACAGCTGATTCCTGAGTGCATTTTGGTCAAGCCTCTGGTCAATGATGGATACAAAACTTACTAAGTCCACAGCTTTCCATCCCCAAATTGATGGCCAAATAGAGGTTGTCAATAGGATGATCGTACACATTTTGCCCATGTACAACCTCGAATCATCCACACACTTGGGATGAAAGTCTCCCCTATGTCCAACAAAGCTACAACAGAGCTCTCCACAGCTCAATGGGCCACACCCCCTTTCAAGTAGGGCTGGGATTTTAGCCATTATGCCCCGTTGACGTGGCCATACCATTTTCATCCACTCAGGTAGATTTGGCTCACATTCAATCTAAAGCTAAAAGGGCTAACAACTTCATTGAGTGAATTCAACACATCCGCCAACAATTCCATGATATATTGGACAAATTCAATGCTAAGTATAAGCAGCGCCATGATCAGCATAGAGTGTCGCACAAGTTCTAGGTGGGCGACAAAGTTTGGCTACATTTGCAGAAGGAGCACCTTGTTGGACCCCACTGCAAGCTTTGCCCGCTCTGATATCAGACATACCTGTTGTAGGGAAAAGTATCCGATTCGGATGACCCTATCCCACTCTAAGGGTGATAGTACCTCAGCAACAACTGTAAAGAAAACTACTTAAGGTTTACTTCTTTATGAAAGCAAGAGAGAATGAAGAAATGCACTAACCGTTGCCTTGCGCTTAATGTCGAATCCAAACTCTTCTCTTTGCTTGCTTGCTCTCAGCTCCTTGCTCTTTTACTGGCCCAGCTACAATGAGATCCTGTAAAATAACAAAGAAGGAAACTACAAGAAGCATGCAATCATAACTGATTCAAGGATTAGCATAAATCAAATATACAATTATCACAACACATCATTGAAACAAATGTATATAGAAGAACCTCAATAGCTTTTATTAATAGAAGAAGTAAAGTTCTGAGAGTGTTACAACCATTGAAGGCCCCAATCCAGCAACACCTCCCAGCAGAAAGAATTTCTCCTCTTCACCTCCTTCAAGCAATCACCCAATAGTTCTATAGTGAAACCAACAGCATATCATTACTTTGCACAAAATTCCAACCTCCTGAGCTCATAGGAGAGAGCTCAATATATAGATGAATTGAGAAAGGATGAGTCAGCTTGCAACTGATGTGTAGCTGCCTTGTGTCCTCTCTCTCTTCAGTTGATCTTCAGTTCTTGAGTCCACTTGGAGAACCTTGCTTCCACTTGGAGAAACAGAGCCTCTGACTCATCACAAGGCGAAATCCCTGATCCAAGTGTCATTTTTGGAAGATTCCAGAGCAATGACTCAGTGTGCCACTTGTCCCATCTCGCTCAGCGCAGGTGGCCTTTGTTCCACTTGCTTTGCAACGCAGGTACACCATGGAGGAGTTGAGTTTCAGCGCAGAAGCCTAGTGGAGCACCTGCTTTGATTTCAGGATTGCTTGTTTTTGAGTGTTTTCAGGTGGAGAACTGATCTGAGAGCTGTTGGTTTGCTGACCTTGTTCCTCTAGGGGTAGGAACATCATGTTTAGGGACTTTGGATCCCTTGGATTATTGACAATTCATGCCTGATGCTGCAAGGCACAAAATTGTCTATAACAGATGCCCCCTAAAGTATGAGGTCGTTTATCGGGTGAAATGCTTTATTAGGAGGATCCGAAGTTCATTCAATCTGCTGAGAAGTGTCCTGTAATAAGATACAATACAATACATTATTTTTCATACTTTTTCATGATCTAGCTGAGGCGGGCATTCCCATGCTCAGCTTTATAAATTCATTTTGGTACATAGAACAGACGATCGTCTGATGGTAGACTGATAATTCTCTGCTGAAATTATCATCCTTTGAGAAGGATGATCATCTGCTGCAATGATGTACATATCAAATGTCTTTATATCCTGAATATATATCGCAGCCCGGATGGATGAAACTAGATCCGGGGTCTTCAATCTCTTCCGATCTTCACTCGATGTACAAGTCGATCCATGTGAGAATTTCTTGAAGTCGAACATGGAAAGACATCGCTTGATTACCGGTCAATGATGTACACCGTTAACAAGCGCGAGAGGAATCACCGATAAGGATGATGACCCTCAAGGTACAGCAGTACAATTCACATGGTGGGAATAAAGGACTTGGCGTCGACCACCATGCAAAATCTTCTGGTCGAAGGTCATTGATGTATACCTATCGCCGGAAGTGAGAAACTTGCCATTGAGGCATGCAAGCTTCAAAGTACTGAAGGGGTTGTTCCTAGATCAACTCCTTGGATAATGAGTTGATGTCGACAAGGAGCGATCCGTCAAAGGAGGGCCTTAATGAATCCCACATCAGTGACACGGAACGGAGCTAATGATTGTGATGAGGTGAAAACAAACTGTGATGTATGATTCAGGGTGGAGGTCATGAAATGGATGAAGGACAATGTATGGTAGTGGATGGGACACGGTTGACTCTTTGCAGAACAACTTCTCTTGAACATATAACGACACGGATGTGATGGATCGGTAGCATTACCCCAAATGTGGATGGTGTGGCGAGGACCATGGTGATGAGACCGGTGAACGAAACAACCCAACCCGATGTGATACGGAGGACAAAGTGTCATGTTCAAGAACGACTTGCTACCATTAAAGCTGTGAGGTTCTCCCAATTTTTCCCCAGTCATTGCTGACCAGTACCTCTTTATTTTTGTCAAGCTTGAGGAGGATAACATATGCTTGTTCTATAACCTGCCCTTCGGGCAAGCCCATCGCTATGTTTTAACGAGCCTAGCGATAGGGAAACTCATTCTCGTCTAAAGACAAGTTTGTCGCTATTTAATGAATTTAACGAGTCTAACGACAAGGATAACTCGGTCCTTTTCATTTTTAGAGAGTCTGAAAAGGTACATAAAGTCAACTCCAAAATTCCTTTTTCGTCATCTAATCCCTTAAGTCCGAAAAAGTATAAAACAATACAGAAGGGATGAATTTTCGATTGCTTTAACGAGCCGAACAAAACAAGCGCTCGATCTTTTTGTGCAATAATCCCTCAGGTCCAAAAAGATCAAAATCTAGAGGAGGGATAGCTCTTCCGGTCGCTTTAACGAGCTGGAAGGCCAAAACTCGGCAAACTTTTCATATTTTACGAGTCAGTGAAAAGAGCTCAAAGAAGACTCGTCTTTTGAGGAACGAGTGATAAACAGGGATAGCAGCAGATTCCAGGTACAGGTTGGAATATTCCAATCACGGCAGTGTCACAAGGATGGCTAAGTGAAATCACTCTTCGCAGCTGTTCCTCAAAATGGGTAAACAAACATATGGAGATGAACGATTGGCCAAATGAACGGATGGAGGTGATGGCATATAAACACGACCAATGGCTTTTAATATGGCAATCAAAGGTTACATTTCTCAAGGTTATTTACCGGTTCATTTTTTCTGGGTGAGCTTGAACTCTAGGGGAAGATTGCTCACAACTTATGTTTATTTTTTAACGAGCATGAACTATGTATTAAAACTGCTCGGTTCTTGCGTTTATTTTTTAACGAGCATGAACTGTGTGCTAAAACTGCTCGATTATATGGTTTACTTTTGATTTTTTCCCATAACTAGCTTCTCTTTTTCACTGATAGCACTGCATTTTCAAATTGCTCTCACTTTACCATCTCATTTGCATTTTGCTTGTTGGAGCTTTGGAGGAGCCTCTTTCCCCTTGATGTTCACCAGCTGATTCCGGGAGATTCTGCGGACGATTTTCGGCGCCGTTTGGACCAGGTAGGAGCTAAACCTTAGCTCTTCGTTTTCATGGTTTCATTTTCTTGTTTTATGCATGTTTTGCTGTTCTATTGAGCCTCTGGGGTTTTGCCAGGGCGCCCTCTGATCAGCGCAGGTTCCCCATTCGAAAACTGCGTTGGGATTCAAGCTGTTTGAAGGCAGCTTGTCCCCCAACGCAGGTAGTACACTGGGCACCTGCGTTGGGGCATAAAAACAACAATTTTTCACAGATTTTGATGAAATTTTCGCCAATTTTTCATCAATTTCAGGAGCTGACTCATTCTCTTGTTTGTTTTGCAAGGATTCTTGATCAAGATGGCCCTCACATGGCGAGAACGAGAACATGAAGAAGAAGATATGATTGCCCTTCACGATCCTGTTACGGTGGGCGCGCTACGAGACTGTGGTATGCTGAAGTTTTTCCGTATCTCAAGCATGAGAGCACAGATTTCACTACTGCAGTATATGCTTGATGCTTGGGATCCTGTTAACCAAGTATTCCAGATCAGGAACAAACCTATTCCATTGACCGTGACAGATATTTACTTCTTGACTGGCTTGTCAAGGCGGGGTGCCCCCATTTCTTTATCTGGTACAGTTCGGGGGAATGATTCCGTGAGAGACTATGTCCGCCAGTATTGCAGGGAGGGGTCCCAGCCGAGCAGAGACGGCAAGGTAGTCATCTGTGATGTTACTAGCAGGCCTCTCAGGTCTATTCTGTATACTCTTGGTAGGATGGCCGGTAGCGCATCTTTACATGTTGCCAACAGGTCTCATATGCAGCACGCCTTGGAGTGTCTCCAACCGAAGATCTTCAACTGGAGTGATGCAGTGCTTACTCAGATGAAAAGTCAACTGAACAAGGTGAAGGATGGGAAGCTGAAGAACTTTGGTTTTGGTTCGATTCTGACTGCCTTCGCCTTGGAGAAGATCCCTCTGATGCAACCTTAGTATATTGATCTCGGAGTGCCTTCTCCTACCGAGCCATGTATGCAGCGATGGGTCGATCACATGTCCAGACATGCAGGTCAATCCCAGATTTCTTTCAATGCTGCTTTCTTCAGGTGGTTCGATCGCCAGGAGATGGCTTTTTCCGAGTACCCATATGTTGGTATGGATTTCCGGGGTGATCCGGATATGGTACTGCCAGACGGTGCTCAGTGGGATGCTACTGATAAGAACCTCAACCATATTACTGTTCATTGTTTTCATTTATAATGTTCTTGTGCTTTATTCTATCAAGACTTTAATTGAACTCATGTGTGCTTGCAGATGTCGGTCCTGTTCGTCCGGCAGTTCGTCTGAGACCACCTGTTGCTGCTCCAGCAGAGGAACCTGCTCGGAGAGTTATTATCCGTGATCTTAGCGATACTGAGACCCTTACAGTTGTGCAGGGGCAGGTTGAGAACCTTACCCGTGGTCTTCCGGATGTTCAGATTGACGAGTTACCTTTACCGATGCAGCAGCATACTATCGGTGTACCTAGACGATGGACCCGTCTTCTGCGTATGATAGCACAGACTGTGGCTTACTATCAGGAGCATCACTAGGCTAGGGTGACCCCTAGCACTTTTGAGTTTTTAGGTCACACGACCAATTTTGTCTTGGTTACAGAACGTTATGTCTGAACTTTATGAACAGCTTATATATATTTTGATTTTCGATTTTCATTCTGGTTGATTTGGATGATTCATATGTACACTTTTTATGATGTGTCCCTTTTATAAATGTTGCAGATGTCTATCTAACACATAGTTTGCTAATGAGTCAGTTAATGTATTTAAAATTCTTGAAATATGTTGATATTGAATTGAATCAAATCGTCTTTCCAAGATCTTTACTCTTAGGAACATGCGATAAATAGCTGGATTGCGAACAGAATATATACCATTGAGTTGTCGTATTACGAGCTGTGAGTCTAGCCTGACGATTAGTCGGCATATGCCACGTGTGATGGCATCAGAGAGTAGTTCTATCAACGCGCTATACTCAGCGATGTTATTCGTTGATTGCCCAATACATACACCTCTGAAACTTACTAACTCGCCGCTTGGATCAAAAATGGCCCAGGCTGCGGAGGATAGGTTCCGTGAACTACGACTTGCTCCGTCGGCGTATCCAACACATGTCTCCATAAGGTTTGACATCTGCAATGAATGAAAAAGGGGAATCACTCAACCAGAACAAGAACTTTGGCGAAAACAAAATACAACAAAAGCATGCGGGTTACTATTTAAGCATAGTAACGCTTGAGGTACAGCCCGTTCCGGGGCTGTGCCAGTGGAATTCCGTCGTAATCTATTAACTCGTAGGCTCCTTTTGCTAACACTCTTTTAACAATATAGGGGCCCATCCATAAGGAATTGAATTTACCTGCTCCTAATTTATCGGACTCTTGGTCATAAAGCAAGACCAAATCACCTTCTGAGAAGACACGGGGTTTGACATTTTTGTCGAACTGAGCCTTGACTCGTTTCTTATGGGCTTCGTTAGCCAAAGCGGCATCACGACGGGTTTCATCCAATTGGATTAATTCCAAGAAACGAGCCTCTTCTTCCGAAGTTCCGGGGAGGAGATCAATTGTGAGTTTAAGCGACGAAATTTCACACTGGATCGGTAAGACTGCTTCTAGACCGTACACCAACTGGAAAGGTGTGAATCCGGTTGCGTTTCTTACCGAAGTTCGGTAGGCCCACAAGGCTGCATACAGGATTAGGTGCCATCTTCTTTTATGAACTCCGATCATCCTTTGCAACATACGCTTCAGGACCTTGTTGATTGATTCAACTTGTCCGTTGGCTTGTGGATAATACGGAGTAGAGCTGTCGTGAGATAGCCCTAGTTTGGCAGCTAATTCGACCATCATGTGATTGCGGAAATGCGATCCATGATCTGTAACTATAGCCTGGGGTACGCCGAACCTGGCGACTACATGATTGAAAAAGAATAGGGCAGCTGTTTCACCAGTATTGTCCAATGTAGGCATCGCCTCGGCCCATTTGGTAAAATAGTCAACTGCGACTATAATATACCCATGCCCCCTGGTCGAGGTGGGGTTACATTGCATGAAATCGATGCCCCATTTGGCGAAAGGCCCAACTGCAACTATTGGTTGCAGTGGTGCGGGTGGTCTTCTGGTTTTGCTATCAAAGATTTGGCAGGAATGACAACTTCGGACTGCGATTATGCAATCTTTAAACATGGTTGGCCAAAAATATCCTGCTCTTAATATCCTTTGGGCTGTAGCAAAACCGGATTGATGCCCTCCACACGCGCCTGAATGACACTCATTCAGGGCTTTTTCGGCTTCTTCATGGGTGAGACACCTCCTCAGAACTGTATTGATACCACGACGGTAAAGGGTATCACCGACGATCACGTAGTCTTTTGCCTGGTATCGTATACGTTTCTGTTCGGAGTGTGAGGTGTCTGGCCGAAATTTTTGGGTTTGGAGATAGATAATTATATCTCCATACCATTCATCGCTTGCAGATATCAAAAATAAAGTCTCGTCCACGATTGATTCCTTGGAAGTTTCATCGTTGGACGACGATGGGAGATCGCATAATAATTCTGCGAATACCAGAGCTTTCTTTGACTTGGATTTCACAAATTCCAGATCAAACTCTTGAAGGATCGCTATCCATTTGGAATACTTGCCCCCCAGTAACTGTCGCGACAGTATATAAGTCATGGGGTTGCAATCTGACAGAATGGTAGTTTTCCTAAAGAGGATATAATGTCGAAATCTCTGTACCGCTTGAACAGCAGCAAGTGCTAGCTTTTCAACGTAAGAATATTTACTTTCTGTATCATTTAAGTTTTTACTTAAATAATATACAGGATGTTCAACTCCATCGATTTCTTGAACTAAAACCATCGCAATGGTTGTATCCGCTACAGCTAGATACAGGTTAAAATCCCTAAGATAATCTGGGGCGTACATTAATGATGCTTTTACTAGAGATTCTTTCAAAGCGTCAAAGGAAGCTTGCGCAACCTGGTCCCAATCGAAGGGTACGTCCTTTTTCAAAAGACGTGTATAACCTTTAGCAAGTTCTGCGTAATTAGGAATGAACCTCCTCAAAAAGTTTGCTTTCCCTTGGAGTTTCTGAATCTGAAGCAAATTAGAAGGTGGAGGCAAGTTGATTGCCTGAACCTTGCAGGGGTCGAGACGAATCCCATCTTTGGAGACTACAAAGCCAAGTAAACGACCAGAACCGACGCAAAATACACATTTGTGTGGATTGAGTCTTATTTTGTAGTGTCGGCAACGTAGAAATATCGCTCTTAGATGCTGCGGATGATCAGTCCGCTTTCGCGAATGAGCCGGAAGATCGTCGAGATATGGTTGAACAATGCTCTTGATGTCATGGAAGGCATAATTCATAGCCCTCTGAAATGTCGCCCCTGCATTCTTTAAACCAAAGGGTAATTTTCGATAGGCGAATGTGCCCCACGGACATATAAAAGCAGTCTTTGACTGGTCCTGTGGGCGGATATTAATTTGATTGTACCCGGAGAATCCATCCATAAAGGAAAAGATTTCACATCCGGCGCATTCATCAATTATCTGGTCGATGAAGGGCGTAGGGTAGTTGTCCTTTGGACAAGCTTGATTTACATCCCTATAATCGACGCACACTCGTATTGTTCCTTGTTTTTTCATAACAGGTACAATATTCGATACCCAATCAGTTAGCGGAACCGGGTAGATGAATCCAGCATGGAGAAGTTTCTCAACTTCTGTCTTAATGGCAGCGGCTTTCTTAGGGTGAACCTGTCGAAGCCGTTGCCTTACTGGTTTGACATCAGGATACATTTTAATTTCATGTTCAACGATACTCGAGTCGATGCCTGGCATTTCATCATATGACCAAGCAAAGACATCTCTAAATTCGCGAAAAAGAGCGTTATATATTTCCAGTTCTGAAGGGGAACAACCTTTGCCAACATGAATATTCTCTACAACACCTGTTTTGGTCGAGATATTTATGGCTATAGTCTCTTCAATATTGGATAAGTTTCGCTCGGAATCCACCGTGTCTACAGTATTTGTTAGGAATTCAAAGACTGAAGGGTGGTAAAGATCTTTTTGAGTATCTTCTTCGTATTCCGGAAGAAGGGAACGATGGTGGTGGTCATTCCATGGTGCCCCCTCAATCATCATTGATTGTAAGATTCCTTCATCAGTCCCATGTATTTTTGACCAAGGATCTAATGGGGTACCATATTCTCTAGATCTATCTACCCAAACGCTCGATGAGCGCTGATTGGGGTTCGCCTCCCAGGCCTGAAACATTTATTGCTACAATATTTCAATGGGGCTTGGTGGCAAAACCATTGCATGATCCATAGCGACTTTGCCTTCTGTGTCCTTCAAGGTGGATACCATATTGCATGTTGCTACAAATGGTACATTTCCTATGCAACTAGGAGGTGGTAGCACGAAAGTTCCCATCATAGTGGGATCTTTCAACAGACCTACTCCAATATCTTGAATTGACCGGTCGCTGCCATGGATCATGGGAACGCTTCCTGTAACTTGTGAACCATTAGGGAGGAAGTTTTGTTGATCGACGACCGTAATCCCTCCTTCAAAGGGGAATGCGATCTTCCTAAAATAAGTCGACACAACAGCTTGCATGGCATAAATCCATGGCCTTCCCAATAGGATGTTATAGTCAAGATTGCCATCAATGACTTCAACATCTATTTCTACTGTTTTTCCCCCTAGTTCAACTTTCAGGTTACTAAGGATACCGTAAGGGGTATATATCCTTCCGTCAAATGCTTTTAATGTTGTCGATGATCGTGACAAGGTTGGAGATCCTAAAGTTTTCCAGCAACTCATCGACATAATACATGTTGATGCCCCCTCATCAATAATCATTCTATGAACTGTTTTGTTGAGGGCTTTCACTTGGACGAGGAAAGCTAGTTGAGCTGGTAACTGAGGATCATACCCTTTGTGATCAAAGGACACTAGATTGGAATCTTTAGGATCCACCCCACCAATTGCTGATAACAATGCTTGCCTTTGGGATGGGCAATGTTGTAGTACCTCAAGAGTCGACATAGCAGATGGCGATTGCACCAAATCTTCCACTATGTTATAATGCTGAGCCGCTCTGGCACGAGGATTAAAGGTCGACTTGTGTACTACTCCCTTTGGCGGTTTTATCGTTAATTCATGAGTGGTGGGGGGTACAACTTCTGCCGAAGTTGTTGTCGAACTGCTAGGTTGATCTTTACCTTTATCGTTCGACACCTGTGGATTCCCGTAATCTTTGTTCCTTGTCGAAATCAAAGCATCATTTTGCTGTTTTGAAATCGACAACATAAGCACTTGAGATGGGGAAGCGTTTCCGCTATCAACCAGATTTTGACCTGGGTTAGGAAATTGATCACTTGACACAGTTGAGGTATGAGGACTTTTAAAGAACCTCTTTAGCTCAGCTTTGAATGGGAAATCCTTAGTGTTGTGATCTTTGTCATCGCATATTCGACATGGATACCGTTTCCTATTCCCAGGAGGGTTTGAAGAATTTTTCTTAGGAGATGACTCACCTTGTTTATTCTTCTTCCCTTTGTTTTGTTTCTTCTTGCTTCCTGGTTGATTGGTTTCTTTGCCTTTATCTGTTGATACGGCATTTACTTCCGAAGCAAGAACCTCTTCATGCGCATTTTGATTCGAATCCTTACGGGCCTTCTTTTGATTGGTCCTCTTCGGATTCGTGTTTGCCGTGCCAATCACGCCATCGCCGGCATGAGAGTCACTATTTGATTTAGGAGGAGGAGGGATTGAAAACTCTGGTCTAGGGGTGTCTAGTATTTTGTCATAGAGCGTGCCGGACTGAGTATATACTAAGTCCAAATATTGCGCACGAGCAATAACCTGCTCTTCTGTTACGACTCCCCCCTTTGCCACATCTTCCGTTATGGCCGGAAGTAACGACTTTATAAACCACTCAGCTAAAAGCTGATCAAGAACGTATGTTTTAACCATTCTTCGTCGACGTCGCCACTCATGTATATGATCTGATATATGAGTTGCGGTTGTCTGTTTGAAGTTAGTCAATATCTCTGTTCCCGTTTCATACCTTATTGGTAATTGAAAGTGGGTTAAGAATGTCGTGGCAAGGGAGCTAAAATTGTCGAACGAAGCTCTTGGCAATTCTATATACCATTTTGTCGCTGGACCTGTCAATGTCCTCTGAAAGAGGCGAAGCCTTATCGAATCATCATTTAAAGTGTTCGACGAACACCACAGATGAAATGTCATCACATGATTCGACGGGTCTTCACCTGGATTTCCATTGAATTTAGGAATGTCGGATGGAAGTTTGTGCGGGATCACTGGCCACCATGGGGCATAAGCAATTGGATCATTGGTTAACCGATGTAAATCAGGCAACTCTAAAGTCGCCACGAATGGTAACTGTTGATTCAAGTTAGGGGAAGCGTAACCAGGGTACGATGGAATCGCCTGAACAGTTGGTCTTTGCATACCAGCATAATGGAGTTGATGTTGGTATGACTGATACGGTTGATGGACTTGACCACTATAAAGTGGTTGATTTTGACCATTTTGGATATATGGTTGTCCAGTATTCGCAAAGATTTGCTGTTCAGAACCTTGGTACACTTGCTGGAATTGTGGCTGTTGGTATTGCACTATCCACAGTTGCGATACCATGGGTTGTTGTGCTACACTAACCATTGGACCAAGATGTGGGGTACTTGTACCCAATTGTACTTGTGTTGCCCCACCAGTAGGCGATTGTGGTTGGGTCGCAGGGTCAAGGGGCTGTTGCATGAGAACCTGAGAAATCTGAGGTTGACATACAACAGGCATCGTTTGAACTTGCGACACGGTTACGATAGCCGGTGTAGTTGGGATGTTCGTCACAGGTACACACTGTTGCATAGAATATACAACTCTTGGTGGCTGGGATAGCATAGGTACCCAACTACTCGTTGCAATTCCACCATAACTTGAGTAAGGTTGAGAACTCCCGTATGGGTACCCTCCCGGAGGGGGTAATGAAAAGGCATACTGCCCCCCATACGGTGGTAATCCAGAACTCAAGGCAATTGATTGTCCTGGAGGACTGGATGGCCTAAATTGATTCCCAAAAGGGTCAATTTGATGAGTCTCACCATAAGAGTTACCAGACATTACTCCGGAACAGACAGGAACAGACCATACTATCGAGATAGTCCCTTGGTGGACTCCTTCTAGCGATTGAGAGCTAGTTGGGACAGATGGTATGCCGGCGAACATTGTTGGATTCGCAGCAGGTAATTCTGCTGTCGTCGTGTCATTTGACACAGTCCTAGATGTCGACGGTTGTTCAGACATTTTGAGTCTATCCAATTGATTGCCTAGTGATTCTACAGGAACTTCCACTGGTGATGGACAAACTTCTGTTGTAGCAGGAAATAGAGTGACCCCTACTCCAAAATGAGTTGGAGTGGATACTTGCGGTTCCTCTATAATTTCCTCTATCGCAATCAGACCAGGTGGAAGAGGAAGACCGTCAGGTCCGTAAAAGATTTCCGGTGCCGAAGAAGGGGTTGTATCAACAGCGACAGATGTTTGAGGAACAAAACTCTCTGGACCAGTTACAGATGGAACTGGTTCAGTTATACAAGTATTTGCCCCCAGACTAGGATCAGTATTACTGTCCTTCTATGGCGGTTGAACTTCTTCTATAGAGGCAGGGTTTCCAGAAATGTTTGGAGTAACCAGAATCTCAGATGTTGTCGGAACACTTGTTCTAACTTTTAAAGGAGATTTTGAACTGGTTCGACGAGCTCGCTTTGTCCGGATTGTTTTCGATTCCGGAGACAAAGATGGTTGACTCGCAAGCCTCCGAGAACGACGGATATTCAATTGACTTTCTTCCACGATAGCGGATTACTCGATCAACTAAAATATAAAGGGGGAAATTTGTGTTTCCGATTTGAATGAATTTTATTAGACGCTTTTAAACATAACTTTGCTTTTTCATGTTTTAAGAGTCGAGAAAAAGCTAAAGATGACTCTAGTCTCCTTCGATGTATTAACGAGCCCGAAGTGACAAATGCTCGGTTGGACCTTTTCAGTTATAGAGTTTGAAAAAGGCCAAAAGAAACTGCTCTGGAGATCTAGGCAGAGGGTGTGCCAAACCTTTCGCGAAACCACAGAATACGTTTTACGGTACGGGTGGTCGATCTTCGTGAATGCTGTGTTCACTGCATCGCGATCAGTAGGGTGGCCGACACGGCTTCCTAAGGATAAAGGATAAATGCCTATAGGGGTCTCCCAATATATACGCGACGGTACGTGGGAGCACAAGTCCGTATTAGTGCCACCGACTCTCAGGAGGAATCACCCACCTTCGTAGAGATCGACAGTCACTATGTTTAACGACGCCGGAACACGTCTCTACCTAGACCTCTATGTGTTTGCGTTATGTTTCAAATGTGTTGTTAGGTTCATTCAGTATATTTTAAGTTGATCTTTTTTAAAGTTTGCCTTTCAAGGTTCACCACGAGATGTATATGACAAATTCCTAAATGCAGCCTAAGATGAGAAGCAAGCTTTTTCAAATCTTTTTGACTGATGAAAATCTTAACTACTGAGGGAGAAGAAAGGCATATCTTTTCACACAGTTCATACAGCACAAACTAATGCACTTTCTCCTAAATCATCATGCAAACTTTTTCAAATGCAAAATGCACAATGCATGTATTTTCTTTTCCCTTTCTTAATGTTGATGTATTACAAAAAGAAAGTTGTTATATAACTTTGATTTCGATTTAAAGCGAAAACAAACAAGCTTGTCCAAAATCAAAAGACACCTTAAGATTTACTTGTTTAATCACTGGAAATACATGAAATCAAACCATAATGACGAAAGTAAAAAGACTAATCAATTATGGACAGCAAACAAGCTAACTCTTTAGACTAGCAAAATGCCTAACACAGGTTCAGATCTAAGAGGCCAAAGCAAGACTAGGTCACTTTCGTTATGGGAAATTGTAAATGATGTAAGAAATACAAAAGAACAAGTACAATTTCGTTATATAACAGAGGCGGAATGATGGCAAGTAAGGTTGGTTTCAGAACAGGTACAAGACTGGTAACTGGCTGCAAAATCTATAGTGAAAACAGGCAAGAAAAAGGGAGGAAACCCCAAATGCACAAGGCAAAATTGGGCCAACGCAGGTGCTGCACAGCCAATCTGGCTCTCAGCGCAGGTAGCCCCTTCAGGACCTGCGTTGCAAAGCAGGTAGCCTGTGTACTACCTGCTTTGGAAAACGAAAGTTGCGTTTTCTCAGTTTCCGGGTCACAATTTTCTCAAAAATTCACAGTTTTTGCTCAAATCAGAAGCTATCAGTCAAGTACACACTAAGGGATGACAAGGAAGATGAAAAGCTATCACTAAGAGCTTACAAGGATCCTTGTAGATCAGCTCTTTAAATCATGAACATGCTCAGAAATGAGCTAGAGTAACTGCCCTCTACTTCGCTTTTGATATAGTCAAAAGCTTTTCGATTTGGTACTCTTTTGTTCAGGAAATGAATAGCAAAATACTACAAACAATCAAACAGATACGATCCCCAGTGGAGTCGCCAGTTTGTTGTAGGGAAAAGTATCCGATTCGGATGACCCTATCCCACTCTAAGGGTGATAGTACCTCAGCAACAACTGTAAAGAAAACTACTTAAGGTTTACTTCTTTATGAAAGCAAGAGAGAATGAAGAAATGCACTAACCGTTGCCTTGCGCTTAATGTCGAATCCAAACTCTTCTCTTTGCTTGCTTGCTCTCAGCTCCTTGCTCTTTTACTGGCCCAACTACAATGAGATCCTGTAAAATAACAAAGAAGGAAACTACAAGAAGCATGCAATCATAACTGATTCAAGGATTAGCATAAATCAAATATACAATTATCACAACACATCATTGAAACAAATGTATATAGAAGAACCTCAATAGCTTTTATTAATAGAAGAAGTAAAGTTCTGAGAGTGTTACAACCATTGAAGGCCCCAATCCAGCAACACCTCCCAGCAGAAAGAATTTCTCCTCTTCACCTCCTTCAAGCAATCACCCAATAGTTCTATAG
Organism: Pinus tabuliformis; assembly: GCA_031772625.1. Classification (NCBI taxonomy): domain Eukaryota; kingdom Viridiplantae; phylum Streptophyta; class Pinopsida; order Pinales; family Pinaceae; genus Pinus; species Pinus tabuliformis. The sequence continues at coordinate 24,648,957 of CM062812.1, forward strand.
TGAAACCAACAACATATCATTACTTTGCACAAAATTCCAGCCTCCTGAGCTCATAGGAGAGAGCTCAATATATAGATGAATTGAGAAAGGATGAGTCAGCTTGCAACTGATGTGTAGCTACCTTGTGTCCTCTCTCTCTTCAGTTGATCTTCAGTTCTTGAGTCCACTTGGAGAACCTTGCTTCCACTTGGAGAAACAGAGCCTCTGACTCATCACAAGGCGAAATCCCTGATCCAAGTGTCATTTTTGGAAGATTCCAGAGCAATGACTCAGTGTGCCACTTGTCCCATCTCGCTCAGCGCAGGTGGCCTTTGTTCCACTTGCTTTGCAATGCAGGTACACCATGGAGGAGTTGAGTTTCAGCGCAGAAGCCTAGTGGAGCACCTGCTTTGATTTCAGGATTGCTTGTTTTTGAGTGTTTTCAGGTGGAGAACTGATCTGAGAGCTGTTGGTTTGCTGACCTTGTTCCTCTAGGGGTAGGAACATCATGTTTAGGGACTTTGGATCCCTTGGATTATTGACAATTCATGCCTGATGCTGCAAGGCACAAAATTGTCTATAACAATACCCCATCACCAAGGTCGTTGGTGACAATGCCTTCGAGGTCAGCATCCTGTTATGGTATTCAACAACCCCCCATTTATTAATGATAGTAGTTAATATTACGTTAATAAATGGGGACCCTTCAAAAAATCTATCCAAAAAACAAAACTTAGCATCTAGGCATTTCTTTTATTTTTGGAATAAAGCAAAGATAACAATCAAAACCCCCCTTTTTAGAAAAACTACTAAAAACTTACCTTCTCACATATAGCATGATTAAAACCCACCAAAAGACCTTTCTAACCCTCCAAAAATGATTAAGTAAGGACTCTATGCTCGAAACTATCATAAAATCTGACATAAACTAAGTCCTTAAGCTTTTTAGGCTTAAGTCTCGCATCGCATATCACCATTCATAAAGGACCCACTTTAAAAAGGTTATTGTGAAACATGCGAGATGTGAAACTATGATGGCGTTGTAACCTTTATCGCATCACATTTTGGGCATTCAAATGAACACCGTATACTTACCACCAGCCAATATTGCGAAATGTGATCAAGACTTGGACCCACTCCTTAATATATCATAAGAAAACGTTTTAGGTCTACCACTTAGTAAAAAATGGTCTTTTACTTAAGATAAACCTGGCAATTAGCTACGTTTTGAAACAACTAACGAGCGGCTCGCATCTCGCATCTTGCAGAAACACAGCGGGAGGTAAGAAAGGAAAAAGGCATATTGCGATATTACAATCTACGGTATTGCTTCACAAATTGCACAATCACTATCATCGCAGTTCAAAGGCTCGTCACCCTAGAAGCTTTCTTCCTGTTTTACGATGCAAACATTTATGAGCATTAAAGCTAAGGGATAACGAATCATTAGTGGACATTTAGTAAGAGATAACTGCATTTATGCGTGAAAAGCCATTTAGAGTGATATGATATCTTCTTACGTGCGTTCAAATAAAACTCCTTTTATCACCTTTACAAGCTATCTGCATTATTTTGTTTTACATTCATCTTTGTGTACCTGATAGTTGTTGTTCTTCACTTTAAGGAAAAATCCACAGAACAAAGAGTTGAGAACAATGGTGAAGAAAGGCAAGGCAGTCGCCTCTAAGAAGTCAGAAATGAATCCTGTGGTTACGGATACTACATGCAACAAAGAAGGAGGAACCTCTACATGAGAGGTTATGTATAATATACTGGAGGAGGAGCAACCAAGGATTATGGAAACAAAAATTACAGTTGATGAACGTGACTCCTCAGATGCTTCCATGTTAGAGAAGGCATGGTCTTTTTTGCACCACATAGCCACACGGCCAAAGATAATCCCTTATACTGACATGGTTAAATGGTTTATTGATGAAGTCGACATCTTATACAGAGAATTCAAGACAAGAAGCTAAGCGGTTATGGGATATTTTACAACACAACCTATGGCTTATGTACCACCTTCCAGAGCCACAAGTCATCTACAACAGGTAGTTAGTGGAGAGAGTTTTCCAAAGAGAACAATGACCCAGCAAACTTCACCCGGACATGGTCAAATAACGAGGAAAAAATCAAGAAAGACAAAAATGGTATGTACACTACTTCGTCTATTTGTCCCCCTCATAGTTTTGCAGCGGCCATGTTATGTAGACTATTTGGTAGACCTGATAGTATTAAGTTCTCCCCAGAGTGGTTGTCGTTAATAGATGCAGTTGTTAACGCAACTGTAATGAATTGGGCACAAATTTTGTTTGTTTTAGAAAAACAATTATCGATTATAGAAGGAAAAGAAGTGTTGCTTCGAGGGTTTACCCTCCATTTTTTATGAGCGCCTATGTCATGGATGCAATTTGTTTTACTTCGAAATTCCCTATCATGGGATGGAAATGGACGGTTCAAAATCCGCTTCCGATTCACATATACCACAAGGACATGTGGGAATCTAATTTTCAACCACATTTTTTCAAGATTTGTCATGGAGTTATGCTTCCTATTCACAAATGGCTTTATAATCGAGATGCCCCCAAGTTTTCCCAAGAATCTGAAGTAGACATCCTCCCGGTGGCCAGATAGTTTTGGGAGGAAACATTTACATATATCAGGGTTTTTGGCAACATCACCTCCCCCCATGTCCTCCCATACTATGTTCCAGATAAATTGATGGCTAGAGAGATAGCCTATCAAACAGCTAGTGAGGGAGGAATGAGAAATACATTAAAGGAATCAAAAAAGGCCATCTGGCCTAAATTCCATGTACAGTGTGGAGCATTTGCATTACACGACCTAGGGAATGCATTCAAATAAGCAAAGAACATGCTATCTCTGTGATTACCTAAATTCCCTGGAACACAATATGACCCGTTCAGCACTATCGAAAATTTCACCTTTGGTGAAAATAAAAGTATTCAGTAATGAGGAGGATTCCTTTGATGACATCTTTTTGCAGAAAAACACCTTCACATAGGTGAAGCATATGCCACAACTACTTTTTGACCATGAAGATCTGGAAAAATTTTACAGTTATAGAGAAAGGAGGTTAGCAAAGGTCCCATTGGACCAATTATTGATTAAACCAATAAGGGAGCCTACTCCCAGTGTGACTATAGAAGGTGACTCCAAAGAAAATTCTAAGACCGATTCTGGAGCGGAATCTCAAGAGAAATATACCAGGGAATCACAACAATCATCGCAAAATGGGAAAAGCAGAAGCATGGAGTCAATAAAGGATACAGCCCAGTATACACAGAAAATAGCCGAAGAAACTTTAGTCAGCAAGCAGGCTGAAATCCCCACTACCTCCGCACAACTAGTAAAACCCCTAGTAATTGATTTAGAGGAAGAATGGGACAATTTTAATAAAAGTCTCAACACAGAGGAACAAGCACCAGAGTTGCAAACTCCTCAACAAAAAACAACTCTGGAAATTACAGTGGAAGAGATTGCAAATACACAAGAGGTAGAGCACATCCCTGTTACCCCCACTTCCGAAATAGTTTTGAGAATTAAAGAAATTCCCCCTCCATATGTGTTTTATAGCCCATAGCATAAGGCCGTCGTGAAAATACAAAGAAAGAAAAGGAAATTGGACTCTACAGCTGCTGTTACCCCTAAAAATGAACCAATGGATGTTCTATGGAAAGACTCACCCATTGACCCATCCACCAACCTTACTAGACTCTCATAGTTTGCAGGTGCTAATGCTACAGCGACCATAGACAGAAAAATAGAAGTACAAATGTTGCTTAGAGAAAAGTAAGATAAAATAACGTCACTTGAGAAACAATTATAGCATGTAAAATTCGACCAGCAGGTAGAGATGCAGTTAGCCAAGCTACAACAGGAATTCGAGCAAATGCAAATAGAACATTGAACCAACTTAGCCGAGAAGGAAGCACAGATACAGGCAATAACTGATATATCCAAAGATGATCCAAAAATTGATCAACTTGTTACCGAAGCACTTGATCTTAACTCCCAACTAACGCACCAAAAAGAATTATTCTACCAGAATATTTCACAGTGGAAATCTTATTGCGAAACAAGCGATAAACTGACAAGTCAAGTAGTGGAAATGAGACTTGAATACGATGATATCTTTAAAAAGGTCTCTGATTTTATCGCCTGGAAAAATATAGAATGTTGGCTTATATGGGCTTGACCTAGGTTCAGAGGTGATTTAGCTAAACAAATCCCTGTACTACTGGCCCTTTTGGCAACAGTCCGTAGAGCACAGACTGAGGTCTCACCCGAAGTAGTATGGGAGGGTGCTAGAACTAGGTTTCCACACCCTAGGGATGCCTGATGAGCTTCTGGCAGTCCGTGGTTTCACCCTGTGCGCACGTCACTACGCGCACCTATTAGTCCCTCGCAACCTGTGATGTTGCCTTCGCGCAGCCCTACTCGGGGCGCGATCCATATTATACCCAAGTTCCTTACTATTTAACCTATTATTACCCGATTACTTAACTTATCTGTGTAAGACTAGTGATAATTAACAGTATATCCAGCAATCATATAAGTGCGCGCGATAAACAAAACAGTATAAATGTAAAGAATGTAATACACAAGCAAATGCACAGAAATTGGAATCAACTTCTCTTTATTATTCTTCGTTCAAGGTTACAAACTCGACACTGCCCTGCGCACTCAGCTGCAGGGGTTCGCACACTCAGCTGCAGACTCTACTAGGCCTCTGCGCACTCAGCTGCAAAGCCTCTTCCTACTACTACGACCCAATACACTTAGATTCTTCCTCTATGCTCAATCTCCAATCCGATTCTTGCTTCTTAGCTATCATTACAACTTAGAGCCTCACTCTATTTATACAATCCCATGGTCTACAGACCATGGGTAGGCCGACTGACATTACATTACATTACAACACTTAGGGTGGACATCCTTGTGACTCAACCTATACTTCATGCTTCGTGCCCAAAATTCGCGGAGTCTTACAATACGTTTGACCAAAACCTAAGCTTTGAGCCCCAAAACATGATGTGGGGGGATCCGATGCCCAACAGGCCCCCAACACAAACATTGTGACTCACCCTCGAGTCACTTTGTCGGCGCAGCGATCTTGGCGCAGAGTCCCTCCAACTAGTCCCGAACAGCCTGAATGTCGGCAACACACAGAGTTGTTGCCTGCTATACCTACTACATTCTTGCTTCTGAATCATTTGTGTCTAAATTGTGTCCTTACATCTGTATTGGCATCCACTACATATGTTTATAGTCCCACACCCTTGTCCGGCTCCTTGGGTCACGAAGATTGTACTTCAGCCGATTAGTCAAATAGTCGGCCCACCCGTGTAGGGCTTCAAGTGGTTGTTGTTTACTTTGCCTAGGAAGGGTTCTCCATTTAGTTTGACTAGCTGGACTGCGCCTCCATCTGTGACCTCCTTAACCACGTATGGTCCCAGCCAGTGCATTCTGAATTTTCCCAGAAATTTTTCAAACTTACTGTCATATAGCAGCACTAAGTCATTTACCTTGAAGGTGCGCAACTTGATATGGCAGTCATGCCAGGCCTTTTCATGCTGCTTTTGTACCTATTGATGAAATCTGGCCAGAAACCGTTCTTCCTTGAGTTCTTCTAATTGTGCGACCCTTTCTTCTAGGGCTTCATGGTCTGTCATGCCTGTGAGCACTGCTATTTGTAGACTAGGTACGATGTATTCCATCAGCATGACAGCTTTCGTGCCATAGACTAACCGAAAAGGTGTTTGTCCCGTCAATTTCTTACACATTTTCTTGTAAGCCCATAATATGGCAAGTATGCGTAGGTCCCAGTGGTTTCGTTGTGCGTTACATACTTTGGTCAGTGCAGTCTCCAATATTTTGTTGAATGCCTCTATTGTCCCATTGTTATCGGGAAATCTAGTGTCTATGCAGAGCTGCTAGTCCCACTAAGGCTGGTAGCTACCTTAGAAACAAACAAACTAAAACCACTTTCATTTTCCTTTATGAGAAGTAGATAAGAGGGGAAAGAAGGAGACCAACCTCCGTCTTGCGCTTGGTTCCTTGCTTGATTCCTCTACCTTCTGATAGATATTTTCCACTCGCTTCCTCATCTACCCAGCTTCAAAGTGCACCTGTAGGATCAAAGCAGCATAACACTACCCAAGAACAGAGATCTACTAACATAAACAATATAGGACCAAATATATATTGACCACACAAATGCATATATCATCAATCATACAAGAATGTGGAGGAAAACTTGAATAGCTTTATTAATATCAAGAAAAGCAAAGAGGATTACAACCAATTGTTCTGACCCAGCATCATCCTCCCAGCAAAATAGCCCTTCTTCACCTCATGAAAAGCTTAGATAACCCAACACTATGATGTTACACCAAGAAACCAGCAGCACTTCCTTACAAGATACAAAATTCCAGCCTCTGGATCTCTGGGATGAGGGATCCATATATAGATGTTTGTAAGGGGGGTGATTCATCTTTTGAGATTCGATTAGTGTCCTCTCTAATAGTTCTTGATTCCACTTGGAGATTGATGATCTCTTACTCATCCCTGGGCGAATGCAGAGAGGCAAGTGTCACAGGAGAAGTTTCTGGAAGATTCGATGATCTTCCACCTCGCAAATTGACCCTGTCATTTGTCCACTCTCGCCCATCGCACCCCATAGAAGGGATTTTCAGTATGCATCGCACCTCCCGTGTGCATTTAGGTGGTATGCAGCGCACTTTGACCATGGAACAGGTGAGATGGTCCAGTTTTGACCAGTTCTGAGTAGTTTTTCATGGAGAACTTCTGGGAGATGTTGTAATCAGTTGACCTTGTTCTTTTAGGGGTTGGAACAACACTTTTAGGGACTTAGGAGCCCTTGGTTTATGGACCTTTATGATTGGGGTTGCAGTGCCCAAAAATGTCTATAACATTTGCCCCCTAAAGCATGAGGTCGTTAATCTTTTGATGTCGAGTGAAATGCTTTATCATGAGGATCCGAGTTTTTTCAAGCTGGAAGGCGACCTGTAATAAGATACAATAAAATACATTATCTTCATAACATTTTCATGATCTAGCTGAGGCGGGCATTCCCATGCTCAGCTTTATAAATTCATTTTCATGTACATAAGACAGACAATCGTCTGAGTGCAGACTGATGATTCTGGTAGAGCCATCATCCCTAAGATTGGATGATTATCTGTGCAGTAATGATGTACATTTGATGTCTTTATTTTCCTAAATATATATCGCAGCCCAGATGGATGAAACTAGATCCGGGGTCTTCAATCTCGTTCGATCTTCACTCAAAGTACAAGTCGATCCATGTGAGAGATGTTTTGGAGTCGAACATGGAAATACATCGCCTGATTACTAGCCAATGATGTAAGCTGTTAACAGGCGCGAGAGGAATCACCGATAATGATGATGACCCTCAAGGTACTACAGTACAATTCACGTGGTGTGAATAAAGGACTTGGCGTCGAACACCACGCAAAATCTTTCAGTCGAAGGCCATTGATGTAAACCTGTCGCCGGAAGTGAGAAACTTGCCATTGAGGCATGCAAGCTTCAAAGTACCGAAAGGGTTGTTCCTAGATCGACTTCCTGGATAATGAGCTGATGTCGACAAGAAGTGATCCATCATAGGATGGCCTTAGTGAATCCCACATCAATGACACGGAACGGAGCAAATGATTTTAATGGAGGTGAAAATGATCTGATGACATAAGGTTCTGGGTGGCGGTCATGAAAGAATGAAGCGTAAATGTATTGCAGTGGATGAGACACAGGTGAATTCTCTGAGCGACTTCTCTTGAACATATCGGCAACACTGACATGATGGATTGGTAGTGTTAACCCCAAATATGGATGGTGTGATGGACCAATGGTGATATGACCAGTGAACGGAACAACCCAACCCGATTCGGATGCGGACTGAAAGTGTCATTTTCAAGAGCGACTTGCTACCAATAAAGTTTCTTCAAGTTTCCTTCCCAATTTTTCCCCAGTCATTGCTGACTAGTACCTCTTTATTTTTGTCAAGCTTGAGGAGGATAACATACGCTTGTTCTATAATTTTCCCTTCAGGCAAACCCATCGCTATGTTTTAACGAGCCTAGCGATAGTGAAACTCGTTCTTGTCTGTATGGACAAGTTTGTCGCTATTCGGTTTTAACGAGTTTAACGACAAAGATAACTCGGTCCTTTTCAATTTTAGAGAGTCTAAAAAGGTACGTAAAGAAAACTCCAATAATCCTTTTTCGTCATGTAATCCCTTGAGTCCGAAAAATTATAAAATAATACAAAAGGGATGAATTTTCGGTAATTTTAACGAGTCGAACAAAACAAGCGCTCGATCTTTTTGTGTAATAATCCCTCAGGTCCAAAAAAATTAAAATCTAAAGGATGGATAGCACTTCCGATCACTTTAACGAGCTGGAGAGGCCAATTTCTCGGCAATCTTTTCATATTTTACGAGTCAGATGAAAAGAGGTTAAAGGAGACTCGTTTTTCGAGGAACGAGTGATAAATTCGGGTAGCAACTAATTCCAGGTAAGGTTTGGAATTTTCCAATCACGACAATGTCACGAAGATGGCTAACAGGATCACTCTTCGCAGCTGTTCCTCAAAAAGGGTAAACAATCAAATGGAGGTGAATGATCGGCCAATATAGAGTGGAGGTGATGATGAGAACACGACCAAGGTTTCAAAGGCTGATGATAATACATTCATGATGGTTATTTACCAGAAATTGGTTCATTTTTTAATGAGCTTAAACTCTGGGGGAACGTTTGCTCATTGCTTATGTTTATTTTTTAACGAGCTTGAATTCCGCGTTAAAATTGCTCGATATAATGGTCATTGATTACTTTGATTTTACCATTGACAACTTTGTTCCTTCAAAGGTTGTACTGCCTCTTCAATTGCTTCATCAAACTAGTTAGAAACGAATAATATATGCTTGAAAAATGAGTCAAACACTAATATTTTACTTGAATTGTGTGAAAAGTAATTTAAAAGTGGTTTTTACCTCTCATTTTACCATTTCATTTGAACTTTGGTTTGTTGGAGCTTTGGAGGTGTTTTTCCCCTTGATTTTCACCAGCTGATTCTGGGAGATTCTGTGGACAATTCTTGGCGCCGTCTGGACTAGGTAGGAGCTAAACCTGAGCTCTTCAGTTTCATTCTTTCCTTTTTGAATTCTGAGCATGTTTTCTGGTTTTTCTGAGCCTCTGGGGTTTGAAAAACTCGCCCTGGCTCCATCGCACCTCTTCTATATCGAAAGGTGCGATGCATGCTGGCTTGGCCATTGGCCAGTCAGCATGCATCCCACCCAAAACACTGCTGGGGGTGCGATGGGCGCAAGGAGGGAAATTTGTGCACAGTTTTTCATGGAAATTTTTGCCTATTTTTCACCAAATCAAGATCCTGACTCTCCTCTTGTTTGTTTTCAGAGATTCATTGGAGCAAAATACCTGTTACATGGCGAGAATGTGAGCATGAAGAAGAGGACATGCTTGCTTTACATGATCCGGTTACAGTAAATGCATTGCGGAACTGTGGCCTGTTCAAGTTTTTCCGCATCTCTAGCATGAGGCAACAAATCAACTTGTTGCAATATTTTCTCGATGCATGGGATCCTACCACCCAGGTGTTCCAGATTAGGGGCAAGTCCATCCCCTTGACTGTCGTGGACATCTATTTTTTGACCGGCTTATCGAGGCGGGGTGCCCCTATCTCATTATCAGGTTCGGCCCGTGGGGGTGAATCCGTGAGAGATTACATTTCCAAGTATTGTAGAGAGGGATCTCAGCTGAGTAAGGACGGCAAGATCAATATCTGAGATGTCACTGACAGGTCCTTGAGGACCATTCTATTCACTTTTGATAGACTGGCTGGTAGTGCATCTCTTCATGTGGCCAACAGGTCTTATATGTAGTATGCCTTGGAATGCCTTGAACCAAAGGTGTTCAATTGGTGTGATGCAGTACTCTCTGTGATGAAAGAAAAACTGACCAAGGTGAAAAACAGAAGATTGAAGAACTTTGGATATGGTTCAATTTTGACCGCTTTTGCCTTGGAAAAGATCCCGCTGATGCAGCCGCAGTATGTTTCACTTGGTTTACCTCCACCAACTGAGCCACGGATGCAGAGATGGGTCGACCTTATGGCCAGACATGTTGGTCAGTCCCAGGTTTCCTTTTCTGATACCTTCTTCGAGTGGTTCAACCGTTAGGAGATGGTTTTTTCTGAGTATCCATATGCTAGTATGGATTTCCGGGGTGATCCGGATTTGGTACTGCCGGCTGGCGAGCAGTGGGGTGTCATCGGTAAATTCTTTGACCATATCTCTGTTTATCATTTTTCTTTATAATTTTCTTGTGCTTTCTTCTATCAGAACTAATCAAAACTCATGTGCTCATGCAGATGTTGGCCCAGTTCGGCCAGTAGTACACCTGAGAGTGCCCGCTGCCACCCCTGCAGGAGAGGCTGTGGGAAGGGCTATCCTTCGCGACCTTGATGTGGCCGAGACTCTTTCAGCATTGCAGGATCAGGTCGAAGGCCTCACTCTTGGTATTGCGGACGTGAGGACCGACGAGCTGCCTCTGAGGTTACAGCGACATACTACCGGCGTGCCAAGTCGATGGACTAGGCTTTTACGCATGATTGCATAGGCGGTGACTTGTTATCACCAACATCATTAGACTAGGGTGCCCCCTAGCGTTTTGAGTTTTGGGTCATCTGACCAATTTTGTCTTGGTTACAGAACATTATGTGTAAACCATAAACAGATTATATATATATTTTTGATTTTCGGAGTTTTATTTTGGTTAAGTTACATGATCTTGATGCAAATATTGATGAAATGCTTCTTTTTATAAATGTTGCAAATGTCTATCTAACACATAATTTGCCAATGAGTCTATTAATGTGTTTAAGTTTCTGGAAATATGTTGATATTGAATAAAATCAAATTGCCTTTCCAAAATCTTGACCCTTAGGAACATGCGATAGATAGCTGGATTTCGGACGGAGTAGATACCATTGAGTTGTAGGATGACGAGTTGTGAGTCTAGCCTGACGACAAGTCGGCTTATGCTATGTGTGATGGCATCAAAGAGAAGTTCTATCAACATGCTATATTCAGTGATGTTATTTGTTGACCAACCAATACATACCCCTCTGAAACTTACTAACTCGCCGCTTGGATCAAAAATGGCCCAGGCCACAGAAGATAGGTTCCGCGAACTACGACTCGCTCCATCGGCATATCCAACAAAAGATTCCAATAGGTTCGACATCTGTGACAAATGTAAAAAGTGGATTACTTGACCAAAACAATTACCCTTAGCGAAAAAAAAAATGTAACAAAATCATATGGGTTACTACAATGAATCATGCATAGTAACGCTTAAGGTACAACCTGTTATGGGGTTGCGCCAGTGGAATCCTGTTGTAATCCATTAACTCGTAGGCTCCTTTTGCTAATACACATTTAACAATATAGGGGCCCATCCACAAAGACTTGAATTTACCTGCTCCCAATTTATCGGATTCTTGGTCGTAAAGTAAGACCAAGTCACCTTCTGAGAAGACATGGGGTTTGACATTCTTGTCGAACTGTGCCTTGACTCGTTTCTTATGGGCTTCGTTAGCCAAAGCGGCATCACGACGGGTTTCATCCAATTGGATTAGTTCCAAGAAACAGATCTCCTCTTCTAAAGTTCCGAGGAGAAGGTCGACTACGAGTTTGAGAGACGAGATCTCACATTGAACTGGTAAGATTGCTTCTAGGCCATACACCAGTTGAAAGGGTATAAATCCGGTTGCATTCCTTACTGATGTTTGGTATGCCCATAAGGCTGAGTACAGGATCAGGTGCCAACTCCTTTTGTGGACTCCAATCATCCTTTGCAGCATCCGCTTCAAGACTTTGTTGATTGCTTCAACTTGTCCATTGGCCTGCGGGTAATATGGAGTAGAGCTGTCGTGGGACAACCCCAATTTGGCAGCCAATTCAACCATCATGTGATTGCAAAAATGTGATCCATGATCTGTGACTATGTCCTGTGGAACGCCGAATCTAGCGACTACATGATTGAAAAAGAAAAGGGCAGTTGTTTCGTCGGTGTTGTTTAATGTAGGCATCGCCTTGACCCATTTGGTAAAATAGTCTACCGCGACTATGATATACCCATGCCCCCTGGTTGAGGTGGGGTTACATGTCATAAAATCTATGCCCCATTTGGCAAATGGCCCAACAGCAACTATTGGCTACAAGGGTGCGGGCAGTCTTCTGGTTTTGCTATCGAAAATTTGACATGCATGGCAACTTCTGACTTCGGTTATGCAATCTTTGAACATTGTTGGCCAGAAGTATCCTGCTCATAAAAAAATTTGCGTTGTAGTGTAACCAGATTGATGCCCCCCACACACGCCTGAATGGCAGTCATTCAGGACTTTTTCAGCCTCCTCATGGGTGAGGCACCTCCTCAAAACTGTATCGACACCATGACGGTAAAGCGTATCACCGACGATCATATAGTCTTTTAATTGGTATCGAATACGTTTTTGTTCCGAGCGAGATGTATTAGACCTATATTTTTGGGTTTGGAGATAGATGATTATATCTCCATAACAGATTGCTTGAAGATATCAGAAACAAAGATTCATCCACGATGGTTTCTTCGGATGTTTCATTGTTGGACGACGATGGGAGATCGCATAATAATTCCGCGAAAACCAGGGATTTCTTTGATTTGGATTTTACAAATTCCAGATCAAACTCTTGAAGAATTTATATCCATTTTGAATATTTTCCCCCCAGCAACTGTCGCGACAATGTATAAGTCATGGGGTTGCAATCTGACAAAATGGTAGTTTTTCGAAAGAGGACGTAGTGTCGAAATATCTGTATCACTTGAACAGCTGCGAGAGCCAGCTTTTCAACATAGGAATACTTGCTTTCTGTATCATTTAAGTTTCTACTCAAATAATATATGGGATGTTCAATTCCATTGTCTTCTTGAACTAAAACCATTGCGATGGTTGTATCCGCTGCAGCCAGATACAGGTTAAAGTCTTTTTGATAATCAGGAGCGTACATTAATGATGCTTTCATTAGAGATTCTTTTAAAGCATCAAAGGAAGCTTGCACGACCTGATCCCATTCGAAGGGTACTTCTTTTTTCAATAGACGTGTATAACCTTTAGCAAGTTCGGCGTAATTTGGAATGAACCTCCTCAAAAAGTTTGCTTTCCCTTGGAGTTTCTGAATCTGAAGAAAATTTGAAGGTGGAGGCAAATTTATGATTGCCTGAACCTTACATGGGTCGAGACGAATCCCGTCCTTTGAGACTACAAAGCCAAGCAAATGACCAGAACTGACACAGAACACACATTTGTGTGGATTGAGTCATATCTTGTAGTGTCGGCAATGTAGAAATATCACTCTCAAATGTTGCGGATGATCGGTCTGCTTTCGCAAATGAGCCGGAAGATCGTCGAGATATGGTTGAATGATGTTTTTGATGTCATGGTTGGCATAATTCATTGCCCTCTGAAATGTTTCCCCTGCGTTCTTTAAACCAAAGGGTAATTTGCGATATGCAAATGTGCCCCACGGACAAATAAATGCAGTCTTTGACTAGTCCTGTGGGCGGATATTTATTTGATTATACCCAGAGAATCCATCCATAAATGAAAAGATTTCACATCCAGCGCATTTATCAATTATCTGGTCAATAAAGGGTGTAGGGTAGTTGTCTTTTGGACAAGCTTGATTTACATCCCTATAATCGACGCAAACTCTAAACATTCCTTATTTTTTCATTACAGGAACAATGTTCGATACCCAATCGGTTAGAGGAACCAGGTAAATAAAACCAACATGGAGAAGTTTTTCAACTTCTGCCTTGATGGCAGCGGCTTTCTTGGGTGCACCTGCCGTAGCCGTTTTCGTACTGGTTTGACATCTAGATACATCTTTATTTCGTGTTCAACTATACTCAAGTCAATGCCTGGCATTTCATCATATGACCAAGCAAAGACATCTCTGAATTCATGAAAAAGAGTGTTATATATTTCCAGTTCTGAAGGTTGAACAACATTTGCCAACATAAATATTCTCTACAACATCTGTTTTGGTCGAGATATTTATGGCGATAGTCTCTTCAATATTGGACAAGTTTCGCTCGGAATCCACTATTTTTACAGTATTTTATAGGAATTCAAAAACCGAAGGATTATGAAGGTCATCAGGAGTATCTTCTTGACAATCCGAAAGATGGGAACGATGGTGGTAATTTTCCCATGGCGCCCCATCAATTATCATTGACTGAAGAATTCCTTCGTCGGTGTAATGCACTTACGACCAAGGATCTGAAGGGGTGCCATATTTCTTAGACCTATCTATCCAAACGCTTGATGAGCATTGATTCGGGTCTGCCTCCCATGCCAAAAACATTGATTGCTACGATATTTCTATTTGGCTTGGAGGCAATACCTACAGATGATCCATGTTAATATCTTTTTATGAGATCTTTTGAATAGAAGATATCATATTGCAGGTTCCTACCGTCGCCACTTCTGCCAGATTGATTGGAGGTGGGAGAGCAAAAGTCCCCATTAATATAGGGTCTTTTAGTAGGCCTACTCCGATATTTTGAAGTGAATGGGGGCTTCCATGGATCATCGGAATGCTTCCCGTAACTTGGGAACTATTGGGGAGAAATGTTTGTTGGTCGACGATCGTAATTCCTCCTTGAAAAGGAAATGCAATCTTCCTAAAGTAGGTCGACACAACCGCAGCCATAGCATATATCCAGGGCCTTCCTAGTAGGATGTTGTAATAGATGTTTCCGTCGATTACTTCAACATCTATTTCTACTGTTTTTCCCCCCAGTTCCACTTGCAAGTTACTTAAAATCCCATATGGGGTATATGTTTGTCCATCAAATGCTTTTAATGTCGTCGAAGATCGCGACAAGGTTGGAGATCCTAAAGTTTTCTAGCAACTCATCGACATAATACATGTAGATGCTTCCTCATCAATAATTGTTCGATGAACAGTTTTGTTGAGGGCTTTCACTTGAATGAGGAAAGCTAGTTGAGCTGGTAACTGAGGGTCATATCCTTTGTGATTAAAGGACACAAGATTAGAATCCTTTGGGTTAATACCACCTATTGCTGATAATAAAGCCTGCTTTTGGGAGGGGCAATTTTGCAGTACCTCAAGTGTCGACATAGCGGATGGTGATTGGGCCAGATCTTCCACTATGTTATAATGTCGTGCTGCTCTGGCACACGGATTAAATGTCGACTTGTGTACTACTCCCTTTGGTGGTTTTATTGTCAGCTCTGGAATGATGGGTGTCATGCGGAAAGAGTCAATTTTGCGGACAAAACCGACCTGCCTAGAAAACACGGCTTTTCTAGTGACAAACAAAACAATCAAGCACTATCTTTCCCTAAATATGCATTTAAAATAAAAGCAACCATGTGTTTAAGGCTTACATCTAGTCCAACGTTGTTTGTAGCAGCCAAGCCTCTTCGATCCAGATGAGCTCCTTCTCCTTGAAGCCTGCATTCACTAACAAGCAAACGATTACATAGCACCTGAATAACTCATATAATAAAACATATTCATCATAAAGACCAAGGAGTTCATGAAACAAATTATATATAACAACTTGTTGAGAAAAATGAACTTAATTGCATTAATTGGAAACAAAAGAAACCATTACAACCAGTGCCTTGGTGTTGTGCAGGTCCCTCCCAGGGTCCAGCAAGAGTTCTCCTTTACTTTGATCAGCTCACCCACTTCCAAATGAAGCTAAGAAAGGATTGGAATCTCTCCTCTCAAGCTCTAAAAGGGAGTCCTAATTTCAGCAGCATCTACCCTTAGGAATGTTCAGCTTTCAACCTCCCCTCCCTCTGGCCCAATGCCTGTATTTATAATGCTTTGGAGGAAGTTAATCAGGTCCACCATCAATGGGATAAGCCCCTCTTTCAAAGGGATAGCTCCCCTCTTCATGGGATAAGTTCCTCTTTCATTGGGATGCATGAACCATCTGGAGGTGCTCAATCCACGTCAAACCATCTTCTAGAATGCTCTAGAATCGACCACAAGTAAGTTTTTTGAAGTAAAACTTGCACCTTTTGACCTTTACAGGAGTACACACCCTCCCCTTTACAGACAGAGCGTACAAGTACGCAGGTATTATGTACTTGAGGTGTATACACGCAGGTAAGGGTAAGAGAAACTGCGTAACCAGAGTTATATTGACTTTTAAAGACTTTCTCTCTTTTTTGGAGTTTGACATGAGGAGCAGAGGTATAAGACTTGCCAAGGAGGACAGTATGGTTGTTGATGGAGCCATACTGACTGCAAATAGTCATGGTGACAAATTTTAGTGTAACAGATTGCCCCCTAAAGTGCGAAGCCTGTAGTAGATTAGGGTTTTTATATCATCTAGGAAGGGTGAAGCACTTTATCATTTCGAGGATTATCTTGTGGAGAGCCCAGTCAGAACCTGCAAATATTCAACACAAAATACATATATGAGATCATTTCATCGCTGAGGTAGGCATTCCCATACTCAGATCAAAAACTTTAACTAACAAACTAACTACTGCTCTGATATAGGAATGATTTCGCAATACATCATAATCATAGACACATGTAGACACAGTATGGACGTAGCCATCTATTTATAATTAGTCTACTATATAATGAATACAAAACTCCTCGCAGCCTGGATGGCGGAAACTAGATCCAGGGTCTTCATTTCTACTTCCCGAAATAGTACGATTCTATCCATGCGAATAAATGAGTTGATGTCGAACATGGTAGAAACCACTTGATTACCAGTCGATGATGTAAACTGTTAACAAGTGTGAGAGAGACCACCAGTGATGTCAATGGTTCTCAAAGTACTCAGTACAATCCGTGAGATGTGAATGAATGTGCTGATGTCGAACATGTCACGGAATCCTTCGATCGAAAGTCAATGATGTAAACTGTCGTCAAAGGCGAGAAACCTACCATTGAGGCATGCAGATTTCAAGGTACTGACGATTCCTAGATCATCTTTCTAGATAATGTGCTGATGTCGATAGAAAGCGATCCGTTGCAGGCAAGCCCACAACACGAAATCATAGATCAAGTTGAAGAAATGTAGCTGTAAGGACTGACTCAGGGATGGTCAAGATGGATGACAGGTATTTTGCAGATGAATGGTTTATTTGCAGTGACTTCTTGAACACATAACGACACAACAGATGGCTTGGTGACAATTGACCCAAAGTTAATACCCGGAAACCGGCTGAAGACTTTCAATGTGGTTTGATCAACTGTTAGGCAAAGGATTTCCCAACCCAGGTGAATGAAAAGTGTCGTGTTCAAGATTGGTGATAAAGGTTTCTTCGAGACAAAGGATAACAAATAGGCTCATTTTTCTCTCTTTTCCCCCACCATTTCTGGCAAGTACTTCTTTATTTTTTTACAAGCTTGAGGAGGATAACATTTGCTTGATTATAAGCTCATCCTTCAGATGAGTCCAACTTAGTTTAGATTTGAACCCTAAGAAGGAGTGGTTCGTTCCTGTTTGTAATCGAACAGGTCCTTTACTATGAAATTTTAACGAGTCCAGTATAGGAGAAACTCTGCGTTTTTCAATTTTAGAGAGTCTGAAAAACTTAAGAAGACTCCAGGGTTGACCTTTTTCGTAAGTTTGTGTCTCCCAAGCCCGAAAAAGTACAAAATAATACTTGAGAGAACCACTTGATCTTTACGACCAAGGAGTACTTTCATGATTAGTGTCTCTGATCTGAAAAGTAAAAAGCGATCAAGGACACGTCTTTTTATTTCCAATATCGAATTTGAAACGACAAAAATCCGGCAATCTTTTCATGTTTTTACGGTCAGAAAAGGGCTGTAAGAGGACCGTCTTTTAATTCCGTTTTAACGAGTGTAAAAGAAACGCTCGGCAATCTTTTCATGTTTTAGGAGTCAGAAAAGGGCTTAAAGATGACTCTGATGTTTTTGTTTGTAAAAAATGACAATTTTCCCTGAAAATCCTCTATCCTGCACAAAAACCAACACATTACTCATACCTGTTGAAGATAGATAAAAATATTTTGAAAAATACCTTTTCATGGTGAAAAATAAACAAATTTACCATTTATTTACCCAAAAAACCTATAAAAAGGGCTTTTACCAATTCATTTTTACCATTTTACTATTGAGGAGAGAAAAAGGGCTTTTAGCAAGAAACTTCCCGTGGACATTGCGGAGAATCCGCCCGTCGAAACCGAACGCCGTCTCTTCCAGGTAATTTTCAACATCCTCCTCTTCAATTTCATCCGTTTATAATTCTTTTTTAGGCCCTAGATTTCATTTTTTGGAGGCTTTGGGGTTTCAAAGACCGCCTCTCGGGGTACGCAGGCACCACACTAGGGACCCGCATACCCTGAAATTTTCTCAGTTGGGAAAATGTCGGGCGTACGCACCTTGCCTTCAGGGAACCTGCGTACCCACGCTCTGTTCCTAAAGGCGGGATGTGTACTCCGCGCAACGAGTTTTTAAACCCCAAATTCTCCAAAAAGGACCAAAATTTTTTGATTTCATGGAATCTAATGGATGTTTTCTGGTGTGTAGATTGTTCACCATGCTTGATTGGCGCGAGAGAGAGAGCACGAAGATGTTGATTTGGCCGCCATTAATCATCAACTGTCAATTGATGCTTTGAAGGCATGCGGCCTTTATAAATACTGGGCCATACCTGGCATGAGGGCCCAAGTGAGCTTTCTAGAGTGGCTGGTAGAAATATGGAACGTTCAGGACCAGTGTTTTTATATTGGAGAGCACCAGCTCGAGATGGAGCCCGCAGATATCTACTTTCTCACTGGTTTGCCCAAGAGAGGCGAACACTTGACTCTGTTCGAGACTAGGCCGGGTGGCGAGTCCATTGCTAGTCTCCGACTAGAGTGGTGTAACACTTAGACTCAGGAGAAGGGGATAGAGATCAAAACTATAACCCGACCTGAACTTAAGGTGATTGCTTTTACAGTTACCAGACTTTGCGGGGCTACCGCTTTACACATTGCTACTGGATCCCAGATGTGGATGGCTATTGATTGCTATCGAGGTACCATTTTCAACTGGTGTGATGCTGTGTTGGCCAATATAAAATGCCAACTGACTAGAGCCAAAAACGGATAGCTAAAGACCTTTGGTTATGGGCCTTTAGTTGTGCGTTTTGGCTTAGAGAGGGTTCCGATGTTGATCCCACAGCAGCTCACTGTTGGGGCTGGGCTTCCTCGAGAGCCCAAATTGATGCGATGGGTTGCGGTTATGGCCCGTCATCCTGATGAGGGAACGGAGGTTGTCCGATTTACTCCGGAGTACTTTCGCTGGTTAGAAGACTAGGTCTTTTATATACAGGATTTTCCTTATGCCGAAGTTGATTTTCGTGGAGATCCGGACATCGTTCTTCCACCGGGAGAACAATGGGATGATACAGGTAACTTCATTTTCCACAAGTTTTTTAAACTATCTATTTTTTTGTTTGTTTTATATCGTCTCAAAACTGATAGTAATAATTTTCAAAATGCAGATGTAGGCCCATGACGTCCAGCCAATCTCCGGCCTTACGAGAGGAGACTACCAGTTGCAGCGGCACCGGCCCAACAGGACGAGGCCACAGAGACTTTGGCTGAGTTGGAAAGTGACCTAGAGCGTCTTACAGTAGACATACCGGAGACTACCATAGATGACATTCCAATCCGGCTTCAGCGCTATGTAGTCGGGGTCCCAGGACCTTTTAGGAGGTTCTTGTGTAGGGTGGCTCGTGCAGTGGTGTCATATAGAGATCATCACCAGTGATTGGATGGTCGTTTTGTAGACACATGTGACATTTTGGTTTTTTGTACTTATCATTTTTGCCGATCATAAGGTGTTTTTCAACCTATGATCGAAGACGATGTATTTTTTGACACACTCCTATATATATATCATTATTACCGGCTTATCTTGTAAATCATGTTATGGAATGGTTTTAAATTTACATGTATGATTATTGCAAATGTCTATTTAACATTCGAGAAGCAATCGCATCTGCTAATGTATTTAAAGACCTTGGAATATGTTGATATTCAATGTAATCAAACTCACGTTCCAAGAGACGCACTCTCAAAAATAACCTTAATAACACTGGATTTCTAATGGCATACACTCTATTAAGTTGTAATACAACGAGTTCAGAATCTAACCTCACTATCAAACTCCGAATCCCAAATGAAATAGATTCAGACAATAACTCAATCACTGCACTGTATTCGGCAATGTTGTTTGTTGTTTGACCGAGGCTCACCCCATGCATAGAAACTAACTCGTCAGAGGGCGAATAGATAACCCAAGCTGCGGAAGAGATATTCCGTGTACTACGACAAGCACCATCAGCGAAACCAATGTATGTTTGGAGAGGCATCGACATCTGCAATATCAAAGGTAAAACCAAGATAAGCCAGAATAATGACGAAAAACACACTCTCTAAGCTAAGCACACTGTCTAAACTAACAAACACACCAGCTAGAAAGAAAAACTAACCTAACTAAAAATATCCATACCCATCTTTTAAGCATAATACCTCTTTAGGTAAAGTCCATTTCTGGGTTTACCCAAAGAGTCCCCATCAAAGTCTACCAGCTCATAGGCCCCTTTTTCTAGCTTTCGCTTGACAATATAGGGCCCATGCCACATAGGAACGAATTTCCCAGCACCTAATTTATCATTAGCTTGATCATACAATAACACTAGGTCTCCTTCCGAAAAATTTCGAGGCATCACATTTCGATCATACTGAGCTTTCATACGTTTTGCGTGAGTCTCGATTGCCAATGCAGCATCACGTCGATTCTCATCTAATTGAGCTAAGTATAATAAACGCTTCTCCTCTTCAGAAGTAGCTGGAAGTAACTCGATGGCCATTTGTAGTGACGGGATTTCGCATTCAATGGGTAGCACAGCTTCCAAACCATAAACTAGTTGGAAAGGAGTGAACCCTGTTGATGTTTTCACTGAGGTTCGGTACGCCCAAAGCGCTGAAAATAACATGTTGTGCCAATTCGACCGATGAATACCAATGATTCGTCGGATCATGAGTAGCACAGCTTCCAAACCATAAACTAGTTGGAAAGGAGTGAACCCTGTTGATGTTTTCACTGAGGTTTGGTATGCCCAAAGCACTGAAAATAACATGTTGTGCCAATTCGACCGATGAATACCAATGATTCGTCGAATCATGATAACTAAAACTTTGTTGATGGACTCAACCAGACCATTCGCTTGTGGATAATAAGGAGTTGAACTATCGTGACGCAAACCAAGCTGGCCTGTAAGTTCTGTCATCATAATGTTTCGAAAATGGCACCCATGGTCAGTGATTATCGCTTGTGGGACACCAAACCTAGCAATTATATGATTGAACATGAAAATTGTAGCTGTCTTGCCGTCTGCCTCGAATGTAGGCATCGCCTCGGCCCACTTAGTAAAATAATCTACCGCAAGGATGATATACGCATGCCCCCCGGCCGAGTGAGGGTTACATGTAATAAAATCGATACCCCATTTGGCGAAAGGACCAATGGCAATTATAGGGTGGAGAGGAGCAGGTGGAGCGCGCATCTTTCAATCAAACACTTGACAGTTGTGGCATTTTCGGACCGCAGTAATACAATCTTTAAACAAGGACGGCCAGAAGTAGCCAGCGCGCAATATCTTTTGGGCTGTGGCATACCCAGACATATGACTGCCACACGCTCCAGAGTGACAGTCATTTAGAACCCTTTCAGCCTCTTCGTGAGTTAAGCAACGTTGAAAAATAGAGTCCGCCCCACGGCGATAAAGAGTATCTCCAATAATTTTGTATTGTTGGGACTGGAATCGAATTTTCCGGCGTTCCGACTTTGAAACTTCGGGCCGAAAGGATTGGGTCTGGAGATAGACGATGATATCCCCATACCACAGATCTAAAGTGCTGATTAGAAACAAAGATTCGTCCGCAATGGGCTCCTCTGCCACAGTTTCCGTGTTAGCACGCGGGAAGTCACACATTAACTCTGCAAAAACTAAAGATTTCTTAGACTTAGATTTCTCAAACTCCAAGTCGAACTCTTGCAGGATAACAATCCATTTAGAGTACTTGCCCCCTAGCAATTGTTTAGTCAAAATGTAGATCATAGGGTTGCAATCCGAAATGACTGTAGTTTTACGAAGTAAAATGTAGTGACGAAAACGTTGGACAGCTTGAACGGCTGCCAATGCCAATTTCTCCACATGTGAATATTTTAGCTCAGTTGGATTTAACGTTCGACTAAGGTAATATATCACATGTTCCGTTCCGAATTCATCTTCCTGAACTAAGACCATTCCAATGGTGGAATGAGCGGCGGCGAGGTACAAAAAGTAATCCTGGTTGTAGTTGGGAGGATGCAACAACGGTGCATGGGTCAACGCGTGTTTGAGTGCATCAAAAGATTTCTGAGCTATCTCATCCCAAGAGAATTGAGCGTTCTGTTTCAACAACCAGGTAAAACCCTTTGTAACCTCGGCGTAGTTAGGAATGAATCATCGTAAAAATTTTGCTTTCCCCTACAAACTTTGAAGTTGGCGAAGACTCGAAGGAGGAGGCAATTTGATGATAGCTTCTACCTTCGAGGGATCGACGCGAATGCCGGCTTTCGAAACTACAAATCCTAGCAATTGTCCCGCTTCTATACAGAAGACACATTTGTGTGGGTTCAACCGAATACGATAATGCCTACACCTCATGAAGATTGCTCGTAAATGGACAAGGTGATCAGCTCGATGTAACGAATGAGCAGGAAAATCATCGAGATACGGTTGCACAATGTGTTTGATGTCATGAAACGCATAAGACATCGCCCTTTGAAAAGTTGCTCCGGCATTATTGAGCCCAAAAGGTAATTTGCAATAAGCAAATGTCCCCCATGGACAAATGAAAGCCGTTTTTGGTTGATCAGCAGGTAGAATATTGATTTGATTGTAACCGGAAAAACCGTCCATAAAGGAAAATATTTCGCTGCCGGCACAATCATCAATGATTTGATCGATATAGGGTGTTGGGTAGTTGTCTTTTGGACAAGCTCGATTAATGTCTCTATAATCGATGCATATTCGTATTGTTCCCTGTTTTTTGTTAACCGGAACAATATTCGATACCCAATCCGTTAACGGGATCGGATAAATGAAACCTGCTTTCAACAGTTTCTCAACTTCTGCTTTAATTGCAGCAGCTTTTCGTGGGTGAATCTGACGCAAACATTGCCGGACGGGTTTAGCATCCGGGTAAGTCTTGATCTCATGAACAACAATCGCGGGATCAATTCCTGGCATTTCCTCATAGGACCAGGCAAACACGTCGCGGAATTCTTGAAATAGGGCCTTGTATGTCTGAATTTCGTCATCTGTACACGAGGCACCTATATGAATGTTTTCAATAATTCCAGGCTTAACCGAAATGTCAATGGGAATAGTTCGAGAGATGTTTCCCAAATTCAGCTCTGAATCAGGATGTTTCATGGGATTCTGAGCTTCCTTGACATATTCAGCTGTAAAAATTGATGAGAAATCATTTTCAAAACGATCATCCTCAGGTAAAAACGAAGATCTATGATGGAGATCCTCCCATGGCAAATCATCTATACACAGGATTTCACGAAGTTGCTCGTCAGATGACACAACTTCGGGAAATTCTATTAACTCCGAGGTTGACGTGAAAAGTGATTCCTCACGGACCACATTCATTTGGTCGATTTTGGTTGAACACGGGTCGGTAAAAGACTGCACGGCTTCATAGGCAATTTCATATGGACTCAAAGGCATAAAATTACCAAATGAGTCTATTTCAGATTCAGAAGGAACGATCCAAGGATCATCATAAAAAATAGTGTCTGATGTAATCATATGAATGGTTGCAAATGAAGATGATGCGTTGAGTGGAGGAAAAGGAAAAGTTCCTAGTAAACCGGAATCTTTAACTAATCCTACTCCAACATCCTTATATGGGATAGTCGTTTTACCAACATGCTGAATACTCTCTGAAGAGGTTGGGTCGGATGAAAAGTAAGACAGCTGGTCTATTGTTACGATCTTTCCATTATGTGGGAACTTTATGACTCGGAAGACCGATGAAACGACCGCTGTCATAGCGTAAGACCAACTTCGACCCAAGAGAAGGTTGTAGTCTAGAGGGGCATCAACCACCTCCACATCTAGACTAACGGTTTTTCCTTCAACCCCTATAGGTAAATCCTGTAGAATGCCAAAAGGATGAAAACCACGGCCATCAAAGGCCTTAAGAATTGTCGGGGATTGATTTAGTGAAGGAGAACCAAGCGATCTCCAACACTGTATCGACATAATACACGTTGAAGCTCCCTCATCAATTACAGTCCGATGAATAGGCCTGTTTTTTACTATCACTGGGATCTGGAAAGCCATTTGATGAGGTAAACGCGGTGTACTATTTTCTAGATCAAAGATTATTAGATTCGGGTCCTGAACATCAACAGCTCCTATAGCCGACAAAAGTAATTTTCGTTGTGTTGGGCATGATTGCAGCACTTCCAAAGCCGACATTGCTGAGGGTGAAACAGCTAAGTCCTCAACAATGTTATAATTCTATGCCGCTCTCGCATGTGGATTGAAAGCAGACCTTCGAAGTACACC
Organism: Pinus tabuliformis; assembly: GCA_031772625.1. Lineage (NCBI taxonomy): Eukaryota > Viridiplantae > Streptophyta > Pinopsida > Pinales > Pinaceae > Pinus > Pinus tabuliformis. The sequence goes on from CM062812.1 coordinate 24,673,718, forward strand.
CTTGGCGGGTGGCTTGATTACTAAGTCTGGGTTAGGTTTTTCGATCTGTAGTGGATCGGAACCGGGAGCTGAGGTTGATGGATTAGAATGAGAAGATTCTGCTTCTTTGCCATCAACAGGACTTTTACTACCATAATCTTGCGATCGAGTCGCAATCCTTACATGGGACATCATCAAAATGGGTTCTTCATTGGCACTCGAGGAAGAACCTATCATTTTGCTATCTTTAGGAAATGGATCCTTCAAGACAGTAGGAGTTTGGGAACCTTTGACGATCTTCGCAACCTCTGCTCGATGAGGGCAGTCTCTTGTAAAATGTTCCTCTTCACAAATGAGACATGGATAACGAGGTTTGCGCTTTTCGTCATTGGTTTCCGATTTTTCAGTTTTCTCCTTTGGAGTTTTGTCTGCTTTATTCTTCTTCTTCCCTTTCTTCTTTCCACCAGATTTTGATTTAGCGGTAGATGACTCTACAGCGTGAATATCGGCGGAAACTTCAGCAGAAGAATCTCCTGTCGGGGAGTCTGGTAAGGTTATAATAGGAGAAGAATTCTTTGAGGATTTCTTCTTGCTTTTAGTGTTCACCGTACCAATCATGCCATCAGCAGCATGAGATCCCGAAGGAGCTGCAGCGATTTGATTTGACTTTGGAAGATCTGGGATCTTTTCATGTAACGTACCTGACTGAGTATAAACTAAGTCAAGGTACTGCGCTTGAGCAATCACTTGCTCCTCAGTAACTACTCCAGCCTTAGCTACGTCTTCAGTAATCTTCGGTAACAATGATTTAAAAAACCATTCAGCTAAGATCTGGTCCGGGATAAAAACTTTCACTAACCGCCTTCGACGTCTCCATTCATGAATATGATCGGAAATATAAGTGGACGTCGATTGCTTTAATGAAGTTAGTAACTCCGTGCCATTATCATATCTGACCGGCAACTGAAAATGAGTTAAAAACGAGATAGCTAACTGACTAAAATTATAAAAAGAGGCCCGTGGTAACTCAATGTACCACTTGGCCGCAAGACCAATGAGAGTGCGCTGGAAAAGATGTAAGTGGATCGAATCATCCGAGATGGAATTAGAGGCACACCAGAGGTGGTAAGTCATCACATGATTCGACGGGTCCTCTCCATACTTACCCTCGAACTTGGGAATGTCACTGGGCAACTTATTCAGCATTGGCGGCCAAAACGGAAGATAATTAATTGGATCGTTCGTTAGGCGCGACAAGTCTGGTAAGTCCAAAGTTGCGATAAACGGTAGCTGCCGATTAGGATCCCTAAAACTCTGAGTCATTATACCAGCCCCAGGAGGAGGATATCCAGGATAACTTGGAATGGGAGTCACGTTCGGGATATTGTATCCTCTTGGAAAACCAGGATTAACCGGACCGTACTGGGGTTGTTGTGGTTGTTGATAAGTGTACCCAGGATACGGTTGATATTGGTAAACTGGCTGCTGGACAGCAGGACCGAATTGGTACTGTCCCTGGTACGGTTGATAAGTGAATTGTGGTTGACTTGTGACAACCGTACTTAAACCAGGTTGTCCAACAGGCATCTGAACCATAGTTTGAATCGTGGATCCAGAAGATGGTAAAGATGTTTGAGGAGTAGATACAGGGACAGTAGAAAACGGAGCTGTCGATACTCCAGAAGTAAGTGGGGTAGATTGAACAGATGTTGCGGCAGTTGCAGCAGTCGTTTGAGATGGAGTACGAGGCGAAATAGGCCCAGACTGAGAAACTACCGAAGGTACAGAAGTTTGAATATTAGACTGGACTGGTTGCTGGGGTGAACCAGAAACTAAGGGTTGTCTAGTTTGAGATGACAACTGTACATTTGGCTGCAACACCTATTGAATTTGCGATGGATCCCACACTATGTTCATTCTGGGGTATTGACCCATAACAGGTTGAGGATATTGAGATCCATAACCGGGTTGAGGGTAGTATTGATAAGTGAAAGGTACATTTCCCGTACCTTGAACATAAGATTGACCTTGGGGTGGTTGGAAACCTTGATTCGAGTACTGACCTTGGGGTAGATACCCTTGAGGCATGTACTGATACTGGGGTTGACCTTGAGGTATAAATTGATACTGGGGTTGACCTTGGGGTACATATTGAGTCTGGGGTTGACCTTGAGGAATGTATTGTACCGTAGGCACGTACTATCCTTGAGGTTGCCCCCCAGATGCAAATTGTGTACCTTGAGGTTGCCCCCCAGGCGTTAATTGAGGCTGCCCCCCAGGCGGTAACTGGCCACCTTGAGGTTGAGAATTGGGAATAGAACCTGACATCATAAGAATGTCTTCTACGCTCAACGGCTTTGCACCATTGCTTCCAGTGAATATCCTTTGTTCAATGGGTTGAGGAGATGCTCCCGAAAAAGTACCAGCAAGTGACTGATACCCAGAGGGAACAGAAGGACCGCCGTACAAAAAAGATTCAGGCGATTGAGTAAACATGGACGACTGACCTGACATATTTACGGGAGTATAAAAACCCCTAGGTGGATAAGGAGCACGAGGTGGTGAAAAACTTAACCCTGAGTTGTCCAAATAATTAGTTAAAGAAAGATACCAAGTAGTACTTCTAGGTGGACTGTAAAAGATCGATTCACGCTCCCTTAGATCAATAGTAGGTTGATTTTCAGGGATAGGGATGCCTATTTCTTCTTCCGGAGCAAGTTCTTCAATAGCTATCAAACCAGAAGGAAGATTTTCGGTGATGACTCTTTCTACCCTAGGTGAATCAGGAGCACTAGAAGTTGGAGAGACTAACCCCGATGTTGGAGTAACAGGTTCAGATATCTCAGGTTCTTCGCCTATATCACTAGTAGATGAAAAGCTACCAACAAGTTCGGAAACCGAAATAGCTTCAGGATTATAACCTGTTTTTAGAGTTTGGTAATCAGGATGAACAACCAATGAAGACTCTCCTTCTTCAGGTGACCCTACTTTACTGCCACTAGGAGTTACGAGGACTTTCAAACCTTCGTAATGGCCCGGGACGTCTTCAGGAGGTTGGCCCCGAAGTCTACGGGACTTCCTCAACAAATCAGCCACGGTTACAACCTCAGGAGACTGGCCCCGAAGTCTACGGGACTGTCTTGGTAACTCAGCCACAGTTAAAACTTTTAACTACTGCACACGCAAACAAAGTAAAATCTCAAAGCAAACCGCCTAAAGTCTCTAAAGAACCAAACAAATTTGAATCACACGCCTAAAGAATCTAGGGCGTCAAACCACACACAAACAGTAACCTTCCAGACTGAAAGCACTAGTTGGTGATGAAATCCAACATTGCAAAATTCAGTACAGAAGTGGCGGGTGGAACAGTTACCCCGGCAACCTGCGTAATGAATAGACTGGACCAAGTTCCTCCACTTTAACCTTCTCGAGTGAAGTAAACCCCCCAGAAAATCCAAGTGAGTCTAGCCGACGTCTGCTCCAGGTACAGTGGGATCTTCCCTCCACCGTCACCTTAGGAAGAATCCTAAAGATAATAGTCACTAAGGTCACCAACAGCAACAAATATACCTGGGGGAACAGTCTACGATCCGATACACACGCAAGGGCAGAGTAACAAGCTCAATCCCCTTGCCGGCTCCTTGACAATAATCCAAGGTTTACCGACAAGTGACCCCAGGCTCCTCGACAATGGTTAATCCGAGGTTTACCATTTGTAGTACGTGCATATCTGGCATCGTTCCCAATGAAGGAGGATTGATTCCCTCACTGGTTCGGACATGATCTCGTGCTTTTCCTTTAAGAGGAGCTTTCCCAGAGCATAAATGTAACTATTGGATTTATCCTACCGCAAGATAAGTTACTTGTTTGGTTTTTCTATCTTGGAGAGTTAATTACTCTCCTACTCCAAGACACTAGCCTGATCTATATTGGTGTATCAGAGCCCTAGTAAATAAAAAGTTACTAAGTTAATTTTACTTTAAGCGTTAATTTTTATGGCTTTTCTGTAGGACAAAAGGTAGCGGAGATGAAACTGATGGTGTGTAGACTCGACTCAAATCCACTAAAAAGATGCACCTAAGATGATTTAAACTATCTTTCCTTTTCAATGAATTCCCTAGCTAAGAGAGTTGGAGAATGCAAAATTTATAAAGACAACTTTCTTGGCAATGAAAATCAAAGAAACAATCTCTTTATCTTTTCCAAAGCACACAACACAAGACCACTAATTATTTCACGAAAACTTCCTTTCTCTTTTCAAAGACTTCAAACGCTACTAAAACAAACTTTCCTCAAAAGAGATTTTGTATTTTTTCCTATTTTAACAAAGCATGTAAAACTACTTAACAAAAATCAATTTTAAGATCTATGAAAATCAAATCAATTTTAAGATCTATGAAAATCTAAGAGAAATTTACCTAAAAGCAAATCTAATGAGGTAAAAGCCTACAAAATATAATTCCAGGATGTTTTACTCAGTTACAATTCAACCAAGGACTAATTCATGCAGAATCATAAACCAGTCAAAAACAAAAATAAAAAGCTTTTGTTCTTTTTCTTAAGAATGAAATTCACAGCTTAACAAACAAGCCTTCTCGAAATTCCGCAAAGAGACAACACAACGGTAGGTTTCTCAAACAAAGGTGATTTTACGAAAGGTCTAACTCCTAAGAAGACTGAAAAGACCAGGGATATCCAAGGTTTTTACAACTTCTAAAGCCAGAGTCACTACAAGACCAATACAAAAATCAAACCTAGGGCTAGAATTTCTATGAACTTCACTAAAACCCTTGATGCTAATGAAACAAGCTTAGATGAAAACTTCTGACAGGTAACCAGTGGATCTGGGCAGCAATAAACAAACTATAAACAAAATCTAAGAGGTAAAAAGGAAAAAATTGAAATTTTCTAAAGTTTTGATAGGGTACACAGGCAGCCTGTTTGCACAGGTGCGGCCACACTCTGTGTACAAAGCAGAAGTGCGTACAGGTACGCACTGTGCTTAACGCAGAGGGTGCGTACTGCTCTCAAAAACAAGAAAAATAAAAACTAACTCAATCCTAAGCTATTCCACCCAAATTCACAGTCAATCAGTCAAAAACTAGAAAGAAATCAACTTTTCTCAAATCAAAGTATCAATCAAAAGAGAAATCAATCAAATCCATGGATTCCCCAGCGGAGTCGCCATTTTGTCATGCGGAAAGAGTCAATTTTGCGGACAAAACCGACCTCCCTAGAAAACAAGGCTTTTCTAGTGACAAACAAAACAATCAAGCACTATCTTTCCCTAAATATGCATTTAAAATAAAAGCAACCAGGTGTTTAAGGCTTACCTCTAGTCCAACGCTGTTTGTAGCAGCCAAGCCTCTTCGATCCAGATGAGCTCCTTCTCCTTGAAGCCTGCATTCACTAACAAGCAAACGATTACATAGCACCTGAATAACTCATATAATAAAACATATTCATCATAAAGACCAAGGAGTTTATGAAACAAATTATATATAACAACTTGTTGAGAAAAATGAACTTAATTGCATTAATTGGAAACAAAAGAAACCATTACAACCAGTGCCTTGGTGTTGTGCAAGTCCCTCCCAGGGTCCAGCAAGAGTTCTCCTTTACTTTGATCAGCTCACCCACTTCCAAATGAAGCTAAGAAAGGATTGGAATCTCTCCTCTCAAGCTCTAAAAGGGAGTCCTAATTTCAGCAGCATCTACCCTTAGGAATGTTCAGCTTTCAACCTCCCCTCCCTTTGGTCCAATGCCTGTATTTATAATGCTATGGAGGAATTTAATCAGGTCCACCATCAATGGGATAAGCCCCTCTTTCAAAGGGATAGCTCCCCTCTTCATGGGATAAGTTCCTCTTTCATTGGGATGCATGAACCATCTGGAGGCGCTCAATCCACGTCAAACCATCTTCTATAATGCTCTAGAATCGACCACAAGTAAGTTTTTTGAAGTAAAACTTGCGCCTTTTGACCTTTACAGGAGTACGCACCCACCCCTTTACAGACAGAGCATACAAGTACGCAGGTATTATGTACTTGAGGTGCGTACACGCAGGTAAGGGTAAGAGAAACTGCGTAACCAGAGTTATATTGACTTTTAAAGACTTTCTCTCTTTTTTGGAGTTTGACATGAGGAGCAGAGGTATAAGACTTGCCAAGGAGGACAGTATGGTTGTTGATGGAGCCATACTGACTGCAAATAGTCATGGTGACAAATTTTAGTGTAACAATGGGCGGCGCAACTTCTGTCGAAGTTGTTGTCGAACTACTAGGTTGATCTTTATCCTTGTTGTTCGACAGCTGTGGATTCCCATAATATTTATTCCTTGTCGTTATCAAAGCATCATTTTGCTATTTTGAAACCGACAACATTAGCACTTGGGACGGGGAAGCATTGTCACTAGCAACCAGATTTGTTCCTGGATTTGGAAATGGATCAGTCAATATCACCGAGGTTTTTGAATTCTTGAAGAATTTTCTAAGCTCAGCTTTATATGGACACTCTCTTGTCCAATGATCCTCATCACATATAAGACATGGACGATTTGGTTTCTTATCTCCAGAAGGGTTTACAGAAGATTTTTCAGGTGATGATTCCTCCTGTTTCTTCTTCTTCCCTTTGTTTTTCTTCTTGCCTCCTAGTTGCTTGGTTTCTTTGCCTTTGTCAGTTGAGACGGCATTTACTTCTGAGGCGAGAAGTTCTTCTTTTGCATTTTGACTAGAAATCTTACGGGCCTTTTTAGATGTAGCCTTTGTTGATTTCGTGTCTGTCGTACCAATCACGCCATCGCCGGCATGAGAGTCATTGTTCGATTTAGGAGGAGGAGGAACGGAAAATTTCCGCCTGGGAGCGTCAGGGATTTTATCTTAGAGCGTGCCAGACTGAATATAAATCAATTCTAAATATTGCGCACGAGCAATAACTTGCTCTTTAGTGATGACCACCCCCTTTGCCACATCCTCTGTAATGGAAAGCATCAATGACTTAATAAACCATTCAGCTAAAAGTTGATCAGGAACATACGTTTTTACCATTCTACGGAGACGTCGCCACTCATGAATATGATCGGATATGTGAATGGTCGTCGTTTTTTTGAAATTGGTAAGAAGTTTTGTTCCCGTTTCGTACCTTATGGGTAACTAAAAATGGGTTAAAAAGGTTGTGGCTAGGGTACGGAATTTATCAAACGAAGCTCTAGGTAATTCGATATACCATTTTGTTGTCGAGCCAGTTAACGTTCTCTGAAAAAGGCGAAGTCTAATCGAATCATCGTTTAGGGTGTTTGATGAACACCACAGATGAAAGGTCATCACATGGTTCGACGGGTCTTCACCCAGATTTCCATTAAATTTAGGATTATCTGACGGAAGTTTATGTGGAATTGCTGGCCACCAAGGGGCGTAAGCAATTGGATCGTTCGTTAGTTTATTTAGGTCTAGTAACTCTAAAGTCACCACGAAGGGTAACTGTTGATTCAGGTTTGGTGAAGCATACCCAGGATAAGATGGAATTGCCTGGTCAGTTGGTCTTTTCATACCAGCATAATGCATTTGATGTTGGTAACTCTGGTAAGTTTGATGGGCATAACCATTGTAGAATGGTTGATTTTGACCATTTTGAATATACGGCTGCCCATTATTTGCAAAGATTTGTTGCTCAGATTCTTGGTAAACTTGTTGGAATTACGGCTGTTGGTATTGCACTAGCCATGGTTGTGAAGCCATGTGTTGTTGTCCAATACTGGCTGTTTGACCAAGATGAGGGGTAATTGTACCTGTTTGGGCCTGTGTCATTCCACTAGTTGGCGATTTTGGTTGAGTCGCAGGGATAAGAGGCTATTGCATTACAACCTAAGAAACCTAAGGTTGGCATACAACAGGCAACGCTTGTACTTGCGACACCGTCACAATAGCCGGCGTAGTTGGTATATTTGACATAGGTAAACATTGTTGCATCAAGTATACAACTCTTGGTGGTTGAGGCAGTATTGGCACCCAACCGCTAGATGTAATTCCAGCATAAACTGAATTTTGTTGTGAACTCTCGTATGGTTGTCCTCCCAGAGGAGACAATGAAAGGGTATATTGGCCCCCATACGGCGGTAATCCGGTACTTAAAGGAATGGTTTGCCCTTGAGGACCGGACGACCCAAATTGACACCGTGAAGGATCAATTTGCTAAGACTCAACATAAGAGTTCCTGGATATTATTCCGGATGAACAAACGGGAACAGACCATACTGTCGAAATAGCCCCTGAGTGGGCTCCATCTAGCGATTGAGAGCTAGTTGGGATAGATGGTATGCCGGCGAGCATTGTTGGAGTGACAGCAGGAAGTTCTACCGTTGTTGTGTCAGATGACACAGTCCTAGATGTCGACGGTTGTTCAGACATTTCTAATCTATCCAAAAGATTTCCTAACGATTCTACAGGAGCTTCCGATAACGGTAGACTAATTTCTGATGAAGAAGGATATAGAGTGATCTTGACTCCAAATTGCGATGGAGTACTAGATGGAGGATCCTCCACAATCTCTTCTATAGCAATCAGACCAGGTGGAAGAGGTAGACCTTCAGGTCCGTAAAATATTTCTGGTGCCGAAGAAGGTATAGAATCTGCAGCGATAGATGTTTGGGGAATAACAACTTCCGAATCAGCTGTAGATGGAGCTGGTTCAGTAATACAAGTGTTTACCTTCACACTAGGATCATCTCTACTATCCTTTGGTGGTTGTGGAACTTCTTCTGTAAAGGCAGGGATACCAGAAATGTTTGGAGTAACAGGGGTCTCCGATGGTGTCGGAACACTTGTTCTAAATTTACCAGGGGATTTGGAACCGGTTAAACGAGTTCGCTTCATCCGTAACAGTTTTGATTCTGGAGACAAATACGGTTGACTCGTAAGCCTCCACGAACAATGGGGTTTCAATTGAATTTCTTCCATGATTGCAGATTACTCGATCAACTAAAAATCAAGGGGAAATATGTTTCCGAATTAAATGAATTTTAGATGCTTTGACACAACTTGTTTTTTCAATTTTTAAGAGTCGAGAAAAAACAAAAGATGACTCTAGTCGCCTTCGATTTTTAATGAGCTTGAAGTGACAAGTGCTCAGATGGACCTTTTCCTTTAAGGAGTCTGAAAAGGAACGAAAGAGACTACTCTGGAAATCTAGACAGAGGGATTACCAAACCAATCGCAAAACTGCAGAATACTTTTTACGGTACGGCAGTCAATCTTCCCGAATGCTGTGTTCAGTGCATTGTGATTGATAGGGCAGCAGACACGGCTTCCTATGGATAAAGGATAAAGCCTATTGTTGTCTCCAAATATATACTCGATGGTACGTGGGAGTACAAGTCCGTACTGGCACTTATCGTCTCAAAGTGGAGGAATCACCCAACCAATAATGAAAACAACAGTTAACAAGCTTTACGACACCAGAATACATCTCTAGCCTAGACTTGTAAATGTTGTGCGTTAGGTTCCAAAGAGTTTTTAGATTCATTAAATTTATTTTACAGTTGATCTTGCTTACGAAATTTTCCTTTCAGGTTCACCGCGTGATGTAGATATACAATTCCTAAAATCCAATCTAAGATGATAAACAATCGTTTAATCTTCTTTTTGCAATGAAAATCCTAGCTACTAAGGAAAGAGGGACGATATTCTTTCAACATAGAGCAGAGAGCACACACTATATGCACTGTCCTAAATCAAACCAACAAACAGTCTAAATGCAAATGCACATGCATGTATTTGTTTTCAGCCTTCTTAATGTGTGAATGCTAAAAAGAAAGCTAAGCGCAAATCTGAATTATTTTTGAAAGCGACAATACTAACAAGCTTCTTTTCAAGACAAAATGAAGACAATGACGACACTTTGTTATTTGGAATTGAAAACTTGCTTTCAACACTTGAAAAACTATTAATTCAAATCAAATACAAGAGTAACAGTGTGATTGACTATCAAGAGCAATCGGATTCTCTTCTATGACTGAAAATGACACTTGCGACACTTCCAAATCAAGAAACGACAGTTCAATTACGCTACTTCTTTGTAAAAGAGAACTGAAAATGGCTCAGAATACATAAAAACATTTACAGTTCTTTGCACAATGGAGGCGGAATAATGGCAAGGAAGGGGGTTTCCAACAGAGGTATACTGATTACAGACAACAAAACTCCTTAATAGAGCTGAAAAGAGTGAAAAAACCAAAGTCTGAAGGCAAAATTAGCCCTTTCTGATCAGCACACCTGTTACACAGGGATTCCAGTATGCATCCCACCTACAGCACACGGGAAGTTTGATGCATATTGATATCCTTGAAGAGAGGGTGTGATGGTACAGTGCGAGACTTTTGATCCAGTTCTTGATCACAGTTTGCAGCACAGTCCAGGGATTTAGGCCGAGCAAGTGGTAATCAGTAAATAAATCACAGGGGTAGATCTAAGGAGGTTACTAGAGCCACCACAAGGGCAATTAGAGAGCTTGTAAATCGATTGTTCAATTCATAAACAAAACCCAGAGATAGACTGAAGCAGCATTGATCTACTTTGCACTTGCATAGCAAATGCAGTTCAAAGGCTAGCTGGCTTGACTTCAGGCTCCGTCTGTAAGTTCATAAAGCAAACAAATATAGACAAACAAACAATCTATTCGGTCCCCAGCGGAGTCTCCATTTTGTTATCAGGAAATCTAGTGTCTATGCATAGCTACTAGTCCCACTAAGGCTGGTAGCTACCTTAGAAACAAACAAACTAAAACCACTTTCGTTTTCCTTTATGAGAAGTAGATAAGAGGGGAAAGAAGGAGACCAACCTCTGTCTTGCGCTTGGTTCCTTGCTTGATTCCTCTCCCTTCTAATAGATCTTTGCCACTCGCTTCCTCGTCTACCCAGCTTCAAAGAGCACCTGTAGGATCAAAGCAGCATAACACTATCCAAGAACAGAGATCTACTAACATAAACAATATAGGACTAGATATATATTGACCACACAAATGCATATATCATCAATCATACAAGAATGTGGAGGAAAACTTGAATAGCTTTATTAATATCAAGAAAAGTAAAGAGGATTACAACCAATTGTTCTGACCCAGCGTAATCCTCCCAGCAAAAGAGCCCTTCTTCACCTCATGAAAAGCTTAGATCACCCAACACTATGATGTTACACCAAGAAACCAGCAGCACTTCCTTACAAGATACAAAATTCTAGCCTCTGGATCTCTGGGATGAGGGATCCATATATAGATGTTTGCAAGGGGGGTGAGTCAGCTTTTGAGATTTGATTAGTGTCCTCTCTCTGATAGTTCTTAATTCCACTTGGAGATTGATGATCTCTTACTCATCCCTGGGCGAATGCAGAGAGGCAAGTGTCACAGGAGAAGTTTCTGGAAGATTCCATGATCTTCCACCTCGTAAATTGACCCTGCCATTTGTCCACTCTCGCCCATCGCACCCCATAGAAGGGCTTTTCAGTATGCATCGCACCTCCCGTGTGCATTTAGGTGGGATGCAGCGCACTTTGACCATGGAGCAGGTGAGATGGTCCAGTTTTGACCAGTTCTGAGTAGTTTTTCATGGAGAACTTCTGGGAGATGCTGTAATCAGTTGACCTTTTTATTTTAAGGGTTGGAACAACACTTTTAGGGACTTAGGAGCCCTTGGTTTATGGACATTTATGATTGGGGTTGCAGTGCCCAAAAATGTCTATAACACCCATTAGCTTGTGGGTGGTACAGTGTGCTTTTCTGATGATACACCTGGAACTATTCTATGAGCGCACTGATGGTTTGATTCAAGAAATGTGTTCCGCGATCACTCATTAAGATTTTTGGACAGCTAAGTCATGTCAACACATTTTCGAGCAAAAACTTCGCAGTCGTAGTGACTGCGCAATCCTTGACCAGCTGCGCTTCCGCCCATCGTGTCAGGTACTCCATCGCGGGGATGATGTAGTGGATGCCTATCTTTCCTGAGGTTTGATTGGTCCCATAACGTCGATTGCCCATTTTTCAAACGGCTAGAGTGTCATTTGTGGATTTAATGGCATATCGTCCCTTCGTGATGGTTTCCAGTCCTTTGACATACATCTCAAGCCTTACAGTGCACTTTTGAATCCTGGTGCAAGGTTGGACACCATAACCCTGCGTGAAGAATCTTATATGTGGTCACGCGATCGGCATAGTGTCCTCCTACAGCACCCCCCTATGCTTCCGCGAGGATCTAACCTCATCCAAATTCAGGTACGTATCTTCGCAATATCTCATCGTTGCCCATTTTGTAGAGGTGCCCCACGATGACAGAATTGTCCGCCACGCATACCACCAATTCCTTATTTTTTTGGACTGAGTATTCCTTCAACACAAACCTTGTTGTTAGAAAATGGATTATATCTTCGAAGTGTCCATCCGCGACGTGCACTGCAAAGAGTTGTGCATCAGGTAGTCCCTCTTCCAAATTTGTTGGTTCTTCGCCTGTCTCAATTCGTGACAAGTGATCTAGTCCTGCATTTAGGCGTCCTGGCTTGACTATGACCTCAAAATCGTTTTCTTGAAATAGTAAGAGCCATCTGCATATGCCACCCCTTATTATAGATCTGATCTGAAAATATATGAAAATACAAATATACCCAAGAATAACAAGATCTGAATATAGATAGAAATGTTTCTTTATTGATCAAACCCTTAAGGTAGGGCAACACCATACATTCACTCCTTAAGGAAGGATAACACTCCACAACCCATATGCTTGACAATACAATAATCCTTGACCTCTCTTAATGGAGAGTCTCTAGCCTCTATATAGGCCTCATACATACAATACCATGGGTCATTACCATGGTTCCCTCAATACCATCTATCTAATACAATGGGCTTATTACATTATTGCTAACTACTTGTGGTCCCTTACATGATACGGGTTAACCACTTTATTTATTACTATGGCCCATCCCATTATTACATTATTCCCTTGGGTACCTCCCTCTGTACCCCATACTATCCCCCCTAGGTATACTACATTCCACCCCCCTTAAACATGTTTCGTCCCCGAAACATAAGAAGAACACAAATAATAAGATCTACTCAAAAGAGTAGTCCACTGGTACCATGCACGTGCATCTAGCCATCCAAGAGAAAGGTGAACCCTCGATCTAGCTGGTGCCTCACTCACTTGAGATGGAAGTTGATCCTGGTGACTCTTTTGTGTTGGTGTGTTGTGGGTGGATCTTCGCCCCTCTCTATTTGTCATGTGGGGGTTGTTGTCCTTGTTGCTGATTTGTTTCCATCTTGTAGGTTGTTTTCTTGCGGGGTGATGTGGGTGGTGATATGCTGAAGTTTTAACCAATAGTGTATCTTTCTTTAATTCACCACCTAATGGAGCATTATTGGTATCTGGTACATGTTGTGGCATCTGTTGTTGTTGCTTATCTTCCAATATTACTTCAACCACAGATTCCGTACCTGTAACATTTTCTACTTCAGCCTCCTTGGACTCTACCTATTTTTCTCGTACCTAGTTTGATGTTTGTGTTTGGTTTTCGACTATCAAGGGATCATCATCTGATGTGTCAATCCCTAGAACATCTTCTGCGTCAGCCTCCATGGACTCTACTTGTTTATTGATGGAAATATCCTGTAATGTAATTTTCTTCTTTTTATACCAGAGCTTCAGGAATTTCTTCTACACATTAATATTGATAGTACCCATAGATTCCATCCAAAAGTATCCCAAAACAACATCCAGGTTATCCATATCTGAAGTATAAAAATCACAATGCAACACATACTTATCCATAGAAAGCTTCAAATCTTTATAAACTTGAACATCCTCATTATCAACCTGTGTGTTTTCAATGTGTTTTGCTGGAACCTGCAATTTTTTTGCCAAATTAACATTGATAACATTATGCTTGCAGCTAGGATTTATAGACACAATGATCTTCTCCTTCTGAATACATCCATGAACCTGCAATAAGGAGATACCAGTAGAAAATAACCCCTTACATGTCTCATTCTCCTGTTTTCTAGCATGAGACCATTTGTCTAAAATGACTTTTTCAAATTCTTCATCTGAAAGGTTGTACAACTTCTTGCTCGCAACTGATCTAAACCATTTGGCAGCCTCATCTTCCATATTAGTCGCTATGAAAAATTTCCAATTTTTTGCCCATAATGACTTTTGTTTTTCTATGAATTCTTCAATAGTAGGACCATTATCTTTTCCTGTAAAATATAGAACCGCCATGAAGAGGGTTTTGAAAACAAATCACTTACTTGGCGAAAATTTGAAATGGCCACAATTTAGTCAATATGGCTCAGAATCTCTATTATGACCTATTTTCATAAATGGAACAACCATTATGCATCTTCCCATGTGATAGAAATCCCGATCCATGCACTAGAATTTCAGATTCCCATTGCAACTCTCCCACCGTCACAAAAATTTCTGAAAAAAGAGCTGATTTTAAATCAGCGATATCTCCCTCGTCCAGACTCCGATTCGACTGATTTTTTTTTTTTAATTGGATATTTTTTCACAAAGAACCTAGATCTGTAATTATATTCTACAAATGTTGAACTAGCACATACAAATCTGATCTGCAAACTCGCCACCCCGAAAAATGTCTACAACACAGCTGATTTTTAAATCAACGATATCTCCCTCATCCGGACTCCGATTCAGCCTATTTTTTTTTTCAAATTGGGTATTTCCACAAAAAACCCATATCTGCAATTAGATTCTACAAATTTTGAACCATAACGTATAGATCTGATCTGCAAACTCACCGCCCCAAAAAGTTCCTAAAAAAAAAAAAAAAAAAAAATCTCTGCTTTGCCCAAGAAAGTAAGGAGAACACTCCACAAGCCATATGCTTGACAATACAATAATCCTTGACCTCTCTTAATGGAGATTCTCTAGCCTCTATATAGGCCTCATACATATAATACCATGGGTCATTACCATAGTTCCCTCAATACCATTTATCTAATACAATGGGCTTATTGCATTATTGCTAACTACTTGTGGTCCCTTACATGATACAGATTAACCACTTTCTTTATTACTATGGCCCACCCCATTATTACATTATTCCCTTGGCTACCTCCCTCTATACCCCATACTATCCCCCTTAGGTATACTACACCCCCCAACACAGGCTTATTCACCAGGTATTTCAACGCGGAATGGTCGGTATACATCTTGAAATGTCCTCCGAGTAAATAGTGTCAATATTTTTGGAGCACGTACACCATTGCCAACCCCTCGCGCTCAGTGGTGGAATAGTTCTTTTCTTCTTTGGACAATCTCTGACTTGCAAATGCAATCGGGTGATCTACACCCTCCGTTCCCTCCTGTGTGAGTATGGCTCCCAACGTAACACACGACACGTCGACATGTACATGAAATTCCACATCCCATTTTGGGAAAACCAGGATTGGAGTAGAGGCTAGTTTCCCCTTCAAGACATCCAAACTCTTCATGTAATCATCATTCCAGCAATATGTAACATCCTTTTTCAATAGCTTTTCCATCAACGCTATTATTTGGGCATAACTTTTGATGAACTTCCTGTAACATCTAGTGTGTCCCAAAGTAGCGCGCAGTTGTTTAACACTTCGCAATGCTTCCAAATTTAGAATAATGGCAATCTTCGCAGGGTCCAACATCAATCCTTGTTTGTAGACCACATGTCCCAGTAGGTTTCCAAAAGGAACGAGGAATGTGCACTTCTTAACGTTCAGCGCAATCTGGTGTCAGTGGTAAGTATCCAGCATCAAGCGTAAGCTTGCTACATGGTGCTTAACTAATTTAAAGACAGTCCAATCATCCAAATAGACCTACAAGAACTTGTGGGTGTATTCTTTGAATGTAGCCACAACGATGCGCGAAAATATAGCTAGCGCGTTCTTCAATCCAAACGGCATAATAGTGTATTGAAAGCAGCCCCATTCTGTTGTGAAGGTCATTTTGCTCCTATCTTCCGACACGATCTTGATCTGATGGTACCCTGAGAACCCATCCGTGAATGAGTATGCTTCCTGACTGCCAACATTCTCTAATACTTCATCTGTGAATGGTGTCGGGAATGGATCGTGTACACAGGCGTCATTCAGCTTTCTGAGGTCCATGCATATTCTTATTTCTCCCTTCTGTTTTTTCTCCTGTACTACCATAGGACTCACCCAGTCAGATTCTTCCACTGGTTCAATAATTCCGGCTGCGAGCATTTTGTCTAACTCGTCGCGGACCTTTTCTTTATACTTCGGATTCAAGCAGTAAGGTCGCTACTTAACTGGCTTTGCATTGGGTTTCAGGGTGATCTTCATCATCCCTAAGTCACCAACGATCCATTTTAAGTCCGTAATTTTGGTCGAGAACAAGTCTTGGTATTCGCGGAGTAACTCAGTGACCTTATCCACTGTGGCATCATCCCAATAGTCCCCAAGTGTTGCGTACTTCGGCTCCGCCTCCATTCCAATGTTTGCCTGTTTTTTCTTTAGTAGTGCGGTGATGTCGAGGTCTTCTATTGATGGTCCTCGAATCTCACAATAGCCCTTTGTTTCTAATTTCATGGGTCCTCATCATCCTCTTCAATATTTACGTTGTAACACTCTAGCATGCAGCTTAATTGTATCGCCCATTCTAGCTGAAGTACTTCCATTAGCTCCTGGGGTATTTTGAAGATAGCTGCTTTTACTGCCTGTAGCGCATCGTCAATAGTATCTAACCAATGATATTCAAACGTGAAGGTTAATAGAAAGCCCTCGCGCAAGACATGCCATTCGCTCGTACCATGGTGAAGCTTTGTCTCAGTAAACCAATTCATGGGTATGACATCCAGGGTATGATAGAATAAATGTACCCATTCAGGTTGTCGCTCTTCCCCGTAGACCTTGGTCCATTTCGCAAGGTGTGTGTGTGGGTCATCTCATCCGTCATATTTGTCTACTAGCCATATTTGCAGTTTCCGATATCGTAGGTGCATCATCCTTGTGCATCCACGCCAGTCCTCAAAACTTCCTTGATGCATACCCCACCATCATGCGAGTGTTTCGCGTAGTGCCCACTTCAGAACATCGAACCACTATTGTTTTGGTACTGTACTTACAATTTTTTCAGGAATTCATCCACCGCTGTCAACCCATCATATGTAGGTAGATCCCTTGCTTCCGTTTTCACGCAACGTAGTGATCTAACCATCATGTTGCAATTAAGGGTTGTTACTTTGTGCAGCCAATTCTACCATCGCTCTATCTCTTCGTCTAAATCTGAAGTGTAGGAGCTTTTGCGCTCCCACAAAATCCTTCCATCTATAGTCGGATTTACCCAATCCTCTTCTTACGTGGTTATCTTGGAAATACAATCGAGATCGTCATCACTATCATCGTCGCGCACCGGTTCAGTGTGGCGCGCTCCTTCAGCTGGATCTAGCGGTACTACTACGCGTAGTGACTTTTTCTCAAAGATCATTTTGCGCTTTTCTAGATTTATGACTCCATTTATATCGGTGGCCCAATCTATTCCTAGTAGCGCAGGATAGGGATTGTTGTCATCGACAATCTCTATCACTTCAAAATCCGCTTGTGTGCTCGCACCTTCAATGTCTACTGTTACCCCTTGAAATCTTCCCATGGGAAAGATCTTCTGTTGGTTCGTCATTCGTAACTGAATAGGAGACCACTGTAGCGCGGGTCTGCCCATGCGTTCCCATGTTTTTTTTGGTAGTACATTCACATCCGATCCGAGATCCAAAATTACCTGATCCATTTCATACTTGCCAATTTGCACAATCAACCTCATCTCCCTTCCTGTGCACAATGCATGCTTTCCAAGTTTCCAGACCACATGCGGTTCTCCTGACCCCGCACACCTAGTGATAAGTTCCTGTAGTTCTTTTACTGCCTTGCTATCACGTAACAGTTTCATGCATGTCTCTAGAAAGGTAGTGAGCATTGAAGGATCCATACGTGGTTCTAGTTGATACTTACTACCTGAAGCGGAGGCCTCCGTGAAGCTCTTCTTAGCTTCCATGAATGTCTCCTTCGCACGTTTTAAATCAAATTTGGGTTCCTTTGTAGGAGCCTTGCAAACCCACACACTTTCTTCTGACTACTTCTCTTTATCATCACCAGTGTTCATACCGCTCCTAAGCATCATGTTTACATTCGGGTCTTCTTCGCGCAGCTCAAACCTCATCATCTGCAAATTTTGAGTTGGAGGGAGCTAAAGTACCCATTTTTCGCGTAGCGCTGCTATCAAGGTAGGGCAGCCTTCTGCTTCATGATCAAACTAAGTACAGTACAAACATGATGTCCTTTTTGGGTTTTTAAAATAGTGGTCATAGTGACCTGGCTCTCTGCAATTGTAACAAATTAGTTGTTCGTGACCCCTTCCTGGTCCCATTCCACCTCGACCTCGACCGCGCCCCTGAAATCCAGCACACGCCATTCCTGCATTTGGGTTGAGGGCTCGCGTTTCTACCTGCACCCTATAGGGAGGAGTCCAATCTAGCATTAGTTCGTAGCTTCTGTAGGTGCGTTCATCATGGCCTGCCGACCTGCAGAAATTACAAAACAATTGTTGGGATGTTTGCATATACTTCTAAAATAGATGACAACTATCTGTAGTTTACTTGTCCAATGGCTAGGTTTACTTGTCCATTAGCTAGAATGGCTTGTGCAACTAATAGAATGTATAGTGAATATTCAAAAAATCATTTATCCTTGACCGCAAGTTAGAGGGAGCTCCATATACCATTGACAATTTCTTGGATTGTGATTTTCATCCATATATGTTATGCTTCCATTTTATCTATATAAATGGAGTAGAAATGCATTCAAAGATAGGGTATCCAAATGAGGCATCAAAAATCCAAAAACAATATTTCGAAATATGCGATTTGAATATGTAACTTTCTATTTCATTTGGATAGCCTTTGACATGAATGAAAACTTATTTCAAAAATATCCCATTTTGTTATTGATGGAAACCATCATACTCCTCATATGATCATGTTTCCCCTATCTTCATGACTCTTGATCTTTATCTCCCCCTTTGACATCAATGGAAAAGGGTTGTTATAGACATTTTTGTGCCTTACAACTCCAAGCATGAAATGTCCATAAACCAAGGGCTCCTAAGTCCCTAAAAGTGTTGTTCTAACCCCTAAAGGAACAAGGTCAACAGATTACAGCTTCTCCCAGAAGTTCTCCACCAGAAACTGCTCAGAATTGGTCAAAACGGGATCATTTCAGCTGCTCCACTGGCTAAGTGTGTTGCATTGCACTTAAATACACTGTGAAGGTGCGTTGCATTTCAAAACTCCCTTCTATAGGGTGTGATGGGCGAGAAATGACAAATGGCAGTGTCATTCCGCGAGGTGGAGAGGCAATGGAAGCTTCCAGAATCTTCTCCTGTGACACTTGCCTCACTGAATTCGACCAAAGATGAGTAAGAGGCCCTCAGTCTCCAAGTGGAAGCAAGAACTGACAGAGAGAAGACACTAATCAAATCACAAGCTGACTCATCCTCCTTACACATATCTATATATGGATCCCTCATCCCAGAGATCCAGAGGCTGGAATTTTGCATATTGCAAGGAATTGTTGTTGGTTTCTAGAGACATACATCAGATTGTTGGGTGATTTATGCTTTGTTTGAGGTGAAGAGGGGCTTCTTTGCTGGGAGGTTGATGCTGGGTCAGAACCACTGGTTGTAACTCCTCCTGGATCTTTTCTTGCTTATCAATAAAAACTATTTGAGTTTTCCTCCATGCTTTTGTATCATTGATGCTTGTTACCTTTTGGGTGGTTAACTTAAATCTGATCCTAAGTTGTTTATGAATATAGATCCTTGTCTTTGTATAGTGCTCTTCTTCTGTGATCTTACAGGTGCTTTGTGAAGCTGGGCAAGCAAGGGAGCAGGTAGCTGGAGACTATCAAAGAAGAGAGGAATTGGATCAAAGGATTAGCGCAAGACACAGGTTGGTTCTTTCTATTCCTCTCTGTCTATAATTCATAAAGGAAATACAAAAGTAGTTTTTCTCTGTTTGTTTCTAAGGCAGCTGTCACACCTTAGTGGGAGAGCAGTTCTAAATAGACACTTTTCCCTGTAACAAAATGGCGACTTCGCTGGGGAGTGTCTAATTAGTTTGTTTGTGTATCATTCTTTGTTGCTTGTTTCATAAACTTACAAGTAGCTCTCGAACTACATTTGCCATAACAAATGCAAAGTAGATAACTGCTGCTTCAATCCATTCACTGGATCTGTTTATGATTTAAACAGCTGATTCACAGACTATCTGATTGCCCTTGTGATAGCTCTTAGATCCTCCTTAGATCTACCCCTGATTGTTGCATTACTGATTGCTTTTTACTCGGCCAAAAACCAAGGACTGAACTGCAAACTATGACCCAGAACCCGGACAGAGTCTCGTTTCTGGCCCAGCGCAGGTACTATTCAGAGATCCTGAATTTCAGCGCACTTCCCGAAGGGGCAACTTGCGCTGCATTTCAGATTCTCTGTGTTACAGGTGCGCTGATCAGACTAGCTCTGTGCAGTTGTGGTTCCTGTGCTTCATTCTTTCCAGTTCTATCCCTGAATTTTGCTGCCTGTGATCAGTATATGTCTGTTTGAAGCCTCTTTTCCTTGCTGTTATTCCGCCTCCTTTGTACAAAAGAACTGTAGATGTTTTTGTGTGTTTGTTGAGTTGTTTACAGTTTTCCATTGCAGAAGTAGAATAGTCGTACTGTCGTCCTTTGATTTGAATCTGTCGCAAGTGTCGATTTCGATCATAGGAGAAAGTTTAGTTGCTGTTGATGGTCGATTATACTGTTACTATTGCTTTTGTTCTGAATTTGTGATTTTCTAGTGTCGAAAACAAGTGTTCATTTCAAAATCGTAAGGTCTCATAATCATCTCTGTTTTTTTATTTCGAAAAAGAGCTTGTTTATATTTGTCGCTTGAAAAGAAATTCAGATTTGTACATCAACTTTCTTTTTAGCATCAATACTAAGAAAGTCGAAAACAAATACATGCATGTGCATTTGCATATAGACATTCTGTTTGGCTTGATTTAGGAAAGTGCATTTACGGTGTGCTCTTTGCTCTTTGTGAAAAGATTGTGTCTTTCTTTTCCCTTAGTAGCTAGGATTTTCATTGCACAAAAGAGATAAAAGTTTGTTTATCATCTTTAGATTGCATTTTAGGAATTACATCTACATCTCATGGTGAACCCGAAAGGAAAACTTCATAAACAAGATCAACTTAAAATGAATTCAATGAATCTAACAACGCTTTGGAACTTAACGCACAACATTTAGAGGTCTAAGCTAGAGACGTATTCCAGCGTCGTAAAGCCTGGTAACTGTTGTCCTCACTGATGGTTGGGTGATTCCTCCACTTTGAGACAATAAGTGCCAGTACGGACTTGTGCTCCCACGTACCGTCGAGTATATTTTGGGAGACCCCTATAGGCTTAAATCCTTTATCCTTAGGAAGCCGTGTCTGCCGCCCTATCGATCGTAATGCACTGAACATAGCATTCGGGAAGATTGACTGCCGTACCGTAAAAAGTATTATGTAGTTTTGCGATTGGTTTGGTACTCCCTCTACCTAGATCTCCAAAGTAGTCCCTTTCGTTCCTTTTCAGACTCCTTAACGGAAAAGGTCCATCTGAGCACTTGTCACTTCAGGCTCATTAAAAATCGAAGGCGACTAGAGTCATCTTTTGTTTTTTCTCGACTCTTAAAAACTGAAAAAACAAGTTGTGTCAAAGCGTCTAAAAATTTATTTTAAACGGAATATTCATTACCCCTTTCCTACGTTGATCTTGGGTTGAGAAAATGGAGTCCACCAACCAAGGAATTCCCCTTGGAGGAAATCCTAGTCCCTTCTCCTCTTGGGGAGATGTTGGTGCACCCCATATGGCCACATTGTTGCTTCCAGGACTAACGATTGGTTTGCCTATATGGCTCTTCTCAACCTCTGTCATTCAGAACACCACTATTCCTGAACAATCGAATCAGCAATTAGACGAGTCCAGAGTTACCCACCAACCTTCTACTTCCTCTAATTCTTCCTCTCCTCCTTCTTCTTCGCTTGATGGGGCTGGTAAAGCCAAAAGTCAAGTTCCTAAGGAGAAGAAGGAAAAGAAGAAGAAAGAGAAGAAGAAGAAGGAGCCAAAAGCGAATGGGGGCAAACGAGTGTCATCTAACGAAAATCCACACACTGCACCGACCAGGCCTAAATTGCCATGTGTCATTTTCAAAGGAGACCATTTTCACAGAGATTGTCCCTGCATCCCTCGAATCTTAAGGGACTGGTCTCCTCGTTTGCACAACCCGGTGTCGTCAACCTCTGATGATCATGTTGAAAACACACCGTCAACTAGTGAAAGTGAAGCCCCAGGACAAAAAGGAAAATATAGATTTCCTTGTAAACTGTGTGAAGGCGATCATGCCATTCACCATTGTCCCTTCTTAGACGAAGCTAAAAGAGTTTTGGATGATCGTCCGGTTTCACCATTACGACTTCCTCCTGGATATAAAAAACTCTTGCCGAGTCCGTCACTAGTCGAAAATCCGGCTGACCCGCTCAGGTGGTCGACCGAAGCATCTGTCATTGAAGATGAACCATCTGAATCCATACCAGACGAAAGTCAAAAGGTCAAGGCGGCAGTTGACCCAGTCTTGCCTTCAGAGGTTCCATCTTCAGATGATACAATCACTGAAGAGAACAAGGATGACACCGTCCAAATTCTTTTCATAAGCACAGAATCCAACGAACATGGGGGAAATTTACCCGTTCCTTTACCGCAGGAAGGAAGTTCGTCAGAGTCGTACCCAGCCGTCTATTCGGTCCCACCTCCAAGCAACCTAGTTGTCTCCTTCGACTGGAATCAACTAGGCAGACCCCGTTTACCAGCTAGTGTACCATTCTGAATTATTGTTCAAATATATAGAATGGTTATGGCTAGTACCATCATAGATGAGGGGGCTTTTGTGAGTATCCTTTCCTCAACTGCTTGGAAAGCGCTTGGTTCGCCACCGCTTTTGCCTGAGATGAGAAATCTGACAGGCTTTGATAAAGGAACCAGTCGACCCTTAGGGATCCTTCCCGATGTGCCCATAACATTGAGAGGGAAGACCGTTCATATGAATGTAATGGTAGTTCAAGGACCCCTGGATTACAATCTACTCCTTGGACGAGACTATATTTATTGCATGAGAGCCATTGTCTCATCACTCTTTAGAGTGATGTGTTTTCCGCACGAAGGAAGAGTGGTCAAGCTCGTGGACCAGCTTTCATTTCCTGGATCACGCATAGCAAATAGTCATATACCATCCCTGAATGGTCTTTTCACGCAAGAAATGTCTCAATCTCCAGTCCGTCCTCCCGATGAGCGTGAGTGATTCGGAGGGACATGACTGAAACCCAGGGGGCATGCACCCTGGTCTGCTTCGGCAGGAAAACTTCGGGTATAGGGTAGGTTTCCACGGGAGAATATGACTAGTCTGTACCCCCGTCCGTGATTGGAAGAGGGGGTTATTCTAGAACAAGATTCTCTTGTCAAAGTTATGTGAGTTGGCGGGCATTGTCGCTCACCTTTGTTTATTTCGGTAGACATCGCCAGAGAAGTGTTTTGTTTACGCCGTAAATAGAACTATCTTTGGTAACCTGTAAGAGGTAGGCCTCTCTCGGTAAAACAAATGTTTTAAGGGACTAAAGAAGGGGTAACCTTGAAACTCTTTTTTATACTTGGGGGCATGCAAACCTTTTGGAATGCAAGCGAAGAGCAACTATTTATTTTTTAAATTTTTAGGACCTCTAACCCTTTAAACTCGTAGGATTGGTCGTTTCCTAACTTGCATAAAGAAAGGATGTGGGGAAAAACTCTAAAAGTTGCCATTTTTATATGAGACATTCTTATCACAAGACTGGATTAATCGAGCAGTGTTACCACAAGGTTCAAGCTCGTTAAAAAATAAACCCGCATCGAGCAGTTTTAGCACATAGTTCAAGCTCGTTAAAAAATAAACATAAGACATGAGCAAATGTTTCCACCCGCATTTAAGCTCATTACAAAATGAACTATCCCCCGGTAAATAATCATCGTGAATGTAGTACTTCATCCGTTAAAGCCTTGGTCGTGTTTGCACCGTCACCTCCACTTTTCATTGGCCGATCATTCACCTCCATTTGATTGTTTACCCATTTTGAGGAACAGCTGTGAAGAGTGATCTCACTAGCCATCCTTGTGACACTGTCGTGATTGGAAAATTCCAAACCTTACCTGGAATCAGCTGCTACCCGTTTTATCACTCGTTCCTCAAAAGACGAGTCTCCTTTAAGCTCTTTTCAACTGACTCGTAAAATATGAAAATATTGCCGAGCCATTGGCCTTTCCAGCTCGTTAAAGGGACAGGAAGTGCTATCCCTCCTCTAGATTTTAATCTTTTTGGACCTGAGGGATTATTACACAAAAAGATCGAGCGCTTGTTTTGTTCGGCTCGTTAAAACTATCGAAAATTCATCCCTTCTGTATTGTTTTATACTTTTTTGGACTTAAGGGATTAGATGACGAAAAAGGAATTCTGGAGTTACCTTTATGTTCCTTTTCAGACTCTCTAAAATTGAAAAGGACCAAGTTATCTTTGTCGTTAAACTCGTTAAAAAGATTAATAGCGACAAACTTGTCTTTAGACGAGAACGAGTTTCACTATCGATAGGCTCGTTAAAACATAGCGATGGGTTTGCCCGAAGGGCAAATTATAGAACAAGCATATGTTATCCTCCTCAAGCTTGACAAAAATAAAGAGGTACTGGTCAGCAATGACTGGGGAAAAATTGGGAAGAAAACTCAAAGAAACTTTGTTGGTAGCAAGTCACTCTTGAACATGACACTTCCACTTCGTGTCCGAGTCGGGTTGGGTTGTTTCATTCACCGGTCACATCACCATGGTCACGCCATACCATCCACATTTGGGGTTAATGCTACCAATCCATCACATCAGTGTCGCCGATATGTTCAAGAGAAGTCATCCAGAGAAGTCACCTGTGTCTCACCCACTACCATACATTATACTCCATTCTTTCATGACCGCCACCCTGAACATTATATCATCAGATCATTTTCACCTCCATCAAAATCATTTGCTCTGTTCTGTGTCATTGATGTGGGATTCATTAAGGCCCTCCTGTGATGGATCACTTCTTGTCGACATCAGCTCATTATGCAAGAAGTTGATCTAGGAACACCCCATTCAGTACTTTGAAGCTTGCATGCCTCAATGGCAAGTTTCTCATTTCCAGTGACAGGTTTACATCAATGGCCTTCGATCGAAAGATTTTGCGTGGTGTTCGATGCCAAGTCCTTTATTCACACCACGTGAATTGTACTGCAATACCTTGAGGATCATTATCATTATCGGTGATTCCTCTCACGCTTGTTAATAGTTTACATCATTGACTGGTAATCAAGCGATGTCTTTCCATGTTCGACTTCAAAACATTTCTCACATGGATTGACTTGTACTTCGAGTGAAGATCGGACGAGATTGAAGACCCCGGATCTAGTTTCATCCATCCGGGCTGTGATATATATTCAGGAAAATAAAGACATTAAATGTACAGCATTGCAGCACAGATAATCATCCTACCAAAAGGATGATGGCTCTATCAGAATCATCAGTCTACATTCAGACGATTGTCTGTCCTATGTACATGAAAATGAATTTATAAAGCTGAGCATGGGAATGCCCGCCTTAGCTAGATCATGAAAACAGTATGAAGATAATGTATTGTATTGTATCTTATTACAGGTCTCTTCCCAGCATTGAAAGAACTTCGGATCCTCATAATAAAGCATTTCACCCGACACCAGAAGGTTAACGGCCTCATACTTTAGGGGGCAACTGTTATAGACATTTTTGTGCCTTACAACTCCAAGCATGAAATGTCCATAAACCAAGGGCTCCTAAGTCCCTAAAAGTGTTGTTCTAACCCCTAAAGGAACAAGGTCAATAGATTACAGCTTCTCCCAGAAGTTCTCCACCAGAAACTGCTCAGAATTGGTCAAAACAGGATCATTTCAGCTGCTCCACTGGCTAAGTGCGTTGCATTGCACCTAAATACACTGTGAAGGTGCGTTGCATTTCAAAACTCCCTTCTGTAGGGTGCGATGGGCGAGAAATGACAAATGGCAGTGCCATTCCGCGAGGTGGAGAGGCAATGGAAGCTTCCAGAATCTTCTCCTGTGACACTTGCCTCACTGAATTCGACCAGAGATGAGTAAGAGGCCCTCAGTCTCCAAGTGGAAGCAAGAACTGATAGAGAGAAGACACTAATCAAATCACAAGCTGACTCATCCTCCTTACACATATCTATATATGGATCCCTCATCCCAGAGATCCAGAGGCTGGAATTTTGCATATTGCAAGGAATTGTTGTTGGTTTCTAGAGACATACATCAGATTGTTGGGTGATTTATGCTTTGTTTGAGGTGAAGAGGGGCTTCTTTGCTAGGAGGTTGATGCTGGGTCAGAACCACTGGTTGTAACTCCTCCTGGATCTTTTCTTGCTTATCAATAAAAACTATTTGAGTTTTCCTCCATGCTTTTGTATCATTGATGTTTGTTACATTTTGTGTGGTTAACTTAAATCTGATCCTAAGTTGTTTATGAATATAGATCCTTGTCTTTGTATAGTGCTCTTATTCTGTGATCTTACAGGTGCTTTGTGAAGTTGGGCAAGCAAGGGAGCAGGTAGCTGGAGACTATCAAAGAAGAGAGGAATTGGATCAAAGGATTAGCGCAAGACACAGTTTGGTTCTTTCTATTCCTCTCTGTCTATAATTCATAAAGGAAATACAAAAGTAGTTTTTCTCTGTTTGTTTCTAAGGCAGCTGTCACACCTTAGTGGGATAGAGCAGTTCTAAATAGACACTTTCCCTGTAACAAGGGTAACTCCCCCTAACACTATCTCTCCACTTGTCTTTCTTTGTTGAATATTTTGCAAATCAATTTAGAGTAGGGATTACTGTTGGGCATGGAATCCCCCCACAGCATGTTTTGGGGCTCAAAGCCCAAGTTTTGAGTGATATTATTGTAAATCTCCGCGAATTGTGGGCACGAAATGTATGTTAGAGTCATAGGGTTGTCCGCCCTAAGTTTGAATGTAATGTCAGCCTACCCATGGTCTGCGGACCATGGGATTGTATAAATAGAAAGAGGCTCTAAGTTGTAAAGACATCATCATGATCATAGAATCTAATGGATAAATTGAGATAGCAAAGCATAGAAGGAGATTCTATGTGTGTCTTGGGTCGTAGTAATAGAAAGAGGCTCTGTAGCTGAGTGCACAGAGGCCTAGTAGAGTCCACAACTGAGTGCGCGAAACCCTGCAGCTAAGTGCGCATGGTAGAGTTGAGTCTATAACCAGAGAAGAGATTAATAAAGAAGGGTTTTTTTACCAATTCTGTGCATCTGTTCTGAGTTATTACATGTTTGATATCATTTGCAATTATACTGTTTATTTACTGCATGCACTTGTATGTATTTTGAATATTGTTAAGTATAACTGAAAGCATACAAATAAGCTAAGGTAATCAACTAATATCGAGCTACTAGTAAGGACTTGGGTAATAACACTATTTGGCCCCCAAGTAGGGTTGCGCGAAGGTAGCATCTCAAGCTGCAAGGTACAGGGAAGTGTGCGTAGCAATGTGCGCAACTGTGGACCAATTGAAACCATCAGACATCTCCAGGGTGCGGAAACCTAGTTCTAGCACCCTCCCATACTACTTCGGGTGAGACCTCAGTCCGCGCTCCGTGTATTGTTGCCGAAAGGGCTATTAGTATCGGGATTTGTTTGGCTAATTCACCTCTGAACTTGGGTCAGGCCCCAATAAGCCAACAAATGGTTCCGTTGTCGGGACCAGGATTTGTATAAGGGATGTCTGATGTCATGTCATTGGAATCCAACAAAGAAAGAAATTAAAGAGTGGTTGGACAGAAATATTCACGAGTTTGCAGTGCAGGACAATAGGAATTCGCGATTATCAAAGGAACAATGGTTGGAGCGCTACTTATATACAGAAATCCACGAAATTTTCTTTGCATCCTTCCCCTCTGAGTTGTATGAGTGGATTACGAAGCTAGCAGATAGTCAAGGAAGGTGTAGGCTTGACAAATTGATTGTGTGGACTCCAGAATCGATGCGCAAACTAGAAGCATCAGAAGATAAGATCGTGCGTGCTATGGATCATTGGCTTGATTGAATTATAGGAGGGTTTTTCACCGAGTTTGCGGTAGATATGACCATCAGCTATAACGAGGTGGAACGACGCTTCCTCAAAGGATCACGAGGTAAGTACATTAAGTCGTTGAACACTTGGATTAAAATGTTATTGTGTGAAAAACAAGTTATGTGAATAAATTGATTTTTGGGGCTACGCAAAGTGGGAAGATCTATAGAAACGAAGTTAACACAGAGATAGAAAATAGCCCCTTGATTTCGCCGCGGTGATAAAGTGAGGAAGAGCTTGCGAAAGTTTCTCCGAGAAGTTTGATCAGTCTGATAAGGCAGCTAATTCCACGCATACCACCCCCACCTACACCACCACTGGTTTCACCATCATCACCCCCATCTCCGCCCACACCACCTACGCCACCACCACAGTTCAATATGGCGAGTGCGATAAAATTGCTAGTATTCAGAGGAGTAGGAAATGAATATACCGACCAATTTTGGTTCGTAGTAAAGGCTATATGGGAAGCACAAGGAGTCGTGGATGACAACATAAAGAAGGAAATGCTGGTAAGTGTGTTGCAAGATCGCGCACTGACATGGTATATTAAGCATTCTAATGACCATCCAAACGTGGGGATCGTAGACATCCAGGCCACACTGAACAGGGAATTTAGCAGGCCAAAATCAGAGACACAATCGATTATCGGGTTTAATTAAATCGTGGTGCTTCCAGGCGAGACCCCATGGGATCTGGACTAGAGACTGAAGAGTATGATTCACGAAGCCAACATGACCTTGACGAATGGATAGCACTGCGCATGGTTTGTAGCGTCACTAATGCCGCATCTAAGGATGGCGTTGTCATAGCAGAAGTTGTCCACCCAGGATGAAGCTTTGGAAATTGCAATGAGACTACATGAGACCCCAATACAAGATCCTATCCTAGGAGTCCAACAAATCCATGCGCAACTGAAAAATTTGTGTCTAGAAATGTAGATTTTGAAACAGGACAAGACAACTCGGTTAGAGGCACGCGAGGAGGTATGGTGCATAAAATGCAAAGGCTAGGGGCATGACAAGGACCACTGTCCAGTCTTGGTGAACTACTTGGTGGGAGGAGGGTCGATGCCATTAAGACCAGAGGCATAAGTAGGACCAAGTGCGGTGCCTGCATTATGGTGCACGATTTGTCAAATAGGAGAAAAACACACTACAGATAACTGTCACCTATTACAGAAGTATACGCAGACTTCCCAGTAATTGTTCTATAATTTCTACAGGTCAATAGGCCATGATGAGAGAACATGCCGAAGTTACGAGTTGATGATGTATCGGACTCCTACCTATAGAGTGCAGGCCGAAATGCGAGCCCTCAATCCAAATGCTGGGATGGCACGCACTGGATTTCAAGGGCGCGGACGAGGCCGAGGTGGAATGGGACCAGGAAGGGGTCGCAGACAGCTAAATTGTTACAATTGTGGAGGGCCAGGGCATTATGCCCACGATTGCACAAATCCTACGAGAGCATCATGTTTATTGTACCCAATTTGATCATGAAACAAAGGATTTCCCTACACTGATAACAAGGTTGCGCGATAAGGGAGTACTCCAGCCTCCCCCGACTTAGAACCTACAAATGATGAGGTCTGAGCCGCGTGAAGAGGACCCGAATGTAAAAATTGTGCTTCGAAGTGGTATCACAATAGGAGATGACAAAGGTAGGCAGCCTGAAGAAAGTGTGTGGGTTTACAAGGCTCCTACAAAAGAACCTGAATTTGATTTGGAGCGCATGAAGGAGACATTCATGGAAGCTAAGAAGAGCTTCACATAGGCCTCCACTTCAGGTAGTAAGGATCAACTATAACCGGGGATGGATCCTTTAATGCTCGCTACCTTTTTGGAGACGTGTATGAAGCTACTACGTGACAGCAAGGCTGTGAAAGGACTGCAGGAGCTGATCACTAGGTGCGTTGGGTCAGGGGAACCATGCATAGTCCGAAAGCTTGGGAAACATACATCGTGAATAGGAAGGGAAATGAGATTGACTGTGCAAATCGGAGAATGTGAAATGGATCAAGTGATTTTGGATCTAGGATTGGACACAAACGTATTGCCAAAATAGATGTGCGAGTGCATGGGTAGGCCCGCGTTGCAGTGGTCTCCTATTCAATTGCGAATGGAAAACCAGTAGAAGATCCTACCAATGGGAAGATTGCAGGGGATAATAGTAGACATCGAAGGTGCGAGCATGCTTGCAGATTTTGAAGTGATAGAGATTGTCGATGAAAGCAATCCCTATCCCGCACTACTGGGAATAGATTGGGCCACTGATATGAACAAAGTGATAAATCTAAAGAAGCGCAAAATGATTTTTGAGAAAAATTCACTACGCGTAGTGGTACCTTTAGACCCTGTGGAAGGAGCGCGCTACACAGAACCAGTGTGCGATGATGATAGTGATGATGATCTTGACTTTATCTACAAGATAACCACGTGAGAGAAAGATTTGGTGAATCCCACAGCAGATGGTAGGATTTCATGGGAGCACGAAAGCTCCTGCACTTTGGATTCAGACGAAGAAATAGAACAATGGCAGAATCGTTACACGAGGTAACCACGTTAAACTGCAACATGAAGATAAGATCATTACGTTGCTTGACAACCGAGGTGAGAGATCTGCCTATGTATGATGGGTTGACATCAATGGATGAATTTCTGAACAAATTTGAAATAGAAGTGCCAGCACAGTAGCGGTTTGATGCTTTGAAATGGGCACTGCATGCTACACCCACAAGGTGGTGGGGTACGCATCAACGGAGTTTTGGGGACTAGCGCGAATGTAGAAAGATGATGCACTTATGATTTGGGAATCCTCAGATGTGGATGGAAGTAAGGCATGATGAACGAAGCAGCCTGTGTGCCCACCTTTCCAGATGGGTACAAGCGTATGGTACATAGCCCACATGAACGCACACCGCTCTCCCTATAGGAAACAAGAACAACAAGCGGAAGCAGGCAAGACAAGTGTGTGAATGGCGAAGTATGATAAAACCTAGCATGCCAAAAACCATACACAAGGAAGCCTTTGACAAGGTGTGCGAAGTGCTGAACACGGTCCACCATGGGAGACGTACCGACTGGGACCTGCGCGTACCAACGGTTGTATGGGCTTATAGGACCATGTGAAAAACTCTAACCGTGCAAGCATTTCTAAACCTGAAGTGTGAAACAAGGGCTGAAATCCCTATGGAGCAAGCAAAGCCGAGTCCATGCGTAACAGCACCCATAGATACGACAATCTGCACAGACCGAAACGACGAAATCACACATCTATGCAAAACATAGCATATAAAACTTGAGGAAGAAATTCGACGAGGAAACTTTAGACTTCGCGAACTTGAAAAAGACTGGGTACGGCTAAGGGAGAAAAGCATTTTAGTGGACGCAAAGGTCAAGAGGCTAGAAAATGAAATAAAGGAAGAATTTCTCGTTGAAGAATCGAGGATGGTGAGGCAAGGTGCATATGATCATACTGATGAATTGGAGGACTATCGTTGTGAATTGGTTAGTCTGCTATCTTGGCTGGGACCGTATATCGCCAAACGTAGTGACCAGGGTGGCACATTGTGAATAGTATAGTGCTCGATGCCGATCACCACAATGGAAGATGAGGATTCTCCGCGAACCGTGCTGGAGGACGGGATGGAGCCCACATGGGTGGTGCGACCACCTAACTAGCATTAGGAAGAATAGTCTTAGCACTCCATGCAGTTGAAAGGGAGCACAAGACTATAAAATATTCTGTCTGGGGGCTGTACGATATGGGAGATGCACGCAGAATCAGAATGTCACAGGGTTCGCCACCACGCATGGAGGGTTGTGCTGCCGCGTGGGCTGGCTGGGAAGTGATCATTGGTGTCACTATTCAAGATGGGATGTTCGATTTGAGGCCAAATGGAGCAGGTGGCAAGCATTTAAGACGTGAGTTATGGGCAAGATTTGGGAAAATCTACCACTAAGAAAGCATTAATGGCATGAAATTGGGGGGAACGGTCGAATTTGAATTCAAAAGGTGTTATAAAACTCAAAGGGTTGGCCAGCGAACAACACTTGATCATTTGAGAATTGAGCACTTGAGAAGAGCACAGAGCATTGAGAGTTGAACGATAATTGAGCCCCTAAGCTCGCAAGAGATAGAATACAGCCTAGAGATGATTATAGCCACTAAGGATGGGTTGGGAATTGAAGAGGTAACTGTCGGCGAGGTGTTACACTAAAAAATGTCACCATGACTACTTACAGTTAGTATGGCTCAAATCAACAGTCATACTACCCTTTTTAGGCAAGTCTTATGCCTCTGCTATCCATCTCAAACTCAAAGAAGAGAGAAAGTCTTGTAAAAAATGTGTTTATCTCTGGGGTCACAGGTTCTCTCGAGCCTTACCTGCGGGGACGCTCACAATGTTCACAAAGTCTGCGTCTTTGGACGCTCTGTATGTCAAAGGACAGGTGCGTCCTTCTGTAAAAGGCAAAATGTGCGAGTTTCATCTTAAAAAAGTTACTTGTGGTTACTTCTAGAACTTTCTAGAGGTCGGTTTGATGATTTGGATGCGCCTCCAGTTGGTTCATGTATCTCTATTAAGGGGGAACTTATCCCATCAATAAGGGAGCTATCCCACCCAAAGAGGGGGATTATCCCATTGATGGTGGACCTGAATAACCTCTTTACAGCACTATAAATAAAGGCATTGAACCAGAAGGAGGGGAGGTTGAAGCTATACATTTTCTTTGGGTAAATGCTACAGGAATTAGGACTCCCATTTAGAACCTTGTGAGGAGAGATTGTCTTTGCTTGATTCTACTTGGAAGTGGGTGAGCTTTGTCAAAGTAGAGGAAAACCCTTGATGTACCCTGGGAGGAACTTGCACAACACCAAGGCCAGGTTGTAAGAGTTTCTTTGTTTCGTTATTAATACAAACTGGTTTATTTTTCTCAATAGCTTGTGTTAATGAGTTATTTCATGTGTTCCTTGGTCTGCATGTTGAATATATGTTTTATTATATGAAATGCAAGTGCTTGGTAATTGTTTGATTGTTTGTGGTTGCAGGAATTGACTTGAAGGAGGAGCTCATCCGGATCGGCAAGGACGGACTACAACAACCGCGTTTTGGAATAAGGTAAGCCTAAACACTTGTAGTTTTCATGTTTTAAAAGGTATATTTAGAGAAAGATCACTCCATTTTGTCTTGTTTGTCGCTAGAGAGTTTAGACTCCTAGGGAGGTCAGTTGTGCTCGCACAAACGACTTTTTCCGCCACGACAAATTGGCGACTCCACTGGGGAATCCATTAATGAGAAAGTCTTTTCCTTTGTGTGAACTTTGCTCTGAGAAAATCATTTTTATTTTCTGGTTTTTGACTGTGAGAATTAGTATTTGGGTGGCTTAGCTTTAGATTTAGTTAGATTTGGTTTTTCTTAACTTTTCCAGAGAGACGCACCCTCTGAGTTCTGCACAGTGCGTCTTTGGACGCGCTGTTGCCGTTTGCACAGAGCGGGCCCGCGCCTGTTATAACGGGTTGCCTGCGTCTTCCTGTAGAATTTAGGAAAATTCCATTTTTTGCTTTAATTGCTTTTAGATTTTGATTTTTCTTAGTGTTTTCTGCCCAGATCCTTTAGTACCCTGTCAAAAATTTTCACCTAGACTTGTTTTGTGAGCTTTGAGTGTTTTAGTGGATTTCAACGAAGTTTAGGCCTAGGGTTTGATTTTTGAATAGGTCCTGTAGTGACTTTGACGGTAGAAAGTTGTCCAACCTTAGATCTCTCTGGTTTGTCAGCCTTCTTAGAAGTCGGGCCTGTCGTAAAGTCTCCTTGTGTGAGCAGCTTGCCATTTAAGTTGTCTTTTGGGTCAAATTTCGAATTACTTGTTTATAAAGTGTTGATTTCCATTTTACAAAAGAACAAAAAGATTAGAGTTTTGTTTTGACTAGTTTTTGGTTCTGCAATAAGCTAGTCCTTGATTTGATTGTGATCAAGTAAAACACCTTAGAATAATCATTGTTGGCTTTGCCTCATTAGGATTAATTAGGGTAATTTCCTTTTGATTTGTTTTGTTTCTGAGTGAATTTTCATAGATTTCATAGTTTGCAATTGATTTTTATTAAAATAGATTTATGTTTTTCGTTAAATAGGAAAATACAAAAACATCTTCTTTAGAAGTATTGTTTCAAGTAGCTTTTTGTTTTTGAAAGAGAAAAAGAGTTTTTTTCGTGCAAGTAAAGAGTGGTCATGTTTTTATGCTTGGAAAAGACAAACGAATTGTTTCTTTGATTGTCCTTAATTAAGAAGTTGCTTTTATAAAAAGTGCATTCTCTCAACTTTTTAGTTAAACAAATTCATCGAAAAAGTAAAGTAGTGGGTAAATCATCCTAGGTGCATTTTGTAGTGGTTTCGAGTCGAGTCAACACACCACTGGTTTCACTTCCATCACCTTTTGACTTAAGAAACAACCTTAAAAGTAACGCTTAAATTAAAATTAATCTAGTAATTTTTATTTTTCTAGGGCTCTGAAACACCAACATAGCTTAGGCTAAGGTCTTGGAGTAGGTGAGTACTTAACTCTCCAAGACTACAAAACCAAACAGATAGTTTATCTTGAGTAGATTAAATCCAATTGTTTCAGTTATACTCTGGGAAAGCTCCTCTTAAAGGAGAAGCACGAGCTCGTGTCCGAACCAGTGAGGGGATCATTCCCCCCTCGTTGGGAACGACGCCAGACAGTACGTATTACAAACGGTAAACCTCGGATTAACCATTGTCGAGGAGCCAGGGGTCACTTATCGGTAAACCTTGGATTGTTGTCAAGGAGCCGGTAAGGGGATTGGAGCTTGTTACTCTGCCCTTGCGTGCTGTCGGAGTTTAGACTGTTCCCCCAGGTGTAATTGTTGTGATTGGTAACTTTAGTGACCATAATCTTTAGGGTTCTACCGAGGTGACGGTGGAGGGAAGGTCCCACTGTACCTGGAGCAGACGTCGGTTATACTCACTTGGATTTTCCGGGGGGTTCACTTCACTTCGAGACGGTTAAAGTGGAGGAACTTGTGCTGGTCTATTCATTAAGCAGGTTGCCGGGCTAACTGTTCCACCCGCCATTTCTGTACTGAATCCAGCGAGGTTGGATTTCATCACCAACTAGCGCTTTTGGTCCGGAAGACTACTGTTTGTGTGTGGTTTGACGCTCTAGATTATTTAGGCGTGTGCTTCAAATTTGTTTGCTTCTTTAGAAGACTTTAGGTGGTTTGATTTGAAATTTTTACTTTGTTTTCGTGTGTTGTAGTTAAAAATCTTTAATTGTGGCGGAATTACCGAGACAGTCCCGTAGACTTCGGGGCAAGTCTCCTGAGATTGTTACCGGAATAGATTTGTTAAGAAAACTCTGTAAATCGCGGGGTGAATCTCCTGAAGACATTCCGGGTAATTTAGAAGGTTTAAAGGTCCTTGTAACTCCTCCTAGTGACAGTAGAGTAGGTTCACCTGAAGAAGGAGAATCTTCCTTGGTAGTCCATCCAGATTACCAAAGTTTAGAAACAGGTTACAATCCCGAAACTGTTACAGTTTCCGAGCTTGCTGGTAGTTTTTCATCTGCCAGTGAAACAGGCGAAGAACCTGAAATTTCCGAACCTGTTACTCCAACTTCTAGTGTCCCTGATTCACCGAGAATAGAAAGAATTATCACCGAAAATCTACCTTCTGGTTTGATTGCTATAGAAGAACTTGCTCCAGAGGAGGATATAGGTGTCTCTAACCTTGAAGGTCAACTTACTATTGATCTAAGGGAGCGTGAATCCATATTTTACAGTCCTCCTAGAAGTACTACCTGGTACCTTTCGTTAACCAATTATTTGGACAACTCAGGGGTAGGTTTTTCTCCACCTCGTACTCCTTTTCCACCTAGAGGTATTTACACTCCTGTAAATATGACTGGTCAGTCGTCCGTGTTTACTCAAAGTCCTGAATCTTTTTTACACGGCGGTCCTTCTGTTCCCACTGGGTATCAATCTCTTTCTGGTACCTTTGCGGGGGCATCTCCTCAACCCGTTGATCGTGGGTTATTAATTGGAAACAGTGGTAATGTACCATTGAGTGTAGGAGACATTTACATGATGTCAGGTTCAGTTCCCGTTTCTCAACCTCAAGGTGGCCAATTACCGCCTGGGGGGCAACCGCAGTTAACGCCTGGGGGACAACCTCAAGGTACACAAATCGTGTCTGGGGGGCAACCTCAAAGTCAGTATGCACCTATGGTGCAATACTTACCTCAAGGTCAACCTCAGCCTCAATATGTACCCCAAGGTCAACCTCAGTATCAATATCAACCTCAAGGATGGCAACCTCAAGGATGGCAACCTCAAGGGTATCAACCCCAAAGTTATCAACCTCAAGGATACCAACCTCAAGGTCAAGGTCAACCCCAGTATCAGTATTTACCTCAAGGTTATCAACCTCAAGGTCAATACTCAAGTCAAGGTTATCAACCGCCTCAAGGTCAGTCATATGTTCCAAGTATGGGAACTGCACCTTACAATTATCAATCCTACCCTCAATCTGGTTATGGATCTCAGTACCCTCAACCTGTTACGGGTCAGTACCCTGGAATGTTAGTGTGGGATCCCTCACAGGGTCAACAGGTGTTGCAGCCAAGTGTACAGATGCTTCCTCAAGCTGGACAACCCGTAGTTTCTGGTCCAACCCAGCAACCGCAACCTGTCCAGCCCAATGTTCAAGCTTCTGTAGCTTCGGTAGTTACTCAGCCGACAATTGCACCTAGTACTCCATCTCAAACGGCTGCTGCAACTACCGCTACATCTACCATACTTACTTCTGGAGTATCGACGGCTCCAGTTTCTACTGTCCCTGTTACCGTACCTCAGACATCTTTACCGTTGTCTGGATCTACGATTCAAACCACGGTCCAGATGCCTGTAGGTCAGCCTGGTATAAGTACGGTTGTGACTACTCAACCTCAATTTGTTCAACCTCCGTACCAGGGACAGTACCAACCTGGGCAAGCTGTCCAACAACCGGTTTACCAGTATCAACCGTATCCTGGGTACACTTATCAACAACCTCAACAACCCCAGTACGGTCCGGTTAATCCTGGTTTTCCAGGAGGATATAATATCCCAAATGCGACTCCTGTTCCTAGTTATCCTGGATATCCTCCTCCTGGGGCTGGTATTGTGACCCAGAGTTTTAGAGATCCTAACCGGCAGTTACCGTTTATCGCAACTTTAGATTTACCAGACTTGACGCGCCTAACGAACGATCCAATTCAATATCTTCCGTTCTGGCCGCCAATGCCAAATAAGTTGCCCAGTGATATACCCAAGTTCGAAGGTAAGTCTGGAGAGGATCCGTCCAATCACGTGATGACTTACCACCTCTGGTGTGCTTCGAATTCTATCTCAGATGATTCCATCCGCTTACGTCTTTTCCAGCGTACACTCATTGGTCTCGCGGCCAAGTGGTACATTGAGTTACCACGGGCCTCTTTTTACAACTTTAGCCAGTTAGCTACCTCGTTCTTAACTCACTTTCAGTTGCCGGTCAGATACGATAACGGCACGGAGTTATTAACTTCACTAAAACAATCGACGTCCACGTATATTTCTGATCACATTCATGAGTGGAGACGTCGTAGGAGGTTAGTGAAAGTTTTTATCCCGGACCAAATCTTAGCTGAATGGTTTGTCAAATCATTATTACCGAAGATTACTGAAGATGTAGCTAAGGCCGGAGTAGTTACTGAGGAGCAAGTCATTGCTCAGGCACAATACCTTGACTTAGTTTACACTCAGTCGGGTACGTTACACGAGAAGATTCTGGATCTTCCAAAGTCGAATCAAATCGCTGCTGCTCCTTCGGGATCTCATGCCGCTGATGGTATGATTGGTATCGTGACTACGAAGAGCAAGAAGAAGTCTTCCAAGGCTTCAATACTCCAATTATCACTTTGCCTGATTCTCCGACAGGAGAGTCTTCTCCTCCTGAACTTACCGCCGATATTCACGCTGTAGAGTCATCTACGGCCAAATCAAAAAACGGTGGGAAGAAGAAAGGAAAGAAGAAGGCTAAAGCAGACAAGGCTCCAAAGAGAAAACAGAAAAGTCGGAAACCAATGACGAAAAGCGCAAACCTCGATATCCTTGTCTTATTTGTGAAGAGGATCATTTTACGAGAGATTGCCCTCATCGGGCCGAGGTTGTGAAAATAGTCAAAGGTTCTCCCACTCCTGCTGTGTTAAAAAATCCATTTCCGAGCAGGAGAATAAGATGATAGGTTCTTCTTCGAATGCCAGTGAAGAACCCATTTTGATGATGTCTCATGTGAGGATTGCGACTCGATCGCAAGATTATGGTAGTAAGAATCCTGTTGATGGTAAGGAAGCAGAATCTTCTCACTCTAACCCATCAACCTCAGCTCCTGGTTCCGATCCACTACAGATCGAAAAACCTAACCCAGACTTAGTGATTAAGCCGCCCGCCAAGGGTGTACTTCGAAGGTCTGCTTTCAATCCACATGCGAGAGCAGCCCAGAATTACAACATTGTTGAGGACTTAGCTGTTTCACCCTCAGCAATGTCGGCGTTAGAAGTGCTGCAATCATGCCCAGCACAACGAAAATTGCTTTTGTCGGCTATCGGAGCTGTTGATGTTCAGGACCCGAATCTAATGATCTTCGATCTAGAAAATAGTACACCGCGTCTCCCCCATCAAATGGCTTTCCAAATTCCAGTGATAGTCAAAAACAGGCCTATTCATCGGACTGTGATTGATGAGGGAGCTTCTACGTGTATTATGTCGATTCAATGTTGGAGATCGCTTGGTTCTCCTTCGTTGAACCAATCCCCCACCATCCTTAAGGCCTTTGATGGCCGTGGGTTTCGTCCGTTTGGTATTCTACAAGAATTGCCTATAGGGGTAGAAGGTAAAACCGTTAGTCTGGATGTGGAAGTGGTTGATGCCCCTCTAGACTACAACCTTCTTTTGGGTCGAAGTTGGTCATATGCTATGACAGCGGTCGTTTCATCGGTCTTCAGAGTAATTAAGTTTCCACATAACGGTAAGATCGTGACTATTGATCAGCTGACATACTTTTCATCCGACCCAGCCTCTTCAGAGAGTATCCAGCATGTCGGTAAGACGACAATCCCTTATAGGGACGTTGGTGTAGGTTTAGTTAAGGATTCCGGTTTACTGGGAACTTTTCCTCTCCCTCCACTCAACGTAGACCCTTCATTTGCAACAATTCATATGATTACATCAGAAAACATTATTTATGATGATCCTTGGATTGTCCCATCTGACTCTGAGATAGACTCATTCGGTGATGCTATGCCTTTGAGTCCATATGAAATTGCTTATGAAGCTGTCATGTCTTTTACCGACTTTCATTCAACCGAAATCGACCAAATGAATGTGGTCAGTGAAGAATCACTTTTCACCTCAACCTTAGAACGGATAGCGTTTCCCGAAGTCGTGTCATCTGACGAACAACTTCGCGAAATCCTAAGTGTAGATGATCTACCATGGGAGGATCTCCATCACAGATCTTCGTTTTTACCTAAGGATGATGCATTTGAAAATGATTTTTCATCTATCTTTACCGCTGAATATGTCAAAGACGCTCAGGATCCAACGAAACATTCTGATTCAGAGCTGAATTTAGGGAATATTTCTCGTACTATTCCCATTGATATTTCAGTGAAGCCCGGAATTGAGGAGAACATTCATATAGGTGCCGCATGTACTGAAGAAGAAATCCAAACTTACAAGGCCCTATTCCAAGAATTCCGCGACGTGTTTGCCTGGTCTTACGAGGAAATGCCGGGAATCGATCCTGCCATTGTTGTTCATGAAATAAAGACCTACCCGGATGCTAAACCCGTCCGGCAACGGTTGCGTCAGATTCACCCTCGAAAAGCGGCTGCGATTAAAGCAGAAGTCGAAAAGCTGTTGAAAGCAGGTTTCATTTATCCGATCCCGTTAACGGATTGGGTATCGAATATTGTTCCGGTCAACAAGAAACAAGGAACAATAAGAATCTGTATCGACTATAGGGATATAAATCGAGCTTGTCCAAAAGACAACTATCCTACGCCTTATATCGATCAAATTATTGATGATTGTGCCGGAAGTGAAATGTTTTCCTTCATGGATGGTTTTTCGGGCTATAATCAAATCAATATTCTACCTGCCGATCAACCAAAAACGGCATTCATTTGTCCATGGGGGACATTTGCTTATTGCAAATTACCTTTTGGGCTTAAGAATGCCGGGGCCACTTTTCAACGGGCGATGTCTTATGCATTTCATGACATCAAGCACATTGTGCAACCCTATCTCGATGATTTGCCTGCTCATTCTTTACATCGAGCTGATCACCTTGTCCACCTACGAGCAATCTTTATGAGGTGTAGGCATTATCGAATTCGGTTGAATCCCCACAAGTGTGTTTTCTGTATAGAAACAGGTCGATTGCTGGGATTTGTTGTTTCAAAAGCCGGCATTCGCGTCGATCCCTCGAAAGTCGAGGCTATCATCAAATTGCCTCCTCCTTCGAGTTTGCGCCAACTCCAAAGTTTGCAAGGGAAAGCGAACTTTTTACGCCGATTCATCCCAAACTACGCCGAGGTCACTAAAGGTTTTACACGGTTGTTGAAACAGAACGCACAATTCTTTTGGGACGAGATTGCCCAACAATCTTTTGATGCACTTAAACACGCGTTAACCCATGCACCGTTATTGCATCCTCCCAACTACAACCAAGACTACTTCTTATACCTCGCAGCTTCGCATTCCACCATTGGAATGGTGTTAGTTCAAGAAGATGAATTCGGAGCGGAGCATGTGATATATTATCTTAGTAGGACCTTGAATCCAACTGAGCTAAAATATTCGCATGTGGAGAAATTGGCCCTGGCAGCCGTTCAAGCTGTCCAGCGTTTTCGTCACTACATTCTTCTCCGTAAAACTACAGTTATTTCGGATTGCAACCCTATGATTTATATTTTGACAAAACAACTGCTAGGGGGCAAGTACTCTAAATGGATTGTTATCCTGCAAGAGTTCGACTTGGAGTTCGAGAAGTCCAAGTCTAAGAAATCCTTAGTTTTTGCGGAATTGATGTGTGATTTCCCGAGTGCTGACACAGAGACTGTGGCAGAGGAGTCCATTGCGGACGAATCTTTGTTTCTTATCAGTACTGTAGATCCGTGGTACGGGGATATAATCATTTATCTCCAAACCCAAACCTTTCGGCCTGAAGCTTCCAAAGCGGAACGTCGAAAAATTCGGTTTCAATCCCAGCCATACAAAATTATTGGAGATAC
Organism: Pinus tabuliformis; assembly: GCA_031772625.1. Taxonomy (NCBI): domain Eukaryota; kingdom Viridiplantae; phylum Streptophyta; class Pinopsida; order Pinales; family Pinaceae; genus Pinus; species Pinus tabuliformis. The sequence continues at coordinate 24,715,353 of CM062812.1, forward strand.
ACTTTATCGCCGGGGGGCAGACTTAGTTTTTCGACGTTGTTTAACTCACGAAGAGGCTGAGAGGGTTTTGAATGATTGTCACTCTGGAGCATGTGGCGGTCATATGTCTGGGTATGCCACAGCTCAGAAGGTGTTGCGCGCTGGCTATTTCTGGCCGTCTATGTTTAAAGATTGTATCATTGCAGTCAGGAAGTGCCACAACTGTCAAGTGTTTGATCGCAAGATGCGCGCTCCACCTGCTCCTCTCCACCCTATAATTGCCGTTGGTCCATTCGCCAAATGGGGTATCGACTTTATTACTTGTAACCCTCACTCGGCCGGGGGGCATGCGTATATCATCCTTGCGGTTGATTATTTTACTAAGTGGGCCGAGGCGATGCCTACATTCGACGCAAGCGGCAAAACAGCTGCAGTTTTCGTATTCAATCATATCATAACTAGGTTTGGTGTCCCACAAGCAATCATTACTGACCATGGGAGCCATTTTCGAAATGTCATGATGACTGAGCTTACAAGCCAGCTTGGTTTGCGCCACGATAGCTCTACTCCTTATTATCCGCAAGCCAACGGTTTGGTTGAGTCTATCAACAAAGTTCTAGTTATCATGATCCGACGAACCATTGGTGTTCATCGGTCGAATTGGCACAACATGTTATTTTCAGCGCTATGGGCATACCGAACCTCAGTGAAAAATTCAACAGGGTTCACTCCTTTCCAGCTAGTTTATGGCTTGGAAGCTGTGTTACCCATTGAATGCGAAATCCCATCACTTCAAATGGCTGTCGAATTACTTCCAGCTACTTCCGAAGAGGAGAAACGTTTATTATACTTGGCTAAATTAGATGAGACTCGACGTGACGCTACATTGGCAATCGAGACTCACGCGAAACGAATGAAAGCTCAGTATGATAGAAATGTAACCCCTCGAAGTTTTTCGGAAGGAGACCTAGTGCTATTATATGATCAAGCTAACGATAAGCTAGGTGCTGGAAAATTCGTTCCCATGTGGCATGGACCCTACATTGTAAAGCGAAAGCTAGCAAAAGGGGCTTATGAGCTGGTTGATTTTGATGGGGACTCTTTGGGTAAACCCAGAAATGGACTTTACCTAAAGAGGTATTATGCTTAAATGGTGGATGGAGAAATTTTTAGATAGGTTAGATTTTCTTTCTAGCTAGCGTATTTGTTAGTTTAGTCAGTGTGCTTAGCTTAGAGAGTGTGTTTTTTCGTCATTATTCTGGCTTATCTTGGTTTTACTCTTGATATTGCAGATGTCGACGCCTCTCCAAACATACATTGGATTTGCTGATGGTGCTTGTCGTAGTACACGGAATATCTCTTCCGCAGCTTGGGTTATCTATTCGCCCTCTGACGAGTTAGTTTCTATGCATGGGGTAAGCCTCGGTCAAACAACGAATAACATTGCAGAATACAGTGCAGTGGTTGAATTATTATCCGAATCTATTTCATTTGGAATTCGACGTTTGATAGTGAGGTTAGATTCTGAACTTGTTGTATTACAGCTTAATAGAGTTTATGCCATTAGAAATCCTGTGTTATTAAGGTTGTTTTTGAGAGTGCGTCTCTTGGAACGTGAATTTGATTACATTGAATATCAACATATTCCAAGGTCTTTAAATACATTAGCAGATGCAATTGCTTCTCGAATGTTGGACAGACATTTACGATAATCATGCAAGTAAATTTAAAAACATTTCATCACATATGTTAAACAAGATAAGCCGGTAATAGTGATATATATAGATAGGAGTGTGTCAAAAAATATATACATCGTCTTCGATCATAGGTTGAAAAACACCTTATGATCGGCAAAATGATAGTACAAAAAGTCAAAATGTCACATGTGACTACAAAAGTGACTAGTCAATCACTGGTGGTGCTCTCTGTATGACACCACTGCACGGGCTACCTTACGCAAAAATCTCCTAAACGGTCCAGGGACCGCGACTACAAAACGCTGAAGCCTGATAGGAATGTCGTCCATAGTAGTCTCAGGTATATCTGCCGTGAGACGCTCTAGATCATGCTCCAACTCAGCTAGTACGTCTGCAGCCGCGTCCTGTGGGGCCGGTACCGGTGCAGCTGGATGTAGTCTATCAAAAGGCCGGAGGTTGGCTGGACGCTGTGGACCAACATCTGCATTTTGAAAATTTTTACTGTTAGTTTGAGACGATATATATGAAAAATAAAAAAATACATAATTAGAAAACTTGTGAAAAATAAAGTACCTCTGTCATCCCATTGTTCTCCCTGTGGAAGAACCATGTCCGGATCACCTCTAAAATCCACTCCGGCATACGGAAAGTCCTGTATCGAAAAAACCTGGTCCTCTAACCAGTGAAAGTAACTATCTGAGAATCGAACCACCGCCGCGCCCTCGTCAGGATGCCGGGCCATCACCGCAACCCATCGTATCAGCTTTGGCTCCCGAGGACCCAAGATATCAACAGTGAGTTGCTGAGGGATCAGCATTGGAACTCTCTCCAAGGCAAAGCTCACGACTAGAGGCCCATATCCAAAAGTTTTTAGTCGTCCGTTCTTTGCCTTGGTCAGTTGGCTCTTCATATGAGCCGACACAGCTTCACACCAGTTGAAAATGGTGCCTTGGTAACAGTCAATTGCCATCCGCATTTGGGATCCGGAAGCAATGTGTAAAGCGGCCGCGCCGCAAATTCTGGTAACCGTGAACGCTATGACTTTGAGTTCCGGTAGAGTGATGTGTTTTATCTCTATGCCTTTTGAATGGTGAGCCCCACGTGTGCACCAATCCTCGCGGAGACTATCAAGGGATTGGCCACCCGGCCTAGTCCCCGCAAGACTGAGTTGCTCACCTCTGTTCGGCAAGCCAGTGAGAAAGTATACATCCGAGGGCTCTATCTCGAGCTGGTGCCCTCCTATGTAAAAGCATTGTTCTTGGACGTTCCATCGCTCAACCAGCCATTCCAAGAATCTTACCTGGCCCCTCATGCCCGGTATGGTCCAATATTTGTATAATCCGCATGCTCTTAGGGCATCCAGAGAAGGTTGGTGATTTATTGCAGCTTCATCTTCCTCTACATGCTCTCTTTCTCTCCAGTCTAACATGGTTAATACCCTGCACATCAAAAATAGCAATTAGAAATTGATTTGGGAATTTTTGGTAGTTTTTTGAGAGAGTTGGGGTTTTGAAATGCGCACTTCTCGGAAGACGCACCCCGGCTTTGTAGCACAGGGCGCCCGGACGCGGCTGGCCTGAAGGTGGGCCGCGTCTTCCGACCATTTTCCCGTATGAGAAAAAGTCGGGGGACGCGGGTCACCCGAAGGGCACCCGCGTCCGCCGAGAGGCGCATTCCAAAACCAAAACCCCCCCAAAAAATGAAACTAAGACCTAAAAATTGATTCTAAACGGATAGAAATGCAGAGTAGGATGTGTAAAATACCTGGATGAGACGGCGTTCGATTCCGACGGTCAGATTTTCCGCAGCGACCACGGGAAGTTTCTTGTCAAAAGCTCCTTTTTCAACCTCCAAAGTCAAACGGTAAAAATGATATGGTAAAAGGTCTTTTTATAGGTTTTTTGGATGAATTAGTTCATTTTTTACCATGAAAAGATGTTGTTCGATGTATTTTTGCCTATTTTAAACAGGTATGAGTAATGTGTCGCTTTTGTGCAGGACAAAGGGATTTCAAGGGAAATTGTAATTTTTTCACAAATAAAATATCAGAGTCATCTTTTAAGCCCTTTTCTGACTCCTAAAACATGAAAAGATTGCCGAGCGTTTCTTTTACACTCGTTAAAACGGAATTAAAAGACGGTCCCCTTTTAGCTCTTTTCTGACCGTAAAATCAGGAAAAGATTGCCGGGTTTTTGTCGTTTCAAACTCGATAAGGAAATAAAACGACGTGTCTTTGATCGCTTTTTACTTTTCAGGTCGACGACACTATTATGAAAGTACTCCTTGGTCGCAAGATCAAGCGGTTCCCCCAGGTATTATTTTATACTTTTTCGGGCTTGAGGGACACAAATTTACGAAAAAGTTCAACGTGGAGTCTCCTTTAGTTTTTTCAGACTCTCTAAAATTGAAAAACGCCGAGTTTCTCCTATACTGGGCTCGTTAAACTTTTACAGTAGAGGACCTGTTCAATTACAAACAGGAACGAACCACTCCTTCCTAGGGTTCGAATTTAAACTAGGTTGGACTCGTCCGAAGGATGAGCTTATAATCAAGCATATGTTATCCTCCTCAAGCTTGTTAAAAATAAAGAGGTACTTGCCAGAAATGGTGGGGGAAAAGAGAGAAGAATGAACCTGTTTGTTACCTTTTGTCTCGAAAGAAACTTTATCACCGCTCTTGAACACGACACTTTTCATTCACCTGGGTTGGGAAATCTTTTACCTCACAAGTTGATCAAACCACTTTGAAAGTCTTTAACCGGGTTCGGGGATTAACTTTGAGTTATTCGTCACCAAGCCATCTGTCGTGTCGTTATGTGTTCAAGAGGTCTGCAAGCAAAAACTTTCATCTGCAAAATACTTGTCATCCATTTGACCATCCCTGAGTCAGTCCTTACAGCAACATTTCTTCAACTTGAACAATGATTTCGTGTTGCGGGCTTGCCTGCAACAGGTCGCTTTCTATCGACATCGACACATTATCTAGAAAGATGACTTAGGAATCGACAGTACCTTGAAGTCTGCATGCATCAATGGCAGGTTTCTCGCCTTTGACGTCAGTTTACATCATTGACTTTCGATCAAAGGATTCCGTGAAGTGTTCGACATCAAAACATCTATTCACATTTCACGGGTTGTGCTTGGTACTTTGAGAACCATTGACATTACTGGTGGTTTCTCTCACGCTTGTTAACAGTTTACATCATCGACTGGTAATCAAGTGGTTTCTAACATGTTCGACATCGAATCATTTAATCACATGGCTAGAATCGTACCAATTCGGGAAGTAGAAGTGAAGACCCTGGATCTAGTTTCCACCATCCAGGCTACGAGGAGTTTTGTATTCATTATCTATGTAGACTAATCATAAACAGATGGCTGCGTCCATACTGTGTCTACAAAAGTCTATAAAAATGATGTACTGCAAGATCATTCCTGTATCAGAATAGTTAGTCCATTAGTTAAAGTTTTGAATCTGAGTATAGGAATGCCTACCTCAGTGATGATATAATCTTATACATGTATTTTGTGTTGAAAATTACAGGTTCCAACCAGGCCATCCACAAGACAATCCTTGAAATGATAAAGCGCTTCACCCTTCCTAGAATTACAAAACCCTAAATCTATTCCAGGCTTCGCACTTTAGGGGGCAATCTGTTACACTAAAAAATGTCACCATGACTACTTACAGTTAGTATGGCTCAAATCAACAGTCATACTACCCTTTTTAGGCAAGTCTTATGCCTCTGCTATCCATCTCAAACTCAAAGAAGAGAGAAAGTCTTGTAAAAAATGTGTTTATCTCTGGGGTCGCAGGTTCTCTCGAGCCTTACCTGCGGGGACGCTCATAATGTTCACAAAGTCTGCGTCTTTGGACGCTCTGTATGTCAAAGGACAGGTGCGTCCTTCTGTAAAAGGCAAAATGCGCGAGTTTCATCTTAAAAAAGTTACTTGTGGTTACTTCTAGAACTTTCTAGAGGTCGGTTTGATGATTTGGATGCGCCTCCAGTTGGTTCATGTATCTCTATTAAGGGGGAACTTATCCCATCAATAAGGGAGCTATCCCACCCAAAGAGAGGGATTATCCCATTGATGGTGGACCTGAATAACCTCTTTACAGCACTATAAATAAAGGCATTGAGCCAGAAGGAGGGGAGGTTGAAGCTATACATTTTCTTTGGGTAAATGCTGCAGGAATTAGGACTCCCATTTAGAACCTTGTGAGGAGAGATTGTCTTTGCTTGATTCTACTTGGAAGTGGGTGAGCTTTGTCAAAGTAGAGGAAAACCCTTGATGGACCCTGGGAGGAACTTGCACAACACCAAGGCCAGGTTGTAAGAGTTTCTTTGTTTCGTTATTAATACAAACTGGTTTATTTTTCTCAATAGCTTGTGTTAATGAGTTATTTCATGTGTTCCTTGGTCTGCATGTTGAATATATGTTTTATTATATGAAATGCAAGTGCTTGGTAATTGTTTGATTGTTTGTGGTTGCAGGAATTGACTTGAAGGAGGAGCTCATCCGGATCGGCAAGGACGGACTACAACAACCGCGTTTTGGAATAAGGTAAGCCTAAACACTTGTAGTTTTCATGTTTTAAAAGGTATATTTAGAGAAAGATCACTCCATTTTGTCTTGTTTGTCGCTAGAGAGTTTAGACTCCTAGGGAGGTCAGTTGTGCCCGCACAAACGACTTTTTCCGCCACGACACGAGGCCGCACAAACCCAAATGGTGGAGGATGTTCCAGAAGGTGTCGGGGTGGTGACAGAAATCCCCAAATCACCGCGAACATTGAGGCCCAAGAAGGATACAAAAGAAATGGGCCCAGCACGCATGTCCCCAAGGAACCCATAGCACAGCAAACTATCCATGGAAGAGAAGGGGAAAGAAGTCACAATAGAAACAGATGAGGAAGAAGAAGATTTACAGGCCCTGATCACCGTAGCAAAAGAAGAAGAAGACGTGGAGGAGGATATCCAACCATTGCGCTCTGCAACAAAACTGCCTACATATGTCCCTCCACGAAAAGGGAAAACCAAAGTGCCGAAGGACTTGGACGAAACGAAAAGCTCACTCCAAACCCCGCTCCTCCCCGATGGCATTGTATTTGAGGGCACGCACCTAGGCCGCGTACCAACCATGAAATTTGAAGACTTGGACCTCGCTAACAGCGAGAAGTTCTTACACCTAGAGACCGAGAACTTAATGAAGCAGAACACCGTGGGGGCGGTGATCACGTTAGAGCCATGGAAATGGTTGTGCGGTGTAGAAAAGGCTGGGTTGTTGCACTTGTTATGGATACCACATTTCCACCGCGCACCGATCACCATTTTCGTCATCAGGCAGTTGCTTTTCCTGGTGCATGATGGGTATCTATGGCTAGAGGAGCCTATTCCCATCACGGCAGACCTCATTCACCATATCTCTTGGCTCCCCTATAAGGGAAAGGACCCCGTGACGATAGCCGAAAAAGGTAGCTATTTGGCTCTTGTAGAAGCCATGAAGGCAAAATATAAGCTGGAGAAGAAGAAAAGGGGTGTCGCAATCTCTAACATCAAGGACAAAGGGGTGCACATAGCAACCCAACTCTTGGACGGAAAAATTATGAGAAAGTGTCACACCGGTGAGGTACCAGCGCGGTGGTTGCACTAGCCGAGCAGTGTGCAGTGGGGGTCCAGCTAGGAATTTTTGACAAACTGTTGCGAAGCCCAGGAGCAATGTAAGACCTTGCACTATGCGTGGTTTCTATTATCCATATTTCTAGTAGCGGGAGAACTGCTGGAGGACAGTCAATTCCCCAACATTGACAGAGAGTTACCAGAGGCCGCGAAGTACACTTCGCTCTGGGCCACCAAGGACACGAAATGGATTCGTGACACCAAAATTTTCTGGGTGCTCATGGAGGCAAGCATCTAGATGTGGATCAATCAGAGGTCGTGCCTGTCACCTACGGTGCACAATAGTCTGCAGAGTTTTGCAGACTTCAAAGCTGATATGCACAACATTTATATCAGGGCGCGAAAGGATCTGGCAAAGCAGTGGACGAAGCTACCATTTTTAGCCACTGGCAATGCGATTTTTACTGTCTTGGAGACATGGCCTCCCGAATGGCGTGCCCCAGACCTAGCACAACTATAGAGGGCGGCAGCACAGAAGAAAAAGGACGATGCCAAGCTGCACTTCACCCAGTTGGCAGAGAAAAGACGGAACAAAAAAGCAACAGCTGCGGTAAGGGCAGCGCGAGAAGCAGCATAGAAAGCCGCGGAGTAGAAGAAGGTTGTAGAAGTAGCAGTAGTAGCATAGGAGCAGAGGCAACAATGCAGAAGAAGGTTGTAGAAGTAGCAGTAGCAGGGCAGGAGTAGAGGCAGAAACGGCATAGGCATACGAGGGCCAAGCAATGTCCTCAGGGCAGGAGGAAGAGGAAACAGAAATGGCAAAAGGGAGTGCAGACCCAGGGGCCGTATCTACATAGTTAAAGCGCCCACGCATCACAGAGAGATCAGGCCCAAGGAAGAAGGTCAAGGCCTCGAAGTTGGCCATTGACCAAATCACCTTAACCGAAGGTGATCTCCATGAAATAGGCGAGACAGTCCGCAATGTCACAAGTGAAGCGCCTCAGGAGTTCATGCAGGAGCATCATACTATGTTGGGGGCCCTCAGGGCATAGCTACAGGAGTTACAGGTGCAGCCCTCTCAAGAATGTACCTTGTCAACACACATCACAGCAGGAAATTCAGAAGCAGAGCAAATGTTGCACGCAAGGATGGAAAACACAATAGTGTTTCCAGAGGGAGCTCTAGTGTCGTCCAATGCGATGGATCGGTTGTCTCTTAGCATGATGAAAGAACTTGGCCTTAACCTGGCTGCCCTTCCCCAAGAAACATTGTATCAGTTACAAGATGAGATACCAGCAGAGCTATGGGCCAGGAAGAGTTGTGCAATCTAGGTTCTTAGCGAGCAAAAAATAAACATAGAAAAGTTCAGCTTGCAGCACGACGAGTTTGTGTCGCAAAATCAACATTTGGTGCACATGGTAGACGACGCTTGCCGACACATCCCGGAGCTGGCCATTGTAGCAGATCTACTGGTAGAAGTGCGGATCCACAGTTTGGCAACTAGAGTCCATGAGGCCAGGGAAGAGATGACAAAGGTGCAGCTAGAGTTGAATCTCCAAATCGTCGAGCTACAGTTAAAGGAGCAACCTTCCACTCCCCTAGAAATCAGAGAACAGTGCGCCAATGCTATTGCAGCAGGGTTGGAAGAAATTGGAGGTGTAGTACACGATTGTACCAACATGTTAGAATAGGCACTTGAGGTCCTCACGACTTTGCAGGAGGACCCCAACATCCAGCACCTAGAGACAGAGGCGTGCAAACTCCAGCAGCAATACGATAGTGTCTGAGAGACTACACAGACGGTAGTCCTCACTCAGCAGCTTGCAAGGATGCAGCAATCCAAGGCATTAAAGGAGCAAATGGATGCAGCGCATCATAAGGAAGCAGTTCTCAAAGCATGCATTTAGCCATGGATTGACGATGCCTTCACAATCATAGCGAATATTGAAGGAAAGTTCACGCACATTCAAGGGATGCATGATCAGATGCAGGGTGGCACGCTGAACACAGAGGTCACAGAAGAATGGATGCAGCAGGTTCAACAAGCAGTAGCTCAGTGCGCTACGGATATCAGGACCATTCAAGACCAGTTGGAGGGACTCCACGCCAAGATCGCCATGCCGACAAAGTGACTCGAGGACGAGTCACGATGTTTGTGTTGGGGGCTTGTTGGGCATAGAATCCCCCCACAGCATGTTTTGGGGCTCAAAGCCCATGTTTTGAGTGATATTATTGTAAAGCTCCGCAAATTGCGAGCGCAAAATGTATGTTAGAGTCATAAGGTTGTTGTTAGGGTCCCACACTAACCCCCTTATTTATGTAGTGGGATCGATTCATAGTTATAGTTAAGTAAAGAGTCAATAAAGCCCATATTAATAATTGTAAGTGGTTAACCCGCATTTAATGATGAGACCACAGTTAGTTGCAAATGGGCCATGGTATTAGATAGATGGTATTAATAAGAACCATGGTATTGCTCCATGGTATTGCATGTATGAGTCATATATAAAGGATAGAGACTCCCTGCGAGGAGCATCGTGTCTTATTTTGTAATTGAGCTCTACTCTATTGGAGGTTGCCCCCTCGAAGAGGCAAGTGAACATTGCTTTCTGAATAATAAAATACCTGTTGTTCTATGTTCTGGGTATATTTTTGCACATATTTGGTATTCTTGTATCGTCTTGCAGGTTAAGAGCATAACAAGTGGTATCAGAGCGCTTTCCAAGGCCGGTGGGATCTCCATTTTTTAGCAAAAAAAAAATTTGGCTAGAGATATGTTCCGGCGTCTTTAAACCACGAGATCTGTCATTGAGCGCATAAACCTACGAATTTGGGGAGGCATGCACGCAGGAAATAAAAGAGGTGGTCATGCTTGTTGGACTCCCTTGTAACCCCTGTGGGTACCCCTTTGAGTAGTAGCGCATTAGACAGAACCGTGCACGGACTGTCTTCCAAGTACCCTTTGGTATATCGGAAGCCCCCTAGCTCCCTTGAAACCTCGCCATAGATAAACCATCGGCCGTCTTGCTGCTACAGTACATCGAGAACAGCACTCGGAGAGATTACTCACCCGTACGATAGGGTAGTCGGGTTGTATGGCTAAGGGTACGGTTGATCCTCCTTAGTTAGTGCCCTGAAAAATTGGGCCGAGTACTACTGTCAGACCCTTATGTATATTGCGATCTGTAGCACCTGACACTCCTCGAGACCATACTTCCCTTTTCTATCTCTAGATCACGCATAATCTCTGCTAGATCACATCTCGCAAGTGGGGTTTTGCAACAGCCGCAGCAATCAGTCCCGCAGTTCAGATTTAACAGAACAGCCATTCAGATCTATTGATCCATCAAATCCGTCGCAGCAATTTGTTCCGTCGCTCAGATCTATCTGATCATCCATTCAGATCTCTCAGATCCACCAAATCCGCCATCCAGATCTGAGTAGTTGTGTGGGTTCCTATACTGGGGCGTGATTTTCGCAGGACTTTTGGCAGCATTGACATTTCGGGGATTTGGCTACTGCAGTATTCCTAAACAAGGAGTAAAACTCCATTAGGAGTTTTCAAAAAAAAATAAAAATAAAAATAAAATAAAAATAAAAATAAAATAACATAAAAATAAAATAAATAAAAAATAATAATAATAATAAATAAATCTGAGACCCCCCGGGATCTTATTGGTGACCTAGCCCATAAGAATCAGGACGACGAGCTGAGCAAGGTGGTACCATTCAATTGTTAGTGCCAAAAAAACAAAAAACAAAAATCGGGTGGTCCCAAATTTCAAGTACATCGGATCGGTGCATGGTAGAAACTAGAGCTCAAGCTATGGCCAATGAGAAGATCAACAAACTTGAACAAGCCTTGAAAGACATCCAAGACCAGCTGGCAACAATAACTACAACACTCTCTAAGGGCAAGGTAGAAGCCCGCGAGGAGGTGTATATTGGTAATGAACATAGTGAGGGTGAGTCTAGCCACTCTCTTCACCTCTGGGGCATCCACCAACAATCCCGTCGGCGACCACCCAAGCTAGATATGCATAAATTTGATGGTTCTCACCCAGCAGCATGGATATCACAAATGGAGTAGTATTTCAATCTGAATTACATCTTGGATAATGAGACTCAGCTTATGGTGGGAAGCATGTACTTGGACAATGAAAGATGGCAATGGTGGCAATGGCATCAACGTTGCAATGGAAGGCCCTTGACTTGGAACACCTTCAAAAAAGATCTTATAGAGCGCTTTGACCATGACTCTGCTTTTTTGGGTCGTCTCACTAAGCTCCGACAAACTGGCACGGTGGATGAATATATTACAGCCTTTGAAGCCTTAACTTTCCGCACTATGGGTCTCCAAGATGAGTTCTACATGGAATGTTTTATAAGTGGTCTTAAAGAGGCCATACAAGCTCACGTCTGACTGCACCACCCTCCCACATGGTCGGAGACTTGCAAGGTAGGTCATAAAGTTGAACGTGCATTAGCGGCCCAGTCCAATTGCCCAAATTTCACCACCAAGGGTCGCCCCCCACAGGCTCACAACACTACTCAAACACTTAAGGTTAAAAAGGTGTCACTTGCAGAAATGGAAGAAAGAAGAAAGCAGGGATTATGTTATTACTGTGATGAAAAATACTCCCCCGGTCATAAATGCAAGGAGCCCAAATTCTTTCAAATTGATGGTACTGATTACAGCTCATCGGAGGAAGCCCCACCACTTGAGGAACCTAAGGAGGAAGAAGAGGACAACCAGAAGGACAATGTCCCTGACGAACTAGTTATTTCGCTGCATGCTTTGGCAGGGATTTCTTCACCTCAAACTCTCAAAATCAGAGGTTTTATTAAGCATCGCCCAGTAGTAGTCTTGATTGATAGTGGAAGTACACATAATTTTATCCATCAAAGAGTCGCGGAAGCAGTGCATTGTTTTGTACGAGCAGTTTCTAACTTCCAAGTCCAAATTGCGGATGGGGGAACAATGAAATGTGACGGCCGCTGTGAAAATGTCAAACTTCAAATGGGGGATTATCAGTTGAAGACCCACATGTTTTCCATACACATGGGAGAGTACGACATTGTCCTTGGTGCTAAATGGTTTCGCACACTTGGGCCAATCACAATGGATTTCCAGGAGTTATATATGAGCTTTAAGCAGAACAACCACACACATACCCTCCGCGGACTCCAGGTGGGAGCTCCCTCTATCATCAGCTCACATAGGATGGAAAAATTGTTAAAAAAGGGCCATCATGGAGTTATAGCTCAATTTAATGCCATCCAGGCCTTCGAACCCAATTCTCTTCCGATTCATCCTGAGATGCAACAGATTTTAAATAACCATCTGCCAATCTTTGACAAGCCTCATGAGCTTCCACCCTCGAGAGGGGAACATGATCATAGCATCACTTTGGTCCCAGGGGCCCAACCACCAAATGTGCGCCCATATAGATATCCGTTCACCCAAAAGAATGAAATAGAAAAAATAATCAAGGAACTTTTGGAAGCAAGCGTCATTCATCCCAACATTAGTCCTTATCCATCACCAGTGGTCATGGTGCTCAAGAAAGATGTGGAATGGAGTATGTGTCCAAACTTCAGGACCCTCAATAAGTTGACAGTCAAAGATAAGTTTCCCATCCCGATTGTTGATGATTTTCTGGATGAACTAAATGGGGCTCAATTCTTCACTAAGTTGGATCTTCGCTCAGGCTACCACCAAATTCACATGAAAGAAGTCGACATTCCAAAGACTGCTTTCATAACTCATGAAGGCCATTATGAGTTCCTAGTCATGCCATTCAGTCTTTTTAATGCCCCATCTACTTTTCAGAGCCTTATGAACCACCTCCTCAAACCATATCTCAGAAAATTTGTCCTTGTTTTCTTCAATGACATCCTCATCTACAGTCGCACTTGGGCCACACATCTTCAGCGTGTAGATCTACTCTTGCAACTGCTCTGCAAGCTTAAATTATTTGTTAAGATGTCCAAGTGTTCTTTTGGCATGGAAGAAGTTGAGTATTTGGGCCACATTATGGGGCGTGAAGGTGTCAGGGTGGACCCCAAAAAGATCCAGGCAATGCAGGATTGGCCTCAACCTAAGACCTTGAAGAGCCTGAGAGGATTTTTGGGTCTCACGGGCTACTATCACAAATTTTTCCGCAATTATGGTCGCATTGCGAAGCCCCTCACTCAACTCCTCAAGAAAAATTCATTCCTCTGGAATGATGAAGCACAACAGGCCTTTACAGCTCTCAAAAATGCCATGTGTTCCACTCCAGTCTTAGCACTACCTAACTTCACCAAATCTTTTGTCATTGAATGTGATGCTTCGGGTATGGGTATTGGGGCGGTCTTAATGTAGGAAGGTCGACCCTTGGCCTTCACAAGCCAACAACTAAGTGGGAAGAATTTGGGACAATCTACCTATGAGAAGGAGATGATGGCCATCTTACATGCAGTAGATACCTGGCGACCTTACTTATTGGGGTGACGTTTCCAAATCCGCACAGACCATCACAGTATTAAATATTTTTTGGAGCAACGCCTATCCTCACCACAGAAAAATAAATGGCTTTCCAAAATGCTTGGATATGATTATGAGATCATTTACAAGAAAGGGCACAAAAATATTGTAGCAGATGCATTATCTCGCAAATTTGAGGAGGAAAGTACCCTGCTCGCAATTTCCCTTCCCATTCCAGAATGGATTGAAGAGGCTCGCAGGGGATGGTTTTCACATCCCTGGCTCTCCCAACTCATTACTCAATTGCAGGCGGATCCAAATTCGCCAGGATGAGATTCTTCGCTACAAGGATAGAGTCATAATATCACCAACATCCACCCTCAAAAGCCCCATTTTGGTAGAGTTTCACTCATCCCCCACTGCAGGACATTCAAGCTTTCAAAAGACGTATGCTCGCACTAGAATATCATTTTTTTGGACTGGCATGAAAAAGGAAATTCTTACTTTTGTAGCGGAATGCGATGTCTGTCAGCGCCACAAAGGGGAGATAGTCAAAGCACCAGGCACATTACAACCATTGCCCATCCCGGCATCAATATGGACGGAGGTTTCTATGGATTTCATTACAGGTCTTCCAAAATCAGGAAACAAGTTAGTCATCATGGTGGTTGTGGACCGACTTTCTAAGTATGCTCATTTTTGCTCCATACCCCACCCTTTTACACCAACTTTGGTCGCTCAATATTTCATGGATCAAATCTTAAAATTGCATGGCATGCCCACTTCTATTGTGTCTGATCGTGACCCGATCTTCACCAGTAATTTTTGGCAAGAACTCTTCATGCTACAAGGTACCCAACTAAAACTCAGTACTTCCTATCATCCACAAACAGATGGTCAAACTGAAGCAGTCAACAAATGTCTGGAAACCTACCTTAGGTGTTTCACTTCAGAAAAGCAACATCTTTGGGTACAGTGGTTACCTCTAGCTGGATCGTGGTATAACACCAACTATCATGCCACCACCAAAGTGACTCCCTATGAAGCAATTTATGGTCAAATCCCTCCTTCCCCTACTTCTTATATCAATGGGTGCTCAAAGGTACAAGTAATGGATCAACTCCTACAGAACCACACAACTATGATCGCCCATCTTAGAGAGAATCTTCATCAAGCTCAAAACAGCATGAAGCAACAGGTAGATCAGCATCGCTCAGAACGCCAATTTCAAGAAGGGGATCAGGTATTTTTGAGGTTGCAACCATATAAGTAAACATCACTCAAAGACAAGGGTTGTCATAAACTATCTCCAAAATTCTACGGACCGTATCAAGTACTTTAGCGCATTGGAGAAGTGGCCTACAAGCTAGCGTTGCCACCCACTGCAAAAATCCATCCAGTTTTCCATGTCTCATGCCTCAAGAAAGTGATCGGGAACAATTGCAGAATTCAAACTAGTCTACCTAGATTGGATGAAGAAGGGTCAATCTGGCTCCAACCTGAATAGGTCCTAGACACACGAGAATGGCACCTGCGTGGCTGCATGATCAAGGAAGTCCTCGTCAAGTGGAAAGACACCTCTCCAGAAGATGCAACATGGGAACCAGCCACTATTCTTCAGCAATTTCCGCAACTTCAGCCTTGAGGACAAGGCTATTCTTATGGGGGAGGGCATGTTAGGGTCCCACCCTAACCCCCTTATTTATGTAGTGGGATTGATTCATAGTTATAGTTAAGTAAAGAGTCAATAAAGCCCATATTAAGAATTGTAAGTGGTTAACCTGCATTTAATGACGGGACCACAGTTAGTTGCAAATGGGCCATGGTATTAGATAGATGGTATTAATAAGAACCATGGTATTTCTCCATGGTATTGCATGTATGAGTCATATATAAAGGATAGAGACTCCCTGCGAGGAGCATGGTTTCTTATTTTGTAATCGAGCTCTGCTCTATTAGAGGTTGCCCCCTCGAAGAGGCAAGTGAACATTGCTTTCTGAATAATAAAATACCTATTGTTATATGTTATGGGTATATTTCTGCGCATATTTGGTATTCTTGTATCGTCTTGGAAGTTAAGAGCATAACAATTGTCCGCCCTAAGTTTGAATGTAATGTCAGCCTACCCATGGTCCACGGACCATGGGATTGTATAAATAAAGCAAGGCTCTGAGTTGTAAAGACACCATCATGATCATAGAATATAATGGATAAAATAAGATAGTAAAGCATAGAAGAAGAGTCTACGTGTGTCTTGGGCCGTAGCAGTAGAAAGAGGCTCTGTAGCTGAGTGCGCAGAGCCCTAGTAGAGTCCGCAGCTGAGTGCGCGGACCCCTGCAGCTGAGTGCATAGGGTAGAGTTGAGTCTGTAACCGGAGAAGAGATTAATAAATAAGGGTTTTTTTTACCAATTATGTGCATCTGTTCTGAGTTATTACATGTTTGATATCATTTGAAATTATATTGTTTATTTACTACGCGCACTTGTATGTATTGTGAATATTGTTAAGTATAATTGAAAGCGTACAAATAAGCTAAGTTAATCAACTAATATCAAGCTACTAGTAAGGACTTGGGTAATAACATGTTCGGCCCCCCGAGTAGGGCTGCGCGAAGGCAGCATCTCAGGCTGCGAAGTACAGGGAAGTGCGCATAGCAACGTATGCAACCGCGGACCACTTGAAACCATCAGACATCTCCAGGGTGCGAAACCTAGTTCTAGCGCCCTCCCATACTACTTCGGGTGAGACCTCAGTTTGCGCTCCGTAGACTATTGCCGAAAGGGCTAGTAGTACTTGGATTTGTTTGGCTAAATCACCTTCAAACCTGGGTCAGGCCCCAACAAGCCAACAATTACTCCTAGTTTTTGTCTAAGATACTCAAATGTCTCTTTGGGAAATAGTTTGGTATGTATAAAATATGTTCCTTCGTCCCAAAATACTCTAACTTGATATTCTTTTATGTGACTTGCTCCCTTAGAAATTGAAACTTGATATGAATATGCTTGGTCTTGGAATGCATCACTAGATTCTTGAAGATGTTTATTGCATTGGTGTTGTCACAAAGTATAGAAATAGGATCATCGTATTTTTCTTATATGTCTTGCAATGTTTGGTTCATTTATAGGATATGTGTACAACATCTTGTGGCTAAAAAATATGTTGCTTCTATTATAAACAAGGATATAATTTGAAGATTTATTCCTGCTCAACAAGGATACTAAGCAGTCTCCCAAGTAGAAGGCTACTCCACTTGTACTTCTTCTATCATCTATAATTCCTACCAAATATGCATTTGTGTAAGCTATAAGTGTCTATTCCTTTATTTTCATATACCACAACCCAAATTCTATTGTTCCTTTGATATATTTGAAGATCCTTTTCACTACTAGAACATGAGTTTCTTGAGTTTCCTTTGGTGTTGTTTAAAACCATGCAACCTATCCAACTGCTTGCATTAAATCTAGCCTTGAAGTTGTCACATTGAGTCGGCTACCAATCATTGATCTATAAAGTCATTGAACCACTTCCTTGGATTCATCTTCTTTACTCAACTTGCATCTGGTGGCCAAAGGATTGCTCGTAGGTTTACAGTCTTCCATTTTGGAAGTCTTCAACATTTATTTGTTGTACTTAGTTTGAGAAATGAAAATTCGTCCATCTAGTTGAGATATATGAAGTCCCAAAAATAAAGTCAACTCCCCACGCAAAGACATTTCAAACCCCTTCTGCATCTCTTTTGCAAAGTTTTGACTTAATATATCATCATCACTTCCAAAGATGATGTCACCAACATATGCTTCAATGATGATCATATTGTCTTGATCTTCCTTTATGTAGAGATTTTCATTTCCCTTTATGAATCCTTGTTGTTGAAAATAACTATATAATCTTGAGTACCAAGCTCTAGGGGCTTGCTTAGGTCCATTTAGGTACTCAATATTGGACAGGTATTTGCAACATCAATGTAAAAACCATCAAGGGGACAGAATTCAGCCCTTAAGAACATCAACATTCTAATCAATAATATAAACCTTCAAAAGGTGTGTCAAGAATCATTTCAAAATAATCCAAAAAAGAAATCAAAATCATCCAAAAACTCTTCAAAAATGTGCCAAAAATCCTTCCCATGAAGTTTTTTCTAAATCAATTCCCCTTCACTTCTCTTTCATGAGGTATATACCTAAGAACACCTTTTCTTCACTTATTTGAACATATCTGAAATATCTTGAGAAAATGACTTGAATATAAACCTAAGAACTCCTCATGCCTATCTATAGTTCATTCAAGGTTTATACTGGGTTGATTTGTCCACTAGCTGGGTCAAATTGTCTACCAATTGGATTGGCTTGTGCAACTGGAAAAATGTATAATAAATATTTGAAAAATCATTTCCCCTAAACTATGAGGAGTTTGAGGGAGTTCCATATACCATTGGAAAGGCCTCAAAATAATATTTCTAACCATATATATTATGCTTCCCCTTGAGCTAGATAAATGGAGTAAAAACGCATTCAAAGATAGGGTATCAAAATGGGGAATCAAAAATCCAAAAAGAAAAATTCAAAATATGTTATTTTAATGTATAACTTTATCTTTCATTTGGATAGCCTTTGAAATTAATGGCAACTTATTTCAATAATCTTGGTGTGTATTTTCCTTGGGAAATTACCCCCTCAAACTTTGAATCAAGTTCGGGGGAGTGTGTGGTGTAGCTGGCCTATTGTTGGGCTGAGAGTTGACGTCCCTCCTTCAATTACCAACCATGTAAATTCAATAATATAAGTATCTAATTGTGCACATTTGGATCTGAGGCTATGACAACCTTGTTCTATTAATGATTGTGAATGTAATCTTACATTTTCATGAGTGAAGGCTTGAATTTTTTCCTGACAGTCATCACTAGTTATATTTGATACAATGGTCTCAATGATGGTAGCATAGTGGAGTTGTTACCCTACTTATGAATTATCAGTTATTTATATGTTGGTAGTTGAGTGCCTACATGGAGTTACTTCATGTTCATATCCTATGGAAATGGTTGAAAAATATAAATATTTGCAATATTTCTATGTTGCTCACTATTTGGATGATAATTTTGAATTATTAACCTAGAATCCATTATATTGAAAAAAAATTCAGATTAAAATTATTAAAACCTTAGTTACAAACTTGTTTCACTTGTTGCAGTCTCTTGATTAGGCCTCAGTTACCTCCTTCAAAAAAAATTGGTGTCTGGGCTAACACCAAAAGCCATAGAGAAACCCCCTAAATTCCCAATTTTCCTTGCCTCATTGTGCACTAAAGAAATACAATGATCTAGGTTTGTATTGGAGAAACCTCGTAAAACACCAATGGGGAGGACCTGATGGACCACATACCTAAGCATATCTGGTAGATCCATGTGGGCCCACGAAGATGCTACATGGTAGTGAAAAATGATGTGACCTACTTTTGTGATGACTAGGCGTTGCCACATGGATATTACCTGGATGTGGGTGATGTGGCAGTGTCATTGTGGATGTGTCGTGGGTCTAAGAATCCAAGATATGGGGTTGGAAAAGGGTGTAGTTCCATGTGAAATCCCAGATGGGTGTTGGATGTATTTTCCCTTAAACAAGCATGGATCCAGGGATCTAGAGGTCAAGGAATGTAGAAGGGGAGAAATTGCGTTAAACACCTGAATGTACAACAAACCTGATATAATGGGAAAACGTCGCAAAACACAGAGGGGAAGGACCTGGTGGGTCCTGCATATAAGTAGATGTGGCAGTGTCCATGTGGATAACACCGCCTACTGCTTACTGCCCCATGCCTGAGATGATGTGGTGACAGCCACATGGAGGCCACATAGGTAACTGCAAAGAGATGGAACCCTTTTGTTGACATGGCCGCCCAATGTAGATGTGGCCTAATATGATTTGTAAAACTCCAAAGGGGTATAACTTTTAATCAAGGATTTGTATTGAGATAAAAATATATATTTCCTAAAATCCCTCTACGAGCTGAACGTGATGGCGACATTTTTTTGTTTTGAAAAAGTTGGAAATAGAGGATTTTTATAACCCCATCCCCATAACAAACCTTGGAGATTAGGTTAAATTCAGCAAGTAACACCTTCCGCAACCTAAGAAAATATAAGGGGATGGGAGGGACTGTTTTAGTTGCCAATGGTGCAAGAAGTGGTCAATCTTTTATTTCACTAAGTGAATGATGTGACTATGCTCAAAACTAATAAACCAGGGGATAAAAGGTTAATGCCTCAGTAGGCCAACTCAAGAAGTAATTAAGGACATTAGGGGTGGGAAATAAAGGTATAAAAAATATCCTTTGATGTTATTTGATTTGTGCCATCAACCTCATCTTCATTGTACCCCAGTTATAAGAGGTGAAAATATATGCACTATGAAGATACAAATTTGATGGATTTAGGTCTCCATACCCAAGTAGAATAATGATCCATTTTTCAGCAAATTCATAGATGTATATCATCAATATTCAATTCTTTGTAAGGTCATTATTCTCTTGAGAAATAATGTTGAAAACACACCCATGTATCTCTACTATCTCTTTCTTGGTATGTTGATTCACATAAAAATTCCAAAACCTAATTTATTTCATTAGTGTTCTTGACTAGAGCCAAGGAATAAACTAAGATCTTTTTATTATTGTTCTTTACTATGTATTGTCTCTATAGTTTTGAATCCTTCTTGATTTCCCATTGCAAAAACTCATATAATGTCATGTTGATAGTTAAAAATAATCTACAGTGTGCTTTACATTGCATCATGATCATTGAATTATATTGGATATCATTCTCTTTTAGCGAACCTCCTCCATACTTGAAGCATAACCTTCCTTTAGTTAATGGCCAAAATTATCAACACAATCCTCATAAAAATGTATGCCCAACTCTCACCACACCACTAACTAGATCCACCAAGAATATGTCAATGGGTATACAAGGTCAAAAGTGAATTGATCTATTCAGAACTTACAAATGAAATAGAGAGAGAAATTCTAACAATATAAGATATAGCACCCTTGATACCAAGATTTTTTTCCTCGACAAGACATTATTCATATGGCCTTCATGACAAATAATTATTATGTAAGGCCATGTATGACTCGTGGGTGAGAGAAAACTCCAAGCTAGGTATGAAATTTGACCCAAGGAATGAAAGATTGGTTGAACAAATGTAGAATCAACTAAGTGAGGAAGGCATATAACATTGTTGAGTACTCAATTGACCTTTTAATTTTTTTAAAGTTTACAATGCCACTTCTTTTGCATAATATTAATCTTGATATTGTTTCAATGGTTTCATTAACATCCCTTAGCTTTCTTTCACTTATTAATTCATGTCTAAAATAAGCCATAACTAAAAATATATATACTAAAATGAAATATATCTTCCTTCAGATAAAAATAAAAGAAGAAAATCAAACAAAACACATGTTTCTAAGAGAACCAATGAACCCATCGACAATCAGTGGAATTGCTCGAGTCTTGTCCCTCCAAATTTTGAAAATATCATCGATTGTTGAAGAGGTCATTGGTATTTGGCATAATTGATTGATTTGTGAGTTTTAAAATTTTAAAGACATTGTCAATATTTGATGAACCATCAGTATTTGAAAAAATTTTGGTGTATCATATCCAATGAAGACAATGAAAAATTCGAAGATCGTGGATGAGGTCATCGACATTCAATGAAATCCTTGAATCATTCACCAGTAACATCAATTAATTGATTGTCATGTGGGTGTGGTCTAACGGTTAAGTGGGGAGGTTTGGTTCCCACAGATAAATTTGTCCAATCCTGAGCAGGACTATGTATGCTTAAAATCTTCTCTGATGCAATTTCTTCAATTGAAAAAACATATCCTACCACTAAGCATTAAAATATTAGTTGTTGAATTATGTGATTTAGAAACTCTATCCCTTAGAACCTTAAGGATTCTGAAAAGGTGTTTGTTGTTTCTTTGAGCCTCAGACACAAGTTCTATTTCAATTTCATCAATATCAATTCATGTCTATTCTAGTAAAAGAAAAAATCTTTCACTCTATCTCGTATGGCTAGTTTTTTAAGTCTGTTGAATAAGATGTTTAAATTCAATTGTTGCAGGAAAATGTCTCCCATGAATACCTCATTCCATCAATTTCCAAGAAACCAAAAGCTAAAGGGAAGGATCCAGTAGAGGCATCAAGCCCCACCCATAAAATGATAAATACCAGTAATACATCTTCCTCCACAGAATTTAACTATGCAATCCCCGAGCAGAAACAAGTGTGGGAAAACATTCAAATACTAGGGTTGAATGATTTGCTTCTCCAAGTTCAATAATCAAGAATACCTAGAAACAAGAGCACACAGTGACGCGAACCTATAAATAGTAGATGATGAAATTTTTGGGTTCATCCTATGGTATGGGGTGCATTCAGATGTAGCAAGGACACTATTTTTCCTTTGCACAAAGGCAAAATAATGAATCATCAAGTAGATAGTTTGCAAAGTATGTACAATAATGAATGAAAAAGGAGAATGTACTAGAAATTTCTTGCGACAAGATGTTTCCCAATATTATAAAACATGAGATACCAATGTTTTTTTGAATGCATGTTTTGTGGTAAGATTCTATGAGATATATTATATTCGAAAAAAATTAGCCAATTAGTGGAAGGAAGACAAGAGGTTCTTCAATATGATAAGAGACAAGTATTCCACTATTTGCTTGATGGAATCCTACATGTATCATATGATTTTAAGTTGCAAGTTGTATGGGAAAAGGATTTTTCCTAAATTTTGAAAGAATGGGTACCAATGTCCTATACCATAGTCATGTAGAGAAAAATATTCAACGTAGTAGTAACTATCTCCAAGCCTAGCCTCTTTGTATAAAGCTTGTGGAATCCCAAAATCCCTAAAGCAAGTACAATGTCTTCATTTTTCTATCTTCTTACCCATCGTTATCACGAAATTATAAGTTCTTAGACCCTCTTGTACATGTATTCTACATTATTTTATAGGAAAGAAAGTATAAGAATTTTTATTCCCAAATATGTGAATCTTTCTTAGCCCCCTTGTGTAGTCTCATTTTTGGACAAGAATGTCCAAGGTTATCCAAGCAGGCAAAAAAGATACTTGTGTACATAGGTAATTATTATTTGGAGAAGATTCATACCTACATTAGGATATATGGAGCCACTTACCGCCTCATATTCTACCTATATATGTTCTACATAAGATATTTTTGCGTGAGATTTTCTATGAAACTATCATGCAAGGTTTTTAGAAAATACTATTTAGGATAACAAAAGAGTATTTGTGCCATACAATTTTTAGATTAGATACCATTTTTTCAAAGATGTTAAATAGGCTAAACATGAGGGACAAATATAATTAGAGTATAGGTTCAAAATAGGCTTTCTTGTTTCAAAGGCATGACCCCAAAGGATTAGTCCATAAGCATGTTGAACAAGTATCCTTAAGTTGGCACTATTCTCACAAAGCTTATAGAGAGGAGTTATTTATAGAAAATGTTATGGATTGGAAAGAGGTTGTAAGTATGAGAACGTTATGAAACCAACTCACAAAAAGATAGAAAAGATAGATCAACGCCTTGGAATTCAGCCTCTTCGAGGGGGCAACCTCCTTTACATTACACAAATGAATGATTCTTTGATGATTCAAATGACAAAACCTCCTTTCTATATATAGGAGTCTAAGGAGTCACAATATAACCCAGCGACCTAACAATAATAATATAAAGGCACAAAAATAACAATAGAGGGATTCTATGGGGCACAGTAATAACAATATGGGGACAATAGGGGCACAACAATATTAATAAGGGATATAACCACAATAGTAATGGGGTAATCACTAGTATTATAGGGACCTAACATGCCCCTCTCCTTCAAAAAAGTGTTGTCCTCAACATTTGAGTAGTTCTAGATGCTTCTATATAAAATTCTCATCCTCCCATGTGGAATCTTCAGCAAATAAGTTTTTCCACTTGATGAGATACTCCGAAAATGATCGATTTCATAGTTGTTGAGTTCTTCAGGTTCCAATATAATTTTTCCTTCCTTGTCAAGTTCTGGCAATATTGTTTGAACTGGGAGCTTGTCACCTATAACCTTCTTTAAACATGAAACATGGAAAACTGGGTGCACTCGAGAAGCTGCAGGAAGCTCCAATTTGTATGCCATAGTACCAATCTTTTGCAACACCTTGTACGGACCATAATACTTTGGTGATAATTTATTATCCTTCTTAGCTTGCTTGAGGGACATTTGTTTATATGGTTGTAGCCGTAGGAATACCCAATCACCTACATCAAAACTTCTTTCGCTGCGATGTTGATCTGCCTGTTGTTTCATTCTATTCTGCGCCAACACGAGGTTATCCTTTAAGAGTTGGAGGACTTGTTGTTGATGTTCGATGTGATGTTCCACTGCTTGAACCTTAGAATTTTCTCTTAAATATGATGTGATGGATGGTGGCTGATATCCATAAAGTGCCAAAATGGGGTCATTTTTTTGCTGTATGGAAGGAAGTGTTATACCACCATTCAGCCAGAGGCAACCATTTGACCCATTGTGTCTGTTTATCAGATACAAAGCAACGAAGATATCCTTCCAAACATTTGTTTACTATCTCAGTTTGCCCATCAGATTGAGGATGATAAGATGAGCTATGAGCTAACTGAGTACCAAGACAAGAAAATAATTCTGTCCAAAAATTTCCAGTGAAAATGGGATCTCTGTCACTTACAATAATCTTTGGGTTTCCATGTAGCTTTTGAATTGTTTCCATAAATGCAGTAGAAACTGTACTGGCTTTAAATGGATGTGATAATGCACAAAAGTGTGCATACTTGGTAAGTCTGTCAACTACCACCATGATGACACTCTTTCCCTCAGACTTGGGTAAACCTGTGATAAAATCCATTGAAACCTCCTCCCAACGTTGGCTTGGAATGGATAAAGGTTGTAATAGACCTGGGGTCTTAATTGTTTCAACTTTATTTTGTTGGCAAACCAAACATTCTGCCACAAACTTTTGAATATCTGATTTAAGGCCATCCCAAAAAAATTCCTTCTTAACCCTGTGGTAAGTTTTTAAAAATCCTGAGTGCCCTCCTAAGGGAGAAGTGTGCAATTCCATAAGAATCTTTTGTTTGAGTTGGGAATTCTTACAGAGGTATAAGCGATCTTTGTACCATAACGAATCATTTTTCCAGCTAAATGTATCAGATGTACTGGAATCTTGTTGTAACTTTCGAATAAGTGCCCACACTTCTTCATCATTCTTCCATTCCTCCCTTGCTTCATTTATCCAATCTGGTTGGATAATAGAAATGGCGCACAACAATGCTTCCACATCCTCATCCTTTCTTGAGAGTGCATCTGCCACCACATTTTGCTTCCCTTTTTTGTAGATGATTTCAAAGTCATAACCCAACATCTTTGTGACCCACTTTTGTTGCTCTTCAGAGGATAATCTTTGTTCTAAAAAGTATTTAAGGCTATCATGATCCGTTTTTACCTTGAAGTGTCTTCCCATTAGGTAGGGTCGCCATTTCTTAAGTGCATGTAGTATTGCCAACATTTCCTTCTCATAAATAGCTTTGTGTAAAAACTTTCCCTTGATTGGACGACTTTCAAAAGCAATGGGTCTTTCATCTTGCATTAAAACAACACCAATTCCATTTCCTGAAGCATCACATTCCACAATAAAGGTTTTTGTGAAGTCCGGTGTAGCTAAGACCGGTGCTTGGCACATTGCCTCTTTAAGATGTTCAAAGGCCTTTGTTGCTTCTGGAGTCCATGAAAATGCATCTTTCTTCAATAATGTTGTTAGAGGTGCTGCTAATTTTTAACAAACTTGCGATAATACCCTGTCAACCCGAGAAATCCTCGCAGATGCTTTATGGATGTGGGGATTTTCCATTCCTTAATGGCTTTAATTTTGCTAGGGTCTACCTTAACTCCTTCATGAGATACAATATGACCCAGATATTCCACCTCTTGTACTCCAAAGAAACATTTGGATCTTTTTGCATATAATTGTTTCTCCTCCAATAGTTGTAGCACCCTGTCAACATGTTCAACATGATCCTTCCAAGACTTGCTGTAGATTAGTATATCATCAAAAAATACTAACACAAATTTTCTAAGGAATGGTTTGAAAATGGAATTCATCAAACCTTGAAATGTTGAAGGTGCATTGGTAAGGCCAAAAGGCATGACCAAAAATTCATAATGACCCTCATGAGTTCTAAATGTTGTTTTCGGAATGTCTTCAGTCTTCATTCTGATTTGATGATATCCTGAACGAAGATCCAACTTGGTGAAGTAAATTGATCCATGCAATTCATCCAGTAATTCATCAATGACAGGAATGGGAAACTTATCTTTAATAGTGAGCTTGTTGAGCTCCCTATAATCCGGACACATGCGCCATGATCCATCCTTCTTGTGCACCAATACTACTGGAGCAGAGAAAGAACTTTGACTAGGTTGAATTATACCAGCCTCTAGCATTTCTGCAACCATACGTTCAATTTCACTCTTTTGGGCATAGGGATATCTGTACGGCCTGATGTTTGGAGGAACACTTCCTGGAATCAGATGAATAGCATGATCATGATCACGAATAGGTGGGAGACCTTTGGGAGTCTCAAATACCTTGGAATGATTGTCCAAGACTTTTTGGAGATCTGGAGAAATAGATGATTTCGATGTGGAAACATCTAGCGAACATAATTGTGCAATTACACCTCTTTGTTCCTTTTTTAGAAGCTTTGTCATACCATTAGAGCTGATTATCTTTCCCGGTTTCCCTGCAATACCCCTTAATTCAACTTCCTTTCCTTCCGCAGAAAATTTCATGAAAAGTTCTTGAAAATTAAAAGCTATTGTAGCCATTGGACTCCTAGTACAACATCAGCACCTCCCATTGGAATGGAAAGCATTGGGCTAGTCAATACATATTCTCCCATGGATAGCTTGATATTATGGCACTTTCCAGAGCAATTTATTGTTCCTCCATTTGCAACCATCACTTGACACTCTGGTGCTGGATATAGGAAGCAATTCAATTCTTTTGCTACCTTACAATGAATAAAATTGTGGGTACTTCCTGAATCAATCAACACTATTACCTTTTTCTTCTTGATTTGTCCTTCTATCTTGATGGTTTGAGGAGTGGTAATTCCCGCCAATGCATTACAAGATATGGTCGGATTCATTTCTTCTTTATCTAGGCTTTGTTCCTGGAGTATATCCTCTTCTTTTGACCTTTCTTGCTCCTTTTCTTCTTCCTCTTCACAATCTATGTAGAATAATTTCTTCTCAGCACACTTATGACCTTTAGTGTATTTGCTATCACAACTGTAACAAAGCCCTTTTGCTCTTTTTTCTTCCAATTGTTGTGGTGTCAACCTTATAGGTTGTGGAAGACTAGGGGCAACAACACTTCCATCTTTATAGTTGTGAGTGGTATGCTTCCTGGTTGCCATAATTTTGCTTTCCATTTTTCTTGCTAACCTGAATGCCTTCTCTAATGAATCAGGTTCCCAAAGGCGAACATCATGTTGGATATTATCCTTTAAAGTCCCTATGAACACATCAATCCTATGCTCCTCTGGAATATTTTTACCCTTATGTTCAATTTTTGGAACTCCTCAATGTGCTCCATTATTGAACCCTTTTGTTTGAGACTTATCAATTGGCTAAAAAAAGTGTTGCTTTTTGTATCCTCATAATGTGCTATCAATTCTTCCGTAAAAATTGCCCAAGTGATAATTTGTTTACGAGAGCAAAGCCATTGATACCATACAAACTGATTTGGTTCCAAATATAAAGTTGCAATACGTACCTTTTGTGTGTTTTGCACATTATTGAGATCGAAAATTTGCTCCATCTGTAATATCCATGTTGCGGGATCCTTGCCATCAAACTTCCTCATATCGATTTTTGGAATATGGTGGGTCTTCGATCCAACATTAGAGTCTATGAAATCATGATTAACATTTCTTTTGTTCGCATCATGAGTTTCCTTTACTACCCTTTCACCATTAGTAAGTATTTCTTGTAGAAAATTTGTCAAATCTGTCTTCAAATCTGTCATGTATGTCTTCAAATCTGTCTTCAAATCTGCCATGTCTCTCTTCAAATATGTCTTCAAATATATCTTCAAATCATCCATCTTAGCTTCCACGCCCTTTATCTTAGATTCCATGCCATTTTTCTTAGCTTTTGTGAGAGTGACATTTGTTGCACTTGGTCTTGTAATTTTGATATATCATGTAGCATTTCTTCCTCTTCTTCATGAGTCATGCTAGAGCTTTCAGGTTGCTTACTAGGTGTTTGCATTTTCTTTCCTCGGGGCATCAGTTACCGATAATAATGCTCTACTATGCCCTTTGAATTCCTTCAAAATATTTTTTCAAACCAAGCTTAAGCAAAAATTTAAAAAAAAATTACACACCTTTTTTCACTTTGTAGGAGCTTGATATTGCCTCTGATGTATCTCTGTAATTTCGAATCATCCAATTTTGAAATTTCAACCTACAGTAGCCCTTTGTTTCCTCTTTTCAATGCCACCAATTTGATCCAAATTGGATTCTCCAAGGAAGAGTTATGCCAAATCTCCCACAGTGACCTGATTATAGACTAGTTCAGTAGAGCGAACTTGTACGACATGCCACGTGTCCCTGTTTCGACCTTTGGCTCTGAAAAAT
Organism: Pinus tabuliformis; assembly: GCA_031772625.1. Lineage (NCBI taxonomy): Eukaryota > Viridiplantae > Streptophyta > Pinopsida > Pinales > Pinaceae > Pinus > Pinus tabuliformis. The sequence goes on from CM062812.1 coordinate 24,743,865, forward strand.
ATATACAAGAAACTAAAGTCCGTCCTCTTTCTGTACCTTCTTACGAAACTTCAATCCGATGCTCAGAGAGAAAGTTATGACAATTTTCCCCAGGTCACCTGTTTGGAATGTAATTCAGGAGTCTGCAAAAAGACCAACTTCCTCAAATCATATCTCCGCAAATATAGCGCGAAAAGCTCTGAAATTTGGACCCAAGGTTCAGTGCGATTTCTTCTCAAATGGTTTTTTTTTCGCTTCTAAAATGTCGCAGAAAAAAGTTATAGCGAAAATGCCACGATGACCTATTTGGAGCAGCGAAACCCTAGAATCCAAAGCTCTGATACCAAATGTTATGAAACCAGCTCACAAAAAGATAGAAAAGATAGATCAACGCCTTAGAATTCAGCCTCTTCGAGGGGGAAACCTCCTTTACATTACACAAATGAATGATTCTTTGATGATTCAAATGACAAAACATCCTTTATTTATATAGGAGTCTAAGGAGTCACAATATAACCCAGTCGACCTAACAATAATAATATAAAGGCACAAAAATAACAATAGAGGGATTCTATGGGGCATAGTAATAACAATATGGGGACAATAGGGGCACAAAAATATTAATAAGGGATATAGCCACAATAGTAATGGGGTAATCACTAGTATTATAGGGACCTAACAGAGAACCTATCCCAAACATCATTATTTTCAAGTCACTAGGACTAGAAGAATGTTTAATTTAATAAATCGGGGAACCATGTCCAACAAAACCGAGGAGGAAAGGAAAGATGAAGAGACACAATTGAAGAAAGAGGTCATCAAAGGGGTCGTCAAGAGAATTTAGGAAGAAATAATGGGAACTACAACACAAAGAAACAAAAGAATTGAGGAATAAACAAGAGGACAAGTCTACTCAGGAGGTGATAGTTCAATAGTGAATCAAGGCAGTAGAAGAGCATAGAATTAAGGATGCCTTGGAGAAAAAGAAGAAAGAAAACGAGAAAAAACCTAGAATGCAATACCAATAGATCCTAGTCAAATAGGTAATGCCATGGAAATGTTTACTGATATGGTAAAAACTGTCACTACAACTCTAGCTAATGGTAGGAATAGTGAAAAATGTACCCAAGGCATACCACCATCACCTAGCACTCAACCTCACTCAACAAGTAGAGGAATTGAAGATTCCTTCCCAAGGTCATACCTCTACAAAATGTACCAATGTTGGAGCATCTTCATACATCAAGAAATTTCATAACATTATGTCATAGGGAGAGTAGCCAATTCCCTAGACAGTTGATGAATTTACATATTTTGATTTTATTGCTTATGACCGCAAGAGACAATCCATCATCAAAAGGATATAAGTAAATAAAAATAACCATAGACAATGGTATACTCTGCACGTCAGAAGAAGTATTTTTTGATGCTTAAAGTGCCAAAATGAACAAGCTTGTTTTAGATGGTCTAGCAATCTCTCATGACTCCCTGGATAAAGAAAAGGAAAGGGAAAAAGAATTGCAATATGCATGTGAGTATCTAGCATCACTCCAAAACAAGGTGAAATATTATAAGGGAAATAGAGGCATGGTTAATTTCGTGGAAGATCTAATGTAGGAACATCAGAAGTATAGAAAATATCAAGACATACTTTTGCAAAAAATAGTAGACTTCCAGAAGGAAATGCTTAAAAGAAATGGCACAAATAGGTCTTTGAATGGAAGGAAAGAGGGACTCAAGTGTTGAACTGGATGAATTTTATTGCAGAAATTTAGAAGGATAAGGGAGATGAGGATCATGGCATTCCCCTATTGCATGAGGACATCATGGATAGAATGCATGCAACCACAAAATATTGGGTTGATTTGGCCAAAGAACCAACCATGATTGTGGATGAAGAGTGGTCGTCATGTCAAAAACTTGAAGTTCAATCAAACAAACACTAATCTTAACTTACTAGTTTTTGGCTCACCCAATGACTTTCAATCCATTGAAGAAATTTTGACAAAATTTAAGCGAATTGTCGACCCATGATAAGATGAAATCGATCCAGTAAATTCAATTGAATGTGGAAATATCTAGGATTTCACCATAAATGATATTAGAGATACCAATGGACTAGAACAATTAATCCAAAAAATACAAGCTTGAACTTAACAACACACTGTCAGTAAAGAGAACCTAAGCTTACAGATGGATCAATACAAGTTCACTTATAATTAGAAATGTGAAGATATTTTTAAACAATGGGTCACTTTTGACAGCAAAGAGACAAACCATAGGAAACTCAAATCACCAAAGTCACCTTGACTTTACTTTTTATCAATTTTTATTTCTACTGGAAGTGTTATTTTTAGCGAACATAGGGAAATAAATGGAAGTTTCCCCTTCTTTTGAAGGGAGGATTTTTCATGGAGAAATTTTGATTGTATTTAACTTTGAATACTATGGAACTATTTTAAATAAATTTAGAATCTCCTCATGGGACAAGGATATATTAAATCTATTGTAGATAAATTGCCTAGTGGATTGTTCTACTGTTATATTTTGGGTAGATTGAAATGTATTTCCAAGAGAGGACAACCCACCAAAAAGTAGTTTGTTGGGCGATTTACCCAAAATTGGGGTTTTGTTCCCAAAGTGTCAATTTCGGACCTCAAAAAAGAAAATGATTATTCATCCTAAGGGTTGAGAAGCAAAAACCCTAATTCTAGAGGGTTCCCAAGTGACCTAAGAAAAAGGATAAATAGAGGAGGCCTAAGGTGAGGTCTCATACATCATGTGTAAGAGAGATGTGACCTCTCTTGTGCTAAGAGTTCCCTAATAGGGTCGAGATTTTCTCATGGAGGCTGAGATCTATTATTCTAAGAATTCCAAGTCAAGGGAGCAATAGTTTCATGATGTTGGAGGGTTGAGGAACAAGGTTGAGGGTTTAGGGCCTAGTCTAAGGCCAATGTAGTAGATTTGTTTCATGTTAATGTAGGGTTAGAAGGAGGTCGTTGTGAGAAATAGTTGAAGGAGGGACAAGGGAAATGGTTTCAATGAACAAAGGTTAATCACAGCAACCATCTTTGTGAAGCATACCATTCAATAAGAGTTGCAAATCCTCAAGTATAGCCAGCCACAAGTAGAAAGGAAGAATTCCATGGTCTGTGCTCTAGAAGGCCGAGTATATCTTCTAGCAGAAGGTTTTTTTTAGAACTGCGTCTAAAGTATAGAAGGTTTAATATCTCTTTTTTTCTAGCCTAGAAAGATGGACATGTTGGCATTCAATAAGGGTATCTTATGCTCTATTATAGGAGGGCCAAAGCACTCGAAAACGTGGCATTAACCCTCAAGAAATACACAGATGGGGCCAAGGTGTATTGAGTAACATATGAGCCATTGTGGAGGTCAACCGATATTCCTTGTAGGTGACCATAGGCAAATAAATTTCTTTGTTTTTTGGTCGTGGGAGGAAGGGTTTTCTAAGGAGGTCGCAAGCCTAGAAGAAGAGGTCGAAAAGCCTTAGTACTTGTGGGAGACCATCGAAGAAGCCTAGGAATGTTGTACCAAAGAAAGGTTGGTTGTTGAGTTTGTTCTAAAGTTTATTCACAAATGAAGTTGTGAACAGAGTGTATTTTGAGGGTTAGTATGCAATGGGATGATGGAAAAAACCACCGTAAGTAGAAAACCTATTTTGAGTAGCTAATTGTGTAAGATATTTAAAGAAGAAAATCCCTTGTAAGAAGTTGTTGGACAGAGAACAGAAAGGAGACAAATATTTGTGGTCAAAGGAAGCAAAGTACTTTCCAGGTGTCAAGGACAACAATGACTGAAAGGATTGTATCAACATGTAAGTCATGTGTATTTGTTCTTGTCTCTTTTTGGGCAGATTGTAGATCTGGAGAAGTAGATCGCAGGCCGTAGTTTTTTATGTTATGTATACTAGTTGTACTAGTGGTCGAGGGCCATGATGCCTAATATAGGAGCCCCATGATTCTGTTATTGATGGATTAATAAAATAATCAAGCTTTGGGATTAAATCACAATGTAATTAATTGATTTCATTATTGAATATTTCCACTATGCAAAGTGGTTGTAAGTTGAGGTTTCCTAGTGTGATTATGTGTGTGATTATGTGTGTGATTAGCCTCAGAAAAAATCTAGGGCCTCAGGAAAATTCAACATGCTATCAGGTCTACTTTGAAGAGCACGTGGATCAGAGGGTGTGCATGAAGCAGAATGAGCTAGTGGAGGTTGTGTAGACTCAAATGGAGTCTAGCTTCAAAGGGAGTCCGCAAAGGATTGTCAGTTACCCTTGGAAGTTTGAATCTTCATGTTCTAATGAGATAGAAAAGTTTTCAAATCATGCAAGGATAATCACAAACCATGAGAGAACATTCATGGTGGTGCAAGGAAAGTTGTATATCCTCTGAGGACAGGCATGGATCGCGTTGGAAAAGCCAAGTTGCATGTTGTAACTTATTTTTATTTTTACATTTTATTTTTGTTGAAAAAATAAAATAAAATAAAATAAAATAAAAAATATATATATATATATATAAAGAAAAAGAAAAAGAAAAGGGATATAAAAAATAGAAAAAGAAATAAAACCCCATGCAATAGGCATGCTCATGTAAATGTTGTTGTATATCATTAATTAGTTGTTAATTTGTTTAAACATTAATTAGCAACTAATTAAATATTTTATAAAGTGTGATTTGACCTTTTGTCATATATATGTATTTATTGCGCTATTTCTGATCATCGGGATGTTCCCCGCTGAGATCATCCACACACACACATAACACCCCCCCCCCCCCCCCCCCCCCCCCCCCGAGAAAATCGTCGATTGTCCAATTCTTATTCTCTCCAAATGGACTAACCGTTATTTCACCATGACCATTGCACTGTAATTAAATACCCCACTTTTGTCAATGATTATCCTTCAAATGGTTTAATCCTTATGCAATAAATAAAACACATATGTTTTTTATCTATTTTTTCGCTTATCTTATCTAGCAGTGCATGCACATGTCTGTACAACCAGTGTCAATGCACAACATTCATCACTGCCCCAAACAACCAAGCACCTGGTAAAACAACAGTCCTTTATATAATTACATCTTTAGCATGTCTTCTTTTAAAGGAAAATCCAAATTAGTTGCAAAGAACCTAATGATGCCCCTGTTGTAGACTTAGACAAATTACCCTTAGTTGACCAGTAGTATAAAATTTCTCAAACCCAATGTGAGTTTGATCTCTATGAATTGCACAATTGGGCTAAACAAAAATTCTCTGATGTTGGAGATGAATTGAATATATGGGACTCCTTCCTACCTCAAATCATTTTCCCTCGAACTCATTCCTTTCCAGAATTTGTAGCCTGGTGTCATTTTAGGTATATTCCAAGTCAAAGAGCCATTATTGCCCAAAACAATGATATTTTGTTTAAATATCCCCTAAGTCCATATGCCAAATGCTTCAAGTTAAATATTCAACCCCTATGCATCCTTTTTTTGTAGATTCCCTCATGAAAATCTATTAAAAACTCACTTTCCCTCAAAGAGCTAAGATTTTCGAGATATTTTTACTTGAAGATGCAGAATTACCAAGAACAAATCCTCCATACCCTTCCTCAATGTTTCCAGAGATGAATAGAAATGTTGTCTCAATGGTTTCTTATCTACTAGGTTATCCAACTGATCAGTGGGTTGATGAAATTATTCTAGTATTTCTGTTAGTGTTTTCAGCGGGTGAAAAACCATCTCTTATCTTCAATTACAATCAATTTCTAGCAGAAGCTATCCATGATCAAATTTTAAAGTTTTCTACTGAAGGAGCCTTTAAATACACATCAGTTATTGTATACATTCATGTTTTATCAAGCAGATAAATTTCAGTTTCCATTAAAAAAGTTAGATGAACAGGGAAATCCTTAGTCTGTAATTCATTGGACTTCCTTAATAAGGAAAAAAACCAATGAATTTTCTTTTAGTGATTATACAAATCAATTTCTATATATGGTTTCATGCTTGCTACGTAGTGATGTTGTTCCTAGGGTTTCACCTTAAATCAAATGAATTCTTCACCTTAGTGAGAAGACAAAGACTGGAGATTGGTATCTATAATAAAATTACACGGAGACCAAAGTATATGGATGTGAGCTTCCTCCATATAAACTACCAAAGTTTGTGTCAATCAATATTTTGCGTTAGAATATATCAGGCAGATGATGAACATGGATGAGTTTCATTTTGTGTCAGCTAAAAATAAGTCTCAATTCAAGTTAAAAGCATATATTGGGCCATTCATTTGCAATATCAGAGTAGCAGCGAAGGAGGCAAATCTTCTTTTGAAACAAATGAAGTTCAAATTAAGTTTTACCTAGTCTTATGATCCCTTGGGGATTATTTCTAAATTAAGGGTAGAAAAAAAAAAAACAACTCCTTATGCACACCCTCCCAAACCATAAATTGAACAATACATGAATCAATAAGAGTGGTAGGAGAATACATTGCAGGAAGCAGAAGAGCAGGTCTTCATTTCAACAACATCACAGACTCCAGTTCCATAAGAGAAGCAGGCTAAGAGAACAAGGGAAAGTGTTTCCCCTTCAGTTTCAGAAGTTCAAGAGACCGAGTTCATAATGTACAAGAAGAAGAAGAAAAATAATCCCCTTAAAGAACAATTTCAGGAAGAAATTTCACAGGAATAGACTACAATGGTTCTAATAGGTCCTCATGCTACAACTTTTCCAAGGATTGAGGAGATTTTCTCAAGTTCTCATGTATCCTCGGTTTCTCAAGATCTATCATAAACAACTCATATAGGAGAACCAACTCAGTGCAAAAAAACCAAGTATCTTTGCTAGATACATGGAGATCAAAAGGAAAAATGAAGCATGAAAGGCCACCGTCTATTCTAAATTTTGGAAGCAAACTTCAGCCTCTCAGCACAGACTTCTTTTTGCATTGAATACTGAGAAAAGACAATTTCAAATAGCCCTCCCGGAGCCTAAATTTCCCTTCCCTAAGACCACAGAAGATTACAATAAATATATTTTTTCTTTTGATACTAAACAAATTCATCCTATTGACCAAATTGACTTACACAAGCAAGCTGAAGAAATGATTTATTCCACTTTGACTAGTTCAGCAATGGCAGCATCTAAGTTGCAAGTATCACTAAACAATATTCAACAACAGTAAAAGTTACAAAAAAATATCGTCTCTGGCCAAGGATACCAACATAAAAACTTTAGAATATCTAGTGATTAAATTAGGATATGATCCCAGTAATGTGAAGCTTTCTGAAGAAACGATCAGAAGCAAAAATGTTGATATCCTGGCATTAAGGAAGCAGCTAAAACTCCCTACTACAGAAGATCCACAAACCAAAGAAGTTGGTGAATTGGATTAAGAGAAAGAAAGCATGTTCAAGATTATAGTTGAACAGAACTCGCAGATACAGAAGATGGAAACTGAGTTGGAAAATTTATTAAAGGAAAAAGAATAGAAAGCCAATGTATCAGTAGCTATTCCCATAGAAACAACTTCCCTTGCAGGTACTTCGACAACATGAACTTCTATTGCAGCAGCCATTACAGTAGAAACATAGTCTACCGATTCAAAGACTGATTTAGCTAAATATTTGGGAGATTTATCGTTAAAGGGACAAGAAATTGAAAAGCTAAAAGATCAACTCAACAATATTCAGGAGTAGAAAATAAAAACTGATAATGCTTACTTGGCGAAGCTTCAAAAAATCCATAGGTTGACTCGGAGCATAGAGACCCTTAAAAATGAGATTGTTATTTCTCAAACTATTACACAAGCCAAAGAGAATATCTGGCTAGATATAAATATATTCATAACCAACGTATGGCCTTCAATTGAAATAATTTTTGAGCAGGAAGAATTGTTGGAGAAGTCAAAGGAGGTAATAGTAAAAGTAAAGAAAAACTTAGGTCATGAACCAGGAGATTCAACGGCATTGATCAGAATTTCAAATATGAACAAAGGAAAAACTTGAAGACTATGATATTGAAGACAGAACTGGAACCATTTTGGAAGTCAAAAGGATACTTACCAAAAGAAATTTAATGTTGCAATTAGAAAATAAGTGTCATAATTTAGAAGCTAACATCCAGAAGTTTCATAAAAGGTTTAATGTGCTACATCAGAAAGGACTTCCAGGTTTGAGAGGAATGGGAGACAAACTGGTTCATATTGAAGAATACTAGCGTATATTGCATTATATAGCTGTAGATAAATCAAAATTTGCTAAGATCAAGGGAACCATTGCAAGGAAGGCTTTTATTGAAGGTTTAAATTTTGATTTGTTAATCCAACATGAGATCAAACACTTGTTTATAGTAAAACCCACCTTTCAGAAATACACTGAAGTGGATGAGACTTATAGAAAACTGATAAAATATTCCATTCCTGATGAAGATAGATGGGAAAAAATATGTCAGCTCATTGACTAAACAAATAGCAGGTTTCCAGTAGCGGGCAACAAATTTTTAGCAACAGGATGCAGGTTTATAGGAGTAAAAAGACAGATAATTAGGAAAGGTAACAGAATAGCAGCTTTTACAACCTTAGTCATCAGAAGAAGCCTCGAATTTTGTCCAAGATGTCCAAGCAGTTCAAGTTTCCTATTTTTTAGTTCTATTTTTGCAATTATTTCCAAAGATATTTTGTAAATAAATATTGATTTTTAAATCAAGATATTTTGAAGATAGTTCTATAAATACTTTGTAGTTTGAAGTATGAAGGGTTGAACCCTTGTGATAAACTATTAAGAAGAATTGTAATCCTCTGAAGTTCTTTATGAGATTAATAGAAGGAACCTAGATTCATCTTGAAACAGCTTGTGTTCTTGTGAGTACTTCTATTGTTACTTATGTTTTCATTTTGTTTAATTTTGCATATGTTTGAAATTAATGGGAAATCTAGGTAAGAATAGATTGAATATCAGTCTATCTGAAAACCCTTGTGAAGTTATGTTCAATTACATATATTAGTTAATTATAACTTTCTGTTTTAATTAATTCCTCTACATCTTTTAATTGTCACTTCCTTTTAAACTTTAAATATATTTTTTTTTGTTGTAAAAGGATTTTACACGTGTCACATGTATATGATTAATTAAATACTCTATTTGAAGATCTAATGAATCATATATATTCTTAAGTTCAACCTTACACATCTCTTCAAAGCTAAATTTTGTTAAAGGTGAAGAGTCATCCCTTTCAATATATCATAATAATTAAGAGTATGCACATGTTTAATAGTTTAAAGCATTGGTCATCCAAAAATCCAAATTAAAACAAAATATTTTAGATGCTCTCGCACAATTCCCTAACCTATAATTGTCTACATAGGTACAACATTGCATGTGAGGACATTCATGCATCATGAAACAAAAATATTGGTCAAGTACAAATAAGTTGTGGCGCATACAAGGACAGGTATGGCTATGCAAGGAAAGTCATGACTCATGTGAGGATGGTCATGACCATGAAAGGAAATTCATGGAGCTAGAAGCATGAAGCAAATAACTTCCTCACTAAGAGAGAGTGTTAGATTTTGGATAGCTTGAAAGGTATTTCTGAGAGAGGTCAACCCACCAAAAAGTATTTTGTTGGGACATTTACCCAAAAGTGGGGTTTTGGACCCAAAATGTGGGTTTAGGAGCTAAAAAAGAAAACAATTATTTATCCTAAGGTTGAGAAGTGAAACCCCTGAGTCCTGAGGGTTCCTAATTAACCTAAGGAAAATGATAAATAGAGGAGGCTTAAGGTGAGGTCTCATACATAGTGTGCAAGAGAGATGTGGCCTCTCTAGTGCTAAGAGCTCCCTAGGAGGGATGAGATCTGCTCATTGAGATTGAGATCTATTGTTCTAAGAAGTTCAAGTAAATGGAGCAAGGGTGCCATGATATTGTAGGGATGAAGAACAAGTTCGAGGGTTTAGGGCCTAGTCTAATTCCATTGTAGCAGATTCATTTTATGTTCCTGTAGGGTTTTAAGGATGTCTTTGTGAACAATAGTTTAAGGAGGTCCATGGGCAATGGTTTTCATGAAAATTGGTTAATCATAGAAACCATATTTATGAAGCATTGCATTCAAGAAGAGGCATAGATACTCAAGTATATCCAATCATAGCTAGAAGGGAAGAAGTCTATGGTTTGTGCTCTAGGAGACAAAGTATGTCCTTTAGACAATGGTGTGCTTTAGATCTTTTTATGAAGTATAGAAGCCCAAATATCTCTGTTTTTTTCTGGCCTAGAAAGATAGATGTGTTGGAATTCAATAAAGGTTTGTTCTGCTATGTTATAGGAGTGTCGAATCGCTAGAAAATGTGACATTGATCCTCAAGCAATACACGGGCAGGGCCTAGGTGTATTGAGTAATAGCTAAGTCATTGTGGAGGTCAACTGAGATGCCTTGAAGGTGACCGCAAGAAGAGAAAGTGTTATGTTTCTTGGTTGTAGGAGGAATGGTTTTCTGAGGAGGCTGCAGGCCTCAAATAATGGGTCGAAAAGCCTCATTACTTGTGGGATGCCAATGAAGAATCCTAGGATTGTTGTGCCAAAGAAAGGTTGGTTGTTGATTTTGTTTTGAATTTTATTCACAAACAAAGTTGTAAACAGAGTGTATTTTGTAGGTCTAGTATGCAGTGGGTTGATGGAAAAAGCCACTGTGAGTAGCATAACTATTTGAGTCTCTAATTGTACAAGGTATTTGAAGAAGAAAACCCCTGTGAACATCTATTGGACAGAGATCAGAAAGGAGACTAATCTTTCTTTGTAAAGGAGGTAAAGGACCTGGAAGGTGTCAAGGACAACATGAACTGAAAGGATTGTATCAACAAGTGATATGTATTTTTTCCTGTCCCTTTGTGGGCAGATTGCAAATCTGAAGAAGAAGATCATAAGCCCTAGTTTTGTATATTATGTATACTAGTTGTACTAGTGATTGAGGGCCATGATCCCTTGTACGATAGCCCCATGATTATTTTATTGGTGGATTAATAAAATAATCAAGCTTTGGGCTCAAATCACTATGTAATTAATTGATTTCACTTTTGAAGACTTCCATTGTGCAAAGTGGTTGTAAGTTGAGCGTTCCTAATATGTTTGTGTGTGTGATTAGCCTCAATTTAGATCTAGGGCCTCAAGAAAATTCAACACCTACCAACAACTTGACCTATCTAACTTGTCTAGTATTTTTTCTTGATATTATTCTAATTATTCTTTCTTATCATTTGAAATTTGATTGAATGATTCATAAGCTTCCATAAATTTAATGTGTGTATATCTCACATAAATCTCTTTTTCTTTAAGTTAATCAAATTATCTCCCCCAACTCAGTTATCTTCTATTTCATTTGATTATGCACTTATCCTTTAAATTTAATTAATGTTTCATAATATTATATTGGTTAATCCCTTAAATGGTATACTCACTTAATAAAGAGTAACTTTTCTAACAAAGTCAATAACCCCCCTAGACCCCACCCAACCTCCACCCCAAAAAAGAGATAAAAAGATAGAAAATAATAATCAAATCACCAAAAGAGAACCACTAAAAGTTAAATCCCATCGAATAGGTAGGTATACCTTTACCCTAGAATATCATTCTAGTTCAAATAACGAAGAGTCTAACTGGGCCTCTTCCTTCGGTTTGATCCCTACTTTTGATTTGGGAATCCATTCCCCTCAACAGAATTGGAACTAGGAGAGCATGATGTATGGAAATTCATACAAACAACCCACATAAAACAATCCAAATCCTAAATTATTTTTGACATGAAAATATCCCATCCTATGACCAAGAAAATTTTGGACATCACCCTCAAAATGCTCCCTATGCAATATCCAATGAAGAAGTGAAAGTATTCAAGTGAAAAACACAAGCTTATGTCAATAAGATTGGCACATTACCTGTGACACCTTTTCTTGCTATAAGAAGGGAGTGTTGCAAGCACCATAGTATCCACATCCAAACATGCTTCAACAGACATGATCAAATAATTAGTGAAACTAGTCGTTGAAATTAACCAACATTTTGGACTTATGGGCCCTAGCACTATTACAATTCCTACCACCACCCCACTAAACAGCATACACCCCAAAGACCAAGGTATTTTAGAATTTGAAGGTGAGACAAATTTAGAATCAATGGGCTTAGAACTAGATCTTTACAATATGGAGCATGTCAATGATGTTAATCAACCCTTGTTGGAAAAAGATGCATTGGTGATGCCTAGCTCACTTCATAATTTACTTAGGAATCCTAAGAAACTATTGGTTAACGATGACCCAAATACTTTTGGGTCCAATGAAGACCATATTAAGAAGTTTATCCTAGACATAAGATTGATGAATGTCCAACATGAAAATGTTGTGTATCTCTTGTTCACTTATACTTTCAAGAATTCAACTTCTACATGATATTTAAATTTACATGTTGGGTCCATCTCTAACTAGGTTGAATTCCAGGAAGCATTTTTTGACAAGTTTGGGGAAAAACCACCTTAGGAGCACTTATGGATGAGCTTTTTTCTTTGAGTATGGAAACAAGGGAAAATTTTAAGGATAATAAATTGCACAAGTCTTATTGTATAGTTTATACATGGGTAAAGACACATCTGCAAGGAGAAACCATAAGGCATAAGGCTTTCAAAATATTGTTTCAGATGAATATTTTGGAATATTTTTCTAGCTAAATTCTAAATTTTTTTAATTGAAACATGAGTCAATGAAAAGGGTACTCTTTTGCACTCAAGGGGGGGAGTACATTGATGAAGCCAAAATTGTTAGTGGTCAACCAAAACCACTAAATTAGTCAAATCAAAATTGTTAGTGATCAATCAATAAAAACCAACATATATAGTTATGAACCATTGAAGAACAAAAGAATTTAAAAGTTCAAAATTGGATCCTTTCAGTAGTGTTTTCATCCTGCACTTGACAAGGGGAGATATTCGCAGCTCCTCTCCTCAATAATATATCTATAATTCAGTTAATTCAAATCAATCACATCAAATCAACATATTTTGGGAGTTTTAGAATGGACTATATAATTATCTCATTCCTCTTAAATTATTCATCGGGATGTTCTTTGACATCTAATTGTGTCTAAAATTGACATAGTGCTTTTTTTATCCTATTTTTTCACTGGTAGCTAAATGATGAGCCAATTCATTCACCAATTAACAAAAAATGTTAGTTTATTCTAGCCAAATGACTTAATAAATTGTCAAGTAATCAAGGCATGATTAAATGTTGTAGTTGTTCACTTTGAGAATTCCTACCATCTTTCATAATTATTTTCAAATGAACCATTCTATATCCATATTGGTAGTTTTTCAAGCATATCTTCATCAAATCTCAATTTAAAAGTTTCGAATTGAAGATGATACCAATTTATGCACTAATTCATATTTCCTTATTAGTATAATTATTCAAAATTGTGATTAAGGGGGTAATTATTAGATTGAGTCCCTAGACAATCACAGTCTCAGATATCCTTCTCGTGAGTTGTCATATATATCTACTGATGAGGCATTTTTATTATCCATCAAAGAGTTTTCAATGGGTTCTATGTACCATAAATTGACATCATTGAATGGATATGTGTTGAGAATGGCTTAAAGCCTTTTGCACCATGTTCTTGTGTCATGTTATTTGCTCTATAGTTCACCAAATCATCCATAGTGAAATCTATTCTAAGTTGATCATGAATACTATTTCTGCCGACTCTGTAATCATAAAATTGATGTCCCTAAAACAACATTCTGTATCCTTGATGGACAATATTAATGATCAGTTATGCCATTTGGTCTTCGCAACACTCCTAGTTACTTCCAACAATGGATGAACTCCATCTTTCGTCAATTTTATGATTTCATTGTTGACTACGTTGATGATATATTAATGTTTAGTGCCTACATTGAAAAGTGTGATATTTATCTTCAGTGTTTCCATAATCTAGAGTTCAAACATGTTATTGTCCTCTTTGAGGATAAAATTGTTGCTTTCACTCAATAAGTTGAATTTATAAGTGGGGAAATTAAAAATGGCATAATCACTCTACAATTACATGTTCTTACACATCTCCCAATTTCTTGAAGCAACTCTATACATGAAGCAATTCCAATGAATTATTTCTTGTGTTAATTATTGTGTTCCCTTCTTAACAAATTTGAACAAATATAGGCATATGCTGTTTCTCTATTTCTCCTAGGATTTCCTCTTTTTGAAGAACAAAGTGACAGTACAGAACGAGTTGTTCACTTTGTTAATGGCACATTTAATGAAACTTAGCTAAAAAATCATTCAGTTGATAAAGAGATCGTTGTAGTGGTCAAAGCAATTGAATCATTTCAAGTTTACATATTGTTAGTGAGATTTGTTATTAGATCATGAATTATAAAAAAATTAAAGGACATATGACACACATGACTGACCCTACTATTGCAAAAGAACACTTATCCCAAACATTAGAAATTGGCCCAATATGACTCCAAATTGGAGCACATTTCAAGAACACATTTTTCTTGAGGACGCTCTCACAAGAGAACTAACTAAAAATTGCATGCAATCAAAAGCTTCCAACCATTATTCTCCCTCTCTCTCATCTAATTAATTGGAATTATTTGGATTGTTATATGAAATCATTAGTGTCTCTTAAAGTTATCCTAAAGTTATAAAAAATCATTTTCAGAACTTATCCCAACAAATCTTTGGTATAAATTCTTACGGATTATTGTTGTAGCATTGCCTCCCATCCCCTTGGATTAATCTCAGATGAATGGGAGGTGTTACTTTTAATTAACCCCGCCTCCATTGTCTCATCATGGAAATGAGGTTACAAAATTTATCATTTCCCAAATTTTATCACAATTAACTTTGGATAGTACCATCATGTTCGGCTCATCAAGAGATTTTCAACGATATATACTTTTCCTCGATCTGATGCCCGGATCAAAAGTTATGCTCATTTAACCTTTGGTCCCTATTAGAGTCGGTCTGGTCAGTCCTCCGTCAGAGATCAAAACTCTTTATGCATTTCATTTTTAGGTGTCCCGCTCCATTCACTCAGCTGCATTCCGCTAGGGGCATGCCATAATTTGATGGAGAAAGGTCATGCTAGTCATTTCCCCTCATGTCAGGCTCCTGCTGGCTTAGGTCTTTTGTCAATGATCACCAAAGTCCATGACAGTCAAGGTCTGGTCCTTTAATGGACAAAGGTCATTTTCGATCATTAGGTCTAGGGATTTATCAATTTGGTCTTTAAATATGTCCAGTAAAGCCATGCAGGCCAGAGTGATGCCCTTACAAAGTAATGATTCAGAGAGTTTCATTGTCATACTGATAAACTGCGACTGTTCTTCAAAACTCTGTTTTGAGGAAAAGTCAAACAGTGTCATTGGTGATAAAATTTCCAAAAAAATCTTCAGTTGATTTCTTCAGGTGCAATCATGGTTTCCATGGCCAAATGCCCTGTCATGCAATCCCTGCAAAGAGTGCCGAAAATTTCATCATTTGAGCTAAAATTTCAAAGGGAAAGTGAAAACCAGTGTTGCTTTAAATCAGGGAAAAAGTGTCAAAACATAACATTAGAAAAATGGGTTTTTGAAAAGCAAAGATTTAACCCATGACTTTCAAGTCTTTAAATATAATTTTCCACCAAAATCGAAGTCATTGTGCAAACCAAGTGCTTGGGGAAACATTTCAAACTGTTTGAGTGTGCATCGTGCGTTTTAGAGCAAGATTGGAGGCGATTTCAGGGCGCGGTGCATATAGACAGGGGCGCGGCACACACAGAGGGTGCAGTGCACACATAGCCGGCCCACAGTGTATTTTTCTAACTGGCGCGGCGCACACAGACAAAGCGCTCAGAACCTTGCCAAACTTCCTCAAATCTTTTGTGAAGCCCACCAAATTGCAAGGTAGGCTCTATAACATCACTTGTTTATCAAAGTTCATAAATGATATGGTGGTTTTATGCCTATGATTGAATGCAACAAAAACTCATAAAACCAACCACAAGAAAATACCAAAAATTCATTGTTGCTAGGGTTGTATAAGTGTGGTGTTGATGCCAAGGTTCCATTTTCCTTCCTTACCATTTTTCCTTATCCCCCTATGCTATTGTTTCCTATTCCCACTACCCTAAAATACTACCAAACTCATATTCCTTATCCCTCCACTATTTGGTCAATACAAACACCAAACCCTACCTCATTAAAACCCCAAAAAACCTACCCTATCAAATACCCAAACCCCCTACATATCCCTAAACAAATTTCTCCCCATAACCCCTATTCCCATCACATTACTCCCCTCCTAATACTCCCTTTGTTTCATTGTTCCCCTTGGTGGCAGATATCACAAAAACAACACCCAGCTTCACCATCATCAAAGGGTAGCCTAAGTACAGTACATAAACAACAGTCATGGCATCTGAGGGTTCATCAGAGTATGAGGTGGAAACTCACAGTGATACAACTTCAGGAGAACAGGCTCCCAGGAGACATCACAAGAGTGGCAAACATGTTAGGGATGAGCCAAACACCCTCACTGAATTGCAGGCATGCCCTCTTGCTATGTCATGTTTCCAGCACCTAGCATGTTTTGAATTTTTTCAAAGGGTGGCTAATGTTAGAGTTCATCATGAGTTGGCCCGTCTTTTTGTGCTTCATCTACATGGAGGTCAGTCTATCTTGGCCGGGGTCACCTTCACATTGACACCCGAAACTATCTCAATGGCAACAGGCATACCAAATGTTGGAGAACAGTGGCATAAGAAGAAGAAGGTGGATAGGCAATACTATGAGCCTTACATTAAGGCCAGTTGTTTGAGGCAGCTCACAAGAGTCTTCCCATTCAGATATTTGAAAGATGAGTATGCTCCGCTCATGAAATTGATCATGAAGTACTTCAGTTGTGAGGGGAGGTTCTCTCACCTATATGCCTATCACATCAGGTTGCTCATGCACTTTACCAGGGTGCGGATGATGAACCTCCCATTTTTCATTTGCAGGAACATAGAGAGGATGAACAATTTCATGCAGCATAAGACCCCTCAGCAGCAGCTTAACAGTTTTTATCACTTCGCTCTTATCCGTATTTTTGTGGATCATCAGTTGGGATTGCAGGGCATTGCTTGGGAGGACTTCATCTCCCGTGACTTCTTTAGCACTCCACAGGTAGTATCAGAGGCATAGCATGAGATAGGTGGTCCTCCTCCTCAGTATGAGTGCCATGAGACCGCTACTATGCCAGTATTCATCACCTATCAGAGAGGCAGTAGACATTTGTTTGCAACGGCAAAGCGAGTGTTATCTCCACCCGAGGTGGAAGGGGCCTCGCTTCCTACATCAACGACACAGGAACAGGACAGAGGTAAGGAGCCAATACATGATGATGGGCCTTCAGGTGAGCCATCAGGTGAACGAGAGACAGAATTCGTTCTCCATCGTGATGATGAGACAGATACAGAACCGACAAATGCAGAGCTTAGAGAGATCATCCAGGAGCAGCAATCAGAGATTGAGGCCTTATCCCTTGACTTGGAGAGGGCTAAGTGGAACATGAAATACCTGGAGCAGAGGAAAAAACAGCTGGAGGATCAGCAGGCAATTATGGAGCTACAAAACATTTGTGAGCATCGCCAAGCTGCACAAAGGAGAAGAGTTGAGCTCACATCATTGGAGCAAGAGATCAATGAGGATCGGGAGGCCAATCTCAAGAGAGTTAACATGCACTTGGAGAGGCTACTGGACAAGGCCGACAAGGACCATGCCTTACTGAGACACATGGCCTTCCATTACAGGGCACGAAATATGAGTGCAAAGGCCCGAATAAAGAGCTTGAAGGCAAAATTGAGCAAAGCAACAAAAGAGGCAAAAGAGGCAAAAGAGAAAGATCGGCTTCGAATCTTGGCTGAAGCTTCCTTGGCACAGCATAGCACTTCATAGAGGACCTCCAGCCCAAATTTCAAGAAATTTGGGGAAATTTTGGTCACATGACAAATTTTTGGGCAAAACACAGGTTTTTTCTCCCAGTGGCGCGGCGCTAAAAATTGGGAGCTCCAAATGAAGAATGGTTTGCATTTTTGGATTCAGCATGAAAAATCACGACTACTGGTGCTTGGAAAAGAAATTTGGGCAAGATCTGAGTCTCCAAGAGGTCAAAAACACCCAAAAAATGACCTCTCTGCCCCTATTTTGACACACAGGAAGTAGTCTTGGGAGAATGAAGATTTGGAGGGGCAAATGAGCACCAAATTCAGAAATTCCACTTGGGTTAGAAAGTAGACAGGACAGGCTTTCCAACAAGCACACTTGGGCACATTTTGGACTCCTACAAGTGCCTCAAAACAGGCTCCAAAGTGGCACGGCGCATACAGGAAAAAAGCCCAATTTTACCTCCGTTTCGCGAAATTTCGATTCGCGACTTCTCCAAGTGGGCCCGCTCATCTACATTTCAGTTTTTGGCACCTAAGGTGGCATTTAAAGTATTTTCACTCCAGATTGGCTTCTATCCAAGTGGCAAAGGAAGGCAAACGTCACCCAAGCCATTTGTCATGTTTGTAACGCTGTAGCTAATGGTTGGCTTTCCACTTCCATTTTGTAATGATTCGAGTAACTCCCCAACCCCTGGGTGTTCTATCTCTTCATGGCACATTCTATATATTGTATGCAAACTATTTGCAAATGGTTGGTTGGCTGGTAACTTCTGGGAGACTGTGGGAAAGAAACTCTGTTTCTTCACTGTATATTTTTTACAGAGAATTAATGAAAGGCAGCGGCTCTGTTTCATGAGATTCATGTGGTTGTGAGTGTAGTAAATGTGTCTCTTATGTTTCATATGTATTTTGTAATGTTCATAGTTCAATTCATATCCATTTCCAGTGAAATTTTCTGAGTTAGATAAGGTAGAATTCAATTTTATTGCTCTGCCTGTGGGAAAATTTCATGTTCAGTGTTCTTCTTCTGTTGAAAAGGATTCATGAACGTATGCCCTTTTCACTCTCCTAAGCAATCTCTCCATTCTGTGTTATTTCGAACTAAATTGCTACACTTTCCGCCTGTCTTGCCTCACGAAGTAATCTGTGCCTTTGTATTAAATTCTCTGTTCATTGCTGTCCGTTGGTCCCATACCATCCCAGAAACTCAGTCATTCATAAAAAATTGTTTCTTGTATCCATATTCACTTACTAGCCTAAGATCAATATTTCACTGTAAGTCATCTCAAACCGTTTCGTTTATCTATTCACTGAGCGTGACTCGGAGAGAGCCCTCTCCTGTTCTGGTAGGGCTAGCTACCAGACTGAGCGTGGTTTGTGGTTACCCTGAATTTTGCCTTCCTTCAGCCTAGGGCAGATTTAGGTGCTAACAGGCCCCATAACCTTACCACATCAACAAGGATCAGCCACGTGGTGCCCACAGGGCATGGCCACCTCACACGAGATCCAACATGGTACTTGTTATCACATTTTAGTTTGAGTTTGAAAAAAAAAATTGTAAACACTGACAATTTTAGTGTCAGCGAAAACAATTTGTAATAAATAGGAGAATGTTTATAATGGGATTATTAGTGCTTATCGACTTTAGAAAAAATGATTAACAAGAATATGCTGACAACAGGAGTGTCAGATTTATCAGGTACTGGCTAATAGCGGGAATATCAATGCCAAAAGTAAAATTTGAATTTCGATTTTTTAAAACGCGCTCACATTCCATGTCAGCGGTACTTTCAATACGTACCTTTCACCTCCATGAATTATCTGGAGGTGAAAGGTACGTATTGAAAGTCAAATTTCCGCTGCCAAAGAGCTATGGTGTAATTTTGTAATTATCAAAGGGTCAAAATAATCATTTTACCTATCAATCAATTAGTCTATTTAAAAAATCTCATTGTTTTTACCGCATATTATTGTCACCTTTGTCATTTGCAAAGTTTTGTTAGTTTAAGCGTTGGAGGGTTGTTTGTTTCAATTTTATCGGCGGAGATACAATGTTTTGATCTCGGTCTTTGGTTTTTGTAATCACCAAATTGTATAGATAATGGGGAGGAGCGGAAAACTTAACAGAAATGAGCCCAAAGGTCACAACCTTCTGGAGATTTATCCAGATATTCAACAATAATTTCAACAAGTTGGGTGGCAGGAATTTTTCCACCAATGCACTGAGTAACAAGATGTCATAGCTTGAGCATTCGCCCAGGGGTTTGACGAATAGCATGTGGAGGTAGGAGGAATTTCATCCCTGGTCACAAAGGAATGGATCGCAGAAGTTATAGCTTTGCCTATGGATGGGAAAAAGGTCTTCAGAAGCCACGTTCTAGCTGGGATTGATGTCACATTTTTCTTGAAGGCCGAATTCAAGGATAGAAATTGGAAGGAAGGGGTGTAGAGTCCATGGATGGAGGATAAATGGCATGGGCTGCTACGTATTACCCAGTCATACTTCATGTGTGAAGGGAGTTTTAACTGGGTAAATATTTACCATTTTCATTTCCTAACTCATCTAGCAGGGCAAGTAAAAAGAAAACTTGTTTTAGTTTACTAGAGAGTCTTAAGCACATGGCTGCTCGTTTCTGGGCCAAGGCAAACCCATCTCCTCATTTTATTTACCACAAGGCCTTAATTAAGTTGTTAATTGAGAATCAGTAGGCCAAAGTTGGCAGGATTTAGAGCCATTTCATGTTTTGCGGAGGGTTTCAACCCAAACCCCCTAAATCCAAACGAGGGAGGCATAAGGGTACTAAGTAGGGTAATAAAACTCAGGTGGAACGTCTACTCAGGGCAACTCTACTAAAACCCAAAGTCGAAAGGAGAGAAATATTCCCTCATCCTCTGATCCTACAATCCTAAAGTTTATGCCAGAAGAAGTGACACACTGAAGAAGACCCAGCCTACTACTGAAACCCTCCCGCTGAAAATATACCTCATTCTCTTAATTCGCCTCATATTGAAAATCCAGCCACTGAGAGTTCTCCTGCAGAAACTCATCCACCAAGACAGACCAAGGGAAAAGTGTTAGGTCCCTATACTACTAGTGTAACCCCTTATTGTTATTAGTCCAACCCCCTTATTATATTATTGTGCCCATATAGTCCCCATGTTGTTATTATTATGCCCCATAGAAGCCCACTATTTTTATTGTTGTGCCCCTATAATATTATTGTTATGTAGGCTCTGATTGTATTGGGACCCCTTAGACTCCTATATATAGAAAGGAGGTCTTGTCATTTGTATTATCCAAGAATTGTTCATTTGTGTAATGTAAAGGAGGTTTCCCCCTCAAAAAGGCGTATTTTGAATTCATTCATCTATATTTTCTATCTTTTTGTGAGTTAGTTTCATAAAATTTGGTATCAAAGCTTTGAATTCTAAGGTTTTGCTGCTCCAAACAGGTCATCGTGGAATTTTCGCTATAACTTTTTCTCTATGAAGTTTCAAAAGCTAAAAAAAACCCATTTGAGCCGAAATGGTTCTAAACCTCGGATCTGAATTTCTGATCTTGTATCTCTATATTTTCGGAGATATGATCTAAGAAAGTTAGGGTTTTTGCAAGCTCCAAAATTCCATCTCAAATAGGGCATCGTGGAATTTTCACTATAATTTTTTTTCTATGAAGGCTCAAACTCTGAAATTAAAACCCATTTGAGCCGAAATCGTGGTGAAGCTTGGGCCCAAATTTCAAATATTTTTTGCTATATTTTCAGAGATACGGTCCAAGACATTTAGGGTTTTTGCAGGCTCCCGAATTACATCCCAAACAGGTGACCTTAGGAAAATCATCATAACTTTCTCTCTTAGAATCATATTGAAATTTCGTAAGAAGTTACAAAAAGAGGACGGAATTTACTTTTCTGTGTATTTTTTCAGGTCCGAAGGTCGAAGCATTGACACGTGGCACTTCATACAAGTTATCTCTACTAAAAAAAAGTATATAACCAGGTCATCTTGGGAGATTGGGCATAACCCTTTCTTGGAGAATCCAATTTCGATCAGACTAGTGGCATTGGAAAAAGAACACAGAGGGCTACTGCAAGTCGCAATTTCAAACCTTGGAGATTCGAAATTTCAGCGATACAACAGATTCAAGATTGAGCTTCTAAAAGCAAGAAAAAGAATGACTCGAATCAAGAAAATAGAAACACATAATAAGCAAAATTGGAGGGATGATTTGAAGAATGTGATCGAAGATATGATCAATAAGATAAATGGTATAAAAGAAAATTTGAATGGAAACCTGGAATATTTGAAGAAATACATGGAAATTTTGAAGGAAAGTGGGACAAAGTCACTACAAGAAAGGCTTCCTAATGTCGAAAAGGTAGTAGAGGAAACTCATAATGAGAACAAAAGAAATGTTAATCATGATTTCATAGACTCTAACATTGGATTGAAGACCCACCATATTCCAAATATAGATATGAGGAATTTAATGGCAAGGATATGGTAACTTGGATGCTACAGATGGAGCAATATTTTGATCTACATGATGTGCAACCGCCACAAAAGGTAAGTATTGCATCTTTATATTTAAAACCGAATCAGTTTGTATGGTATAGAGGGATTTATTCTCATAAACAACTTGTCACCTGGTCAATTTTCATGGAGGAAATGATATCACATTATGAGGATACAAAGAGGAACACCTTCTTTAACCAATTGATAAATCTCAAATAAAAGGGTTCAATGGCAAAGCACATTGAGGACTTCCAAAAATTGAATAGGGTAAATTATATTCTAGAGAAGCATAGGATTGAAGTCTTCATAGGGACTTTAAATGATAACATCCAATATGAGGTTTGCCTTTGGGAACCTAATTCATTGGAGAAGGCATATAGGTTGGCAAGAAAAATTATGGCAACAAGGAAACCTACCACTCATAACTATAAAGATGGAAGTGTTGTTTCTCCTAGCCTTTCACCACCTACAAGGTTGACACCCCAACAATTGGAAGAAAAAAGAGAAAAAAGGATTTGTTACAATTGTGATAGAAAATACACTAAAGGTCATAGGTGTGTTGAGAAGAAATTAATTTACATAGATGTGGAAGAGGAGCAAGAAAAGGAAAAAGAAACATCAAAAGAAGAGGATATACACCGGGAACCAATCTTAGAGAAAGAAGAAATGAATCTGACCATATCTTGTAATGCATTGACAGGAATTACCATCCTCAAACTGTCAAGATAGGACATATCAAGAATAAAAAGGTAATAGTGTTGATTGATTCCAGTAGTACCCATAATTTTATTCATTGTAAGATAGCCAAAGAATTGAATTACTTCCTACATCCAGCACCAGAGTGTCAGGTAATGGTTGCAAATGGAGGAACCATAAATTGCTCTAGAAAGTGTCATAATATCAAGCTATCCATGGGAGAATATGTCTTGAATAGTCCAATTCTTTCCATTCCAATGGGTGGTGCAGATGTTGTACTAGGAGCCCAATGGCTACAATCTTTGGGTACGATAGCTTTCAATTTTCAATAACTTTTCTTGAATTTTTTTTGGGAAGGAAAGGAAGTTGAATTAAGGGGAATTGCAGGGAAACTGAGAAAGATAATCATCTCTAACAGCATGACAAAGCTTATAAAGAAATAACAACAGGGCGTAATTGCACAATTATGTTCACTAGAGGTTCCCACATCGAAATCATCTATTTCTCCAGATCTCCAAAATGTTTTGGACAACCATTCCAAAGTGTTTGAGACTCCCAAAGGCCTACCACCTATTCGTGATCATGATCATGTTATTCATTTGATTCCAGGAAGTGTTCCCCAAACATCAAGGCTTACAGATATCCATGTGCTCAAAAGAGTGAAATTGAACGTATGGTTGCATAAATGCTAGAGGTTGGTATAATTCAACCTAGTCAAAGTTCTTTCTCTGCTCCAGTGGTATTGGTGCACAAGAAGGATGGTTCATGGCGCATGTGTTTGAATTATAGGGATCTCAACAAGCTCACTACTAAAGATAAATTTCTCATTCTTGTCATTGATGAATTATTGGATGAATTGCATGGATCAATTTACTTCACCATGTTGGATCTTCGTTCAAGATATCATCAAATCAGAATGAAGACTGAAAACATTCTGAAAACAACATTTAGAACTCATGATGGTCATTATGAAATTTTTGTCATGCCTTTTGGCCTTACCAATGAACCTTCTACATTTCAAGGTTTGATGAATTCCATTTTCAAACCCACCGTTAGAAAAATTGTGTTAGTACTTTATGATGATATATTAATCTACAGAAAGTCTTGGAAGGATCATGTTCAACATGTTGATAAGGTGCTCAAACTATTGGAGGAGAAACAATTATATGCAAAAATCTCAAAATGTTTCTTTGGAGTACAAGAGGTGGAATATTTGGGTACTCAATTAGCTCATAGCTCATCTTATCATCCTCACTCTGATAGGAAAACTGAGATAGTGAACAAATGTTCGGAAGGATATCTTCGTTGCTTTGTTTATGATAAATAGACACAATGGGTCAAGTGGTTGCGTTGGCTGAATGGTGGTATAACACTTCCTTCCATACTACAGCAAAACTAACCCCATTTATGGCACTTTATGGATATCATCCATTGTCCATCACATCATCTTTAAAATAAAACTCTAAGGTTCAAGTGGTGGAATATCACATCGAGCATCAAAAACAAGTTATCAAACTCTTAAAGGATAACCTCACTTTGGCGCATAATAGAATGAAACAATAGGCAGATCAACATCGCAGCGAAAGAAGTTTTGATGTAGGTGACTGGGTATTTCTATGACTATAACCATACAAACAAATGTCCCTCAAGTAAGCTAAGAACGATAATAAATTATCACCAAAGCATTATGGTCCATACAAGGTGTTACAAAAGATTGGTACTATGGCACACAAATTGGAGCTTCCTGCATCTTCCTGAGTGCACCCAGTTTTCCATGTTTCATGCTTAAAGAAGCTTATAGGTGAGAAAATCACAGTTCCAACAATAATGACAAAACTTGAAGGAAAAATCATATTGGAACTGGAAGAAGTCACAAAAAAAAGAAGTCGACAGCTACGAAATCGATCAATTTTAGAGTATCTCATCAAGTGGAAGAACTTACCCGTTGAAGATTCCACATGGGAGGATGAGAATTTTATACAAAAGTATCTAGAACTACTCAAGTGTTGAGGACAACACTTTTTGAAGGAGAGGGGGATGTTAGGTCCCTATACTACCAGTGTAACCCCTTATTGTTATTAGTGCAACCCCCTTATTGTATTATTGTGCCCATATAGTCCCCATGTTGTTATTATTATGCCTCATAGAAGCCCACTATTGTTTTTGTTGTGCCCCTACAATATTATTGTTATGTAGGCTCTGATTGTATTGGGACCCCTTAGACACCTATATATAGAAAGGAGGTCTTGTCATTTGTATCATCCAAGAATTTCATTTGTGTAATGTAAAGGAGGTTGCCCCCTCGAAGAGTCTTATTTTGAATCCGTTGATCTATATTTTCTATCTTTTTGTGATTTGGTTTCATAACAAAAAGAAATTGAAACTAAACCCTAGGAGGAAGAAGAACCCTCTCTGTTTCAAATGTTCAAGGGAGGGAAGAGACCTCACACCAAGCCTTTAAATAAATTAAGGCTGAAAATAAAATTAAAACAAAATCCTGACCTTGCCAAGGAAGTGATAGATGTGGACAATGTCCCATTAAAAGACCTGATAATAAACAAAGGGAAAACTGCAGGTTCTAAAAGGTCAAAGGCTAAGGAAACTAAAAAGAAAATCCCTATGGAGACCAGACAGAGTAAGAGGAAGAGAATGGACAAGGTGGATGTTCTTTTGGAGGTGGCCAACACCCTCAACTAGGAAGTTGATGACCATTTTTGGGTTTTTGATCAAGTCACTGCTAAAGTGAGTTTTTGGTGATCTATCACTGATCACGCACCTGTCTACATTTAGATATAGAGCAACATAGAAGAGAGTTGACATTTCCCTTATCAGTGTATTTTGCACAGAAAGCGCTAACATTTCCATTGACAGTGCATTCTAAAAAGAAACATTTTGGAAAGGTCGTTGGCAGTCGGCTTATCATCAAAACCATTGGTTCAGGCAACTAAAGGACTAGCGATGGCAGTATCAGCGTATTACAGTAGGGATGACCGAGAAAGCAGCAACGAAATAGAAACCCATTTTTGGAGGATGACAACGCTGATCTACAGCGAGGGGAACACAATCATGATACACTTTCTAAGCCCCATTAAGCATAATTTTCAGCAAGTTATTATGACTTTTTGATATGTTTAAAAAAATATTTTCAGATGCATGTACTTAAGATATTTATTCTATTTCTAGATTACTGTAATTATTTTTTGAGCTACAAACATGTTTTAGTTATTGTAATGCTTATATAAGAAAAGACTGTAGAAGAAAAAAGGTTGGTGTTTATTTGAGTTTTAGCATCCTTGTGTATTTTGAGCAGATCATTAATGAAAATAGTCTTTATGAGAATTTGTATAAATTCTTGTGTTGTAATTCCCTGTCTGTTTTTTGCTTTGTTTTATATTTCGTTATGTCTGTTCAAAAGAGTATGAGATTGGAATTCATGTTTTATGATCCTTTTTCTTTATTCTCGTGCATTAATAATTGTTGTTCATTTAACCCTCGCACTAAATTCCTTCGTATTCCTCTAAATCATTGAAATGTCAAAGGAACTACTGCTACCCTGCTTTTGTGTTTTTCTCATCAAAGTTGTGTTTGTATAGGATCCGATTGGGTTAGACTCCATGCCCAATGGTAGTATTTTCACATATCCCAACCAAACTTCAACCATTCTTCGATAAATCTGGACATAGGAATCACCAAGTCATAATGCCACAACGCCATCGCACCCCTATCTCTCGACGTACTATGTCCCGAACTCCATAGTGCAACGTAAATATTCTCGCTCGGTAATAGTGAAAATATTTGTCTTGCGCCTTCTGTCTACCCATGGGTTCTATTAACTCTATGGCCCATCATGAAATGGCACCACGAATTTCCTCCACGGTCTCCAGCTCCGCAATGACGTGGCCCAAACCATGTGTATCACCACATCAATGTCGTATGGCATCCCCAAGCCAAGTGGCACGAAAAACACTGCCATGTGTCACCTGAGTGCCATGTCAGTCTGACTCCATGTCCCCTGCTGCTACTATGTCATGTTAATGTCATGGTGACATCGTCCTGCAATGTGGCTTTCATCGAGGGCGTCATGCGTCATCCAAAACCAACCCCTCTAGTCATCCAACAGATCATGTTTGCATGCCATGTGTCATGTTGTCAGTGTGCCATGTTAGCAGATTAGCCACGTCACAAGTAAACGTCATTTGTGTCCCATGTGGCATCCACCACCTCAGATTGAATAAGGGGTCCCAACGAGTTCCAGACCTCTATGCAAAGTGATGTATTATGAATATAAATAATTAATAATAATAATAACTATTATATTGAAGAGGCATGTCTCTTTCTAAGGACATGACTGTTTGTAAAAGGTATATACGGGACCCTCATTTGTAATCGTATATCATATCTCTCTTGTACATTTAAATATTTATATATAAATATATTGCTTGTCCCATTATGGATATTTACATATTTTAGATATTCTAAATATTCCCATGTGTATATGAACCTTGTTCGTTACATTAGTATCATAGCTTCGTTCTATGATCCTGGCCTTCAACCATCAACCTTTATCAAGTTCATTACCACTCAATTAAGGCTTTTAGTCATACAAAGTTTTCTTGGAGATTCTCCATTCTCATTTACACTCAGGCTTGTGCCCATTTAAAAAGAAAAAATGAAAAATAAAGGCATAAATATATTTAAAAAAAGGGAAAAAAATATTATATTCATATAGTTAAAAAAAAATAAGATATACATTAAAAATATATATTATTCAAAAAAAAGTCGTAGCAACTATTCCTGGGGCACACAACTATAGCCGCACTGTCATTGGGCTCCCACGGCACGCATCTGTAGCCACCACTGCATCTCCGTGGGCAATGACTGCAGCAAGCCCTAGCAACGCCCTTGTCCTTCTGCACAGAGTCACGCCATGCGCCCTGATGACCCTTCCTCTCCGCCCTCGTTAACTCCTTATTTCCCCCATCGTCCGCTAACATCCCAACTCCTCTTGTCTTCGTTGATCGTCCATCGTTGTGTCAAGGCTCTTGCTGACTGACGTCTCATCTCCCTTGCCACAATCGTGACACTCGCCTTAATTATTAATATTCATAATATATTAATTATTAATGTAACAAACAAGGTTCATATGCGCAGCAAAATATTCAAAATATCAAAAATATGTAAATATCCATAATAGGACAAATAATATATTTATATATAAATGTTTGAATGTATAGGAGAGATATGACATATGATTACAAAGGAAGGTCTCGTATATATACCTAGTTGGGTGACCGTTTGTCAGGTGCCCCTTCATGAATGGTCATGTCCTTAGAGACATGCCTCTTCAGTGCACTACTCATTATTATTATTGATTATTTATATTCATAACATTGCCTTCCCCTTTAGAAAAGTTGTCTTCAAAGCTTATTGGTGGAACACTTCATATCTTATTATGTCTCGTAATGTCTTCTTGTCTTTCTCAATTCTCAAAATTGTAATCCTCGATGAGATAAGAAAATATGAAATTTTGAGTATTGTACAAAATTGTCGTACTTTGTTGTTTATGGACGTAGAGGGTTTATGTCCTGCCCTCTGTCAATAGCATTGATGTGCCCAACTTCGATGAACCCACTGCTACACTTATGCGGTACAACAGCAGGTGACAGGCATTTTGTCATCCCGCCTCTTATGTCGACCATGCCCCATTTCACAACTAACTCTTGGCATCCCTAACATGGCGCAATGTGAAAAGTCTACGATGGGTAACGGGAATTTTCCCGTCCCATGCTCTCAATAACTCGACGCCTTCACAATTATTCGATTCTTCCTTTAGAAATTATCAAGGTTCATTCAGCGCGAATACAAACCCAAACGCAAACTCTCGTGGGCTTCAATACCCTGCATAGTGATTTCTGGCATATGTGATGCAAGATTTCAATATTGGATTGTGACTAGAAGGAAAGCAACGACCCATCATAAATAACAAAACTCCACACAATCTGTTAGCACCCCGTAAGCGGCACTTTAATAATAGAGCTCATTAGTTCGAAGGCATAGGCTCCTCCATTATAGCATACAATTCATGGATTTTCACACATGCACCACAATAGTGCCATGGGATATATAAAGAAGTCATACACAATATTGACCACAAACCTTCAACGACCTTTACACAACAATTGTTCAAGATATTCACGCATATCATATAATGGAAAATCACACACAACCACAGTGAGTTGGTCATGTCAAACAATCAAACATAAGCATGCAAGTAACATTTCCATTCAAGTGTATATCAACATCATAGGGATTTGCAAGTCCCTTACAACCATGGAAATCATTCACAAACCATCACATTGCAACACACAAGAATACATATCCTCATTGATAGTGTTGATACACCCATTATCATGTAATAATATTATTCATATCCATTGCACCAACATGTACAAGATACAAGTAAGCAACTTATCTTAGTAACTGAATGAATGGAAACTGAGAGAGGCAATTTCAACTCTACACCCAACCTAGGCCAACTGCATTGCTATATTTTCTTGCAGTTAACCACCACCGAGCTAGATTCAGAGCCTTTGGATTGAAGTTCTCAAATGAATTTCACACCAGTGCACTCACAAGCCATAGGAATCCAGAGCACACAATGTCTCCACTTGACAATCAAGAGTCCAGAGAGCATAATGTCTCCACCCAATCAAAGAATCCAGAGTCCACAGTGCCTCCACCTGTAATCCAGTAGGAATCTAAAGCACACCATGCCTCCACCTGATAGCTTTCGCAGGAATCTAGAGTCCACCTTTAGGGTCTCGGCCACCTATGAAAACACCAAGTCCCAGAGTACCTAGTGTCGCCACCTGCGATGCAAAAGTCCAAAGTCCATAGTTGCTCTCCCTTCTCGACACCACAACTTCACCTTTCTCTAATGTCCCTCAGCTAGCTCCCAAGCCTCAACTTACGCAAGCTCCTCCAACTGCTTTCCATCCACTGCTAATGTATAGTATTTCTCACTACAACACAACCACAATGCTTTGGTCTTTTCGTTCACTCCTCAACATGCCTAAGCTTGCTTTTCTCATCTATCTAAATACCCCTTGCAAGAATGTCTCCTCTCCTCTAAATGTCTTCCCTAATTTCCTTGTGCATGTTGACCAACGCCCCCATCCCATAGGTTTAACTCGTCCTTTTCTCAGACGTCCATGCGCCAATTTTAATGCTTGTACAACTTTTTGTTTGTGGAGATAAATCACAGCATTCAAAGTTTGGCTATTTCCCTGAGCCATTCCCAATCAGCTTCTTCCCCCAAGCTTTGAATCTGTGTCCTCTCTCCCAGTCCAATCATTTTCATATTATCACAATTAATTACAATTACACATGAAAAAATTTACATGAGGGGGCAGCCAAAAAGGGTTGTTACAATTATCCAATTGAAAGCTTCCATGATAATAGTAGCCCTTGAATCTCTCCTTTTTATAGTCAATTCTTACAATGTAAAACTCTAACGCTGACAAATTGGACTTTCAACCTCAATTACATCAATATAATAAGCAATAAGCAAAGGTGAAAACAAGAAAATATACAATGGTTGCTAAATGGGTGGGTGTTCTTGAGGATAAGTTAAAAGCATACACCAAACACAACCAAAAACCTCAATGAAAATTATGTAAATCCCAACAAAGTAGAAATTCGGAGAGAAATATATCCAACCTCTTCTCTATACCATGCATGCATTACTTTAAGAAGCATCGTTATGAACAACATTACCATGTTTTAAGATGCATTCTTTTTTTAACCAAAGGAAGAACCACTAGGTTGTTTTTGTTATAGTGTTATCTTATTATAATGCATCAATGACTTTGTCTATAGATTAATGGATGGATGACCTTTCCTAGGAAAGAACCAAACCCCAAAAACAACATATAAAAAAATAATGTTCTACCACCAACAGAAATTGTGATACATATTTTTTTCTAAATTGCTTGAAGAAATGTCTAAGATCCAAGGTTGCTCCACATAATATGAAATTCTTTAAAACTTAGAGGGTTAATTATTTCACCAAAATAATCTAAGAGTTTCCCTTGACCTAATCTCTTTATAAAGATCACCATTTGAGTAGGGACCCAAGGGAGGTAATTACTTTTCCAAAAATAGCCTAAGATTCTGCATCAACATCATCTCATTTTAAGGCTTACGAAAAGGCGCAAGAATGACCAAATGATAGTATTTCAACCTCACTAGTGAATCTGGTGCCACACAACTTCGATTTTTATCATATGAACTTTTTATAATAGTATAACCTCATCCTACACAAAAAACTATTCCTTTCTTCATATAAACTTTTTATAATTGTCACAATACATTATAGCCTTATTCTACATTAACTAAATCTCTCTCCCCCTCTCTCACCATTGTGATTCATTGGAAATTTTGAAAAAGTTACATCATATAATACAAACTTCCTTCAACATAGATATCAACATTTATCAACCACTTAATACTCCAACAACCTCACAAATGAATGAAGCCTCTAATGAGTTGTTTCACATTTATAAAGCATATCACAATTTTATATGATTTGGTTGTATTTGATATTTTATAATATAATCTGATTCTATACACAATTCACTTAGCCTCCCACTCTCCCCCTCTTTTCTCCCTCTCATTCTCTTTCTCAAATCAGTGCTATATTTACTTTGGCAATTATATATACAATAATGTGCTATATTTACTTTGGCAATTATATATATACAATAATGAACTGATTATGCATGTAATTTATTAACAAAAAAATGTATCTCATATATACATAAAATTGTATTTTGCAAATCGAATTAAAAATATATTTACATTAACATGATTGCACTTCATTTAATTTTTAATTAGTGATTTTTATCCTATTCCATTATGATTTTGGAGAAGTCGTCCTCTAGAACAATTGAATTAAAATGAACTAGTACACTTTTGCAGGTTGTTCATTTAGCAACATAGAACAAATAACACTAAGCAATCAAGTCATTATTCATGCAGCTTCATAACTTTATCTATCTTATTCACATAAGTGATGGGAATACTATTATTAGAATAATTAACAATTTTATATATAAACACTTTGTAATTACAAATGTTAACACAGTCATACCAACACCCACAAAATTCTCCATTCTCTTTTATTTTGACGAGGACACGATGGCAAAACCTTATCAGGGGATTTTACCGAGTGCGTTGACTAGATTGTGCATATCATACGGAAAATGCCTAGACCCAAAGCAGTCGATCATCTTTTCAAACATTAGAATAAATACATTCTTACTATCAAATGTAAGATATTCACCTCATTATTGTCTAAACATCATATGCAAATATATTTTTAATGATGTTTCATCTAGTATGTTTAATAGTCACCTATCAAGTTTTTCAAAATTTTATAGTTTGTCTTCTCCAACAGGTTGGATTATTAAAAATTCTAGGCTGCCACTCAAATATCCATGTCATCACCAATCCCATTACAAATACCGAGTTATTCAGTAATAAATATCAATCTTTATACTCATTAATATACATTACACTAGGTTAGAAATTTAAATACCCTAATGAAATAAGGATCTACTTGGTATCCAAAGCTGCAGGTCTACCAAAAAATTATTTATAAGAATGGTGCTCCAGCATTCTACCACCTACAGATTGCTTCTTGGATCAAACACGGTTTGGAATATTTACCAACCAAGACATCTAGTGGAATTGGACAATGCAAAATTTCAAACAGTTGGACCATAGACATCATCATTTTTGCATTGAAAATAATCCCATGAATTTATATTAGTGTAGATGAAACAGGTGCAGTTATTTTTAACTCTGCAATAAGAGATCTTGTAAATACAATCTATTTTTTTTCAACAAAATAATCACCAGTAAATGTTTACACAAAGTATGTGCTCATTTGGAATGAACAAATGAAGAAATAAAATTCATATCACATACAAATATATAGGGATGAAATCAAACAGTGATCACCACTAGTGAAGTAATCACTGGTAGCTTTCAGGAATTGAGGCTAAATACCTCAATAATACAACTCCTGCAGGGCACAAAAAAAATTAGTGCCATAGAATGCAGCATATAAAAGATATTATAGTCCCTTGAAAAAATTGCAAATAATGAAATACGTAACTTCCAATTAATTTCCTAACAAATATCAAGGCAACAATATGACTGCTTGGTACTGATGTAATAATAACAGCTTGAAAATTTGTATGAATATGGAATGTTGTAAACATAGTACACTCTAGCTTCGCGATAGAAAATAAAATGACAAAATTAGTCTGTTACAATACCTTATAATATCACCGAAGATCTATCACATCATATCTTAAATTTGAATTTAGATAGACATGAGAACAATGTTCATATATTGGGCTACCATCCGGAGGTTCTTCGTGAGGATGAAAGCCACGCTGCTGACATTGTTTTATGACATTCACACCTGCAGGATCTGATAAATGGAAAATACCATAGGTTCTGCAATACCAAAGCAATATTTGCCGACCATTAAAAAAGACAAAATCAAACTTGAAACCATACACAAAAAGAATCCAATGATCATGCCCTCCATCAGAAATGAATACATACTTTGTTGTGTCTGTGGGAGCCATGACAATAGCAATAGCTTCAGGTAACATAACCTGTAAGAACCAAGTACAATCAATTCCAAATATCATTAATTTCATTATATACATCATAGGTAACTTGTATAAAATAATTAACCAGTTATTGCATGTTGATGGCACGACAGAAAGATGAGAATGATGGAACATAATCAAAAGATAGAAAATGTATAATGATGACGCAAAAAGTGAAATGTAGAGTGTCATTCAGGTTGGATGGAATACATTGGATTATGTTATCATTTATAAGTTCAGTTATGCATGCCACTACATCCAAATTCTGACAATTTTCTCAGATGATACTGGAATGCACTCGAGCAGATAGGGAATGCCCACTAGAAAATTGTGTGGAGAACATAAAGCTTGTATTTTTGTTTATCTACAATTTGAAAATATACTTTCCCATTGCCTACAAGAGTTTCCCACATGAAATAACATGAGTACAAACGTAGAAAAAGCACTCGTCTGATTGTTCCACATACTACTAGACACAATTACATATGAGACAAGTCCCTTGATATGTCAAATATGCATCCTGAGAAGTCAGACAAAGACAAACTTTCATTCTCACAAACATTCAAAATTACAGAAAATTTAGTAAATCAAGTCCATATAATACGGAATGCCATGGCCCATCTGCCAAACCACAGCAATTCAATAATCGAAAAGAGAAAATCTCTCCTAATAAAATGAACAGCATTTCCATTTATAATCTATTTCTTATTCATGCTCATACCTGCCCTGAAAAGAAATATTTTCTATAAATATCCCACTTGCAAGTAGCGTCTGATGAAAATCATCTGTAACATATAGTTCTAACTTGAGACCTCTAGCCCCTATTCAAGATATTGTTCTTTCATATAAGCGGTTCATATGCTTGTGGTTCCACTGCTTATATCATGGGATAGACATAAACATATAATCTCATTTTCATTTTTCCGCGTTCAAGTCACAAATTCCTTTTTATAATTAAGGGTGGGTTTCACCTCTCATTTTTACAATTTCTTGTTTACATCTCATCGTTTGTTGTGTTGAAGAATCTAGGGCAGTTAAAAATTACTGAGATTTTTCTTGACTTCATAACAATTTGTGAAGTTATTTTGCAATTTTATCTTAGCTTGATCTTCTTATTATTATTGGTATGTGTGTTTGCTTCATCAAACTGCTATCAAAACAAAAGAGACGAGAACACAAAGTATTTGGCTTTCTGCCAGGGCCAAAACCTCTCCCTCTTGGAGAGGAAAACCCACCCAAAATTCTTCTTATAGAGATTCCAATTGACGAAGACCAAGACCAAGACCCTTGACCTATTCTGCCACTCCAAGACCAAGCCATCAATCCTCTTCCTTGTCACTGCTTGAGATCATTATCTTCGCTGCACCACTGAGATCATCACTGCTGCACCATCCTGATCTTTATCACTGCTGCAACACCACTGCTGTACCTTCACCGAGGTCTTCATCATGACAATGAGATCTTCATATGCATGATTGAGAGCTATACTTAGATTCACTGAAAACATGACTGTTTCTCTATAGATGCACTTCGCTGCACTGAGATCATAGCTGCATCATCACCGAGATATTGATTAGGATCATGACCTTACATAGTCATTATGCCGAGGTCATAACTGTGTTCATGGAACCAAGTGTATACTGGAATCCTTCACATAATTGAACCAAGATTGTGAATGTATCTAGAGAGTAGGCCAAGATAAGGAGTGTTACTTCAAGACCCTTCTCCTTACAAAGTTGCTTCAGAGATCACCGAAACTGGTTTTCTTCTGCACTATGATCTATACCAAGACAGTGATTGTGTTCTCCATGCACCGAGACCTTTCACTCTAATCTCCAACGAAACAGTGACTGTGATGTTATTCTTCCACCGAGATCAGCATCATCAAGCTACCACTGAGGTTACAAAGGTATCCGAGATCCCATACTTGTCTTCCTGTAATGCAGATCTTAGACCCATATCCATCCGGGAGAATCCGAAGTGGCTGTGCTCCTTCGCTTGCCTGAGATTATATCTTGTCCGAGACAGTGCCATCCGAAGTGCAGAGGTATATCCAAAATCCCTCTGCCAGCACCTCATACCCATCTGAAATCTCACAGACAAAAGAGTTCTGTGCTTACCTTTTGCGGATACCTTGACGGGGTATTTATAGTGGTCTGTCTCCATATTTGAGCCGACTTCAACAAGTGAACCGACATGTCTATTTATTGAGCCAACGTGACTGCCATTTAGCTATTTAATTCAATTTTGAGGCCGACATGATGATCTCCTTGTCGTTTTGCTTGCAGACTTCTTGTGCTTGCTTTTGGAGGATTGATCTTGGTCTTGGAGGGCTGCTCTAGGCTAGAATACATTTTACATAGGCTCATAAAGAGATCCTTCATACATGACTTGACTCTTTGACTTTATTAATAAATCCTAAAGACATCAAGAAGAAGTCTTTGACCTAATGACACTTCTTGCTCATGAAACCCATGTAGCAAGGCATACAAAAATAATTTATTCTCTTTTATTACATCATTTACAAAGATCATGTCATTATGAAGACCGAACCTAGTTATACTTTCTTCAACATGTTGGACATTAATACATTTATCTTATCTTTGCTAGATGTCGGGTTCGTGTCATAAATCTTATCATTCTATCAAATCTACAGTTGCAGGAGCAGCTGTGAGTGTGAAAGAGAGGTAAGTGTTTGGGTTTACATTCAAGCGGTAGCCAAGGTCATCTCACCTCAAAAGGGAGAAGATATCTCCATACTGAAGTAAATGAATATGGCAACCTGTGCACATGTCACAGGCATGAATTTCATGTTCATTTGGCAGCTCAGCGATGAATTCCCTCTTTTGGACAACCTTCCTCATCAAGAAGGACCCCTATTATTAGCCCTGGGAAGAATTTAATTTGGTCAAAAAAAAAAATATTATTTT
Source organism: Pinus tabuliformis (assembly GCA_031772625.1). Taxonomy (NCBI): domain Eukaryota; kingdom Viridiplantae; phylum Streptophyta; class Pinopsida; order Pinales; family Pinaceae; genus Pinus; species Pinus tabuliformis. The sequence continues at coordinate 24,780,643 of CM062812.1, forward strand.
TAATGATGGAACCACATGTGCACAAAAGTCATAATTGGGTCTCCAGAGAAGCATATCAATACACATCAAGGCAACCTCATTTCGACATCACATCAACACATATTCTCTTCTCTCTCCTCTTGTGATTGGTTCATACAGGTCTGCAATCAAGGAGTCTGAGCTCACACGTGCGAAGGGAAGAAGGGCATTCTGAAATTTCTGCGTTGACTTTTGTTTGCGCAGCCATTGACCAAGTTTGACTTGGCATTTTGATTCACTTTGACTTGGAAACTTTCAATCTTGGGAGGCCAATTTCTTTTGTGAAGAAAATGATTTTTTCTGGGCTTTTTTTACTGGGGTTGACTGAGACCTTTGACTGCAGTTTGACCGCAAGAAATTCTGAGTTTGACCACAGATTCTCTCTCCTTTGACCGAGCTGTTTTGGGGCTGTTTTGACTTGACTTTGACCAGCAAAAGAAGCAGAGTTGCTTGACTGTTGACTGAACTGCTTTGGAGACACTTTGACTGCTGAATGTTGACTGATTAGGGCATCTTTGACTTTCACTTTCACTTTAACTTTCACTGGTTAGGGCTCATCTCTTGTTGGATATTAGTTAATTGAATTGGTTGGTCAAAGCTGTTGTCCTTTGACTCATTGATTGATTGGAATATTGTATCTCTCTGCTGAACATTTGATGACAATCTAGTAGAAGAAGAATTTGAAAGGGTTTTCCCCCTTGTGGGATTTTTCCTTGGTCTTAGACCAAATCTTGTGTCTCTTGTCATTGATCTTGACTGTCTTCTATCGCATCTTGGATTTACTGTTCTATCTACAGTTGCTCATTGTTATTGGAAGATTAAAATTGTTTCAAAGTGATTGCTGGTTGAAGAAAGAATTGGGCTAAGTAATTGTACTAAGCATAGAACAGTGGAAATTAGCATTTCAATTGTGTTTGTATTTCCCTGGAACAAAATTATGAGACAGCCCAGTTCTTAAAAACTTTCTTACAACTTGTTTTCCGGAGAAATATAGTCCCTCATACATTTTAAGCATTCCAAGTGATGACTTAGGCTCCATGCCAGATCCCTGCAGATTTTTCCCCCCTTCCCAAGTTTTCTGGATATAGGACCATAATAACCACCAGCCGAAATACCTTCTCAAGGGACTAAATGAATTCAGTTGCAACACCTCCAAGAACTTCACACAAAAACATGAAGAAATCGAGGGAACCCTTGGGGCTCTTTTTGAGCATTTTGTCTATCAATATATGTATCTATATGCATATTTCAAAGGCCAATCTGCCCCTTGCAACCTTCCAAAAGTGGCCTTCTCTACTGCAGCCTGCAGCCCACAAGTTGCAGCAGTCCGCATATCATGGCCCATGCAGCCCATCGGGGCTCCCACTGGGCACGGCCATGAGCTGATGCACAGGCTGCATTATGCACATGCTGCAACCTCGCAGAAAAGGGATGTTGCAGCCTGCGACAGGGGGCTCTCCCCACTGCAGAGTTAATATAGGTTACCCACAAGAATGGCCCTTAAAACATTGCTACATGTAGTGCTGGTCTCCTCCCAAACTGCATGCTCCTCCAATTGAGGTAGCTGAGGATCTCCTGAGGCGGTCTCCTAAAATAACCACCTTCAACAGTGAAGCATGACCTAGTGTGACCTGCCATGTTGTGGGAGACCTCTGGGATGGAGGGCAGCTGGCCACTCTATAGTGGTTCTGAAAGTAATGAGTAGTGTGTTTCTTTCTCTCCCTAAATACTTTTTAACTACTTTTAAAAATCCCTTTTTTAAACCATCGATTTAAATAAATTTTTAAATCTACACAACTTGTCCTATTGTAAAGTCCCTGGATTATGGGGGATTGGTCTAATAGGTTCAATCCCTTGAAAATTGATACACAGAAACTTATTTTATTTGTTTATTGAAAATGAGAACATTCCAATAATACCAATGAGAATGAAATGTTTGTTCGAAGAAATATGAAGGCAGCATCCATCATGACACAGCATTTGGTAGACCAGATTTATTTTGATGAGGATGATGGACATTGGACACAAGATGTCGAATCCCATTAAGGATGCCTACAGTGTGAAGCCTGATGACGCTATAATGAAACTCCTAGACCAATTTAGAAAAGTGAAAATGAAACATGGAGAAGAAATTTGCCCTCATTTTCGAAAGTTAAAGAGATTCCTAGAGATCTTTCAAGGTATAATGACAATTGATGATTAGATATTTGTGCGATGTTTTTTGATAAGTTTTCAAGGGCCATGGAAAAACTCTAGAATCCTATACATTCATTTATTAGAAGTATTGTTGTTGCTGATAAAATGGAAACCATTAATGCTGATGTAATTTTCAAATGAAAGAATCCAAAAAGGAGATAGTTTGAATGCAGAAAAGCATAATAGAGGGAAAAAAAATCCCTGAGAAATCGGAGGCAAGATGTATGAAGGAATGAAGAGCAGAATCATGGAAAAAGAAAGGGTTTTAAAGATGATGGTCAGTGTAGAATTTGTGAGAAAGTATAGACGTAAAGGCAGCTGAATGTTGGTATGTGAAATTTTCCCAACCCTAGGTGACTGCTGACCTGATATTCTGTTAATTGAATTACTCAGAAATTAATGTCTGAATATTGCAATAACCACACACTAGCTGAAAACAGTAAATAGCAGAGCATAAATCAATTACACACATACACACACAATTTTTCCTTCAACTCATTTCATCATTCAAATAATCAAAGTTTACAAGGCAACCTCCACAGCTGCTGAAACCTAGCAGCTGTACAGTTGATAACTTCATCAGAAACTGTGTACGGCCTTCTGATGGGAGGTACAGCCTACACAGAATCTGAGAAAAAAGCGCAGCTGTTGTATGGTTGTACGAATCTGCTGGTTGTGCGATGTTGTACAGATCCATATGACTGTACTGTACAAACCTATTGTATGGTGCTCTTCCTCTCAGCTGATGCACTCTGATCTCTCTCTGTTCCAGCCATTGTCCCTATTGAACCAAACCTTTGTCTGAACTCTTTATCTTCACTTATCTTCATACTTTTTGCTGAAACCCTAATCCTTCAGTAAGATGTACGGTTAAGATTAATCCTAGACTAAGTCATTAATGCATAAATACACTTTAATAGACTCAAACAGTTAATTATAAAACTTTTCACTTTTCCCTTAAGTGAATTACAAAATAGAATTACTTTATGAAATATCCCGAAACATTTCAAATATGTTCACACCAAACCTATGCCAAAGTTCCCATCCGAGAAATTTTTCTCAAGACTCCCTCTTAGCAAGAAAGCCATTCTACACCAATCCAAATTTGTCTCTATATGCTTCAAACTTCTTTTACTAAGGGCTTAGTCAGAATATCAACTACCCATTGATCCATGGGAATATGCTAGAGCTTTACTTCTCCCTTATCAAACCTATATCAAATAAAGCGGTATTTGATCTCTATGTGCTTGGACCTGTTGTGAAACATTGGATTCTCAAAGAGTTTGATATTTGATCTTTACACCACCTCCCACTTCTTTTAGTTTTTGAAACTTTGGGTCATTCAACACTCTCCTACTAGACCATTCACTTTCTTTCGATTATTAACAAGTTGCTTCATGGTTGAGCCATCAGAAGAGCAATCAAAGGGTTTCTTTGTCCTTATAAATAGGGCTTTCAACTCCTCCTCGTTTAGCCATAAATGGTTGAAAAGGGGCTGATGGTTTACATCCTTCAAATTCAAATTGACAAAGAATAGGAAAATGTTCTAATCAGCCCCCATAACCCACCTAAGATTTAATCCTGGCTCTATCTTCCATCAGTTAGTCAAAGAGAAGGAGCCCATCCAGCGTCTTCAATATTCCTTATATTCCTCTTCTTACATTCCTCCAAGTAGGAACTAATATGGTAGGTTCTATATCAATAAGATATTCTTCTTCAAAGAAGTGAGTGAAAATATGTTCTAGGGGATCCCTTCTTGCAACTTCTTCCCAAATCTCCATTTGATTGAGAGTCAAATTGAGGTCGCCATCTAATATTAGATTATCACCCTTCAAAAGACCAGTGATTCTAATCCCATCCCAAAAAGGTTTTGTATCTCCTTAGGGCCAGAGTAGGTTTATGATTCTAAAAAATCTCCCTAGCTCCTCTGAAGTAACTTCAATCTCAATTCCTGCATGCCCCAACACACTCCCCACATGCTAGCAATGTCTATTGAGAGAAAATTCCATTTTTTTTCAAAAAAAAAGGTGAATTCCACTACTTATGGCAATCATACATTGTTTCTTCGATAAGAATCACATCAAGTTTATAAACTAGATATAGCCTTTTAGGGCTTTGCTACTCTAGGGGAACCCCAAACCCTCGAGTTTATGAAAAGAATAATAATTTGATCCCTACTTTTTGGGCCTTTGCAACTAAGGAACCCACCAATTGTAAACTATCTTCCTCTCTTACTTCAACAGTCACTTCAACACATTCCTTTTCTGACATCAATTGTTAATGGAATTTGAGAGGGTTTTGGACTTTTTATAGGACTTATTTTGTAGGGGAGTTTGATATTAGAACTAATTCTTCTAACCTAACCTCAGGAGTAGGGGCTTGTTACCTCTCTCTCTTTCATCGGGAACCTCATTTCCCATTTCCAAATATTTTGAGAGACTCATCCATATTTAGAGGAATACCATCAAATTTATTGTTATCTATACAAACAGAGCCTTGACCCTTAATCATTATCTCATAAGCCCTCATGATCTGCAAACTGTCGTGGATACTCAACTAGACAATTCATCACAACATATCTGATAAAAATTATACTTGAAAATCCAAAATCCACACTAGTATAGTTTTTTTTCTCTTTAAGATTTATCTGTGAATTACCCCCTTAAGCATACCTCGAAATCCCCACTGAATTTCGGAGTTTGGTTTGAGTTTGTCTTTGTGGTATTTCGTCAAACAATTTGGAGATACATGGCTGTAGGTGTGTTTTCTTATATTTTATTTAAACAATTTGCACAGAGTACTAGATAGACACCATGAAAATGTTTCACAACAGCAACATATAATCCATATTAAACTCAGAAATGTACATACCCATTAATGGACACTTGCAACAGCAATAATAAGAGACATATATGAGTGATTCTCAGCATACTTCATTAAACATTTGGTTGCAGGCAAGATTCACTGAGGAACTCGCGTGGCCAACTAGCTGATTAACTCAACCCCTTAAGACTGGAAACTCAGCCTTATAGATTCTATGCACAAGCCTGATTTCTTTGTCACCAATCAACAACTCTATCTCAGCATCCTCTGAGATGACAGTAATCAACCAGTGTCAACAGTCTGAAAGTGATGGTCTTAGTCTCTTTCTGGAAAGGTCCTCAGCCCACAGAAATATAGTTGAACTCAACCCACAAAGGTATGGCAGACTCGGCCCACAGTAGAAGGTGATTCCACCCACAAAAGAGGACTGATCTCATGGCCTTTTTCTTTCAGTCTCAGCCCCTCTTATCAAACTCAGCCCTCTTGAACAGTCCCACTAGATCACTAACAGCAGAGATAACTTGGCCCCTCAAGGGAGATATTCCACTAGACAATTCATCACAACATATCCGATAAAAATTATACTTAAAAATCCAAAATCCACACTATTATAGTTTGTTTCTCTTTAAAATTTATATGTAAATTACCCCCTCAAGCATACCTCAAAATCCCCACTGAATTTAGGAGTTTGGTTTGCATTTGTCTTTGTGGTATTTCGTCAAACAATTTGGAGATACATGGATGTAGGTGTGTTTTCTTATATTTTATTTAAACAATTTGCACAGAGTACTAGATAGACACCATGAAAATGCTTCAGAACAGCAACATATAATCCATATTAAACTCAGAAATGTGCATACCCATTAATGGACACTTGCAACAGCAATAATAAGAGACATATATGAGTGATTCTCAGCATACTTCATTAAACATTTGGCTGTAGATGACTGGTGTGTTTGTCACTTAATATATCTCAGCTGCAGGCAAGCTTCACTGAGGAACTCATGTGGCCAACTAGCTGATTAACTCGACCCCTTAAGACTGGAAAATCGGCCTTATAGATTCTATGCACAAGCCTGATTTCTTCGTCACCAATCAACAACTCTATCTCAGCGTCCTTTGAGATGACAATAATCAACCAGTGTCAACAGTCTGAAAGTGATGGTCTTAGTCTCTTTCTAAAAAGGTCCTCAGCCCACAGAAATATAGTTGAACTCAACCCACAAAGGTATGGCAGACTCGGCCCACAGTAGAAGGTGATTCCACCCACAAGAGAGGACTGATCTCGTGGCCTTTTTCTTTCAGTCTCAACCCCTCTTATCAAACTCAGCCCTCTTGAACAGTCCCACTAGACCACTAACAGCAGAGATAACTTGGCCCCTCAAGGGAGATACTCGACTAGAGAAAAAAGGGTTTTAACTTTTGGGTTCCCAACAGTAGCTCAAATCCGGCCCTCTCCCACAGGTGCAAGCCTACAAAGAGAATATAGAATACACAATAGCAAAATATAAAATCAACTGATAACACCATTAAAAACTTACTCCTTTTTGCTAATACCTTTATCTTCTAGAACAATGAATCCCAATGACGAAATTTGAGTGATTCCACTCCAACACTAGCTAGGGTGTATAGTTTCAACACCGAAACCAGCAACCAAAATGATGGTTTCCAAAAACCCTAGTCTCTTTCTCAAAAATTCTCCAGAATTCTATTTTCCAAGTGAGTGAATACAAGAATGAGGGGAGACTCCTCATTTTCTCTTTTTATAACCTCATTCACCACTTTTGCCACATTTTTACACTTTTATTTTAATAAAGTCACTTTAGTGGGTTTTCTCACTTTATAATTTAAAATGACTTTTTATTAGCCTAGTACCAATGTTCCCCTTTTCACCACTTTAGCTTTTGTAATGTTTTCTCCTAGGAAAATTGTGTTCCCTTGATTAATTTTTCTTATCCTAGCCTACAAGAACCTTATTAGGCTAGCAAATCCCCTTCCATATGTCTCCTAAGTGGATGGGGACATTAAATTATAGATATGTAGATTATAGTTAATAACATATGCATGTGAATTAAAATTATGCAAAAAATAAAAAACAATGAAATGAAAACTCACACACATTTGACACAAGATATGACCTAGGAAACCCTTTCGAGAGAAAAACCCAGCTAAAAGGTGAGGCTACTCTGCGCTCTTTCTCTAAATAGAAAATGGTTGCGAGTACAAAGAAGTATGGCATGTGACCTGTGGGTTATTACAATGCACAAATCCTCTCTATGTGCTCTATCTCTTATCCCTCTCAGCGATTTTTTACAGCTATGGAACAAATGCACTCGAAAGAATGGAACCCCTTTTTCTCCTAGTGGCCCAATGATAACACAATCTGATAATCTAATGGTGGTTAGGTTTGACTATCTCAACTCTTAACCACAGTTACAATATAGACTCTTTGAGAGTCTTCATCATCATAATGACATGGTTAGCCCATTTTCCATGAATTATGGGGCTGACGTCGCATCCTCTCAAATTATGGTGGTGAAAATAGAAGGTCAACTTTTGAGTGGCATAAATTTCGCATACTGACTTTGATTGACGTGATTCTTGATCATTGTAAAGATCTTCGTGTGTAAAATAGTAAAGTTTTATTCGCGCCCCTCCTCCCCCCCCCCCAAAAAAAAAAAAAATTGTTTTTTGATGCCTCAAAATGATCCCAAAAGATTTCAAACCCTAATTTGCCAAACTGGGTCCCACTGGTAAAAAGGGTCCTGTGAGCTGATTCCTCCACTTTTTCCATTCTGAAAGCATCGAGATGAATGACAAACAAAATAATGATCCAATCTGGATCACATCATGAAGCACAATTTTAAAGCCCAAATACTCAACAAATGTAGGAGACTCTTAATGTGTTGCTTGAAAGCAAAGGGGGGATTCTAAAACTTTCATATTGTCAATCATTGGTTGACCTTATACTAAAAGCTCCTATTGACTACTCTAAAAAAAATTGCGTTAGAGAAGTTTGATCTTGTTCATTAGTTGGAGATGTTGTAAGCTACAGATCTCATAATCATGTTTCTTCTTGTACCATAAAGTCTCCTCACCCACCATGGAAACTCCTTGAGTGCTCATTTTTTACCCAAACTTTCTTCTTCTAGAAGAAGGATCCTGTGGGATTTTGCACTCTTCCCAAAGATGGACTAAATCATGACAGGCTCCACACCTAAATGCAATCTTCTAAAAATCTAACTTCTAAACAAATGACCAAGATCCTCAATCAATTTTGATTTCTATTTTCTGCAAACAAACCTTTTTCTAGATCAACCTGCACTAGCATTCTAACCACTCTCATATCTTCCTTCTCCCATAAATTATCTTCCAACACGACAAAACAACCAATTGATCCCCCTATTCCTTCTAAAATATTTATAGTCCAAAGTTACATTGGGAGTCCTAGAAGAAAAACCCAAACTTGTTGAACATGTGAGAGTTTTATCCTAGAGTCAAAACCTAATTTCCACCTTTCAAGGCTCAAATTGAAAGACCCCCATTGTTAATCTTGATTGGGAAGTTTTTCAACATCACATGATTGGTTCATTAGGAAACAAATCCAACCATGCAATAAAGATGGAAATCCAAAGAGTAGCCTAAAATTGACTTCTAGTGTTCATTCATCCAAAGATTTAAGGTTTCCTTTTTATTATTTTTCCCCATAAATTTCCCAACAAGAAACTTTTCCATGAAACCTTCCACTTCATTCATGCCTACATCCAACCTTCTTCCTTCTTTTCACTCTACGGTTACCCTTTGGTCCTAAAAAATGTTCATCCCTAAAACTCCTACTTTCCTAGCATTCAAATGTGATTCTTATTTACCCAAAACAGGGCTCAATTTTACTAAAGTATATTAGGAATGAGCGATAGATGAATTCATAGAACCAAAGCTTGGCCTGCTTGATACTACACAAGGAGAAAGGTTGAGAGATAGCCCAAGTTTTCCTCCAATGAAGACAAAGAATTATTCTCCCTTCCCTCCCTTGATCCCCCAAGGACAATAAAGGATGTCTCCTTTCCAACTTTGACTAACTCATTGCATAGCTTCCACCTGGCTGAATTATGCCTAGATCCAAGACATCACCTACTCCCACCATATCATTATGACCCATTTATTCCACTAAATCTTGATCAATCCATGATGGAAATTGAAAATGAAAGAGGAGTTAGGGAAATCATCCCCCTTATTTTATCTATCCCCTCCTCCATGGGCATACCATGGACTTCCCTTGTGAATCTAGGAGCTAAGTACCTAAAATATTATCCCTGTGATCACCCTACGCTTACCACCACAACCTATAGCATTATGTAATATTGTGCATCAACTTATTTCAAAGATTATTGCTAAAAGGGTATCTTGTTAGGTGTCATCTAATGCCAATAGTGGTGATGAAAATCACCCTGATGAGATGAAGTTATATACCAAGTTATCGCTACTACAAATGGGTATGAATTTGCAGACTATTAATTCAATAATGGGATGTTTATAATTAGCATGCTTTGTTGTTTTGATAATGGATCTCCTTCGATATTTTTTTAATGCCACTAGAGGGCTTCATCAATGTTGTCCCTTATCACACTTCCTTTTTCTTTTAGTTACTAAAGGGGTAAGTATGATACTATTAAATAAAGGATGCAATGAGGAAAGGTGTTCTAAAAGGGATAAAAATTTCTAACACAGTGGTTATCGCACATTTTATTTTTCATGACATTATGATCCTTGGTCAAGAATCCTATCAAAAAGATGAGATTCATAAAGGAGATGATTGACATTTATTTGATGAGATCTATCAAGGAACTCCAAGTATGTGTGCAACAAAGGAAATTATTTTCTTTGAATCCACTCTCCCTATTTATTTGAAATATGTTGTTCGGTAAAGTTATAGTAATAGAACCGAGTTCTATGCATTATAGCTCCTTCTAAAACCATTGTAGACTCCAAGTTGTTGATAGATTGGGAACACAACAAATGCAGAATTGAAAAATTGATGCTAGGTCCAATCATGAATCGTGTTTTGGAGGTGAAAAGTAGGTTTGAGGAGCTCTCTTTCAATCAAATTTATAGAGAGTCAATACAAAAGCAAATCAACTACCAAAAGAGGCTTTATTGATGTAAGGGCTATTATCTAATGTCCCACCAAGACTCCGGTGTGGGGAGACGCAGGTGCGAGGAGATGGGCAGGGAGTGGCGTTTGGGAGTACCCTCAAATTTTAGGGAAATTTTGGGGGTGCAAGGGGACATCGGGGTATATAATTTTTAATTTTATATATATTTTTTCAAGTTCATATTCAATAATGAAAACATAAATAGACTAATAGTAATAGTAAATCCATTGATCCACACATAAAATTTAAATTCATAGTTGAATTAAATAATGATATACATTGATCTATCCTCATCGTTCATTTTGATATATACATCATTCATATGACATACTCATCATTCATCATACCATGAGATTCAATAATGAAATATTCAAATACAAATTCATCATTCATCATTCTATAATCTACATTGATTTAAAAATTAAATTCATTGTTCATCATTCTAAAATCTAAATTAAAAGCAAAACAGACTAGTATATACCATATACTAAATACTGAAATTTGAACACTAAAATAGGAAATTACTAAATTCAAAATTCATATAACTCAAAGTATCAAATTCAAAAATAGTTAAGAGTGAGGAGCCAATAATCAGTCTGAGGTCATCAATATCTAGTGTCACGACTCAAAAGTTAAAACTGAAAAGTAAAAATGGACATTAAGAAAATTTTCAAATTAATATGTGAATTTTCAAATTTTTTTATATTAAATGTTATTAGACAAATTCGAGGGGGGGCACGTATCCCCTCAAAAGGGGACACCCAGAAGCACCCCTTTTGGGGAGTCACATCCCCCACACTGGGAAACACACCCCCTTGCATCTCCCCATGACTCCCTAAAAGGGGTGCATGGGGAAATGCACCCCCAGAAATCCCCCGGCCGGGTGTGTGGAGTGCAAGGGTGCGTGCACTAGACCCTAGGGGACGCGTCCCAGTGGAACACTACTATTATCAGAACAAGGTCTCAGAAGAGGGACTCAAATTTCAAATGTGAAAGATCGCTATAATGACATTGGGGATTGATTCATCCCGGTTTTGGAAACACTGAGAGGGGGTGAATCAATATTTCACATAATTTTCACAATTGGTTAGCTTATCTTTTGAACATTCAAAGACAAACATGAAACATCACCATATCAGTACATGAGATTTTTCTCAACAAGCTTTGGTTATGTATGGTTTACATACAAATTTACCAGTTGAACTGGAAGGAAGTACAAGACTCCCCAAGGGTTTTACCAGCAAATGCTCCCTGAATGGGTTTGGGCCCTCATACCAAGGACAGTGACCCAACTACAATCAACTTGCCACAAGTCGTTGCCTTTGCTGTTGCTGCCACTGCTACACCACTATCCACTACTGCACTACTATTCATTGCTGCCACTGCTGCACCACTATCCACTGCTATCACTGCTGCACTACTATTCATTGCTGCCACTGCCTTTGCTACTGCTGCACCTCTATCCACTGCTATCATTTTTGCACTACACTGTTGCCTCTGCTACACTACTGCTCACTGCTGCACACTAACTTGGTCACTTAACCTCACAATGCTCTGCTCAAGGAAAGCACAGGTAACACTGCCATACACCCATGGGCCATATCACTGTCATGTAGATCAATTGTCATTGTCATACTAGATCACTGTTATGCCAAGGTTTATTGTCATGTCAAAGTCAACACCATATACCAAGACAGTCAAATAGATTCATCTGTCTTAAGTTATTGTCATACTGCCATATAGGTCACTATCATATCACTGTCTCACTGTCATTGCAACATAGAAGTCACTGTCATGCCAAAGTCACTCTCAAAGATAATTGCCATATGAGGTTACTGCAAAGTTCATTGTCATCAAGAATTCTGTGGAGTGTCACCATCATGCAACAAGTTCACTAGAACATTGTCACTATCAAATAAATTACTGTTATGTTTCCAAGGTCAGAGATTACTAGTTCAAAGTCATGTCACAGGTCACTATTGCATCAGTGTCAATATTCTCATACTGTCAAAGAGGCACTGGCACAACTTTTTTTTCAAATCTGTGTCACTGTAACTCAATAGAACTGCTGTACATCACAACTGTACTGCTGCAAAACGGATACAAGCACAATGGAAAGATTTGCAAAGCTACAAAAATACACTGCAACAACATCATATCAAACCCTATTACTTCTTAACTAAAAATGTCACATCTAGGTTCATAAGCAGTCTCATGATTGCTGCATGACAATTTCAAGGCTATCACTGTTCAGCCCTGGTATCATGCATCAAATATAGGCCTGTGTTTCAACAAAATGACTGCCAAGAACGACAATTTCTATTTCTGCAACACATTCTTTACTGACAAAACCCTAGCCTTTTCACAGTAGCCATACAGGCTGTGGGTCACAGAACCTAGTCATGCCCTTCTATTGTGATCTAATGTGTCATAGGTGCTGATGCCTACATATGCTGGTAACTTCTAAAGCTTTGAGATCCAACCAATGTGCCGAGTTACCATTATGCCTTTTAGAGTCTTAACTAATATGCCTTTTTAGATCCTATCTTGTCTATTTTGTCCAAGGAGAGCACTTCACTTGATGTCTAATAATAGCAACAAAACATTGAATGAGTTACAGATGGGGTAGTGGGTTATATTTACCAGCGACTGCAAGTTACTGTGACCTGGTAGCACAAATGGATTATCTATGGGTCATATATTTGGCATGGTTTTATTAAGTGGGAGCATGCAATCTTTAGAGCTATTTTGAGGTTGTCTTCATGTTATTTTCACAAAAAAAACACATCTACTTTTCATGGTCAGGGATTGTTCGGCCAGCAAATAATTGTGAGCATGCATACAAGTTGACTCTTCGAGTTTGAGCAATTTATGTGGATGAGGTCTCTTATCTTATACTTGAGAATTTACCTCTGACATGTTAGTGCAAGATATTACATGAATTTGATTTGTAAGGAAACGTTTCAAACAAATTTAACATACTTGGGTTTCCATTAATGGGTTTTGAAATATCTTGGTTAGCTGCTTTGTAGTGTCCCATTTTCAATCTATAAGACATGAAATTTTCATAGTGATTGGTCATCCTCAAGTCCATTCATTTGTCGCTCTTCAAACTATAATTCTCTCTGAATTCCTTCATGTCAAAATATTGACAATATTTGTAAGTGTTGGAAATTGTTTCCATTATGTTCATGTCACAATGTCCCCTAACAATGTGAGAGTAAAGCGCTTAAGTGATAATTCCTCCATTTGAGTTCTTATGCCGTGAATCTGATGTCTTCCAATTTTGTTTTTATAACACTTAAATAAAGCTGAGCCACTCTTTACCAGTCAAGTCACAAATCCATATGAATTTAGTTGGCCTCAAGTATATCACCTGCCCAATCAATTTTCTCATTTCTTCCCACGCTCCATGCTCATTGGACTTGAGCTATAAAAAAAATTAAAATAATAATTTACTTCACAAACTTTTGATATCTTACTCACAATTCTGCAACTGTGTCAGAGATCTTAAGTGTGTTTTTAAAGTTTTACAAGGGGCGAAGGCTAATTTAATATTATTGCATGTAAATCTAAACCTTACTCGCTGTTTTTAAGTGTTTATACTATATAGGCAGAAATATGCATCATTTAAAAGACATAAGAGAGTATATCTTGCAGATTTTAAGTCTTCTGCATAGCACAACTGACTATTCTCAATTTCAGAGCACTAGGGATGCCTCGGGAGGCTAGCAAGCACTAGCCCAAAGTGAAAGTGACAATGCGAGGTGTCAATGGTACTCTTCATAACTGTTGATTAACTGCTTGGGACGAAATTCTCCAAGGAAAATTCGAGAGATAACAAGGGAAGACTGCTTATTCGTATCAAAAAATGAATTCCAATTGTGTGTTTCAACATGTTAAGTTGGGTGTTATACTAGAACTTCATGATCACTTTAATAAATGACATATAACCAATGAGTTTTACCTATGTAGGCCAAAATCTTGCCTATTATTTGCATTTACAATAAAGACTGTTGAAATCTGGTTTGAAGGGTAAATATGTGAACCAATAAAACTAGAAAATAATATTAGTAACTCTCTCCAATGGTACAAGGCGAAAGAGGACTTCCTGAGAACAAGTGGTCCCTATCCTGGGTGTAAAACTCTATAAGAGTTGAATGAACATTGCACTTGGCTTAAATCAGTTTCTCAAATCTTCCTATAACAAAATAATCCAAAAACATGCCCTCCCTTTAGGTTTAAAGACTTACTTATAAGAACTGAAAAAGGAAAGACAAGTGCATGTTGCAGCCAGGGTTATGCATTCCCTAGAGCATATCTTGACTTGCATTTAATGGAAAAAAACCCTTACCTATAACACAACCATGGTTGCCGCATGTACAAAATTGAGCACACAACCCCCTTCTCAAATGAAGATGTCACCTTCAAAATCTCATTCTCAAATGAAGATTCCTTTTAGTAAGTTGAGAAGATTTTAGTAGAAAAAATCATAGGGGCATGGCCGAATTACAAAACCCTTAACCCATGGATTCTAGCTTACTTTTTCAATATGAATTTTTTATTCATTTTTTAGTAGAGAACTTATTTTCCATAGTGGCCACTAGTTCTTATAAAATGGTTTATATTAAGATACATGTCCCTTGAGTACCAAAGAACAAACTCTTGTCAATGTCCCACAATAGGTCAAGTCAAGCTCCCAAATCTACCGCTTTATCTCATAGGCCTTCCATGCTCAACTAGAGACACCCTTACAAACATGTCTTCTCAAATCCCATGACATACCATACCACACCAAGGCACCTCCCACAGATCGCAACCACAAGTTACAACACTCGATCAATGAGACATATCTCAAATCAAATCTTCCTACTTTTCCAATCCTTCCACCAAACATCTCTTAGGAATTTCTGCCTGTTAATTTTTGAGTTAACATGTTCTTTGCTTAGGTTAGTTACTTCATTAATCCATTAGCCCATTATTAATTCCATTAATCTATTAGCAATCACATTAACCATTATCATATGACATTAATTGATGAAAGAACATCAAACATAAATGCAGAATACAAGCCAAGACAAGAGGACACCAGATTTGGCGAATGCCAGGGAAAAACCCCAAGATGGGGAAAACCCTTTGATCAATTCTTCTTATTATTATATCAAAATGTTCAACAGAGAGAGAGTACAAAATTCAAAATTGACTTGCCAAATCGAAGTCAAAACATCCCTATCAAATCTGCAATCAAAATTTGCCCTAACCAAAAAGTCAATAGCAGGTCAACGTAGTAGCAAACTGTCCTCAATGTAGCTCAGTCATACCTAGTCAAACTCAGCCTTCAAAGGAGGTCAAAGATAGCCCAAAACAGTGATGAAAACAATGGTCAAACTTTGTGGTCAACTCTACAGTGAGGTCTGCAGTCAACCCTGTGATTGATTTATGGTCAAAGATAACAAAATGCCTCGGTTCCTGTGCCAATAGATGTGGCCTGCCTAAAACGAAATTTTGACACAAAAACCGCAGACAAAGTGATGGTCAAAGTGCTTGGTCAACACTGGTCAAACCTGCAACAATCTCTGAAATTTCGTCCTTGTAATTTGTCCTCCAATTTTTCCTTCTACTGCCACACGTGAGGAAAAGATAAGACCAATAAGTTGTATGAACCAATCAGAGAAGGAATGAGATCATTGTGTGAGTGAGAGAAGTGCCAAATGAGGTTGGAGGTCTCTCTTATTTATACAAATCGTTGAAGGTGAAGTGACATGTCTCTTGCGCGTCATGAGCCTACATGATGATGTGGCCGACCTTGACAATTTGGACATGTGAGGGCATAAATTCAAAAACACATTTCTGCTTATCCAAATTTGATGGTCTTTAGGTTGATTTTGGTCCTCTTGAAAAGAGGAATTCAATGCAATAATCATCTCCATCAAATGAGCTGTCCAAGGTGGAATTTGGCCCTAGTTGCCATTTTTAACACTCCCTCTCAACTAGGGAAAATTCCACCTGCCAATCCATCATGCTATTCTGTCATCATGAACCATCTTTGCATCTCATCGCAACTCTATTGAACAATGATGTAATAATGAAGAAGAATTGATCGAGAGTGAGTCACAAGACCTTGTCACTCTCTACTGACAAAAGTCAATCCAGGGGTAGAACCCCAATCGAATTTGATCCAAGATCAAGTTGTTGAACACCATACATCCTAGACATAGGGAGTACGACAATACACAATGCATCCATCTGTAGTGCAATGGTCCCTATCCACTTTTCTTAACTCATTGGCCAGATGGGAAGTACTTCCCATGAGTCCCAAACTACATGGGTAGGATGATGTTGGGGCAACAGCAAGGAAAGAATAAATCACATCCTACTCACAACTGCACGTAGGGAAAGGATAAACCACATCCTACAGTCACATGTCACAACCATCATAGGGAAAGGATAAACCACATCCTACGTGCATGCAAACCACCAAGAGTAGGGAAAGGATGAACCACGTTCTACATGCATGCCAACCAACAATCATAGGAAGGATCCTACAGTGGGAAAAGAAAGAACCACGTCCCACCGACATGTCCACCATCAATCTTAGGGAATGAGCATCCTACACGTGGGGAAAGGATGAACCACGTCCCATCTACACGTCCACATGTGACAATCGACAGATGCCTATATGCATCTCTCACTGGGGCATCCGCAGGAGAAGGTAAACCACTCATCCTGCTCATATGCCATAGGAGAAATTGAACCACTCATCTTATGCATATATCATCAACTATGGAGGTAGGCGAACCACTCATCCTATGCTCCAATATATCATCATGGAGTATCATAGGGGAAGGTGAACCACTCACCCTGTACACAACGTACCTATAGGGGAAGGTGAACCACTCACCCTATGGTCGCACATAGCTCCAAGAAGTACCCTAGGCCCCAGGAGCTCCCGGAGCTCAATGTTCAACTGGGACCCTCCTAGTAGGGTCTATCCACGACTCCCAACCTCTCTCTGAAGAAAGATAATCTTGACCTTACCAAGAGGCTATATAAGGATGACAATAATCTGCTCATCCAACCAACAATGATGGAGCTTGGTAGCTCTCTAATGTACCATATCAAAATAAAGCGATACCCAATACTTGGAGTTGTCGTGGAACATGGATTCTCTAAAAAATGAATCCCACTCAAGAATATCACAATATACAACGATGGTTACCAACACATGCTCAAATGGATCACTAAAGAGCTTCCTCAACTAACTGGCTTCATAATACGCCATACTTGTTGCTAAGTACATTTAGCTTCAATAGTGCTTACAAAGCATATGAATCAAGAGATATAGCACTAGATGTGCTCTTTCCATCCATCACACTGCCAACCAAGCCAGCTTCAGAATATTCATGTAATCAGAGATTCCAGCTGTGTACCTCAGAATATAGATAATAGAATCACAAAGATATCTCAATAAGCAATTATCCAATATATGATGCTCATCCATAGATCGACTCAGAAGCTTCATAGTGAGGCATATGAATGATAGGGTGTTTAACAAGAACACCAGGAATCATACAAGATATACATATGCAGACCAGTAGCTTCTCCATCTCATCAAACCTTTAAGTGCAAGGAATAGTGTATCAAGGCTAGGTCTTCCATCTTGACTTTAAAAGTCAACTCCCTCTTACATTGATAAACGAGAGGGCCATCAATCAGACATCATCAATAGTTGCATCTTTACAATCCAATCAACATGGCTTATCCATAACATTCTCTAAATATAGAGAAATTGACCTTGCCAAAGCATAATCATCGAGCCATCTGTAACCTATCCCTTTTCCTACTATAGACCCTTAGGTCATCAATAATCATGTAGCTTCCATGCAACCTCTCAAGTAACAAGGATATATTGAGGCATCATCAAAGTCACCATAATCATAATCAGTTGCCCTGACCTGCCTTCATCAGTAAACATCGTGCAAGAAGAGTCATCAGGTCATACTGCCCGAAATTCTATAGCTCCCTCTGAAACCTTGCTTCACGTGATCATCTAGCTTTCAATCATGAGCTTCTCATGCAAGGGATGAGACTTTCCACGAGGCAACTGCAACAGCCAACTTCTAGTAAGCTTGCTTCAGATCAAAGAGTAAACTCTAAAGAATCATCATGGTCCTTCTTCAACTAGAGTGAAGAAATCCTCCCATGAGATTGTCCCAAACAGCTACATTATCCTTCATTGCTAGATGACTGCAACCAACGCATTAAATCACCCAATCCATGATGAGGAGGGGTCCTTCGCATCCAAGCATTCATATTCATAAGACCATCCTTCATAAGATCCTGGCACAACGCATCAAAGTGCCTAATGACCCAATCAAGATGCCAAAATCAGGGTCCTCACAGTTCCCTTTGCTCATCATGCTTGCCAAGACATAGGATCTACCATGCACATCCTTCTTCCAATGCTTTCTTCATGAGGCACCTGCAATAGTCATAGACAAGCACTACCAAGCACAATATGTTATCGTAAAAGCATGAGATACGATCTAGGGTTTTCATACACTAATGGAGGATGGAATTCAAACATCATCCTCATCAATCATACCCTAAAGTCCAAAAACCCTAAAAATCAACAAAAAGGGTTTCTTATGAGGGAACATAATAGGGTTAGGGTTTCATATGTGAGCTAGGGTTTTCCATGAACCATCTAGGGTTCTTATTCAAATCAAACCCTCCATCAAAAGACCCTTAAAACAAATAAGAAAAAAATAAATGAATTACACATACCTTGAGAGAAACCATATCTCTGATTTTACGTTCATACACTACTACAAGGGTCTGCTCCAAAATGCCTTGCACTTCTTCTATGCCAGACTTTCAAGGGTACTATCATCCTTATCCAAAGGTGCCAACATAAAAAAGATGCATACTTTTCTTAGATGAACTTCCTTTGCTTCAGTTGCTAGACAAAAATAGGATCACATGGAGGGCTGCCACTAAACCTTCTCAAAATCACATCAGTTGCTAGATAATGAGCAGCTTAGTCAACAATATGACTAAGCTGCTAGATAATGAGCAGCATAGTCTTCAAAAATCATTTTCAAATTGATGTCTAAAGAAACCATCCCTTCTCATAACTGCATCCTATATTTTCATTGACTTCAGGGCACCTTTTATGAAGGCTTCAAAGACATGAATATATATTCCTTATTGATTTGCAAGTCGGCTTCAATGGACCACACCCAGCTCTGATACCATGTTAATTTTTGAGTTAACATGTTCTTCGCTTAGGTCAGTTACTTCATTAATCTATTAGCCAACTATTAATTCCATTAATCCATTAGCAATCACATTAACCATTATCATATTACAGTAACGAATGAAAGAACATCAAACATAAATGCAATGTTGTTTTTCCACGACCTTGGTGTCTGGGATAGAATCTTAAATCTCTGACGCTACCAAACCAAGAATCACAACAATACTACTTTGCACAGCAGAATATAAACAGCAATAAATCTACGAGTGCACAAAATATGGACAACAATTAACAATTTTAAACCCAACTTCGTTATATTTATCAACATATAATACAACAGTCTAGGGCTCTCATACCAGGGATAATGGCCCTCATACATCCATTGATACAAGACACAAAACTAGGGCTTGGTGTCAGTCCATTGACAACCAATCTGCCCATACAAGATACACTGACCATCTGGCTGATGTAGCGCACTCTCTCATCCCCTCTCGGTCGTACCCTGTACTTGTCCGATCCTTCAACTCCTGATCTGCAACTCCTACCTCTATCAATGCTCCAAGTCTATCTAGCCACTGAACCTCGGTTATCAAATCTGCTCACTAGTTGTGCCTTAATCCATCAACGGCACAACACATCGAGACTCCTGTTGAGTTGTCCACAGCTCCACTTGTGAACAACTCTCAATCTGCCCACTGCTGCTCCTCAGCTACTCAGGGACTTCTGCCTACTGCTGCTCCTCAGCAACTCGGGGATTTCAGCCCACTATGGTCTTCCTGCGCTGCTCCAATGAAGACCAACATAGGGCACGGAGGGTTGCCACATGAATATATATTCCTTATTGATTTGCAAGTCGGCTTCAATGGACCACACCCAGCTCTGATACCATGTTAATTTTTGAGTTAACATGTTCTTCGCTTAGGTCAGTTACTTCATTAATCTATTAGCCAACTATTAATTCCATTAATCCATCAGCAATCACATTAACCATTATCATATTACAGTAACGAATGAAAGAACATCAAACATAAATGCAATGTTGTTTTTCCACGACCTTGGTGTCTGGGATAGAATCTTAAATCTCTGACGCTACCAAACCAAGAATCACAACGATACTACTTTGCACAGCAGAATATAAACAGCAATAAATCTACGAGTGCACAAAATATGGACAACAATTAACAATTTTAAACCCAACTTCGTTATATTTATCAACATATAATACAACAGTCTAGGGCTCTCATACCAGGGATAATGGCCCTCATACATCCATTGATACAAGACACAAAACTAGGGCTTGGTGTCAGTCCATTGACAACCAATCTACCCATACAAGATACACTGACCATCTGGCTGACGTAGCGCACTCTCTCATCCCCTCTCGGTCGTACCCCGTACTTGTCCGATCCTTCAACTCCTGATCTGCAACTCCTACCTCTATCAATGCTCCAAGTCTATCTGGCCACTGAACCTCGGTTATCCAATCTGCTCACTAGTTGTGCCTTAATCCATCAACGGCACAACACATCGAGACTCCTGTTGAGTTGTCCACAGGTCCACTTGTGAACAACTCTCAATCTGCCCACTGCTGCTCCTCAGCTACTCAGGGACTTCTGCCTACTGCTGCTCCTCAGCAACTCGGGGATTTCAGCCCACTATGGTCTTCCTGCGCTGCTCCAATGAAGACCAACATAGGGCACGGAGGGTTGCCACCTATCACTGCAAGATATCCATCTCCCACAATGAACACGAGCTAGGAGGATTGCCCATCTTCTGTTGTAGATGTCCTTCACCACACACAAGTCTAGGCCTACTCAAAACTTATCTTGGCTGAGCAGACACTCGAGCTCAACAACTGCCACTCTAGCAACCATCTAAGTCCATGAAGATGGTGCACATCGGGCTCCAACTTGGGCACTATCACAATGTCCTCCAGCAGACCATAAATGCCCAATCCACGTCCACACTTGGTCCACTCTCACGCTGCCCTCCAGCAGACCACAAGTGACCAATCTTCGTTGTAGCATCTGCACCTAGTTAGGGCATCCAATACTCTAGGAACCCCACCTCTTGGCTGTCAATAGACTCCTACAATCTGTCCTCTCCTAGGACACCCATTAAGCCATCATCCAAGAGGCCATCTGCAACTCCTTTTGTTGTTGTCATCTTGCCTAGGAATTTGTGTTTCCTACTGTAGCATCTGCCCACTAAGAAATCGTTTCTTCTAACTGCCACAGTCATCCAACAAGTGTCCAACATAGACACTACATCCCTAGCATCAAACTCATCCTCTAGAGCTAGTGTGATATTGTTGTAGGTTGTTGCTTCTGGATAAGGCTTACGCCAACCCTAACCTCCTTCTCAAACACCCTATCTCAACTGTGGTTACCTCTCCTTCAATGTTTCCTCAACTTCTTGTACCCAAGACTAGTTTGCACCATATTTTAGGCCTTATAGCCCCTTCCAACAGCTAGAACAAAACTTTTTTAGTTTGTACTCTTCCTCAAGCTGTGGCTTATTGTAACAGAGGTAAACGGCACTTCTTCTCACCATAAAAGTTGCCCAGATCTCTTTCACAAGACTCGAACCCAATATTGCTTCTTCTCTGCCTAGAAGTTGTCCTCTTCTAGCCTTCTAAAGTCTGCAACATTTGAAATAATAGGGCACACAAATTCTTGCATAAATCATAATTGTCTCACTTCCTTAGGCCTTCAACTGCTGTGTTGTCCTTACAGGAGAATGCGACATGTTCTAGCAACCTCATGGGACTGCACAACCACCCCAAATCTGGTATATCCTTCCTGCAATACCACATAGCATCTCGGTCTACAATCAAAGGAGAAATATCATGTTTTTATGCCCAGAACAGTCCCATAGAAGCCCTATCTCTCCATCCTCGCTGCCTTTACCTGCACAAGATCAGACCCAAACCTTCTCAAGAACTCCCTCTTCTTGCCTTTGATTGGTCTCCTAGGGCATGCCGCTGCCTGAGGTAAACTTCGGCCTCTCTTTCAGACTTCTCTTCGTTGAAAGGAAGCTATGATTGGATGAATAATAAACCTTCCTTTGACTCTTATTTATACTTTTCCTTTAGGGAAACATCTAGCCCAGAGTTGCGAAAATTGCGATAATATCGGAAAATCGCAATTTTTTGAGTTTGGCGATATTATCACCCGATTTTTACACTAATTTTTTTTCACAAAAAATTGCGATAACTTGAAAAAATCGCAATTTTTTGGGGAAAAAATCCTTTTTTCCTTCAATTTTTTGAGGAGGAGGAGGAGGTGACACAACCTACCCAAGCTACCCCTGTCACCAGTAGAGGACGTGGTCTACCTCCTGTAGCTCCTAGTTCTTCAGCTTCTAGAGCACAGCAGAGTCCACTGCCAACTCCAGCGGCATCTACATCTAGAGGGGCAGAGGAAATCAGTAGTATTAGACTTTAGTTATTTGGTTCATTTCATTGTATATGACATTATGACTAATGATATGAGATACATTATTATATTTTTTGTTGATATTTTAAGGCTAAGTTGGGACTCAGGAGTCAGGACTTACTATTCAGGACATGATTCACTGTTATGTGTGATGTAGCACTAGAAATGATATTACATATCTTATATATTAGTTCTTTTATCATATTTATGTGTCAACGTATTTATTTTATGTTGTAGATGCTTTAGATATTAAAAAAATTGAAAAAAAATTGAATATTTTTGTATTTTACAATTTTTCCCGATTTTTACCGATTTTTTCTCAATTTTTACGAATTTTTCCCCTCGCCGATAATATCCCATTAACGATTGTTGCAACATTGGTCTAGCCCATTTAGGGCCTTCCTTAAGCTAGGCCGACCTTTCTTGAGCCACATTTGCCCACACATACTTCAAAAATTAATATCTCAACAATGACAACTCAGAATTGGACGATTCTCGATGCATTGGATTCATCTTGGCATCTACTATCATCCTCATCCATCACATGTCACAATCTTGCCACGGTTTTGGCCCAAACATTGATGGGTGCAAAACCCCAAGCTTGGGTTTCAAGCCCACAAGGCAACCCTCGATCCTCAAGGCTTGGAGTACCTCCCAAGCTAAAAAATCCAACATGCAAAAGACAAGCCAAGACAAGAGGACACCAGATTTGGCGAATGCCAAGGAAAAACCCCAAGATGGGGAAAACCCTTTGATCAATTGCTCTTATTATTATATCAAAATGTTTACTAGAGAGAGAGAAGGTACAAAAGTCAAAATTGACTTGCCAAATCTAAGTCAAAACAGCGCTATCAAATCTGCACTCAACAGCGGTCAAAAACTGCCCTCACCAAAAAGTCAACAAAAAGTCAAAGTAGCAGCAAATTGTCCTCAATGCAACTCGATCATGCCTAGTCCAACTCAACCTTCAAAGGAGGTCAAAGATAGCCCAAAATAGTCATGAAAACAGTGGTCAAACTTGGTCAAACTCTGTGATCAACCTTGCGATTGGTCTGCGATCAAAGATAACAAAATGCCTCAATCCCTGTGCCAATAGATGTGGCCTGCCAAAAACGAAATTCTGGCACAAAAACCGCAGATAAAGTGATGGTCAAAGTGCTTGTTCAATGTTGGTCAAACCTGCAACAATCTCTGAAATTTTGGCCCTGTAATTCGTCCTGCAATTTGTTCTTCTGTTGCCACACGTGTGGGGAAAAGATATGCCCAATAAGTTGTACGAACCAATCAGAGAAGGAGAGAGATGATTATGTGAGTGATTGAAGTGCTAAATGAGGTTGGAGGTCTCTCTTATTTATACAAATCGTTGAGGGTGAAGTGACATGTCTCTTGGGCTTCATGAGCCTATATGATGATGTGGCTAACCTTGACAATTTGCACATGTGAGGACATAATTTCAAAAACACATTTCTGCTTATCCAAATTTGATGATCTTTACATCAATTTTAGTCCTCTTGAAAAGAGGAATTCAGTGCAATAATCATCTCCATCAAATGAGTTGTCCAAGGTGGAATTTGGCCCTAGTTTCCAATTTTAACACATACAGCCTCAAATGGTAGGTCAATTTGCAACAAGTGTGGTTGATTTCCCCCTAAGGGAGCCATTCCCCCTAATAGTGTTGTTTTTCTTCAGTTCTCCAAAGAACTTACACATATCTACACTATTGATTCACTTACTCCACCCTTGCTATGAGGATATAGTTTTTATGTCTTTTACAACATACATTGGTTTTGTCTATATCATGTTTTCTAGGAATGGCCTTTGTGCTCCCAGTTTGTTTCTCACACTATTGTACTTAGCAATCCCATTAACCTATTTCCAGTCATTTGTTGAACATTAATAGAATTATTATCTTATCTTAGATTGAGAATCATTGGAAGAATTTGGAAATAAAGTGGGAAGATATCTTGACAAAGCCAAGCCAAGATCATGGATGCGCTTATGTGCCAGGATTTGTATTGTAGTAAACATGGAAGTTCTTGAGGTAACAAAACTCCAAATTGGCAATTAAATTCATAAATTCCAAATGGGCTATTGGATTTATGTGCAACAATTAGACTATGAGCATCTTCCATTCAAATGTATGGGTTGTCATGAGCATGGACAATTCATAAAGATGGGTTCAAAAACACAGCCTCCAAAACCTTTCAAAAACCAATAAATGTAGGGCTACCCTCCAACAAAAAAAGAAAAAAGCTTCTTCCTCAATTACAAAAAAAACTTTCAAAGTTTTGAAGAGAATCCCACAATAAAGAACAACAAATCCACATTCATTCTTCTTTCAAACTACCAAGAGGAAGAAATTAAGGACACAAAGACATCGCTCAAGAAAATTCCAAACCCACTAGGAAAGAAAGGAACTAAAACATCATCCCTGACGAACCACCAGGGGATGGAATGTCAAATACAATTGACACCCAAAAATTCAAGGAGCAATAACTAGAGTAAGAGTTCTATGAGCCCTGAAAAGAAACTCCTTTCAAACATTGGACACACCTTCAAGCTCCATGTACACATCTAGTCCTCACACACGAGAAAAGACTATTACAAAAAACCGAGCACATAAAGAAACCAGGAAAACAAGAAAGAATTCTTTGTATTGAGTGAAAAGTGAGTAAGCGAAAGCTTTTTTATTTAGGTTACATTGGACTCAAGTCAATCCACTATATGAATGTGGGATAGACTGAAATATACACTAAAGTGAATGGGGCATAAAAAACATAAATTAAATTAAATTCCAATTGGGATAATTGATGCCTCAGTCTAATACCTAATTGACCATTTTTAGGCTAATATTTACTTTGGTGCCCTCCCTTAATGGTCAGTCTACTAACTACACCAAGCTTATCTCAGAATTTTACATATTTTTCAAGACCCAAAGGCTTGATGAGAATGTCTCTAATTTGATCCTCTGTAGGGCAGCACTACAACTACTACAACCTGATAAATCCATCTTCTACAAGTTATCTGATGAAATGGTAGTGTACATCAACATGTTTGGTATGCTCATGGAAGACTGGATTCTTGGCAAGTTTAATCACCCCTTGGTTGTCACATAACAAGGGTGTTACCTTTGTTTGTTGCATCTACATATCTAAAAGCAAACCCTTGAGCCAAATTGCCTTGCATACTCCTTTCATTGCTCCTTGATATTCTACTTTTGTTGATGAAAGGGCTACTACATGCTACTTCTTGCTAGTCCATGTGACTACGCCCGTGCCAAGGCTAAAAACATATCTGAAAGTGACATTTTGTCATAAATAAAACCTTCTCAATTTGAATCTGTATAGCCACACAACCTAGGGTCCTTGCTTTTGTTGTACAAAATGCCAAAGTCAAGTGTCCCTTTCACATATCTCAGCATTCTCTTCATTACTATCCAATGCCCTACCTGTGGTGTTTGTCATGAATCTAGAAATGAAGCTCACAACAAAATTCAAATCAAGTCTAATGGTTGTCAATTTTGTCTCAAAGTTTCAATTCTTTCTTCATTAGTGTAGATGAGATTTTGCAATCTATCATTTTAAACTTGTCCAACAAACTCTTGGCGTATTTTGTTTGTAATACAAAAATGTTGTTGCCTATTTTCCAAACTCTACACCTAGATAGTAGTGTAGGAAGCCTAGATCAGTCACGACAAAAGCTTTGTTCATACTTGATTTAATATGTTCTATTGCTTTTCCTCACTACCTGTAATAATAATATAATCTATCAATCTTATGAACCTTGCCCTAGGTGCATATTTCAGACAATGTAGAGCCTTCATCAATCTGCAAACCAAATGCTCCTTCCCTAAAACCTGAAAACCATGTAGTTGATACAAGTAGAGTTCTTCCTACAAATCTTCATTGAGGGAGGTGTAACCGCTCAAACTAGCAGGGGACCTAAGGGGAATCCCTAAAGGGCAAATGCTAAGCCAAAAGCAACAAATGGAGTCTTAGCCCACTATCACCTCAGCTAAGGCTCCCTTCTATTTACGAACTTTCACTAATGGGACGAGACCCGGTAAGTGTGGAGTCACTAATGAAGGATAAGTCAAATCGATATGACTGACCCGAATAACCCTTTTCCAAAATTCAAAGGATAAAGATTACTTGCTTTGTAAGCAAGGTACTAGGTAATCTAAGGAAAGGGAAAGAGGATTTGAGGGTTAGGTTTGTGGGATAAGACTTGTGAAGGAGTTTCCCAAACCCTCAAATCCTTGTTAGAATTGGTATCCTGGATGGTTCTTGAAGGTATTTCAAAGGAGTGGGACCACATGGGGCCAAGTGGACCCAGTCTAGAGTATGAGGAAGGAATGTAGCAACCAATGATATTCTTATCCTAAACGAGGTGGAGAGAGGATCAAAGATTATGTAATTATTCTAAGATGTTGATTTTACCCTGGGAAGTGCTAGCCTTGGGGATGGCAGGGCAAGTTTTGGTCTCGAAGCTAGGGCTTGGCTTTTCTCCCAATTCCACCAACAAAATGTCTTCAAATTTGAAAGAGAGCTAGAGGAAAGGCCAGCGCAAGAGACCCTAGGAGATCGAATTTTTTCAGTGGCTAGCTGTTAAAATTGGACAACTAGGTCCAAACTCCATGTTCTGATGCTCAGATTAAGAGGCTAATATTTTTGTTGGATTCCTCTTTCTGAGAGGTGTAAAATCCATATAAAAATAGTCTTAATCCGATGAGCAGAACTTATATTTTGAATTTATTATTCTTAATAAATTATATGTGCAAGGTCAGCCAGTTTTGTAATGTAGGCTCACATGCCCAACAGATGTGTCACACACCCTCATTGATGGATATATATACAGGAAAAGTTGGAGAGAATTTGAACACAACACAACTCACATCTTCCTCTCTCATCCTAAAAGTACGAGCTACCTGGAGGACGAATTTCAGCCACACGTGGGAAGGACGAAGAAGATGTTTCTGCTGCTAGGGTTTCGCAGAAGTTTGACCAGCGTTGACTTTGGTCAATGCTTGGTCCAAACAAGCTGAAAACTTGTGGGAGGTTCGATTTTTGAAGGCCGTACTACCTGGCACAAAAATCGAGGTCAAAGGGTTGACCGTTTTGCTACTGCGTTGACTTTTAGCTTGCTGCCCCTGCATTGACTTTTCAGGACAGCGTTGACTTTTGTAGAACTGACTTGGGTTGACTCATCTACTGGTTGGAGGGTTGTTGTGACACATGCTGGGCTGGCTGACCAAAGGAGACTTTGCTGGTTGAAGCATCTTGTTGACCGCCGAAACGAACACATACATTTTTCTTGTTTCTGATTTGTCTTCTCTAAGATCTGCTTATATGTTCTATCTGCATTTTGCTTATCTACTTGTATGATTGCTGTGAGAAAAGTGAAATTGCTCTTAGCATAGAACATCTACAAAACTTTACATGGTATCGGAGCTGAGGTGAAGACAAACTCACTTCAAGTGATCTCCTCTCCACGTCTTGGGTTTTTGGAGAAGGAGATTCACACTAGATTTCACCGGCCTAGTATGATGCCCTAACGGAGAACGCAGTCATGAACTTATACGCTATTCTAAGCAGCCCTAAACACAGTTAATGGATGCCTTTATATAGAGGATCATATACGTTGTTCATAAAGGATTATATACATTGTTGTCAAAGCGCAGTTCATAGAGTATCTTACACGCAGATAATAATGACACGCAGCCATATGCTGGGAACGCAATATATATATGCTTCGCTGTAGAAATATTATGGAGCACAATATACACATATATGCGTTGTTCTTAAGGAACTTACACGCTGTATGATAAATGTTGGACGCAGTTATAAAAGGACACAGTCAACCGCAGTCTAAATTCCACAGTCCTGAGGTGTAGCTGGAGTTATGTATACGTTGTGCAATTATACGCTGGGCAGTCATGTCATACATTGCAGTTATGGTTATACACATTCGCTAGACAGTCCTGTACACATCGCATGAGGTTATATATATACACGCAGAGGTCCTGTACACGTCACAGAAGTCTTGTACGCATTGCAGAAGAGTTATGTCAGCCGCAGAAGTTTTATACAATATTATATAGGTCATAGAGGTCCTGTACACGTCGCAGAAGTCTTGTATGCATCGCAGAGGAGTGATATTAGCCGCGGAGGTTTTATACAATGTTATATAAGTCACAGAGGTCCTGTACACATCGCTGAGGTTATATATATACACGCAGAGGATGCCAAAGACTTATATATACAAACAGAGTATGCAAATGTCTCTTATGTATATTCGCTGAGGCTGCGGAGGTTTCATACAATCGCATTGGTATATGGTCTCACATTCGTCTCTTTGATGTGGTATGACATTCGCATAATATCCCTGGTTATAATGGCATATGATTACATCTGATCGCGATACTGTGATGATATGTGATATTGCTCTGGTGTGAAAATTGATACAAAGATGTATGGCATCAGCGTTATATGACAGGGTCTCGATATATATGATCTTGCTCCAGCAGTATATAGGGTCTTAATATGTATCTGGTCTTGATGTGTATGGTCTTTATATATACGGTAGACTGTACTGACGATGGGCAGTAATCGCTGGACAATATACGCTATAGTACATAAGTTATATATATATGCTGGACATGTATATACGCCGGGCAGTCATGAATATATATACACTTGTCATGGTTATTAATCACAAGTATGGGTTGTATGATGAAGTCATGAAGTAGCACGACAGCATGAAGTATAAAGTCATGGACAATTTGATGTATGGGCAGTACAATGATCATGAACAGCATGAAGATGTGTGATGCAGCATGATGGTGCTACACGATAAGGTGCAGCAGATGAACGAAATGGATAGGTGAAGTCGTCACCAGGGAGATTCAGTTGAAGCAGAATGTCTTCAGCTGATCTCATTGTTATAGGAAATAAACTATGCTCAGATCCAGATAAGCCAAAGTGTTGACTTCTGTTGTAAATAGAAGCTGGCATTAAGAGGGAGACTACCACTGCATATACTCCTGAGCAGAATGGTGTTGCTGAACGCAAGAATAGGACTATTGTGGAAGCTGCCCGTGCCATGCTATGTGACCAGGGTCTTCCAAAGTTTCTGTGGGGAGAAGCTGCAAATACTGTTGTGTACATTCAAAACCGATGCCCTCATTCCGCTTTGGACTCCAAAACTCCCGAAGAGGTTTTCTCTGGTAAGAAACCTGATGTCTCACATTTTAGAATTTTTGGATGTCCTGTCTATTTTCATGTGCCGAAAGAAAAGAGAAGTAAGCTGGATGCTACTGGGAAGAAAGGAATGTTTGTGGGCTATAGTGAGACTTCTAAGGCATATAGAGTCTATGTACCTGGTCAAAGGGAAGTAGAGATAAGCCATGATGTCACTTTTGACGAAGATGCTTCCCTGAAGAAAGTAGTAGATCTTCCTAGATCTGAAGAAAACCATGAAGAAAGACCTGGAAATCTGGAAGAACCCCAGGATGAGACTATGCCTGATGTTGAAGGGCCAATGGACCCTATTGATCCTTCCCCTTCTCTAGGAAAGAGGCCATCATGGCTCAGGGACACCCTCGAAGATGCTGAGGGTCATGCTGCCCCAAGGGGAACATTCCGAGAAAGCAAGAAGCCGTGTAGATACCAAGGGTATCTAGCTGCCTTGAGTACTATTATACAATCTGAACCTGGATCTTTTGAGGAAGCCATCAAGCATCAAGTCTGGAAGGATGCTATGCATGAAGAATATGAGGCTATTATGAAGAATGATGTCTGGGATGTGGTCCCGAGACCGAAGGACAAATCTGTTGTCACCGCTAAATGGCTCTACAAGATTAAACATGGATCTGATGGGAGTGCTGAAAAGTTTAAGGCAAGATTTGTTGCCTGTGGCTTCTCTCAAAAGGAAGGAATTGACTATGACGATATATTTGCACCTGTGGCTCGATATACCACCATCCGATCCATCATAGCCCTTGCTGCTACGCAAGGATGGAGTCTTCATCAGATGGATGTCAAGACCGCTTTTCTGCATGGTGCAATAAAGGAAGAGGTGTATGTAGAACAACCTCTGGGATTTGAAGTTCAAGATCGAGACACTTATGTCTGCAGGTTGAAGAAAGCCCTCTATGGGTTAAAGCAAGCACCCAGAGCTTGGTATGAGAGGATGGATAGTTACTTGATGAAGCTGGGCTTCACTCGAAGCAATGCTGATCCAAACCTTTACTTTAAGGTTGAGGAAGGAAAGCCTCTCATTCTAGTGCTGTATGTGGACGACCTCTTCCTGACAGGTGATGACCCTCTCATTCATCAATGTAAGAGGGAGCTTGCTGCTGAGTTCGAGATGAAAGACCTAGGACTGATGCACTATTTCCTAGGCCTGGAGGTCTGGCAGAGACCTGGAGAGATTTTCCTTTCTCAAGGAAAGTATATTGTGAAGCTTCTGGAAAGATTTGGGATGGTGGACTGTAAGTCCGTGTCGACTCCAATGGAACTCAACTTTGAGAAGTTGAGTGGCAGCGCTGCAGGGCCTATCTTGGCCAATCCTACTGAGTATCGTCAACTCATAGGAGCTTTGATGTTCTTAGTGAACACCCGTCCGGACATATGTTTTGCAGTGAATACTTTGAGTCAACAGATGGTTGAGCCTCATCATTTTCACTGGGTTGGTGCCAAGAATCTTTTGAGATATCTTCGGGGCACGATAAACCATGGGCTGAGATACATTGCCGGGAGTGTGATACTCCGGGGATATACTGATGCCGATTGGGCTGGCAGTGTGGTGGATCGTAAGAGCACATCTGGATGCTGTTTCAATCTTGGTTCTGCTTCGATCTCATGGATGAGCAAGAAGCAGAAGTCGGTGGCTTTGAGCACCGCGGAGGCCGAATACATTGCTGCTAGTATGGCCTGCTGTGAAGCAGTTTGGTTGAGGAAACTCTTTAGTGAGCTGTTCCAACATGTGCTAGATACCACTGTAATACTCTGTGATAATCAGAGTGGGATTCGTATGACTGAGAATCCTGTGTTCCACGACCGATCCAAGCATATTGATATCAGGTACCACTTTATCCGGGATATGGTACAGCGAGGCGCCGTAAGGCTCGATCATATAGGAACTGATGAGCAGGTCGCGGATATTCTCACTAAGCCCCTGGGGAAGGTCAAGTTCCTAACCTTCCGTGAGAATCTTGGTGTCGTGGAAAGACCCTATGATGTGGGTCCTGTTGGACGATGAGCTCTGGGAGCTCTGGGGGGCTTTGGGGATAGCTTCTCGGAGCTATAAGCACTCATAATGCTTCTGCCCCACCCTTGTGATTATTGAGCTGGTTCGCCACTCATTTAATCTGTGCCCCGTATGCATCCTACCCATTGAGTTCAGGGCTCATGGGAAGTACCTCTCATTTGGCCAATGAGGTGTGGAAAAGCTAGAGACTATTAGCAAAGACTGATGGACGCATCAGAGATTGCCGTACTCTCTATCTAGGATGGCATGGTCCAACCACTTGATCTGGGATCAAGATTTGTGAGGTCTGGGACCTCTGGACTGATTATGTCAGTCGGGGAATGATGTCTTTGTGACTGACCCACTTCTGTTCTGAAATAAAGAAGCCAGCAAAGCAAGTTTCGGCGGGATGACTCACGATGTTAATTGCACTAATAGATGGAGTTCTCCCTAGTTGAGAGGGAGTGTTAAAATTGGACAACTAGGTCCAAACTCCATGTTCTGATGCTCAGATTAAGAGGCTAATATTTTTGTTGGATTCCTCTTTCTGAGAGGTGTAAAATCCATATAAAAATAGTCTTAATCCGATGAGCAGAACTTATATTTTGAATTTATTATTCTTAATAAATTATATGTGCAAGGTCAGCCAGTTTTGTAATGTAGGCTCACATGCCCAACAGATGTGTCACACACCCTCATTGATGGATATATATACAGGAAAAGTTGGAGAGAATTTGAACACAACACAACTCACATCTTCCTCTCTCATCCTAAAAGTACGAGCTACCTGGAGGACGAATTTCAGCCACACGTGGGAAGGACGAAGAAGATGTTTCTGCTGCTAGGGTTTCTGCTGCTAGGGTTTCGCAGAAGTTTGACCAGCGTTGACTTTGGTCAATGCTTGGTCCAAACAAGCTGAAAACTTGTGGGAGGTTTGATTTTTGAAGGCCGTACTACCTGGCACAAAAATCGAGGTCAAAGGGTTGACCGTTTTGCTACTGCGTTGACTTTTAGCTTGCTGCCCCTGCATTGACTTTTCAGGACAGCGTTGACTTTTGTAGAACTGACTTGGGTTGACTCATCTACTGGTTGGAGGGTTGTTGTGACACATGCTGGGCTGGCTGACCAAAGGAGACTTTGCTGGTTGAAGCATCTTGTTGACCGCCGAAACGAACACATACATTTTTCTTGTTTCTGATTTGTCTTCTCTAAGATCTGCTTATATGTTCTATCTGCATTTTGCTTATCTACTTGTATGATTGCTGTGAGAAAAGTGAAATTGCTCTTAGCATAGAACATCTACAAAACTTTACACTAGCTTGTCGAGAAATTGATGCCCTAGGCACCCCAATGTGGCTAGACTTGGGAGAAGGTGAAAGAATAAGAGTTTTGGTGACCACCCTTGGTAGATCAGTGCCTTAATCCTTGGGAGAATGGAGTCTATGTTGATTATGTGTAAGATTTCTTGGTTCCCAGTCAAGGAGGCCTCAAAATTACTTCACAAACCCTCTAGGTC
Organism: Pinus tabuliformis; assembly: GCA_031772625.1. Taxonomy (NCBI): domain Eukaryota; kingdom Viridiplantae; phylum Streptophyta; class Pinopsida; order Pinales; family Pinaceae; genus Pinus; species Pinus tabuliformis. The sequence goes on from CM062812.1 coordinate 24,814,294, forward strand.
AAGTGAAAGCAATCTTGCAGCTTTTATACTTCAAATGCACAAGAGGAATGGCTTATCAAGGTCAAATTTTACCCCTAGGAGATTTTGCTCACACTACATGGCCCATACATGGAGAGAACGTTATAATAGAGACAATCCCACAATATTAAGCAATAATTTGCATGCAGCAATTAGCCCTAAAACAACGAAAATCCCAATCCAACATATATGACAAAAGTAACAAGAATAACATCAAAATTTCATACTTACATGCAGTAGAGTATATCCAACCATTCACAAATGACAATAGAGAAGATCCAATTCTCTAAAGTGAGAAATTTTCTAAAGAAGAGAGATCCAATCCAAAGTGATGACGAGAAATGATCTTACCTCACTTGTATTTATACATATCTTAGGAGTTTGAATTAGCTTCCTTGGCCTACATAAGCCCCAAAAATAAAATAATGTGCTAATAATACAACTTTTGGTGACAAGCCCACCAAACTAGCTCAAAAATTAAAAAGCAAGCCTCTCAAGAGATCAAATAATAATTTATGCATGTCGTAGGGCCCTCTAAGAGGCCTAATGAGGTCCACGGTGCCACAATGAAGAATAGGACCCTCAAAAGCAGTGGACAAGGGGTTGGCCCTTTGCAATAACCTGTGGTGCTCCAAATGACATGTGGGGGGACAAGTGTCCTCATGGGTCTCCAAACAAATCGAAGATGCCTGTAGGTGGCCTGCAAGGGCTAGGGTGATAATGTAGGTGATGCCACATCATCGTACAAGTCCTAGATCATCGAGTTAATGAAGTTACCTAATCATGGACCACAGGTGGGGATTTCATAATGGCCTGCCCTTCCATAATGGACTTCGAGATGTGCCAATGTCTCCTAAACTCCTAATGGGGTTAACCAAGTATCCTATTAGGTGGTTTCTACCTCTAAAGGGGATAATATAGTCAAGGTACATTCGTCAAAAGGTGGTGGCATGTGACAGATAGGTGGATGAAGTAGGGGATGAGAAGGGGCGGCCCTGGGTCACATGTTGGGGTACAAGGATAGCTAATAAGAGGGAAGCCCACACTTGGGTTTATAATGTGTAGAAGGGAGCAATCATGGTACATGAGGTGCCCCAACCTTGAATTTTCCACCCTTCTTTATATGCCTTTTGTCTTTTTATGACTTTCTTTGATTAAGTGCTTGGAGCTCAAGGGGTTAGAGCATGATGTGTAAGATATATCAGTGAGATCCCCTTTTTAAGGTGGGGCGAGTCATCGCCCACTAGGGGTTGGAACAACAATGGGTTCCTATATGATAACGAAGGCTCATAGAACCTGTAGGAACTAAGGTGATGGCCATGATGATGAGGTAGAGCTCATGCACTAGCTTTTGCCCATGTGCTAAATGTTTTTGTCTCGACAATCTTTTGTATTTTGTGGTGCTTTTCAGATGCATCAACCTTCGAGCTTCTTTCCAGGCCATGACCCAATGTGTGGGCAAGGGGAAGGGGCGAGCTAACCCTATGTGGACCCAAGTGGGAAATATGATGAATGGGGCAATAATGGATGGAATAAGTGGATAAGGAAGCAGGACCAATGTTGCACGAAGCGGGAGCGAGGCGGAAGCGCGGAAGCGGAAGCGGGAGCGCGGAAGCGTCATTTTCCAAAAATCTAGGAAGCGAAGCGTCTGCTATATATATATATATATATATATATATATATATATATATATATATATATTTATATTTTTTTGCATTTATACTCAAAACAAACATCCCCAATACCAAATTAATTGTAGAAGACATGAAAACATGCATATTTTTGCATAAATCAAGATAGATATGGCATCCATGATTCCATTGTAGTTACTAGTATGTACAACAATCATCTATATTCTAGCTATTACAAACATACATCAAATTTTTAAGCATATTATAAAACATAAAACATTTAAGCATATTATAAAACATAAAACATAGAGCATATTATGATTTATCTAGCAAGTGAGCAACTGTCAACATTTGTCATGTCCAAAATTCAAATAATAATGTTTACAAAATATGTCACTTGGTCACCGCCAAGCCAAAAAGGTTCAAAATTCAAATTCACAAGTCTACAAGTCTAATGAGTAATCTATGACAAAAAGTAGTAGATTGTGAATATATCTACTAATCTCTCCTCCTTCCACCACGAATAGAACGTGGTGGCGGGCCTCCACGTGGTGGCAATGAAGAAGATGGTGCCTGTGGAAGTCGTGGCACTGAAACTGATGAAGAAGAACCCCCTGCTGTTGGTGTTGAACCATGGAACCTAGGAACCAAGGGACCAGATGGGGGTGGTGGCATATCAACACGGTCATCATCATCCTAGAATCGCTCAAAAAATTCATGCAAAAAAAAAAACACTAGTTAACAAAAAAATTAAAAACATGAATTAGAGAAATGCTTTATAAGGGAAAATTGGAAAATTAATACCACAATGGACATACCTGGAAAAGAGCATCCTCTAATTGCTCTAGTCGCAACACTCCATCCTCCAAATTGGGCTCCTCTGGATTCTTGTCCCAAATCAACAAGTCTTTATTAGACTTTGCATCTTCACAGTAATGGGACAACAATCGCAAGTTGTAATGAACATAAACCAAGCTCTCTGCCCGGTCTAAACTCAACCTGTTCCTTTTAACACTGTGGATGAAAGAATAAGAGCTCCAACACCTCTCTGCAGAAGAAGTGTTTACCACCTGTGATAGCACCCGCAATGCCAAACTCTGTAGAAGTGGAGTACCCCCTCCATGCATGTTCCACCACTCAAGAGCAGAAAAAGTCTCTCGATCTTTAATTGCATGCATGCTCCCAAATGGACCAGTGTTGAGCGTATAGTTGCTCACCTGTCTCCGTACCAATGCAGCGTCCTCCTCATCAGGGATTAATTTACTCAATGCAGCCATATATTTTTGGTGAACCTCTTGATCTTGGTGTGGTTTTCTCCTGCTTCCCCCCCCAGGTGCTGGTGTTGAAAGCCATGATGGATGATAGTATTTAGGTGTCAAAACATATGCTAATACATGCAATGGAATATTTAGCATTTCCCATCGGTTTTGCACCTCTACACGAATATAATTGTACAAGGTGGTATCTCTAGGCTCAACAATGTCTTTAATCTGCCCCAATATGCTATCCATTTGCTCATACACCTCCCCAATTACTGGTCGATCTGAATCTGCAAACTTGATCATGTAATAAATTGGTTTGGTGAATTGCAAAACATATTTAACCTGTGACCAAAAGTAACTGTCAAGAACAGTGTCCTTGACTGCATTAGCACCATCTGTGTCAGTGTTAATTTCATCCCATGTTTCAGCACACACCAGATTAGTTAAAGCTTGTCTCACCTTCACTAGCCGCCTAAAGGTGAGGTAATAACTAGCAAATCTTGTCTTTGCAATTTTAAGCAATTGCAACTTGGAGTAAGTGCCATAGAAGTAGTTTACCCTTGTATGCCCTGTGATGAATTTAATGAGCTACTTCCCTTTCCTGTAAACCTCAGCAATCCACCCACATTCTTTGTGTTTCACAATATCATGCATCAAAAGGTTCAATGTGTGAACCAGGCACCCAGACCAAAAGATGTGTGGATGAGTACGCTCAATAATTTTTCCTGCTACCTTACAATTTGCTGCATTATCTGTGATCACTTGAACCACATTATTCGGACCAACATCTTTGATTGATTTCAATAGGAGATCTGCAATGTTTTGTGCAGTTGCAGTGATGGAGGAGGAGTCATGACATGCAATAAATACTGCACCACTAGAAGAAACACCAAGAACATTTATCAAATGTTGGTTTCTAATATTTGTCCACCCATCTGATACAATGGATACCCCAGAATCTACCCACTCATTTGTAAAACGTGTCAAAGCTCTTTGAACCTTAGCTTTTTCTCTTTCTAATAACACTGTTCTAGCTTTCTCATAGTTGGGGGCCTTGTATCCTTTTGGGGCTTCATTGATGGCCTTTACCATGTCATGCCAATAGGGAGAGCGAAGCACATTGAATGGTACACCGCAAGCACAAAGAAAACGGACTATCTTTCCATCCACATCATCCCTCCCAGCAACATTAAGGAAATCCCCTATTGTTCTTCTACCTCCAGAACTTGCAGAAGTACCATGAGGAGATGAGCAACTACCAAATTTAGAGGTTGCACTTGATTCAGAATGAGTTTTTTGTTTCTTGTTTTTTTGTTGTGCAGCCATCTCTATTTGGATGTATTTTCTTCTTTCTTCAGTTGAAATGTTTGGGCAAATTTGTACCCCCACAAAACCCTTTTTTTCATCACTGTCCAGCACCCCACAAAGATGCCTCCTCAGACGGGTATATGAACCACAATATGGTTTTCCTCCATGACAACCATGAGGGCACACAAATTTGTAAGATCCACCACCCTTTCCCCCATCAAGTTTGGTCACATAGTTCCACAAGGGTGTTGATGTAGCTTTCCCATCTTGTGTTTCAGTGTCCCCTTCAAGTTCATCCCCTTCCTCTTCAAACCCTTCCTCCTCATCATACATTGGGTCACTACTATTAGGACCATCACCAATGTCCTCTTCTGTTTCTTCCCTTCTATTCCTCACCCTTGCCATCATTAAAACCAAGAGTGGAATGATACATAGAAGCCAAAAGAACACCATCTTGGAATATGGATATAGGTGGTGAACAACGGCAACCTGTAAATAAAGGAGCAAGTAGAAACAATGGGAAAGAGTAGCAGAGGGAGGAGAAAAATACAAATTTTTTTTCAAAAAAACAAGGGAGTTTGGGGTTTGAACTTACCTCTTTAGCTCTTGTAGATGAAGTCCTCCAAGCTCTTGCTCCAAGCTCCTCCTCCTTCTCCTAGCTCCTCCTTCTTCACTCCTCCAAGCTCTCCTCTCTTCTCCTCTCCTTTCCTCTCTTCTCTTCTCCTCTCCTCTCTTCTCTTCTCCAACTCTCATAAACTCAAAGTGAGAAAATGAGGAATGAATGGGGGCTTTATTCTTTTCATTCCTCACCTTAAACTCACCCTAACCCACTCCCTTAAGCTTTAGTTAACTTAACTTTAAAAAAAAATAATAAAAAAAATTGTTTTTCTCTTGGGCGCGCCCCTTTCCGCCGAAGCGTACGGAAGCGTGCGTGAAGCGTACGGAAGCGTGCGTGAAGCGCACGCTTCCTGCTCCGAAGCGTGGCGCTTCGGCGGCCCGAAGCGCCGTACGAAGCGCGCTTCGGAGCTGGCGCTTCGGAAAAACCAGGAAGCGCAATTTTTTTTAGGAATCGCGCTTCCTAATTTCCGAAGCGCGCTTCGGAAGGCGCTTCGTACGGCGCTTCCGTACGGGGCGCGCTTCCGAGCTTCGGAGCGGGGGGGGGCGCTTCCTGCAACATTGAGCAGGACCATGCAACCAAAATCAAAGTTTCCCGTGAAATACCATCCCTGGAACCAAATGGTCAATAAAAGAGATCCCACGGGACTAGAATCTAAGGTTAATTCCTAAAAGGGTTTAGTGGACAGAAGCACAGACCTAGCCCATTCTTTCCGTTGAATCCCCCCATTAATCAATCCCTGGAAGTGTCCATGATAAGCAAACTACAATACTCAATTTCAAAATGACAAGGCATACTTTTAGATTCGAGAGGCCCACCTTCAAACATACGATCATGGCAGATGGGCGAGGGACCACATCACTGGCTCAGGTGGCGGAGAAATGGCACAATGAGCTAGTTGATGGCTGCAAGGGGTTGCTGGCCATCAACTGAGGACCATCTATGAGAAAAAAATTCTCCTAGTGATATTACCCACAAAATGGTGGATAACAAGAGGCACTTTTCACATCCATCTAATGGATCTTCCATCCAAATTGTGTTGCAGACTTCTTCATCAATGATGTCGTTGAATAAAGTGTTCTTCATATCCATGTGGTGGATGCTCCATTCCATCTCAAACGCTATCTAAAGAACTACTCGAATAGAGGAGTATTTGGCTATGAGAGCAAAAGTCTCCTCGTAGTCTACTCCCTCTTTCTGAGAGAACCCACGAGCCAGAAATCTGGCCTTATATTTCTCCACATTGCCATCTATTGCATGCTTTACCTTGTAAAAGCCACTTGGAGTTCACAACTGACTTCCCCTTTACTCTCAACACAATCTACCATACATCATTCTTCATGATGGAGTTGTGCTCCTCCACCATGGCATCTCTCCACACCTACTGGTTGGATGCGTCCTCAAAGCTAGAAGGCTTTGAGTCTATGATGCTAGTAATCAAAGCCATGTACGTCGAAAACCTTCGCAAAGGTATGCTCTCCCTGAAGGTGATCCTTGGAGGCTCAATATGCTCCTGAGCATCTTGCAAGGTCTGCTCTGCTCACTTGGGCCTCCTAATTGACGTCAAAGGAGTTGACTGCTCCTCTTGCACTAAAGGCTGGCAATCTTTGCTACTGGAAGCCTCTACTCTTAGCTCCTCCTTTGGTTCCTCCTCTTGAGGCCTCTCTACAAATATTGATATGTCTTGAGATTTCCTAGAAGCCAAATTCTCCTTGAACTTGACATCTTGTCTTACCACTATCTTTTGCTAATCTATCAAGAAGACTCTATAAGCCTTCGAATCCTCATTGTATCCCACCAGGATGCCCCTCTCATCTAAGGGCTGCAACTTCGTACTCTTTTCTAGAAGTACGTAGATGTAGACTAAACAACCAAATATCCTAAGATGTCGTACCTCAAGATTCTTGCCTGGGAATGCTTCCTCCGGTGTCTAATCCTCCAGAATCCAGTGTGGCCTCTTGTTTTGCAAATACATAACTAGGTTGCATGCCTCGGCCCACAAAAACATCGAGAAACTTTGATCATGGATCATGGCCTTCACTGCATTGATGGTTCTTCCTCTCTGCAACCCCATTCTACTGCAGGTTGTAAGCCACTGCCTTCTCCCTCTTGATCCCTGCCTCCTTACAGAAATCAGTGAACTCATTAAAGGTGTATTCACCCCTATTTCCTATCCTTGGCACCTTGATCTTCATTCCTGTCACATTCTCCACCTGATCTAACCATGGGATCAATGATTCTTTCTTAATTAAATCATTAAGTGATCCACTTTAGTCACTTTAATAAAAAAACATTCACTTTCTTAATTAATTAATAAAGTGAACTTCTAGAAAAAGCATAGGATACATTTAATGATGATTTTCATAAGTAGATACCCTCATGGAAATACATGTCTGAGCTACAAACATTAATGTGTTGAGTATATCATGTCGCTGAGAGATGACCTTATTATCAGACTGACGCATGCCCTAGGTATTCCCCTTGGTTAGTTAAGAGAAGGCTCGCATCAACTTCCTATCAAGACAAATCATCACATTTCAAGCCCTCAATAACACTTACCATCCATGTGACTTGCAGGAGATCAAGACAAAGAAGAACCTCCATTCCAAATGTCCCATATTTCATAATCTAGACTATAATTGTCCATCTCTTTTTATAAGAGAAATTTTAGACACGGGTCATGATCCCCACATGGATCTCCCTGACCTTAGCCCATCAAGAGAATCACCTCTTTCTTCCAAGTTATTTAAGTCCACTCCAAGCAGCAAACGAAACAAGTTGAGGCCCATACCACTTACACCAAATCTTCCTGATTTTACTGGGGTTACTCTTCCCCTCTAAACAACCATCTGTAGCAACAGCTAGTGACTCTCTTCTCAAACTTTTCATTCAGTCACAGCCAGTCTCTAAACCTGAAATCTTTTGATTTTATTTTAAAAACCAAATATTGCACACCATCATCAGACTGTATTAAAGGGAAGGGCCAGCCTACACTGCCTCTCTTTCCTCCTCCAGCCCAGTGAATAGGATAGAAGATTTATCAATGTTTACCTCCATCCCAGTTGCGTTATTGTACAAGTCCAATATCTCCAACTCTTCTGTTTCTTTTTGTCCCCATTCCAAAAAGAACAACATCATCCACAAATAACAAATGAGTCAATGAGACATATTCCGCCAGTCTGAAGCCTTTGATGGATCCATATCTTTTGAATGCTGTTACTAGTCTGCTCAGGGATTCTGCCACCAAAAGGAAGAGGAATGGTGGCATAGGAAAGCCTGTGTTAAATCCTCTTACATGAAAGAAATTTGAGGCCAATCCATTAATCAACACAGCGAAAGAAGCTGAAGCAAAGCAGCCTTATAATCCAGTTTACTATTTGAACACTGACTCCTCTTTGAATTAGGATTAATCTTACGTATATCCAATTAACCTTGTCAAAAGCTTTAGCCTAGATTTAATACTAACAAAGTTACCGATAGATATTATTTTGCAACACATTTTGTTATCAATACATGGCAAAACCAATGTTTTAAGACTCCGACTCCGACTCCGACTCGACCGAGGATCGACTCCGACTCCGACTCCGAAACGGTAATGACTCGGCCGGCTCGATTTCAATGACTCGATCGTTGTAAAAAATACATTAAATATTTTATTTTTTTTATAAAAAAACATAATTTTAAAGATTTTCATTCATGTTTCCAAACACACAGCATTATAATATAGATGGAAGACAACATATGATCAAAGTAGGCTCATGAACCAATCCATTATATCAAAATGGTACCCAATGGCAATACATAGTCAACTGTCATACATGATCGAAGACTCAAAACAAAAAACACATAACCAAGGAGGCTAGAAATGGCCTCTACAACAAAAGTAAACTGTGACGGTGACCAGACTCCAGTACTAGTACTACAGTACTACTGGGCCACTGGCTAGTAGCTACTGTCAGAGGAGCCAAGATCACGTCGATCAATCTCTGGATCATCATCATCAGAGTCAGACAGGGGGCCCCATGGCTCCTCCTCATCATCATCATCCCCAACTGCAACTGTAGAAGTGGTACCACTAGCAGGCTGTGCAACTGCAGCAGATGCAAGCTGAGATAGAGTAGATATGCGGCTGCGCTTCTGTCGTGGCTGAGTAGAGGAAGCACCTACAACTGGAGTCCCTGTTGGCTGTGAGACTGAGGCTGGTGGATTGGGATCTGCATTCAACTGAATAGGCTGAAGTTGAACAGCATGTTCAAGTTCAACTGATGTCTCCAGATCTAAATCTAAATCAAGATCCTCATCAGGATCAAACTCTGCTGGACAACTCTCCACTACCCAATCTGATGTTGGATCAATGTCTTCCAACACAATGGGATCTGAATCCGGTCTTTTGTTCAGCAAATGGTTTCGTCTGAGCCGGAGGTTGTATTGGACAAAAACTAGATCATTTAACCGTTTTTTATCCAAACGGTTTCTCTTCTTTGTGTGAATCCTCTCAAAGACAGCCCAATTGCGCTCACACCCAGATGCACTGCAAGTTTGACTCAAAATATGAATTGCAAACCTTTGCAATTCAGGACAATGGCCACCAAAGGCCTCCCACCATTGTGCTGCAAAAAACATAGGAGTGTAATGAGTTAGCTCAACAAAATTACAAATTATATCTAACTTTCAAATTATAAACGATTTAACAAACTTTAAAAAAAAAGTAAAACTATTAAGAATTTGAAAATTGAAATTTTTGTTTACCTGGCTCATCTGCTTCTCTTGCAATCTTTGCTAGGTTCTTCCCAAAGGTACCTGCTGCATTGCTGAAGATATTGGCCTGTCGGTGTATCTCCAGCTGATCAGACTCCAATGGGATCATGCGTTCAATGCAATCAACCAGTCCATCTCTGACCTCCCCCCTCAAAGCTCCTGACTCCTTAGCTTTATAATGATACCGTGGGTTCAAAAAATACCCAGCTGCATGTATAGGGCGATGGAGTTGATTGTTCCATCTTTCATCAATGATTGCCCAAATGGACCCATACTTTGCCACTCTATCCTTGTATACCGTCTTTATTTGCTCCTTTGCTTGATCCATAGCCTCATAAATGAAGCCCATAGCCAACCTTTCCCCATCCACCAACCGCAACACCTTAACTAGTGGCTCAGCAAGCTTCACAATCTCTGCTGCCTTTCTCCAAAAAGTTTCTTCATGGACTTTCATTTTCAATTCTTTGCCTTCTGGTTTGTTAGACCAATTGCTTTGATTCCATTCATCACCGGAAAACATCTTTTGCAAGTTTCTATGTTGGGAAAGCATAGATTGCAATGTCAAAAAATGTGTAGCAAATCTAGTGATGGCAGGCCTAATAATATCCTTGCCTCCAGTGTGTTTCCTCATGAGGCTCAAAACCAATGTATGATTGTAGATAAATTTTGTTATGCTTTTGGCATGATCTATAGTGTTTTTGACCCAATCTAATTTTCCAATATCCTCAAGCATGAGGTCTATGCAATGTGCAACGCATGGGGTCCAAAATATGGTCTTGTGTTTTTCCTCTAACAGTTTACCAGCAAGAACATAGTTAGAGGCATTATCTGTGATGATTTGAACAACATTAGCCACCCCCAACTCCTCAACAAGCTGATCCAATAGCTGAAACAACAAGTGGCCATCTTTTATCTTATTAGATGCATCAACTGATTTTAAAAACATGGTTCCCTGTGGGCAGAAGACAAGAAAGTTTATGATGGTACGGTTTCTTTGATCAGTCCATCCATCTGACATGATGGTACACCCTGTTCTTGCCCATGAGTCCCTGAACTCTTGCAAATACTCATTAATGGATTGAATTTCTTTCTGCAAACGAAACCCCCTTAGCTCATGCATAGTAGGGCCTTTGAAGCCTTTTCCAGCAGCATGTATGGCATCAAACATAGGCTCATAATATGGTGAACGAGCAGCATTAAAGGGGATATCAGCATCATACCACCATCTAGCTATGTAATCACAAGCAGTCTCCCTCAATTCTTTCTTCCAATGGTCATCTAAAGTGGGCTGCATTTGAGTTTTACTAACTTCAGGACCATGTGCATCTGATGGAGAGGAGGGAGTGAAATAACTTTTGATAGTCACATCACCCTTTTTCAAATTCATTCTACCCTTTCCCTTATCTTGAACAGAAGAAAAAGAGTGAGGAACATATCGGAAAGGGTTGGATGCCTCAGTTTGAGGGATAGAGGAAGAACCCTCAAAATCATAGTGGGGGTGGGTAGCCATCATTTTTTGTATCTCCCTCTTCCTCCCAATTTCAGCCTGTATGTCTTTTTGCCTAGCCTTATCTTCTTTAAATTTCTCAAAGCTGGCCAACAAATTCTTTCTAATCTCTCCAATTTCTGGTGAGGTACATGGGGTAATTTGGCCTCTAATCCCTGCCAAGTGTTGTTTCAGCCTATTAATGCCCCTAGGACCTTCCTTAATTTTCCTATGGCAAAATTTGCATTGCATTTGACTATCAACCATTTCAACATATGCCCAAGCAGGATCTCTTGCTCTAGGTGCCATTTTTTGACTAGGAAATGAAAGCAAACAATCTGAAAATGACAAAAAAAAAAACATTGATTCAATGTTCATTTATTTGACAAAAAACACTCTCTAAGCTTTCTAGATATGCACCTAAAATTTACTAAGCAAAAACAGATTTATAGAGGTGGAAAAAAATACCTCCAGGCACAAACTGCCTCCTCAAGCTTGCTCCAAGAATCAGCTCCTCAATGCTGCTCCAAATGGCTACCCAAGAAGCTCCTCACTCCAGCTACAATGCTCCTCCAAGACTCCTCACTGCTGCTCCAAAACAAGCTCAAGAACTGCTCACTAACTCTCAAAGAAGACTCTCACTCAAATGCATAAGACTGCTGTGAGTGAATGAGAGCACTTGGGTGTGTTAAATAGGGTTTGGGAGGGGGAAATGGACCCCAAAAATCATTTAGCATATTCAAATAGCTGTTTGGGGTCCAAACCAAACATAAAACAGTTAAAAAATACATTAAAAAAGGTTGATTTGTTTGCTGTTTACGCGCCTGGGCCGTTCCTTTGTGACTCGGCCGAGTCATATCGGAAACGGCCGGGTTGGCCGAGTCATGGGTGACTCGGCCAACCGGACCGTTTCCTAGGCCGGGTCACTCTCCAACCTTCTGAAACGGATCAAGCCGGCCGTTTCGGTTTCGAAACGGCCGTTTCTTAAAACAGGGGGCAAAACTATAAGAGAGCTCATTAACTCAGAGTCATTTTCCCTCTAGCAAAACAAAGTGGAGCCAAAACATTAAATCAATTCTGGAAACTTGTGGAGAGACAAAAAGTTGATGATATTGTTGCAGAATTCTTTTATGCATGTGCAATTCTTTTTAATGTGGCCAGGAGTCCCTATTTTAAAAATGTATTAAAAAAGGCCATTGATTTTGGAAAGGGCTATGTTCCTCCCAGATCTGAAAATTTCCACTTTGCTAAAGAAAACAAGAGATAGAGTGACAGAAAAGTTGGTTCAAATTAAAGAGTCTTGGAAGCATACAGGATGCACAATTTTGAATGATGGTTGGTCAGATTTGTGTCATCGCCCAGTGATCGATGTGCTTGCTTATAGTCCTCAATGGGTACTTGTTTTGAAAGCGGTTAATGCAATGGATCAAGTGAAGACATCAGAATTTATTTTTGGAATTTTGGATTACTCAATTCAAGAGGTTGGGGAGAAAAATGTGATCCAGGTTATCACAGATAATGCATCAAATTGTGTTGGTGCGGGGAAGGTGATTATGGGAAAATATAAAAATATTTATTGGAACCCTTGTGCAGCTCAATGCTTGGATTTAATGTTGCATGATTTAGCCAAATTTCCTTGGGTCAATGAGACAATCTGAAGAGCCAAAACAATTGCAAACTTTATCATCAACCATTGTCTCACTTTAAGCACATATAGGAAGAATGCATCTAAAGAGTTGTTGAGTCCTTGTGATACAAGGTTTGCCACTTTGTATATTAATTTGAAAAGAATTGTTGAGGAAAAAGCAAGCCTAAGAGCTGTTTTCCGCACTACTGAGTGGGAGAGATCTCCCTTTCCAAAAGAAACTAAGGGGAAAAATGTTGCACAAATAGTGCTCAATAGTGGCTTTTGGAAAAACGCTAGCAAGGTTTTAAAAATATGTGGCCCAATTGTTAATGTGTTTCACATGGTGATGGTGACAAACCTTGTATGGATTTTGTTTGTGAAAGCATGGATCATTGCAAGGAGGCCATTGCAAGTGTTTTTAATAATGTGGAAGCTAATTATCATGAGATACGGGAGGTAGTTGATCAAAGATGGAGGATGATGCATGCATAGTCCATTACATGCAGCAGCATGCTATTTGGACCCTAGATTGTTTGGGTTATCAAGACATAAAAATGAAGAAGTCATGAATGGAATTTACAAGGCTATTGAGAAGCTAAATCCAGAACCAACAATTGCAGCTTTGGCCAGATGTCAGTGGAGGGCATACAGGTTATAAGAAGGGTTATTTGGAAGAAAATCAGCAAAGTATGATAGGAGCATAAGTGATCCAGCAATATGGTGGGACTTTTATAGATCAGGGGTGCCAGAATTGCAAAATGTTGCAGTTCGTACCTTAAGCCAAGGATCAAGTGCATCAGCATGTGAAAGGAATTGGAGTCCATTTCACCACATTCATTCCAAAAAAAAGAAATAGATTGTTATTTGGAAGATTAGAAGATCTTGTTTATGTTTGTAGTAACTTGCAGTTGGCTTTGAAGAATGTGGCTAAAGAGTCATCCAATTCCTCTACTCTGTGGATCAATCTTGTTCCTAATGCATCAAGGGATGAAGCTGATTTTCACATTGATAGTGATACTAACAGTGATAGTGCTGAATTTAGTGATAAATCTGGTGCTCATACTTCTAGTGGATTCACAGCCCCTACTACTCTTTATGATATAGAACTTTTTGATATAACAAGTAGATCATAGGAACATCAAGAATAAAACTTGTGTTCCCGTTTTAGACTTTTAGTTTACTTTTTTATCAGATCGTTCTTCAATATATAAAATTGGATGTGGGTTTGTTGAATCTGATATGGGTGCCAATGTCTGTGATGAATTTCTAACCCTATTTTCCATCTACAAAGCTACAACATAACAGTTTTACTATGTATGGCAGTTGGTTCTTTATTGGCATTTGCTTTCATGGTTTATATGTGGAAATGATTTAAATGTTTGAGCAATAATCCTATGTGTATGCATTATGGACTTTGACATGCCACGGCCCACCTCTACATCCTTCACATGAGGGCATAAATTATAATTTCAGATTTCTGCTGTAGATAACATTTCAAATTCTAGGCAGGTTGCTCATGCATGTAGGCCTTAAATTAGGCTGTCTATTATTATTATTTTCATGAATCTTAGACTTTTGGCATCAGATTTATTCTATGAATTTCTGTTTTATGAGAAATAAACATCTATTTGATTGATGCTGGATAGTTTGTAACTAAAATTTCAGAATTCTCAATGTGCTCTAGCTGTCATAAATTTCAGAATTCGTTTTTTGGATCCTCTAGCTGTCATAAATTTGATTGATGTTCTGCAAATTTCTCTAGCTGTCATAAATTTCAGAATTCCTTTTATGGAGTAGTTCTTTTTATGCAAATTTCTCTAGCTGTCATAAATTTTTAGAATTCTTTGAGATATGCCCAAAGTACATACAATAGAGAATCTATATAGACGAAGGTGGTTTATGTGTGTCACATGTATTTTTCAGCCTGCTTAAAATTGATTTATATATATATGTGACGAATTTTATGCCGAACTTTATTTGAATTTCAAGGTCGTCGAACTCGAACATGAACACGGTGACAGCCTATGATTGCAATCACTGAGAAGAATCAGTCACAACAATAAACAATGTCTGTGATTGCGATCACTAAGAAGATAGTCAATCACAACAAGTAAAGGAGGGTTTGTTGATCCAATTCAATTTTTTCAAAAGCAAACATTTTTATAAAGCTGAACCTTAGAAAAAAATTAAATATTATAATATCGTACAGTCATGAATTCAAGTATATGAGGTTTTAAAAAAATAGAGGAAACCATCAATGACATGACAGCAGCACCACACAAAAGCAAAAGGCCCAGATTGAGTGAACTGAGACAACCAAAGGCAGATAGAGCAAACTGGCATTTCCCCCCAATGATGTTAGAACTTGTGCCTAGATCAAAACAATGATCAAAAGCCTAGAGACAATTTAGTTCAACAACGACAAGCAAGCATGTCTAGACATTGCACACACTAGACATAGAGTAAGGGAAGGAAACATTATTTCAACACCGATTAATAAACATTTGAAAAGAAGAAAAGAGATGTCGTCTGCAAAGAAAATACAAGGAAAACATTACAGTAGTGGCAAGGAAATACATGGCAAAAATGCCCAGAGTTCATAGACAAATGAAAATGCCCAGATTTCTTACTGGGATTCTCCATTTACAGGAAGGTTAAAATCAAACAGGAGATATAAACGCTGATGTGTAGGCATAAATTGTGATGTTTGTGACAGGCAAATGGTAAACAGCTCAGCGGAATTGTTGACATGGCAATGACAGAACAAAATGTTGGACATTGTTGCAGACCTAGTTTTTCAAACTTCAGAAGTATTTGACCTGTTTTTTGAATAATTTGTTTCTTGAAGTGCTTTCATGAAATAGAGACTAAAAGTTTAGCCAAAAAAATTTGCCACATCAATATAAACCTCAAACCAAGACAGATGATGCCCTAAACTGTTGAAGTGACTGTTTAATACAATTTTTTATAGATGAAATGATCAAACAGATTTTAACCACCTAGCACAGAACCACAAAAATTGCCTAGAATCTGTTCAAATTTATTCCAAAAAAACCTGTAAAGGACATTTACAGTTAGAAATAGAACAAATGACCAACATCTAATTCAAATTCTCCAGGAAAGCGAAGAATGCAATTTGAAACCTAGTGGCTGACAGAGATTTCTAGAGTCTAGACAAACCTTTAGGAGAGTTCTCAAACAGCTGACCATAGAGTTTGATAGAGTATTTCCACATATGCTGAAGCATAAGACAGTTAGCACTCTGTGCCTAACAGAAAACATTACTGCCGGATCTACAGATATATTTCAGGTTTGAAATATTAATTCTGAAAATTGCAATTTCATTCGCATGTATGGAATTAGATTACTGGTTTAACCCTGTAGTTTGTGAAACTGGCCAGGAAGATGAGGAGATTAACACTTATTGTTTTCTATTCGCTTCCCCAATCAACACCAGTACTTGCAATAGTGGTTGGGAGTCGAGACTAGGTGCACAACATGGGCCTCTTTGGGGGAATAGATACCCCTCACCCATGGCCTCTTAGTCAAGGAGTTCCAGTTGGAACGTTTTTGACAACTCACTCGTAGGTATAGTTAGACACACTAGCCACATCATCATAAGCAGAAGCCAGTCAGAGAAAAATATATGCTTAAAGTATTCAAACCAAGGGTACAGAAGTTGGAATGCTTTGATTGACTATTTAGGTGAAGCCAACAAGACCATACTACCAATGTAAGGATTTGTGAGGTTGATTATGGTCTAATATAGTTGGATGATTGTCTAGGTGGGTTTGGTAGAATTCTACTTCTACCTTCATAATGAGGATGATGATAGTCTAATACAACACCAATGAAGAGACCCAGATCTGGAATAGTTGTTGCTTTGTTACACAGAGAAAGATGGACCCATAGGCAGTCATGACATCTTAAAATTCTATAGTTATTGTTAAGATTTTGTATAAGGGGAGTTAGACATGTCAGAGAGATTATTTTCTTGTTAAGGTGGGATGTTGGAATGTTAACAGTAACAAACCAATAATATTTAAAAGTCATAATCGTTTTTTTCAAGGAAAACCTCATAGGGAAACATAAGGGATGTTTCTCCATATTCATGAACAACATCCCCAATAAACCCATTGGCATAGACTAGTGTGCCTCAACTGGAGGGATTCAAACCGAACACCTGCCAACATTGAAGTTAAAACTAGCCAAACACCCAACAACATTGGGAACAAGTTGTGCTCACCCCTGGGCCCTTGGGCTATTTAGAAGTCATTAGTATTTGTATGATGACCACTTTACTTGTCAATGGCCTAGCCAACGTAATATTTACATGCTGGACTTAGGGGTGAGGTGGTTAACTGTTAAACCGCCATAACCACTTGGGGCCATTATAAATTGTGCAGAGACATGAAGTAATAGTGTGAAAGAGATGCATTGGCTGTAGTACTTATAACAAAAGTCTATTCCTTGTATTCTCTCAAACAACACATCCTAAATTTTTATACCTATGCAATGCTGAGTAAAGGTTTTTTTTACCATGGAGTTTTCTATTAGAACTAACACTGAAGGGGCATGAAGCCCATGCTAATTCTATACAAATGAGAACCATACAAGCCAGAGTTCTTGTTAAATAAAAATTATTGTTAACTGATTAGAAGCTATAAAAATAATAATTCCGCTCTTAATGAAAAACATGATAAGGTTATAAGTGATGTGATTTTACCTGATATGAATAATGAGTGTGGAGATCAACTGATGACATAAAGCAATTCTGTGAAGGATGCGTCTGCAATTTCAAAACAATTTTCCGTAAACTGATAGATAAATACAATTTTTCATAATTAAATGATGCCAGACAAATCATTAGAGTTACGTCCATAAACTGTTGCACAGATCTCAGGAAGCACCTAAGCATACTTCAGGATGTCAAAACAGGTTTCCACAAAAATTAAGAACAAAGTAAAAAGGATGTGTATGAAATATAGGTAAAAAATGAAGTTAGTCAGGGAAAACATTTAAGGTAATGATACAAGAAGAGGTAAAAACAACTGAAAATGTATGGGAAAATGCAAATACGCTTCCATGCAAAATGCCTCATTTTACAAAATGGTGAAAAATAAGTTCTACCCAGCTCACCAGAAGTTTGTGAAGAGGTAAAGCTTACCAGCCAGTATCCAATAATGTTTTAAATATCAGTTTATGTTTCTGCCATGCTTTGTGGACATTTGCACTGACCCTGTTACACATCATATATTATGAGGTTCTACATTGTCATTTTAATCACCGATGGAGATTTGAAGCTGGTTCCTCAGAGCTTTCTGATAGACATGGACACATTTTCTTCGTAGAACCACCCCGTCTCTTCATTGCAATTTATCACTTGATGGACATATAGCCCCCCAAGGGGTGAGATGATGATGGTTAGGAGATATATGATTCATGCCTATTAAGTTTCCTAGTAACATTTGCATGATGGTGTGGTATGATATTGATGTCACTAGGAAGGGGTGTTCGTTACGGTCCTCGTACGTCAGATGTGTGATGGGGAACACACTTGATGGTTGGATGGGTTAACCTTTTTGTTATGTCCTTTTCTCTTATGATGTTGCCTTTGTGATTTTCCTAGGTGACATAACTTTATAATATCGCATTTGCTAGACATCGCCTAGGGGAACATGTTGAATGATGTTAGTACCCACATTGATATGTTATTTTCTATGTTTGAATTAGAAAAGGGGTGTTAGCTTATAATTTGATGGTATTTGATAGTGATCTAACCTTATGATTGACTTTTTATGTAATAATACCTTGGCGGCGGTACACCTTAGGTTGGACTTCATGTTTTGTTATTGAAGAGTTTCACTAGTCAGGACGTACCATATTACATGGTACAAGACTTCATTAAAAGTGCACCCCTCATTGGCACACATGTTCATAGTGATTTAATTTGTCGGTGACTAATTGGAGGAGGACTATTGTTATATTTCAGCTTTGACCTTTGTGCACACATGTTGAAGTTGTCTTAACTGTTCAATGGTTAAATTAATTGAGTAAAAGTAAAGTAAATTTATTAATGTCCAACTAATGACCACAAAAGTAGGTCAATGGGACTGAAGAAAAGTGCAGTCAGTATGACTACAATGTGGGAGTGCACGTGCATCTCCTTTAAAAAATGCTAAAACTAACATATAGAGAAAAAGAAACCAATGGTAGTGTAGCCGCGACACATTTATGAGACCGTGGAATAATACAAAATACTCAATAGTTTGCAGCACAATGACCTGCTAAAAAGGAATGAGTGAGATGGTAAGGTCTAGCAATGGAGCTAGAGATGTCAGGGGCTCTTGAGGCTAATGACCGATGGTGAAGAAGGAAATTTGGGTACAGGTTCACTATCGAAATCCCCTAGGGCCAGCAATGGATCCTAGCATCTGAGGTCAAAAGGAAGAAACTCTAAATAGGTCTTTGGCCGCTCCTATGGGACTGTGAGGTAGTCGGGCGTGTCAGGAGGGCCCTGTTCTGGAACTGTCTAGAGTTGATCCATCTAGTGCTCTGAGAACCTACGAACTAATGTATGGTTTGGCATTGTCAAACTAGTCTCAATGATATCTGTCGATATCCTTGATGGGGAGGCTGAGAAGAGAACCAAGATCTCACCCGTCTAATGTCTCGAGCATTCTCAACCTCTATCTGTCGCTTATGGCCCTAGTCTGATGAATTCACATGAAAGTATGAGGTGATTGTCCCAGTCATCCCAAGGCGTGGCATGGTTGAAAATCTCCCTAACGAAGAGTGTTAAGCATTGTTGGTCCTAGTACCCGAAGAAAGTAGAGAGGGAGCCTCTCGAGTCCCGATATAGCCAATGATAGTGTCATCTAAGCTCATAGTATAGGGTGTTGAGAAATCTAGGGGCGGCTAGATTAGGTGATCTCTCTTACTTTGATAACTGCTTGTGATGTATTTTTACTTAAACTTAATTAGCTTCTTCTTTCATTTAATTATTATTAGTGTTCTCTATCATCAAACAGCTATCAAACAATGAAGAACAAGAGGACACAAGATATCGGCTAATAGGCTATCAGTCAGGGCCAAAACCTCTCCTCTTGAGAGGAAAACCCACAAGAACTCTTCTCTTCTTATAGAACTTCAAATGATGAATTCCAAGACCTATGACCCTTGACAAAGACCCCTCCAAGACAAAGTCAAGCTTCTCCTTGAAGCACTTCCTTTTCACAAAGTCAACCCAAGTCGAACTTGCCTTGTAGCAGCTTCAAATTCTCCTTTGACCAAGATTTCGGACCTGCAACTTGACTACAATTTCGACCTGTAATTCTCGTTCTCCTTCAATTTCTACAACCTCGCACGTGTGGTTAGTTTAGGGCAGATTATGAGGATTCTTTCCCTTGCTTGCTTTGAATCTCTCTCCTTATGAATTCGGCTTGCACTTATGATCTTTTGGATGTTGACTTCAGCTCCTCTTGAGGTCTGCAATTATTCACTTCAGAAAAACCCTAGTTGCAGTCACATGTGAAGGAGTTACCTACAACAGGATAAGACTTATGAAGGAGTTTCCCAATCTCTAAAATCCTTGTTAGAATTGGTATCCCGAATGGTTCTTGAAGAATGGTATTTCAAAGGAGTGGGACCACATGGGGCCAAGTGGACCTACTCTAGGGTATGAGGAAGGAATATAGCAACCAATGATATTCTTACCCTAGACAAGGTAGAGAAAGGATCAAATAAACATAATTACTCAAAAGATGTTGGTTTGACCCTCGGAAGTGCTAGCCTTGGGGATGGCAGGGCAAGTTTTGGTCTCGGAGCTAGGACTTGGCTTTTCTCCCAATTCCACTGTCAGAATGTCTTCAAATTTGGAGGGCTAGAGGAAAGTCTAGCACAAGAGACCCTAGGAGATTGAATTTTTTTAGTGGCTAGCTTGTCGGAAAATTGATGCCCTGTGCACCCCAATGTGGCTAGACTTGGGAGAAGGTTAAAGAATAAGAGTTTTGGTGACCACCCTTGGTAGATCAATGCCTTAATCCTTGGGAGAATGGAGTCTATGTTGATTATGTGTAAGATTTCTTGGTTCCCAGTCAAGGAGGCCTCAAAATTACTTCACAAACCCTCTAGGTCAAGTGAAAGCAATCTTGCAGCTTTTATACTTCAAATGCACAAGAGGAATGGCTTATCAAGGTCAGATTTTACCCCTAGGAGATTTCGCTCACACTACATGGCCCATACATGGAGATAACGTTATAATAGAGACAATCCCACAATATTAAGCAATAATTTGCATGCAACAATTAGCCCTAAAACAACGAAAATCCCAATCCAACATATATGACAAAAGTAACAAGAATAACATCAAAATTTTGTACTTACATGCAGTAGAGTATATCCAACCATTCACAAATGAAAATAGAGAAGCTCCAAGAGAAGATAGACCAATAACCATACATGAAAATCCATCCATAAATGTTCCAATTCATCCTCCAGAAAAAAGTGTGAAATTCTCTAAAGGAGAGAGAGATCCAATCCAAAGTGATCCATGAGAAATGATCTCACCTCACTTGTATTTTACACATCTTAGGAGTTCGAATTATCCTCCTTGGCCTACATAAGCCCCAAAAATAAAATAACATGTTAATAATACATCCCTTTGGTGACAAGCCCACCAAACTAGCTCATAAATGAAAAAGTAAGCCTCCCAAGAGGTCAAATAATAATTTATGCATGTCGTAGGGCCCTCTAAGAGGCCTAATGATGTTCATGGGTGCCACAATGAAGAATAGGACCCTCAAAAGCATTGGACAAGGGGTTGGCCCCTTGTAAAAACCTATAGTGCTCCAAATGACATGTGGGGGCACACAAGTGCCCTCATGGGAATCCAAACAAATCGAGGATGCCTATAGGCCTGCAAGGGCTGGGATGATAATGTAGGTGATGCCACATCATCATACAGTGTCGGATCATTTGCCAAGTGTATGGTGTAGATCTGGGGTCAACTGGTCACGATGGATCAGGTGCATCCTACTCGTCCAATAAGTGAACCATGAGCAATCTCTGAATGGTTGTGGGGATCCATGAAATGCAATTTGTCGTTGTGGAGGCCCATGGCTCTCAACGCTCACCCTATATGTGTCAATGTAGCCCTCTAGAGGATTAGGTCCCCATATAGGGAGACCAAACCCAAACGAAAACCATCTGCAATCCTACATAAGATCCAATGCGTCCCCTAGCCTTTTAGTACAACAAGTCATTAGAGAAATCAAGTAAATGAGCTTACCTAATCATGGACCACATGTGGGGACTTCATAATGGCCTGCCATTCCATAATGGGCTTCGAGATGTGCCAATGTCTCCTTAACTCCTAATGGGGTTAACCAAGTATCCTATAAGGTGGTCTCTACCTCTAAAGGAGATAATATAGTCAAGGTACATTCGTCAAAAGGTGGTGGCACGTGACAGATAGGTGGATGAAGTAGGGGATGAAAAGGAGCAACCCTGGGCCACATGTTGGGGTACAAGGGTAGCTAATAAGAGGGAAGCCCACACTTGGGTTTATAATATGTAGAAGGGAGCAAACGTGGTACATGAGGTGCCCCAGCCCTTATTTTTCCACCCTTATTTATATGCCTTTTGCCTTTTTATTATTTTCTTTGGTTAACTACTCGGGGCTCAAGGGATTAGAGCATGATGTGTAAGATATAGCAATGGAATCCCCTTTTTAATGGATTGATTCATCGCCCGCCAGGGGTTGGGACAATCATGGGTTCCCATATGATGAAGAAGGCTCACGGAACCTATGAGGACTCTTGTTCTGCACATATACAACTTGGAAGAAGATGTTTACAGTAGTGAAACAAGATGTAAGCCATTTGCGCATCTTCGATAGTCCAGTATATGTCCACGTTCCCACGGAGAAGAGGACTAAGTTGGGGCCCTGGTCAGAAAGGGGCATATTCGTTGGCTACTGTGAGATCTCAAAGGCCTACCGAGTCTACATTCCAGGACAAAGGAAAGTAATAATTAGTCAGGATGTCAAGTTGCATCAGTGAGTCTGAGCCTTCCACTTTTGTGGAGGTTGTATACGAGCAGGTCTAGAGGGATGTCATGGTGGATGTGTATAGCTCCATCATGAGGAATGATGTATATGACATAATGCCCAAACCGAAGGAAAAGTCTATGGTCACTTCTCGATGGATCTATAAGATCAAATATGCAGTTGATGGCAGTGTCAAGAAGTATAAAGCGAGGTTAGTGGCGAGAGGGAATGGATTACAAGGAGACATTTGCACCTGTTGTCAGGTATGCATCCATTAGAGTTGTTATGTCCATTACTACAAAGATGGGGTGGTAGATACATCAGATGGATGTGAAGACTGCTTTCCTCAACGAGGTGATTGAGGAGGAGGTGTATATTGAGCAACCTCAGGGCTTTGTGGTGCATGGGAGAGAATCTCATGTATGCAGATTGAAGAAGGCCCTTTATGGGTTGAAGCAGGCTCCACGCACATGGTACACCAGGATCGATGGATATCTTTTGGGTTTGTGTTTCACCAAGAACGAGGCAAACACTAACTTGTTCTATGTACTTGTTGAGGATGAGCCGCTCATTTGGGTACTTTAAGTGGATGGTATTTTCTTAACAGGATTGGAGAAGCTCATAGGGATGTCCAAGGAATATCTGCTTCAGAATTTGAGATGGACATCAACTTGATGCACTACTTTTCAGGATTGGAGGTGTGGCAGTAGCCAAGAGAGATTTTTCTTGGGCAGGGAAAGTATGTAGTTAACATCTATGTCACAGGGTTCGCCAGACTTGAACCTCGAGGTTTGAAATTCGATAAACCTCGATTTCCATAAAAATTTGTTTAAGTCCATCGGTTCGAGGGCTAAGCGACCTAGAGAATCCCTAGGTGAGTAGGTTATGGGACGTAAAAAAAAACTCAAGTTCGAGGCCAAGCCACAGCTGCAACAACAAAAAAACTCTCGACGACCAGGTTACATTACATAAACTTTGTTTAAGTTCATTTGGTTGTAAGCCAGGTGGTGCAAAAAGGTGAGCAGGCTACTGGTCGAAAATAAAATCACACGGATTTTTGTTATCAAGCTAAATTCACACAAAAGCTACGGATTTGGGTTACAAGTGTAGTTGTCCATCTGTAAATAGCACAAGAGTTGTGAATCTAGGTTGCAAGTTACAAGTCAAGGTTAAAATCTCACCTATTCGAACAAAGTCGAGGCAGAGGAGGAGCTACACTTTATTTTATTCGTCAAGTATTCGTCCAACATAAAAAAAAAAATTGCGAAGGCCAAGCACAATGGAAGGCTCTGGAACCAACGAAGGAGCACCACCAAACCCTATACCGCAACCTTCAAAAGTTGGGGGATAATTCTAAATGAGGCAAACTCGCTTCTCCACTTTTTCATTACTATAGGCCCCAACAGTTGTTGACTCAATCAGCCCTCTGATCGAACTATACATCTTAGGTATTCTTGGTCGTACCTGTGTTGTGTAAACATATGAAACGACCACCTTTTCCTATGCTCTTGTTTATGGTGAATAAATTGGTTCAAG
Organism: Pinus tabuliformis; assembly: GCA_031772625.1. Classification (NCBI taxonomy): domain Eukaryota; kingdom Viridiplantae; phylum Streptophyta; class Pinopsida; order Pinales; family Pinaceae; genus Pinus; species Pinus tabuliformis. Next base: position 24,838,584 of record CM062812.1, read on the forward strand.
AAAAGTATGTTATAAATTAAAAAAAAATTGTATACTATATATGTTATAAATAAATATAATTTATATTTATATAAAAAATTATAAATTTATTAATATAAAATATAATATTAATTATAAATATATATAAATCACATATATATGGACGAAACTAATGGCGAACCTTATCTGAACTTCATAGACAAATTCGAATTCAAATCGAACTTTATCATTGCCAAACTCGAACTCGAACCCGAACCATGTGACATTTGGTTAAGATCTTGAGGAGATTCAGGATGGAGGATTGCAAGCCTATACCTACACCGATGATCACTAACCTAAAGAAGTTGAGTGCTTCTAAAGGTGAGTTGGTGGATCCCACACTGTATAGGCAGCTGATAAGGTCATCGATGTCTCTGGTCAACACTAGGTCTGACGTATGTTTTGATGTGAACACACTCAGCGAGTTCATGGTGGAGACAAGACAAGTTCATTGGGTGGCAACGAAGCAAGTGCTAAGGTACCTGCAACATACGGTGTACTTTGGGCTAAGATATGTCAAAGTTGGTGGAGTGGAGCTATAGGGGCACACATATTTTGATTGGGTTGAGAGTGTTGTGGACAGAAAATCCACATCAAGGTGTTGTTTCAACTTGGGATCAGCCATGATCTCGTGGTACAACAGAAAGAAATAGTCAGTGGCACTTAGTTCAGCAAATGTAGAGTACATGGCAGCGAGTATGGCGAGTTGTGACACAGTGTGGCTTCACCAGATACCTGCAAGATTATTTGATATTGAGATGGGGCCAACAATAATTCACTGTGATAATCAAAGTTGCATTAAGCTCTCTAAAAATCTTGTGTTTCATGACAGGTCCAAGAATATCAATATTAGATATCACTTCATCAGAGACAGGGTCCAGAGAGGTGTTGTGAGACTGCAATACATTTCCACAGAGGAGCAGGTGGCAGATATTCTCATTAAGCCTCTAGTGAAAGGGAAGTTTGTGAAGTACCGAGATAAGTTGGGGGTGGTGGAGAATCCTTTCCTTGCTAGGAGGGAGTGTTGAAGCTTATAGTAGCTTTGGAAGGTCTTCTACATAGGCTTGGTGTCTTAGCATGTGGAAGATGATTTATTGCCTCTTTAGGTGCTTGCTTGGTGGAGTAAGTGATTTATGTCTTCTTTCCTAAGTCTAACTTAGGAAAAGTACAATAATTAAAGTCAAATAATTATTGTGGACTATTAAGTCATTTTCTAAGGATAAATAATTTAATTATTTAAGTGACTTGGAAATGATATCAACCATTGATCTCCAAGATCTTCTAGAAGGGAGATTAGGTCTAAGGATTTTGGCTTAATGAAGATCATAAAAAGAAGCCTAAGAAAGAGGTGAAGACTCGCATGAGGAGACACAACAAGAGAAAGTGATTTTCTCTAGTGCGAGTGGCTCAATAGATTGAAACACAGAGGAGGAAGACTACAGGAGAATTCGAGGGTGTATCCAAGAGGCTAAGTTGTTGGATATTGCAGGGCCGAGTTGCTAAAGAGAGGGAGGTCAATTTAATTGGAGAAGTCGATTTGTTGGAGGCCAAATTTCCTGAGGCATAGTGCCAGCTCGTAGGGAAGGTGCAAGGTTGATTTCCCGACAAATTATTGGGCCGAATTTCTCCAAGCCATATTCCTTCAGAGGTGGATTTCCAAGAGGTCAAATTTCCTTGGGCTAAATTCATCCAATGGGGGTCGAGTTACAGGTTCCAACAATTGTATTTTTCCTTGTAATACTTTGTGGGTCGAAAACCCTAATTTTCCAAATTAATGAATGATGGAGAATTGTTGTGGGTATTTATTTGTTGCAATGTGTGATTGATCTCTCTGAATTTTTATTTCTGCTGCATATAATTTCTCGGGGTTAAAATACAATTGATTTTATTTTTTAGTAGTAATTCAAAATTTATTTGATTAATTAAATAAATGTTGGAAATAAAAAATTGTCATGAGAAAATAAATTTGGGTTGGTATCAGGGGATTTAACATCTAGGATGCACTCTCTTGGGTTGGTTGGACACTATTATGACATGACATATGGAGTATTTCATTAATGAATTCTAACCACCTTGGCACATTCTCCTAGGGCACACTACACAAGGAGAATATTAAATGAGTTGTTGGGTGGTTGAGGTAGTTACACGACATGCTTTTCTAAGGCATAGCTCTCCTAGGGGTTCTCTCATCTTAACTACATGAATATTTCAGCTACACTTGGCATTTGTTGACCTTCATTGGAGAGCACCCTCACCTCTTTGACTTTGCATTATATATTATTTAAATTGGGATGGTTATGCAATTTTTTATTGGTAGGCATGTGGCACATGAGGAGGGTCACCGGTGTGGCTTGGCATACTCTTGTACTTGGTCTTCTTTCTATCTTTGGAGATTATTCTTGAAAGGTGCACATATGTAAGGCTTCTTCTTGTTATTTTTTTTTTGTCTTGAAAGATGCACTTGTTGAGAGATAATCTACTTTCTATTTGGAGGACTGAAGTTGTTGAATGCATTCACATTCTTGGAGGGCAAATTTCACTTGATTTGATGCCTAATTTTAGTGGTACAATAACTTCATGAACATTATTTGGCGCATACTAATATTAATTTTGGATGAGGGTGAATTGCCTTTGAGGGGCTAATGTTCATTTGTTGTAACAATGATCAACCATGGATTGATGAGAGATCTAACTACTACAATATTGTATTATTTGTTTGATTTGTCATGGAGTTAGTTTGCCTTTATAATGAACCACGTTTCATTATGGATAGAGCAACACAAATTTTCAACCTTCTTACTCCTATAATTGTTAGGTTAGCCTACCATAAAAAAACCTATTTTTTGCTAGACTAACATAAACTCGAGTTCATGACCATAGTTGCAGGAAATGCCCCCCTCCCTCCAAGGATCCAAACCGAGAACTGCATCCCGTACGGGTCCATAGGGGATCCACGATTCGAAAGTCCAGCACCACGGATTGGACCGGTAAAGACGTTTCCTAGAAATTCAAAACCGTGTCAACCCGATCCTCGATTCCGGATTTCCGAACTGCAGATTCAACAACAGATCGAGCACGAATCCCTACAGATCCTGAGCGAATCCGAAAGGAGACAGACAATTCCACAGGGGCTTCTCGGACACTCCCAACGTGCTCCCTTGATGCTCCTTAGATGCTTCCTAGATGCTCCCTCATGGTAATGTTAAATTCTTAAAGTAAAAGTGACATTCTCCTTTATCTTTCATTTTCATCCTTTTACTTAAATTTTTAACATTACCATGAAATGACTCAAGATGTTTGAGAGTGGTTCCAACCTCATCGGACTTCATATGGAGAAAATAGAATTTCATATCCTATTCAAAATTCAGCAGACTTAACAGTTTTCAGGAATTCAAGATCAATGGGATTGTGGCATTTCATTAGATTATATCATGTATTAGGGTATGTGATTGGCATTTAATCAAGAGCACCAAGCCCTATATGTACCCTAGTGTTGGTGGTGTTAATTGTTGAACTCCTTTGTCATGCCCTTAGCAAAAAATTACCTTTCAATCAGGTCAAAATTATCGATCAAGCATGTTAAGCTTTTTCTACCATATTTTAAGGCTTCGATTAGGTAGTTTGATCAAAATTCGGCAATGTTGACTAATATCCCTAGGCCCTAGACAATCGAGGTAGAGGCAAAGGCTAGACAAGAGGAGAAAAATCTAGATTCTAGATGGTTGATGCTCGAATAATTAATTATTAATGTACAATGGATGCCATATCTATCTTGATATATGTACAAATATGCATGTTTCCATATCTTCCACAACTAATTTGCTAGTTTGGATGTTTTTTAATATAAATGCAAAAAATATAAATATATATATATATAGTAGACACTTCGCTTCCTAGATTTTTGGGAAATGACGCTTCCATGGATCTGCTTCAAAAAACGTCCCCGCTTCGTGCAACATTGTTCATAACAAATGCTAGGTATGGCACCTCTACCCTTCCAAGGTAATTTTCTGTTATATAAGTCCGCAAGCTAAGGTTAATAGCAGGCCTCGCTGCCTTACATTCTCATGCACTTGCCCTCTTTGATTTATACTCCCATAACTCCATTCGCCCAAGGTGTGATTAAGCACTCGGGGTTTCAACTTTTATATTCCTAATCCACAGCACTCATTTATTCCACTTTTACTGCAACCAGCATAGATCCATCTTAAGTACAGATCTAACATGAGCCGAGAGGGATCAAATTTCATCACGTGCAAACTTATTATTTTTCTATTTAGAGTGTAATTTTTTATTTTTATTTTAAAGGGCACATGTCAACTCAATGGACGGACGGACAAACTTACACATCCCCTCATACTGGGCTGCAGAATGAGCCTCTCAGCTCAACCATTTGTGATTCTTACGCTAACTCTTCACAAAAATCACCTTGAGCCTCCAGTCTATGGCTTAGCAATCATATCTTTAGGGTAGTGCCCTTTGAGTTAGAGAAGAGACAACCAAAGTGTGAAGAAGAGCTAGTATGGTGATAGTGGGCAGCCTTCCTAGGTGCACAAACCTAGTGCCTTATGCTTAGGACTTTACATTATTTGAGAGTGCAAGATTTCGTTGTAAAAGACCCCACCTTATATACAGTCAGCAATCCATCTTGACCCAAGATCTAATAAGCAATGAAAGGGATCAAAAAAAATGGAAGCACAAACTTATCAGTACTTAAAAGATCTGGGATTAACATGGATCTACACTGGTTTAGTTTGTGATTAGATATTTGATTATTATGATTATGATTATTACTTTTTTTTCTTTTTTTTTATGAACTTAAATATTTTCCAGTTTAGTTTATTAGCATTACAGATGTGACACATATGCCTGGACTGTATATGCATAGCTGGAAATTAGCACTGCCAACGACTGTAACAGACATTTACAGTCTTGAAACTTAAAAGAAAATAAAGACAAAACTACTTACATGAATCCATCCGAGAGGGAAAAGAGAACGCTTGTCTTGGACATCATATATCTCTTCCTCATTCATAGTCTGACACTGGCCACAATAAAGAATTTGATAGATTTAATCAACTGTATTTCATATACATTGCAGAAAAAAAAAAATAATGCTCAATTCAAACTCACTGAATCAGACGTTGATTCCTGCTTTGGAATAATAAGAGTTGTGACAAAAAATGTTCTTTTTTTCTGAAAAGGAAGTACAGAGTATCAGTTTGTAACAATCATGTCCATAAAGTAAAGCTTAATCAAATCCAAATGCATCTCCATCAGCAACACCAACTTAATATCCACTTTTGAAGAATAACTTAAAAACTTACGAGTGACCCTGCAAGAACACCGCATGTTTCCAAATTTTTTTGAGTATTGGACTTGGCAAGGCTCATGAACTCATCCATCATTTTAACTGACTGCATATCACATTTCAAAGGACACATTACTACTGTACTTCTAAAAATTGAATACAACTATGTTTTCCTAACGTTTTAAAAAAGTGCAGATGCAACTTTGCATGGATTCAGAAGTATTGAAAGAGATCTGGCAACTGGAGGCTTACAATTTGTACAGTTTGTGGACTTTTAGACTTTGCCAGATCATCTTGTAACAATTTTGCAGGACCAGGTCTAGGATCAGCCACATTCAAATGAGAAACATGCGTCAATGCGTCCAGTCCAGCAGGTAAGTTTTGTACAGGAGCAAGGACAGGCGGAGGAGAAGGTTGTCTCACAATATTTGGAATAATAGAAGTCTCAACGGAGCCATATGTGGAAAGAGATGACAACTCATTCACTTGAGGCGTTGAATTAGCTTCCAATGAAGGAAATAATTCTGGTCCAGTGCTTTGAGATGTTGACAAACTGCCTGCCTCTATTATTGGAAGATTATTTTGTCCAGTTTGTTCAAAGCTTTTCATAAATAGAGATCAAAAATTAACATAAGTGTAAATCAGAATGAGCATAAAGAAAACTAAAGGTAGAAGAAATCCTTAGGACAAACATTTTCAACATGAAAATAAACCTTCACAATAAAATTCAGGCTCTGAAAAGTTGTAGATACTTCACACTCAGAGCTTTCGCATAATCAAAATAATAACCATACTCACTACTCTCTAAGGAGAAAAGTTAAGAACCTAACCTTGGTATTTCAATTGGAGTCAAATCACCATGGCTGGGATATTGCACCTGCATCCAGTCGTGAGTTTGGAACAATTAATACATAATTGTCAATTACAACTTATAGCCAAAAGAACCAGAATTTCAGAGCATTATAGTTAACATACCCTTGTACCACTAATGGGTGCTTGCCATTGACCACGGAGTCCATTTGGTCCTAGCAAGGAGTGTCTTGATAATGTTTCTTCCTTTGGTGGAGGTATAGAAAAAGTTCTGTCCATCCACAATGCAGGAGGCATGGCTCAGAAGAAAAACTATATTCCTAAAACAGAAAATGCAGCAATAACTGCCCAACTGAACAGAGAACAGCTGAAAGATTAAATACGTTACTAAAAGCAGTTCAATCTGCATGAGCGCTCTGTTAGCCCTAAAATGGTCATCACAGAGTAATATAGTTATTTGCATGTACTAAGAGAAAATTGTAATGACATATTATGAAGGACATGCAATAATTATCAGGTGTGCGTTAATAAGTGTGCAAATGTGTGCCATCTGCATTATGTGTCAAGCACCCTAACTACTCGACAGCATGATTGTATCTCTATCACAGTTTATCAATTTTCTAAAATGGCCATCTGTATTCATTCCAACAGAATTGTTGGTGCACTGACAGCAACACAGTTCCAGCATGTCTGGAGACATTTTGGGTTTCCTCTATTTATCATTTCTTATCAGGATTCTCAATTTCTCAGCCACTCTTGGAAGGTTTTGCAGAAATGATGGCTTGCCAACTGAAGTTTCTACTTTTAACAGAAATGAATAGTCAAACAAAGGTTATTCAATATAATACCTTTCTGACTGCTGTTCAAATTTATCATCACTCTCAAAAGACTGATGACGAATTTCAATAGCAGTCAGAAGGGTATTGTTAATATTAAATAACATTTGTAATGCAAGACGGTGACAACAAGGCTCCTCATTTGTCGACTGGCCACAGTCCCTTTAAGGCCTGGTGTGGTTTGCGGATGCACCTTGTGAGCTGTGGACAAGGTAATGTCTCTACTTTTATACTTGGTACTAGAGAGTTTCCAATTCTGGTTCTTTGTTTATTGACTGTTGGAGAGTGGAAAAACGTCTTGCTTGATTGCTATGGCTGCTACATCATCTAGTTTCTGAAGGATCAAATGCTGCCTGTAGTCATTTTAAAATTTAGATGCCGTAAATCGCCCCAGCAACAAATTGAATCCACCTACAGGACGATTTTACAATATTGATGTCATACTTGGGCCGTAAAAACCTTATTCCTAGCAGACCAGTGACCTCTTCATTCCTGTGTGGTCATCCTTTCTCTGCCTGTGCATGAGTCGATGGAGTTTCTTGTTTTGTCCCATGTGCTAGGGTGGTAATTCATGCCACATACTCCAAGCTTGAATTTTGAAGTAGACCATTGGAAGCACATGAATAGTCTACTGAGCTGAGTTTTATATCAAGCACGGATTATATAATAAAGCCTTTTCTCACATGTATTAATCCATATATGTGTTTTGCTTAGCTGCCAACTCCTATATGTGTGATTGACTTGGCAATCAAATTGAAGGGAGTTGAGTATAGATAGAGGACAGTTTGATATGAGATATGCCATTCCCTTGCATTAGCATGGTGTGCTAAATTCTAGTTATTGAAGAAAGCTTGATTCATGACACAACCATTAATTGGAAGAATATAAAATTATAAACATATCAATGAGCATTTCCCTGTTTTGGTCCACTGAGCTGAGTTCTCAGTGTCCAAACAAGGCATAGTAAGCTGGTAGCATTGTTCATTTTGTCTGGAAACAAGTCCAACAACTATGCATTGTTACTTTAATATAGCAGAGGTTGTTGGCAATATACGAAGAATAACTTGAACTCTTTACTGGTTATTGTTGGCTTATGGTACCAAACAAAGTATTCAAAACCGGAACCGGTGACCGGACCGGTCCATCTATCAAACCGATATTCAAACCAGAACCGGAAAAACTGAACTGGTCAGATCTCAATGAACCGCTCTTAAAAAAAATTGAAATAGTTAATTTTTATTGAAAAAAAATAATTTTAAGATTTAAAACCATGATTCCAAACCAAAGTTTGCTCATCTACATACCATGTAAAGGTAAATATATCAAAATGGCACCATGTGCAATACATACCAGCAACAAAATACATAATTAATGAGGCTCTAAATGGCCTTTAGAGTCCAAAAACAATGCTACAAGCTACGGGGCCACTGGCCGACAACAAGTCTATATTAATATCAGTGATCAACATGATCAAACTCATCACCACTACTAGACATGGGATCATCAACATGAGCTACATAAACATCATCTGGCTTAGAGTCTAAGGACTCCTCAGACCCCTTTGCAACCTCAGTAGTAGTAGTAGTAGCAGCAGCAAAACTAGACATCAAAACTACAAATCACTAATCAACATGATCACTCTGAAACTCATCATTGATTCAGCACTTACTAGAAATGGGATCATAAACAAGAGTCACAAAAATGTCATCTAGCTCAAAGTCTTCAGACTTGGATTGCTCAAGCTTATAAAATGATAGAAAATTGAAAATGTTTAACATGCCTAACCAATGATTTTGGTATGAGTGAAGTGTTCATCTCCTCAACCTTGTAATATGGTAGAAAAAGGTTAGCATGCCTAACCAATTATTTTCCTTTAAGAGTGAAGGATACATTTTTGTTAAGGCCGTGGTAGAGGAGTTCAACAAGCAATACCACCAACATCAACGAAGTTCAACAATCAATGCCACCAACATCAAGGTTTATCTCCTCAACCTTGTAATATGGTAGAAAAAGCTTAACATGCCTAACCAATTATTTTCCTTTGAGTGAAGGATACATTTTTGTTAAGGCTGTGGTAAAGGAGTTCAACAAGCAATACCACCAACATCAACGAAGTTCAACAATCAATGCCACCAACATCAAGGTTCATCACCTCAACCTTGTAATATGGTAGAAAAAGCTTAGCATGCCTAACCAATTATTTTCCTTTGAGTGAAGGATACATTTTTCTTAAGGTCGTGATAGAGGAGTTCGACAAGCAATACCAACATCAACGAAGTTCAACAATCAATGCCACCAACATCAAGGTTCATCTCCTCAACCTTGTAATATGGTAGAAAAAGCTTAGCATGCCTAACCAATTATTTTCATTTGAGTGAAGGATACATTTTTCTTAAGGTCGTGATAGAGGAGTTCGACAAGCAATACCACCAACATCAACGAAGCTCAATAATCAATGCCACCAACATCAAGGTACTTAAAAGGCTTCATTCTCTTGATCAAATGCCAATCTCATACCCTCATGCATGACAGAATCAATTGTAAACATTGCCATCCCCTAAATCTTGAAATCCTAAAAATCATTAAGTCTGTTGGATTTTGAGTGATATCTAAAACTCTAGTTTCTCCATATGAAATCCAATGAGGTTGAAACCACTCTCAAACATCTTAAGTAATTTCATGGTAATGTTAATGGAAAAGCTAGCCCGTGCAGATCAAAAAAACAGGTTTTTCTACCAGTTCGGTCCCTCCACTCAATGAACCAGCCAGTTTAACTGGTTTTCGGTTTGAACTGGCCTATTTCGAATACTATGGTACCAAAGCAGTAACCAGGTCTTGAAGCCAGGTCTGAGCAGAGCCTTCATGCCCATAGAGTGATCAAAGAAGCATAAAGTTGACTTTTGGTAGCATCGGATGTGCTCTAGCCTTGAAATTTTGAGAGACTAAGGCACATGAGATATCCAAGACCCAGAAATCATTTTGAGAAATTCCACCCGGATGAGGAGTTATTAAAATAATTAATATTTTTAATGGGTTCCTAAGTCTAAACTTAGGAAAATAAAAATATTAATGTGTATTAATCAATGTTGCAGTAATCGTTATTGGGATAATATCGGCGAGGGAAAAAATTGGGAAAAAATCGTAAAATACAAAAACATTCATTTTTTTCAATTTTTTTAATATCTAAAGCATCTACAACATAAAATAAATACATTGACACATAAATATGATAAAAAAACTAATATATAAGATGTGTAATATCATTTCTAGTGCTACATCACACATAACAATGAATCATGTCCTGAATAGTCAGTCCTAACTCCTGAGTCCCAACTCAACCTCAAAATATCAACAAAAAATATAATAATGTATCTCATATCATGAGTCATAATGTCATATACAATGAAATGAACCAAATAACTAATACCACTGATTTCCTCTGGCCCTCTTGCGAGAAAATGCAATAGCTTTCCCTCTAGATGTAGATGCCAGTGGAGTTGGCAGTGGACTCTGCTGTGCACTAGAAGCTAAAGAACTAGGAGCTACAGGAGGTAGACCACATCCTCTACTGGTGACAGAGGTAGCCTGGGTAGGTTGTGTCACCTCCTCCTCCTGTTGCTCCTCCTTATCAAAAAATCGACAAAATTAATAATAATAATTAAAAAAAATAAAGATTTTTTCCCATAAAATCGCGATTTTTTCGTAATAATCACAATAATTTCAAGATCGGGATTTTTTGCGAAAAAAATAAAATAAAAAATCATGCAATAATCAGGCGATAATATCGCCATTTTCAAAAAACCGTGATTTTTCGATATTATTGCGATTTTGGCAACACTGGCATTAATAAAGATAAGGGTGATAAGCTTCTAAGAGACGAGGATCAAGTTTGCTTTGATCTTAGCCGTTGATTAGGGACTTAATCTCAGCTGTTGATTCGTCAACAGGAAAAGTATAAGAGAAGACTTGAGGATCTTTTGGAGACACACCGGCAGATACTCAGTATCTCTAGAAAAATTGATTCTCAAGTAAAGGAGATTGATTTCAGAGGGAGAGTTGCAGGGTGGAGGAAGAGGAGGGCATCAGCAACAGGCAGTGACTAATGAGGAGGTGATGCAAGGACAGTGGGAGACAGCGCAGAGAGAGACACTGTCTAGAAGAGAGACGCAGCCCTCACGCAAAGGGACACAGAGTGACGCAGAGGTGACGCAAGAGTGGGAGCAGGGTCTCCAAAGTGTCAGAAAGTCTCAAAGAGAAAGTCTCAGGTGTTTTCTTTCAATTTCTCTATAAAATCATTGCTTGTAAAAGCAATTGCTGCTTTAGATTAATAAAGCCCTCATCTGCTACATCGGTTTTCCCACATTGGGTTTTCCCGGGGACAATCGTCCAAAAACAACTGTGTTGATGTGATTGGTTCTTGTGCGTGTATTTTTTCTTTGGGTGATTGTGTGATAACTGAAGTAGAATTTATTTTAATATTTGGTGAAGGGATTTCATAAATAACTTATTGTGAATAATGAGTAGGTGAAATAAATCAGTGGCTGCAGTAGAATTTCAGTTTAGAAATTTTCACACATAGTCCCAGCCATGATCGTCTTGATAGACTCAGTTCAGATGGATATTAACATGCAAACAACTTGCACCAAAGACAGTGTTATCAATGATAGAGTAATTGCAGAGTCTTGGTTTTTATTGGCCTGATTACTATTGTGTTGTTAGCTGGTTGATGTGTGCAGGTTACACCAGAGAGCAGGCCATACCTCTAATCCTAAAGAATCATTGCACTCAGAATTAAACCAAGAACAGAGATCTCGACAACTTAGAAAAAAAAAGATCAAAAAGTTAATTCAGCAAACTATCCGTGTTAGTGAAGTAAGTGGGCTATAAGTCCCTTGTTTATGAATCAATTGACAGGCAAAGATGTAAGCAACATCATCATAAATGGAAGCCTTTATATTATGGTTCTTTAATCATCAAGCAGGTTGTTGGGGCAAATGCTGTTCAACTTAATTTCCCAGCACAAGGAGGCATCCATAATGTTCAGAATGTAAGAAAGCTTGAGTTGTACAAACTGACAATCTTGAGGAAGAAATTTGATTCATTCATCCACCAGGCAGTCCCTAACTTTCAACCCCCTCTCCCAGAAAACAAACTTCCATATGCACAAACTCAAACACAAACGAACATTAACTTCAAAAACTTAATGGCTCACTTTCTACAAACAGCAATCCCAGCATCTAAAAGACACAATGGGCACAATCCAAATATTAACATCTTGTGTGAGGGGTAGGTGAGCATTAGAATTTAATGTTGAATGTCTTCTTTAAGGTTAGCTCTGAGTCATAAATAACATGTCATATTACAATTGTGTACTTCTAGGAGTAATTCTAAACATGCAGCAATACTAGGATGATACCCCTGGACTCTACTAGAGTTTCATTCTGAAGGGAGTTCCTTGCGTTTGGCAAATGTGAAAAATGAAGGTGAATGTAAATATATAAATAAATCTGTGCATGTGGTATGAGATGCACATTTTAAGGATCTTTTCAGATGATCTGCTGCATTATAGATGTACTTTTAGCTTCACAAATAGGCCACAATACTTACAACTTGTTGAACCGGTCTTCAATTCGGTTAGAGGATGGCCACCGATCCCTGCTAAGACCATTAGCCTTCCAAGAATTTTGCGATGTACCATTCGCTCCAATGCTCCCATAACCCTCCTGAACAAGTTGTGTTAAGGTCTGATGCTAGCACTCATGATACAGATGTGATTACTATAACTTCTGACAAAATAAAATGGATGCACTAGCCATATGGGAAACCCAGCAAAAAATTGTACCTTCTCATTTTCATAGGTTAGAAAAACTTGGTTCCTGCGGGGAGGCCACTCCAAAGAAGCATCACTAGCTCCTCTGGAAGAGGATGAACTGGCGTATGTTTTGTTCAGTTCATCAACTTGTCGTTGCACCACTGGTTTTAGTGCTTCCAGCTCACTCACAACATTCAATAGTTTCTGCAAACAGTTATTTTATTTCAGTGAAAAGAAAGCTAAAATTAATTTATAAAAATAAAAAATAAAAAATAAAAAACTTCCAGACTCCAGTACATGTCTGATATGCAATGATGTGACAGCACTATGAGATCCAACTGCGGTTCAAAAATGCAGAATGTCAATTTTTAAGCAAAAAATAACAATTACCTTTCTGTACTCTGCCTTCTCCTTTGGATAGGATGTTTGATAGTCTTGATGATGTGGTATAGTTTCTGTGATTAAACTGTAAACAAAAAGTAAACAAAAATGCCTCAGATAATACTTATATTAATATTGCTAAACAGTGACTGAATGCTATGTTCCAAATAACATACAAGAGATAGCTCATGACGTGATGAATGTAACATTCCAAAGCCAACATATATTTGTTAGTTTAATTCTCGCAAAGATTAACAAGTGATGGATTCCTAGGGTTAGCTATCCTTGTATCTCAGGAACAGTGCACCAAATGACTAATTGTGTGCAACACAGTTGAATTTGAATTTACTTTTCATGGAAACAGTCAATGCATAATGCCAGCCTATAATATCCAATATAAGATGCACTAATTTGGATTATAACAGCACATTATAGGCATCACAGCACACATACAGTGGCGTGTATAGCCAGACTTCTGTAGGGAGCAAAAGCACGCTTTCACATTTTTTGTCATTACAATGTCAAGCACAGAAATCAATATTTATTTTTAAAAAAGGAGTGTAATCTACCTTGAAAATCGCAGAAGTATAATGTACAAGTCAATTAGATTCTTCTCTTCCCTATATATGTTCGCCTGGACACAATTGACAACAAGAAGTTAGCTAGAACAAATTATAGGCACATCAGGGCACAATCAAACGGCATAACCTTGTAATGCTATTGCCACAGTTGCCAGATGCACGCTTGTAGCAATGTAAAGCCAAAGATAAATGAAATAGCGTCATTAGATAGCAGGTTCAGCTAGACCTATCCAGACGAAACCTCCTAACTTTTTCTAAAAAGAATGCAAGATCTGGATAAAGCAAACCTAAATATTCTTCATAATCACAAGATCTGATTTTAGTAATGATGTTATTGAGACTGGTAAGCCATAAGATGAATATGCTGGCACCGTTAATGACTTGGAGCATGTTTTAATGTTGTATATGTTTAAATTTACATTTTAACTCTTCCAAGCATATGACCTAGCAAGCGGATGATGTTATATTTATCTCTCTTGTAAGTTTTTTGAATTACTATATTTGTCAAATTTATCAATTTTTAAAATTAATTGAATTTATGAGTAATGTATAAAATTGTATTCCATATTTTGGAACATTTATCTGAATTTTTCCGGCTTTACTCGAGAGTCGATATCCCCAAACTCCCCACCTCGAGAACCTACCAATTTTTTCAAGCCTGTTAACTGTGATCTGGGCAGACAAAATGGATCCCTCTGTGGCGTAAATAAAAAGATAAGAACATTACAATTCCGATCTCTGTGAACTGAAAGAACCCAATAATGTGCATCTCAACATGGCATTGAAGATTATATTACCTATGTCCCTCTGCAATTTAGACAGATTTGAAATTGCAATTGCTGGTCCAATTTTGCCACGCAATTACCACCACACGAAACCAATTTTTCAAAAAATCCAAAATGTAACCCTGAGAATAAAAAAGAGATATTTTGTTTCTCGCGAACCAACAGAATTTCGAGTTATGAAATCAAATACCCTAAATTCAAAGATTCTGCATGGAATTGAGTTGATATTTAGCTAAACATAACAAGAGGGGCTAGGGCATGAAGTAAGATCCATAGTCCATGGTCAATTACCAAATTCGTATTATGTTTTGCCGAAAGAAAACAATTGCAGGCGTAAATTAGATTATGTGCATTACCTGTTTGAGCATATTATCAGCAATCCGGTAGTAATATCTGAGGGACATGCGATTGTCGACATCGACTTTCTGGGTGCTGGCGGCTATACTCAACATTTTGGAAGGCGCCCTCATCTTCATGTTCTCAGTGGCACGCGAAGACGATCATGTCATTTGGTGTACAGAAGAAATAGATGAACCGGCGAATGCGTTAGCCTTCTCTCTTTCTTCTCGGCGTGTTTCGGCATGTTTTATACGAGCATGAAAATGTTGTCATTTGGCGATGAAAATGAAGTCATTGTCACTCAACCTAAAATTGAAGGTTTTTTAATAAACACCTCTGGGGTTTATTATACTGTTATTAATTATTGGCATTATTACTGCATTGGTATATCCTTTTTATGGGCATTGTGTGCATTAAAAGTTTTAATTATTTGAAAATTGAGACGCAAGTTTTTGGACTTCAGATTTAGTGCGAGTTTTATTTCTATTTTTATGTAGTTTATATTTAGATATGCATGGGTTATTAAATCAGTTTTAAAAAAAAAACATAGTTATTTGTTAGTAGTCATCTGCTTCTCTAGATTAAGTTATAAATATGTAAATATAAACTAGTTGAAATTGTGAAAGTATTATATTGTTTGTTTTTACTTATTAAATTAATTATATTTTTATTTTTATTTATTAAATTAATTTTTATTTTTATAAATTAATTATATTTTTTAATATTTATTCATTAAATTAATTATAATTTTTGTTTTCATTAATTATATTTATTTTTATAAATAAATTTTGAAGCTCATTACCAATGATGTGAACGTTTTGTTGGATATTATGTTTATTATTTTGAATAAAGATCTATGTTCAAAGGTAAAAGGTTATCAATTCCATTCTCACTTGGTGATGTTATATGTTTACATTTATATTTACAATAAAAAAAATTAAATTAAGTGTCATTGATATAGGTTTCTTACATATTTTGGTATTCATGGGTAAAAATTTGTGATCTTAAGTCTCATTTTGTGTCGTGGTATCATTCAATCTTTGTTTACAAGATAAAATGGAATAAGTATCAATGACTCGACACTTTGTCAAACACATCAGTTTGACATTTTGTTTAAGAATCCATATCCACAAGGCAAAAGTGATGAGTACAAATAATGGAATAATTACAAAGACATGGTAGATGCATTTCTAGACAACCTAGGTTGGTGTATAAGGATCCATATCCATCAATAAAAGGTTATGAATTATATTGTCGCTCTATGTTGTTGCATTATTACATCTCCATTTACTGGAAAATAATGGAATAAGTACCAATGACATGGGTAACTTGCTAAAGTCCTTGGTTTGGTGTTTTTGTTGAAGATCCATATCCACAAGGAAATATATGTTATATTCTCACTCAATGTTGCTAAATTGTTACATCTTCATTTTTAAAGGGGAAAATAGAATCAATGCCAATGATGTTAGTACCTTGCTAAACAACATGGTTTGGTGTTTTGGTCCAGGATCCATGTCTAGGAGTAAAAGGTTATGACTTTCATTCTCGGCCAATGTTGCTACGTCATCACATCCATCGTTAAAAAAACAAACAATACTTAAGTATTGTGATAGAATTACCTTGCCATACACATGGGTTTGGCATTTTGGTTAAGAACCCATAGCCACAAGTAGAAGCTTAAGAGTTAAGTTCTCACGAGGAGCAATTGGATGTTGCATACCCATTATGAGTTCCTCCTTTGTTTCAATTCTAAAATTGTGAGTGGTTTCAATGTCATGAATTACGAACCATCTTTAGCTTGTGGTTATTAGCTATGTAATGTTATAGTTCTTATCTTTATAATATTACAAGTTGTGAACATGGGTGTGGATGTTAAGGACTTGCAATAAAAAATGGTTCCTTGAAAAAATATGGATGTGAAAGGCTTGCAACGTAAAATTATCAAGCTCACACACTTTCTTAATGTAGGATCATTGTTTCTTTTGTATTTTTCTATAAAAGAAATTGCTTATAAAACATATCACTTTCTTATCATTTCATATGATATCTTAAATTAAAATAAATGTATTTTTTTCTTATCACTTTGTATTTCTCGTTCGTGACATAACCATACTCCATTTTTGTAATGTTGTTATAAAATTATAAAAGAAAAATGTGCAATACATTGATATACATTTACAGTTGAATGCTTTTACCCATAACAATATTGCACTAACTCCTAAGTTTGAGCACAGGAAAACCTTGTCATATTTCGTATGCACCACAACTTGACAACAAACCTCTTCGTCATACATACCACTTTATGCGTCCCCGGCGTGTAACAACGCTTCCCATTACCTCTAATTTGGCATATGAAGGCAATAACAACCAATCCCAAAAATATCATGCTTTATGGCTCTATGTTGACATTGGATCACATACTTTCTATGTCTGTCAGAGGTTGTATTATCATATAGAATTCATTAAGAGAACGTGTATGTTGCATTTGTTTCTTGACAAAATACGACACACTAGCATGATCAAAATTACTACATATTATATGTTCTTTGAGATCATCTTTCACGGGCAAAACCCTCTTCACGATATCAAATATCTTTGTCCATTTCTTTCGCATGCAAAGCAATCCCAAAAATATCATGCTCAATGGCTCTATGTTGACATTGGCTCGCATACTATCTATGGTTGTAAGAGGTTGTATTATCATATAAAAATCATTAAACGAACGTGTATGTTGCATTTGTTTCTTGATAAATGATGACACGCTAGCATGATCAAACTTACTACAAATTATATGTTCTTTAAGATCATCTTTCACAGGAAAAACCCTTTCCACAATATCAAATATCTTCGTCCATTTCTTTCGCATGCAAAGCATTTCCTTTCCCTTACAAACATTGATTTCCCATGATGAGTTTTTCTTATGACTTATTGCAATAGCAAAAATCATAACTATATATGGTTTATCTTCGTTATGAATTGTAGTTGATGTGATATTTTGGCTACACATCATGAGTTTTTTCAATAGAGGTGTCCATGGAAGAAATAGGAACAACAGAGGAAGAGGCCAAAACCCATAACAGAGGGGGGATAAAAGGCTCAAGTTCTCAATACACTTTGATGTTGATTCAGAAGAATTTAACCAATTGCTTCATATTCATTTTCTTAACTTAGTTGTCCAGCAAGATTATCATCCAGCCCCTCCACCTTCTAATCCACAGCCCATTATCGACATCCCCATTTATCTGCATGTTTCATGCCACATGGTCATTCCAACCTATGATGGATGAAAAGATGTTATTCACCCCCCTCAACACCAAGTCCAAGGATGTCTCATTATTTCTCTTCCACTTCCACTACCTCCTCCAGTTGCACGATGATCCCATCATGCTCTTTGTATGGCCTCACGTGCCAAGTCTCTATAGCTTTCAAACACCAAAACCCTTGAGCCTAAAGCAAGCCAAGGAAAACAACAAGTTGTGACTACCAAGTCTAGTTCATCTTCGTAGTCTTCTCATTCAGTTACATCACATGCTCACCATGATCAACACACTAGGAAAGAACAAGAAGCGGAAAGCGGTGAGAAAAGGAAGGTTGTATTACATAGTAAATATGGTTTTTGATTACTTCCATGATGATGGATGGTTACTAGTTTATACATTTTCATTTTCCAAACAGTTTTCAGTTTATTGAATTGAGGCTTCTGTGATCCATATTAAGTTTATGAGAGGATTTTCGGCGTAAATCACAAGATATTTCATTTGTCCACGCATTTCCATACTTGGCAGCTCTTCCAGCTCACAGCACCGGCCAACATTTAACGGTCTAAGCTTCCCTGTATGCTCCAATCCATGTATGCTCTTCAGTTTCAGACAACTCTGTATAATCAAAACCTCTAAAAATTCTGCCAGCTGCAAAGGTACCTGCAAATATTCATGGTTCAACGACAAGAAAGATTTTAGAAAACCGTTGGTTGTTCAATCTGCAAACAAGACGTTCGATTTCTATTGAGACGTTGTGGCGCGATATTAATATCGCCTAAACATACCAAGATAACACTACAAATTTCTAATTACATGTGATTGGTTTTCAGTTTGCCACAATGTATTGAGATCGCTCACACTTCTAGATGCCTTAAATTTTTCACTGACATCCAGGAAGGCAGGGAAGACTCCGGACAGTTTCTCCAACGAAGCTATAAGATCTCTGGTAACACCATCCTTGTAGAAATGTGTTCCATATCTGGCAACTCCACCATCCCCAAAATGCACTCCACATCTATCCTGTAGATTTTGAAAACCCCGCCTTCCATTCCAGCTTGATCTGTTCTCACCCATTGCGCATCTCCAGCTCGAAACCGTGATTGTTTTCAACTTCAACAAGTGTGTTTCTCCAATTTTGAATAGTGTGTTGGAGTCATATTGTGGCGTCCCTTTATCACTTATCTTCTCTTCCAGTGTTTTCAGGTCTTGAGCATACTTTCCGTTCGTCCACCAAATATCTGCAGGCGTGACACGGTAAAACACAGGGATAATAGGAATATTTGACTGCAACATCATTACGAGTTCATCTAGGACAAAGGTGATTCAACATAATTAGGGGAGAAGATCGCCACATGGACGAAGGTGGTTTCAATAGCATATTCTATTTGGTTAAGAAAATTGTATCCGGGTTGCATTTCAGGTTGATCCAGAAATGCCCTCAAAAACACAGGGATAATACGAATATTTGATTGCCACATCATTACGAGTTCATCTAGGCACCAAGGTGATTCAGCATAATTAGGGGAGAAGATCGCCACATGGACAAAGGTGGTTTCAATAGCATATTCTATTTGGTTAAGAAAATTGTATCCGGGTTGCATTTCAGGTTGATCCAGAAATGCCCTCAAAAACACGGATAATAGGAATATTTGACTCCAACATCATTACGAGTTCATCTAGGCACCAAGGTGATTCAACATAATTAGGGGATAAGATCGCCACATGGACGGAGGTGGTTTCAATAGAATATTCTGCATTTCAGGTTGATCCAGAAATGCCCAAAAAGACACAGGGATAATAGGAATATTTGACTGCAACATCATTACGAGTTCATCTAGGCACCAAGGTGATTCAGCATAATTAGGGGAGAAGATCGCCACATGGATGGAGGTGGTTTCGATAGCATATTCTATTTGGTTAAGAAAATTGTATCTGGGTTGCATTTCAGGTTGATCCAGAAATGCCCAAAAAAACACAGGGATAATAGGAATATTTGACTGCAACATCATTACGAGTTCATCTAGGCACCAAGGTGATTCAGCATAATTAGGGGAGAAGATCGCCACATGGATGGAGGTGGTTTCAATAGCATATTCTATTTGGTTAAGAAAATTGTATCCGGGTTGCATTTCAGGTTGATCCAAAAATGCCCTCAAAAACACAGGGATAATAGGAATATTTGACTGCAACATCATTACAAGTTCATCTAGGCACCAAGGTGATTCAACATAATTAGGGGAGAAGATCGCCACATGGACGGAGGTGGTTTCAATAGCATATTCTATTTGGTTAAGAAAATTGTATCCAGGTTGCATTTCAAGTTGATCCAAAAATGCCCTCAAAAACACAGGGATAATACGAATATTTGACTGCAACATCATTACGAGTTCATCTAGGCACCAAGGTGATTTAGCATAATTAGGGGAGAAGATCGCCACATGGACGGAGGTGGTTTCAATAGCATATTCTATTTGGTTAAGAAAATTGTATCCGGGTTGCATTTCAGGTTGATCCAGAAATGCCCTCAAAAACACGAATAATAGGAATATTTGACTGCAACATCATTACGAGTTCATCTAGGCACCAAGGTGATTCAACATAATTAGGGGAGAAGATCGCCACATGGACGGAGGTGGTTTCAATAACATATTCTATTTGGTTAAGAAAATTGTATCCAGGTTGCATTTCAGGTTGATCCAGAAATGCCCAAAAAACACATGGATAATAGGAATATTTGATTGCAACATCATTACAAGTTCATCTAGGCACCAAGGTGATTCAGCATAATTAGGGGAGAAGATCGCCACATGGACAGAGGTGGTTTCAATAGCATATTCTATTTGGTTAAGAAAATTGTATCCGGGTTGCATTTCAGGTTGATCCAGAAATGCCCTAAAAAACACAGGGATAATAGGAATATTTGACTGCAACATCATTACGAGTTCATCTAGGCACCAAGGTGATTCAGCATAATTAGGGGAGAAGATCGCCACATGGACGAAGGTGGTTTCAATAGCATATTCTATTTGGTTAAGAAAATTATATCCGGGTTGCATTTCAGGTTGATCCAGAAATGCCCAAAAAAACACAGGGATAATAGGAATATTTGACTGCAACATCATTACGAGTTCATCTAGGCACCAAGGTGATTCAGCATAATTAGGGGAGAAGATCGCCACATGGACGGAGGTGGTTTCAATAGCATATTCTGTTTGGTTAAGAAAATTGTATTCGGGTTACATTTCAGGTTGATCCAGAAATGCCCTCAAAAACACAGGGATAATAGGAATATTTGACTGCAACATCATTACGAGTTCATCTAGGCACCAAGGTGATTCAGCATAATTAGGGGAGAAGATCGCCACATGGAGGGAGGTGGTTTCAATAGCATATTCTATTTGGTTAAGAAAATTGTATCCGGGTTAATGCCCTCAAAAACATAGGGATAATAGGAATATTTGACTGCAACATCATTACGAGTTCATCTAGGCACCAAGGTGATTCAGCATAATTAGGGGAGAAGATCGCCACATGGACGGAGGTGGTTTCAATAGCATATTCTATTTGGTTAGGAAAATTGTATCCCGGTTGCATTTCAGGTTGATCCAGAAGTGCCCTCAAAAACACAGGGATAATAGGAATATTTGACTGCAACATCATTAGGAATTCATCTAGGCACCAAGGTGATTCAACATAATTAGGGGAGAAGATCGCCACATGGACGGAGGTGGTTCCAATAGCTTATTCTATTTGGTTAAGAAAATTTTATCCGGGTTGCGTTTCAGGTTGATCCAGAAATGTCCTCAAACCTTTATCAGGAAGACGAAGGTAGAGAGACCTGGCAAAGCTTTTCTTGACATCAACACCTCTATGGTTCATGAAAACGTCGTACCACTGAGCAGTGGTGGAGGCGGAGGCAACGATAGAGATGGATACACCCATTGTGACGATGGAGGCGCATGGATCGGTGGAGCAGCATGCACCCACTACGGCGCTGGAAGCGGACGCAGCTGTGGAGGAGGATGCAGCGCTCGAGGAGGATGCACCCAGTGCAGCGGTGGATACGCATGGTTCGGTGCAGCAGGATGCACCCACTGCAGCGTTGGAGGCGGAGGTAAGGGTGCAGCAGGATGAACCCATTACAGTGTTATATGTGGCGGCAATGGTGGAGGAGGATGCAACGGTTTGCCAATTGGTAAATAGAGATAGGATGGGATGGTCAACACAAATTGCAGGGCACGAAGATGAATTAGGGTTTTTGAAAGGCCTGAGCTTAAAAGCCTGAAGCGATAAAGATGAATTAGGGTTTTGGAAAACCCGAGCTTAAAAGCTTGAAGCCTCCGGATGCGTATATATACATCTAATGTTAAAACAGGCGCTTTCACCGTAGTTAATTGGTGGTTATGCACCCACTCTAGCCAATTGGTAAATAGAAATGGGACGGGATGGGATGGTCGACAAAAATTCCACGAGACGAAGAGGAATTGAGGTTGTTGAAAGGCGTGAGGTTAAAAGCGTGAAGTGATAAAGATGAATTAGGTGTTTCTGAAAACTTGAGCTTAAAATTTTGAGGCGTGTCGGGTGCGTATATATACATCCCACGTTAAAACAAGCGCTTCACTATGGTTAATGCGCGGTTATGCATGAGTATCGTCATGTGGTGTTATGTCTTTATTTTAGGCTGTAATTTTTCGACTGTAAGTGTGGAACCACTATTAAATTTCTTTTCACCAATATTTTTTTTAGTATGCGCTGGTTTAACATTTAACATTGGTTAATACACTTTATGTGTGCGCGCTCGCTCGGCTCTGCATCCTGTGAGATCCACACTCTGCGGAACTAGAATACTGCGCGCACGCCCGCTTTCTTCATACTCCGATCCCTGCGGACGGGTCCGCCGAGGGCTCTAGCTTTTAGCTGTGGTCGGCTAGGGTTTGATCTGCTGGCTCTCCATGGAGGAGCCAGCTCCCCCCCAAGGGTCTTCCTCCCCTTCTCCGTCTTCCGCCGCTGAGGCCTTCAAATCCTTGCTGGCCTCTCTGCCCAAGAAAAAAGCTGTGGAAGCTGCCAAGTTCATGAAAAGACTAGAAGATATCCCCGAGATCGCTCTACCTCCTGAAGGTCCGATTCAAGTAGCATTATCTCTAGCGGATCGTGCTCTGGTAGGTTAGTTTACAGGTCTTTGGCCCTCCCCGAAATCAACAGAGAATTGGGTTGCTAGGAACTGGGCTCCGCTAATAAAAAACAAGGTTACATCTTACTTCCTCGGAAGAGGATACTTCTTATTTGAATTCTCAGAAAAAGAGGACAAGGATCTCATCTTCAGAAATGGCCCCTACTTCATGGGCCCTCAAGGGGTGTATTTAAATAAATGGATGCCAGACTTCGATCCGGCGGTGTATGTGCCTTCTGCGGTCCCGGTGTGGGTAAGGCTCCCCAATCTACCGGTACACTGTTGGAACTGGGACTCTTTAAAGCATATCGGAAACACTCTTGGGAAATTCCTAGATAAGGCCAACATCAAAGACCAGTACGACTGCACCAGAATTTGTGTGGAGGTAGATCTGGAGGTCGGATTACCAAAAGCCATCAAAATAGGGCAGGTCCTTGGACACATGTTCAGAAGTTGGACTATGAACAGCTGTCGTTCAAATGCCGGAAGTGTCAAGTCTACGGACACTTCGCCAGAGATTGCCCGTCCAAAGGGGTAGAGGAAAAAGGGAAGGAAGAAGGATGGAATCATGCAAAAATACCCAAAACTTCATTCAGGAAGAATGCAAATGTTAACGCTAGAGCCCCCCAAACGGGCCCTGCCCAACATCCACCCATGGAAAGCGAAGGGAACAAATTTGAGATCCTTGGATCTGAAATCATGAATACTCATGAGATAGAAATTCTAAAAGAAGTCTCTCCGCCTAAATCCAAAAGCATGCCAGAGAGATCCAAAGGGAAGATCTCAGAAGAAGAGGAGGAAACCCAAGAGTCCGAGGAATCGGAGGAAGAAGGGGAAATAGGGGATTCACAGTCTACCCCCAGAAGATCTACAAGAGGACAAATGTCAACAAAGGAAAAAAGGGATCAAGAAACATACAAAGACAAGCTTCAGGGCAGCCAGCCAACACTAGAGAAACTCCTAGAAAAAACCCCGAAGATGAAGAGGATCCAAACCTAGAGCTCCAAAGGAGCTCATCACAGCAAAAGTAAATGATGAAGATAGTCTCCTGGAATTGTAGGGGAATGGGCTCCAAAGCTAAGGAAGAAGCAATGAATAGTCTGATAATACTGGAAGCCCCGGACATTCTTCTCATCTAGGAGACTAAACTGGAGGATTCAGCCTTCCTCCAAGTAAGCAGAAAATTTTGGAAGAAAGACGGAGCGCATGCAACCTCTGCCCGTGGAGCATCGAGAGGGCTTGGGTCGCTCTGGAATTCAAATAAGTTCTCTCTAATCTCTGAGTTCCTAAACACTCACTTGATTTTGTTAAAATTGCAGCACTTAGAATCTAAAGAAATTATTAGTCTGGTCAATGTATATGCTCCTAACAATGCAGGTGAAAAAAAACTTTGTTGGGATTCCATCAAAGATTTCGCAGATCTAGAAAATTTGGAGAACATAATCATAGCCGAAGACCTCAACCTCACCCTCCTCTCGTTAGAAAAAAGAGGAGGCAGTATTGTCAGAGATCCGGCAAGAGAAGTAGTGGAAGATCTCATGCAAGATTGGGACCTGATAGACATTAAGCTGACTATTGGCAAGTACACGTGGTCAAACAAGAGGGTTGGCCCGGGTCACATAGCTGCAAGACTGGAAAGATTTTTGGTGAAAAGTTCCTTCCTCCTTCTTGGATTAGAAGCTAGATCGTGCATCCTTCACAGCAGCATGTCAGATCACAAGCCTATTAGCTTGGAACTGATGACCCCCAAGGACCTGGGGCCTATTCCATTCAGGTTCAACTCTCTCTGGATCAAAGAGGCAGACTTTATGGACAAGGTCAAAGACTGCTGGAAAGACCTAGTCAAGGGATTCGCCTTCTTTATGTGGGAGGAAAAACTCAGAAGAGTCAAAGCCATGCTAAAAAATTGGGCCAAGACCTTGCCCAACCCTATTGTGCAAAGGAAAAAAATCCAAATCGAGCTAGAAAACCAGCACCTTCATCTTGAAGCAGCGGAAATTACAAAAGAAGAGCTGGAAAAGGAGGCCAGACTCCAGCAAAGCTTCCACAAGGCCTGCCTGGTAGAAGAGGAATATTGGAGGCTCAAGTCCAGAAGTCTTTGGCTTAAATCTGGCGATAGAAACTCCTCCTTTTTCCATAAACAAGCCCAAGCAAGGAAAGGGTGAAATTCCATCATGGAAATAAAAGAAGAAAACAACGTCTTGAAGGATTTTACATGCATAAAAAAGGTAGCCTCTGAATACTTTGGGAAGCTGTACAGGGAGGATCTATCAGTTGAACACAATGACAGCCTGTTAGACATTGTCCCTAGCCTCATCACCTCCAAGATGAACCATACACTTGAAAGCAAAATCACGCACAAGGAAGTCAAGGAGGCCCTTTTCGCAATGGATCCCGACAAAGCCCCGGGACCGGATGGTTTCACGGCTAGATTTCTACAAACCTGTTGGCAGATCGTCGAGAAGGAGTTCCTCAAAATGATTCAGAAGTCCCAAGACTGCCAGAAGATTGGAGGCTGCACAAATTCAGCCTTTCTTGTCCTCATTCCCAAAGAGAAAGGAGCAAACTCTTTCAGCAAATTCCGCCTAATTTCCTTATGCAATATTGGGTACAAGGAATGGAGAGAGAGCTCTGGCGATTTGAACTTGCTTCCCGCGCGCCTGCCCCAGCCCCCCAGGCCCTGCCTGGCTGGGCCTCTGCTCTCCTCGATCCCCTCTAGCTTTTGTCTGTTTCGCTGGTCCCTGTCATTGGGGCCCAGCCTTTGCTCATTCCTTGCGCTGATCTTCTCCCGCAGCCCCCTGCGGGCCTCTAATGGCCGGGCTCGCTCCCCCCCCTCCAGGCCCTGAGAACCATGAGGAAATATTTGCCTCCCTATTTTCTGAAGCAGCAGATGCCAGACCCCGTCCCTCTGTGACCAAGTTTATCAAAAAACTCGATGAAATCCCAGAGGTTAATCTTCCTCCTTCGCTTCCAAGGAAGTCTGCAATAACTCTCGCGGAAAGAGGTCTTGTAGGCCAGTTCACTGGCCTCTGGCCCTCTCCGAGGTCAGTTCAGAAATGGGTAGAGCGCAACTGGAGCGCGATGATACAAGGGAAGATTGCCATCAGATTCTGCGGACGTGGATATTATACATTTCTCTTTGAATCGAAAGAAGACAAGAACCTCATATTCAGAAATGGCCCCTACTTCATGGATTCAAGAGGCCTTTACTTGAATAGATGGACTCCGGATTTTGACCCAGAAATGGACATTCCAAATGCAGTTCCAGTATGGGTACGACTACCTCACTTGCCGCTTCATTGCTGGGGAGATGAATCAGTAAAGGCAATAGGAAATGCAGTAGGTAAATACATTGATAGATCTGAGCCAAGGGAGAACATGCATGCGTGCGCGAGGATCTGCGTGGAAGTAGATCTAGGGAAAGGCCTGTCGGAAGCTATCAAGATCAAGGTGGACCAATGGACGCATATCCAGCAGTTGGACTACGAGCAGCTTCCCTTCAAATGCAAGGTATGCCACGAGTATGGTCATTTTGCAAATAGATGTAGTAAGTCAAAAATAAATGAATCTGCTGATAATGAGGAAAACCCTGAGGGCTCATGGGAACCAGTAAAAAGGAAAAAGCCTTCCCCCACCCAAGGACCCATCTCCAAAACCCCTCCGGAACCCCTCCCCCCCCCTCCTCCTCCCCCCTCCAGCTCAGCTTTCCCTTCATCCTCCAACCCCTTCGAATCTCTGTCCGTTGAAGAACCTTCCTCCCCTCCCTCTTCCCCCCGTGCAGCCCCCTCCTCCCCCTGCACGATCCCTCCCCCTTCCCCCCCTCCTACCATTGAGAGAATCCTTCCCAGAAACAAATCGAAAGAAGCTAGTCAATCCACAGACCCTCCGAGGAAACCTGACCGAAAGTCAAATAAAGAGCTCAGAGATGAAACAGCGGCAAAAGAGATGGCAACTGGAGCGCAGCAACCAATGGACTCATACTTAGGCAAGCTAAAAGGGAGTGGAGAAAAAGTAAAGGAAAAGAGTGGACCTCATCCAACAAATGGTAAATAATGATTTTGGTCTCTTGGAATTGTAGGGGGATGGGCTCTCCCTTAAAACTAAAAGCCATCAGGGATTTATTAAAACAGGAGCAGCCAGACCTTCTCCTCATCCAGGAGACCAAAATTACGGAACAGAACTTCCAAAAACAACTCCAAAAACTACACAGGTGTATCAATAGGATCAGAAGGTGCTTCAGGAGGAATAGGAACAATATGGAATAAGAATAAATGGGAAATCATCAATTCCCAATTTTGCAACTGGTGGGTCAGAACAGACTTGAAAAACAAAGGAACTCAGGAAATCTACTATATCTATAATATATATGCCCCAAACCATTATAGGGACAAAGGCCGCTGTTGGGACACCATAGCCTCAGATCTCCAATCAGTGCAAAACAGGAATATAATTATGGGAGGAGACATGAATGTAATAAGAAACGTGGATGAAAAGTTAGGAGGAAACTACCATGCAGATCCCTCAAGAGACATGCTAGAAACCATAATACAGTCTCACAATCTGATTGACATTCCTCTATCCAACGGGAAATACACATGGAGTAATAAAAGATCTAGCTATCACAATATTAAAGAGAGATTGGATAGATTTTTGCTACAGGAAGGAATTGCAGCAAGTTTTCAGTCCATTAAGAGTCAATTAATTCACGCTTCGGCCTCAGATCACAAGCCTGTGCTCCTAAATTTGGACAAAGGCAGAAATTTGGGGCCACTCCCCTTCAAATATAATAAAATTTGGGATCTTCAAGAAGAATTTCGCACCCTCATCCAAAACCAGTGGGCCAAGGAGGTAAACGGATCGCCCTACTATATCTGGGAAACGAAATTAAAACACATAAGAGCAGTCATCAAACAATGGGCAAAGGAAGCAGCGATCTTGGAAAATAAAAAAAAATCAGATCTACTCACGAAGATGGAACAGTGGCATAAAGATAAAGAGTACATACAACACACGAGTGAAGACTTAGAGCAGGAAAAAGAAATGTATAGGGAACTCTATCGACAAAATAGAGTAGAGGAAGAGGACCAAAGACAAAAATCCCGGTGCCTTTGGCTGAAAGCCGGAGACAAAAATACATCATTTTTCCACAACAATATCAAACTCAGGCGAGCTGGAAACCAGATAGACAAAATAGAGGTTGAGGGAAAAGAGATTATCGACCAAGAAGAAATTAAAGAAGCAGCTTTCAATCACTTTAAATCCCTTCTTTCCGCTGCTCCTCAGCAAATGGACAACTCTGAATTTCTTAGTGCAGTAGAGAGCAAAATATCAGATACTCAAAACAAAGAGTTGGACCAGGACATTACAGAAGAGGAAATACGTGCAGCAACCTTCAGTATGCAGCAGGATAAGGCCCCGGGTCCGGATGGGTTCACGGTTGCCTTCTATCGAAATCATTGGGAAACAATCAAAAAAGACTTTGTGCGGATGGTAAAGAATGTTTTCAAAAATCATAAGATGGGAGAAAATTCCAAGTCTTCCCACATAGCCCTGATTCCTAAGGAAGCGAATCCTCTCTCGTTTGATAGGTTCCGCCCTATATCCTTATGTAATGTTTCTTACAAGATTGTAACAAAAATTCTAGCCAATAAGCTAAAAAAACTCCTTCCTCTCTTAATATCTGAAAACCAGGGATGCTTTGTTCCGAGCAGGCAAATAACCGACAATGTCATATTGATTCAAGAAGCTATCCACAACAGTCTAAACAGAGGAGAACGAGGGATGATAATCAAACTCGACATGGCAAATGCATTTGACAGAGTGGACCACTCCTTCCTAACAGCAGCACTCAAAAAATTCGGGATTTCAAAAAATTTCATAAGCATTATCAATGGGTGCATCTCCAACCCTTGGACCGCTCCCCTGATTAATGGTCGCCCCAGCAAATACTTTAGAAGCTCCAGGGGGCTGAGACAAGGCTGTCCTCTCTCCCCATTCTTATTCATCATAATGGCTGAGACATTGAGTATTCATCTAGAACATCTTCGCAGACAAAAAGAGATCACTGGAATCTGTATAGAAAGAGGGATCAAAGAGATCAACCATTCACTTTTCGCGGATGACACACTTCTCATTGGGGGAGCCTCCAGCTTAATGGCAAAACGATTTAAGAAAGTGTTGGATGCCTTTCTAGCAGTATCAGGAGGGAAGTTGAACAATAGAAAATGCAAGATATATACTTGGAATGTCCCCCTTCAAATACAGCAAAGAATATCTTTGATACTGGACATTCCAGTGCAAAGGAACTGGAGCTTCTTTTCCTAATTAGGTCTGCCTCTTGCCAAAGAAACAGTCAAGGCTGAGATTTGGGTCAAACACATAGAAAAGATGAGAGGCCTCCTTCAGAGTTGGGGAGTGTCTTGGCTCAATTTGGCAGGTAGAACGATCCTCATTAAGTCCATTCTCTCAGCCCTTCCAATTTATCAATATGTGGTCATCATGGCCCCGGCCAACACTCATAAACATATGGAACTCATCTTGTAAAGTTTTCTGTGGCAGGGAGGAAAATAGGAGTCCAAAAAATTTAGCCTTGTCAAATGGGACCAGGTAACCCTACCATATGAAAAGGGAGGCCTTTCCATTAAAATTCCAAGCCTCTCCAATTGGGCTTTGGGTTTTAAATTGATCTGGAGAATTCTTTCTGGCAAAGGATCGTGGTGGGTGGAGGCCATAAAAAGGAAATATCTCAGAGGCACGAACTCTAATCTTCTTACTGAATCAATAGTGGACAGACCCTGCACCCCGGTATGGAAACTCATTAAAAAAGTTCTTCCCCAATTCCGAGACAACACATCCAAACTTCCCGGAAATGGCAAGGACACTAATATTTGGTCAGATAGAATTATGGGCTCTCAGCCGAGAATCCTTCTCCAAGCTTTTCGACCTCTGCAGATATGGATGGAAGAAAGAAATCTAACCACCTTGTTCGATATATCAATATGGAACCAAAACAAATGGCAGGACTGGAAGGACCTACAAACTCCCATTGACCTCAGAGATCTTTGGTCCAATCTCAAGTCCTCTCTCTCTGGTTCCGCGCCTATCAATATGGGGATTGAAGACAGGTATATTTGGGACTCCAGTGGAGGGAAATTCACGGTAAAAGAGGGATACAAAACACTGCAGGCCACAACCCATTCAGCAAATTGGAACCTCTTCACAACTGTCTGGAAATCAGAGTGTCTTCCAAAGATTAAACATTTCAATTGGACCCTCCTGAAAGG
Source organism: Pinus tabuliformis (assembly GCA_031772625.1). NCBI lineage: Eukaryota > Viridiplantae > Streptophyta > Pinopsida > Pinales > Pinaceae > Pinus > Pinus tabuliformis. The sequence goes on from CM062812.1 coordinate 24,869,170, forward strand.
CAAGATCCTCACTGCTGAGAATCTAAGGAAAAGAGGAATCTTGGGACCATCAATGTGCTGCTTCTGTCGGGCAGAGGAGGAAAACATTCAACACATTTTCTTACTCTGTCCCTTTGCTCAGAGCTGCTGGAAGCAGGTGACAAGCCCCATGGAAATTAGCGAAAGTTTTGATCAGATCTCCTCTCTTCAGAAAAATTGGGGGAAAAGTTATCCCTTTCCCAGGAAAGGCAAACACAACATCAGTAGAATATGGAAATGTATTCCAGCCACATTATGCTGGCATCTTTGGCTAGCCAGGAACAACTATGTCTTCAATAACAAAAAGCCCAACATGGCCAGTATCCTCGCTAAAACAACTGCCACCATCTCTGAAACAATAAGCACAAATTTCATAGCCCCTCCAGATCAATCAAGCTGGCATCAAGAAGAGATGGATTGGTACAATAAATTCAGCCTCAGTCACACCAAAAATCAATACTCTCAAGCAAAAGCACACAAGAAAAGGATGCACTGGAAACTCAGAGGATCCAAGGAGGAGGTTAACCAGTGGATTCTAGATCAGAAGCGCCCTACACTCCATTTTGATGGCGCCTCCAAGAATAACCCAGGGAAAGCTGGAGCAGGGGGCATCATAAAAAACCATACTGGGAAAACTATCCTAAGCTATGAATGGGGTCTGGGGAAAGTCTCCAACAATGTGGCTGAAGCGTACAGCCTCCTTCTCGGCACCTAGATTCTGAACAGATTGGGAATCAAAAATGCAATCATTCTGGGGGACTCGTCCATTGTTATCGCAGCCTTGGTTACGGGAACAGAGTTCAATAAAGCAGCCCTTAACAATATAAAGCTTAGGATACAAGATAATCTCAGGAATATGGGAGAACCAACGTTCAAGCATGTCTTAAGAGAAAACAACGTCGAAGCGGATTTTTTCGCCTCCAAGGCCGTCAGCAGACAGAGTGGACAGATCAGAGAAAATGAGCGCATATATGTCAAAGCAATCCCATAGCAGTATAAGCTGTCAGACAACTCCTCTGAACAGCAACATCAGTATACTTCTAAAAACAAGTCATATCAGCTGTCTTGACTTTCTCTCCCACAATCTCGACAAGCCAATCCCAACCCGCCCCATCGAGAACTGTGTATCATCTTCCTTCCATAATACATCCTGGCTTGCTCCAAAGACCCGATCACACCATGTTTCACGTGATCCCCTCTCTCGGAATCCTGGCAAATGTCCCCTCTCAATCCTTATCGACTGCACCAAGGATTTCATGGATGATCCGGACCCTGCCCAAATCCATGAAAATATTTCGCACCTCCAGCACGCCCAGCCTTCCTCGATGTTATATACTTCCCCTCCTCCCCTCGATCACCTCAGAACTCTTTCGCCCTCTCAGAAGCAGAGCAGAGAAGCAGTGCTCGGCTCCCTGCCCTCAGAAGCCCTCAGCACCAGAAGCAGTAAGCATCCTTGCTCTCCCAAGTATCCTTCGTCACACATTTGGATCCAGAAGCTCTGCAACAAGCGAGGCAGCTCCCAAAGCAACATTGAAGTGCGCTTTCCTTCTAAAGCATATAGGTATAACTTGTGTTATTTACAGGCTCATTTATCGCTAACTCTCCTCTCCTTTAAGGCTGTCTTCCTAGCCATGGCAGAGACTTCAGAAAATAGAATGCAGAACGAGCCTCAGGAAGGCCGAGATCATCCGGAGAACCCGCTGGATCGTGTGCTTGGCAATAACACTTGCACACTCTGCAAACAACATTGTTTCATGATCACTAGGTTCATCAAGCACTTTAATGAACTTAAAGAAGACTTCCAGGCAGATAGTCGATCCAAGAGGAAAAAACTGGAAAAGCAAAGAGCAGAGATCGAGAGCCTTAAGGAGAAATGTAAGCACATGGAGGAGGCTATATCTCACATTAAGAACATCACCTAGAGCTTGCAAGCTGAGGCATCAACCAGAGCAAGCCTCAAAAAGGAGCCTTAGGTCGAAGACTTGGTCAACCAGTTTTGGTAATCAGCCAAATGTCCAGTAAATTTTGCCTTCTCGCTGGTCTTTTTGTCAAGCAATATAGCCGCTACTTATTTCTATTTATCTATTGCAAGTTCAATCTCAAGAAGTCAGGGTCTGCGCACCCATTTTGGACTTCCTCTCTCTCTCTTTTTTTCACTCTATGTAACAGCACCCGCTGCTAGCAGTTTTTTTATAATATAAAAGCAACCGACCGTGTTAAAAAAAAAATATTGGGTACAAAGTTATAACCAAAGTGATAGCTAACAGGTTAAAAAGAATTCTACCCAAAATCATCCCCGACAGCCAAGGAGGATTTATTCAGGGCAGGCAGCTGGTAGACAACTTCGTGCTGGTTCAAGAGGCGATGCAATCCAGCCTTCATCGGAAGGAAAAAGGTATGGCTATTAAATTAGTTCTTGCAAATGCATTTGATCATGTTAGGCATAAGTTTCTGTTTGATGTGCTTCATAAACTGGGGTACGGTCAAAACTTCATCAAGTGGATCAGAGCATGCATTTCAGAACCTTGGATTGCCCCCCTAGTGAATGGTAGGGCGGCGGATTTTTTCAAAGCCTCTAGAGGACTGAGGCAGGGGTGTCCCCTTTCACCCCTCCTATTCGTCCTTCAGGCCTCTGTCCTCAATTTCAACTTAGATAAAAAGCAACAAGATCATGAAATCGCTGGCTTGTGCATTGCAAGAGGGGTAAAAAATATCAATCATGCCCTCTTTGCGGATGATACAATACTGCTGGGGGCTACTTCTCTTCACTCAGCTAAAAAATTTAAAGAAGTTCTAGAAGATTACTGTAAGGTTTTAGGCAGCATATTAAACAAGGGCAAATGTAATATTTATTGTTGGAATACCCCTGTTTCAATTGCAAATTCAATAGCCAGATGTCTAGGATTCGCAGCCTCTGTTTCCTAGTCCTCATTTAAATATCTTGGGCTGCCAATTTTCCACAGGAGGGCCCTGAGCAAAGACTGGTATTCGCAGTTAGACAAATTCAAAACCAAAATGCAACCTTGGGGAGCTTCTTGGCTTAATATCGCTGGAAAATCAGTGCTCAGCAATCTTCCATTATTTAAATTCTCAGTCCTTCTGGCACCTGTGGGAATCATAAAAAGATGGAGGAGCTAATCAGATAGTTCTTCTTGAAAGGAGGCAAGCAAAACGAGAAGAGGGTTTCCCTAGTCAATTGGGAAACAGTCACCAAACCAATTTACGAGGGAGGATTGAATTTTAAAGACCTCGAAGCCCAAAATCTAGCCATGGGAGCCAAAATATTATGGAAAATCATAGCGCCTAATCCAGGTTGGGTACAGGTTGCTCTGTGGAGAAAATATTTTAGAGGCACGAGGCTCAGATGCCTGGATCAGCCAAAAAACGAACTCAGAACCCCCCTCAGTTTGTTCATCAATAGAATTGGCCCTCTGATAACCAATCATGCTTTCTGGATCCCGGGGAATGGCAAACGAATTCAATTGTGGACTGACAGTATCCTGGGCAGACCACCGCTGGCTGAGCTGAGAGGCACGTCAGAATTGAAACGCTGGATGTCTGAGCAAAATATCATCACTCTGTGGGACATTTCTACCTGGAAGGATGATGCCTGGGCGGGTTGGAAGTAGCTCCCTGTTCCTCCTGCACTGATCTCAGAGCTGGCTACGCTTTACACGAATTTACACGGGTTGGCCCCCACTCACACGCGCAGGAAGGACATGAGAGGTTGGGGCTCAATGCGTGCAGGCTACACAGTAGCCTAGGGTTATGCCAAGTGTCTGGAGCATCCCCATGTGCCCCACAATCCTGCCCCCTGGGTTGGCGTATGGAAAATCCCATCAATTCCAAAAATTGATCACTTATGTTGGCTCCTCTGCCATGAAAAAATCCTCACAGAAGACAGGCTTCAGAAAAGGGGCATCTATGGCCCCTCTAGATGCATGATGTGCAAAGAAAACTCAGAAACCACCCTCCATCTTATGGTCAAGTGCCAGTTTGCAACCTCCATTTGGCAGGATCTTCTTGAGGCCTGGAAATACAAGTTCACTTTCCCCACCTTAATTTTGGAACTGTTCGCAGGTTGGATGACCAGATATCCAGGTCCACTCCCAAAAAACAAAACAATCAGGGCAGCGTGGAGTGCTTTGCCTAAATTTGTCAATTGGCAAGTCTGGTTGGAAAGAAACAGAAGAATATTCCAGAGCAAGGAACAGGACCACAGATTAGTTGTCAACTCAGTGAAAAGCCAGCTAGTTGAGTGGCTGGCAGACAAAGGAGACGATTTAAATCTAAATCAGCAGGACAGAGATTTAGGATCTGTCCTCAACTTCAAATTCCAAAAATTGAGCACCTCCCCTCCACCACTCAAAGAATGGCAAATCAGGAAAAACGAAGAAGACTTCCAGTACTGGCTGTCCAACCAACCTCTTCCCTCTCTCTTCTTTGATGGGGTAGCAAAAGGGAATCCAGGAATTGTTGGCATGGGAGGGCTTATCATCATTCCAGATGGTTCTTCTCCACACAAATTTGCTTGGGGATTAGGCCATGCCTCAAGTATACAAGCCGAGACGATGGCCCTCTTCCAAGGTATAAAACTCCTCAAAGAGCTGGGACTTGAGGAGGCAAACGTCTTTGGAGATTCCTAGGTTATCATAAGTACCGTGGTGAACAATTCCAACCCAACTGATCTGCTACTTGCAAGGATTATCACAAGGATCAAAAGAATGGCCAACTCCCTAAATTTGAACTACTTTCATGTCTTAAGAAACAATAACAAAGACGCTGACATTGAGGCAAACAAGGCAGTTCACTTAGACGTCGGCACAATTCTCAGAGACAAAGAAATCCTTTGGGAATCCCTTAAAGCGCCATGATTTATTGCTTTATATTACAGCAGTTTGTTTGTATCTTCCAACTCGGGAAATTAGCAGCCAAAGCTCACTATTTCAAGGGTAAAAAAGGAAGTTGAAAAGATTAGGAGACTTATTCCTTCTGTTGGACAACCATGCAAAATTTTGTTCTTTCTCCTGTAACCGAATTTGAGGCTGTCGTTAGCCAATCAGTTAATAAAATCCCATATCCGTTCTTGTATAAAAAAAACATTTAACATTTGGATATATATATATATATATATATATATATATATATATATATATATATATATATATATATATATATATATATTGATATATATTTTAGGTGGTGATTTTTTAACCTACCGGTAAGTGTGGTACAGTTATTAAATTTCTTTTCACCAATATTTTTTAGTACGAGCTGGTTTAACATTTAACACTTGGATATTTTTTTTCAATTTACTAAGCATTTGTCATTTTTTTATAAAGCAGAAATCTTCATCATCAACATTATCGTATAAATATGCACAACGGATAAAATCTTCTTTTAAAAGAAGGGGCAACTCCATGGTTAGAGTTTGCCCAAATAATCACAACAATATAATTTTACAAGTATTTTTACAATCACAACCTTTGTTAGGCAACCCCAAGTTCATCTTTGCAAAATTGCCAATTTTCCAGCTTGGTCTGTCGTTTAGGGTCGCCCACCCCGGGTCGCCCTCGTTCAGCTCATGTAGTGGTATGGGCAGAAGCGCCCACCCTCGAGTCGCCTACCACAGCTCTGTCGTTGGGCAAGGCTCCCACTTTTGTGTCCGCCTGCCGCGCCCGTTCCAACCTCCGCACTTTGTTTCTTCGTGTGCCACTGCCCTCCATTCAGCCCATCGCATTGCATTCTTTGTTCGATCCAACCGCCCGCACTCACTGTTCAGTCTGACCGCCTTGTGGCCCACCGTTCAACTCGCTTGTTCTGCAATCTACCGCCCGTCCGCACCGTAGTTTAGTTGTTCACCCGACAGTGTCACCCGTTACCAATTCTCTCCCAATCGCTTGCCCGTTCAACCTTTCGGGTAGGTGCGCCCACAATGTGGCAGCTCGCCCTGCGGCTTGTCTACCCAACCCGCCAAGCAGCCTCGCCCTACCCAGTGTGCTTCATAAACTGGGGTTTGGTCAAAACTTCATCAAGTGGATCAGAGCATGCATTTCAGAACCTTGGATTGCCCCCCTGGTGAATGGTAGGGCGGCGGATTTTTTCAAAGCCTCTAGAGGACTGAGGGAGGGGTGTCCCCTTTCACCCCTCCTATTCGTCCTTCAGGCCTCTGTCCTCAGTTTCAACTTAGATAAAAAGCAACAAGATCATGAAATCGCTGGCCTGTGCATTGCAAGAGGGGTAAAAAATATCAATCATGCCCTCTTTGCGGATGATACAATACTGCTGGGGGCTACTTCTCTTCACTCAGCTAAAAAATTTAAAGAAGTTCTAGAAGATTACTGTAACGTTTTAGGCAGCATATTAAACAAGGGCAAATGTAATATTTATTGTTGGAATACCCCTGTTTCAATTGCAAATTCAATAGCCAGATGTCTAGGATTCGCAGCCTCTGTTTCCTGGTCCTCATTTAAATATCTTGGGCTGCCAATTTTCCACAGGAGGGCCCTGAGCAAAGACTGGTATCCGCAGTTAGACAAATTCAAAACCAAAATGCAACCTTGGGGAGCTTCTTGGCTTAATATCGCTGGAAAATCAGTGCTCAGCAATCTTCCATTATTTAAATTCTCAGTCCTTCTGGCACCTGTGGGAATCATAAAAAAGATGGAGGAGCTAATCAGATAGTTCTTATGGAAAGGAGGCAAGCAAAATGAGAAGAGGATTTCCCTAGTCAATTGGGAAACAGTCACCAAACCAATTTACGAGGGAGGATTGAATTTTAAAGACCTCGAAGCCCAAAATCTAGCCATGGGAGCCAAAATATTATGGAAAATCATAGCGCCTAATCCAGGTTGGGTACAGGTTGCTCTGTGGAGAAAATATTTTAGAGGCACGAGGCTCAGATGCCTGGATCAACCAAAAAACGAACTCAGAACCCCCCTTAGTTTGTTCATCAATAGAATTGGCCCTCTGATAACCAATCATGCTTTCTGGATCCCGGGGAATGGCAAACGAATTCAATTGTGGACTGACAGTATCCTGGGCAGACCACCGCTGACTGAGCTGAGAGGCACGTCAGAATTGAAACGCTGGATGTCTGAGCAAAATATCATCACTCTGTGGGACATTTCTACCTGGAAGGATGATGCCTGGGCGGGTTGGAAGTAGCTCCCTGTTCCTCCTGCACTGATCTCAGAGCTGGCTACGCTTTACACGAATTTACACGGGCTGGCCCCCACTCACACGCGCAGGAAGGACATGAGAGGTTGGGGCTCAACGCGTGCAGGCTACACAGTAGCCCAAGGTTATGCCAAGTGTCTGGAGCATCCCCATGTGCCCCACAATCCTGCCCCCTGGGTTGGCGTATGGAAAATCCCATCAATTCCAAAAATTGATCACTTATGTTGGCTCCTCTGCCATGAAAAAATCCTCACAGAAGACAGGCTTCAGAAAAGGGGCATCTATGGCCCCTCTAGATGCATGATGTGCAAAGAAAACTCAGAAACCACCCTCCATCTTATGGTTAAGTGCCAGTTTGCAACCTCCATTTGGCAGGATCTTCTTGAGGCCTGGAAATACAAGTTCACTTTCCCCACCTTAATTTTGGAACTATTCGCAGGTTGGATGACCAGATATCCAGGTCCACTCCCAAAAAACAAAACAATCAGGGCAGCGTGGAGTGCTTTGCCTAAATTTGTCAATTGGCAAGTCTGGTTGGAAAGAAACAGAAGAATATTCCAGAGCAAGGAACAGGACCACAGATTAGATGTCAACTCAGCGAAAAGCCAGCTAGTTGAGTGGCTGGCAGACAAAGGAGACGATTTAAATCTAAATCAGCAGGACAGAGATTTAGGATCTATCCTCAACTTCAAATTCCAAAAATTGAGCACCTCCCCTCCACCACTCAAAGAATGGCAAATCAGGAAAAACGAAGAAGACTTCCAGTACTGGCTGTCCAACCAACCTCTTCCCTCTCTCTTCTTTGATGGGGTAGCAAAAGGGAATCCAGGAATTGTTGGCATGGGAGGGCTTATCATCATTCCAGATGGTTCTTCTCCACACAAATTTGCTTGGGGATTAGGCCATGCCTCAAGTATACAAGCCGAGGCGATGGCCCTCTTCCAAGGTATAAAACTCCTCAAAGAGCTGGGACTTGAGGAGGCAAACATCTTTGGAGATTCCTAGGTTATCATAAGTACCGTGGTGAACAATTCCAACCCAACTGATCTGCTACTTGCAAGGATTATCACAAGGATCAAAAGAATGGCCAACTCCCTAAATTTGAACTACTTTCATGTCTTAAGAAACAATAACAAAGATGCTGACATTGAAGCAAACAAGGCAGTTCACTTAGACGTCGGCACAATTCTCAGAGACAAAGAAATCCTTTGGGACCCAATCCCTTAAAGCGCCATGATTTATTGCTTTATATTACAGCAGTTTGTTTGTATCTTCCAACTCGGGAAATTAGCAGCCAAAGCTCACTATTTCAAGGGTAAAAAAGGAAGTTGAAAAGATTAGGAGACTTATTCCTTCTGTTGGACAGCCATGCAAAATTTTGTTCTTTCTCCTGTAACCGAATTTGAGGCTGTTAGCCAATCAGTTAATAAAATCCCATATCCGTTCTTGTAAAAAAAAAAACATTTAACATTTGGATATATATATATATTTTAGGTGGTGATTTTTTAACCTACCGGTAAGTGTGGTACTGTTATTAAATTTCTTTTCACCAATATTTTTTAGTACGAGCTGGTTTAACATTTAACACTTGGATATTTTTTTTCAATTTACTAAGCATTTGTCATTTTTTTATAAAGCAGAAATCTTCATCATCAACATTATCGTATAAATATGCACAACGGATAAAATCTTCTTTTAAAAGAAGGGGCAACTCCATGGTTAGAGTTTGCCCAAATAATCACAACAATATAATTTTACAAGTATTTTTACAATCACAACCTTTGTTAGGCAACCCCAAGTTCATCTTTGCAAAATTGCCAATTTTCCAGCTTGGTCTGTCGTTTAGGGTCGCCCACCCCGGGTCGCCCTCGTTCAGCTCATGTAGTGGTATGGGCAGAAGCGCCCACCCTCGAGTCGCCTACCACAGCTCTGTCATTGGGCAAGGCTCCCACCTTTGTGTCCGCCTGCCGCGCCCGTTCCAACCTCCGCACTTTGTTTCTTCGTGTGCCACTGCCCTCCATTCAGCCCATCGCATTGCATTCTTTGTTCGATCCAACCGCCCGCACTCACTGTTCAGTCTGACCGCCTTGTGGCCCACCGTTCAACTCGCTCGTTCTGCAATCTACCGCCCGTCCGCACCGTAGTTTAGTTGTTCACCCGACAGTGTCACCCGTTACCAATTCTCTCCCAATCGCTTGCCCGTTCAACATTTCGGGTAGGTGCGCCCACAATGTGGCAGCTCGCCCTGCAGCTTGTCTACCCAACCCGCCAAGCAGCCTCGCCCTACCCAGTTTGCCCCCACCCGAAGTCTGCTTGCAACTCGGTTTGATTTTCTGTTTTTCAGTTTTCAGCCAAGTGTTGCGACCCTCGATCCGCCTTCACTTTCGGTCTATTTGTTCGTTCACCCTCCTTTGCTTCCTAAGTAATGTTTGCACTTGGATTAGCTTGGATGAACTTCCTTGATGTTTATCTCCTCCAACTCATCCACTATATATACGTGTCATCTAAGGAGTAAGGTGGGTCGGCCTACCTAGGCTGACCATGTATTTCGTCCACTAAAATACCAAAGGTCACGTCGGTCCACCCAACTCGTCGCACCGCACATCGGCCCACTGACTCATTCGGTTTTTAGACTCTTCCTATAAACTCGTCTCACTTTCCCATACTTAGTCATTTTTCCGATTTCCAGTTTTTCGACTCTCTTCTTGGCTCGTCGCAACTCGTTGTTACACGTTTTCCCCGTGCACGTTTAACCGAACGCCCTGCTCGTCGCACATGATAGCTCGTCGTCTTTAACTGAAGATATGCCACCACCCCGTTGCGCATCACAAATGCTCAGCTCGTGGGCATGACATACTCCCCCACTTTAAACGGTTCTTGTCCTTGACAACACCATCACCCATCGTCGCAAAGTGTTGCTAACTCCAACATCTCCAAAATGTCCCTGCTGCCCATCTCTACTCCAACATTGCATAAACCACCAAGATTTATGTCTCCATAAACAGGAAGTCTCCTCAATCCATGATCATCAATCACAAATCCACATGTTGCCCTATCATGGAAGGTTTACTCCCTCCAACTTGACTACATGCCATCACTGCAACATATACCGTGTCTGACTTCATCATGTATCGTAATCATGTGAATCACTACATAATACTCCATCCAACACAACATCTCAGTGATACCCAAGACATCTATCTGACACAAACTCGGTGCACTAGATGCCTCATGTCATCGAAATAGTTGGGTAGCTAATCCAACCGTAATGCTCAACCCATGAGAATGTACCTCCTCAAGTCACCATTGGTTGTTTCTTGGCATCCTGTCACAATCTCAACTCGATCAAAAATCCATCCAAGTGTAAAATAATCCATGCTCAAGTCCATGACATGTCCATCATCTCATCTGCAACATGCTGCCATGATGATAATGCCAGTGTGTTGTCATACAGTCGCATTCATCCAAGCATCATCAACCTGTCGAAAAGAAGCCTCATCCCCAAGGGCCTTGTAAGGGTGGTGCAGTGCTCCTAGATGTCAAGGACCTGCACACAACTATCTACAAGGTTGTCTATCTAGAAAGGAGGGCCAGGAAGTTCCCTCCCTAATTCTCATCCATCCATGTGTTTGATTGATACTGCGTCCTCAAATACTTGTGCACAACTTCAACCTCCTCATGTGTACAACCAAGCTTTTCAATCTTGCCTTTCGTTAACTGAAAGTCATATATGCCCATGGCATACCTACAAAAATCCACTATGCTAGTTGAATCCCTACTTGCATAATCTTTCCTAATCACTACCTCTGAAAAAGTATTCGAACTTCCTTCATCCACAACTCCATAATGAAGATCCTCTGTAGAAGATGCACCTGTCAAGTGTTTCAAGATGTGTGAAATTATCTTTCCACCTTCATTTTTCTTTCTAGCTCTCGCAACAAAGTCAACTAACTTCCTTTCCTTCGTTGTTTGAGTCAAACATCCAAGTCCTCTTTGCTCCACATAATCATGCTTCACATTCGGATCCTTTGGATACAAAGTCATATAAGCCATTCTTGGTCTAATCCCAATCAACTCCTCATATTTATTGGAACTAACATAATTTTCCCCTGAGCTATAATCAAGAGAATGTCTCGGTCCACCATTGGTATGGCTTGTGCAGCTTTCAGAAAGTCCTGCCCCAGCACCATAGTATGATCATCCAAGTCAACAATCCTCAAGTCCAACTTTCCAAACCATGAACCCACTCTCACCTGAGTGTCCTTCAATACACCAGTCACAACTTTCATGGTAGAGTTCACTGCTTTGAAAGCACTCGACTCTCTCCCCACTTCATCTTTCTTCCCAAAAGATTTTGTTTCTTTCCTACTAAGGAAGCTATGAGTAGCCCTTGTATCCACTAATGCAACAAACTTCTTGCCACGTACGGTTACCTGCACAAAACTCAACTTCAAGGCATCACCATCCTCCTTAGGCTTGATCTTGTGTCTGATCTCTGTAACCGTCTTCAACATTTCAACCTCAAAAGAGTCTTTCGACTTATGTTTCGACCTGACTTCCTTCTTAAGGTATTTCAGCTCCTTGTTCAGTTCATCTAAGCAATTTGATCATGGATTAGCTTGAGCTCCTTCAAGCTTGTCCTCCATCGCTTTCTGCTTAAGTGTACCTATCAAGCACACATTGACTCCTTCCATTCGAAGTGACCTAATCTTCTGAACATCTTCCTTCATGTTTCGGTGGTAGTCCCCAAGTCTGTCAATGTAATCGAGCTCATCTTGTTCTATCACAACAGTCTTTCTACCAAGAAAGTCCTTCCTAATTTCATCCTCAAGTTCCTTGACTTTTGCCTGCGCCATGGTGCTCTTCTCCTTTAGTCGAACTCGCTCATCCATGAGTTCTTGGAGTCTATGATCACCCTGTTGTATCTTCTCATCAAGTTCGTCGAGGTCAACAATCCTTCCATGATGATTATTCAAGTCCCGTCGCAAGTCCACTATCATGTCTCCCACATGTATCAAGAGTTCTCACTCTTGTATAAGAGCTTCATAACGTTTCTGTCTTCGTCTTTCCAATAACCTCTCATGTTTTCAAGTTTTTGAAATGCTATTTCAACCATCTTCATCTGTTCAACAAGTCTTCAGTACCTGCTTTACCTTCAACAGTCATCAACTTCAAAAACCCAATATCAATTGTCACGAAGCTTTCACTTCAACTTGCAAAGCCTCTTGATACTACTTGTCATGAAGTGCAAGGGATATCTTCTTTACTCTGCAAATCATTCAAAAGTCTTCACAGAAATCCGTCTTTGATACCACTTGTCATGCCCCTATCTTGGTGGTAGTCTTTCAACCGCACATAGGCAGGGGCGGCACCGCTACCCAATTTCTTTTCACCGATACTTTTAAGTACGAGCTACGCCTAGCATTCAACACTTAGATATTTTTCTTCAATTTACTAAGCATTCGTCATTTTTTTACGTAGCGGAAATATTCATCATCATCATTATCATATAAATATGCATAGCGGATAAAATATTCTTTTAAAGGGAGGAACAACTCCCTGGTTAGAGTCTGCCTAAATGATAACAACAATATAATTTTACAAGTAGTTTTACAATCACAACTTTTGCTAGGCAACCCCAAGTTCACCTTTGCAAAATTGCCAATTTGCCAGCTCAGCCTGTCGTTCAGGGTCACCCTGTTAGGTCCCTATACTACTAGTGTAACCCCTTATTGTTATTAGTGCAACCCCCTTATTGTATTATTGTACCCATTTATTCCCCATGTTGTTATTATTGTGCCCCATAAAAGCTCACTATTGTTAATTTTGTGCCCCTACAATATTATTGTTATGTAGGCTCTGATTGTATTAGGACCCCTTAGAGTCCTATATATAGAAAGGAGGTCTTGTCATTTGTATCATCCACAAATTGTTCATTTTTGTAATGTAAATGAGGTTACCCTCTTGAAAATGCTAGTTTTCAATTCTTTGATCTATCTTTTCTATCTTTTGTGAGCTCGTTTCATAACATTTGGTATCAGAGCTTTGGATTTTAGGTTTTCGCTGCTCCAAACATGTCATCGTGGAATTTTCGGTATAACTTTTTCTCTATGCAATTTCAGAAGCTAAAAGAAAAACCCATATGATCTGAAATCATTCTGAACATCGGGTCCGAATTTTAGATCTTGTCTCGCTATATTTCCAGAGATATGATCTAAGGAAGTTAGGGTTTTTGCAAGATCTATAATTCCATCACAAAAAGGTCATTGTGGAATTTGTGCTATAATGTTTTTTCTACGAAGGCGCAGACTCTAAAATTAAAACCCATTTGATTTGAAATCGTGATGAAGCTAAGGCCCAAATTTCAGATGTTTTTTCGCTATAATTTCGAAGATATGGTCCAAGACATTTAGGGCTTTTGCAAGCTCTCGAATTACATCCCAAATAGGTGACTTGGGGAAAATCGTCATAACTTTCTCTCTGAGCATCAAATTGAAATTTCGTAAAATGTTACAGAAAAAAGACAGCGTGTAGTTTTTTGTGTATCGGTTTCAGGTCCTAAGGTCGAAACAGTGACACGTGGAATTTTGTATAATTTTGCTCTACTGAACTAGTCTATAATTAGGTCATCGTGGGATATTTAGCATAACTCTACCTGGGAGAATCCAATCTTGATCAGACTTGCAGGCTTGGAAAGAGGGCTCAGAGGGCTACCGCGGGAAACAATTTCAGACCTTGGAGATTTGAAATTACAGAGATACAACAGATTCAATATCGAGCTCCTACAAAGTGAAAAAATGTGTGTAGTCTTTTTTTGAGTTTGCATAAGTTTGGTTGAAAAAATAGTTTGAAGGAATTCAAAGGGAGTGGAAGCTAATATGGATGGTATAGAAAAAAATATTAAAGGCAACATGGAAGATTTGAAGACAGATTTGACGAAGTTTCTACAAGAAATGCTTACTAATGGCGAAAGGGTAGTAAAGGAAACTCATGATGAGAACAAAAGAAATATTAATCATGATTTCATAGACTCTAACGTTGGATTGAAGACCCACCATGTTCCAAAGATCGATATGAGGAAGTTTGATGGCAAGGATCCTGTAACATGGATATTATAGATGGAGCGATATTTTGATCTCCATAATGTGCAAAACACACAAAAGGTTCGCATTGCAACTTTATATTTGGAACCAAATTAGTTTGTATGGTATCAATGGATTTGCTCTCGTAAACAATTTGTCACTTGGGCAATTTTTACGGAAGAAATGATAGCACATTATGAGGATACAAAAACAACACCTTTTTTAGCTAATTGATAAATCTGAAACAAAAGGGTTCAATGATGGAGCACATTGAGGACTTCCAAAAATTAAATATAAGGGTAAAAGGTATTCCAGAGGAGCATAGGATTGATGTGTTCATAGGGACTTTAAAGGATAACATCCAACATGAGGTTCACCTTTGGGAACCTGATTCATTGGAGAAGGCATTCAGGTTGGCAAGAAAAATGGAAAGCAAAATTATGGCAACAAGGAAGCTTACCACTCACAAATATAAAGATGGAAGTCTTGTTTCTCCTAGCCTTTCACCACCTACAAGGTTGACACCACAACAATTGGAAGAAAAAAGAGAAAAAGGTCTTTGTTACAATTGTGATAGAAAATACAATAAAGGTCATAAGTCTGTTGAAAAGAAATTAATTTACATAGATGGGGAAGAGGAGCAAGAAAAGGAACAAGAAATGTTAAAATAAGAGGATATACACTAGGAACCAATCCCAGAGAAATAAGAAATGAATCTGACCATATCTTGTAATGCATTAACAAGAATTACGACTCCTCAAACTCCCAAGATAGAAGGGCATATCAAGAAGAAAAAGGTAATAGTGTTGATTGATTCAGATAGTACCCATAATTTTATTCATTGTAAGATAGCCAATGAATTGAATTGCTTCCTATATCTAGCACCAAAGTGTCAAGTAATGGTTGCAAATGGAGGAACCATAAATTGCTCTGGAAAGTGCTATAATATCAAGCTATGCATGGGAGAATATGTTTTCAATAGTCCAATGCTTTCCATTCCAATAGGTGGTGCTGATGTTGTACTAGGAGTCCAATGGCTACAATCTTTGGGTACAATAGCTTTTAATTTTTAAGAACTTTTCTTAAGTTTTTTGTTGGAAAGTAAAGGATGTTGAATTAAGGGGTATCGAAGGGAAACTGACAAAGATAATTAGCTCTAACAACATGAAAAAGCTTCTAAAGAAAGAACAACGGGGCGTAATTGTACAATTATGTTCACAAGAGGTTCCCACATTGAAATTATCTTTTTTCCAGATCCCCAAAACATTTTGGACAATCATTCCAAGGTATTTGAGACTCCCAAAGGCCTCCCACCTATTCGTGATCATGATCATGCTATTCATTTGATTCCAGGAAGTGTTCCTCCAAACATCAGGCCTTACAGATATCCCCATGCCCAAAAGAGTGAAATTGAATGTATGGTTGCAGAAATGCTAGAGGCTGGTATAATTCAACCTATTCAAAGTTCTTTCTCTGCTTCAATAGTATTGGTGCACAAGAATGATGGGTCATGGCACATGTGTCCGAATTATAGGGAACTCAACAAGCTCACTAATAAAGATAAATTTCTCATTCCTATCATTGATGAATTATTGGATGAATTGCATGGAAGAATTTACTTCACCATGTTGGATCTTCGTTCAGGATATCATCAAATCAGAATGAAGACTGAAGACATTCTGAAAACAACATTTAGAACTCATGTTGGTCATTATGAAATTTTGGTCATGCCTTTTGGCCTTCCCAATGAACCTTCTACATTTCAAGGTTTGATGAATTCCATTTTCAAACCTTCCTTAGAAAATTTGTGTTAGTATTTTTTGATGATATACTAATCTATAAGTCTTGGAAGGATCATGTTGACAGGGTGCTCAAACTATTGGAGGAGAAACAATTATATGCAAAAAACTCCAAATGCTTCTTTGAAGTACAAGAGGTGGAATATCTGGGTCATATTGTATCTCATGAAGGTGTTAAGGTAGACCCTAGAAAAATTAAAGCCATTAAGGAATGGAAAATCCCCACATCCATAAAGCATTTGCAAGGATTTCTCGAGTTGACAGGGTATTATCGCAAATTTGTTAAGAATTATGGGAGAATATCAGCACCTCTAACAACATTATTGAAGAAAGATGCATTTTCATGGACTCCAGAAGCAACGAAAGCCTTTGAACATATTAAAAAGGCAATGTGTCAAGCACCGGTCTTAGCTACACCAAACTTCACAAAAACCTTTATCATGGAATGTGATGCCTCAGGAAATGGAATTGGTGATGTTTTAATACAAGAAGAAAGACCCATTGCCTTCGAAAGTCGTCCAATCAAAGGAAAGTATTTACACAAAGCTATTTATGAGAAGGAAATGTTGGCAAGACTATTGTTATGAAACCAGCTCAAGAAAAAGATAGAAAAGATAGATCAACGCCTTAGAATTCAGCCTCTTCGAGGGGGCAACCTCCTTTACATTACATAAATGAACAATTCTTGGATGGTTCAAATGAAAAAACCTCCTTTCTATATATAGGAGTCTAAGGAGTCACAATATAACCCAGCCAACCTAACAATAATAATATAAAGCCACAAAAATAACAATAGAGGGCACAGTAATAACAATATGGGGATAATAGGGGCACAACAATATTAATAAGGGGTACAACTACAATAGTAATGGGGTAATCACTAGTATTATAGGGACCCAACATGCCCCTCTCCTTCAAAAAGTGTTGTCCTCAACGCTTGAGAAGTTCTAGATGCTTCTGTATAAAATTCTCATCCTCCCATGTGGAATCTTCAGCGGATAAGTTCTTCCACTTGATAAGATACTCTGAAATTGATCGATTTCGTAGCTGTCGAGTTCTTGTTTCTGTGACTGCTTCCGGTTCCAATATAATTTTTCCTTCCTCGTCAAGTTCTTGCAATATTGTTTGAACTGGGAGCTTGTCGCCTATAACCTTCTTTAAACATGAAACATGGAAAACTGGGTGCAATCGAGAAGCTGCAGGAAGCTCCAATTTGTATGCCATAGTACCAATATTTTGCAACACCTTGTATGGACCATAATACTTTGGTGATAATTTATTATCCTTCTTAGCTTGCTTGAGGGACATTTGCTTATATGGTTGTAGCCGTAGGAATACCCAATCACCTACATCAAAACTTCTTTCGCTGCGATGTTGATCTGCCTGTTGTTTCATTCTATTCTGTGCCAACACGAGGTTATCCTTTAAGAGTTGGAGGACTTGTTTTTGATGTTCAATGTGATGTTCCACTGCTTGAACCTTAGAATTTTCTCTTAAATATGATGTGATGGATGGTGGATGATACCCATAAAGTGCCATAAATGGGGTCATTTTTGTTGCTGTATGGAAGGAAGTGTTATACCACCATTCAGCCAGAGGCAACCATTTGACCCATTGTGTCTGTTTATCAGATACAAAGCAACGAAGATATCCTTCCAAACATTTGTTTACTATCTCAGTTTGCCCATCAGATTGAGGATGATAAGATGAGCTATGAGCTAACTGAGTACCAAGACAAGAAAATAATTCTGTCCAAAAATTTCCAGTGAAAATGGGATCTCTGTCACTTACAATAATCTTTGGGTTTCCATGTAGCTTTTGAATTGTTTCCATAAATGCAGTAGAAACTGTACTGGCTTTAAATGGATGTGATAATGCACAAAAGTGTGCATACTTGGTAAGTCTGTCAACTACCACCATGATGACACTCTTTCCCTCAGACTTGGGTAAACCTGTGATAAAATCCATTGAAACCTCCTCCCAACGTTGGCTTGGAATGGATAAAGGTTGTAATAGACCCGGTGTCTTAATTGTTTCAACTTTATTTTGTTGGCAAACCAAACATTCCGCCACAAACTTTTGAATATCTGATTTAAGGCCATCCCAAAAAAATTTCTTCTTAACCCTGTGGTAAGTTTTTAAAAATCCTGAGTGCCCTCCTAAGGGAGAAGTGTGCAATTCCATAAGAATCTTTTGTTTTAGCTGGGAATTCTTATAGAGGTATAAGCGATCTTTGTACCATAACGAATCATTTTGCCAGCTAAATGTATCAGACATACTGGAATCTTGTTGTAACTTTCGAATAAGTGCCCACACTTCTTCGTCATTCTTCCATTCCTCCCTTGCTTCGTTTATCCAATCTGGTTGGATAATAGAAATGGCGCACAACAATGCTTCCACATCCTCATCCTTTCTTGAGAGTGCATCTACCACCACATTTTGCTTCCCTTTTTTGTAGATGATTTCAAAGTCATAACCCAACATCTTTGTGACCCACTTTTGTTGCTCTTCAGAGGATAATCTTTGTTCTAAAAAGTATTTAAGGCTATCATGATCCGTTTTTACCTTGAAGTGTCTTCCCATTAGGTAGGGTCGCCATTTCTTAAGTGCATGGAGTATTGCCACATTTCCTTCTCATAAATAGCTTTGTGTAAAAACTTTCCCTTGATTGGACGACTTTCAAAAGCAATGGGTCTTTCATCTTGCATTAAAACAACACTAATTCCATTTCCTGAAGCATCACATTCCACAATAAAGGTTTTTGTGAAGTCTGGTGTAGCTAAGACCGGTGCTTGGCACATTGCCTCTTTAAGATGTTCGAAGGCCTTTGTTGCTTCTGGAGTCCATGAAAATGCATCTTTCTTCAATAATGTTGTTAGAGGTGCTGCTATTCTCCCATAATTCTTAACAAACTTGCGATAATACCCTGTCAACCCGAGAAATCCTCGCAGATGCTTTATGGATGTGGGAATTTTCCATTCCTTAATGGCTTTAATTTTGCTAGGGTCTACCTTAACTCCTTCATGAGATACAATATGACCCAGATATTCCACCTCTTGTACTCCAAAGAAACATTTGGATCTTTTTGCATATAATTGTTTCTCCTCCAATAGTTGTAGCACCCTGTCAACATGTTCAACATGATCCTTCCAAGACTTGCTGTAGATTAGTATATCATCAAAAAATACTAACACAAATTTTCTAAGGAATGGTTTGGAAATTGAATTCATCAAACCTTGAAATGTTGAAGGTGCATTGGTAAGGCCAAAAGGCATGACCAAAAATTCATAATGACCCTCATGAGTTCTAAATGCTGTTTTCGGAATGTCTTCAATCTTCATTCTGATTTGATGATATCCCGAATGAAGATCCAACTTGGTGAAGTAAATTGATCCATGCAATTCATTCAGTAATTCATCAATGACAGGAATGGGAAACTTATCTTTAATAGTGAGCTTGTTGAGCTCCCTATAATCCGAACACATGCGCCATGATCCATCCTTCTTGTGCACCAATACTACTGGAGCAGAGAAAGAACTTTGACTTGGTTGAATTATACCAGCCTCTAGCATTTCTGCAACCATACGTTCAATTTCACTCTTTTGGGCATAGGGATATCTGTACGGCCTGATGTTTGGAGGAACACTTCCTGGAATCAGATGAATAGCATGATCATGATCACGAATAGGTGGGAGACCTTTGGGAGTCTCAAATACCTTGGAATGATTGTCCAAGGCTTTTTGGAGATCTGGAGAAATAGATGATTCCAATGTGGACACATCTAGTGAACATAATTGTGCAATTACACCTCTTTGTTCCTTTTTTAGAAGCTTTGTCATACTGTTAGAGCTGATTATCTTTCCTGGTTTCCCTGCAATACCCCTTAATTCAACTTCCTTTCCTTCCACAGAAAATTTCATGAAAAGTTCTTGAAAATTAAAAGCTATTGTACCCAAGGATTGTAGCCATTGGACTCCTAGTACAACATCAACACCTCCCATTGGAATGGAAAGCATTGGGCTAGTCAATACATATTCTCCCATGGATAGCTTGATATTATGGCACTTTCCCGAGCAATTTATTGTTCCTCCATTTGCAACCATCACTTGACACTCTGGTGCTGGATATAAGAAGCAATTCAATTCTTTTGCTACCTTACAATGAATAAAATTGTGGGTACTTCCTGAATCAATCAACACTATTACCTTTTTATTCTTGATTTGTCCTTCTATCTTGATGGTTTGAGGAGTGGTAATTCCCGCCAATGCATTACAAGATATGGTCGGATTCATTTCTTCTTTATCTAGGCTTTGTTCCTAGAGTATATCCTCTTCTTTTGACCTTTCTTGCTCCTTTTCTTCTTCCTCTTCACAATCTATGTAGAATAATTTCTTCTCAGCACACTTATGACCTTTAGTGTATTTGCTATCACAACTGTAACAAAGCCCTTTTGCTCTTTTTTCTTCCAATTGTTGTGGTGTCAACCTTATAGGTTGTGGAAGACTAGCGGCAACAACACTTCCGTCTTTATAGTTGTGAGTGGTATGCTTCCTGGTTGCCATAATTTTGCTTTCCATTTTTCTTGCTAACCTGAATGCCTTCTCTAATGAATTAGGTTCCCAAAGGCGAACATCATGTTGGATATTATCCTTTAAAGACCCTATGAACACATCAATCCTATGCTCCTCTGGAATATCTTTTACCCTTATGTTCAATTTTTGGAACTCCTCAATGTGCTCCATTATTGAACCCTTTTGTTTGAGACTTATCAATTGGCTAAAAAAAGTGTTGCTTTTTGTATCCTCATAATGTGCTATCAATTCTTCCGTAAAAATTGCCCAAGTGATAAATTGTTTACGAGAGAAAAGCCATTGATACCATACAAACTGATTTGGTTCCAAATATAAAGTTGCAATACGTACCTTTTACGTGTTTTGCACATTATTGAGATCGAAAAATTGCTCCATCTGTAATATCCATGTTGCGGGATCCTTGCCATCAAACTTCCTCATATCGATTTTTGGAATATGGTGGGTCTTTGATCCAACATTAGAGTCTATGGAATCATGATTAACATTTCTTTTGTTCTCATCATGAGTTTCCTTTACTACCCTTTCACCATTAGTGACCCTTTCTTGTAGCAACTTATTCATATTTATCTTCAATTCTTCCATGTCTGTCTTCAAATCTATCTTCAAATCATCCATCTTAGCTTCCACGTCATTCATCTTAGCTTCTACACCTTTCTTTAAACAATCCATCTTAGCTTCTACGCCTTTCTTTAAACCATCCATCTTAAATTCTGTTCCTTTTTGTGCAAGGGACAGTTGTTGCACTTGGTCTTGTAATTTTGATATATCATGTTGCATTTCTTCCTCTTCTTCATGAGTCATGCTAGAGCTTTTAGGTTCCTTACTAGGTGTTTGCATTTTCTTTCCTCGGGGCATCAGTTACCAATAATAATGCTCTACTATGCCCTTTGAATTCCTTCAAAATAAATTTTCAAACCAAGCTTAAGCAAAAATTTAAGAAAATCTACACACCTTTTTTCACTTTGTAGGAGCTTGATATTGCCTCTGATGTATCTCTGTAATTTTAAATCATTTAGATCTGAATTTGTGACCTGAAGTAGCCCTCTGTGTCCTCTTTCTAATGCCAAAAGTCTGACCCAAATTGGATTCTCCAAGGAAGAGTTATGCGAAATCTCCCACAGTGACTTGATTATAGATTAGTTCAGTAGAGCGAATTTGTATGACTTGCCACGAGTAATTGTTTCGACCTTTGGATCTGAAAATGCACATAAGAAACTACAGTCCGTCTTCTTTCTGTACCTTCTTATGAAATTTCAATCCGATCCCCAGAGAGAAAGTTATGATGCTTTTCCCCAGGTCACCTGTTTGGAATGTAATTCAGGAGTCTGCAAAAAGACCAACTTCCTCAGATCATATCTCCGCAAATATAGTGCGAACAGCTCTGAAATTTGGACCCGAGGTTCAGCGTGATTTCTTCTCAAATGAGTTTTTTTTGCAACTTCTGAAACGTCGCAGAAAAAAAGTTATAGCGAAAATGCCACGATGACCTATTTGGAGCAGCGAAACCCTAGAATCCAAAGCTCTGATACCAAATGTTATGAAACCAGCTCAAGAAAAAGATAGAAAAGATAGATCAACGCCTTAGAATTCAGCTTCTTCAAGGGGGCAACCTCCTTTACATTACATAAATGAACAATTCTTGGATGATTCAAATGACAAAACCTCCTTTCTATATATAGGAGTCTAAGGAGTCACAATATAACCCAGCCGACCTAACAATAATAATATAAAGCCACAAAAATAACAATAGAGGGATTCTATGGGGCACAGTAATAACAATATGGGGATAATAGGGGCACAACAATATTAATAAGGGGTACAACTACAATAGTAATGGGGTAATCACTAGTGTTATAGGGACCCAACAACTACCTGCACTTAAGAAATGGAAACCTTACCTAATGAGAAGATCCCAGTTCAAACAATATTGCCAAAACTTGACAAGGAAGGAAAAATCATATTGGAACCTGAAGTAGTTACAGAAACAAGAAATCAACAGCTACGAAATCAATCAATTTCAAAGTATCTCATCAAGTGGAAGAACTTACCCACTGAAGATTCCACATGGGAGGATGAGAATTTTATATAGAAGCATCCAGAACTACTCAAGTGTTGAAGACAACACGTTTTGAAGGAGAGGGGCATGTTAGGTCCCTATAATACTAGTGTAACCCCTTATTGTTATTATTGCAACCCCCTTATTGTATTATTGTACCCATATAGTCCCCATGTTGTTATTATTGTGCCCCATAAAAGCCCACTATTGTTATTTTTGTGCCCCTACAATATTATTGTTATGTAGGCTCTGATTGTATTGGGACCCCTTAGACTCTTATATATAGAAAGGAGGTCTTGTCATTTGTATCATCCAAGAATTGTTCATTTGTGTAATGTAAAGGAGGTTCCCCCTCATGCAGTGGTTCGGGCAAGAGCGCCCACCCTCGAGTCGCCTACCGTAGCTCTTTCGCTAGGTAGGGGGCCCACCTCCATGTCCGCCTGCCACACCCTTTCCAACCTCTGCACTTTGTTTCTCTGTGTGCCACCGCCCTCCGTTCAGCCCACCGCACTACGTTCTCCGTTCAGTCCAAATGCCCGCACTCACTGTTCAGTCTGCCCGCCCTACAACCCACCGTTCAGCTCATCCGTTCTGCAGTCTACCGCTCGTCCGCACCGTAGCTCGACTGTTCACCTGACCATGTCACCTTTTACCACTTCTCACCCAACCGCTCGCCCATTCAACCTTTCGGGTAGGCGTGCCCGCATAGTGGCAGCTCACCCGTGCTATGGCAACTTGCCCTACGGCTTTTCTACCTGACTCGCTAGGCAGCCTCGCCCTACCCGGTTCACTCGCACTAGAAGTCCGCCTGTAGCTCGGGTTGATTTTCTATTTTCTAGTTTTCGGCCAAGTGTTGCAGCCCTCGGTTTGCCTACACTTTCAGCTTGTTTGTTCGCTCACCCACCTTTGATTCCCAAGTAATGTTTACGTTTGGATTAGCTTGTATGAACTTCTTGATGCTTATCTCCTCCAACTCGTCCACTATATATACGTGTCCTCCAAGGAGTAAGATGGGTCAACCTACCCAGGCTGATCATGCATTTCGTCCACCAAAATACCAAAGGTCGAGTCGGTCCACCCAACTCGTAGCTCCGTGTCGGCCCAACGACTCGTTCGGTTTTACGACACTTCCTATAAACTCATCGCACTTTCCCATACTTAGTCATTTTTCCTGATTTTTGGTTTTTTGACTCTCCCATTGGCTCGTCGCAACTTGTCGTCGCACGTTTTTCCTGGGCATGTTTAACCGAACGCCCTGCTCGTCGCACATGCTAGCTTGTCATCTTTAACCGAACATATATCACTTGTGCATCACAAACGCTTAGCTCGTGGGCGTGACACATGGTGTCATGACCATGAGTTGAGCGTGCTCATGTGCGACAGGTGGCGGTGAGAGACAAACTTCGGTTATGTGCGACGAGTTGAGTTTGCGATAATGAGCGGGTGCATTCAGTTAAGCGTGCTCCAACGAGTTGCGACGGTGCGAAGAGTTACTTGGATAGTCAAAAAACCGAGATTGGGAAATTCGCTAAGTATGGGAGCACATGCGACGTGTTTATAAGAGGTGTCAAAAAATCGACGAGTTGGGCTGATGGATGGTGGTGGATGCCCTGGGTGGGTCGACGTGCGGAGAGCAGACGAGTTGGTAGGCTGACGCATTTTTTGGCACTTTTATGAGCGATTTGTGTGGTCAGCCTGGGCAAGCCAACCCACCTTAACTCATGGACGTCGCATATATATAGATGGCGACTTGGTGGAGAAAGGCATCAAACAAGTTCAAGCATCAAGAATTGAGCAAGAAGCTTGGGCGAACAAGAAAGAAAGGAAATACAACCAAGGCAAGGCATAGGCAATGGACGAGCTGAAGTGCCAAGCCGAGGAAGGGTGGACAAGTTGTAGGTAACGCACGGACGAGCTGGGTTTGGAAAACAGGCGGACGGTTCTGTGGTTGGGCAAGTCTGCACGATGAGCAGATCAGTGAGCTAAACAATGGGCGCAATTGCATGACCCGACTCGTGTTGGGAGGGTTTGCACGGTGATCCGGTAAGCGAGTTACGATGAGTTGCAAAGTGTGGTGCAACGAGCTGCAGAGGGCGCCGAGCTGCGGATGCGCTGGGTGACGTGTGCGACAGGGCAGTAATTCTGAAATACGAGTGCGACGACCCGACCCAGTTGGGCGGGTCTGCACGGTGACTCAGTAAATGAGCTGCGACAAGTTGCATAGGGCGGCCTGGTGGAGTGGGCGCTCCTGCCCAGAATGACAAGTTGTGGAGGGTGACCTGACTAGGCAGGATGGGCGCCTCTACCCGGTGAAAAGTTGCATGACACGACAGATGTGGGCAGCCCTGAACGAAGGTTGAAAGGTGGGCGCTGTAAACAAAGGGCATCCCAACCCGGTGAGGTGGGCGACCCGACACGGGTAGGCTGAACTATGGAAAGTTTGGAAAGTTTGCTAAGGGTAAATTTGGAGTTTCCTAGAAAGACTGTGATTGTATATGTATTTATAAAATACTGAATTATTGATTATTGGGCATACTTTAATCTGGGAGTTGCCCCTCCCATTTAAAAGAGAGTAATTCATTGTGCATATTTATGATATGATGATGATGATGATGTAAATGTTATTTCGTTGTGTAAAAATGATGAATGCTTAGTAGAATTGAAGAAAAATAACTAAGTGTTGAATGTCAGCCGTAGTCTGTACTCGTAAGTATTGGTGAAAAGAAAGTGGGTAGCAGTTTCGCACTTGCCTATGTGCGGTTGAAAGACCACTGCTAGGATAGGGGCATGACACGTGGTGTTAGGACCTCGAGTTAGCATCGCTGCTTTGGGCGAGTCAGGCACCCATGGGCATGCTCATGTTGTGTGATGCGACAAATGTGTAGACGTAGGGGTGGGTGCGTCGTAATGGCGGGCGATCGCCCGACTCGTGAACATGTCGATGTATGACAATAGGTTAAAGGCACAGGGTGTAGCAATAGGTTAAAAGCGTGCATGATGGAAGAACAACTAAATCGTATCGCTGATGGACGATACACACATAGCGATGGGTAATCACGGTGAACGAGGGTGCACACCTGGGTAGCGAGCGACCACACCCGAACAAGTGCACGTTGGTCACGGGCAGCAATGATGAGTCAACTCGTTCAAGAGATAACGAAGGGGTGTGTTAACATATGTGTGGTGAGTTGGTTGGAAAGTCAGCGAGCCCACCAAATGACACAACGTTTCATAAATGACTTGGAATGGATGTGTATAAGAGCAAGGTGGCTCGCTCCAAGGACCACCATCCAACCACAGCCACATACGAGTTACATAATTCGCAATGGTCGTTGTTCGCAAGGTGAAGGGGGTTGCGGGCAGAGTAACTAAGCAAGCAGGTCATAGGCAGTTGAGGCAGCGTCGTGCAGATAGCTGGGCCGTAATGCGGCAGGGCCATGTGCCAACCTAGGCGGGTAGGCCAAGTTTGTATGGAAGTTTATGTTGCGCGTTGACTATAACCACTTGTATTTGGGCAGAGTGTTGCACCCGTTCAGGGGCAACCTCCCACATGTAAAATTATTGTAAATTTAATACATAATTAATGGAAAAACATTGTTTATCATTCTTGTATATTTTGGATCTCTTGTTGGAAGAGTTGCACTTGTTAATGGTTATGAATTCCGCACATAACTTAATAAAGAAAAGAGAACTGTGATAAATATAACAGTGGTAAGGTGTAGTCTGAAAGAAGAAAATTCTAGGTGTAATGACTATTGTTAGTGCTGCACGTCACCCTTGGGGGTGTGGCCGACCTGGGGGCATGACAGATGGTATTAGAGTCAGTGCAATGGAATGCAACAAAAACCAAGTTTGTATGCAGATTGGCGTTCTTGATGAAAAGAATTGTTTGTTGCATAGTTTGGTGTTTCTAGACTTGGAGATTCATGGCAGAACCGTTCAAGCCTTGGTGGACACACGGGCCACACATAATTTTATGACGACAGGGCTAGCAAAGGAAGTTGGACTGAACCTTACCCCCAAAAGGTCAAGGTAGTGAACTCAAGAGCTAAAGTGTTGGGATTGGAAAGTGATGTGCTGGTTCAAATTGCAGATTGGCAGGGTTGTTTGGACTTCATAGTGATGGAGATGAACGACTTTGACATGATATTGGGGCCGAACTTTTTGAAGGGAAACAAGGCAATTATTGTGCCATTTTGCAATGGGATTATGCTAACTGAAGACACACGGACTTGGACTTTGCCTACTCACTAGTAGTAAAGTAAGGTGAAGGTGCAACATGTTTATGCACTAAGTATGAGTAAGGAAATGCAGAGGTCAGATGTGGAGACATATGTGATTGTCATTCGAGAGATTGAGGATGATGATGGAGTGGGGACGCCTATTCCAACTGAGATTTCTGATGTATTGGACAAATATGTAGATTTGATGCCCGATGAGTTGTCGAAAGTATTACCACCAAGACGTACAATGGACCATCAAATTGAGCTAGAGTCGGGGAAGAAACCACCAGGAAAAGCTCCTTATCATTTGTCAGGGCCAGAATTGAAGGAATTGAAGTGAGAATGTAAAGAGTTGGTTGATGTAGGCTTCATACGACCTTCAAGGTCCCCATATGTTGCTCCAGTATTGTTCCAGAGGAAGAAAGACACAAGTGAGTTGCGGATGTGTTGTGATTATCATGCATTGAACAAGAAAACGATAAAGAATAGATATCCACTACCACTTGCAGTAGATTGCTTCGATAAGCTTACAAAGGCCCGAGTGTTTTCAAAGCTTGATTTGAGGCATGGGTATTATCAGGTGTAAATAGTAGAGGGTTATGAGAAGAAGACAACAATAATGACGAGGTATGGGAGTTTTGAGTTCCTTGTCATGTCATTTGGGTTGTGCAATGCTCTTACCACATTTTGCACTTTGATGAACAATGTCTTGCGTCCATACTTGGATTCATTCGTAGTGGTATACTTGGACGATATCATAGTTTTCAGAGACAACATGGAGGAACATGAGAGACACTGGGCTTTGTTATTTGACGCATTGGGGCAGAATCAATTGTTCTTGAAGAAGTCAAAGTGTATGTTCGCTCAAACCGAGATTTCGTTCATTGTTCACTTGGTGGGACAAGGATACATACAGATGGAGTCGAGAAGGGTTCGTGTGATAAGGAATGGGCTGAACTGAGGAATGTCCATGAGATGAGAGTCTTCTTGGGGATGACGAACTACCAATAGAAGTTTGTAGAGGGTTATTCCAAAGTAACTCCACCATTGATAGACTTGTTGAAGAAGAACAAGTGATGGAGTTGGACCGAGAGATGATGTAAGGCATTTGAAAATTTGAAGAAGAGGATGGTTACAACACTGATACTGAAGCTACCTGACATTGATAGACCATTTGAGGTGCACACAGATGCTTTGGATTTTGCGATTGGGGGAGTGCTTATACAAGATGGACATCCGATGGCATATGAGAGTCGGAAGTTGCAGGATAGAGAGTGATGGTATCCGATTCATGAGAAGGAGATCATTGTGATCATCCATTGTTTACAGGTATGGCGACATTATTTGATTGGGAAGCCATTTGTTGTCAAGACTGACAACGTTACAACGAGTTATTTTTCATCCCAACCGAATTTGTCAGCGAAGCAGGCTCGTTGGCAAGACTTCTTAGAAGAGTTCAACATGACTATTGAGGATAGGGCGGGTAGACTCAATGCAGTTGCAGATGCCCTCAGCAGGAAGGCACATTTGGTTGAGATAGAAGAGGAGGGGCAGTACCGTGATGAACAAAGTAGGAGTTGAGTTCACATGAGTGATGAGATGCAAAGTAAAATTTGTGCAAGTGTGGAGACTGATACTTAATCAAAGAGAATTTTGAAGTAGGTGAATGAAGGGAAGATGAGGAAGTTATTTCTGCAAGATGGACTCTTGTTTTATGGTTATCGTCTTTACATTCCAAAGT
Organism: Pinus tabuliformis; assembly: GCA_031772625.1. Classification (NCBI taxonomy): domain Eukaryota; kingdom Viridiplantae; phylum Streptophyta; class Pinopsida; order Pinales; family Pinaceae; genus Pinus; species Pinus tabuliformis. The sequence goes on from CM062812.1 coordinate 24,897,860, forward strand.
CATCTAGACTTAGGAGGCACCTCTTGAAGGAGTGCCACGATTCTACTTGGGCTGGCCACCTAGGGCAGCGTCGTGTTTTGGCATTATTGGAGAGAGGCTACTTTTGGGAGAAGATGAGGCAGGACATGGAGGAGTATGTGCCTACATGCATCATTTGTCAACATGACAAATTCGATACCCATAGACAGGGAGGGTTGTTGTAGCCTTTTTTAATTCCAGAGATACCTTGGATGAGTGTTTCGATGGAATTCATCACTCAGTTACCGCAAGTGCAGGGGTATAATGGGATCATGTTCGTTGTTTATCGTTTTTCCAAGTACCTCGTCTTCATTTCGACGAAGATACCATGTGGAACTGAGAAGACAACAGAGTTATTCTTCAAGTACGTTGTGAAGTATTGGGGGTACCTTTGAGTATTGTGTCAGACTGAGATCCTCAAGTTACACGCAGATTTCGGACTACATTGTTCAAGTTGGTCGGGATAGAATTATTGCAGAGTTCGAGTTACCCTTCGCAGACAAATGGGCATACTAAACTTATCAACACCTTGTTGGAGGACTACTTAAGCCATTATGTGAGGGTTGATCAGAAAAATTGGCCTGAGTTATTGGATGTGGCTCAATTTAGCTACAACATGCAGAAGAGTGCAGTGACAGGGTATAATCCATTTGAGTTTGCCAATGGACAAATGCCAGTTGCTCCACATACCAAGTTACTAGGAGGATATGTGAGGAGCCCACATGCGAAGAGATTCTTGACAACATGGGAGGAGTTATTGGAGTTAGCACAGGTACATTTTGTTGAATTTCCATGATTTTGGGTTTAGGTTAGAGTCTTAAAATCACTTACGCTACCAAACCAAGAATCTCAACCATAAACTACTTTTCATAGCGGAAATATAAAGCAATAAATCACACATGCACAAATATACACATTTTTAAATAAATTGTACAATATGTACAACCCCAATCTTCGTTATATTAAACCAAATCTGAATAATACAATTGTCTATGGTATAAAAGATACAATGAAAAACTTCACTGCACAAACTCAATGTTGTATCTTGTCTTGTCGGTCCTTTGCTCCGTTACTGCTCACTAGTTGCCCCTTAGTCCTTCAAAGGAATGCACATCAAGACTGTAGGAGAGCTTCCACCTAACACTGTTGCACATCACTTCTATAACATGTACACAAGCTGATCCAATCTACTCTCTAGGTAGGCCTAATTCTCGAGCTCCAATCTGCCAGGCTAGCAGTCACCTTTGTCCATCAAGGTACTGCACTTCGGCACCAAACTTCACCCAACCTTTAGCTCCTCTTCATCACTTCAAGATAGCTCGTCTAAGGCTACTTTGGGCTATCAACACGCCGCCCTCCACTAGACCAATGATACCCAATCCTCCACTGTGGGATCTGCTCATAGTTGAGGTCTCAAACTTCCCAAATCAACCTCCACACATGGCACTCACAAGCTACATATGTCCTCACAATAAGACTGATCCACTAGCATTCAATTCAAGGCAAGATCAACACCAACATACCTCAAATATAGTTCATTACTGTTGTAGGTTAGGCTGCCTCGTAAGGGCATGACTTCAATCCAAGTCAGCCCTCTTCATCACCTCTTCTCTTCCTCCTAACAATTGTGTCTTAGCTTCAATTACCCATGTTCCTTCTTGTTGTTGTCTAGGTTCAATTTACAACCCTAAATCTCCCTCACGACACCCTGTTCTGGGGTCATTAAGCTTGTGACCTACTTCAAATTGTTGCCTAGGCTGCGGCCTAAATGACAGAGGTAATAACCCTCATAAATCACACCAAAGCTCACTTGAAACAGACCCAGATCATGCTGTTGCCTTCTATCATCAATTTAGACATGTTACAAGAAATCTTGCCCACACTTCAAGCCCAAAACAGACCCTTAGTGATGTGGATCTCCTCCTATAGCATCCTCGGCCTAGTTGCAGATGTATCTCACCCAAAACAGACCCTAACATCAACATCCTCCTTCTTCTATGACTCAGCTGCCTCAAAGGTTAATCTACTATGAAAAGATGCACATTGGATGAGAGAAATGACTCTCACGCATCTCTTGTTTATACACATAAGAGGGCTCCACGAATTAGATAAAGGGACATGTCTTTTGGACCAAGCCTACATGACTTGACTATCCATAAATTAATTGTAAACTTCAAAAATTCATAACTTCATTGCTAGAGCTCTGATTTGAGTGATCTTTGGAGTGTTGGAATCAACACGCCAAGCTCTATCACCTCAATTTTTCTCATGCTCAAATTCATCATGGTGTTGACCCAAATCCTGATGGGTGCAAAACCCCAACCTTGGATTCCAAGCCCACAAGTGTTCCTTGTGGCACTTTTCCCTTCAAACCCTGAACCCCAGGGCTTGGAGTACCTCCCAAGCTACACAAATCAACACTACCTCTTAGCAAGGGAGGTGCTTCCAAGACTAGGAAGTAACTCATCATCATCATCACTACTCGCAACACTTTCCCAACTCCTGGCGCTCACAATCATAACAATCCATGTACGGTGAACTATGCCTCTCTCGGAAGTGTCATTGTCACAACTGGAAGTACCCTGCTTCTTCTTCTTTTCCTGTAACATCTTCCACTCTATCCATGATTCATTCTTGGAAGTTGTAATGGCACCCTTTCTCCCCACTAATCATGCGCTCTTATTGGACTGCAAAGTCTCCCTCCAAACCTGCAAGCTCCCTCTCGAAGTCTACTCCCTCTGAGTCTCTGGAACATGGACCTTCTTCTCGGGAACCTGTACCTTCTCCTCTGAAGCCTGCACCTACACCTACTCCTGCTTCTCTGGAACCTGGACTTGCTCCACTTGCTTCTTTCCATGATCCACAGGCTTGCCCATCAACCTGTAGAGACCATGCTCTCTAACTCAGAGTACAACCCCATCAGACTTAGAGCCTATGGGCCTACGTCTTGCCTTCCCATCCTGGAATAAGACCTCAAACCCCTTCCTCTCGATCATTGAGACGAAAATCACTTTATATCTAAGTCTTAGTATAAATAGTACATCATGGACCCGCATCACACATCCTGTCTCCATCCTAAATGGCACAACACATGATCTTCAGATCTCCAACTGACTCTTGTCGCCCAACACCATGTGCAACTTCAAGTCCCATTCATCTAGAGTCTCAAAAACCTCTTGTGACCCTGTCATATATTTCGTCACACCATTATCCACGTACCATCCATCCTCATCAATAGTACCCTACGAGAAATGAGAGATCATAACAAAGTCCTCCTCTTCCAATCTCTTGGTGAGATCATCTATCTCAGCTGAAGTGGAAACACCAACGAAATTCTTTCCTTTCATCTTCTCATCATCTCCCTTCTTCTTCATCGGATATAATGACCCATCTTGCCATAGTTGAAGCACTTGACTTTACTCAACTCCTTCTTTTTTTTACCCTTCATTCGCACTACAAGTGCCACGTCATCATCGAAAGACTTATTCTTTGGATGAAGATCCTTGTCTCGCAACTCTTCCTGAATGAAGTCATCCAACAACCTATTCCAGTCTGGCAATATCTCTCTGGCAAAAATCCCTTTGATGAAGGGCTTCCATTCCTTGGTGAACCCTTTCAAATCAATCCTCACCATATCTCCATCTGAAATAGTCACACTGATGACAACAAGCTCATCTTTGACCTGAGACAATCTTGTGAGATACGAAGTCACACCTTCACCCTTTATCATTTTGGTGGACTTCAGCTTATCCTCCAATAGTAATACTTGGTTCTCATATCCAAATCATCATACACTTCCAGCTCCTTTGGGTCCATTGGATTCTTGATGGCTTTCTCGGTGAACTCCCAGATCCTGTTGACTTGCAAGACCAACTTGATCATTTCCTTCCATGGACTATAGTTGGACAATCCCTCCAACCTATCGTCATACTGGATACCAGCCTGCAACTTCAACATTGTCACCTACAATGTGACTAACTCCCTCTTAAGTTGTACTTGGATGTGCACAACTCTGGTTCACTGACTTCCAAAGTAGCTAAGACACGCTCTGATACCATTTTGAATTCCCACGACCTTGGGTCTAGGTTAGAGTCTTAAAATCACTGACGCTACCAAACCAAGAATCTCAACCATAAAATACTTTTCACAATGGAAATATAAAGCAGTAAATCGCACATGCACAAATATACACATTTTTTAACAAATTTTACAATATGTACAACCCCAATCTTCACTATATAAAACCAAATCTAAATAATACAACAGTTTATGGTATACAAGATACAATGACAAACTTCGCTGCATAGGTCCGATGTCGTATCTTCTTCTGTCGGTCCTTTGCTCCTGTACTATTCACTAGCTACCCCTTAGTGTTATAAGGACAACACATCGAGACTCCAGAAGGGTTGTCACCTAACATTGTTGCACGTCACTTCTGTAGCATGTACATGGGCTGATCCAATCTACTCTCTGGGTAGGCCTAATTCTCAAGCTCCAGTCTGCCAGGCTAGCAATCCCCTTGTCCATCAAGGTACTGCACTTCGGCACCAAACTTCACCCAACCTTCAGCTCCTCTTTTAATGGCAGAAGTGTCCTCAGACACGTAATTTTATTAATCAGAAAAAAAAATTACATAATTGATTTTGCAAGAGTTTACACCTGAACAACCAAACACTCTTGCAATGAGCTATTTATAAGCTCCATGTCCTAACTACCTCTAATTATGGATCACTTATTAAATAACAAGTGTCCATTTACAATAAATGCTATTCAAACCAACTAGCTAACTAATCTCCTATAATAGAGCCTAAGATACGACACATTTGGAGAGTCATATCTAGTTACAACAATATGCTAATTCTAAAAGTCTCCATTAAATAATTAAACATTCTAGAATAATAACTATTAATTTAATATCTTAAATTAATAATTATTTTATTCTAATTTTATAACCTATGATAAAATTTGTATTTTTGGATCATCTAACATTCCCCCTATGATCCAAAGATACATTACAACAGATACCAAGTTCATCCCTGAACTTAGTAAATTTTATTCTGCCAAGCGGTTTGGTGAAAATGTCGGAGATCTGATCTTCGGAAGGACAATAAACTGGTTTGAGGACATCTTTGGCAATGAGAGACCTGATATGATGATACTTGGTGTCCACATGCTTTGTCTTTGAATGAAAAACTGGGTTCTTGGCAAGTTTGATGGCTGACTGGCTGTCAATGAACAATGATGTAGCTTCTCCCTGAGAAATGCCCAAGTCCTGCAAAATTCGGCGCAACCAAACAATTTCACATGTTGCTTCCCATGCTGAAATGTACTCTGCTCTTGCTGAAGAAGTGGCCACTGTAGCTTGTTTTTTACAACTCCAAGATACTGCTGCTGACCCCATATTCATTAAATAACCCGATGTTGATGCTCGATCATCAAGACTCCCAGCAAAGTCGGCATCAGAATATCCACCAAGTACAAAATTTTTAGTCTTTGTGTAAAGAAGACCAAAATCTTTTGTTCCTTGGATATATCGAAGAACTCTTTTGGCTGCATTCTAGTGGCTGTCTCGTGGTTCCTGCATAAAACGTGAAAGAATACTGACTGCATAAGATAGATCAGGACGAGTATTTGTCAAATAAATCAAGCTGCCAATCAACTGTCTGTAAGTTGTACTGTCCACCTTTCCCCCCCTTCAAATTTTGAAAGTTTCAAGTTTTGCTCCATGGGGGTGAGAACGGGCTTGCAATCTTGCATGCCAAATCGCTGAAGAACCTCTGCGGCATACTTACTCTAAGAAATGAAAATATGATGTGGACGTTGGAAGACTTCAACTCCAAGATAGTAGTGAAGTAATCCCAAATCTGTCATCTTAAAACCTGCATGTAACTCCTTTTTTACCTGTGCAATATGATCATCATGATTGCCAGTGATGATCAAATCATCTACATACATAACAAGAATTACCAGATATTTGCCCTGTTGTCGCACATACAAAGTATCATCAGATTCACTTCGTTGAAAACCAACTTTCTTAAGGTAATCATCCATCTTTGCATACCAGGCTCGGGGAGCTTGTTTTAACCCATATAAAGCCTTGATCAAAACCTGGTGGTTGGGTCATATACACTTCCTCCTGTAAATCCCCATTGAGAAAAGCACTTTTCACATCCATTTGATGAACTTTCCATCCTTTTTGAGCGGCCAATGCAAGTGTTAATCGGATGGTGTTCCATTTAGCTGTTGGAGCAAAGGTTTCTTCATAATCAATGCCTTCCTGCTGCGCAAAACCCTTTGCGACAAGTCGTGCTTTATACTTTTCAAGTTCACCCTTCTGATTATACTTAATTCTGTAAACCCATTTGCATCCTATGGGTTTAACATTTACTGGACAATCAACAAGTTTCCAAGTGTTGTTATTAATTACTGCTTGATATTCTTCAACCATATCCTGTTGCCATTCTTTATGTTTTACTGCCCCTTTGTATGTGGAAGGTTCAGTAAAATCATTTGCTATCAAGGCAAAATTGCCTTCACTTCTATGTGTCCTTCTGGTGCTAGTTTTATTCTGTTCATCAGGCTTTACATCTTTCAAAAGTTGAACTGCCCATTTCGGAAGTTGGTGCTCACTTGTTTGTGCTTCTGTAAAGTCCCCATCATTGTAAAGAGGATTAATATAAATTGATGTACGTCGTTCAGGTGAAGAATGTGGAGACTCACTGTCTGAAGAACTGCTGCTGCTTGGAGATGCGGATGAACTGCTAGAAGACCCAGATGATGTTGTTGATGTAGATGGACTGGATGACTCATCTTCAGAGGAAGGAAAATCAAGTTCATACCAATTTGGTGATGTTGGTTGACTTTGCATTTTTCCATTTCTTTTACTTCCCTTAGTTTCTAATTTGTGAAGAAGATTTTCAATATCTTCAACACTCTTACTCTCTGTTTCATAAAAAATGACGTCCCTGCTCACAATGAATTTTCTATTGGTCAAAAGACGATACCCTTTCTTCTCGTCAGAATAGCCAATCATTGTGCATTTTAAACTTCTTGAGTAAAGCTTAGTTCGTTTTTCTTTCGGAACTAAGGCATAACACATTGACCCAAAAACTCTAAGATGTTTAACTCGCGGTTTGAAACCAAACCAAGCTTCATAAGGTGTGATTCCGTCTAAAGAAGCAGTTGGAGATCTGTTTCTTAAGTAGACAGCTGTATGAATTGCTTCCGCCCAATATGTTGGACTTAACCTCTTGAAGGTTAGCATAGATCTCGCCATTCCTAACAAAGTGCGATTCATTCTTTCGACTACTCCATTTTGCTGTGGAGTGTAAACATTAGTGAGATGTCGTCTTCTGCCATTTTCACTGCAATAAGTTTTGAATTCATTTGAAGTGAATTCTCCCCCATTATCCGTCCTAAGAGTACCTATCTTTTCTTTGACTTCATTTTCAACAAGTTGGTGAAAAATTTTAAACTTATCAAATGCTTCTGACTTGTTCTTCAAGAAGTAAACCCAAGTCATTCTGCTGAAATCATCAATGAATAGTAAGAAATATTTGCAACCACCAAATGAAGTTTGTAGTGGACCACAAACATCACTGTGAACTAGTTGTAGCCGCCTGTTTGCACGCCATGGACTTGTTGGAAAACTTTCTCGATTTTGTTTGCCATAAATGCAAGCTTCACATTTTACATTTTCCCTTTTGAATGTTGGAAGTCCTTTAACCATTCCTTGTTTCTGCAATTGAGAAAGACTCTCAAAATTCAAATGTCCAAATCTTACATGCCATAGTCTTATAGGTGAAAAACCTGTAGTCACTGCCCCTGCAAAATCAGAATGCCTTGGAATAACTGTCCCTTTCATCCGTAACAGTTTTCCATCTTCATAACCTGTCATAACTGTTTTCAAGTTCTGTTTCACTGAATTAATCTACACTAAACCATCTTCCATAATCACCTGATGTCCTGCTTGTCGAATCGTGACTAAAGAGAGCAAAGTTTTCTTGAAACTGGGTACATACCATACATTGGAAATCATTTTTACTCCAATGTCAGGGAGAAAAACTTTTACTACTCCTTTTCCATAAGGAGTATGTTTTGTATCATCAGCAAGAAAAATTGAATTAAGTTGGCATTCTTGAAAATTCCAGAAAAAATCACATCGACAAGTCATGTGCTGAGTTGCCTCGGAATCCAAGATCCAGGCATCTTCATAGTCACTTCTAAGATGAGATGAAATTTGTGATGCTGGTGAGGAAGTAAAAACATATTCTGAGTTATCTTCATCTTGATCATTTGCAAATTGCGCTGAATGCTGCTGAAACTTGGGAATTTTATTAAGTGATGTTCGACAATCTTCAGCATAATGGCCAACTTTGTTACATCGTCGACACACAATTTGACTTAAATCTCTTCCTCTTCCTGAAGATTGTCCTCTGCCTCTGCTTTGACCTCTATTTTGAGATTGTCCTCTACCTTGACTATTATATCCTTGTCCTTGAAAATTGCCTCTTCCTTGGTTGTTTCCTCTACCTTGAAAATTATTTCTTCCTCCTCTGTTAAAATTGTTGCCTCTGCTTTGGCTTCGACCTCGATTATGTGCTGCTTGATTCTGATTCCATCTGCCTCTTCCTCGAGAACTATCTGCTGATGACTTACTAGTGCTGGCCTCTGTGAGAAAAACATCTTCACCAACTTTCTTCTTCTTCCCAAAAGTTTTATCATGTTGACTTAACATTTCACAAAGTTCATCAAACTTTAGTTTTTCTAATTTCCCAGTTACTTGTAAAGTCTCTAAAAAATGCGTATAGGAAGAAGGAAGCCCAACAATTACAATTGTGACCATAAAGCTATCATCAATTGCGGGAAAACCAGCATTAATAATTTCTTGCTTAATATTCTTAAGTCTGGAGAGATATTCAAGAATATCACCATCTTCAGTTAATTTTTGTTGCAACAACTTTAATTGTAGATCGACTTTTTTTTATTCTGGTTGAGTATCAAAGAGGTCTTTAAAAGTTTTCAAGGCAGTCCATGCATCTGTGGCATTTTCTATATGTACATACATTTCATCATTTACAGAAGATTTAATAAGAGCTAAGGCTTTAGCATTCTTGATTTCCCATTTTGCCAGTGCATCTGCATCTGTGGGTTTATTCGGCTTAACATCTCCATCACATATTCCCTGCCATAATTCATTGTAAATGAGTGTGCTTTCGATGAGACGATGCCACGTTTTATAAGATTTGGTGCCTTCTAGTTTGTCGGAATCAGAAAACAAATTAATCAACTTAGACATTTTAGCATTGTAGCGTCGCACCAAGAATCAGAACAGAAAGGACAAGATAGTCAACACCACGCAAAAAACACGATCTATCGGGGCTTGGCCTTGACCCTCGAATAGTCGTCAAAACAAGAGACAATTGACTGAGCTTTGCACTTGGCTCTAGTCAATTTCTCAAACTTTTTACAGGGCAACTTTCAAAATTTGACTTTTTACAACGGTGCTTTTGCACAATCAGGTAAATTTTTTTTTACCCCCCCTCAAAGTAAAATTACTTTGAGTGACATTTATCTCCTTCAAAAAAATTACAAAAAAAACTCCTTATTGCCCCAAAAAATTACAATCACCTTATTGCTCCATCAATCATAAATTAAAAAATCACCATATTTCTGCACAATACAATATTACAAATTTAATTCAGCTTCAGCATATTCATGTTCATTTTATTTTCACATCATCATGTGAATTCAATTGAACTGCAGATTCTCTATATCTGGCACAACTGACTAGAGGCAACTACTAAATTTAGTGTATGCCCAAGGGAATCTGCAATCCACATACGATTTCATAAACTATGTGCATGAAAAGTTTGGGTTTCGAACTTTGACAGAAGATACTGCCACAATAATGGCAGCACTATGCGTCATTTCCAACTGTCGATGATTCAATTTTGCTCAACGCGCAGGAGGCTCATTATATCTGCAGCATTATAATAAGCAATATGTCAACGCGCAGAACTCAGCAATACCTCTCGCTTCTTCGGCACCTGAATACCAGCACAAATCACTCCAGAAATGATCATATTAATGAAAATAAACAGTTACACCCATTGCACATACAATCAGAGGTACCAAGCTTTCGCTTTTTCACAACCTAGAGATATGATTATCTATCGTTTCTCCATATTTCGACGAGCGGTGAAGGCACTCCGCTTCTGTTCCAGCGTACCCTCAAGATTATCCGCGGGAGGAAAATCTTCTGTTCCAGCGTACCTTCATTCAGGCTGCTTCAGCGTATCTTTTGTTCCAGCGTACCTTCATTCAGGCTACCTTCATTCATTCAGGCTGCGTACACAAAGACTAAAATCTTTTGTTCCAGCGTACCTTCATTCAGGCTGCTTGATTGTATCTTGTGGGCAGTTGGGCTTTCGGCAGGAAAGATGGTGCTCTATTTCAAGGCCACGCCAGAGGCTGGTGATTACACCATCTACATGGGCATTGATAAGTTCGAAAACGAAGAACTCATCAGATACGGTATTCCTGAGGATATCTGGTTTCACGTGGATAAGCTATCCTCAGCACACGTTTATTTGAGAATGCACAAGGGTCAGACAATAGACGCTATTAGTCAACCAGTCTTGGATGATTGTGCACAGCTAGTGAAGGCGAACTCTATTCAAGGAAACAAACTCAATAATGTTGACATTGTGTACACCCCTTGGTCAAATTTAAGAAAGACTTCTTCTATGGATGTTGGGCAAGTTGGCTTCCATAACCCCAAGCTTGTTCGAACTATAAGAGTAGAGAAGCGAATCAATGAAATTGTGAATCGCTTGAACAAAACAAAAGTTGAGCGGAAACCTGATTTGAAAGCTGAGCGAGAAGCTATAAATGCCGCAGAGAGAGCACAAATAAAAGCTCAAGGGAGGGAAAAGAAACAGCGCGAGGAACTCGAGCGCCTTGAGAAGCAGAGGCAATTTTTATAATAAAAAATGAATTTTAGATTTAAAAAAATCTAAAATCAATGATAAAATTTATTTTCCTTTTAAACAAAACTGTACAATTTCCATACCAATGATTTGCTGGCCAACTGAATGGAGTTTTCCAGGACTTTGTTGAGTTGGAATCTCCTCAAATCCACTGCAACATTACTGGAGCTCTGATACCACAATAATGGCAGAAGTGTCCTCAGACACGTAATTTTATTAATCAGAAAAAAAAAAAAAAATTACATAATTGATTTTGCAAGAGTTTACACCCGAACAACCAAACACTCTTGCAATGAGCTATTTATAAGCTCCATGTCCTAACTACCTCTAATTATGGATCACTTATTAAATAACAAGTGTCCATTTACAATAAATGCTATTCAAACCAACTAGCTAACTAATCTCCTATAATAGAGCCTAAGATACGACACATTTGGAGAGTCATATCTAGTTACAACAATATGCTAATTCTAAAAGTCTCCATTAAATAATTAAACATTCTAGAATAATAACTATTAATTTAATATCTTAAATTAATAATTATTTTATTCTAATTTTATAACCTATGATAAAATTTGTATTTTTGGATCATCTAACATCTTTGTCACTTCAAGATCGCTCATCTAGGGATACTTTGGGCTATCAACACGCTGCCCTCCACAAAAACAGTGATGCCCAATCCTCCACTGTGGGATCTGCTCCTAGTTAAAGTCTCCAACTACCCAAGTCAACCTCAACACATGGCACTCACGGGCTGCATATGTCCTCACAATAGGACTGATCCACTAGCATTCAATTCAACACAATATCAACACCAACATACCTCAAATCTCGTTCATTATTGTTGTAGTTTAGGTTGCCTGGTTAGGGCATGACTTATGTCCATGTCATCCCTCTTCAACACCTCTTCTCTTCCTCCTAACAGCTGCGAATTAGCTTCAATTACCCATGTCCCTTCTTGCTACTGTCTAGGGTCAATTTACAACCCTAAATCTCCCTTACAGCACCCTGTTCTAGGGTCATTAGGCTTGCGGCCTACTTCAATTTGTTGTCTAGGTTGCGGCCTAAATGACAGAGGTAATAACCCTCATAAACCACACCAAAAATCACTTGAAACACACCCAGATCATGCGTTTTCCTTCTATCATCAATTCAGACCTATTACAAGAAATCTTGCCCATGCTTCAAGCCCAAAACAGACCCTTAGTGTTGTGGCTCTCCTCCTATAAATCCTTGACCTAGTTGCAAATGTATCTCACCCCAAACAGACCCTAACATCAACGTCCTCCTTCTTCTATCACTCAGTTGCCTCAAAGGTTGATCTACTATGAAAATATGCACATTGGATGAGATCCTCACACACATATACACATAATAGGGCTCCACGAATTAGATGAAGAGACATGTCTTTTGGACAAAGCCTACATGACTTAAATGTCCATAAATTAATTGTCAACTTCAAAAATTCATAACTTCATTTCTAGAGCTCCGATTTGAGTGATCTTTGGAGTTTTGGAATCAACACGCCAAGCTCTATCACCTCAAATTTTCTCAGGCTCAAATTCATTATGATTTTGACCCAAATCTTGATGGGTGCAAAACCTCAACCTTGGGTTCCAAGCCCACAAGTGACCCTTGTGGTGCTTTGCCCTCCAAACCCTAAACCCTAGGGCTTAGAGTACCTCCCAAGCTACACAAATCAACAGAATGAAGAAATGGGCAGACAAGGATAGGAGGGATGCACACTTCGATGTTGGAGATATGGTTCTTTTTAGGATCACCAGAGATTAGTTTCTACCATTGAAAGGGGCTGCATGATCTTTGACGAGGAAGTATGAAGGGCCATTCCGGGTGAAGAAGCGAGTTGGTGAGGTTTCTTATGAGTTGGAGCTACCAAACCACATGCATTCCAAACATCCTATGTTCCATATTAGTCAACTCAAGAGATGTATACTTGATGCATATCATCCTGAGAGAGCAACACCACCAAGAGGGTCATCCTAGTTCGACAGATGTGCCACCTCTCTCTATCCCTTCTACTTCTGAAAATATTTCTTCTTCATATGATGACAATAAGGATGAAAATCCTCCCCCACCTTCTCGGGATCCTCCTTCAGCTCCTCAACTTCCAAAATGGGTCTGCGTTACTCGGGATGCAGCGAGTGCTCTTGCAGGTGATCCTACAAATCAACGTTGCACACATTCTCAGTTTGATAGAGCCTCTTCTTTACTGGATCAAGCTTCAGCGAATTATGATCCTGACACCTTTGCAAAAGCTTCAGGCCATCTAGATTGGGACACAGATATGAATGAAGAATATCGTTCAGTATTGGCAAATGATACATGGGGCCTTGTTCCTCTTCCAAAGGGACGAAAATTTGTTAGATGCAAATGGGTTTACAGAACCAAGTTTGGACCAGATGGAAAAGTTGATAAGCATAAAGCTCGTCTTGTTGCTACTGAAACCTTCTCCCCTGTTGCCAAAATGAACTTTATCCGCCTTTTCTTTCCCTTTCCGCCTCTTTCAAATGGGAAGTCCATCAGATGGATGTTAAATCCACCTTCTTGCATGGGGACTTGCATGAAGAAATCTATATGGAAAAACCTCCTGGCTTTATACAAACAGACTCTAGCCATGTATGGCGGCTTAAGAAATCCCTTTATGGTCTCAAGCAAGCCCCCCAGGCTTGGTTTGCAAAAATGGATAGCTTTCTTTTAGATACTGGCTTTTCTACATGTCATTTTGACAATACTGTCTACACCAAGAAAGTGGGTAAGTCTCTTATCATTCTTGTTCTTTATGTTGACGATCTTATCCTTACTAGTAGTGATCCCAACCTTATAAACCATGTGAAGTCCAGCCTTAAAAATAAGTTTGAAATGATGGTCTTAGGACACTTGCATTATTCTCTTGGTCTTCAAGTCTTGCAATCCAAAAAAGGTTTTTCCCTTTCCCAGTCCAAATATGCCTGTTGTTGAGCCCCAAACTTGCATCTTTCCTATACACCTTTCTAGACTTTTCCATTTACCTGGACCTCCTAAGCTATCAACATCATTGCATATTGAGTTTAAAAGAGCACATAAAGTGGTTTCCTAACTATGTTTTGTGTCTGCTGTTTAAATTAGATTTTTGCTCATTGAGCTGTGGAATCTTGTCACTTTCGCAACCTTTTTGTTAAAGTCTATATTGCATGTGTCTTCAAGCAAATCGAGCCACATGGGCAAGTTGGAAATGACGTGGACATGGACCGAGTCCTATTGGCTCAGTCGAATTCATCAAAGAAGGCCGTGGTCAAAGGTGGTCAAGCGGTGGTCAAATATAAGAGTCCTACAGCAACAGGACTCTGTTTTTCAACACGTGAAGACTTGCGTGGCCGTTCCTAGATCTCTGGGGACATATCAACACCTGTGGACTGCTCCATAAGGCGAATCCAACAGCCACCCTCAATAGATTTAATCATCACGGCAGCCATGATGCTAGATCCCTGGACGTTGTTGTTCACGTGTCCTCTATCAGCGCAGTTTTTAGGAAATTAGTTATGTAGTCTCCTGTTATAAATAATGCATTTCCATACACATAATAGTTAGTTTTTGTAATGTAATTTTGCTGTTAAGAAAGCCCATTGTGCCGTGACACTGTTTCGTTGTTATGACTGCGTTTTGAATATATGAGAAGACTCTGTTTATAAGCACAATTCGTGGTTGATAGCTGTTGCCCGAGGTTGTGTAGAGGGCCCCTGCACACGCCGAGGTTTTGTTTATTTGCTGTATAGTTTCACATTGTGTTTCTTACGTTCATTATGCCATAATTATTCACTTGTATATATTGCATTTCTTATGGTGCTAACATTTTATTTTTGTCCATAATTTTACATGCTTTACATTGCTGTTAACGCTGATCAGTGTATTTGTTCCAGATTACAGTAGGTAGCCCAGGCATTTGCATATAGTTTCCACAATGACTAATGACATGGAATCAGTCTTATCTTTCTGCTGATTTATTTTTCTTAGTTTTTAATTCCAGCATTGTTTTGTTTATTTCAGTTCTGTTCATTGGCTTTATTAGTTAGATTAGATATTAAATTACTCATATCATTGTCAGTTACCTCCGAAAGCCATAGCGAAACTAATGGTGAGGGATTGAAGTATGAGTGTGTAATTTGATATTAGTTTATTTTTCTGCAAATTAGATATTAAATTGCTCATGTCATTATCAGTTACCTCCGAAAGCCATAGCGAGACTAATGGTGAGGGATTGAAGTATGAGTGTGTAATTTGATATTAGTTTATTTTTCTGCAAATTAGATATTAAATTGCTCATGTCATTATCAGTTACCTCCGAAAGCCATAGCGAGACTAATGGTGAGGGATTGAAGTATGAGTGTGTAATTTGATATTAGTTTATTTTTCTACAAATTAGATATCAGATTGCTCAAGTTGTTTATGATTACCTCCGAAAGCCATAGCGAGACTAATGGTGAGGGGTCAGAATATGAGTTGATGTAATTTGATTTTTGCTTTAATTTGCTTACAATTTTTGGATTTCTTTGAGTACAGTTTCTTTTGTATTTAGACAGCATCAAGGATAATGGTTTCATGATCAATAGTTCATTGTTTGTTTAATTAGAATAGTGGCACTTTTGAATTAGTTTCTCTTACATAATAAGCTAGCTCTTGCAATGGGGGAAGAACCAGGACTAAAGTAATTTAGGGGAAAAATGGCTATGAAACCGCGCTCCGCAGAAGACCGCAACGGTTTCGGTTGAAGACATCTCAGCACGGCCGCAGGACCACAGGGAACGGTAGTTCTGTCGGGCGTTAAGGGCTTTTTTGGAACAGGCGACAGCACGACGGCGACGGGAGCAGTTATGAACTCGGACGGCATGGAGGACTTTCCGGTAACGGACCTCGTGGACTATTCCGAGGATCCGCTATCTGGACAGTCAGTGTTCACCGAACCCATTTTCACATCTTCGGTTTTCGCATCTAATCCTGCAAATGACCTTCTGACTAGGGTTAACCTGACGTCTATTGCCTCGCCGGAACGGGATCTCGAGGCTCCGCCGTTATCTCCCGGGACCGCCATCTTGCTCGCATCTTCATACCCCGAGGCTCTGACTCTCGAAGATATCCCTCCCACACCGATTGTTTTACCTTCCTCGCTCTCGGAACCTTGGGTTCATGTGCCCCCGCAGTCGAACCCGGCTACCCCCTCCGCGTCAAAAGGGCCCAAGCCCTCAGGATGTTTCGATACTCCCGTGGTAAATTCATGTGCTCCAGGGCCTTCCTCGGCGGGCAATACAAACCCTCTTTCAGATCATCCATCCGCCCCGAGAACAAAGAAGCAGAAGGCAAGATGCGTTAGGGCTATCAGGAAGGAAACCACAGTCACTTTCGGGAATTCGACAAGTTTCGAGGAAACTATGGCGCTCGCTTGCACCGTCTTGGTGGGTCACGTGCGAGGACGCACATTCTCGGCGGACCGCTTGCTTCGATGGGTTAAGGAAATCTGGGGCTCCCTTCTCCCACAGCTCCCTGAGGTTGAGGTACTCCCCCGGGGATGGTTCACCCTCCAATTCGCTAAGGAAGATCATACGAACATTGTTCTTGAGAACTATTGGCACATTGAGACAGCTCCCGTACTTTTGAAGCGATGGACCCCTTTATTTGATCTTGAAAGGGAGCAGATCGCTGCTGGACCTCTGTGGGTAAGGTTACCTGGACTCCCCCGGCAATATTGGAATGAGGAGGCCTTCATCAACATTGGAAACGCTCTGGGGACATACTTGGATCACGATCGCTCTTATGTAGATACTCGGAGAAGAACCATGGCGCGCATCCTGGTACATCTTGACACCAGGGAAGGATTAGAGGAGGACATCACCCTGCAATGGGGAAGGCACAAGCGCATTCAGATACTGGATTATGAGGGTGTTCCATTTCGGTGCAACCGGTGTCACCAGGTAGGGCATCTCTATAAGGATTGCCCTCTCAATAAACGCGAGAACAACCCTCCTAAATATACTCCTATTTTTCCTCGAAGAACTGCGCCTCAGATCTCCCCGCCTCAGATGGTTACATCAACTCCACTTGGAGCGCTTCATCATCCTCCGTCTACTACTGAGGGCACATCCACTCCTCCCATGACAAGAACAAGGGTAGCAGCTGCAGCAATTCAGAAATCGGGTACTGATCTATCTCCTTCATCTCTTACTCTTTCCCTATCATCTGATTGCATTAATTCTATCTCTGTATCAAAGGCTCAGTGCTCTATCCCGCCGCCCCCTCCTACTACTGCTACAATCCCTCCTTCCCTTACCCTTGATCATTCCTCGTCCCCATCTCGCCCTATAGTGCCTCTCCCTGAATCAAAACCGCCTCACCATTATTCTCTCAGGCCTCGACCCTCTCAATCTGTCTCTGATGGTATCTCGGGGCTGAGCATTATTCCCCCTGATCCTGGACACACCTCATCCAGGGGACGAAAATCAAATTTGAACAAAGCCATTCGGCGTGCTGGGGCTGAAGTTGCTTCGGGACGTCAATCCACCATTGTCGGGGCCCTTAGAGCTACAAACCCCCTACAGCGGGGTCCCCCATGAAGTGCCTATCCTTTAACTGCAGGGGTTTAGCTAGCTCCCCCAAAAAACTAGCCCTAAAACGACTTTTTCAGGTCGAATTACCAGACATCATTTTCCTTCAAGAGACTTTGGGTTCTGCAGAATCTATATCTCTTGCCCTAAAATCGATTGCGCCAAAGTGGCAGTACTTTGGGCTGGATGCTATGGGTCGTTCGGGGGGAATGGCCATTGGACTCAATCCTTACTCCATCAGACTGGACTCTTCATGGGGAGGGCCAGGATATTTGGGTGCTGACATTTTTTCCAAAGACCTTGGGCTGCCTCTGCGTATCATCAACATCTATGGACCCTGTCAGCAGAGAGAAGGATTTTGGCGCACCCTCCTTGATCGATCATTGATGCAAGAGGAAAACCTGATCATTGGAGGAGACCTAAATTTCTCCTTGGGATATGGTGAATCATGGGGCTCATCAGCACAAGCAGACCCCATATCAGACTTCATGAGGAACCTGCTCGATCAACATGATCTCATCGACATCCCCATGAATCACCCACTTCCCACATGGAGAAATCGAAGGATCGGGCCAGCAGCTTTGGCTCGTAGACTTGATCGTTTTTTGATCAAAGGACCGCTGCTTCGCCATCTCCATCATTATAAGCAGTGGGTGAGTACTGGGGGAATTTCGGATCACTCTCCCATCCTGATGGAAATTATGGGTCCTCACCCTAAACCAAAAGCCCCTTTCAAATTCAACCATCTATGGTTGCGGGACCCTGGTTTCTCTAAACTGGTCACGGACTTTTGGGCAGCACACCCTATTAGCAGGGAACCCTCTTTGGCTAGGGGTTTTGTCAAAAATCTGACGGAACTTAAACATATTGTGATTGAATGGGCAAAGATGAAAAAAGCCAAGGAAGATGAACTGCTCATCTCGATAGAAGCAGACATACACGCTCTGCTGGATGAACAAAACCTGGGCTTTATCTCTGTGGAAAGCAAACACAGGCTGGTCGAACTAGAGAAGCAGAAGCACAGTATACTCAAGCTCAGAGAGGAATCGGTCAGGTTGAGAAGTAGAGCTACTTGGCTCAAGGCAGGGGATGAAAACTCCAGATTTTTTCATAATTTTGCAAATGGGAGGCGAGTGGCAAATACCATTTGGAACCTACCCTATCCTGATGGGGGTCAGGCAGACTCCTTCAACAAGCTCTCCAGTCTAGGCACTTCCTATTTCAAGGGTATCTTCAAATGCCCTGAGGGAACCAACCTTGCTGAGATCATCCGCGTAGCATCCCATTTCCCGAGGTTTGTTAACAATGAAGACTTGGAGGATCTTAATGCACCGGTCACCATGAATGAATTGGAGAACACCATAAAATGGTTTCAGAAGGAAAAGAGTCCTGGCCCCGATGGATGGACCATTGAATTCTATCTGGCCTTTTATGACATCATTGGAGAAGACATCTTGAAGGTGGTGGAAGAGAGCAGAACCTCTGGTCAGATCTATCATGCTATTAATACCACCTTCATTGCTCTCATCCCTAAATCAGACTCTCCATCATCCTTTGCTGATTTTCGTCCCATTTCGCTTTGCAATGTTCTCTATAAGATCATATCCAAGATCATTGCAAATAGGATCAGACCCATTTTATCCAAACACATCGCTCCACAGCAATTCGCTTTCTTGGAAAACAGGCAGATTCATGAAGCCATTGGCTCTGCACAGGAAGCCATTCACTCTATTTGGACTAAGCACCTCAAGAGCATTCTTCTCAAAATTGATCTCTCTAAGGCTTTTGATAGAGTCAGCTGGCTTTATATCAAGATGATTCTCATCCATCTGGGCTTCCCGCATCAGCTTATCACTTGGATTATGGCATGCATTACTTCACCAACTTATAGTATTCTGATTAACGGCGCTGCATCCCATTTCTTCCACTCAGAGAGGGGACTCCGTCAGGGATGCCCCCTTTCCCCCCTCTTGTTCCTATTGGTAACAGAAGCGCTCAGTCGACTCATCATTTCTGCAAAAAGGGAGGGAACTATCCGAGGCTTAAAGATCTCAGAAGCATGTTTTCTAACACACCTTCTGTTCGTGGACGATGTCCTTATTCTCCTTGATGGAAGTATCCGGGACACCTCATCCTTCAACAGAATCCTTAAACTATTTTCTCATGCCACGAGAATGGTGGTAAATCAGGAGAAGTCCTCCATCACTTTGGTAGGTACTTCTGTAGCTGAATCATATTCGGCTATGCAGGCTTTTCCATTTATCACTCAGCCTCTGGATCGAGGTCTTAAATACCTTGGATATTGGCTAAAGCCTACAAATCAAAAAATTGCTGACTGGGTGTGGCTTGTCACCAAGATTGAAAAGAAAATATCATGTTGGTACTTCAGATACCTCTCCAGAGCGGGAAGGTTAACTCTGATCAAATCAGTGCTGGAAGCGACCCCTGTATTTTGGATGGCATTAGCATGGATCCCCCGGAACATCCTCTCAAAGATTCAGAGACTATGCAACAGATACTTGTGGGCTGGAAAGGAAGAGAAGCGCACCTTTGCTTGGATCTCCTGGAGCAAGATTGCTCTCCCCAAGAAATGGGGGGGATGGGGATTAAAGGACCTGGCATCCTTTGCAAAAGCTCTTGCTGCAAAGATGGGTTGGGCGCTGCTGACTTCCCACAGTCTATGGACTGACATAGCATACCATAAGTACATCTGGCCTCTCGACATCATCGAATGGGCTAGACTTCCAAACTGGAATAGAACGAGCATCTCTTCCATATGGAAAGCCCTCCTACACTCCCTCCCCCTTCTCAGAAGCAATATCGTGTGGCGCATCAGAAGTGGAAACAGAGCTCGCATAGGTATGGACCCATGGAGTGGATGCGGAGGTAGACACAGGCTTCCACCAGATCTGATTGCCCTCCTAAACTCCCGTGGCATCAGGGTGCTTGCACAGATTGCTGATCCTGAGGGCTCTGACATACTACACCAGGCTTGGAAATCTGGCACTCAATTAGATATCCCGATCAGATGGCACGAACCCTGGAAAGAATATTGCGATGCCCTCTCTGAATCCCATATCAGAATTGTGGAAGGGCCGGATGAACTCATCTGGCAGATTGCTGACAGTGGGATATACTCTCCTCGTGAAGGATATAAACTCATCATTAACCACAGAAAGCCGGAAGTGCTAGACAGATGGTGGCACCAGATATGGAAGTTAACTGCATCGCCCAAATCCAAATTATTTTCTTGGCGTGTCCTCCGCAATCGCATTCCCACTGATGAATACCTCAAGCGTAGAGCAGTATCGGGACCCTCGCGTTGTGTGCTGTGCAAAGCAGACACAGAGACCACTGAACACTTATTCTTAAGATGCCCCATTGTTATACAAATATGGCATAATATCAAATTTCACATACAGTATTCGGGAGACTGGTCTGGTACAGACCTTATCAGCGCTTGGATAGATTGGGGGAACAAACACAGTGGCTCGAAAATTGTAAACCTCCCTATCATTGTTAACTGGTCTATTTGGAAATCCAGAAATAGAATGATATTTGATGGATGGGAGGCTAGGTGGCCACTCGTTGAAGCTGGCATCATCACAGCATACAACGAATTACCAAATCCTCCTCCCACAAAACAGCGACGGCCGACCCCTCCTCCCAATATCGACATGGGCTTGCCATGGGCTTATTTCGACGGGGCTGCAAACGAACATGGCTGCGGAGGGGGTATCATTTTACACATATCCTCGAGGCACTTCTTTCATATCAAAGTAGGATTGGGGGCTGGCACAAACAATTATTCTGAGCTCATTTCTCTCCGACATCTGTTACATTTTGCACTCAGTCACCAATGCACCAGCATCAACATATTTGGCGATTCTCAGATTGTTACAAACTGGGTCAATAGAGATACCACATGTCACTCACACACTCTAAATGTATTGCTTGATGAAGTATTTATACTAAAGGATGCTTTTAACTTTTTTCACATCTCTCATATATACAGAGAACATAACCAGACTGCTGACAAGCTTTCCAAGGAGGCCGCGGTGATGGAGAATGGGTTATGGGAAATCACTGAATTTTTGGATCAGTAGGAGCAGAAATACTACCATCGGCCATATATAGACCCGACATATCCTACTGCGGGTCAACAGGCGACATAACATAACAGTTTTATGAGGATTTGACTGCACAACATGATAAAATTTGAAATAGATTGAGGATTGCCAAAAATGGCACCAATTTTTGCACAATTTTTGAAAATGTAACAGACAGATATACAACACAGACATGCAAATTTTTTGTGAAAATGTACAGAACAGTTGGCATATGCTTCAAAGCATCTACATATGTAATCTTTCATATTTATAATGAAATATTACGGATTTTTCCAGTGGAAAAAAAAAAAAAAAGAATAGTGGCACTTTTTCATTCTCTTTTAGGAATTAATTTTATCATTGCATGTTTTAAAACCTTTTTGAAAAGTTTGAAGTTTTGGAAATCATTTTAAAGGACATCATTGCCTTGAACATTTAGATCCATACTTGTCTTTTAGAATTTCCATCTCACATTAGGAAATCAACGAAGATAACCCCAAAAACAAAATAAAAACCAAAAACGACAAAAAGTAAGAAATATGTTATCTTGCACATATAGTGCGTCGCACTTCAACAGATTACGACCCCTGGATTGACAATTAATATAGCAATTTAGGACACTCTAAATTGACCAAACACTTTGGCGCCGTTGCCGGGTAAGTGTAACTAGGTAGCCAATTTCTTAAAAAAAAAAGAAGGAAAATTTAAAGAAGGGAAAATTGATAAGTTCTCAAAGTATGCTCTCCTCTTGCACCTAATGTGATCTGGAGGATCAGAAAAGAGAGTTATTGGTTTAATAATTTCTTGAGTATGCTTTCTTCTTGTACCTAGTGTGATCTGGAAGATCAGAAAGAGAATTATTAGCCTGACTTGAAGAAAAAATAAAAATGACATGCATAGAGCAAGAGATTCTAGGGGAAGGTTTATAGCTAGGGCCAAGAGTTCGATTTTCACAACTCTATCTACTTCAAGGCATAGACAAGATACACCTCCATCATCTCCAACTCACACTCCCAGCCTTAGGGTTCCTGGAATTCAAGGGGCAGCAGCTGAATTAGGAGACTCTCCCACACTATCCATCAAATCTAACTTAGGGAAAGAACCTTTCTTCACTTCTATCGGGGAACATATTGTAATCAAGGAAGTAGAATCACCTGAAGAAGAAGAGGGAGAAATTCCTCTTCATTCGCCATTAATAGAAGAACCAGAGGATTCTGAAATCTCTCAGGAAACTATCATGATAGAGGAAGTAGTAAACGGATTTGGAGGAGGAGGTAGAGGTAGAGGTAGAGGAGGAGGAAACAATGGAGGAGGTAGAGGTAACAATGGGGGAAATAGGGATGGAGATAACTCGTTTGGATTTCCTATAGTTGATGAGGAATCTCGTACAACAATGAAAAACATCTCACCATCTGTCCTCCCAAACTTTTATGGGTTGCGAAGTGAGGATCCTGAAACATTTCTATTTGAGTTTGAAGTCGTGTGCCGAACTTATGACTATATGGAAGACTCTCAAAAACTCAAATTGTTTCCTTCAACATTGAAGGGAGCTGCTTTGAAATGGTTCATGGGATTAGTCACTCAATCTATTAGGACTTGGAATGACATGAAACAAACATTTCTGTATAGATACCTGGACTATTGCATGCCCACCAATCATAAGGATGAGGTATTCAAAATGGTGCAAAAAGAAGATGAAAACTTGGAGGATTTACTTGAAAGATTTCAATACAATTTGAAAAGAGCAAAAATGAGTAACTTAGATGAGGAGACCTTGAAAGCCCTTCTATTAAAAGCCATTAGAGATGAATGGATAGATATTTTAAACTTGATGGGAAAGGGATATATTTCTCAACTTCCACTTCATGACATAGCAGAACTATGTGTCCATCTCTCAAGGGGAAAATCTAAAACTGGAAAAGGGCCTAGAGATCCTTCTCTTATTAGAGCAAACAAATCTGCAACTGGATCAGTAAGTAGGGCAGAGATTGGCAATATGCTTGATGAGTTCAAAATCGATATTTTATGGAGCCTTAGTGAACAACTAGACACCCTTAAAATACAAAACAAACAGAAAGCAGAAGCTGAAGCTTTGGCCATCTTTTGTCCAAAATGTAGGAAGAAACATGCTCTAAGGGAATGCCCCTTGGATGCAAAAGTTGTAGAAACATGCATGATTTGCTCGGAAATCCATGAGACCAAGGATTGTCCTTCAATTCGTGGGTTCAAAGCTGTCTTTCAAGAAGATCCAAATTCAGTAGAATCTCTCTGTTTTGTTTCAAGGAGACCTTGGCAGGGGCAACAAAATCAAGGGTTTAATAACCCTATGAACTTTCAACCCCCACCAAATTGGAATCCTTGGCAACAACCTTGGTCCCAACCTCAAAATCCATATCAATCATGGGTACAAGGTATGCAAAATCCTTATGGGAGATTTGCTCAATTTTATCAATATCCTCCATCTTTTCAAAATCAACAAGCTCCACAACTTCCAAATCAAAACCCACAACTTTCATTGCCATTTCCACAACCACAACAACCTTCTCAACAAAACCCAAATTCTCAACTCTTGCTTCCATTCCAACAAAAGACAAATCAACTACCATCCCAACCATTGCCAAATCCCAATAATAAAAATCCTCAGAATGCTTACATGGTAGAAGGACAACAATTTCCTACCTATATGATTGTTCCTCTCAATGATGTACAACTCAAATCCGGTAGAGTTTTAGAAAAGCCTTCTATAGATGCTCAAAAGCAAAGTATTTCTGAGGAAGATTCTCTTAAAGCCAATAAAGGTTCTGAAGCATCTCTTCAAAACCCAAACACTCAAAAAGAAAAAGAAAAAGAGTCAACCCCCACAACTCCTATAGTTGAGCAACCTGCATCTTCATCCACACCTCCTTTCCCTGAAAGATTACAAATTGACAAAGGGGTGGAAAAACAAATCTTGTTGCCTGAATATGTTTTCCTAGATGAATTAAAGAATGTCTGTATCAAGATTCCCTTGCTACAATCCATTAGAGAGATTCCTATTCTAGCAAAAACAATAAAGGAGTTGAGTCTCAAAAGACCAGGAAGGAAACCAAGAGATACAAGAAGAATCCACCTGGTAGGAAAAATTGCAGATATCATGATGGGAAAAATTACCATGCAGAAATATGTAGATCTCGGTAGTCCAATTGTCAAGACACATATAAATGGGGTAGAAATTCCAAATACTTTGATTGACTTAGGGGCTGCTATCAACATTATGAGTAGACAGACTATGGAACAGCTAAAACTTCCTAATCTTGTTTTTACACCTACCCTACTGCAACTTGCAGATAGATCAATAATCAAACCAGATGGTGTATTAGAAGATATTTCAGTCTCCTTAGATTCTTGGGAATATCTAGTAGATTTCATCATTTTGACTCCCAAGAGTAATTTAGGAGGGCATCCACTCATCTTAGGAATACCTTGGCTAGCCACAGCTGATGCTTTCATTAGTTGTAGATCTGGAGATATGTACATTTCTGATGGTAATTCGAAAAAGAAGTTCAATTTGTATCCTCTAGAAAAAGAAATTACAAAAGTAGGAGATAATGAATGGGTCGATGATGAAGACACTATACAACCTGTCTTTACCATTTCTGAAATTAGTGAAGATAGTCAAATTTTGAACACATTAGAAAATTTTGAAACATCTTCAGAATATGACTACACACAATTTCAGTTAGATTCTGACATTGAGTATCTATCATCTAGACAAATGTCTCTTTACTCTATGGAAGAGTTTGGTAGTTCCTCCATTGAGATTTTTCTAGGTAAAACATTGAATATCAATAAAAATTTGGAAAAGTCACAACAGGAAGAGCTAACCAAAATCTTGCAAAAACATTCTACTGCATTTGCATGGGAGTATACTGATATGAAAGGTATTGACCCTAAGACTTGCATTCATCACATCTACATTGAGGAAATAGTAGACCAACCAGCCAACCTCAGAGAAGCATGAATCCAAACCTTAGGGAGATAGTGAAAGAAGAGCTCCAAAAACTACTCAATGTAAACTTCATTTATCCAATTTCAGATAGCTGATGGGTTTCTCCTTTGGTTATAGTACCTAAAAAGAATGGTAAATGGAGAGTATGCATTGATTACAGGGAATTGAATAAAGCAACTTTGAAGGATCACTTTCCTTTGCCCTTTATCGATCAAGTATTAGATACATTAGCAGGCAAAAAGTACTTTTCATTTCTGGATGGTTTTAGTGGCTATAATCAAATTCAGGTAGCACCTGAAGATCAAGATAAGACCACATTTACCTGTCCATGGGGAACTTTTGCTTATCGAGTGCTTCCTTTTGGATTATGTAATGCACCCGCAACATTCCAAAGAGCAGTACTAGGAATCTTTTCTGATCTAATCCATGATTGTGTAGAGGTTTATATGGATGATTTTACAGTTTATGGTAATTCATTTGAAGAGGCATTAGAGAATTTGGAAAAAGTCCTTATAAGATGTAAAGAAACAAACCTTTCATTAAGTCATGAAAAATGCTTTATGATGTTTACTGAAGGTATTGTTTTAGGACATCACATTTCAGGGGATGGGATTAAAGTTGATAGATCAAAAGTTGAAGTCATCTCCAAGTTACCTATTCCAAATTGTCAAAAAGATGTTAGAAGTTTTCTGGGATTTACTGGGTACTATAGAAGATTTATAGAGAACTTCACTAAAATAGCATCTCCACTCTTCAAATTACTTACAAAAGACTGTGAATTCAAATGGGATCCTGATTGCCAATCAGCATTTGAAACTTTGAAAACAAGAATATCTGAAGCACCCATCTTGAGAGGGCCAAATTGAAAACTTCCTTTCCATATTTCTACAGATGATTCAGATAAAGCTCTAGGAGCTGTGTTGGGTCAAAAGGATTTAGTTCCTTATGCCATTTACTATACCAGTAAAAACTTAACTCCCACTGAGTTGAACTATACTGTGACTGAAAAAGAGTTCTTAGCTGTTGTTCATGCAATCAATAAGTTTAGACATTATATAACAGGCTATGAAACTTTTATCCATACTGATCATTTTGCCTAAATCTAGAAATAAGGCCAATAGCAAAGGAAAACAAAAGCATGGTTCGTGGAGGAATGTCATGGAATGGTTATAGAGACTATCATGGAAATCATTGCATATAGTGGATAAGTTACTGACCTTTCCTTTGCTATTGGCCTTATTTCTAGATTTATGCAAAACCCACATGAAAGTCATTGGAAAGCAGCTAAAAGAAAACTTCGTTATGTTCGAGGTACAGTTCAGTTTGGGATTCATTACAGTGCAGAAGAATCTCCTCTATTGGTTGGTTTCACTGATTCCGATTGGGATGGTGACCTTGATGATCAGAATTCTACTACAGGTTATGTCTTCACTCTTGGTTCTGTACTTATTACACGGGCTTTCAAGTAACAAAGTGCCATTTCTCTTTCTTCAGCAGAAGCATAGTATCATGGCATCGTAAAAACTAGTAAGGAAGCCCTGTGGCTTCATTAGATCCTGTCAAAGTTTGGCTTTCGGTAGCAACATCCGACTACACTTTGGTGTGATAATCAAAGTGACATTAAACTATGCAAAGATCTAGTCCAACATTAGCGCAACAAACACATTGAACTACACATGCACTTCGTCAGAAAGCTCATTCATGACCATGTTCTTGAAGTGCAATATTGTTCAACCGATGATCAAGTTGCATATATCTTTACAAAGGCTATCACAAAGGCGAAGTTTACTAAACTTCAATTTATAGTTGGAGTTCAGGAAGTTGTCACTAGTGGGGATAGCCTCTAATGCCTCCTTTCTTATTCTATTGTGTCATATTTGTACATCCTTCAATCATATCCCAAGTTGTTCTTAAGGGGGGATGTTAGGATATTCCAACACATAGGAAATAGTTAAGTATAACTTGGTCTAGTGTAGAGTTAGGTAAAGTGTGTTTCTTTACTTTGTACTTTTGTAACTTACAATCTGAGGGTCACGATATGTTCTAGACATGAAGTGATTTGACGATTCATGCTCTCCTCGATATTACCGACACTTGATTCGTGGCTTAACACCCGATTGGTCCATGATCTCTATTTAAATAGCATGGAGGGTCATTTGTAAAGTGACCATTCATGAGAGAAGCTTATGTAAATTTTCTTTCTTTTATATTTATAAATTGCCTGAAGTGGCTGCGTTGACTCAGGCCGTGGACTACTTCACTCTTTGAGGGTTTTAACCATGTCAAAAATATTGGTGTGTTGATCTATGATCTGTTTGTGAGCGGTGTCCTTTGGTGTTCTATCTGAGTAACTTACCTTGTAAATTCCTACACAATTTGGATCTTAGTATCTTGCAGTAAGCATTTCCTTCTAAGAATAGAGACACAATATTTTGCATGCTTGTTATGACACAGTTTGGATGAGCTGATGTAATGTTGGTGTAAAAGCTTTGTAGTAACTGGAATATTAAGTTGTCACATTCCAAATTTAGCATATTGGTGTCAAAGCTGAAATCTTCCATGAGTTTTAAAATTATGCACCACTTCTGAAAAGTAGGAAGCATGATGTTGTTCAACCCTTGAAGGGCTTCTACTATCAGCTACACTATCTCCTTGATGATATCATTATTGTAAGTCAATAGTGGTGATGTTACAGCTATGATCCCGCTGAGACAAGAAGAAACAATGAGCATGAATTCTTCACAAGGATGCTCCCATGGTTTAGGTTGTATCAATGAAAGCATGGATGGCATGAGAGCCCAACTGAGTTTCTTCCATTCGAGCTGCCCCACCCTAGACAAAAATTTGTCTAATTCTTCTGACTCATGAAGGTCTATGTTTGACTTTGTTTGTTGCAATTCAGATCTAAGTGTGAAGAGCTTAGCCCCTCTTCCATGTCCTTCCTTCACTTCCCATGAGTGCTTCAACTGCAAAATAAGATGGACCCTTTTCGAGAATGGTCTATTGCTCTGACCATCATTTTGGTCTAAGTAAGTATTCATTGTGTAAAAGGCTATATATTCTCACTAGTTCATCAAGAAGTTTCTGGGTGTTTTCAAAGGTATCTTCAAGACAATCCCTCTTATCCCATACCAAACAAGAAAATATGCAGGGATACTAATTCTTCAAGCACGCAAGCAAAAACCGTTATATCTCCAAGAAAAAAATAAATAATACAAATAACTATATTTCAAATACAACTAACGCACTTTCTCCTTCCTCTTCTCTTATTATTATTATTGTTTATTAGGCAACTTTATTATATATATATATATATATATATATATATATATATATATATATATATATATGACTACTATACAACCAAAAACCCTTTTTGTGATATATCGGGACTTCGTGATCTTTCAAATAAATCCAAGATCTTCTCAAGTGATGCCAGCGCTACGCATTACTGCAGTCAGAATTGACAATGGCTTGACTTCTCATGGATCCTCAGCATGAAGAAAATAACCCAGATTTTGACATTCAAGTTGTTCTCGTTCACACTACTTGACTTCCGACGTGTCTAAGCTTCAATCTGGATTGGCTTCAGATCGGCCCTCAGTATTCACGTTCCCTTGAAACTATTGATGTAATCAATGTTGCAAGTTCTCAATAAAACACAATAACATAGACAAACTCCAGATGATCCCACTGTCTGACCCCTATCCCCTTTTATAGGCTTGATGGACTCTCTAGAAACATTATTTTATTGTTTTCCTTCTAAAAATAAAGGCAAATACCATGGGCAGATTCCATCTACTTTGACCATATCAATAAAAAGGAATATTAGAGGCACCCATGACACTTGAATATGATTCGCATGTACGGGCACGCCCGTGTTGTGTGATGCGACAGGCATGTGGATGTAGGGGTGGGCGCACTGTAGCGGCGGGCACCTGCCCGACTCATGAACATCTAGACGTATGACGATCAATTAAAGGCATGCGGTGTAGTGGTCAGTTATAGGAACGCAGTGTAGCAGTCGATTAAAGGCGTGTGGTGTATCTATCAACTAAAGGTGTGCACGATGGAAGAACGATCAAGTCGTATAGGACAATACACACATAGTGGTGGGTAGACGCAGTGAAGGAGGGTGCACAGTGAGGTAGCGAGCGACCACACTTGAATGCATGTAGATCGGCCATTGGAAGCAACGACGAGCTCACCCATTTAGCAGATAGCGAATGGGCGTGTTAACATATGTGTGGTGAGTCAACTCACAGGTCGGCCCGCCCACCAAATGACATGACATTTCATAAAGAACTTGGAAGGGATTCGTATAAGTAAGAGTGAGGTGGTTTGCTCCAAGGACCACCATCTAATCGCAAACACATACGAGTTACATAACTCACAAGGGTCACAGTTCGCAGGGCGAAGGGGGTCGCGGGTAGAGTAACCGAGCACGCAAGTCGCAGGCAGTTCAAGTAGCATCGTGCAAACAGTTGGGTTGTATTGCGGCAGGGCCATGCACCTGCCCAGGCGAGAAGGCCAAGGTTGGATGGAAGTTTATGCTGCATGTAGACTATAACCACTTGTATTTGGGAAAAGTGTTGCACCCGTTTAGGGGCAACCTACCACTTGTAAAATTATTGTAAATTTAATACATAATTAATGGAAAATCACTCTTGAACATTCTTATATATTTTGGGTCTCTTGTTGGCAAATTTGCACTTGTTAATGGCTATGAATT
This sequence comes from Pinus tabuliformis, assembly GCA_031772625.1. Lineage (NCBI taxonomy): Eukaryota > Viridiplantae > Streptophyta > Pinopsida > Pinales > Pinaceae > Pinus > Pinus tabuliformis. Next base: position 24,928,291 of record CM062812.1, read on the forward strand.
CCACACATAACTTAATAAATAAAAGAGAACTGTAATAAATATAACTGTGGTAAGGCATAGTCTGGAAGAAGAAAATACTAAGTGTAATGACTCTTGTTGGTGTCGCACGTCACCCTTGGAGGTGCGACCCAACTAGGGGAGTGACACATGGTGTCACAACCCCACATTGTGACGATTTTAAGTCCACCTGTGAGAGTTTTGTGCTACCGATGAGTTTTCACCTTTCTTGGGTATTCCACCTGGACTATGCCTACTACCAACACTTAGTTTTTATATTTAAGTGTTTTTTCAATTTTATGTGCAGCAAAATTACATTATCTTCAATTCATATTACACCTACTTCAATGTGTGATAATCGTACATAAAACAACAATGTGAAATCATACACAAAATAGTTATAAAGGGGAGGGGGAAACTCCGAACAGTTCGCCCTAAATACTATATCAAACTTCTGCAAATATATTTTTACAAGTATGATATATAAAATTACAATGTACAAGTGTGTGGCAGTTGCTTGGTTGCACCAGTAACTCGTCCACCCATTTATACTAAAGTCGTGTAGCTTGTCATTATTCTAGTGCAACTTCTGCCTGAACAATACGACCTACCAGAAACCCCAAATTTTTTTCCCAGAACAAAATACTAGCTCAGCCCAGTCCTTAGGCTCATAGGGTGAGCCCCATTCTTCCTGTCGCCTTGTACTGTATCTCTTTTTGGCCTTAGTGCAAAATTTTCATTCTGCAATATCTCTCTTGGTCGAATCACTTTGTTTGCTAGTAGCTTGGTCAAATGACCGTCCATCTTATTATAGGCTCCTCACTTATGGTTGAAACCCTTCATCCAATTCGAGCTAACTTGTTAAGTTGTTGAATGTAACAACTCTGGATAAAAATCCATGTAAAAAAATATAAGACCACGGTGATGGGACATGTATTCCATGCTGAATGGTGGGTAAAACATCCTAGTGGGTGTTCATTTAGTTTATTATGGCTAAGGCAATTGGCAAAGACAATGGCAAAGGCTTTGGAAAGGCATGAGGCATTTATTGGCATTTTATTTATGAAAATAAAGGAAATTAGGAGAAAAGGAAGGTGAAAGGTCACAGGTTGCATGTGAGGAAAATAAAGGAGAATAATGGAAAATGAAGAAAATAGAGGCCTCATTGATAAAAAGGCTTATGAGGATTAGTTGGAAAGCTTTTGACATGTTTTGGTGGAGCTCTCTTTTATTGACTCACTCTCATACTCTTGGACAGTTAGAGTTTTTGGAGCACTCTTGGAGGAGTGTGGCATACTAGGAGTTTTGGAGAAAGAAGGAAAAGAAAGAGCAGGAAAGCACAAGAGGACATCGAGATCAACAACTACAGTAGGTTTTACTTGCAGGTACTGAGTTGCATGTATGTTTTCCTCAATAGTTTTAGCATGTATGGCATATGCATGTGGTTTATTGGTCATGATTTGTCACTGCCATGGAGGATTGCCTGGATTGATAGTGGATTTGCCTAGCCTTGCCATTTCCTGGATAACCATGGTGTTGTGGGTTTATTTATTTGTGTTTCTCATTGGTTCTCATGTTTCCTTAGCTTGGGTTGAGTTACTAGTTCCTGGAGCGTTGGTTGGACAAATGGTCTCGTTCCCTGTAATAACTTGGGTTGAGTTACTAGTCTTGAAGCCTTGGTTAGAAAAACACTCTAGAGCCTGAAGACAACCATGCATTGAGTTACTAGTCTTGGTTGGAACAAATGCTCTAGAGCCCTAGAAGGCTTGGGTAGAGACCAATCTGATGATGGTTTTGTGATGTTCGACCATGAGGTGGAATAATTGTTTGATGGGTTGAGGTGGTTTGGCCTCTGGAAGCCCTGGATGGTTTTTGATTGATGTATTTTATGACATCCCACATTCATGCTTGGAATATGGCACGAGGGTGACTGGTTGAAGAGAGCTTTGGCTCAGCCATGTCTATGGTTGGGTGGTTTGTGGAATTCCCACAGTTGGTTGGCCTCTGTGTTGGCGGGAAAAACTTTCCTAAGGTAAGGTTTGACAACCTCAATAGATCAAAGGCAGACTATCAACACAAAGCATACATTCAAGCAAGAAAATTATGTAAACTATTGAAGTTGGGTTTGAGAGGAGTACCCATAGGTCCTATGTTTGATGTCAATCTTATAGGGTCCAAACCCTCTACTTCCTCCAAGGTGATCAAGTGTGTAACACAATTCAAAGAAGCATATACATAGAAAATAGTTCAAAGTGTGTGCATAATAAACATGTTAGATCATCAATCGTAAACATATAATTCATGATATATTAGACATGAATCATAAAAACATGAGATCATAACATATCAAGAACATGACAAAGCTTCTTTATTGATATAAGGAAATAGTAGTGGAAGAATACAACTTGATCCGACCATGGCACCAAAGAAACCTTCCTCTAGATCCGTCCAGCCCAAGCCTCAAAGATCACCTCTCAAGCATGTGCAAAAGGATGTCATATAATGGAAGATGAACATCTCTACAAGGGAACAAGGGTTTCCTATGATTGGGAGTGCAAGAGGCATAGGGAAAATAAGACTTGATCTGGGGACAAAAGACTATAATGTCGATATCTTATCTCCTTCTATGCTTTAGGCCTTCCCATGAGGTATATAAATACCACCAGAAATTAGTTGATTCAGTTAGGCCACACACTCCTATAGGTGGGATTTCGGTGAAACCCGTAAACCCCGCCCGAGAAGTAGGAATTTATTCTTTTATTTTTTTCATATTCTAAATTTTGTATGCGGGTTCTGTATTATGGTATTCACGTGTGTACGTGCTTTTGAAAGGGCAAAGTCACATATGGAATTAAAAATAATGTTTTTTAATAAATGATCAAGTCTAAATGGGAAAGGGCTTCCCAAGGCCATATCAGAGCATCAAAATTACAAGAGTGTTGAATGATGTTATAATAGATGCCCCCTAATATATGAGGTCAGAAGGGGTACTTGATGGCCAAAATGTATTAAGTACAAAGAGAGATAATTTGAGAACCTGAGTGGAGATCACCCAATTCCAGCCCACTGAATACATGTAGAAGGAATCAAAAAGAAGACTCGTGTCTGAGGCAGGCATACCCATGCTCATAAATAGTAAAGCATGTTTGTTGATCAAGTACAAAGAAGGCTGAAGAATACATAGTGGATCACCCAATCATAGCCGCAAAGGAACACAATGAAGTTATGTCTCAATATCACATATAGAAGGAAATGTAATCAATGATGCTCGAAGAATGTGTGATCACTGATGTTGCATAACTTATCCTCATAATAGTACCATGCCATATAGGTGGAATAGTGGTACTGCATAAAACGCGGGTGTCAACATATAGAATGTTTCTGAGATGGACTACAACATATAAGGGTGGTTAGTAGCACTGGCAGAAAACTAAAGGATCTGACAAGTGAACCAAGATGTTGACACAATTTGAGGTCTTCATTGACCGCAGATGGTACATTTCTACACTATGGGAATAAATGAGCTGAAGTCAACCATGTGAGAAATCATTTGATTACTGGTTATTGATGTATACCATTAACAAACGTGAAACAACTCATTGATAATGATTATGAGAGTCAAGGTACCCCAGTACAATCTAACAAGTGTGAATAAATGTGTTGAAGTCGAACACTTGAGAGAATCTATCAATCATGAGACATTGATGTATTCTCACTATTGATAGTGAAGGGGTCTACCACTGATGATTGCAAACCCTAAGGTACTAAAAAAGGAATATATATCTTGTTACCAGAGCAATGAGTTGGATTTGATGAGAAAAGATTTGTTGGAAGGAAGGCATTAAGGCATCCTACATCAACCAACACAAGTGTAACCCGTAAGCCAATAATTTGGAAGAACTCGGACGAAAATAGATGAAGTAACCATTCATAAGTACATTTCCGGCGTACATAAGATGTGGCTAGTGCATGGCAGAAACCCTTTGAACCAACCAATAATGAAATCTGACACAGAAGCGAGGAATCCACCATTAGGGTCAAATGGAAACCAAGGTACTACACGAATCCCAATGTGTCATAATGTAAGCTAATGTTGAACACATGGGAAACCACTCAGTCAAAGACCCATGATACTGATCGATGCTAAGCATAAGGTTACCTATCAATGATGTAAATAGGGCTAGGGTGTGGCTCTAGGCCTACTCTAAGAGTCGATAAGAGCAAACCCGCCAGCAAGAAGTTAATGGAGTCCTTCTTAACCAACACGAGCAAAGGACCAAATGACTGATGTGATACTGAAGATAACTTGATAGACCAGGTATGGTCAACTGAAAATGAGTCAAGAGACACCAAAAAATGGCCAACACTGGTTGACTTCCCTTGAACAAAATCACGACTCATGTGTGACTCTATGGCAGCATAAAATAACTTTGTATAAGTTTGCAATGCAGGAGGCATTAACAAACTCACCATATGATTGGAAGAGATAACCAATTAGAGGAGGACTGACTCAAGAACAAGGTTATGGCTTTCCTAAAGTCGAACTAAGTCCCATCCCAATGGAGGAAAGACGTATTTTGAGTGCTTTGTTCAAGGGTGACATAACTGACTCTTGTTGCCATCAAATATGGAAGTAAATGTCCCATTCCCATTCTTTTTGGAATATATATATTTTTTGACTTTTTCATATTTAAAGCTTGAAAAAGAATAAAAGAATTCCTATAGTACAGTGGAAAGAATGAGTGTTTAAAAGCAGATGCACTAGTTCCTGGGATTGAAACATTCCTATGCTCAATGCAAGGTGGCGAAACTAGTCATCAACACTCAAAGGAATGTTCTTTCCACGGATAAAAGGTTTCAAATTGTAGAGGCTAATGAATGCATGGTTTGAACTTGCATAAAGGTCATGGTCAAAAGTGGCTTATACACGATTCCAAATGAAGGCGGCTTAAGGCCAAAAGGGGACAAGTAGTCAATATGTAATGCAACAGTACAACTTAGCACATGGGAGCCTCTAGGGTATAAATCTAGAATAATAGTGAAGAAGAAGAGAAATGAGGCTTCATCACAAAGTCATAGCGGGACTAAAGCGGACTCTCAAGCCTAAGAAATTATTGCAACATGGGCAACATATGCTAATGAGGATCTAACTAGGAATCTCAAGTAAGGAATGGCTCTACCATCATATTACGATTTTATAAGATGGCGAGTGAAAGTGGTTTGAACACCGCAACATAATGGGGTTGACCCTATGGAAAAATATCGCAGTATGAGGTTAAGATGCATAATGCAACGAAAAAAGTGATATGTCCTACCTATATCCCAGTGACAAAAACGATTCTTGTCACTATAGGTCCGCGATTGTGGATTCAAAGTGTTCAAAAATGTCTCGAAGTCTTCATTTACGTTGAAAAACAACCTCCCCTAACACTTCAAGGCAAAAATTAAAAAGTTCATGAAATAATAAAAAATAGAAATTATGAAATTTATAAAAGTGGGTTTTAAAAATTTCAATATAAAAAGACATTTCAACTCACCAAAAATCGTTTTGACTTGCAAGTGTTGAGAGCTTGAGAGCTTGGGAGAACAAATTATGTAACTTCAGTCCATGATTTCCTCAACCAATTCGTCAACCGAAGGCTTCCTGGTAATTCTAAACTCATATTGTCGTCCTATTCACGAATTTTGAATAAATTCAAATAATTTTTCATCATAAGAATTTTAATTTAAAATTTATCTCTGTGTGCACACGGGTCGGCCCTTTGAAAGTCGCATATAGAAAACCCTACACACAAGTTTTCAAAGGCAAAGGTGCATGTACACGCGACTGTCATTTAGAGAAGTCGTGTACACACAGACAAATTTGAAGATTCCAATTTCTAATGGATGAAACTTCTTAAAATTGCAGGATGTCAATTGTTTGGAAGGAGAGGGAGCATAATGAAGTTGATAATGAGGTTTTAGGAGATCCAGTGGCATTGGATGCATTAAGAAATTGTGGATTGCTCAGATTTTTCGTGTTGTCAAATATGAAAACTGAAACTCGATTGCTAGAAATCCTTGTCCATTATTGAGACCCAGATCAAGAGGTTTTCATGACAGATCAAATGCCTTTACAAATTGATGTAGAATATATTTACTTCATTATAGGACTTCACTGAAAAGGGAATGCAATTGATCTGAAAGAGAGGGCCCAGGGAGGCCTAAATGTCTCTGATTATATAGATATCTACTGCACACAAGGGACGTACAAGGTCAGATCTCAAATTCTGATGAAGAATATAAGAAGCCTACCAATCAAGATCATCCTCTTTACCATTGTCAGAGTTGAAGGTTCGACAGATCTACATCAGGCCTCTTGACCTGCCATGTTTTTGGTAGTAGAGTGTCTTCATCCAAAATTATTTGATTGGTGTACAGGGCTCTTGACCTGTATGAAGAAGCAACCGCCTTTAGTGAGATGAGGGAAAACAAAGAATTTCGGCTATGGTAGCATACTTTACTCATTTTTCTTTGAGAGAGTACCAACACTTCGACCTAGAGTGTCTACCACCATCAGTAGTCCTAGGGATCCGAGGATGGCCAAATGGGCAGACCTAATTAGGTGACTAGGCGGGGGCGAGGTTACCAAGCAACATTCGATGATGAGTTTTTCCTTTGGTGGGAAGAAAAAGTCATAGCTATAGATGATTACCCCTATGTAGGCATAAACAATCGAGAAGACCCAGATATAGCCCTTCCCAAGGGCGTTGCATAGGGCGAGATGGGTAAAAAAATTAGATTTATTTTTATTTTATTTATTTATTTATTTTTTATTTTTATGTGAAATAAAAATCATACAAGATTATTTAATCATGATGCAGATGTTGGACCAGTGGGACCTAAGGTTATTCCTAGGCATAGGTGTCATGGCAGATACGCAGAGAGAGTAATAGTTGAGACCGAGAGAGTTCTATATACAGTTCAGAGGAACTTGGAGAGTTTGACTCGCCAGGTTCCCATGGTAGCCATAGGGGATCTCCCTGAGGCCATTTAGAGGTGAGTGGTAGGAGTACCATGAGAGTGGGTGGAAGTCTTCCGATGAGTGGAAAATGCCATCGTCTTCTTCCGTGACGAACATCCAGGGCATGAACCACAGACTTATATTTTTAGATGACTGATCTTTTATGGACATGATCGGGCTTAAGGCCTAATTTTGTAGGACATTTTTCCACATTTTGTAATATTTTGGACATATTATTCCTATCTATATACATATGGTTTCTCATATGATTAAGAAAATTAGTTTTGTTGTGCTAAAATTCTTTTTTAGATTATATTAAATATGATTGAGGATTCATGTGATTGTTTGCAAGTTTAAACATGGGTTTTTGAGTGTTTTTATGTAATTTTTATGTGCAAATTAACATAAACAAATGACTAAACAACAACAAATGATAGACATAAACATCACCATAAATAGTATCACAACAACACATGATGAAAGATTTCACCCCTCTTGGGCTACGTCTCCTTGGTCCATCTTCCAATGGCTTGGCCCTCTCTATTATGCTCAAAAGTGTGAATACATCAGTTTACAAAGCTCAAAAAGCTCTAAAAATTGTTCCAATGGCTCCAAAATGCCCAAAAATGTTTGTGTAGCCTTTTTCTACTCTATATTTGGTCAAAAACTGAAGAATTTATGACCTTTCTCGATCTTCTACTAATCGCACCGCAAATTCCCCAAAATCTGGCATCATCTTACAATTTTGTCGAAAATCGGGCGAAATTGTCGGACAGTTAAAATGCCCGCTAATGCTTAAATTTTGAAATTTGTGGCCACATGGGGGGGACACATGCCCGGGGCTAAGGCCAATGACCCACCCCCTGTTGGCCGGGCCGCCAATCCTCCTCCGCGGAGGTCGCATGCACGGTTATGTCCACTAGCTATCCCCACCCCTAAACAACGTGTCATGAAACAATAAATACAATCCGCACACATTACGGTTAAGAACTTCCCTGTGGCATATTGGAAAATGGCTTTGGTGTGTGTTGGGAGGTCGCGGGTTCGACCCCCGTTGCCTCCTCCCGGACTTCAAACAAAATTTTGGTGGCCTCCCGGGCTGCCACATGGTGGCCTCCGGCTAGGCCACATGTTAGCCCGTGGTTGGGCACCCCACCAACCAATCAAAACCGCATAAATTCAATCAATAAGAATGTGCCACTTGGCATGATACCATTCACCAAGGAGCTCGTTGACCAAGTCAACGACTACATACTCTACCCATTCAGCGCCACGTTAGCAGTACGGACTGCTGACTTGGGTGTCAATTTTTTTTGAAAATTCACATGTTTGGGAAAGTGAACAAAACTCGTTTCTGGAGTCATACAGAGTCCGTTTCATATGAAATGAGTTGCACTGAATTCAAGATGACAAGAACTACATGGTCGTCTAGGTTCCAAACCAATCCGACAACTTTGACTTTTGAGCTATTTTTTGAGCACCTGATCATTCCTCCCCACTAGAAGCCTTTTGGACCCCAAAAGATCACTTTTAGTTGTCCAACAAGTGAGGGTACAGTTCCCTCACCTTTCCAATCTCGATCCATTTGGCCTTTGAAGGATTTGTTCCCTTGAGCCCCACTCGAAGGTAATCCACATTCCCTCGTTTTGAAGACCTTGTTCTTCTGTTAAGAATGGTGTCTTGCCGTAGTTCATCAAGGTATTAAGGAGAAAAATCCTCTATGGAAGGATTTTGGACATTTTCTCCTTGATCTTCAATCAAAATAGGCTCATACAACCTTAAGTTCTCAACATAAATTTCATAAATGAAGGCAAATCCAACCTGAAGGCGTTGTTACCAATCTTTTCCAAAATTCTGAATGAACCCTATCTAATTGGTTTCCATTTTTTACCTTCTTCTTGGAGCCTCTCTTTGCTAATGTGAAGCCAAACTTCATCACCGACTTGGAACTTGTGATCTACATGATGCTTGTCATGCCTTGCTTTGTACTTGGCTTGGCTCCTTTCAAGTTTTTCTTGAACTCTTTGTTGTACCAATTAGATTTGTTCAATGAACCTTCTTGATTTGTCTATGTCATTATGACCATCAATAACAACCTCTTTTTCAAAAATGAAATCCAAAGGAGACTTGGGCAAGTATCCCAAACATGCCTCAAATGGCGATGTTTGAGTTGAAGAGGGCTTGGCCCGGTTGTAAGCATGCTGAATATAGTGCAAATGTGCATCCCACAACTTAGGATGCTTGCTGCAATACCCACGAAGAAGATGTATCACTGTCCTGTTCACCACCTCTGTTTGACCATCTGTTTGCGGATGAAATGTTGTACTATTTTAAAAAAATTTGTCCATGAATCCCCACAAGCTTGACCGAAAATTCCTAGTAAAGCAAAAATCTCAATCACTAATAATGGGTGTGGGAAATCCAAAATGCACCCAAACATTCAGAAAGAATAACTAAGCACTTTGTTCAGTTGTAACTTTCTTTTTATATGGCATCAAAATACACATTTTGCTGAACCTATCGACAAATACATACAAATAATCATGACCTCTTTTTGACAATGGAAGACCTCCTACAAAATCCATAGAAACACTCTCCCACAGTCATGAAGGAACTGGAAGTGGTGTGTACAATCCTAACTTCCTATTACTAGGTTTACTGACTACACATAATGAACATCCTTTAATAAATCGTGACACACTTTCAAGCATATGAGGCCAATAATAATACCTCTATAGATGTGCCATCGTCTTACTTATACCGAAATGACCAGCAATAAGAGAAGTATGTGCTTCTCTTATGATATTGACTCTTTCTCCCTGTGGATTACAAAGCGTGCCATTATGGTACAAGAAGTTATCATGCAAATGATAATCCAATTCCTCTACTTCTTTACCTTGACTCAAGCTTGCATAAACATCCTGAAAGTCATTGTCTAATGCATATTGCTCAATATAAATTTCATGCAAAACAAAATTATGCTTGAGTAAATTCGCTGCACTAATAATAGGCCTAGAAAGCATATCCACAACTTTATTGTAGATACCTTTTTTATACCTTATTACCAAGTGGAATTGTTGAAGAAAACCCATCCATCGGAAGTGCCTTGATTATTGCAACTATGATTGATATTGCAAGTAATGCAATGGTTGATGATCAGTGTGAATGACTGTTTCCTTACCCATCAAGTAGTGTTTCCATTTTTTCACACTTTTCACCAATGCATACAATTCCTTGTCATATGTAGGATAATTAATCACCGCATTGAAAGTTTCTGAATTAAAACGGATAGGCTTACCATGTTGCATGAGGACTACACCCATGGCATAGTCACTAGCATCAGTCTAAATCTCAAATGACTGTCTCAAGTCTGGAAGTGCAAGTACTGAAGCTGAACTGATCTTTTCCTTCAATGCATCAAAGGCCTTCTGCTATTTGCCTCCCCACTAAAAAACCTTTTTCACACTTGTTAATGCATGGAAAAGAGCTGCTATAGAAGAAAAGTTAGCAATGAATTTCCTCCAATATTGGGTTGCTCCCAAAAAAATTCTTACCTTAGTAACTGTCTTGGGCCTTGGCCAATTCAAAATGACATCAACCTTGGAGGGATCTATTTTCAACTCACCTCCTCCAACAATATGACCCAAGTAAACTAAAGAAGTTTTTCCAAACTCACACTTTGACATCTTTAGATACCACTGTTCTTTCTTTAAGACATCAAGTACTTTTCTCACATGCATGACATGTTAATCATGAGATTTATTGAAAATTAATATGTCAGCTAAGTAGACTATAACAAATACATCAAGAAATGGCCTTAACACATCATTCATCACACACATGAAGGTAGCAGGAGCATTACATAAACCAAAAGGCATAACTAGCCATTCAAACAAACCTTGTTTTGTTTTGAATGTTGTCTTCCAAATGTCTCCTTCAACTATTCTAATTTGATGGTAACCACTCCTTAAGTCCAACTTAGTAAAATACTTTGCATCTTTCAATTGATCAAGTAAATCATCTATTCTAAGTAGTGGGTAATGGTTCTTTACCATAATCTTGTTCAATGCACAAAAGTCCACACACATGCACCATGTTCCATCATTCTTTGGCACAAAAACAATAGGTGAACCGCATGGCGAAGAAGATGGCCTAATGATCCCTTTATCCAACAATTCTTGAATTTGCTTTTTAATTTCTAAACTTTCCATCACTAACATCTTGTACATGCCAATGTTAGGAAGAGGACTATCTTGCTGCAACTGTATCTCATGTTGGATTCCTCTCTTGGGAGGCAATCCTTTTGGTTCCTGAAACATCTCATCATATTGGTTAACTACATCAACCAATTTAGATTTCAATTTTGAATCGCAACCTTTAAAAGCTTCATTATCAACATCATTCTTGGATTTGATCATTAGAAGCACAAAATTCTTGCTTGAATTCACTAGTCTTTTCATCTGTCCCGCATTAACAAGTGAAAGATTTAGTTTCTTGCTATGAGCTCTCACAATATATTCTACTCCATCTTTGAACAAATGGTATTTGTTTTCATGTCTATGGAAGATAGCTTTTCTATCATAGAGATATGGGCTTCTCAAAACTATACCACATATGTCTAATGACACAACATCAAGCTCCACTTCATCTATGAAAATTGCAGTAATGGCAAATTTCATTCTACAATTTCTAGTTACCTGTAATTGTGCATTGTCACACACCCATCCAAGTGGATATGGTTTATGATGTGGAATGGTTTCCAAGATTAAACTTTTGACAATGTTTTCAAAGATAAGATTGGCATGAGAGCCACTATTGAAAAGTGTATCAACTTTGCTATGTTTTGAGATCACCCTTATGTGAAAAAGTTCTATCCTCTTGTTTTAATTTGGAGTTTCATTTTGTGAATTTGAAGTACTAGTGCTAGCAAGGGGTTCTTTTCCCTTCATACCAATGGCTCTAATTTTAGTTTCATATCCCAAATCAGATCCCAAATCCTATTGAGTGGTTGCAATTGTCTTTTGTTTTCCTTTGTTGTTGAATTTCTCTGGTTTCATGTCAGGATGAAGCTTCCAACAATGAGCTTAATCGTGACCCTCTTTGGAACAATGTTTGCATGCTAATTTATCTCCTTCCTTCTTGATAGATGCATTTTTCTTTCCCTACCCTTTGAAACCCTTTTCTTTTCCTTTACTCTTAAATGGATTTTTACTACCCTCTTCTGGAGTTTTTTCCCTCTTGCCTCAAGATGAGTGGCTTGCACACACACCTCATCTAGATTATTGGGATTAAACATTAGGATAGTATGCATAAGGTAACTGTCTAAACCCCCTATGTTTTTCAGCAACATGTCTTGTGATTTCAAATCTACACCTAACATTAGAGACCTTTTTCTGAATTCTTGGGTGTAAGATTGCACATTTTGACCTTTAAGTTGTCTAAAGTTCTATCAATTCCTAATGGATTTCTGCATATAAGCTAGAGGGTTGAATTTTCTTTTAATTGCAACAATGAAAGTAGACCAAGAACTTGAGATCTTACCATGTTTTTTTATCTCCTCTTCTGTCTTTGATTCCCACCATACTAGTGTTGCACCCTCCATCCTCAAGGAAACTAATTGAATCTTTATGTCATCCTCTTGAAGGTTTTGAATTCTGCAATAAACCTCCAACTGAAGAATCCAATTATCAAGATTCTCTGCATTCACTTCACCATTATGCATGGGTAGTTCAAATTTAATATCAAGTTTTAATAAGGGTGATTTACCAGTTCCTTTTGAGGTATGTTGATGAGTATGAGTAAGGGTTGTGTTAGTGGAAGAGGGTGAAGATGCCTATGAAGAAGATGGAGAAGATGATGGAGAGGGTGGAGGTTTACCTCCATTTCCATTACCTCCTTCTAAAAAACCTTCTCCTTTGGGAGGTTTGGAGCTTTCACCCTGCAGTCTGGTATTCCTATCTTCATAAAGGACCTTCACCATCTATGCCATATCAAAGAAAGCCTTCCTAAAGACCTTCTCATCCTCTATCATTGTAGGCCCTCCTTCATGAGACATGCTCATTGGAGTCTCAACTGCAACTTGAGGAAGAAACGGTGTTGGAGATTATGGCAACCTTGCCCTCCTTCCCCTTGACCCAACTTCAGGGCTTTCAACCAACTTCCCTTCTCCTCTCTTGAGTTTTAACCTTGTAAGCATGACATTCACTTGCAAACAGTTAAATCCTTCTTACACAAATAAAACAAAGTGCTCTGATACCAAACTTGATCTGATTAAGAAAATTAGTTTTGCTGTGCTAAAATTCCTTTTCAAATTATATTAAATATGCTTGAGGATTCATGTGATTGTTTGCAAGTTTAAACATGGGTTTTGAGTGTTTTTATGTGCAAATTAATATAAACAAATGACTGAACAACAACAAATGATAGACATAAACATCACCATAAATAGTATCACAGCAACATATAATGAAGGAGTTCACCCCTCTTGGGCTACGTCTCCTTTGTCCAGCTTCCAATGGCTTGACCCTCTCTTATATGCTCAAAAGTGTGAATAAATCAGTTTACAATGCTCAGAAAGATCTGAAATATGTTCCAATGGCTCCAGAATGCCCAAAAATTCCTGTGTAGCCTCTTTATGCTCTTGATTTGGTTAAAACTGAAGAAGTTATGGCCTTTCCCAATCTCTTGCTAATCACACCGCAAATTCCCAAAAATCTAATATTATCCTACAATGTCGCCCCATAAACGCGTTAACGAAGCGAGAATTTCGTCGAAAGCTGGGCGAAGTTGTCGAACAGTTAAAATGTCCGCTAATGCTTAAATTTTGAAATTTGTGGCCACGTGCCCGAGGCTAAGGCCAACGGCTCGCTCCCACTGGCCGAGCCCCCACTCCTCCTCTACGGTGGTTGCATGCACGGTTATGTCCATGGGATATCCCTACTCCCAAACAACGCGACATGAAACAATAAATACAATCCGCGCCCATTACGGTTAAGAACTTCCCTGCAGCGTATTGGTAAATGGATTTGGTGTGTGTTGGGAGGTCGTGGGTTCGACCCCCGCTGCCTCCGCTTGAACTTCAAACAAAATTTTGGTGGCCTCCTGGACTGCCACATGGCAGCTTCCGGTTGGGCCACGTGTCAGCCCGTGGTTGGCTATCCCACCAACCATTCAAAACCACATAAATTCAATCAATAAGAATGTGCCACTTGGCATAATACCATTTGCCAAGGAGCCCGTTGGCCAAGTCGACGACCACATACCTTGCCCAATCAGCACCACGTCAACAGTACGGATTGCTGACTGGTTTGTCAATTTTTTGTTTGTTTGAAAATTCGCTTGTTTGGGAAAGCGAACATAACTCGTTTTTGGAGTCATATGTAGTTCGTTTTTGTTGGGTTGTGTTATATTCTTTCCATGACTAGCCCACGTAGTCAATCGGGGGGTTAGAGGGGGGGTGCATATCTCCCCTCTATGAGGTCTGGGGCAGCACCACGGGAAATTTTTTTTGGACCCTATATTAGGTTGGGCGGACCTACCTATGGTTTTGTGTATGGTTTTCGCACATGGTTTTGGACGCGATGGCTTTCGGTCCATGGTTTTGGGCACGATGGTTTTCGGTCCATGGTATTGGATGCTTTGGCATGTATAAATATGTATTGTAACATTGAAAGGAATATAATGAAAAATCAAGCTGGTAGTCCCGGTTTTGGGATTCAGGGGGAAATCTCTGTGTAGATGTGTTTTATGTGTTATGCTCTCGCATTGTTTATTTTTTGTGTTTTAGAATTCGTATGCAGGTAATTTTTGTATAGGGTTAAATCCTACATTTGGTATCAGAGCTGTTTTGGCTTCAAGGGGACGCCTTTGCTGCTGAGGGGTTTCGCTCGAGCCTGTGGTAGACCCTGTTCAGTGGGAGATCTGTGGAATCGATTCTGGTGGTGAAAGAAGATGGCGAGCAGTGGAAAGATAGAGATCGAGAAATTTAATGGTAAAAGTTTTGAGTTGTGGAAATTCAAGATGGAGGATCTGTTGGTGGATAAAGATCAGTGGACCGCGGTAGATATGGTACTAAACTAACGGGAGTGTCCGATGAAGAATGGAAGAAGTTGGATCAGAAGGCAAAGAGCACAATACGATTGTGTATCTCAGATTTAGTATTGTTGAATGTATCAGGGGAAGCTACGGCTAAGGCTTTGTGGGACAAGTGAGGGACTTTGTACCAATCTAAGTCTCTGGTGAATAAACAGTTCATACGGAAAAAGCTGTATAACCTGAGGATGAAATATGGAGACTCGGTGACAGAGCATTTAAACACATTTAATACTGTGGTAAGTTAGTTATTATCTGTTGATATTAAAAATTCAAATGAAGATAAGTGCATTAGTTTGTTGTATTCTCTACCATATTTGTGGGATAGTCTGGTTATTGCAATAGGTAGCAATGCAACTGCCTTGCAGTTTGATGAAATAGTCTCATCCTTGCTGACGGAGGAGATGAGATGGAAAAATATGGAGATTGACTCAAGTGCATCCTTCCACTTCACTCCCCATAGAGAGTGGTTCTATGAGTATGAAAAATATGATGGTGGTGATATCTTCTTGGGGGATGATAGGAAGGCTAGAATCGTTGGTTGCGGAAAAGTAAAGTTGAAGTTGCAAGGTGGAAGGGTTAGAACACTTCCGGGTGTTCTGCATATCCCTGCATTGGCCAGAAATCTTATTTCCATAAGCAAGCTGGATGATGTAGGTGTAAAAACAGTGTTCGAGAAGGATACCTGCAAGATGGTTCAGGGAGCACTGGTATTGATGCGGGGAGTTCAGATTGGAACTCTGTATAAGCTGCAAGGTAGCACTGTTGTTGATGGGTGTAATAGTTTTGTGGTTCCTGAAAGTGGAGCCAAAAATCTAGTGGTCTCTGGAGAGAAAACCATGTTGTGGCATCAAAGGCTTGGACATATTGGAGAAAAGGGCCTTCGAATACTTCATGGTAAAGGTATGGTAGAAGGTATGAGTAATAGCTCTCTGGATTTTGATTTCTGTGAAAATTGTGTATATGGGAAGCAGAATCGAGTGAGTTTCCCCTCTGGTGGTAAGAGAGCGAAACAGATATTAGAGTTTGTGCACAGTGATGTGTTTAGACCTGTGAAGGTTCCATCACTGGGTAAGTCTGTGTACTATGTATCATTTATAGATGACTTCTCAAGGAATACATGGATATATTTCCTTAAGAAGAAATTTGAAGTCGTTGATAGATTTAAAGAATTTAAGGCTCTGGTGGAAAACCAGACAGAGAAGAAGATAAAGGTGCTGAGGTCAGATAACGGTGGAGAGTTTTGCAGCAAGGAATTTGAAGAATTTTGTAAGAAGTGTGGTATAGCACGGTAGAAGACTACTCCATACACACCTGAACAAAATGGAGTTGCAGAAAGAATAAACAAGACGTTGATGAAAAGGGCAAGAAGCATGCTCAGTGGTGTCGGGTTAGGGCATGAATTCTGGGTAGTCGGTGGAGATAGCATGTTACCTGTTCAACAGATCACCTTCATCGGCGTTGGAGGATAAGACTCCACAAGAGGTATGGACTGGTAAGAAACCCTCTCTTTCACATTTGAGGGTATTTGGATGTGATGCATATGTACATGTTACAAAGGAGAAAAGAACCAAGTTGGATAGTAAATCTGAAAAGTGCATCTTTATTGTGTATAAGGATGGTTTAAAGGGTTATAAGCTTTGGAACCTAGTAACAAGGAAGGTTGTGTACAGTCGATATGTGGTGTTCAGAGAGGTGAAAGATGTTATTAAACATGAAGTCCAACCAAAGGAACCTGAGAAGATAGAGTTTGAGCTTAAGGAGGAAGAATCGGACTCTACAACAGAAGAGGAATCAGAAGATGAAGAGCCACAAACTCTGGGTGTGAGAAGATCAATTTGAGAAAGAAGGCAGACAGAAAGGTATAGTCCATCTGCTTTCTGTTAAAATTTTTCTTTATCTATTACTAATGATGATCCTTGAACTGTGAAGGAAGCAGTAGATTTAGAGGATGGCAAACTCTGGAAAGAGGCCATGGTTGATGAAATGGCATCTTTGCACAAAAATGAGGCTTGAGATCTAGTGGAGTTGTCGGCTGGAAGGAAACCCATTGGCAGCAAATGGGTGTTCAAGAAGAAGACAAATGCAGAAGGAAAGGTGGAGAAATACAAAGCCCTATTGGTAGCAAAAGGTTATTCCTAGGTGTTGGGAATTAATTTTGGTGATATTTTTTCTCCTGTTGCCAAGGTAGCTTCTATTAGATTACTTTTATCTGTTGCTGCTGCTTTTGATTTTGAGGTAGAACAGATGGATGTGAAGACAACATTTCTTCATGGTTATCTAGAAGAGGAGATCTACATGAAGCAACCTGAAGGCTTTGTGGTGAAGGGTAAGAAAGAATTGGTATGCAAGTTAAAGAAGTCTATGTATGAGTTAAAACAGTCACCAAGGATGTGGTATCAGAAATTTGATACATTTATACGGGGACTTGGCTTCACCAGAAGCAAAGCAGATCACTATGTGTATTTTAAATTAATTGGTGACCATGTTATTTCTCTGGTCTTGTATGTAGATGATATGTTGCTGGTTGGAAATGACAGAAATTATCCAGGATTTGAAGACCCAATTGTTCTTCAAATTCGACATGAAACATCTTGGTGCTGCAAACTATATTTTGGGCATGGAAATTAAAAGAGATCGGGAAAATAGGAAGCTCAGGTTAAACCAGAGGAAGTATGTCGAGACAATATTGCAGAGGTTTAATATGAAGGATAGTAAACCGGTGAAGATTCTTATTCCTGTAGGTGTAAAGTTATATGTTGAACAGTGTCCCAAGACACAAGAAGAGGAAGAGGACATGTCTCGTGTTCCATATGCAAGTGCAGTTTGCAGTCTGATGTATAAAATGGTTTGTACTAGACTAGACATTGCACATGCAGTGGGAGTATTGCGCAGGTTTATGTCAAAACCAGGGAAGGAGCATTGGACAGCAGTGAAGCAGGTTTTCAGTTATTTGTGTGGCACTAGTGATTATGGTTTGTGCTACCTAGGAAGACTAGGATTAGACAGAGGGTTGGATATTCATGGCTTTGTTGATGCAGACTAGGTTGGAGATTTGGATCAGAGAAGATCTACAAGTGGGTATGTGTGTAACGCATTTGGAGGTGCAGTCAGTTGGACGAGTAAGAAACAATATGTAGTGGCACTATCAACTACAGAGGCAGAATACATGGCAGCCACTAATGCAAGCAAGGAAGCAATTTGGTTGCAGAGATTGTGTTCAAGTATGGAGTTAGTACAGGGAGCTATAAGGATAGACTATGACAACCAAAGTGCAATTTTCTTGGCAAAGAACCCTGCTTACCATTCAAAGACAAAGCACATCGATGTTGAGTATCACTTTGTGAGGAATATGATAGAAGACAAAAAGGTGTCGTTGGTAAAGGTGGACACTCTGAAGAATACTGCAGATGCATTGAAAAAATATGTGAGCTATGATAAGTTCTCTTGGTGTGGAGAAACAATGGGTGTTGCAGGGCTGGATAAATGGCTAAGCTCTCCTATGGCCCCCTGTGGAAAGAAAACAACAAGTGGGAGAATGTTTGGTTGTGTTATATTCTTTCCACGACTAGCCAACTTAGTTAACCGGGGGTTTAGAGGGGGGGTGGAGCCCCCCCTTCGTTGCGCCGATTGCGTAGCAAGTAGCCCCCATCTACGGGGTCCGGGGCAGCGCCCCAAGAATTTTTTTTTTTTGGACCCTATATTAGGTTGGGCGGACCTACTTATGGTTTTGTGTATGGTTTTGGACGTGATGGTTTTCGGTCCATGGTTTTGGACGCTATGGTTTTCGGTCCATGGTATTGAATGCTTCGACATGTATAAATATGTATTGTAACATTGAAAGGAATATAATGAAAAATCAAGCTGATAGTCCTGGTTTGGGATCCAGGGGAAAATCTCTGTGTATATGTGTTTTATGTGTTATGCTCTCGCATTGTTTATTTTTTGTGTTTTAGAATTCGTATGCAGGGGATTTTTGTACAGGGTTAAAACCTACAGTTTCGTGCGATACGAGTTGCGCCAGATTCTAAATGACGAGCACTACGTGGTCGTCTAGGTTCCAAACCGATTTGATAACTTTGAATTTTGAGCTATTTTTTAGCACCTGATCAGTTTCTCAATGGTTTGATCATATAAACAGAGTATTTAATGGTATTTTTATTTTATTTTAATGTGATGAATGATTAATGTGCCAATCTAATGCTTGATTAACTATAGAATCAACAAATGAATTTTTTGATCGTGGAATATGAATAAAAGTAATAAAATTAAATGATCTTTGTAATAATCTCACTCTCATAAATTGGTGATGTAATAAAGAATATCTCACATGATATATGTTATTTAGTTGAGACACGACTAGCTATGAATCTAAATAAACCACTAATGATTCAATACCAAAAGATATTGCTTCATATACTAAATTATTGACAACATTGTATTAAGCCATATTGTTGGATGCAAGATCGATACATATGCCTCTTGAGACTAACAACTTACCAGATGGATAATATATCACCCAAGTAGTGGAAGCTAAGTTCCGAGTATGTTTATTAGCACCATTGGTGGATCCAAGATACACTAGATCACCCATCGAAACCTGCCAAAGAACATCAAAATACAAACATCACCACGAGACCCATAGACAAAAACAAACAACTATGTACAATATTTACAATATTTACAAAACAAAGAAAATGTTAGGCAATAGCCTAGGCATAATACTTCTTAAGATAGAGCCCATTTCTGGGCTCCGACAATACATTTCCATCAAAGTCAACCAACTCATATGCACCTTTCTTCAAGACCTTTCTAATGATAAACGAACCATACCACATGGGTTTGAAATTTCCTGCCCCCAAGGTGTTCTTATCTTGGTCATAGACTAGGACAAGGTCACCTTCAGGGAAAACCCTCAGACGCACAGGCTTGTCATATTGGGTCTTTACTCTCTTTTTATGAGCCTGATTTATTGTGGTTGCATATCAACGTTCCAAATGAATAAGGCGTTCTTCCAGAGTAGATGTGTTTGGAAGAAGTTCAACTGCTAATTTAAGAGATGGGATCTCACATTCCACAAGGAAGATTGATTCCAAACTGTAAACTAGTTGAAATTGAGTAAAACCCGAGGTGGTCTTAACAGAATTCCGGTATGCCCAAAGTGCAGGATATAGCATGATGTTCCAGTTGGATCTCGCTTTATTGATTGTACTTTGCATGATGGTTTTGAGGGGTTTATTCACGAATTCAACCTGACCATTAGCTTGAGGATAGTACAGAGACGAATTCTCCTGCTGAAATCCAAATTTTAAAGCCAACTCATACATCAACTTATTCTGAAAATGGTTGCCATGGTCAGTGACAATCTCCCTTGGAATAACGAACATGAAATGATTTGGTTGAATAGGAAAAGAGTATTGTCTCACCATCGTTCGTGAAAGTAGGCATAGCTTCAACCCACTTTGTAAAGTAGTCCACTACTGCGATAATGTACTTGTGACCCTTAGCCGAAGCTGAGCTACAAGTCATAAAATTAACACCCCACAAGTGAAAGGACCGACATTGATGATGAGGAAAAGCGGAGCTAGATGAGTGCACATTTTCCGAGTATATACCTGACAACGATGCCATTTTTTGACTACTTCCATACAATCTTTAAAAATCGAGGGCCAAAAATAGCCTGCACGTAAGGTTTTTTGGGTTGTAGCAAGCCCAGATAGATGACCTCCACAAGCTGCACTGTGGCAATCATTAAGAACATACTCAACTTCTTCTAAAGTTAAACAATGCCTAAGGATTGAGTCAATCCCACGACGATAGAAAGTGTCACCGGTAATAATATAATTTATGGCTAAGTGACACAATTTTAAATATTCATCCTTCAAAAAAGCTTGAGGAAACTTCGAAGTATGGAGATACACTATTATGTCTCCATACCAAGGATCTTGTGAAGAGATTAGGAAGAGATGTTCATTAGGAAATGACTCCTCATAAACAACATCTTCTTCACAAGGAAACTCTGAAATCAATTATGAAAATACTAAAGATTTTTTAAACTTGGTGGACATAAATTTGAGATCGAATTCCCGTGAGATAACAATCCATTTATTATATTTGCCCCCAATCACTCACCTACTGAGGACAAGCTGAAATGGGTTGACATCAGCCAACACAAAAGATTTTATAAGCATATTATAATGACGAAGTTGCTAGACAATGTGAGCTACTTCTAAAGCCAATTTCTCTATATGAGAATACCTAAGTTCAAGATTGACTAAGCCTTGGCTTAGATAATAAATCACATGCTCTCTAAGAGCATTGTCTTCCTGAACCAAAACCATACCAATGGTTGATTCTACCGCAACGAGATATAAGAGGAAGTCCCTGCTATAATCGGGTGGACTCAAAAGAGGAGCAGAGTTTCAAAACATCGAAAGAGTGATGAGCGAAAGCGTCCCAAACAAATGGAACTCCTTTCTTCAGTAATCACACAAATCCTTTCGTAATCTCGACATAATTTATGATAAATCTCCTTAAGAAATTGGCTTTACCTTGGAGAATCTAAAGTTGACAAATCGTTGACAGGTGAGGCAATTGAATTATTGCCTCAACCTTGAAGGGATCAACACAAACCCCTTCAT
Source organism: Pinus tabuliformis (assembly GCA_031772625.1). Taxonomy (NCBI): domain Eukaryota; kingdom Viridiplantae; phylum Streptophyta; class Pinopsida; order Pinales; family Pinaceae; genus Pinus; species Pinus tabuliformis. Next base: position 24,950,023 of record CM062812.1, read on the forward strand.
TGGACACAATGAATCCCAATAATCGAACGGATGTGACAGCAAAAACACATTTATTAGGATTCAACCGAACTTATAGTAATGACATCGTTCAAAAACCAAACGAAGGTGATGTAGATGATCAATTCTCTTTCAAGAACGAGCAGCTAGGTCATCCAAATACACTTCTATTATGTGCTTGATGCTATGGAAAGCATAAGACATGGCTTGCTGAAAAGTAGCTCCAACATTTTTGAGGCCAAAAGGCATATTTTTGTATGCAAATGTACCCAGGGGAAAATAAATGTTATCTTGTGTTGATCTTTAGGATGGATAGTTATTTGATTATATCCTAAAAAACCGTCCATGAAGGAGAACACCTCATTTCCAGCACACTCATCAATGATCTGATCGATAAATGGAGTGGGGAAATTATCTTTAGGACAAGCCTTATTCAAATCCATAAATTCAATGCATACCTATATGGTTCCTTGCTTTTTATCAACATGGACTGGATTCAAGACCCATTCAGTTAAAGGAACGGGGTATATGAAACCCGCCTTAAGAAACTTTTCAACCTCAACTTTAATAATTACTACTTTCATATGATTTACCGGTCGAAGCTTTTTTTGTACAAGCTTAGCATTTTTATATGTCTTGATCTCATGTTAAACTATCGATGGATCAATTCCAGGCATTTCTTCATAAGACCAAGCAAACACATCTCGAAATTCCTTAAAAAGGTCAGTGTAAATCTTGATTTCTTTAAGGGAACATGCGGATCCAATGAAGATATTTTCGATAATATTGGGATTCCTAGAGATGTTCACCGGAATAGTTTCCAAGCTATTGGACATATTACCTTCGAAAAAAATCTATGCCAGACCAAAGGATTTAGAATGTTATGAACATTGCCAGTTGAAGAAGGACCAGACAAATTTGACTCAACTGGATGCAAATAAGGGAGAAAATATGACCGATGATGCAAATCATCCCACAGTCTTTCTGCACCAGCCATTGGTTCTAGGATTGCCTCTTAATATGGTAAGACTATGTCAAGGAATTCCATGGCCGAAGTAGAGTCAAGAGTCTAGACCAGAGCCACATCACCATCCAAATCCTCTGATGGGAGAGGAATGGGATCAAAATCTGCGGAATTCACTATTGTTTGGTATGCAATTTCTATCGCAGATATAGGGTATGCCATTCCACCTAGTTGCCCCACTTCTAATGTGGCAGTAGAGGGGGGTAAGGGCCAAGGATCAGAAAAATAATAAATTCTGAAAGAACCTTGATCCATAAATTGTTGTGGATATTCCACTAGACAATTCGTCACAACATATCTGATAATATTATATTAAAAATATGAGATTCTACACTATTACAGTTTCAATTAATTTCTAGATCTGTAAAATTAATTGTAATTAATGCATGCATGTAAAATTAAATCAAGAAGAAAAGTAGAGAACGAAAAAATAATCTCACACACACAAAATACACAACATATTCTCTCTGGGAAACCCTTTCGGGAGAAAACCTAGCTGGAAGGTGAGGTCGCTTCACTCTCTCTCTCTCTGGAAATATGGCTACAGATACAAATAAGTAATGTCTGTGGCCTATGGGCTGCTACACTACATAGATCCTATCTATGTGCTCTACTTCCTATCTCTCCTGGCTATCTTTGCTCAACTATGGAACAAAATGCTCTCGAAAGAATGAAATGCCTCTTCCTCTCAGTGGCCCAATTATAACACAACTCGATAGCCTACTAGTGGTTAAGTTTCACTACATCAACTCTTAACTACAGTTACAAAAGAGACCGTTATAGAGTCTTTTACATCACAAACACGTCGCTAGTCCCTTTTCCATGAATAATGGGGGTTGACGCGACATCCTCCCGAACTATAGGTATGAAAACATGAAGGTCAACTTCTGATTGACATAACTTTTGCATACGAACTTCGATTGACGCGATTCTTTCGTCGTTGGAAAGCTCTATGTGTGTAGAATATCATAAAAATTGGAAGTGTTGAAGCGGAAATTTTTTACCTCCAACAAACGTCGTTTGATGCCTCAAAATGCTCCCGGAAGGTTTTAGACCTTGTTTCGCCAAATTGGGTCTCGCCTGTAAAAATGGTCCCGTGAGTTGATTTCTCCACTTTTTCTAATCCAAATGCATTGAGATGGATGACAAACAACATAATGATCCAATTCGGATCAAACATCTTCGACAAGTGACCTTGGAGGATGAAATGACATTAATATTAACAATAGGAGAAGGAATATCAAAAGTACCCATCAATGAGGAATACATTCCAACTCCCAAATTCTCGCTAATTTGCTTGGTATTATTCACCAAGGGAATGGTAGAGTCAGAAGATGCATTGGGATCATTAGGATAATAAGCCATTTGATCAATTGTAACAATTCTCCCTTCGTGGGGGAAGCATGGGATGCGAAACAATGATTAAACAATAGCATCCATTGCATAAACCCAAATTTGACCCAACGATATATTATAATCAATGTTGGCATCAACTATCTCTACCTCAACATTGACAACCTTTCCCCCAACACAGAGGGGAAAGGCTAGAAGAATTCCATGAGGCCTATGAGAATGACTATCAAATGCGGTAAGGATAGTAGGGGAAGGAACAACTTCCGGTGACCTGATAGCCTTCCAATATGACATCGATATGACACATGTGGAAGCCTTTCAGTCATGGCTTCATCCTAGACCTATTTAGTTGTCCAAACGGTCTCACACATGAAATTTTTTTGTTATGTGTCCTTGGTCCCAATACCATGAAATATGGGAATCTGTAAGTCTATGCCTACCATTGTATTCTACATGGTACTCCCTGATGAAGTACTCCCACATTCACTTGTTGAACTACTAGAAAATTGTGTGCCCAACTACACATTACTCGAACCTTGAGCACCTTATGTCAATCCTCCTACGATCCGACCAATTTCACTATTTTTATTATTTCCTCCTCCTTAACTGCAAGTACCCTCTACACTAGTCGTATCAGTACATTAAGTACTTACTCCTAGTTTGTGGATGTGCACAGGGTCGTGAGTTCAACAAGAGGCATGATCTGACTCTATTGTTCTGGTTTCAAAGATTTTGTACTACGTGGACTCATTTGTTTTCATTCTCCTTCCTCTGTTCCCGTGTACCGAACTGTGTCCCTTCGTAGCTTTGGTCACTAACACTACTCCTTATCCTTCGATGGCCTCTCCTAGCCCCTCCCTCCAGGCTTCTTCTCTCAGTAGGCATCGACATTAACTGACCTCCTCTCACATCACCCCATGGAAACCTTCTTCCACTCCTCAAAGTACCACCCTCGTAACTCTCTTGTTCCATCCTATCCATTCTCATTATTGTACATGGCTCTAGACCCACTGTCAGCTTCCATCGTAGTTCTTCTACCTCTTATTCTTTCATTTTCCTTCGACCATCTATTGGTTCTCCCCCCACTTCCCCTTGTGCATGGGGGCCTTAATTTCTCATGTTATCGAACTCCAGGGGTAGAACTTTGTGGTCATATAACAACATCTTGATAAGTGATGGTATCGACCTTGTGAACCTGCCTCTTGGTCCCTTGAGAAAATTTGTCTTTTTTGTAGTGTAGCACATTGTAGCTTCCACTCTAAATTTCACAGTGTATCCTTCCAACACACTTTCAAACCAGAAATCAAAAACATGAGAAATCTTATTGCTTACTGCTTGGAGTTGGTGTAGTTCCTTCAATGTCCACTTCCTCGGCCTGGCGTGGCGATATGTCATGTCGTTTTCCTTTAACCATTGGATCCACTCTATTAGAACATTTGGGAACTCCTTATAGAAAACTTCATGGAAATTTGTAAACATGTACTTTTGCAACCATTTCTTCATGCTCTACTTCCTAGCTCCAATCTCCTTCACTAAAAACTCTTTTTCCCTTCTGTTTAAGCCACCTATTAATCTCCTTTCAGATAGGATTCCATGGCTTCCACATTCCTACAAAACAATCTTGTCACACAACCATCATAGTCCCAACAACAAAACCATTTGTTGGCGTGCGATATTCTGACAAACTCATGGTTTGGTACGCAGTAGACAACAAAAACCTGCTGAGCATCAACCCTTTTGGAAACATCCATGAAGTGGGTGAAGTCTCACTCGAGATGCTAATGGGTGACGGTCAGAACCTGTTTTCTGCTGTGTGATAAGACTGTCTATTTCCTATGACACATGACTCCCATCGATAAGTACCTTACCATTGTACTAATATTGCATGTCGTGTAGTGTTTTAAGTTCCGTAGCTCACCAAACCACACATAATTAATAGGCAACAACTAATCTGGTATGCCTCTGATACAAGTATGGTCCAAGATGTTTTATTTAATTGATGTTAGCATAATTGCATGAAAGAGCATGTAAAAAACCATATGTGCAAACACTTGAAGAAAAAACAACATAAAGGAGGCCATAAAGACAATGCACATAAAAGTTTGATAACGAAGTTTGTCTAGTGTGGACTACGTCTCTAAGCCTTGCTTCAATAGTGGGGAGCCCACTTCATTCATCTCAGCAAAAATAAAAATGATTACATGGAAAAATACATCATTATACCTCCAATCCTGGGAGTGACTTGAAAATCCACTGCTTAAAACACAACAATCACAACACCAGTAGTTTGTGTCGTCCTTCTGAGACTTTTGAATGTAAACTTGACCAACTTCTTAAAGGTGCATAGTTGTCTTGAACTTTGTGTCCAACAATTGATGAAACATGTGGGCTTCTTCCATGACCCCTGAGATTTGTTTCTCATATCCCAAATCTATCTGATTCAGTGAAATTATTGCAAAATTCTAAATAAAATGAGTATAAAATCAATTATATTCTCCCATCGTCATCTCTAGACCCTTTAGAGAATCTTCAAAATCCAAAATAACATCTAAAGGGAATATTCCCTTGGAATATGCCTCCCATTTTGCGTGTCGTAGGGTTCCACTAACAAGTTCCATTAACCTCCAAGTTCGATTGCATTAGGTTCCACCACCTACACAGTTCCTCTTTTCTCTTTGTTTCATCTGCGTCCCTCCTCCCTTGGAATGGTAAAATGGTTGGGTTAAATAGTTTGGGTCGGGGGAACATTACAATGTCCAACGCACGACCCATTGGAATTTGGTGTTTGTTGTTATAGGGGTGGATCAGGGTCAAACCCCGCGACTTTCCCACTTGGTGGTTGTTTTACATTGTAACCATATATTGTGGGGTTTGGTCCAACTTGCAATATTCCAAACAACACCATAATTACCAAGAGTTTATAAAATAGTCATGGTAAAGCTTTACAGCAAGACCCATACCCTTTGTTATTCAACTAAAGGCCAAAATATCACTATGTTACATATTCAAGTGATGTTATACACTTCATCACTTTTACAAGTTTTTTCCCATCTATGGGGTATTTGAAAACCAACATGTGATTTAAAATGGTGGCCGTACTCAACTACTTATAAAGGCTACCCATTTATTACCTAACTAGGCTAATGGGCTTTCTTCCTATAACTAGCTTCCTTTTTCAACCGCTTCATTGATTGGTTCCTTCAAAGGTGATTTCATATGTTCTCGGTCCTTCTTTGGCATAGCTCTGGATGGAGATTCCAACATGTGGATTTCTGATGTCTACTCTGATTGTAATGGTTACAATGGTTTTTTTTCCTCCAACTTTCTTGACCTTATTTTGTGTCTCCTTCTTGGACAACATATCCTTCCTTGAACAATTGTCTTTGGTGCAGATTTAGCGAGGATAACTTGACTTAGTTCTCCCTTTGAAATGCTCACCTCCCTTTAGAGATTACCTATTCTCACAATTGTTGAAACATTGTGATGTAACCTCATCCGGCATTCGTTCAGGCTCCCTTACATCTGTGACTTCGGAGTGTCTTTAAAATGAAAAAAAAATCATCATAAAAAAGAGAACATGAAACTGAAGAATCAGTGACATTTTTTACCTTAGTTGTCGATTCTAAAGCAGGTGATGATGGCTCCTCTAAGCCTTCATTTCGCTTCAACTTTTCCAAGGCATCTTTTGTGGCTTGTATCTGAAGCTACAATCTTTGCTTCTCCTCTTCTGCTTCTTGTAGCAATTTTCTAAACTCAATGTTCTATGCTTGAATGCTTTGGTTGATCTCCTCGTTTGAATAATGAGAATAAGAGGAAGAAGAAGAACTCAAACTTGAAGATGGAGATGGAGGTTTGAGAGGGTCTCCTCCAAATCTCTAGTTCACGAAAGCATCATCCTCTTCTTTATTTTTCTTGTTCTTTTCCAACTTATTCTCATAATATGCAAACAATTTCCTTACCTTTTCTACCATCTGGTAGAAAGCCTTGTAGAGATATTCGTCATTCTCCATTTGCCTTCTTTGTATTGCACATTCAATCCCTAGGTCAAAATACTTGATTTTGACTTCACCTTTTTTTAATTTTGGCCTTAGTTATTATTCACCCTCGTAATTCACATCAACAAGAAGACCACTCTAATACCAAACTTGATTTGGTATGCCTCTGATACTAGCATGATCCAATATCTTTTCTTTGGTTGATGTTAACATAATTGCATGGAAGAGCATCTAAAAAACCATATGTGCAAACACTTAAATAAGAAGCAACATAAAGGAGACCATAAAGAAAATGCACACACAAAAGTTTGATGACATAGTTCATTAAATATGGACTACGTCTCTAGTCCCTACTTCAATAGTGGGGAGAACGCTTTATTCATCTTTGTTGACACCTAATCTTTAGGATTAGGTATATCCATGTAAATATTGTAAATATGAAAATAACGATAATTGGAAGACGAAGAGACATTGGGAGATGAAACCCAATAGTCTCCCTGATCTGAATTTAAATAGGAACGCAAAAAATTACAGAGATAACCATAAATATAGAGATGCAACAGAAATAACACTTCATTTCAGTAATATCAGATACTAAAATATGCATACAAACATAATGGAAATAAGAGTAGCTTGAGCGATGGTAGCTTATCTCTGAGAAGGGATGTGGTGGCTACATGCCTCTAAACTGTGTTATAATGAGGCTTGAAGACCTATTTACCATTGAGAAATAATCAAAAACTCCAAAGGTCCAAACCCCTAACCCGAGGAGATGAAATGCCAAACTATGGGCCTCGTTGGGTTAAATTGGTACATCAACTTCCCAAGGTCGTAACTTTGGCATATGATCTTCGTTTGACGCACACGATACCTCATTTGAAAGATCTAACTATGGACTACAACTAATGACAATGAATACCAAGTTGAAAACTCATATTCGTCACCAATGATTTTTCCAAAAAACGTCATTTTTCCACACAAAAAAAATGTCGTTTATTGCCTCAAAATAGCTCCGGAAGTTTAAGACCCGAAAATCTACCAAAAATAGTAAATTGTGCTACAATTAAGGAAACTGAAAAATAGAAAGAAACAATGGTGGGGGTCCAAGTGAAATAGGTGGGTGGCCACCAATATCCACCTGGATCATTCCTCCCCCCTTAAGAAGCAATGGTCCCCAATGCGTTGAGTTCCTCCATGAGATGAGGAAACTTTTGTTGGAGTTGGCCTGCTTTTCCTCCCCCCTTAAGAAGCAATGGTCCCCAATGCGTTGAGTTCCTTCATGAGATGAGGAAATTTCTGTTGAAGGAGTTGGCCTGCTTTGACAACTCAATATAGTTCGATCCTTTACTCTTGGGTGTTCTTGATTTGTGTGTCCATGATCCAATCAGTTGTGGCTTGTTCCATATAGTTTAGGTTTAAGTATGTTGGTGTGGGTTGTTTTGCAATGTCAAATGTGTCCAACAATGGTGGAAAATAGGGCCGAAGGCGGTCCACATTAAACACTGGTTGCAAACCAAGGAATGGCGGAATACCGAGCTTGAATAAATTGTCCCCTACTGCCTTGGTGATGGTGTATGGCCTATAACGGAGCGGGAGGAGCTTTTGGTGGGGCCCACCGAGGTGCTCCTTCTACAAATGTAGCCAAACTTTGTCGCCCACTTGGAACTTGTGTGGCACCTGATGTTGATCATGTCACTGCTTGTACTTAGCATTGGCTCTGTCCAATATGTCATGGACCAGTTGGCGGATGTGTTGAATATGCTCAATGAATTTGTTTGCCTTGTCGGCTTCGGACTGGACATGAGATGAATATGCTTGAGTCGCTGCAAATGGTATGGCCACATCAATGGGACATAGTGGCTAGAATCCCAAGCCCACCTGAAAAGGGTTATGGCCAGTTGAGTAGTGGAGAGCCTAGTTATAGTTGTGTTGGACATAGGGGAGGCTCTCATCCCATATGTGTGGATGATTTGAGTTGTACATGCACAGAATGTGTGCGATCATCCTATTGACAACCTATGTCTGACCATCAGTTTGGGGATGGAAAGTTGTGGACATAGTGAGCTTGGTGTCTAGCATCGCCTAGAGACTGGACCAAAATGTACTAAGGAACCTACTGTCCCAATCTGAGATGATAGACTGTGGGATCCCAAAGTGTACCCACACTCATTCAAAGAAGAGTTTAACAGTGGCTTATGCTGTGATATTCTTCTTGCAGGTCGCCATAATGGTCATCTTCGAGAATCTGTCAACAACCACAAAACACAGTCGTTTCCATGCTTAGTAGAAGGAAGGCTCGACATGTAATCCATGGAGATGGATTCCTAAGGTGGACTAGGGGTAGGCAACGGAGTATAGAGGCCTTACTTCTTGATGGTCGATTTGGCAATGGCGCAGGCAATGTAGGATCTGATGTACTTCCTGATATCCTGTCGAATATTCGGGCAATAGAAATACTTCTGCAATACTGCCACTATTTTCTCGACCCTGAAATGCCCAATGACTTGAAGGTAGTGCACTTCCCAAATCATCTTGGCACGCTCACTTGAAGGAACACAAAGGTGTCCCAACTGGCATAATAATGCATCCTCGAGGTGAAAATATGGAACTTGTTGACCATCCAAGAGCGTCTAGTATGTGTGATCGAATTCTGGGTCGCTTTTATAGAGAACTGGCTAATCAGAAGTCTCATGCCCACAAGAGTTGAGCACAGTGGTTAACGCCATGATCGATGGTCGACTGAGGCATTCTGCAACATTATTGGTGGTTCCCTTCTTATACTTGATATTCAAATGGAACTATTGCACGTATGTGGACCACTTCTGATGGAGATCATTCTGCAACTCCCCTTGTGTCTGTATGAACTGCAGGGGCCAATGGTTCGTGTGGATGACCGTTTCCTTCCCCAAAATGTAATGCTTCCATTGTCGGTAGACCTGCACAATGGAATACATCTCTTTGTCATAAGTGGGATACTTCTGGGCTGTGTCTGAAAGTGTCTCATTGTGATATGCCACCAGATGCCCTTGTTGAGTAAGGACTGCCCCAATAGCATATTTAGAGGCATATGTCTGGATCTTAAATGGTTGTTGTAAGTCTGGTAATGTGAGCACTGATGCAGAGAAGAGGCAATGTTTCAACTCTGTGAATGCCTTCTGTTGAGATTCAGACCAAAGGAATTTTGCTTTTGCTCCTCCCTTGCTGACTTGACTCAAGGGCCAAGTGATAAAAGAGAATCCCAACACAAACCTACGGTAGAAATTGGTAAGACCCAGGAAGCTGCAGAGCTCTGTCAGAGTGGTTGGGGCTGGCCAATGCACTCACCAAAAGTAAAATGCAATTGAAATCAAATGCACCTACATGAATTTTTTCACTTTTCTTTTCAACAAATGGGAATGCATTTCTATTCAGCTTTCAGAACTAAGCAATGTAATCTATGCTCAATTATGATCCCAAAAATGACTTTTCAATGAATTTTAACTTAATGCAATTTGAAAAGCAAACTTTGAGATGAAAGCGAAGAAAATGCAAATATGATTTCTTTTATGATTTCAAAAGAACTAATAACGCTTAATCAACAGCGAATCAGTATTCCTTCCCACACGCAAGCAGCAAACAGTAAATCCAATTGACCTAAAGACTCAACCAGAATTCACTTCCACTACTTCAAACAATGGGATGGACTTTTGCAAATCAACAAGAAATCAACCAAAATACTAACAAATCCAAAGCACACAGAGCAGGAGGACACTTCAGAGACTAAGACACACTGGACCTTTTAGGGAGAAACCCTAAAAATTCACAAGTTTTAAGGATCAACACGATTGTAACAGTCAAAACCCGTGCTAACAAGGCTTTCAGCACTACTGTTAATGAAAAAACCACGTTAGCAGTGCCACTGTCCCTGGATGAAACGCGATGGGCGAGAAAAACTTGGAAAAATAAAAAAAAATTCAAAAACAGATCCAAACTTTACACTCTAAAGGACAAACTTCTCAAAATGCAAACCCATGATGAACCTAAATTACAGATTACTAGGAGGTTGGCCAAACTAATCACAAAGACCAAACTTAAAAAGGAGGTTTGAAGGATTATAAGCTCCCCAGCAGGGTCGCCATTTTGTTGTGCTAGTAATCCATTCTGCGGACAGAAACGATGCCTCTAGTCCTATGGGAGGATCTAACAACAAACTAGACAAATATGTGTAAACTTGCCTAGTTTATATCAAAAAATACAAAGGAATATAGATGACCTACCTCGGTTTGATGCTAACACCTGTTAATACCATTCTCGATCTTCTCACTTCCAAGTTCAATCCTCTCTATGTCGTTGTGGATGAATACCTACAAGGAAGATCAAACAAAGACAACAAAAACATACATAGCATAATTCATTCTAACATAAACTATGTGACAGATCAAGGAGTATCACACTAAATGAGTAATAATAGACACATTTATGGAAAGTAAACACATAATGTATTATAAATAGAATGAAAGGGAAGCATACAACCACTCAAGCCTTGATGTTGGAAGCCTCCTTTGGATGAGTTTCCAAGTCCTAGCCAAGACCTTCAAGCACTCCTTTCTCCTTAGCAAAATGGGAAGCATTTAGGCATAATTTCAGCATAGGAAGGCAACCAAGCAATAGCCAACTAGTTGTGGATAGTAGGGATCTCATTTATAGGGAAGGAGAGGGAGTTAAGGATCCATAAAAGGAGGGATAGGTTCCACAACTCAAGGGAAATATCCATGAAAGTAGGATCAAGGACCAAGAATGGGAGATCTTGCTCTAATCCTTATTCACCTGTAACCAACTCGTCGTTCTTAAGGCTTCTAGTAGGAGAAGCTTCTCCTACACTTTAGGAAAAACTGTTTGAAGAGGTTCAGTGTCGGTTTTCCTTATAAAATACGAGCTCGCAGCATTGGGTCAGCACAGTGCGACAAGTTACTAGCACAGGTTAGCAGTGGTGCAAAACGCGTTGATCCTAAAAATTAGGTTTTTAGGCAAGTTTCTTCAGAACTCTTTTAGGGCAACTTTTCTCTGTTCTTCAGGGATTCTCTTGTATATGTTTCATGGTGAATATGCTGACATCTTTTTTCATTTTAACGCTTCAGGATACAGAGCGGGAAGTGTGACAAAATATTGTGTAACAACGATATGGTATTAATACATGGAGGTGATAGATATGTCATAATCATGTGCAATATATGACAGACTGAGGCCATGTCGAGATTTTGGAAATGCTAAGTAATAGGCAAGGGGCATCATGAAATTATGAGGGTGGAACAATGACCATTGACTAAGAGGTCTCTTTTTTTTCCTTGGAGGGATAGGTTGGCTTATTGATAAACAAGGGAATTACTAATATGGAGAACATGTTAAAAGGAGATAAGAGGGAACTAGGAAAGGTGTGACTTTATAGTATGGGAGATCAAGTGCAATCTAGCCTCAAAGGGGAGAGTACATGTTAAAAGGAGATAAGAGGGAACTAGGAAAGGTGTGAGTTTATAGTATGGGAGATCAAGTGCAATCTAGCCTCAAAGGGGAGAGTACCTAATTGAAGGTGTTGAATTGTATCTTTAGAATCCCCCATGATGATGAGCTTAGGGGTATCAAATGATGAGGTGAGCTTAAGTTTTGAGTATAGAGCATAGGATTTGGATTGGTTGTTAGATGTTAATCCTAGGTTCCAAGAGAATGATAATTTAAAATTTCCTCTTGGGCCAAAAAGCACCCCTTCCTTACCTACCTCCCCAAGAATGTAACTATTGTGTGGTATGTGTCGAGTACAAAAACATCCAAAACATCCTTCATTTTAAAAATTTAAACTAGTATAAACATTACAAAAGACCCCTAATATTAAGGTTGCTCTCCATAACATGAAATAGTAATGAAAAATGCTTGTCGAGTGCCTTATCTTGATCATCGATTTCCCAAGTCTATGTCTTCAATCATTTTCTAAATTATTTCCTCTTCCACTAGATCATTAGGGGTAGAACTCCCTAACACTTTGTAATTGGAGGTAACTAAGTGGGAATTTTAGTTGAGATTACTAATCATATTCTTTAACATTAAGCATTCAACTTCTAGAACTTGGATTTTTCTTTTTGGTTGCACAAGGGTGTCCATGACAGCTACATTTTGGGATATGCATTGATGTTTGTCATTGTGCCCTAGTTGTCACCAAGAATATAGACATCTTATTACCATTGATAAAATATTCATGCTAGCACAATACTCTACGCATTTCTTGAATTTTCCTATAATCCATATTCTAAATCTTCCACATATGCCCAAAGAGTAGACAGTAAATGCCTAAAGAAACAATTCCAATATGGTTGGCTATGCCTTTTCAATAATAGGCACACTGAGTATTCAACATGTCAAAATGCCAGTACAAGTGGGAAAATACACCATAGATGTGAGATAATATAGCACATATAGGAGAACAAACCAATTGTTGGCAACCAATCCAAGTTTCCTGTAAACTTTTTATTCCACCTATGTATCCCATACCACTTAAGAAGTTTATTCATTATGCAACACTGATGTGACCTTCCTAGTTGGGCATGACCATCAACCACTTGTATTACCAGGAATATGCCTAATCAACATAATGAAACCGAAGCTAGGAGCCTTAACCTATGTGAAATGTCACAGTGCAAGTTTCACCATATGAAATATTTGCATCATCACCAACCAACCATACACAACCTACTGTTACCTCCCCTAAACCGAGCATACTTAAGAAACTAATTTCCCAATGTAAGACCATGTTATCATCCATCTAAATTGATATGTGATACTCAATTAAGATCATGCCCCTCCATCATTAAGTGTTCACATATCCTTAATGTATTGATCAACAAAGTTTCCTTACCATGGACAACACACAATTTATCACAAATTTCCAAGTTGCACCATCCTCCATTGAAGCCCACTATGTAACACCTTATTGGTCTTCCATCCTATGTGACAAGACATCCTTAGTTCTCTTATCCTACATGATAGTATATCATCTTAATTGTCTCATAAGTCACCAAAAATATATCACTAAGGCTACCAAATTTGAAGAATGGTACTTGGGTCCACCTTAAGGTAAAGGGGCTTGCAAGTGTTAGGAAACTCTCATATAAAAGGGGGAAGCTTGAAAAATGCTAAGCCAATGCAAGTTGTTAGTCATTCACCAAGAGTGTAAAGGAGCCCTATGATTGTGTAGTTCAAGGTTAGCACATTTGGGTGAACTACATTGGCTAAGTGAGAAGAAAAAGAAGATAGGACTTGCAAGAGGTAGGCATGTGGTTGCTTCAAGGGTTAGATTGTGCACATCTATTGGATAATATGAAGAAGGCAATATTTCCTTAGATTCATTATACATTTGTAGGAGAGTTGCAGGCATGAGGCTACAACTCCCTCATTGTGTATTTGCGACATTCTTCATATAATAAAGTTAAGGCATCTACCTTGGGTGCCACATATATATGTGTGTGTTGTGGACTCTTTATGATTGTTGGATACAACTCCTTACATTACTGTACATTGGCCGAGAGTAAAACATATTGCTAGGATTTCTTAGAGGCCATAGTTGAAAGTATGCTTACTATTGAATGGAGTTGGTTGAGTAAGACTTAGTTGCACTGGACATATTGTAGCTTAAGGAAAAGTTATGGGCAAACCTTAAGTAAAGCGGCATTGTTTAGTTGTAATAGGTGCACGTTGGCCAAGCCCCTACAATAGAGGCAAGAGAGTGTTGCACAACATCAACTACTAAAACAAACTTGAGAAAAACTCAAGTTTGCAACAACAAAAAATTCAAGTAGACTACAGGTCCATAACTTTTCCCTTCTTGAAATCGTTCAAAACTTGGAAAATGGAATTCAAAGCCTCCCTCAACAAGAGTCTAATTAGATTTAAATGGAATAATTGAAGAGCCTTATTTCCAATGTTGTGAACCAAGGGCTCCAAACAACTACCAACACACCAAACAAGAAGAACAACGCTCCAAACAAACACCAAAACATAGCACCTAACCAAGATAGTAACCATGAGAGACTAATCCAAAACCACTAAGAAAATACAAAGAATTGTCAATAGAGTTCAAAAGTGAATGCTTCCCAAAATTCCAGTTGAACCAGAGTCGACCATCACCGATTCTCCTCATTGGACAAAGCATTTGTGCTCTAATCCATAATCCCACATTTTTCCTCCTACATATACACTCTACAAGGTTCAATTTATTGGCTAAACATAAATTATAGCATGTGTGGCGATGTCATAAGGGTGATGCACATTGAATCCTACCTCCATCTAGTTATACTATGACAGTATGGATGTCTTGACATATTTTGCTTAATGAGCTTGATATGTGGCACTATGCATAGTTGACATTAGACATGAACCCAGAGGATAACTTGGAAATAAATTCCCATTTTTCCTTAGCCTCCCCTCATTCAATCTTCAGATTTTATTCGCGAGGGTGTACTATTTAGACCTCGTAGGACATGGAAAAAGGTGATATCATTAAACCAAAGAGTCTCCTCTTTTATTCTTGCAATGAAGTTGGCTAACTTACTCTCAATTGGAATTTTACGGTTGTTTATGAGATTGATAATTATATTTCAATCACCACTAAAAATCATTGTCATCACTCTACCCACATTATCCACATTTATAGAGAAGTCACTCCACCAGAAAATATGCTTAATTTTAAGTTGTATGTGGTTGTCCCTAAACCTATTTATAAGATAGTTATCAATTCTCACATGTATGAATGATAATCCCTTGCACAAACGAAACCTCCAATTGTAATTAGTAAATTCACCAAATATGACTGAAGTAATTAAAATATAGCACTAGATAAAATTATAAATTATGCTTTATAAAAAGAAATTTAAATAGTATAATGATCCAAAAAAAAATTGAATAAAATTATAAAATTTAAAGCCTCAATTTGGTGTTGACAGCTACTATGTTCATGTTTGATATAGTAATTTGGAGACCTCCATTTTTAAGAGGGTTTCTTTTGCAAAATTTGGATTTGTGAACTCAGTATAAACTCTATTTTATTAATGAAAATCTTTTAAACGGGTTTACAAAAAAAAATTAAATATATATATGTGTCATCTTTTAAAAACCTAATTTAAAATGTTATCAAATTCTTAATTAAGCTATTTTCAATTTTAATTTCCAATAATTAATTATAAATATTACAAAAAAATTTAATTATATAATATAATAAATTAAAAAATATCATATCATAAATTTCATCTAATAAAAAAAACCCAAATTAATATTTCCATTTAAAAAAATATAATATATAATCCTACCGTAATCATAATAATTATGAATATAATATTTATAAATTTATAGTTGTAAAAATAAAATATTATATTATAATTATAAAAATAGGCCTAACTATGCATGAGTGCAGAACCTCGTGGACCGATGGGACCGTGGCAGTCTATCACTATGTTCATGCTCCCATGAATTTGAGGCCCCTCCTTGTGCCATTTTTCTAACAAATGAGACAAATAACCTCCAATTTTCAGGCTGGAACAAATGCTGGTTCATTCTCAAATAAGTGAATGCACACATGGGTTCCACTGTGGTGTTATGACCATATTATGGCATTCTGACAATCTGATTGTATGCATCTTGATCAAATCTTGGAATAGCATTCTCCCCGGCTAGAGAGACCCTTTAAACCTTCGTCAACATTTCACATATTTCTGCTGAAAATACATTCCATTATCTGAATGAAGGCTACATTAAACAAGCAAACCGTGGAAGGCAAATGTATCTCATGGCATATTAACCTTAATGCATACGCACCTGGTAACAAGCTTCCTTAAACTAACACAAAATAACTCGTTAGGCTTACTGTATATGTTGCAGTTGCAGGATTTACAACTAGAAAACAAGACTGAACTTGAAACAAACAAGAGAAAGAAGGCTGCATTAAACAAACAAACCATATAAGTCAAATGTATCTCATGGCATATTAACCTTAATGCATACTGCACCTGGTAACAAGCTTCTTTAAACTAACACAAAATAACTCGTTAGGCTTACTGTATATGGAGCAGTTGCAGGGTTTACAACTAGAAAACGAGACTGAACTTGAAACAAACAAGAGAAAGAGACCCATTAAACCTTTGTTACCAAAGACAACCATAGTCAACATGTTGACAAGGGTTGAGTCTTGACCATGTAAGATAGTACACCCATAATGTAAATTGTAATGGTCTGTTCCCTCTCTTGAGTGTGCCCAATAGCTATGGTTAATTTCAGAGTGTGCCCAATAGCTAGGGTTAATTTCATAAAAACCTTGCAAAAGTAGGTTCTTCATGTAGCCTTCCAAATGACAAGCTTGCATCTAGATACAAAAATGAGAAGCACAAATTAACTAGTTTGGATATCCTATTTGTTTTGATGGCGGGTTACTTGCTTTTCGATGAATCAGATCTTCCGACACTAATAAAAAGTAAGAATGCAAGAATGCCAGATCAACCCAAAGTTACATATTTTTGCTGTATTTACTATCTTCTGACAATATATAAAAAAGTAAGAATGCAAGAACGCCAGGATCAACCCAAAGTTGCATACTTTTGCTGTATTTACTTTTCTTTATAGCACTTCAATAAAAATAGAACCGAGCGACTGGCATGCTGCCACCGAACTGTAGATTTATAAAGCCGATTTCACCTGCCCTCCATGGTTTTCTTCTAGTGCAAAAATACTGATTTTGTGAATTTTGGATCCGGAGCCAAAGATAGCAAGTGAAATGGTATTTAATTGTATTCTATAACGTTGCAAATATGTTCATGTTAAAATTGGCAACTAGGGCCAAACTCCATGTGGGTCATCTTATTTATGGCCGCTGATATTTTTCTTGGACTCCTCTCATCAAGAGGTGTGGGATTGATTTAAAGATCATCCGATTCCGATAAGTATTCATGGAGTCATGAATTTATGTATTATAAAACAATTCATCAAGGTCAGCCAGCAACCAAATAACCCCCACATGTGCTCAATGCTTTAGTACAAAAGGAGATGACTTGAGGGTCATTTCACACACACTTCTCTCTTGATTTCTCTCCACTTGTTTTGAGTTTTAGTGTGAGAGAAATCTAGGAGGAAGTAGCCCTAAGACGCAGGAGGGAAGGAGGCCTACACGCTGCCCTCTACAAGCCCTAGACGCAGTCCTGGCACAGCCCTAGCTTCTACACATAACCTAGAGGACGCAGTCAAGAAGGAGAGTTATAACAAGCCCTAGACGCAGCTATAGAGGAGGCCTTAACAAGTTGTACCTAGCCGCAGTCAAGGAGGGTTATAACATGCCCTAGCCGCAGCATAAGGAGGTAGGAACAGCATGACAAAGGAGGACTGTTTTGGGTTTATTACAGGGTCCGAGTTGCTGTAATGGAGGCGAGTATGTTGTGTACTAGGCCAAGCCCTTAAGGGCTAAACGCTGCTTGTTTAGGCACTGTTTTGAGGGACCTAAGGCTACAGGACTATTGTGTGCTAGGTCGCAGGCCTTAGCACCACAGCAAGGCTTGCGTAGGGGCAGATTAAGGGCTGATATTGACCCTAGGCAACAGCGTAGCAAAGGAGGTGTCTCTTAAGGGTGTGCCGCAGCTTTTCAGAGGGCTGTTCAAGGACTGTGCAAGGAGTTTAGGGCTGCAGCAGTGTGCCCTAGTGCCCTAACCAGAACAGTCACGAACAGCAGTGTACAAACCAATGTTTTACAACTCGGACTCGGCCGAGGATCGACTCCGACTCGGACTCCGACTCGGTAATGACTCGGCCGGCTCGATTTCAATGACTCGGTCGTTGTAAAAAATACATTAAATATTTTTTTTTTTTATAAAAAAACATAATTTTAAATATTTTAAACATAATTTTAAAGATTTTCATTCAAGTTTCCAAACACACAACATTATAATATACATGGAAGACAACATATGATCAAAGTAGGCTCATGAACCAATCCATTATATCAAAATGGTACGGTGGTACCCAATGGCAATAGTAAATACATAGTCAACTGTAGTCTATCATACATGATCAAAGACTCAAGAGTCAAAACAAAATACAAATAACCAAGGAGGCTAGTAGCTACTGCCAGAGGAGCCAAGATCATCTCGACCAATCTCTGGATCATCATCATCAGAGTCAGACAAGGGGCCCCATGGCTCCTCCTCATCATCATCGTCTCCAACTGCAACTGTAGAAGTGGTGCCAGTACCACTAGGCTGTGCAGCAGATGCAAGCTGAGATAGAGTACAAATGCGGCTGCACTTCTGTCGTGGCTGAGCAGAGGAAGGCGAAGCACCTACAACTGGAGTCCTACTAGCTGGCTGTGAGACTGAGGCTGGTGGATCGGGATCTGCATTCAACTGAACAGGCTGCAGTGCATGTTCAACACCAAGTTGATCAATCTCAAGATCCTCATTAGGATCAAACTCTGGTAGACGACTCTCCACTACCCAATCTGATGTTGGATCAATGTCTTCCAACACAATGGGATCTGAATCAGGTCTTTTGTTCAGCAATTGGTTCCGTCTGAGCCGAAGGTTGTATTGGACAAAAACTAGATCATTCAACCGTTTTTGCTCCAAACGGTTTCTCTTCTTTATGTGAATCCTCTCAAAGACAGACCAATTGCGCTCACACCCAGATGCACTGCAAGTTTGACTCAAAATACGAATTGCAAACCTTTGCAATTCAGGGCACTGGCCACCAAAGGCCTCCCACCATTGTGCTGCAAAAAACATAGGAGTGTAATGAATTATGAGTTAGATGAAGGCTGAAGCTCAACAAAATTACAAATTATATCTAACTTTCAAATTATAAATGATTTAAAAAACTTTAATAAAAAAAGTAAAACCATTAAGAAATTGAAAATTGAAATTTTTGTTTACCTGGCTCATCTGCTTCTCTTGCAATCTTTGCTAGGTTCTTCCCAAAGGTACCTGTTGCATTGCTGAAGGATGTGACCTGCTGATGTATCAGCAGCTGATCAGACTCCGATGGGACCATGCGCTCAATGCAATCAACCAGCCCATCTCTGACCTCCCCCCTCAAAGCTCCTGACTCCTTAGCTTTATAATGATACCGTGGGTTCAAAAGATACCCAGCTGCATGTATAGGGCGATGGAGTTGATTGTTCCATCTTTCATCAATGATTGCCCAAATGGGCCCATACTTTGCCACTCTATCCTTGTATCCTGTCTTTATTTGCTCCTTTGCTTGATCCATAGCCTCATAAATGAAGCCCATGGCCAACCTTTACCCATCCACCAACCGCAACACCTTAACTAGTGGCTCAGCAAGCTTCACAATCTCTGCTGCCTTTCTCCAAAAAGTTTCATCATGGACTTTCCTTTTCAATTCTCTGCCTTCTGGTTTGTTAGACCAACTGCTTTGATTCCAATCATCACTGGAAAACATCTTTTGCAAGTTTCTATGTTGGGAAAGCATAGATTGCAATGTCAAAAAATGTGTAGCAAATCTAGTGATGGCAGGCCTAATAATATCCTTGCCTCCAGTGTGTTTCCTCATGAGACTCAAAACCAGTGTATGATTGTAGATAAATTTTGTTATGCTTTTGGCATTATCTACAGTGTTTTTGACCTAATCTAATTTTCCAATATCCTCAAGCATGAGGTCTATGCAATGTGCAGCGCATGGGGTCCAAAAGATGGTCTTGTGTTTTTCCTCTAACAGTCTACCAGCAAGAACATAGTTAGAGGCATTGTCTGTGATGATTTGAACAACATTAGCCACCCCCACATCCTCAATAACCTCATCCAATAGCTGAAACAACAAGTGGCCATCTTTTACCTTATCAGATGCATCAACTGATTTTAAAAACATGGTTCCCTGTGGGCAGAAGACAAGAAAGTTTATGATGGTACGATTTCTTTGATCAGTCCATCCATCTGACATGATGGTACACCCTGTTCTTGCCCATGATTCCTTGAAATCTTGCAAATACTCATTAATTGATTTAATTTCTTTCTGCAAACGAAACCCCCTTAGCTCTTGCATAGTAGGGCCTTTGAAGCCTTTTCCAGCAGCATGTATAGCCTCAAACATAGGCTCATAATATGGTGAACGAGCAGCATTAAAGGGGATATCAGCATCATACCACCATCTAGCTATGTAGTCACAAGCAGTCTCCCTCAATTCTTTCTTCCAATGGTCATCTAAAGTGGGCTGAGCAAGACCTTTACTAATACTAACTTCAGGACCATGTGCATCTGATGGAGAGGAGCCTGAGTGAGTGAAAAAACTTTTGATAGTCCCATCACCCTTCATTCTACCCTTTCCCTTATCTTGAACAGAAGCAAAAGAGGGAGGAACATAACGGAAAGGGTTTGATGCATCAGTTTGAGGGATAGAGGAAGAACCCTCAAACTCATAGTGGGGGTTGGCAGCCATCATTCTTTGTATCTCCCTCTTCCTCCCAATTTCAGCCTGTATCTCTTTTTGCCTAGTCTTTTCTTCTTTAAATTTTTCAAAGCTTTCCAACAAATTCTTTCTAATCTCCCCAATTTGATCAGAGGGACATGGAGTAATATTGCCTTTAATCCCTGCCAAGTGTTGTTTCAGCCTATGAATCCCCCCAGGACCTGACTTAATTTTCCTATGGCAAAACTTGCAACATATCTCACTATCAACCATTTCAACATATGCCCAAGCAGGATCTTTTGCTCTAGGTGCCATTTTTTGACTAGGAAAACAATCTGAAAATGAAAAAAAAAAAAAAAATTTGATTCAATGTTCATTTATTTGACTAAAAACACTCTCTAAGCTATCTTGATATGCACCTAAAATTTACTAAGTAAAAACAGATTTATAGAGGTGGAAAAAAATACCTCCAGGCACAAACTGCCTCCTCAAGCTTGCTCCAAGAATCAGCACCTCAATGCTGCTCCAAATGGCTGCCCAAGAAGCTCCTCACTCCAGCTACAATGCTCCTCCAAGACTCCTCACTGCTGCTCCAAAACAAGCTCAAGAACTGCTCACTAACTCTCAAAGAAGAATCTCACTCAAATGCATAAGACTGCTGTGAGTGAAATGAGAGCATTTGGCTGTCTTAAATAGAGTTTGGGAGGGGGAAATGGACCCCAAAAGCATTTAACAATATTCCATTACCCTTTGGAATCCACAAACCCTACTTAACTTTACCAAATATCAGCAAAAAAATGAATTTTTTTTATAAAAACCGCTGCCCAGCCGTCCTTTCCATGACTCGGCCGAGTCAATACGGACCCGGCCGGGTTGACCGAGTCATAGCTGACTCGGTCAGCCGAGCCGGGTCATGGGCCGGGTCATTGAGCTGGCTATTGAAACGGTCCGAAACGGCCGTTTCGGTTTCAACTCGGCCGTTTCGTAAAACAGTGGTACAAACATATTTGGAGCAGTGTTTGGAGATGTGTTGGGTCATGTTTGATTCGAGAGGTCTCTTCATTTATGAGGAGATTCTATATACTGTCACAAGAAGTCCTTACCAGCAGCAATGGGACAGCAACAATAGCCAATCAGGATAGCAGCATGGTACAGCAACGCTAACAGTGGGACAGCAGCAAATGCAATCATGGTGGAGCATGGTAGATGGGACAGCAAGGACATGGTGCTTGCATGGGACAGCAAGCAATCATGGTGCAGCAGTATGAGCAGTGACAGCATTGTGATAAGGGGCAGCATGATGTGAAATGCTACAGCACAATGATGGGCATCATGACAAAGTGAAGTGCAGCATGTTGTGTGCAGCACTTGCTAGTATAGTACAGTGATATTAAATGCTACAATGAGATGCAGCATGATGGGCACAGTAAGGTACAAGATGAGGTAGCATTGGTAGGTGCAGCAAGATGACAAGGTACAACAAGATGTTGCAGTACCGGAAGATGCAGCGGTATGATGTGTGCAGCATGGTAATGAGGTCCAGCATAGTGATGATGGGTGCAACACGATGCAGCACAGTGAGGTGCAGCATGATGACGAGGTGCAACACAATGATAGGTGATGGAGTCACCTTGGAAAATCAGTTGAAGTAGCATGTCTTCAACTGAGTTTAGCTACGTCATATATCATCTACTTAGAGATGATCTATGCTCATACTTAGATAAGTCAAAGTGTTGACTTGTGTTGTATATGTACTATCTCTCTCTCTCTCTCTCTCTGTTGAACTATTGAAGAACATATAAGAAGAATTGATCGAGGGTTTCTCCACATTGGGGTTTGTCCGTGGCTAGCGCCACATCTTGTGTCCTCTTGTCTTGGCTTGTCTTTTGCGATCTATGTTTATGTTCTATCTGCAATTTACTTTAATGCTGATGTGATTGCTAATCTAGGAAAATTGAAATAAATTGCTCTAGGGATAGAACATACCTAAAATTAACAGTTCAGCTTGTCCCATGGATTACCTTCACTTTTATTTGAATCCATCTCATACTTGACAGCAATAGAATTTGAAAAGATTAAAAAGTTATGGATTTTTGTGTGATGAGATTGCACTTCTTTTTTGTAATGAGCTTTGCAACAAACTGACATGCATACTTATATCCCCCATTGGTAGCGTATTACAGTACCTGAGATTTTAGCGAATGAATAGTTTAAGAAGGGTTACAAGCCACCTAAGTTCCAAGAAGAAAAGGAGATAATTCGAATGAAGTAGATGCTGTTTTTAATGATTCAGAAGTAGGATCTTGTGTGTGAAATGTTGTTTTCCAAATTCTGAATATTCAAGGAACAATCTTTTGACTAGGTTTTTGCTACTTCTTTTAATTAGGATCATCTTGTCATGGAGAAGAAAGAGACACAGTCTGTGTTAATGAATGCATTTGAATTTATCTCCATGTCACAAGGTCTCAACCTCAACAATTTGTTTGAAATGCTTATTGTATGCTATGTAAGGCCACCGCAAGCTATTGTGTTTGAATTACTATAAGAGTTGTTCTATACCCTGTGATGGAGAAGATCCCTGAGTATGTGTTTTTGTCTTTCTATTACTGAATGTAGAGAACAATTAGTTTTTCATAGCTCCAGGATATATTACAAATTAAAAAGTATAAAAACAACCAGTTTAGCATAGATCCACATTAACTTTGGACTTACATTCTAACATAGTTTACTTCAACTTTAGATATGCCTGTGTTAAATTTTGATTTGCTTAAACTTTAGAAGGATCAAACAAAGCGAACTGTAAGGAGTGCCAAGAAAAATGGATACCTCTGATCACCCAATAGATCTGGGATAATATGGCTCCGAGCTTGTATAATCTCCATCTATCGTTTTATGATAGATCTGGATTAATAAGGATCTAAAGCTATTAAGGAAATTGAGTTAGAAAATACCAGATGTACAGAGGTGGTTGTAAGAGACTCTTCTATTTCAGGAATCAAATTTTCCCAAATCTGTGTAACCAAAGGAAAAGGTAATCTTGTTGGCTTGGACCCGGTGGTTTTGAACGGCCTTAATGATCATAAACCACCAAGGCCCAAGCCAATTGTTAGATGCTACTAGACCAACAACAAATGCTTCTTGTGATAGTACAATGCAAGGGAAAAGTGATGCCCCTTCTGCTACACGAATATAATCACAGTATTGTTGCAATCCTACATCTCCTATTTCCTTCTCTTCTTCTGCAATCAATTGCCCTGTGTTAAAGGAAATATCTGCTACACTTTCTTCTCTAACCAGTGCACTTGCACTCTGTGTCCTGGGAAGTTCTAATGGGTTTATGTTAGTTTGTTGAGATCAAACTGAAGCAGGATAATTCACTGGGTTAGCAGAAGTCATGGCTTCCCTGTGCGCATTAACAAGTTGCTTTTGTCCTGCTGTTAATATTTGCTCATAGCTCCCAGCTTCCTTGATTTATCCACCTTCCATGACCTGTGAAGATAGATGAGATATGCCACCATATTCAAAACTCCAGAAGGAAGAGTAACTTGTAAGAAACCACGACATTTCATAAAGTGAATTTTCTGATTGAGTCCATAGAAGATAGATTATGTGTCTACCAGGATTTTATCGACGGTAGGAAGAAATTCCACTTGATGTGTGACTAATACTATTGTTTTCATTGTCAATGCTCCCATCACACAGTCCTGCAAGTAATTTAAGTTTATAAGAATCATACATTCAATCCCTATTTTCAATTGTTTCAAAACTGAATACTCCCTTTATGCATATCAAAGAGCAAGAAATCAACTCAGACAAAACCAAAAAATCAAGTCACAAAACAAAATGATTTCTCACATTAAATAGAGTTGAAGGTGTCATCCAATAGATAAATGTCGGCATCATTATATACTGCTCTGGCCAACTGAATCCTCTATTTTTGTCCTCCACTCATATTCAATCCTCTCTCCCCAATCTCTGTTATGTCTCCATGAGCAAAACTCTCTATATCCTGGTCTAATGTACAATCTTTTATTGCCTTCATGTACTGAATTTTGTCCATTGGTTTCCCATAGAATATGTTATCTCTGACAGTCCCACTCTGAATCCAAGCTGTTTGTGCCAAGTAGGCAACACTACCATATACTTGAACCTGCACGCAGTGCAATCAAAAAGTTTATGAAAGAATTTCTATATAAATATATGTGCTACAAAACACACTAAAGAAAGCAAAGAAACTGCATCTAAAATTTTGTTGAACTATGAAATGGTTACTGCTGCTCAAGAATAGTTTATGTTCAACTTACATCTCCTGAAATTTTCGGGATTTCTCCAAGAATTGTATAAATCAGAGCAGATTTCCCTGATCCCACTGAGCCACAAATTGTTTCCTTTTCTCCCTCTTTTAATTTGCAGATTTATTCCCTTCAATGTTGGTTTTGGCAGTGAAGACTCTGGATCCCAACTGAATATAACTTGATGAATTTCGATGGTATACTGGGATCCAGCGAGTGCTTTCCTCACACCAACATCTTGTCTCAGCTCATCATCTTGTAATAACTTGTCCAGACGATCTAGGGAGACTTTAACTTGAATCAATATAAGCCAGAACGTCAGGTAACACTCTCGGTGGCTCTTGCATGACACATAATATTGCAAGACTGTAAATATGGTCATGGCAGTTAACGGTGGATCACATATGATAGCATACCCTGCAAAAACTATAGATGCAGTAAATGATAGGTGACAACCAGTAGAGTACAGTACCATATGTTCTATTAACCTGTGCAGAAAACAACCATTTGAGCTCGACAACTCAAAGATTTTCTATCAAGTCTTTGAATTTTTCTTCCCATGCTTGTCGTTTGATTAGTTTTTATACTATTAAGAATTTCAGATGTTATTCTGAGTCGCTTATCCCATATGCAGTCATGAACTCAGCTTGGCACTTCTGGAGGACTTTTGCAAAAGTCCTCCAGAAATGTTTAGAATGACAGTGAGAATGATGATGAGCAACCTGGAATAGTTGCCCATCCAACTGTGGCAAAAATATGCCAATGGCTACACATTTGCAAAGGGATGGTCCAACCCCAATGCAGCCACAATAAAAACAACATGAATCAGTAATTCGGACCTTGGTATACCGTATGCATTGCGGGCTAGATTTAACTGATTATCAATAGCATCATACACAATATTCAAATATGGCCGTTACCAAAACTTCAATTCCCCAGCTTTGAGATGGTAGAACTGCTTTAATTTATTTTCATTTTGATAAAAATTACGTGAACCATGTAAATAGAAAAGCTCCATTCCATCAAATAATAATTAATAACAACGCCATACATATTTTCCAGTGTTATGCCTACCCCTTACAAAGATAAATCTTCCTTCTCATTGCGAACACCGCTTCTGTTTGCTTCACTTTTCCGGCTTCTTCTTGCTTGGTTTTTCACGTAACTAGCATTCCTACCTTTAATCGTCGGCGAAGCTCGTCCCCCTCTTACTCCCACAACAGACACTGTAATTTGGGACATCCAGAGACATCGATATCCTCTAAGCACCTACGAACATTCAGCACTCTAAGCCTTGTCAACTGCCATAACCCCCTTACGCTCTTCAGCTTCACATAGTCGTCTGCGTAAAACTCCTCCATAGATACCAAAGTTTCCATTACATTGTTCAACATCTTCCACGTCTTCTAGCTGCAAGCACCTACGAACATTCAGCACTCTAAGCCTTGTCAACTGCCATAACCCCCTTATGCTCTTCAGCTTCACATAGTCGTCTGCGTAAAACTCCTCCATAGATACCAAAGTTTCCATCCTCGGCAGCTCTTCTAACTCCGAGCACCCATCAACATTGAGCTCCCGAAGCTTTGTACACTGCTCCAACCCCCTTATGCTCTTCAGCTTCACACAGTCGTCTGCGTAAAACTCCTCCATAGATAACAATGTTTTCATCCTCTGGCAACTCTTCTGACCCCGATCACCCATCAACATCTTCTAACTCCGATCACCCATCAACATTGAGCTCACGAAGCTTTGTACACTGCTCCAACCCCGTTATGCTCTTCAGCTTCACACAGTCGTCTGCTTAAAACTCCTCCATAGATAACAATGTTTCCATCCTCGGCAACTCTTTTAACTCGTAGCACCCACCAACATTGAACGCCCGAAGCTTTGTACACTGCTCCAACCCCCTTATGCTCTTCAGCTTCACACACTAGTATGCCTGAAACTCCTCCAAAGAGGTCAACGTTTCCATCATCGGGAGCTCTTCTAACTCCGAGCACTCACCAACATTGAGCTTCCCAAGCTTTGTACACTGCTCCAACCCCCTTATGTTCTTCAGCTTCACACAGTCGTCTGCGTAAAATTCCTCCATAGATGCCAAAGTTTCCATCCTCGGCAGCTCTTCTAACTCGGAGCACTTACAACATTGAGCACCCGAAGCTTTGTACACTGCACCAGGCCCCTTATGCTCTTCAGCTTCACACAATCGTTTGCGTGAAACTCCTCCATATAGATAACAATGTTTCGATCCTCGAAAGCTCTTCTAACTCTGAACACCCACCAACAGCTCCCGGAGTTTTGTACACTGCTCCAACCCCCTTATGCTCTTCCGCTTCACACACTCATATGCGTGAAACTCCTCCAAAGAGTTCAACGTTTCCATCCTCGGTAGCTCTTCTAACTCCAAGCACCCACCACAATTGAGCTCCCGAAGCTTTGTACACTGCTCCAACCCCCTTATGCTCTTCAGCTTCACACAGTCGTCTGCGTAAAAGTCCTCCTTTTATAACAATGTTAATCCTCCTTATATAACAATGTTTCCATACTCTGCAACTCTTCTAACTCGGAGCAACTAGCAAGATTGAGCACTCGAAGCTTTGCACACAGCTCCAACCCCCTTATGCGCTTCCGCTTCACACAGTCATCTGAGTAAAACTCCTCCAAAGAGGTCAATGTTTCCATACTTGGCAGCTCTTCCAGCTCACAGCACCGGCCAACATTTAACGGTCTAAGCTTCCCTGTATGCTCCAATCCATGTATGCTCTTCAGTTTCAGACAACTCTGTATAATCAAAACCTCCAAAAATTCTGCCAGCTGCAAAGGTACCTGCAAATATTCATGGTTCAACGACAAGAAAGATTTTAGAAAACCGTTGGCTGGTCAATCTGCAAACAAGACGTTCGATTTCTATTGAGACGTTGTGGCGCGATATTAATATCGCCTAAACATAGCAAGATAACACTACAAATTTCTAATTACCTGTGATTGGTTTTCAGTTTGCCACAATGTATTGAGATCGCTCACACTTCTAGATGCCTTAAATTTTTCACTGACATCCAGGAAGGCAGGGAAGAGTCCGGACAGTTCCTCCAACGGAGCTATAAGATCTCTGGTAACACCATCCTTGTAGAAATGCGTTCCATATCTGGCAACTCCACCATCCCCAAAATGCGCTCCACATCTGTCCTGTAGATTTTGAAAACCCCGCCTTCCATTCCAGCTTGATCTGTTCTCACCCATTGCGCACCTCCAGCTCGAAACCGTGTTTGTTTGCAACTTCCGCAAGTGCGTTTCTCCAATTTTGAATGGTGTGTTGGAGTCATATCGCGGCGTCACTTTATCACTTATCTTTTCTTCCAGTGTTTTCAGGTCTTGAGCATACTTTCCCTTTGTCCACCGAATATCTGCAGGCGTGACACGGTAAAACACAGGGATAATAGGAATATTTGACTGCAACATCATTACGAGTTCATCTAGGCACCAAGGTGATTCAGCATGATTAGGGGAGATGATCGCCACATGGACGGAGGTGGTTTCAATAGCATATTCTATTTGGTGAAGAAAATTGTATCCGGTTTGCATTTCAGGTTGATTCAGAAATGCCCTCAAACCTTTGTCGGGAAGACGAAGGTAGAGAGACCTGGGGAAGCTTTTCTTGACATCAACACCTCTATGGTTGATGAAAATGTCGTACCACTGAGCAGTGGTGGAGGCGGAGGCAACGGTAGAGACGGATACACCCATTGTGACGGTGGAGGCGCATGGATCGGTGGAGCAGCATGCACCCACTGCGGCGCTGGAGGCGGACGCAGCTGTGGAGGAGGATGCAGCGCTCGAGGCGGATACACCCAGTGCAGCAATGGATACGCATGGTTCGGTGCAGCAGGATGCACCCACTGCCGCGTTGGAGGCGGAGGTAGGGGTGCAGCAGGATGAACCCATTGCAGTGTTAGATGTGGCGGCAATGGTGGAGGAGGATGCAGCGGTTTGCCAATTGGTAAATAGAGATAGGATGGGATGGTCAACACAAATTGCAGGGCACGAAGATGAATTAGGGTTTTTGAAAGCCTGAGCTTAAAAGCCTGAAGCGATAAAGATGAATTAGGGTTTCGGAAAACCTGAGCTTAAAAGTCTGAAGCCTTCCGGTGTGTATATATACATCCAACGTTAATACAAGCGCTGTCACCGTGGTTAATGGGCGGTTATGCACCCACTCGAGCAATTGGTAAATAGAAATGGGACGGGATGGGATGGTCGACACAAATTCCAGGGGACGAATAGGAATTAAGGTTGTTGAAAGCCGTGAGGTTAAAAGCGTGAAGCAATAAAGATGAATTAGGTGTCTCTGAAAACCTAAGCTTAAAAGTCTGAGGCGTGTCGGGTGCGTATATATACATCCCACGTTAAAACAAGCGCTTCACTGTGGTTAATGGGCTGTTGTGCACGAGTATCGTCATGTGGTGTTACGTATTTATTTTAGGCGGTAATTTTTCAACCGGTAAGTGTGTCACCGCTATTAAAAAAAATTTCACTCATATTTTTAAAATGGGCTGGTTTAACATTTAACACTCGGATATTTTTTTTCTTTATTTTAGGTGGTGATTTTTTAACCTCTTGGTAATTTTTTAGTACGCGCTGGTTTAACATTTAACATTTGGATCTTATTTTTCAATTTACTAAGCATTCGTCATTTTTTTATAGAGCGGAAATATTCATCATCAACATTATCATATAAATATGCATAGCGTATAAAATCTTCCTTTAAAAAAGGGGCAACTCCATAGTTAGAGTTTGCCCAAATAATAACAACAATATAATTTTACAAGTATTTTTACAATCACAGTCTTTGTCAGGGAACCCCAAGTTCATCTTTGCAAAATTGCCAATTTGCCAGCTCGGTCTATGATTCAGGGTCGCCCACCCCAGGTTGCCTTCGTTCAGCTCGTGCAGTGGTACGGACAGGAGCGCCCACCCTCGAGTTGCCTACCACAGCTCTGTCGTTGGGCAAGGCTCCCACCTTTGTGTCCGCCCGCCGCGCCCGTTCCAACCTCCACGCTTTGTTTCTTCATGTGCCACTGCCCTCCGTTTAGCCCACCGCATTGCATTCTTTGTTCGGTCCAACCACCCGCACTCACCGTTCAGTCTGACCGCCGTGCGGCCCACCGTTCAGCTTGCTCGTTGTACAATCTACCGCCCTCCCGCACTGTAGTTTAGTTGTTCACCCGATAGTGTCACCCGTTACCACTTCTCTCCCAACCGCTCGCCTGTTCAGCCTTTCGGGTAGGCGCGCTCGCGATGTGGCAGCGCGCCCTGCGACTTGTCTACCCAACTCGCCAAGCAGCCTCGCCCTACCCACTTTGCCCCCACCCGAAGTCCGCCTGCAACGCGGTTTATTTTTATTTTTTCGGTTTTCGGCCAAGTGTTGCGACCCTCGATCCGCCTTCACTTTCGGTCTATTTGTTCGTTCGCCCTCCTTTTGCTTCCCAAGTATTGTTTGCACTTGGATTAGCTTGGATGAACTTCATGCTTATCTCCTCCAACTCATCCACTATATATATGTGTCCTCCAAGGAGTAAGGTGGGTCGGCCTACCCAGGCTGACCATGTATTTCGTCCACTAAAATACCGAAGGTCACGTCAATGCACCCAACTCGTCGCTCCGCACGTCGTCCCATTGACTCATTCGGTTTTTCGACTCTTCCTATAAACTCGTCTCACTTTCCCATACTTAGTCATTTTTTCGATTTTCAATTTTTCGACTCTTTTGTTGGCTCGTCGCAACTCGTCATCACAACTCGTTGTCACACGTTCTCCCCGTGCATGTTTAACCGAACGCCCCGCTCGTCGCACATGATCGCTCGTCGTCTTTAACCGAAGATATGCCACCGCCCCGTTGCGCATCACAAACGCTCAGCTCGTGGGCATGACATACTCCCCCACTTTAAACGGTTGTTGTCCTCAACAACACCATCACCAATCGTCACAAAGTGTTGCTAGCTCCAACATCTTCAAAATGTCCCTGCTACCCATCTCTACTCCAACATCGCATAAACCACCAAGGTTTATGTCTCCATAAACAGGAAGTCTCCTCAATCCATGATCATCAATCCACATCTGTCGCAAATCCACATGTTGCCCCATCATGGAAGGTTTAGTCCCTCCAACTCGACTACATGCCATCACTGCAACATATACCGTGTCTGACCTCATCATGTATTGTAATCATGTGAATCACTACATAATACTCCATCCAACACAACATCTCAGTGATACCCAAGACATCTATCTGACACAAACTCGGTGCACTAGATGCCTCATGTCATCGAACTAGTTGGGTAGCTAATCCAACCGTAATGCTCAACCCATGATAATGTACCTCCTCAAGTCATCGTTGGTTGTTTCTCGGCATGCTATCACAATCTCAACTCGATCAAAAATTCATCCAAGTGTAAAATAAGCCATGCTCAAGTCCATGACATGTCCATTATCTCATCTGCAACATGTTTCCCATGATGATAATGCCAATGTGTTGTCATACAGTCGCATTCATCCAAGCATCATCAACATGTCGAAAAGAAGCCTCATCCCGAAGGGCCTTGTAAGGGTGGTGCAGTGCTCCTAGATGTCAAGGACCTGCACACACTTATCTACAAGGTTGTCTATCTAGAAAGGAGGGCCAAGAAGTCCCCTCGCTGACTCTCATCCATCCATGTGTTTGATTGATACTGCGTCATCAAATACTTGTGCACAACTTCAACCTCCTCATGTGTACAACCAAGCTTTTCAATCCTGTCTTTTGTCAACTGAAAGTCATATATGCCCATGGCATACCTGCAAAAATCCACTATGCTAGTCAAATCCCTACTTGCATAATCTTCCCTAATCACTACCTCTGAAGAAGTATTCGAACTTCCTTCATCCACAACTCCATGGTGAAGATCCTCTGTAGAAGATGGACCTGTTAAGTGTTTCAAGATGTGTGAAATTATCTTTCCACCTTCATTTTTCTTTCTAGCTCTCGCAACAAAGTCAACTAACTTCCTTTCCTTCGTTGTTTGAGTCAAACATCCAAGTCCTCTTTGCTCCACATAATCTTGCTTCACATTCAGATCCTTTGGATATAAAGTCATATAAGCCATTCTTGGTCTAATCCCAATCAACTCCTCATATTTATTGGAACCAACATAATTTTCCCCTCAGCTATAATCAAGAGAATGTCTCGGTCCACCATTGGTATGGCTTGTGCAACTTTCAGAAAGTCCTGCCCCCATCACCATAGTATGATCATTCAAGTCAACAACCCTCAAGTCCAACTTTCCAAACCATGCACCCACTCTCACCTAAATGTTCTTCAATACACCAGTCACAACTTTCATGGTAGAGTTCACTGCTTTGTAAGCACTCGACTCTCTCCCCACTTCAGCTTTCTTCCAAAAAGATTTTGTTTCTTTCCTACTAAGGAAGATATGAGTAGCCCCTATATCCACTAATGCAGCAAACTTCTTGCCACGTACGGTTACCTGCACAAAACTCAACTTCAAGGCATCACCATCCTCCTTAGGCTTGATCTTGTGTCTGATCTCTGTAACCGTCTTCAAAAATTCAACCTCAGAAGAGTCTTTCGACTTATGTTTCGACCTAACTTCCTTCTTAAGGTATTTCAGCGCCTTGTTCAGTTCATCTAAGAAATTTGATCATGGTTTAGCTTGAGCTCCTTCAAGCTTGTCCTCCATCGCTTTCTGCTTAAGTGTACCTATAAATCACACATTGACTCCTTCCATTCGAAGTGACCTAATCTTCTAAACATCTTCCTTCATGTTTCGATGGTAGTCCCCAAGTCTGTCAATGTAATCGAGCTCATCTTGTTCTATCACAACAGTCTTTCTACCAAGAAAGTCCTTCCTAATTTCATCCTCAAGTTCCTTGACTTTTGCCTACGCCATGGTGCTCTTCTCCTTTAGTCGAACTCGCTCATCCATGAGTTCTTGGAGTCTATGATCACCCTGTCATATCTTCTGATCAAGTTCGTCGAGGTCAACAGTCCTTCCATGAAGATTATTCAAGTCCTTTCGCAAGTCCACTATCATGTCTCCCATATGTATTAAGAGTTCTCACTCTTGTATAAGAGTTTCATAATGTTTTTGTCTTCGTCTTTCCAATAACCTGTCATGTCTTCAAGTTTTTGAAATGCTCTTTCAACCATCTTCATCTGTTCGATAAGTCTTCAGTACCTGCTTTACCTTCAATGGTCATCAACTTCAAAAACCCAATATCAATTGTCACGGAGCTTTCACTTCAACTTGCAAAGCCTCTTGATACTACTTGTCATGAAGTGCAAGGGATATCTTCTTTATTCTACAAATCATTCAAAAGTCTTCACAGAAATCCGTCTCTTACACCACTTGTCATGCCCCTATCCTGGTGGTAGTCATTCAACCACACATAGGCAGGGGCGGCACCGCTACCCAATTTCTTTTCACCAATACTTTTGAGTACAAGCTACGCCTAACATTCAACACTTAGATATTTTTCTTCAATTTACTAAGCATTCGTCATTTTTTTACATAGTGGAAACATTCATCAACATCATTATCATATAAATATGCATAGTGGATAAAATCTTCTTTTAAAGGGAGGGGCAACTCCCTGGTTAGAGTCTGCCTAAATGATAACAACAATATAATTTTACAAGTAGTTTTACAATCACAGCTTTTGCTAGGCAACCCCAAGTTCACCTCTGCAAAATTGCCAATTTGCCAGCTCAGCCTATCGTTCAGGGTCGCCCTGTTAGGTCCTTATACTACTAGTGTAACCCCTTATTGTTATTAGTGCAACCCCCTTATTGTATCATTGTACCCATTTAGTCCCCATGTTGTTATTATTGTGCCCCATAGAAGCTCACTATTGTTATTTTTGTGCCCCTACAATATTATTGTTATGTAGGCTCTGATTGTATTAGGACCCCTTAGAGTCCTATATATAGGAGGTCTTGTCATTTGTATCATCCAAAAATTGTTCATTTTTGTAATGTAAATGAAGTTACCCTCTTGAAGAGGCTAATTTTGAAGTCTTTGATCTATCTTTTCTATTTTTTGTGAGCTCGTTTCATAACATTTGGTATCACAGCTTTGGATTTTAGGGTTTCGCTGCTCCAAACATGTCATCGTGGAATTTTCGGTATAACTTTTTCTCTATGCAATTTCAGAAGCTAAAAGAAAAACCCATTCGATCTGAAATCGTTCTGAACCTCGGGTCCGAATTTTAGATCTTGTCTCGCTATATTTCGAGAGATATGATTTAAGGAAGTTAGGGTTTTTGCAAGATCCATAATTCCATCACAAAAAGTTCATTGTGGAATTTGTGCTATAATGTTTTTTCTACGAAGGCGCAAACTCTAAAATTAAAAACCATTTGAGTTGAAATCGTGATGAAGCTCAAGCCCAATTTTAGATGTTTTTTCGCAATAATTTCGAAAATATGGTCCAAGACATTTAGGGTTTTTGCAAGCTCCCGAATTACATCCCAAACAGGTGACCTGGGGAAAATGGTCATAACTTTCTCTTTGAGCATCAAATTGAAATTTCATAAAATGTTACAGAAAGAGGACGGCCTATAGTTTTTTGTGTATCGGTTTCAGGTCTTAAAGTCGAAACAGTGACACGTGGAATTTTGTATAATTTCGCTCTACTGAACTAGTCTATAATTAGGTCATTGTGGGATATTTAGCATAACTCTACCTAGGAGAATCCAATCTTGATCAGACTTGCAAGCTTGGAAAGAGGACTTAGAGGGCTACCACGGGAAACAATTTCAGACCTTGGATATTTGAAATTACAGAGATACAACAGATTTAATATCGAGCTCCTACAAAGTGAAAAAATGTGTGTAGTTTTTTTTTAAGTTTGCATAAGTTTGGTTGAAAAAATAGTTTGAAGGAATTCAAATGGAGTGGAAGCTAAGATGGATGGTATAGAAGAAAAATTAAAGGCAACATGGAAGATTTGAAGACAGATTTGACAAAGTTTCTACAAGAAATACTTATTAATGGCGAAAGGGTAGTAAAGAAAACTCATGATGAGAACAAAAGAAATATTAATCATGATTTCATAGACTCTAACGTTGGATTGAAGACTCACCATGTTTCAAAGATCGATATGAGGAAGTTTGATGGCAAGGATCCCGTAACATGGATACTATATATGGAGCAATATTTTGATCTCCATAATGTGCAAAACACACAAAAGGTTCGCATTGCAACTTTATATTTGGAACCAAATTAGTTTGTATAGTATCAATGGCTTTGCTCTCAAACAATTTATCACTTGGGCAATTTTTACGGAAGAAATGATAGCACATTATAAGGATACAAAAAACAACACCTTTTTTAGCTAATTGATAAATCTCAAACAAAAGGGTTCAATGATGGAGCACATTGAGGACTTCCAAAAATTAAATATAAGGGTAAAAGATATTCCAGAGGAGCATAGGATTGATGTGTTCATAGGGACTTTAAATGATAACATCCAACATGAGGTTCACCTTTGGGAACCTGATTCATTGGAGAAGGCATTTAGGTTGGCAAGAAAAATGGAAAGCAAAATTATGGCAACAAAGAAGCCTACCACTCACAACTATAAAGATGGAAGTGTTGTTTCTCCTAGCCTTTCACCACCTACAAGGTTGACACCACAACAATTGGAAGAAAAAAGAGAAAAAGGACTTTGTTACAATTGTGATGGAAAATACAATAAAGATCATAAGTGTGTTGAAAAGAAATTAATCTACATAGATGGGGAAGAGGAGCAAGAAAATGAACAAGAAATGTTAAAACAAGAGGATATACACTAGGAACCAATCCCAGAGAAATAAGAAATGAATCTGACCATATCTTGTAATGCAATGACAAGAATTACCACTCCTCAAACTCCCAAAATAGAAGGGCATATCAAGAAGAAAAATGTAATAGTGTTGATTGATTCGGGTAGTACCCATAATTTTATTCATTGTAAGATAGCCAATGAATTGAATTGCTTCCTATATCCAGCACCAAAGTGTCAAGTAATGGTTGCAAATGGAGGAACCATAAATTGCTCTGGAAAGTGCTATAATATCAAGCTATGCATGGGAGAATATGTTTTCAATAGTCCAATGCTTTCCATTCCAATGTGTGGTGCTGATGTTGTACTAGGAGTCCAATGGCTACAATCTTTGGGTACGATAGCTTTTAATTTTTAAGAACTTTTCTTGAGTTTTTTTTTGGAAAGGAAAGGAAGTTGAATTAAGGGGTATCGAAGGGAAACTGACAAAGATAATTAACTCTAACAACATGAAAAAGCATCTAAAGAAAGAACAACGGGGCGTAATTGCACAATTATGTTCACTAGAGGTTTCCACATTGAAATTATCTTTTTTCCAAATCTCCAAAATATTTTGGACAATCATTCCAAGGTATTTGAGACTCCCAAAGGCCTCCCACCTATTCGTGATCATGATCATGCTATTCATTTTATTCTAGGAAGTGTTCCTCCAAACATCAGGCCTTACAGATATCCCTATGCCCAAAGGAATGAAATTGAATGTATGGTTGCATAAATGCTAGAGGCTGGTATAATTCAACCTAGTCAAAGTTCTTTCTCTGCTTCAGTAGTATTGGTGCACAAGAAGGATGGGTCATGGCGCATGTGTCCGAATTATAGGGAACTCAACAAGCTCACTACTAAAGATAAATTTCTCATTCCTGTCATTGATGAATTATTGGATGAATTGCATGGATCAATTTACTTCACCATTTTGGATCTTCATTCAGGATATCATCAAATTAGAATGAACACTGAAGACATTCTAAAAACAACATTTAGAACTCATGTTGGTCATTATGAAATTTTGGTCATGCCTTTTGGCCTTACCAATGAACCTTCTACATTTCAAGGTTTGATGAATTCCATTTTCAAACCCTTCCTTAGAAAATTTGTGTTAGTATTTTTTGATGATATACTAATCTACAAGTCTTGGAAGGATCATGTTGACAGGGTGCTCAAACTATTGGAGGAGAAACAATTATATGCAAAAAACTCCAAATGCTTCTTTGAAGTACAAGAGGTGGAATATCAGGGTCATATTGTATCTCATGAAGGTGTTAAGATAGACCCTAGAAAAATTAAAGCCATTAAGGAATGGAAAATCCCCACATCCATAAAGCATCTGCGAGGATTTCTTGGGTTGACAGGGTATTATCGCCAGTTTGTTAAGAATTATGGGAAAATATCAGCACCTCTGACAACATTATTGAAGAAAGATGCATTTTCATGGACTCCAGAAGCAACGAAGGCCTTTGAACATCTTAAAAAGGCAATGTGTCAAGCACCGGTCTTAGCTACACCAGACTTCACAAAAACCTTTATCATGGAATGTGATGCCTCAGGAAATGGAATTGGTGATGTTTTAATGCAAGAAGAAAAACCCATTGCCTTCGAAAGTTATCCAATCAAAGGAAAGTATTTACACAAAGCTATTTATGAGAAGGAAATGTTGGCAAGACTACCTACACTTAAGAAATGGAAACTTTACCTAATGAGAAGATCCCAGTTCAAACAATATTGTCAAAACTTGACAAGGAAGGAAAAATCATATTGGAACCTGAAGTAGTTACAAAAACAAGAAATCGACAGCTACGAAATCAATCAATTTCAAAGTATCTCATCAAGTGGAAGAACTTACCCACTGAAGATTCCACATGGGAGGATGAGAATTCTACACAGAAGTATCCAAAACTACTCAAGTGTTGAGGACAACACTTTTTGAAGGAGAGGGGCATGTTAGGTCCCTATACTACTAGTGTAACCCCTTATTGTTATTAGTGCAACTCCCTTATTGCATTATTGTACCCATATAGTCCCCATGTTGTTATTATTGTGCCCCATAAAAGCTCACTATTGTTATTTTTGTGCCCTTACAATATTATTGTTATGTAGGCTCTGATTGTATTGGGACCCCTTAGACTCTTATATATAGAAAGGAGGTCTTTTCATTTGTATCATCCAAGAATTGTTCATTTGTGTAATGTAAAGGAGTTTTCCCCCTCATGCAGTGGTTCGGGCAAGAGCGCCCATCGTCGGGTCGCCTACCGTAGCTCTGTCGCTAGGTAGGGCGCCCACCTCCATGTCCGCCTACCACACCCTTTCCAACCTCTGCACTTCGTTTCTCTGTGTGCCACCACCCTCCATTCAGCCCACCGCACTGCATTCTCCGTTCGGTCCAACTACCCGCACTCACCGTTCACTCTGCCCGCTCTGCGGCCCATCGTTCAGCTCGTCCGTTCCGCGGTCTACCGCTCGTCCGCACCGTAGCTCGACCGTTCACCTGACCATGTCACCTGTTACCACTTCTCACCCAACCGCTCGCCCATTCAACCTTTCGGGTAGGTGCGCCTGCATAGTGGCAGCTCGCCCTATGGCTTGTCTACCCGACTCGCTAGGCAACCTTGCCCTACCCGATTCACCCGCACCCGAAGTCCGCCTGTAGCTCGAGTTGATTTTCTGTTTTCCAGTTTTCGGCCAAGTGTTGCAGCCCTCGGTCCGCCTGCACTTTCGGCCTGTTTGTTCACTCACCCACCTTTGATTCCCAACTAATGTTTACGCTTGGATTAGCTTGTATGAACTTCTTGATGCTTATCTCCTCCAACTCGTCCACTATATATACGTGTCCTCCAAGGAGTAAGGTGGGTCAACCTATCCAGGCTGACCATGTATTTCGTCCACCAAAATACCAAAGGTCGGGTCGGTCCACCCAACTCGTAGCTCCATGTCGGCCCACCGACTCGTTCGGTTTTACAACACTTCCTATAAACTCATCGCACTTTCCCATACTTAGTCATTTTTCCGATTTTTGGTTTTTTGACTCTCCCATTGGCTCGTCGTCACACGTTTTTCCCTGGCATGTTTAATCGAAGGCCCTACTCATCGCACATGCTAGCTTCTCGTCTTTAACCGAACATATGCCACCGCCCCGTTGTGCATCACAAACGCTCAGCTTGTGGGCGTGACACATGGTGTCATGACCATGAGGTGAGCATGCTCATGTGCGACGGGCGGTGGTGAGAGACAAACTTCGGTTATGTGCGACGAGTTGAGTTTGCAACAATGAGCGGGTGCATTCGGTTAAACGCACCCCGACGAGTTGCGACGGTGCGAAGAGTTACTTGGATAGTCAAAAACTGAGATTGGGAAAATCCGCTATGTATGGGAGCACATGTGACGTGTTTATAAGAGGTGTCAAAAAATCGACGAGTTGGGCTGACGGATGGTGGCAGACGCCCTGAGTGGGCCGACGTGTGGAGAGCGGATGAGTTGGTGGGCTAACGCATTATTTAGCATTTTTATGAGCGATTTGTGTGGTCGGCCTGGGCAAGCCAACCCACCTTAACTCATGGATGTCGCATATATATGGATGGCGACTTGGTGGAGAAAGGCATCAAGCAAGTTCAAGCATCAAGAATTGAGCAAGAAGCTTGGGCGAACAAGAAAGAAAGGAAATATGACCAAGTCAAGGCGCAGGCAGTGGACGGGTCGAAGTGCCAAGCCGAGGAAGGGTGGACAAGTTGTAGGTAGCGCACGGACGAGCTGGGTTTGGAAAACAAGCGGACGATTATGTGGTTGGGCGGGTCTGCACGATGAGCAGACTGGCGAGCTAAACAATGGGCGCAGTTGCATGACCTGACTCGTGTTGGGAGGGTCTGCACGGTGATCTGGTAGGCGAGTTGCGATGAGTTGCGAAACGCGGTGCAACGAGCTGCAGAGGGCGCCGAGCTGCGGACGCGCTGGGTGACATGTGCGACGGGGCAGTAATTCTGAAATACGGGTGCGACAACCTGACCCAGTTGGGCGGGTCTACACGGTGACTCGGTAGACGAGCTGCAACAAGTTGCGTAGGGCGACCCGGTGGAGTGGGCACTCCTGCCTAGAATGACAAGTTGTGGAGGGTGACCTGAGTAAGCAGGATGGGCGCCTCTACCCAGTGACGAGTTGCATGACACGACAGACGTGGGCAGCCCTGAACGAAGGTTGAAAGGTGGGCGCTGCTAAACAAAGGGCATCCCAACCGGGTGAGGTGGGCGACCCGACATGGGCAGGCTGAACTATGGAAAGTTTGGAAAGTTTGCTAAGGGTAAATTTGGAGTTTCCTAGCAAGACTGTGATTGTATATGTATTTGTAAAATACTGAATTATTGATTATTGGGCAGACTCTAATCTGGGAGTTGCCCCTCCCATTTAAAATAAAGTAATTCGTTGTGCATATTTATGATATGATGATGATGATGTAAATGTTATTCCGCTGTGTAAATGATGAATGCTTAGTAGAATTGAAGAAAAATAACTAAGTGTTGAATGTCAGGTGTAGTCTGTACTCGTAAGTATTGGTGAAAAGAAAGTGGGTAGCAGTTTCACACCTGCCTATGTCCAGTTGAAAGACTGCCGCTAGGATAGGGGCATGACACGTGGTGTTAGGACCTCGAGTTAGCATCGCTGCCTTGGGCAAGTCAGGTACCCATGGGCATGCCCATGCTGTGTGATGCGACAAATGTGTGGATGTAGGGGTGGGTGTGTCGTAATGGCGGGCGACCGCCCGACTCGTGAACATATCGATGTATGACAATAGGTTAAAGGTGTAGGGTGTAGGAGTCTGTTAAAAGCGTGCCTGATGGAAGAACAACTAAATCGTATAGCTGATGGACGATACACACATAGCGGCAGGTAAGCGCAGTGAACGAGGGTGCACACTTGGGTAGCGAGCGACCACACCCGAACAAGTGCAGGTCGGTCACGGGCAGCAATGATGAGTCAACTCGTTCAAGAGATAGTGAAGGGGTGTGTTAACATATGTGTGGTGAGTTGGTTGGAAAGTCAGCCAGCCAACCAAACGACACAACGTTTCATAAATGACTTGGAATGGATGTGTATAAGATCAAGGTGGCATGCTCCAAGGACCACCATCCAACCGCAGACACATATGAGTTACATAACTTGCAATGGTCGTTGTTCGCAAGGTGAAGGGGATTGCAGGTAGAGTAACTGAGCAAGCAGGTCGTAGGCAATTCAGGCAGCGCCGTGCAGATAGTTGGGCCGTATTGCGGCAGGGCCATGTGCCCACCCAGGTGGGCAGGCCGAGTTTGTATGGAAGTTTATGTTGCGCGTTGATTGTAACCACTTCTATTTGGGCAGAGTGTTGCGCTCGTTCAGGGGCAACCTCCCACATGTAAAATTATTGTAAATTTAATACATAAATAATGGAAAAACATTGTTTATCATTCTTGTATATTTTGGATCTCTTGTTGGCAGAGTTGCACTTGTTAATGGTTATGAATTCCGCACATAACTTAATAAAGAAAAGAGAATTGTGATAAATATAACAATGGTAAGGTGTAGCCTAAAAGAAGAAAATACTAGGTGTAATGACTATTGTTAGTGCTGCACGTCACCCTTGGGGGTGTGGCCGACCTGGGGGCATGATAGATGGTATCAGAGTCAGTGCAACGGAATGCAACAGAAACCAAGTTTGTATGCAGATTGGGGTTCTTGATGAAAAGAATTGTTGGTTGCATAGTTTGGTGTTTCTAGACTTGGAGATTCATGGCAGAACCATCCAAGCCTTGGTGGACACAGGGGCTACACATAATTTTATGACGATAGGGCTAGCAAAGGAAGTTGGACTGAACCTTACCCCCAAGCAAGTGGAGGTCAAGGTAGTGAACTCAAGAGCTAAAGTGTTGGGATTGGAAAGTGATGTGCTGGTTCAAATTGCAGATTGGCAGGGTTGTTTGGACTTCATAGTGATGGAGATGAACGACTTTGACATGATATTGGGGCAGAACTTTTTGAAGGGAAACAAGGCAATTGTTGTGCCATTTTGCAATGGGATTATGCTTACTGGAGACACACGGACTTGGACTTTGCCTACTCACTAGTAGCAAAGTAAGGTGAAGGTGCAACATGTTTATGCACTAAGTATGAGTAAGGAAATGCGGAGGTCAGATGTAGAGACATATGTGATCGTCATTCGAGAGATTGAGGATGATGATGGAGTGGGGACGCCTATTCCAACTGAGATTTCTGATGTATTGGACAAATATGTAGATTTGATGCCCGATGAGTTGTCGAAAGTATTACCACCAAGACGTACAATGGACCATCAAATTGAGCTAGAGTCGGGGAAGAAACCACCAGCAAAAGCTCCTTATCATTTGTCAGGGCCAGAATTGGAGGAATTGAAGTGAGAATGTAAAGAGTTGGTTGATGCAGGCTTCATACGACCTTCAAGGTCCCCATATGTTGCTCTAGTATTGTTCCAGAGGAAGAAAGACACAAGTGAGTTGCGGATGTGTTGTGATTATCGTGCATTGAACAAGCAAACGATAAAGAACAGGTATCCACTACCACTTGTAGTAGATTGCTTCGATAAGCTTACAAAGGCCTGAGTATTTTCAAAGCTTGATTTGAGGCATGGGTATTATCAGGTGTAAATAGCAGAGGGTGATGAGAAGAAGACAACAATAATGATGAGGTATGGGAGTTTTGAGTTCCTTGTCATGTCATTTGGGTTGTGTAATGCTCCTACCACATTTTGCACTTTGATGAACGATGTCTTGCGTCCATACTTGGATTCATTCGTAGTGGTATACTTGGACGATATCATAGTTTTCAGCGACAACATGGAGGAACATTAGAGACACTGGGCTTTGGTATTTGACGCATTGGGGCATAATCAATTGTTCTTGAAGAAGTCAAAGTGTATGTTCACTCAAACTGAGATTTCGTTTATTGGTCACTTGGTGGGACAAGGATACATACGGATGGAGTCGAGAAGTGTTCGTGTGATAGAGGAATGGGCTGAACTGAGGAATGTCCATGAGATGAGAGTCTTCTTGGGGATGACGAACTACCAATAGAAGTTTGTAGAGGGTTATTCCAAGGTAACTCCATCGTTGATAGACTTGTTGAAGAAGAATAAGCGATGGAGTTGGACCGCGAGATGACGTGAGGCATTTGAAAATTTGAAGAAGAGGATGGTTACAACACTGATACTGAAGCTACCTGACATTGATAGACCATTTGAGGTCCACACAAATGCTTTGGATTTTGCGATTGGGGGAGTGATTATACAGGATGGACATCCGATGGCATATGAGAGTCGGAAGTTGCAGGATAGAGAGTGATGGTATCTGATTCATGAGAAGGAGATCATTGTGATCATCCATTGTTTACAGGTATGGCGACATTATTTGATTGGGAAGCCATTTGTTGTCAAGATTGACAACGTTGCAACGAGTTATTTTTCATCCCAACCGAATTTGTCAGCGAAGCAGGCTCGTTTGCAAGACTTCTTAGCAGAGTTCAACATGACTATTGAGTATAGGGTGGGTAGACTTAATGTAGTTGCAGATGCCCTCAGCAAGAAGGCACATTTGGTTGCGATAGAAGAGGAGGGGCAGTACCGTGATGAACAAAGTAGGAGTCGAGTTCACATGAGTGATGAGATGCAAAGTAGAATTTGTGCAAGTGTGGAGACCGATACTCAAGCAAAGAGAATTTTGAAGTAGGTGAAGGAAGGGAAGATGAGGAAGTTCTTTCTGCGAGATGGACTCTTGTTTTATGGTGATCGTCTCTACATTCCAAAGTCATCTAGACTTAGGAGGCACCTCTTGAAGGAGTGCCACAATTCTACTTGGGCTGGCCACCTAGGGCAGCGTCGCATTTTGGCATTATTGGAGAGAGGCTACTTTTGGGAGAAGATGAGGCAGGATGTGGAGGAGTATGTGCGTACATGCATCATTTGTCAACATGACAAATTCGATACCCATAGACAGGGAGGGTTGTTGTAGCCTTTGTTAATTCCAGAGAGACCTTGGATGAGTGTTTTGATGAAATTCATTACTCATTTACCGTAGGTGCAGGGGTATAATGGGATCATGTTCGTTGTTTATCGTTTTTCCAAGTACGTCGTCTTCATTTCGACGAAGATACCATGTGGAACTAAGAAGACAATGGAGTTATTCTTCAAGTACGTTGTGAAGTATTAGGGAGTACCTTTGAGTATTGTGTCAGACTGAGATCCTCAATTTACACGCAGATTTTGGACTACATTGTTCAAGTTGGTTGAGACAGAATTAT
The DNA here is from genome assembly GCA_031772625.1 of Pinus tabuliformis. NCBI lineage: Eukaryota > Viridiplantae > Streptophyta > Pinopsida > Pinales > Pinaceae > Pinus > Pinus tabuliformis. The sequence goes on from CM062812.1 coordinate 24,994,264, forward strand.
TGCAGAGTTCGAGTTACCCTTCGCAGACAGATGGGCATACTAAACATATCAACACCTTGTTGGAGGACTACTTAAGACATTATGTGAGGGTTGATCAGAAAAATTGGCCTGTGTTATTGGATGTGGCTCAATTTAGCTACAACATGCAGAAGAGTTCAGTGACAGGGTATAATCCATTTGAGTTGGCTAATGGACAAATGCCAGTTGCTCCACATACCAAGTTACTGAGAAGATATGTGAGGAGCCCACATGCGAAGAGATTCTTGACAGCATGGGAGGAGTTATTGGAGTTAGCACAGGTACATTTTGTTGAATTTCCATGATTTTGGGTTTAGGTTAGAGTCTTAAAATCACTTACGCTACGAAACCAAGAATCTCAACCATAAACTACTTTTCATAGCGGAAATATAAAGCAATAAATCACACATGCACAAATATACACATTTTTTAATAAATTGTACAATATGTATAACCCCAATCTTCGTTATACTAAACCAAATCTGAATAATACAACAGTCTATAGTATACAAGATACAATGAAAAACTTCGCTGCGCAAACTCAATGTTGTATCTTGTCTTGTCGATCCTTTACTCCGTTACTGCTCACTAGTTGCCCCTTAGTCCTTCAAAGGATAGCACATCAAGACTCTAGGAGAGCTTCCACCTAACACTGTTGCACATCACTTCTATAGCATGTACACAAGCTGATCCAATCTACTCTCTAGGTAGGCCTAATTCCCGAGCTCCAATCTGCCAGGCTAACAGTCACCTTTGTCCATCAAGGTATTGCACTTCGGCACCAAACTTCACCCAACCTTTAGCTCCTCTTCATCACTTCAAGATAACTCGTCTAAGGCTACTTTGGGCTATCAACACACTACCCTCCACTAGACCAATGATGCCCAATCCTCCAGTGTGGGATCTGCTCATAGTTGAGGTCTCAAACTTCCCAAATCAACCTCAACACATGGCACTCACAAGCTACATATGTCCTCACAATAAGACTGATCCACTAGCATTCAATTCAAGGCAAGATCAACACCAACATACCTCAAATATAGTTCATTACTATTGTAGGTTAGGCTGCCTCGTAAGGGCATGACTTCAGTCCACCTCAACCCTCTTCAACACCTCTTCTCTTCCTCCTAATAGCTGTGTCTTAGCTTCAATTACCCATGTTCCTTCTTGTTGTTGTATAGGTTCAATTTACAACCCTAAATCTTCCTCACAACACCCTGTTCTAGGGTCATTAGGCTTGTGACCTACTTCAAATTGCTGCCTAGGCTGCGGCCTAAATGACAGAGGTAATAACCCTCATAAATCACACCAAAACTCACTTGAAACACACCCAGATCATGCGGTTGCCTTCTATCATCAATTTAGACATGTTACAAGAAATCTTGCCGACACTTCAAGCCCAAAATAGACCCTTAGTGATGCAGCTCTCCTCTTGTAGCATCCTCGGCCTAGTTGCAAATGTATCTCACCCAAAACAGACCCTAACATCAACGTCCTCCTTCTTCTATGACTTAGCTGCCTCAAAGGTTAATCTGCTATGAAAAGATGCACATTGGATGAGAGAAATGACTCTCATGCATCTCTTATTTATGCACATAAGAGGGCTCCACGAATTAGATGAAGAGACATGTCTTTTGGACCAAGCCTACATGACTTGACTATCCATAAATTAATTGTCAACTTCAAAAATTCATAACTTCATTTCTAGAGCTCTGATTTGAGTGATCTTTGGAGTGTTGGAATCAACACGCCAAGCTCTATCACCTCAATTTTTCTCATGCTCAAATTCATCATGGTTTTGACCCAAATCCCGATGGGTGCAAAACCCCAACCTTGGGTTCCAAGCCCACAAGTGACCCTTGTGGCACTTTTCCCTCCAAACCCTGAACCCTAGGGCTTGGAGTACCTCCCAAGCTACACAAATCAACACTACCTCTTAGCGAGGGAGGTGCTTCCAAGACTAGGAAGTAAGTCATCATCATCATCACTACTCGTAACACTTGCCCAACTCCTGGCACTCACAATCACAACAATCCATGTACGGTGAACTATGCCTCTCTCGAAAGTGTCATTGTCACAACTGGAAGTACCCTGCTTCTTCTTCTTTTCCTGTAACATCTTCCACTCTATCCATGATTCATTCTTGGAAGTTGTAAGGGCACCTTTTCTCCCCACTGATCATGCACTCTTATTGGACTGCAAAGTCTCCCTCTGAACCTGCAAGCTCCCTCTCGAAGTCTACTCCCTCTGAATCTCTGGAACATGGACCTTCTTCTCGGGAACCTATACCTTCTCCTCTGCAGCCTGCACCTGCACCTACTCCTGCTTCTCTGGAACCTGCACTTGCTCCACCTGCTTCTTTCCATGATCCACAGGCTTGCCCATCAACCTGTAGAGACCATGCTCTCTAACTCAGAGTACAATCCCATCAAACTTAGAGCCTATGGGCCTACGTCTTGCCTTCCCATCCTGGAACAAGACCTCAAACCACTTCCTCTCGATCATTGAGATGAAAATCACTTTATATCTAAGTCCTAGTACAAACAGTACATCATGGACCTGCATCACACATTCTGTCTCCATCCTAAATGGCACAACACCTAATCCTCAGATCTCCAACTGACTCTTGTCGCCCAACACCATGTGCAACTTCAAGTCCCATTCATCTAGAGTCTCAAAAACCTCTTGTGACCCTGTCATATGTTTCGTCGCACCATTATCCACATACCATCCATCCTCATCGATAGTACCCTATGTGAAATGAGAGATCATAACAAAGTCCTCCTCTTCCAATCTCCTAGTGAGATCATCTATCTCAGTTGAAGTGGAAACACCAATGAAATTCTTTCCTTTCATCTTCTCATCATCTCCCTTCTTCTTCATCGGATATCTCAATGAATAATGACCCATCTTGCCATAGTTGAAGCACTTGACTTTACTCAACTCCTTCTTTTGTTTACCCTTCATTCGCACTACAAGTGCCATGTCATCATTGAAAGACTTATTCTTTGGATGAAGATCCTTGTCTCGCAACTCTTCCTGAATGAAGTCGTCCAACAACCTATTCCAGTCTGGCAATATCTCTCTGGCAAAAATCCCTTTGATGAAGGGCTTCCATTCCTTGGTGAACCCTTTCAAATCAATCCTCACCATATCTCCATCTGAAATAGTCACACCGATGACATCAAGCTCATCTTTGACCTGAGACAATCTTGTGAGATACGAAGTCACACCTTTACCCTTTATCATTTTGGTGGACTTCGGCTTATCCTCCAATACCAATACTTGGTTCTCGTTCTTATTCTGGAACAAATTCTGAAGAGACATCCACATCTCATGTGTGGTGTTCTTCTCGAACAAATGAGGTATTGGGGCATCCTTCACACCATATAGGATGATCAATCTCACCCTCGTATCCAAATCGTCGTACACTCCCAGCTCCTATGGGTCCGTTGGATTCTTGATGTCTTTCTCGATGAACTCCCAGATCCTGTTGACTTGCAAGACCAACTTGATCCTTTCCTTCCATGGACTATAGTTGGACAATCCCTCCAACCTATCCTCATATCGGATACCAGCCTGCAACTTCGACATTGTCACCTACAATGTGACTAACTCCCTCTTAAGTTGTACTTTGTTGTGCACAACTCTGATTCACTGACTTCCAAAGTAGCTCAGACACGCTCTGATACCATTTTGAATTTCCACGACCTTGGGTCTAGGTTAGAGTCTTAAAATCATTGACGCTACCAAACCAAGAATCTCAACCATAAACTACTTTTCACAGTGGACATATAAAGTAGTAAATCGCACATGCACAAATATACACATTTTTTAACAAATTTTACAATATGTACAACCCTAATCTTCATTATATAAAACCAAATCTAAATAATACAATAGTTTATGGTATACAAGATACAATGACAAACTTCGTTGTGTAGATCCGATGTTGTATCTTGTTTTGTCGGTCCTTTGCTCCTGTACTACTCACTAGCTACCCCTTAGTGTTCTAAGGACAACACATCGAGACTCTAGGAGGGTTGTCCCCTAACACTGTTGCACGTCACTTCTGTAGCATGTACATGGGTTGATCCAATCTACTCTCTGGGTAGGCCTAATTCCCAAGCTCTAGTCTGCCAGGCTAGCAATCCCCTTGTCCATCAAGGTACTGCACTTCGGCACCAAACTTCACCCAACCTTCAGCTCCTCTTCATCACTTCAAGATAGCTCATCTAGGGATACTTTGGGCTATCAACACGCAGCCCTCCACAAAACCAATGATGCCCAATCCTCCATTGTGGGATCTGCTCCTAGTTAAAGTCTCCAACTACCCAAGTCAACCTCAACACATGGCACTCACGGGCTGCATATGTCCTCACAATAGGACTGATCCACTAGCATTCAATTCAACACAATATCAACGACAACATACCTCAAATTTGGTTCATTATTATTGTAGTTTAGGTTGCCTGGTTAGGGCATGACTTATGTCCACGTCATCCCTCTTCAACACCTCTTCTCTTCCCCCTAACAGCTGCGAATTAGCTTCAATTACCCATGTCCCTTCTTGCTACTGTCTAGGGTCAATTTACAACCCTAAATCTCCCTTACGGCACCCTGTTCTAGGGTCATTAGGCTTGCAGCCTACTTCAATTTGTTGTCTAGGTTGCAGCCTAAATCACAGAGGTAATAACCCTCATAAACCACACCAAAAATCACTTGAAACACACCCAGATCATACGTTTTCCTTCTATCATCAATTCAGACCTGTTATAAGAAATCTTGCCCACGCTTCAAGCCCAAAACAGATCCTTAGTGTTGTGGCTCTCCTCCTATAACATCCTCTACCTAGTTGCAAATGTATCTCACCCCAAACAGACCCTAACATCAACGTCCTCCTTCTTCTATCACTCAGTTGCCCCAAAGGTTGATCTACTATGAAAAGATGCACATTGGATGAGATAAATGACTCTCACACACCTCTAATATATACACATAATAGGGCTCCACGAATTAGATGAAGAGACATGCCTTTTGGACAAAGCCTACATGACTTGAATGTCCATAAATTAATTGTCAACTTCAAAAATTCTTAACTTCATTTCTAGAGCTCTGATTTGAGTGATCTTTGGAGCTTTGGAATCAAAACACCAAGCTCTATCACCTCAAATTTTCTCAAGCTCAAATTCATTATGGTTTTGACTCAAACCTTGATGGGTGCAAAACCCCAACCTTGGGTTCCAAGCCCACAAGTGACCCTTGTGGCGCTTTTCCCTCCAAACCCTGAACCCTAGGGCTTAGAGTACCTCCCAAGCTACACAAATCAACAGAATGAAGAAATGGGCAGACAAGGATAGGAGGGATGCACACTTCGATGTTGGAGATATGGTTCTTTTGAGGATCACCAGAGATTAGTTTCTGCCATTGAAAGTGGTTACATGATCTTTGACGAGGAAGTATGAAGGGCCATTCCGGGTGAAGAAGCGAGTTGGTGAGGTTTCTTATGAGTTGGAGCTACCAAACCACATGCATTCCAAACATCCTATGTTCCATATTAGTCAACTCAAGAGATGTATACTTGATGCATATCATCCTGAGAGAGCAACACGACCAAGAGGGTCATCCTAGTTTGGCGGATGTGCCACCTCTCTCTATCCCTTCTACTTCTGAAAATATTTCTTCTTCATATGATGACAACAAGGATGAAAATCCTCCCCCACCTTCTCGGGATCCTCCTTCAGTTCCTCAACTTCCAAAATGGGTCCACGTTACTCGGGATGCAGCAAGTGCTCTTGCAGGTGATCCTACAAATCAATGTTGCACACATTCTCAGTTTGATAGAGCCTCTTCTTTACTGGATCAAGCTTCAGCGAATTATGATCCTGACACCTTTGCAAAAGCTTCAAGCCATCCAGATTGGGACACAGATATGAATGAAGAATATCGTTTAGTATTGGCAAATGATACATGGGGCCTTGTTCCTCTTCCAAAGGGACGAAAATTTGTTAGATGCAAATAGGTTGACAGAACCAAGTTTGGACCAGATGGAAAAGTTGATAAGCATAAATCTCGTCTTGTTGCTAAGTGTTTTTCACAAGTTGAAGGCATTGACTCTACTGAAACCTTCTTCCCTATTGCCAAAATTAACTTTATCCGCCTTGTTCTTTCCCTTTCCGCCTCTTTCAAATGGGAAGTCCATCAGATGGATGTTAAATCCACCTTCTTGCATGGGGACTTGCATGAAGAAATCTATATGGAAAAACCTCATGGCTTTATACAAACAGACTCCAGCCATGTATGGCGGCTTAAGAAATCCATTTATGGTCTCAAGCAAGCCCCTCAGGCTTGGTTTTCCAAAATGGATAGCTTTCTTTTAGATACTGGCTTTTCTAGGTGTCATTCTGACAATACTGTCTACACCAAGAAAGTGGGTAAGTCTCTTATCATTCCTGTTCTTTATGTTGACGATCTTATCCTTACTGTTAGTGATCCCAACCTTATAAACCATGTGAAGTCTAGCCTTAAAAATAAGTTTGAAATGATGGACTTTGGACACTTGCATTATTCTCTTGGTCTTCAAGTCTTGCAATCCAAAGAAGGTTTTTCCCTTTCCCAATCCAAATATGCCCGTGATCTTCTATGCCACTTTCACATGGAAGATTGTAAGCCAACCCCTTCTCCCTTTCAGTCTGGAGCCAAACTTTCAATCACTTGTACTTCCCCTGAAGTTGATGCTACCTTATACCGTCAGTTTGTAGGAAAATTCTTGTATCTGACCCATACCCATCTTGACCTTTCCTTTGCTATTGGCCTTATTTCTCAATTTATGCAAAACCCACATGAAAGTCATTGGAAAGCTGCTAAAAGAATACTTCGTTATGTTCGAGGTACAGTTCAGTTTTGGATTCATTACAGTGCAGAAGAATGTCCTCTATTGGTTGGTTTCACTGATTCCGATTGGAATGGTGACCCTAATGATCAGAATTCTACTGCAGGTTATGTCTTCACTCTTGGTTCTGTACCTATTACATGGGCTTGCAAGAAACAAAGTGCCATTTCTCTTTCTTCAGCAGAAGCATAGTATCGTGGCACCATAGAAACTAGTAAGGAAGCCCTGTGGCTTCGTCAGATCTTGTCAGAGTTTGGCTTTCAGTAGTAACATCCGACTACACTTTGGTGTGATAATCAAAGTGACATTAAACTATGCAAAGATCCAGTCCAACATCAGCGCAACAAACACATTGAACTACACATGCACTTCATCAAAAAGCTCATTCATGACCATGTTCTTGAAGTGCAATATTGTTCAACCGATGATCAAGTTGCATACATCTTTACAAAGGCTCTCATAAAGGCGAAGTTTACTAAACTTCAATTTATAGTTGGAGTTCATGAAGTTGTCACTAGTGGGGATAGGCTCTAATGCCTCCTTCCTTATCCTATTGTGTCATATTTGTACATCCTTCAATCATATCCCAAGTTGTTCTTAAGTGGGGAGATTAGAATATTCCGACACATAGGAAATAGTTAAGTATAACTTGGTCTAGTGTAGAGTTAGGTAAAGTGTGTTTCTTTACTTTGTACTTTTGTAACTTACAATCCGAGGGTCACGATATGTTCTAGACATGAAGTGATCTGACGAATAATTCTCTCCTTGGTATTATCGACACTTGATTCGTGGCTTAACACCCGATTGGTCCATGATCTCTATTTAAATAGCATGGAGGGTCATTTTTAAAGTGACCATTCATGAGAGAAGCTTATGTAAATTTTCTTTCTTTTACATTTCTAAATTGCCTGAAGTGGCCGCGTTGGCTCAGGTCATGGACTGTTTCCCTTTTTGAGGGTTTTAACCACGTCAAAAATATTGGTGTGTTGATCTATGATCTATTTGTGAGCGGTGTCCTTTGCTGTTCTATCTGAGTAACTTACCCTGTAAATTCATACACAATTTGGATCTTAGTATCTTGCAGTCAGCATTTCCTTCTAAGAATAGAGACATAATATTTTGCATACTTGTTATGATACAGTCTGGATGAGCTGATGTGATGTTGGTGTAAAAGCTTTGTAGTAACTGGAATATTAAGTTGTCACATTCCAAATTCAGCATAGAGGTGTCAAAGCTGAAATCTTCCATGAGTTTTAAAATTATGCACCACTTCTGAAAAGTAGGAAGCATGATGTTGTTCAACCCTTGAAGGGCTTCTATTATTAGCTACACTATCTCCTTGATGATATCATTATTGTAAGTCAGTAGTGGTGATGTTACAGCTATGATCCCGCTGAGACAAGAAGAAACAATGAGCATGAATTCTTCACAAGGATGCTCCCATAGTTTAGGTTGTATCAATGAAAGCATGGATGGCTTGAGAGCCCAACTGAGTTTCTTCCATTCAAGCTGCCCCACCCTAGACAAAAATTTGTCTAATTCTTCTGACTTATGAAGGTCTATGTTTGACTTTGTTTGTTGTGCTTCAGATCCAAGTGTGAAGAGCTTAGCCGCTCTTCCATGTCCTTCCTTCACTTCCCATGGGTGCTTCAACTACAAAATAAGATGGACCCTTTTCGAGAATGGTCTGTTTCTCTGACCATCATTTTGGTCTAAGGAAGTATTCATTGCGTAAAAGACTATATATTCTCACTAGTTCATCAAGAAGTTTCTGGGTGTTTTCTAAGGTATCTTCAAGACGATCCCTCTTATCCCATACCAAAGCAAGAAAATATGCAGGGATACTAATTCTTCAAGCACGCAAGCAAAAACCCTTATATATAAAAAATAAATAAAAATTAATACAAATAACGATATTTCAAATACAACTAACGCACTTTCTCCTTCCTCTTCTCTTATTATTATTATTATTTATTGGGCAACTTTTTATATATATATATATATATATATATATATATATATATATATATATATATATATATAACTACTATACAACCAAAAACCCTTTTTGTGATATATCGGGACTTCTTGATCTTTCAAATAAATCCAAGATCTTCTCAAGTGATCCTAGCGCTACACATTATTGCAGTCAAAATTGATGATGGCTTGACTTCTCATGGATCCTTAGCATGAAGAAAATACCCTAGATTTCGACATTCAAGTTGTTCTCGTTCACACTACTTGACTTCCGACGTGTCTAAGCTTCAATCTGGATTGGCTTCAGATCGGCCCTCAGTATTCGCCTGCCATTGAAACTATCGATGTAATCAATGCTACAACACTACCAAAATGACAGGTGCAAGTTCTCAACAAAACACAATAAGATAGACAAACTCCAGATGATCCCACTGTCTGACCCCTATCCCCTTTTATAGGCTTGATGGACTCTCTAGAAACCTTATTTTATTGTTTTCCTTCTAAAAATGAAGGCAAATACCATGGGCAGATTCCGTCCACTTTGACCATATCAATAAAAAGGAATATTAGAGGCACCCATGACACTTGAGTACGATTCGCATGTACGAGCACGCCCGTGTTGTGTGATGCGACAGGCATGCGGATGTAGGGGTGGGCGCACCATAGCGGCGGGCACCTGCCTGACTCATGAACATCTGGACGTATGATGATCGGTTAAAAGCACGCGGTGTAGTGGTCGGTTATAGGAACGCGGTGTAGCGGTCGATTAAAGGCGTGTGGTGTATCTATCAGTTAAAGGTGTGCACGATGGAAGAATGATCAAGTCGTATAGCCGATGGACGATACACACATAGTGGTGGGTAGACGCAGTGAACGAGGGTGCACACCCAGGTAGCGAGCGACCACACTTGAATGCATGTAGATCGGCCATGTGAAGCAACGACGAGCTGACCTATTTAGCAGATAGTGAATGGGCGTGTTAACATATGTGTGGTGAGTCAATTCATAGGTCGACCCACCCACCAAATGACATGACATTTCATAAAGGACTTGGAAGGGATTCGTATAAGTAAGAGTGAGGTGGTTCGCTCCATGGACCACCATCTAATCGCAGACACATACGAGTTACATAACTCGCAAGGGTCACAGTTCACAGGGCGAAGGGGGTCGCGGGTAGAGTAACCAAGCATGCAAGTCGCAGGCAGTTCAAGCAGCATCGTGCAAACAGTTGGGCTGTATTGCGACAGGGCCATGCACCCGCCCAGGCGAGAAGGCCGAGGTTGGATGGAAGTTTATGCTGCATGTAGACTATAACCACTTGTATTTGGGAAAAGTGTTGAGCCCATTTAGGGGCAACCTATCACTTGTAAAATTATTGTAAATTTAATACATAATTAATGGAAAATCACTCTTGAACATTCTTATATATTTTGGGTCTCTTATTGGCAAATTTGCACTTGTTAATGGCTATGAATTCCACACATAACTTAATAAATAAAAGAGAACTGTAATAAATATAACTGTGGTAATGCATAGTCTGGAAGAAGAAAATACTAAGTGTAATGACTCTTGTCGGTGTTGCACGTCACCCTTGGAGGTGAGACCCAACTGGGGGAGTGACACATGGTGTCACAACCCCACATTGTGGCAATTTTAAGTCCAGTTGTGAGAGTTTTGTGCCATCGATGAGTTTTCACCTTTCTTGGCTATTCCACCTGGACTATGCCCACTAGCAACACTTAGTTTTTATCTTTAAGTGTTTTTTCAATTTTATGTACAACAAAATTACATTATGTTCAATTCATATTACACCTACTTTAATGTGTGATAACCATACATAAAACAACAATGCGAAATCATACACAAAATAGTTATAAAGGGGAGGGGGAAACTCCGAATAGTTCACCCTAAATACTATATCAAACTTCTGCAAATATACTTTTACAAGTATGATATATAAAATTACAATGTACAAGTGTGTGGCAGTTGTTTGGTGGCACCAGTAACTCGTCCACCCAGTTATACTAAAGTCGTGCAACTTGTCATTATTCTAGTGCAACTTCTGCCTGAACAATACGACCTACCAGAAACCCCAAATTTTTTGCCCAGAACAAAATACTAGCTCAACCCAGTCCTTAGGCTCGTAGGGTGAGCCCCATTCTTCCCGTCGCCCTATACTGTGTCTCTTTTTAGCCTTAGTGCAAAATTTTGGTTTTGCAATATCTCTCTTGGTCGAATCGCTTTGTTCGCTAGTAGCTTGGTCAAATGACCCTCCATCTTATTATAGGCTCCTCACTTATGGTTGAAACCCTTCATCCAATTCGAGCTGACTTGTTAAGTTGTTGAATGTAACAACTCTGGATAAAAATCCATGTAAAAAAATATAAGACCACGATGATGGGACATGTATTCCATGCTGAATGGTGGGTAAAACATCCTAGTGGGTGTTCATTTAGTTTATTATGGCTAAGGAAATTGGCAAAGACAATGGCAAAGGCTTTGGAAAGGCATGAGGCATTTATTGGCATTTTATTTATGAAAATAAAGGAAATTAGGAGAAAATGAAGGTGAAAGGTCACAGGTTGCATGTGAGGAGGAAAATGAAGGAAAATAATGGAAAATGAAAAAAATAGAGGCCTCACTAATAAAAAGGCTTATGAGGATTAGTTGGAAAGCTTTTGACATGTTTTGGTGGAGCTCTCTTCTATTTCCTCTCTCTCATACTCTTGGACAATTAGAGTTTTTGGAGCACTCTTGGAGGAGTGTGGCATACTTGGAGTTTTGGAGAAAGAAGGCAAAGAAAGAGCAGGAAAGCACAAGAGGACATTGAGATCAACAACTACAGTAGGTTTTACTTGCAGGTACTGAGTTGCATGTATGTTTTCCTCAATAGTTTTAGCATGTATGGCATATGCATGTGGTTTATTGGTCATGATTTGTCACTGCCATGGAGGATTTCCCGGATTAACAATGGATTTGCCTAGCCTTGCCATTTCCTAGATAACCATGGTGTTGTGGGTTTATTTATTTGTGTTTCTCGTTGGTTCTCATGTTTCCTTAGCTTGGGTTGAGTTACTAGTTCCTGGAGCCTTGGTTGGACAAATGGTCTAGTTCCCTGTAATAACTTGGGTTGAGTTACTAGTCCTGAAGCCTTGGTTGGAAAAACACTCTAGAGCCTAAAGACAACCATGGGTTGAGTTACTAGTCCTGGAGTCTTGGTTGGAACAAACGTTCTAGAGCCCTGGAAGGCTTGGGTAGAGACCGATCTGATGATGGTTTTGTGATGTTCGACCATGAGGTGGAATAATTGTTTGATGGGTTGAGGTGGTTTAGCCTCTGGAAGCCCTGGATGGTTTTTGATTGATGTATTTTATGACATCCCACATTCATGCTTGGAATATGGCATGGGGGTGATTGGTTGAAGAGAGCTTTGGTGTAGCCATGTTTATGGTCGGGTGGTTTGTGGACTTCCCACAATTGGTTGGCCTTTGTGTTGGCGGGAAAAACTTCCCTAAGGTAAGGTTTGACAACCTCAATAGATCAAAGGCAGACTATCAACACGAAGCATACATTCAAGCAAGAAACTTATGTAAACTACTGAAGTTGGGTTTGAGAGGAGTACCTGTAGGTCCCACGTTTGATGTCAATCTTATAGGGTCCAAACCCTCTGCTTCCTCCAAAGTGATCAAGTGTGTAACACAATTCAAAGAAGCATATACATAGAAAATAGTTCAAAGTGTGTGTATAATAAACATGTTAGATCATCAATCGTAAACATATCAATCATGATATCTTAGACATGAATCATAAAAACATGAGATCATAACATATCAGGAACAAGACAAAGTTTCTTTATTGATATAAGGAAATAGTAGTGGAAGAATTCAACCTGATCTGACCACGCCACCAAAGAAACCTTCCTCTAGATCCATCCAGCCCAAGCCTCAAAGATCACCTCTCAAGCATGTGCAAAAGGATGTCATATAATGGAAGATGAACATATCTACAAGGAAACAAGGGTTTCCTATGACTGGGAGTACAAGAGGCATAGGGAAAATAAGACTTGATCTGGGGACAAAAGACTATAATGTCGATATCTTATCTCCTTCTATGCTTTAGGCCTTCCCATGAGGTGTATAAATACCACCAAAAATTAGTTGATTCAGTTAGGCCACACACTCCTATAGGTGGGCTTTCGGTGAAACCCGTAAACCCCGCCCGAGAAGTAGGAAATTATTCTTTTATTTTTTTCATATTTTAAATTTTGTATGCGGGTTCTGTATTATGGTATCCACCTGTGTACGTGCTTTTGAAAGGGCAGAGTCACATATGGAATTAAAAATAATGTTTTTTAATAAATTATCAAGTCTAAATGGGAAAGGGCTTCCCAAGGCCATACTAGAGCATTAGAATTACAGGAGTGTTGAATGATGTTATAATAGATGCCCCCTAATATATGAGGTCAGAAGGGGTACATGATGGCCAAAATGTATTAAGTACGAAGAGAGATAATTTGAGAGCCTGAGAGGAGATCACTCGATTCCAGCCCACAAAATACCTGTAGAAGGAATCAGAAAGAAGACTCATGTCTGAGGCAGGCATACCCATGCTCATTAATAGTAAAGCATGTTTGTTGATCAAGTACAAAGAAGACTGAAGAATACATAGTGGATCACCCAATCATAGCCGCAAAGGAACACAATGAAGTTATGTCTCAATATCACATATAGAAGGAAATCTGATCAATGATGCTCGAAGAATGTGTGATCACTGATGTTGCATAACTTATCCTCATAATAGTACCATGCCATATAGGTGGAATAGTGGTACTGCATAAAACGCGGGTGTCAACATATAGAATGTTGCTGAGATGGACTACAACATATAAGGGTGGCTAGTAGCATTAGCAGAAAACTAAAGGATTTGACAAGTGAACCAAGATGTTGACACATTTCGAGGTCTTCACTGACTGCAGATGGTACATTTCTACACGATGGGAATAAATGAACCGAAGTCAACCATGTGAGAAATCATTTGATTACTGGTCATTGATGTATACCATTAACAAACGTGAGACAACTCATTGATAATGATTATGAGAGTCAAGGTACCCCAGTACAATCTAACAAGTGTGAATAAATGTGTTGAAGTCGAACACTTGAGAGAATCTATCAATCATGAGACATTGATGTATTCTCACTGTCGATAGTGAAGGGGTCTGCCACTGATGACTGCAAACCCTAAGGTACTAAAAAAGGAATATATATCTTGTTACCAGAGCAATGAGTTGGATTTGATGGGAAAAGATTTGTTGGAAGGAAGGCATTAAGGCATCCTACATCAACCAGCACGAGTGTAACCCGCAAGCCAATAATTTGGAAGAACTCGGACGAAAATAGATGAAGTAACCATTCCGAAGTACATTTCTGGCGTACATAAGATGTGGCTAGTGCACAATAGAAACCCTTTGAACCAACCAATAATGAAATCTGACACAGAGGCGAGGAATCCACCATTAGGGTCAAATGGAAACCAAGGTACTACACGAATCTCAATGTGTCATAATGTAAGCTAACGTTGAACACATGGGAAACCACTCAGTCAAAGGCCCATGATACTGATCGATGCTAAGCATAAGGTTACCTATCAATGATGTAAATAGGGCTAGGGTGTGGCTCTAGGCCTACTCTCAGAGTCGATAAGAGCAGACCCGCCAGCAAGAAGTTAATGGAGTCCTTCTTAACCAACACGAGCAAAGGACCAAATGACTGATGTGATACTGAAGATAACTTGACAGACCGGGTATGGTCAACTGAAAATGAGTCAAGGGACACCACAAAATGTCCGACACTGGTTGACTTCCCTTGAACAAAATCGCGACTCATATGTGACTCTATGGCAGCGTAAAATAACTTTGTATAAGTTTGCAATGCAGGAGGCATTAACAAACTCTCCATATGATTGGAAGAGATAACCAATCAGAGGAGGACTGACTCAAGAACAAGGTTATGGCTCTCCTAAAGTTGAACTAAGTCCCATCCCAATGGAGGAAAGACTTATTTTGAGTGTTTTGTTCAAGGGTGACATAACTGACTCTTGTTGCCATCAAATATGGAAGTAAATGTTCCATTCCCACTCTTTTTGGAATATATATATTTTTTGTCTTTTTCATATTTAAAGCTTGAAAAAGAATAAAAGAATTCCTATAGTACAGTGGAAAGAACGAGTGTTTAAAAGTAGATGCACTAGTTCCTGGGACTGGAACATTCCTATGCTCAATGCAAGGTGGCGAAACTAGTCATCAACACTCAAAGGAATGTTTTTTCCACGGATAAAAGGTGTCAAGTTGTAGAGGCTAATGAATGCATGGTTTGAACTTGCATAAAGGTCATGGTCAAAAGTGGCTTATACACGATTCCAAATGAAGCCGGCTTAAGGCCAAAACGGGACAAGTAGTCAATATGTAATGCAACAATATAACTTAGCACATGGGAGCCTCTAGGGTATAAATCTAGAATAATAGCTAAGAAGAAGAGAAATGAGGCTTCATCACAAAGTCATGGCGAGACTAAAGAGGACTCTCAAGCCTAAGAAATTATTGCAACATGGACAACATTTGCTAGTGAGGATCTAACTAGGAATCTCAAGTAAGGAATGGCTCTACCATCATATTACGATTTTATAAGATGGTGAGTGAAAGTGGTTTGAACACCGCAACATAATGGGGTTGACTCTATGGAAAAATATCGCAGTATGAGGTTAAGATGCATAATGCAATGAAAAAAGTGATATGTCCTACCTATATGCCAGTGAAAAAAACGATTCTTGCCACTATAGGTCTGCGATTGTGGAGTCAAAGTGTTGAAAAATGTCTTGAAGTCTTCATTTACGTTGAAAAAAAACCTCCCCCAACACTTCAAGCCAAAAATAAAAAAGTTCACGAAATAATAAAAAAATAGAAATTATGAAATTTATAAAAGTGGGTTTTAAAAATTTCAATATAAAAAGACATTTCAACTCACCAAAAATCGTTTTGACTTGCAAGTGTTGAGAGCTTGAGAGCTTGGGAGAAAAAATTAGGTAACCTCATTCCACGATTTCCTCAACCAATTCGTCAACCGAAGGCTTCCAGGTAATTCTAAACTCATATTGTCATCCTATTCATGAATTTTGAATAGATTCAAATGATTTTTCATCGTAAGAATTTTAATTTAAAATTTATCTTCGTGTGTACGCGGGTCGGCCCTTTGAAAGTCGCGTATAGAAATCCCTACACACAAGTTTTCAAAGGCAAAGATGCGTGTACACGTGAATGTCATTTAGAGAAGTCGTGTACGCGCAGACAAATTTGAAAATTCCAATTTCTAATGGATGAAACTTCTTAAAATTGCAGGATGTCAATTGTTTGGAAGGAGAGGGAGCATAATGAAGTTGACAATGAGGTTTTAGGAGATCCAATGGCATTGGATGCATTAAGAAATTGTGGATTGCTCAAATTTTTCATGATGTCAAATATGAAAACCCAAACTCGATTGCTAGAAATGCTTGTCCATTATTGGGATCCAGAGCAAGAGGTTTTCATGATAGATCAAATGCCTTTACAAATTGATGTAGAATATATTTACTTCATTATAGGACTTCACCGAAAAGGGGATGCAATTGATCTGAAAGAGAGGGCTCGGGGAGGCCTAAATGTCTCCGATTATATAGATATCTACTGCACACAAGGGACGTACAAGGTCAGATCTCAAATTCTGATGAAGAATCTGAGAAGCCTACCAATCAAGATCATCCTCTTTACCTTCGTCAGAGTGGAAGGTTCGACAGATCTACATCAGGCCTCTTGACCTGCCATGTTTTTGGTAGTAGAGTGCCTTCATCCAAAATTATTTGATTGGTGTACAGGGCTCTTGACCTGTCTGAAGAACCAACCGCCTTTAGTGAGATGAGGGAAAACAAAGCATTTTGGCTATGGTAGCATACTTTACTCATTTTTCTTTGAGAGAGTACCAACACTTCGACCTAGAGTGTCTACCACCATCAGTAGTCCTAGGGATTCGAGGATGGCCAAATAGGCAGACGTAATCAGGTGACTAGGCAGGGGCGAGGTCACCCGAGCAACATTCAATGACGAGTTTTTCTTTTGGTGGGAAGAAAAAGTCATAGCTATAGATGATTACCCCTATTTAGGCATAAACGATCGAGAAGACCTAGATATAGCCCTTCACGAGGGCATTGCATGGGGCCAGATGGGTAAAAAATTTAGATTTTTATGTTATTTGTTTGTTTGTTTGTTTTTGTTTTTGTTTTTTTTGTTTTGTTTTGTTTTTTTTTTTTTTTTGCTTTTGCTTTTGTTTTTGTTTTTGTTTTTGTTTTTTGTTTTTTGTTTTTTGTTTGTTTGTTTTTTTGTTTTTTGTTTTGTTTTTTGTTTTGTTTTGTTTTGTTTTGTTTTTTTGTTTTTTGTTTTTGTTTTTGTTATTGTTTTTGTTTTTTTTTTATGTGAAATAAAAATCTTACAAGATATTTAATTAGATATCATTTTTGGGATTCAACTGCGTTAAGTAAGTCATTCAAACGTATGACCATTTCCATGAGAGGTAGTCGTAACCTGGGCAGTCCTGGTTACCGGGTGCAAGCCCCGGAAGTGATGATTGATGCTATGTGATTCGTTCTCCACATTTCACTAGTTTCAATCCCACTTCTTCACCCCTGTGAGCATCACCCGATGCAATGAGTGCTAAGTGAACTATTCAAAAATCATGAGAAATTAGTCAGTTACGACTACCTCTCATGGAAATGGTCATACGTTTGAATGACTTACTTAACGCAGTTGAATCCCAAAAATGATATCTAATATAATGCACTGCGTAAATCCCCCATACTTAAATTCAAAAAGAGTCAAGGGATCTCTACTTGAATGGTTCATGAGGCACAATACTTACTAAGGTTTTGCAAATGGGGTAGCAAGCTAAGTGGGCTTGATTGTGGAAAAACTCCACAGTTAAGCGCGCTTGAGCCAGAGGAGTTCTGGGATGGGTGACCTCGTGGGAAGTCCTGGTTACCGGGTGCAAGCCCCGGAAGTGATGATTGATGCTATGTGATTCGTTCTCCACATTTCACTAGTTTCAATCCCACTTCTTCACCCCTGTGAGCATCACCCGATGCAATGAGTGCTAAGTGAACTATTCAAAAATCATGAGAAATTAGTCAGTTACGACTACCTCTCATGGAAATGGTCATACGTTTGAATGACTTACTTAACGCAGTTGAATCCCAAAAATGATATCTAATATAATGCACTGCGTAAATCCCCCATACTTAAATTCAAAAAGAGTCAAGGGATCTCTACTTGAATGGTTCATGAGGCACAATACTTGCTAAGGTTTTGCAAATGGGGTAGCAAGCTAAGTGGGCTTGATTGTGGAAAAACTCCACAGTTAAGCGCGCTTGAGCCAGAGGAGTTCTGGGATGGGTGACCTCCTGGGAAGTCCTGGTTACCGGGTGCAAGCCCCGGAAGTGATGATTGATGCTATGTGATTCGTTCTCCACATTTCACTAGTTTCAATCCCACTTCTTCACCCCTGTGAGCATCACCCGATGCAATGAGTGCTAAGTGAACTATTCAAAAATCATGAGAAATTAGTCAGTTACGACTACCTCTCATGGAAATGGTCATACGTTTGAATGACTTACTTAACGCAGTTGAATCCCAAAAATGATATCTAATATAATGCACTGCGTAAATCCCCCATACTAAAAAGATATTTAATCATGATGCAGATGTTGGACCAGTGAGACCTAAGGGTATTCCTAGGCATAAATGTCACGGTAGATACGCGGAGAGAGTAATAGTTGAGACCGAGAGAGTTCTATATACAGTTCAGAGGAACTTGGAGAGTTTGCCTCGCCAGGTTCCCATGGTAGCCATAGAGGATCTCCCTGAGGCCATTTAGAGGTGAGTGGTAGGAGTACCATGAGAGTGGGTGCAACTCTTCCGTTGAGTGGAAAATGCCATCATCTTCTTCCATGACGAACATCCAGGGCATGAACCACAAACTTAGATTTTTAGATGACTGATCTTTTATGGACATGATCGGGCTTAAGGCCTAATTTTGTAGGACATTTTTCCACATTTTGTAATATTTTGGACATATTATTCCTATCTATATACATATGGTTTCTCATATGATTAAGAAAATTAGTTTTGTTGTGCGAAAATTCCTTTTTAGATTATATTAAATATTATTGAGGTTTCATGTGATTGTTTGCAAGTTTAAACATGGGTTTTTGAGTGTTTTTATGTAATTTTTATGTGCAAATTAACATAAACAAATGACTAAATAACAACAAATGATAGACATAAACATCACCATAAATAGTATCACAACAACACATGATGAAGGATTTCACCCCTCTTGGGAAATGTCTCCTTGGTCCATCTTCTAATGGCTTTGCCCTCTCTATTATGCTCAAAAGTGTGAATACATCAGTTTATAATGCTCAAAAAGCTCTAAAAATTGTTCCAATGGCTCCAAAATGCCCAAAAATGTATGTGTAGCCTCTTTCTACTCTATATTTGGTCAAAATCTAAAGAAGTTATGACCTTTCCCGATCTTCTGCTAATCGCACCGCAAATTCCCCAAAATCTGGCATCATCCTACAATTTCATCGAAAACCGGGCGAAATTATCGAACAGTTAAAATGCTCGCTAATGCTTAAATTTTGAAATTTGTGGCCACATGGAGCGGACACATGCTCGGGGCTAAGGCCAATGACCCACCCCCGCTGGTCGGGCCACCACTCCTCCTCCGCAGAGGTCGCACGCATGGTTATGTCCACTAGCTATCCCCACCCCCAAACAACGCATCATGAAACAATAAATACAAGCCACACACATTACGGTTAAGAACTTCCCCGTCGTGTATTGGAAAATGGCTTTGGTGTGTGTTGGGAGGTCGCGGGTTCGACCCCCGCTACCTCCTCCCGGACTTCAAACAAAATTTTGGTGTCCTCCTGGGCTGCCACATGGTGGCCTCCGGCTGGGCCACGTGTTAGCCCATGGTTGGGCACCCCACCAACCAATCAAAACTGCATAAATTCAATCAATAAGACTGTGCCACTTGGCATGATACCATTCACCAAGGAGCTCGTTGACCAAGTCAACGACTACATACCCTACCCATTCAGCGCCACGTTAGTAGTATGGACTGTTGACTTGGGTGTCAATTTTTTTTTTTTAAATTCGCATGTTTGGGAAAGTGAACAAAACTCATTTATGGAGTCATACAGAGTCCGTTTCACACGAAATGAGTTGCGCTAAATTCAGGATGATGAGAACTACATGGTTGTCTAGGTTCCAATTCAATCCGATAACTTTGACTTTAGAGCTATTTTTTGAGCACCTGATCATTCCTCCCCACTGGAAGCCTTTTGGACCCCAAAAGATCACTTTTAGTTGTCCAGCAGGTGAGGGTACAGTTCCCTCACCTTTCCAATCTCGATCCATTTGGCCTTTGAAGGATTTGTTCCCTTGAGCCACACTCGAAGGTAATCCACATTCCCTTGTTTTGAAGACCTTGTTCTTTTGTTAAGAATGGTGTCTTACCGTAGTTCATCAAGGTATTAAGGAGAAAAATCTTCTATGGAAGGATTTTGGACATTTTCTCCTTGATCTTCAATCAAAATAGGCTCACACAACCTTAAGTTCTCAACATTAACAACAACATAAATTTCATATATGAAGGCAAATCCAACCTGAAGGCGTTGTTACCAATCTTTTCCAAAATTCTGAATGAACCTTATCTAATTGGTTTCCATTTTTTACCTTCTTCTTGGAGCCTCTCTTTGCTAATGTGAAGCCAAACTTCATCACCGACTTGGAACTTGTGATCTACACGATGCTTGTCATGCCTTGCTTTGTACTTTCCTTGGCTCTTTTCAAGTTGTTCTTGAACTCTTTGTTGTACCAATTGGATTTGTTCAATGAACCTTCTAGATTTGTCTATGTTATTATGACCATCAATAGCAACCTCTTTTTCAAAAATGAAATCCAAAGGAGACTTGGGCAAGTATCCCAAACATGCCTCAAATGGCGATGTTTGAGTTGAAGAGGGCTTCGCCCGGTTGTAAGCATGCTGAATATAGTGCAAATGTGCATCCCACAACTTAGGATGCTTGCTGCAATAACCACGAAGAATATGTATCACTGTCCTGTTCACCACCTCTGTTTGACCATCTGTTTGCGGATGAAATATTGTACTATTTTTAAATTTTTTGTCCATGAATCCCCACAAGCTTGACCGAAAATTCCCAACAAAGCGAGAATCTCGATCACTAACAATGGGTGTGGGCAATCCAAAATGCACCCAAACATTCATAAAGAATAACTGAGCAATTTGTTAGTTGTAACTTTCTTTTTACATGGCATCAAAATACACATTTTTCTGAACCTATTGACAAATACATACAAATAATCATTACCTCTTTCTGACAATGGAAGACCTCCTACAAAATCCATAGAAACACTCTCCCACAGTCGTGAAGGAACTGGAAGTGGTGTGCACAATCATAACTTCCTATTGCTAGGTTTACTGACTGCACATAATGAACATCCTTTAATAAATAATGACACGCTTTCAAGCATACGAGGCCATTAATAATGCCTCTATAGATGTGCCATCGTCTTACTTACACTGAAATGACCAGCAATAAGAGAAGTATGTGCTTCTCTTATGATATTGACTCTTTCTCCCTGTGGATTACAAAGCGTGCCAATATGGTACAAGAAGTTATCATGCAAATGATAATCCAATTCCTCTACTTCTTTACCTTGACTCAAGCTTGCATAAACATCCTGAAAGTCATTTTCTAATGCATATTGCTCAATATAAATTTCATGCAAAACAAAATTATGCTTGAGTAAATTAGCTGCACTAATAATAGGCCTAGAAAGCATATCCACAACTTTATTGTAGATACCTTTCTTATACATTATTACCAAGTGGAATTGTTGAAGAAAACCCATCTATCTGAAGTGCCTTGATTGCTGCAAGTGTGATTGAGATTGCAAGTAATGCACTGGTTGATGATCAATGTGAATGAATGTTTCCTTACCCATCAAGTAGTGTTTCCATTTTTTCACACTTTTCACCAATGCATACAGTTCCTTGTCATATGTAGGATAATTAATCACCGCATTGAAAGTTTCTGAATTAAAACGGATAGGCTTACCATGTTGCATGAGGACTGCACCCATGGCATAGTCACTAGCATCAGTCTAAATCTCAAATGACTGTCTCAAGTCTGGAAGTGCAAACACTGAAGCTGAACTGATCTTTTCCTTCAATGCATCAAAGGCCTTTTGCTATTTGCCTCCCCACTAAAAAACCTTTTTCACACTTGTCAATGCATGGAAAGGAGCTGCTATAGAAGAAAAGTTAGCAATGAATTTCCTCGAATATTAGGTTGCTGCCAAAAAAATTCTTACCTTAGTAACTATCTTGGGCCTTGGCCAATTCAAAATGACATCAACCTTGGAGGGATCTATTTTCAACTCACCTCCTCCAACAATATGGCCCAAGTAAACTAAAGAAGTTTTTCCAAACTCACACTTTGACATCTTTAGATACAACTGTTCTTTCTTTAAGACATCAAGTACTTTTCTCACATGCATGACATGTTAATCATGAGATTTATTGAAAATTAAGATGTCAGCTAAGTAGACTATAACAAATACATCAAGAAATGGCCTTAACACATCATTCATCACACACATGAAGGTAGCAGGAGCATTACATAAACCAAAAGGCATAACTAGCCATTCAAACAAACCTTGTTTTGTTTTGAATGTTGTCTTCCAAATGTCTCCTTCAACTATTCTAATTTGATGGTAACCACTCCTTAAGTCCAACTTAGTAAAATACTTTGCATCTTTCAATTGATCAAGTAAATCATCTATTCTAAGTAGTGGGTAATGGTTCTTTACCATAATCTTGTTCAATGCACAGAAGTCCACACACATGCACCATGTTCCATCCTTCTTTGGCACCAAAACAATAGGTGAACTGCATGGCGAAGAAGATGGCCTGATGATCCCTTTATCCAACAACTCTTGAATTTGCTTTTTAATTTCTAAAATTTCCATCACTGACATCCTGTACATGCCAATGTTAGGAAGAGGACTATCTTGCTGCAACTATATCTCATGTTGGATTCCTCTCCTGGGAGGCAATCCTTTTGGTTCCTGAAACATCTCATCATATTGGTTAACTACATCAACCAATTCAGATTTCAATTTTGAATCGCAACCTTCAAAAGCTTCATTATCAACATCATTCTTGGATTTGATCATTAGAAGCACAAAATTCTTGCTTGAATTCACTAGTCTTTTCATCTATCCTGCATTAACAAGTGAAAGATTTAGTTTCTTGCTATGAGCTCTCACAATATATTCTACTCCATCTTTGAACAAATGGTATTCGTTTTCTTGTCTATGGAAGATAGCTTTTCTATCATAGAGATATGGGCTTCCCAAAACTATACCACATATGTCTAATGACACAACATCAAGCTCCACTTCATCTATGAAATTTGAAGTAATGGCGAATTTCATTTTACACTTTCTAGTTACCTGTAATTGTGCATTGTCACACACCCATCCAAGTGGATATGGTTTATGATGTGGAATGGTTTCCAAGTTTAAACTTTTCACAATGTTTTCAGAGATAAGATTGGCTTGAGAGCCACTATTTTAAAGTGTATCAATTTTGCTATGTTTTGAGATCACCCTTATGTGAAAAAGTTCTATCCTCTTGTTTTCATTTGGAGTTTCATTTTGTGAATTTGAAGTACTAGTGCTAGCAAGGGGTTCTTTTCCCTTCATACCAATGGCTCTAATTTTAGTTTCATATCCAAAATCGGATCCCAAATCCTGTTGAGTGGTTGCAGTTGTCTTTTGTTTTCCTTTGTTGTAGAATTTCTCTGGTTTCATGTTGGGATGAAGCTTCCAACAATGAGCTTAATCGTGACCCTCTTTGGAACAATGTTTGCATGTTAATTTATCTCCTTCCTTCTTGATAGATGCATTTTTCTTTCCCTTCCCTTTGAAACCCTTTTCTTTTCCTTTACTCTTAAATGGATTTTTACTACCCTCTTCTGGAGTTTCTTTCCCTCTTGCCTCAAGATGAGTGGCTTGCACAGACACCTCATCTAGATTATTGGGATTAAACATTAGGATAGTATGCATAAGGTAACTTTCTAAACCCCCTATGTTTTTCAGCAACGTGTCTTGTGATTTCAAATCTACACCTAACATTAGAGACCTTTTTCTGAATTCTTGGGTGTAAGATTGCACATTTTGACCTTTAAGTTGTCTAAAGTTCTATCAATTCATGATGGATTTCTACATATAAGCTATAGGGTTGAATTGTATTTTAATTGCAACAATGAAATTAGACCAAGAATTTGAGATCTTACCATGTTTTTTTATCTCCTCTCCTGTCTTTGATTCCCACCATACTAGTGTTGCACCCTCCATCCTTAAGGAAACTAATTGAATCTTTATGTCATCCTATTGAAGGTTTTGAATTCTGCAATAAACCTCCAACTGACGAATCCAATTATCAAGATTCTCTGCATTCACTTCACCATTATGCATGGGCAGTTCAAATTTAACATCAAGTTTTAATAATGGTGATTTACCAGTGCCTTTTGAGGTATGTTGATGAGTATGAGTAAGGGTTGTGTTAGTGGAAGAGGGTGAAGATGCCTAGGAAGAAGAAGATGGAGAATATGATGGAGAGGGTGGAGGTTTACCTCCATTTCCATTACCTCCTTCTAAAGAACCTTCTCCTTTGGGAGGTTTGGAGCTTTCACCCTGCAGTCTGGTATTCCTATCTTCATAGAGGACCTTCACCATCTCTGCCATATCAAAGAAAGCCTTCCTGAAGACCTTCTCATCCTCTATCATTGTAGGCTCTCCTTCATGAGACATGCTCATTGGAGTCTCAACTGCAAATTGAGGAAGAACTGGTGTTGGAGATTATGGCAACCTTTCCCTCCTTCCCCTTGACCCAACTTTAGGGCTTTCAACCAACTTCCCTTCTCCTCTCTTGAGTTTTAACCTTGTAAGGATGACATTCACTTGCAAACAGTTAAATCCTTCTTACACGAATAAAACAAAGTGCTCTGATACCAAACTTGATATGATTAAGAAAATTAGTTTTGCTGTGATAAAATTCATTTTCAGATTATATTAAATATGCTTGAGGATTCATGTGATTGTTTGTAAGTTTAAACATGGGTTTTGAGTGTTTTTATGTGCAAATTAATATAAACAAATGACTAAACAACAACAAATGATAGACATAAATATCACCATAAATAGTATCACAACAACACATAATGAAGGAGTTCACCCCTCTTGGGCTACGTCTCCTTTGTCCAGCTTCCAATGGCTTGGCCCTCTCTTTTATGCTCAAAAGTGTGAATACATCAGTTTACAATGCTCAGAAAGATCTGAAACATGTTCCAATGGCTCCAGAATGCCGAAAAATTCCTGTGTAGGCTCTTTATTCTCTTGATTTGGTTAAAAACTGAAGAAGTTATGGCCTTTCCCAATCTCTTGCTAATCACACCGCAAATGCCCCAAAATCTAGTATTATCCTACAATGTCGCCCCATAAACGCGCTAACGAAGTGACAATTTCACCAAAAGCTGGGCGAAGTTGTTAGATAGTTAAAATGTCTGCTAATGCTTAAATTCTGAAATTTGTAGCCACATGCCCGAGGCTAAGGCCAACGGCTCGCTCCCACTAGCTGAGCCCTCACTCCTCCTCTACAGTGGTTGCATGCATGGTTATGTCCATGGGCTATCCCTACTCCCAAACAATGCGACATGAAACAATAAATACAATCCGTACCCATTACGATTAAGAACTTCCCTACAACGTATTGGTAAATGGCTTTGGTGTGTGTTGGGAGGTCGTGGGTACGATCCCCGCTGCCTTCGCTTGAAATTCAAACAAAATTTTGGTGGCCTCCTGGGCTGCCACATGGCGGCCTCCGGTTGGCCCACGTGTCAGCCCGTGGTTGGCTATCCCACCAACCAATCAAAACCACATAAATTCAATCAATAAGAATGTGCCACTTGGCATGATACCATTCGCCAAGGAGCCCGTTGACCAAGTCGACAACCACATACTTTGCCCAATCAGCACCACGTCAGCAGTACGGACTGCGGACTGGGTTGTCAATTTTTTGTTTATTTGAAAATTCGCTTGTTTGGGAAAGTGAACATAACTCATTTTTAAAGTCATACGTAGTCCGTTTCTGTTGGGTTGTGTTATATTCTTTCCATGACTAGCCCACGTAGTTAATCGGGGGGTTAGAGGGGGGTGGGTAGCCCCCCTCTACGGGGTCTGGGGCAGCACCTCGGGAAATTTTTTTTTGGACCCTATATTAGGTTGGGCGGACCTACCTATAGTTCTGTGTATGGTTTTTGCACATGGTTTTGGACGCGATGGCTTTCGGTCCATGGTTTTTGGCACGATGGTTTTTGGTCCATGGTATTGTATGCTTCGGCATGTATAAATATGTATTGTAACATTGAAAGGAATATAATGAAAAATCAAGCTGGTAGTCCCGGTTTTGGGATCCAGGGGGAAATCTCTGTGTATATGTGTTTTATGTGTTATGCTCTCGCATTGTTTATCTTTTGTGTTTTAGAATTCATATGCAGGTAATTTCTGTATGGGGTTAAAACCTACATTTGGTATCAGAGTTGTTTTGGCTTCAAGGGGACGCCTTTGCTGCTGAGGGGTTTCGCTCGACCCTGTGGTAGACCCTGTTAAGTGGGAGACCTGTGGAATCGATTATGGTGGTGAAAGAAGATGGCGAGCAGTGGAAAGATAGAGATCGAGAAATTTAATGGTCAGAGTTTTGAGTTGTGGAAACTCAAGATGGAGGATCTATTGGAGGATAAAGATTAGTGGATCGCGGTAGATCCGGGTACTAAACTAACAAGAGTGTCCGATGAAGAATGGAAGAAGTTGGATCAGAAGGCAAAGAGCACAATACGATTGTGTGTCTCAGATTTAGTATTGCTGAATGTATCAGGGGAAGCTATAACTAAGGCTTTGTGGGACAAGTTAGGGACTTTGTACCAATCTAAGTCTCTGGTGAATAAATAGTTCATACGGAAAAGCCTGTATAACCTGAGGATGAAATATGGAGACTCAGTGACAGGACATCTGAACACATTTAGTACTGTGGTAAGTCAATTATTATCTGTTGATATTAAAATTTCAAATGAAGATAAGTGCATCAGTTTGTTGTGTTCTCTACCAGATTTGTGGGATAGTCTGGTTATTGCAATAGGTAGCAATGCAACTGCCTTGCAGTTTGATGAAATAGTCTCATCCTTGCTGATGGAGGAGATGAGACGGAAAAATATGGAGAGCTAGAATGGTGATGCCTTGTTTGTACGAGGACGGTCCCAGAATAGAAACAAAAGTAAGTCATCGAGTGGCAGATCTAAATCTAGAGGGAGATCTAAATCTCCAGGAAAACTAGTAAAGATGGTGTGTTAGAAATGTGGAAAGGAAGGGAACTACAAAAGGGACTGTAATTCTAAAGATCCTGAAAAAGGAAAGGGATTCGATGATGCTCTTTTTACAGAGGCAAAAACCACCTCAGATGAAGGTGGGGATGTGTACTTGGCTTCTTCAAGTACACATGTAGATCATGAGGCATGGTTGATTGACTCAAGTGCATCCTTTCACTTCACTCCCCATAGAGAGTGGTTCTGTGAGTATGAGAAATATGATGGTGGTGATGTCTTCTTGGGGGATGATAGGAAGGCTAGAATCGTTGGTCGCGGAAAAGTAAAGTTGAAGTTGCAAGGTGGAAGGGTTAGAACACTTCTGGGTGTTCTGCATATTCCTGCATTGGCCAGAAATCTTATTTCCATAAGCAAGTTGGATGATGTAGGTGTAAAAATAGTGTTCGAGAAGGATACCTGCAAAATGGTTCGGGGAGCACTGGTATTGATGCGGGGAGTTCAGATTGGAGCTCTGTACAAGTTGCAAGGTAGCACTGTTGTTGATGGGTGTAATAGTTTTGTGGTTCATGAAAGTGGAGTCGAAAATCTAGTGGTCTCTGGAGAGAAGACCATGTTGTGGCATCAAAGGCTTGGAGATATTGGAGAGAAGGGCCTTCGAATACTTCATGGTAAAGGTATGGTAGAAGGTATGAGTAATAGCTCTCTGGGTTTTGATTTCTGTGAAAATTGTGTATATGGAAAGCAGAATCGGGTGAGTTTCCCCTCTGGTGGTAAGAGGGCGAAACAAATATTAGAGCTTGTGCACAGTGATGTGTTTGGACCTGTGAAGGTTCCATCACTGGGTAAGTCTGTGTACTATGTATCATTTATAGATGACTTCTCAAGGAATACATGGATATATTTCCTTAGGAAGAAATATGAAGTTTTTGATAGGTTTAAAGAATTTAAGGCTCTGGTGGAAAACCAGACAGAGAAGAAGATAAAGGTGTTGAGGTCAGATAACGGTGGAGTGTTTTGCAGCAAGGAATTTGAATAATTCTGTAAGAAGTGTGGTATAGCACGGTAGAAGACTACTCCATACACACCTAAGAAAAATGGAGTTGCAGAAAGAAGGAACAAGATGTTGATGGAAAGGGCAAGAAGCATGCTCAGTGGTGTCGGGTTAGGGCAGAAATTCTGGGCAGAGGCGGTGGAGACAACATGTTACCTGTTCAACAGATCACCTTCATCAGCGTTGGAGGATAAGACTCCACAAGAGGTATGGACTGCTAAGAAACCCTCTCTTTCACATTTGAGGGTATTTGGATGTGATGCATATGTACATGTTCCAAAGGAGAAAAGAACCAAGTTGGATAGTAAATCTGAAAAGTGCATCTTTATTGGGTATAAGGATGGTTTAAAGGGTTATAAGCTTTGGAACCCAGTAACAGGGAAGGTTGTGTACAATCGATATGTGGTGTTCAGAGAGGTGAAAGATGTTATTAAACATGAAGTCCAACCAAAGGAACCTGAGAAGATATAGTTTGAGCTTAAGGAGGAAGAATCAAACTCTACAACAGAAGAGGAATCAGAAGATGAAGAGCCACAAACTCCGGGTGTGAGAAGATCAGTTCGAGAAAGAAGGCAGCCAGAAAGGTATAGTCCATCTGCTTTCTGTTCAAATTTTTCTTTATCTATTATTGATGATGATCCTAGAACTGTGAAGGAAGCAGTAGATTCAAAGGATGACAAACTTTGGAAAGAGGCCATGGTTGATGAAGTGGCATCTTTGCACAAAAATGAGGCTTGGGATCTGGTGGAGTTGCCGGTTGGAAGGAAACCCATTGGAAGTAAATGGGTGTTCAAGAAGAAGACAAATGCAGAAGGAAAGGTGGAGAAATACAAAGCTCGATTGGTAGCAAAAGGTTATTCCCAGGTTCCGGGAATTGATTTTGGTGATATTTTTTCTCCTGTTGCCAAGGTAGCTTCTATTAGATTACTTTTATCTGTTGTTGCTGCTTTTGATTTTGAGGTAGAACAGATGGACGTGAAGACAAAATTTCTTCATGGGGATCTGGAAGAGGAGATCTACATGAAGCAACCTGAAGGCTTTGTGGTGAAGGGTAATGAAGAACTGGTATGCAAGTTAAAGAAGTCTCTGTATGAGTTAAAACAGTCACCAAGGATGTGGTATCAGAAATTTGATACATTTATACGAGCACTTGGCTTCACCAGAAGCAAAGCAGATCACTGTGTGTAGTTTAAATTAATTGATGACCATGTTATTTATATGGTCTTGTATGTGGATGATATGTTGCTGGTTGGAAATGACAAAGAAATTATCGAGGTTTTGAAGACCCAATTGTTCTCCAAATTCGACATGAAAGATCTTGGTGCTGCAAACTATATTTT
This sequence comes from Pinus tabuliformis, assembly GCA_031772625.1. Classification (NCBI taxonomy): domain Eukaryota; kingdom Viridiplantae; phylum Streptophyta; class Pinopsida; order Pinales; family Pinaceae; genus Pinus; species Pinus tabuliformis. Next base: position 25,024,100 of record CM062812.1, read on the forward strand.
GGGCATGGAAATTAAAAGAGATCGGGCAAAGAGAAAGCTCTAGTTAAACCAGAGGAAGTATGTCGAGACAATATTACAGAGGTTTAATATGCAGGATAGTAAACCGGTGAAGGTTCCTTTTCCTGTAGGTGTAAACTTATCTGCTGAACAGTGTCCCAAGACACAAGAAGAGGAAGACGACATGTCCCGTGTTCCATATGCAAGTGCAGTCGGCAGTTTGATGAATGAAATGGTCTGTACTAGACCAGACATTGCACATGCAGTGGGAGTTTTGCACAGGTTTATGTCAAAACCAGGGAAGGAGCACTGGACAGCAGTGAAGCAGGTTTTTAGGTATTTGTGTGGCACTAGTGATTATGGTTTGTGCTACCTAGGAAGACTAGAGATAGAGTGTTGGATATTCGTGGCTTTGTTGATGCAGACTAGGCTGGAGATTTGGATCAGAGAAGATCTACAAGTGGGTATGTGTGTAATGTATTTGGAGGTGCAGTCAGTTGGAAGAGTAAGAAACAATATGTAGTGGCACTATCAACTACAGAGGTAGAATACATGGCAGCCACTCATGCAAGCAAGGAAGAAATTTGGTTGCAGAGATTGTGTTCAAGTATGGGGTTAGTACAGGGAGCTATAAGGATATACTGTGACAACCAAAGTGCAATTTTCTTGGCAAAGAACCCTACTTACCATTCAAAGACAAAGCACATCGATGTTGAGTATCACTTTGTGAGGGATATGATAGAAGACAAAAAGGTGTTGCTGGTAAAGGTGGACACTTTGAATAATACTGCAGATGCATTGAAAAAATATGTGAGCTCTGATAAGTTCTCTTGGTGTAGAGAAACAATGGGCGTTACAGGGCTGGATAAATGGCTAAGCTCTCCTATGGCCCCCTGTGGAAAGAAAACAACAAGTGGGAGAATGTTGGGTTGTGTTATATTCTTTCCATGACTAGTCGACTTAGTTAACTGGGGGGTGGAGCCCCCCCTTCGTTGCGCCGATTGCGTAGTAGGTAGCCCTCGTTTACGGGGTCCGGGGCAGCGCCCTGGGAATTTTTTTTTTTTGACCCTATATTAGGTTGGGTAGACCTACCTATGGTTTTGTGCATGGTTTTCACACATGGTTTTAGACGTGATGGTTTTCGGTCCATGGTTTTGGACGCTATGGTTTTCGGTCCATGGTATTGGATGCTTCGACATGTATAAATATGTATTGTAACATTGAAAGGAATATAATGAAAAATCAAGCTGATAGTCCCGGTTTTGGGATCTAGGGGAAAATCTCTGTGTATATGTGTTTTATGTATTATGCCCTCGCATTGTTTATTTTCTCTGTTTTAGAATTCGTATGCAGGGGATTTCTATACGGGGTTACAACCTACAGTTTCGTGCGATACGAGTTGTGCCAGATTCTGGATGAGGAGCACTACGTGGTCGTCTAGATTCCAAGCCAATTTGACAACTTTGAATTTTGAGCTATTTTTTTAGCACCTGATCAGTTTCTCGATTGTTTGATCATATATATAGATGATTTAATGGTATTTTTATTTTATTTTAATGTGATGAATGATTAATGTGCCAATCTAATGCTTGATTAACTATAGAATCAACAAATGAATTTTATGATCGTGGAATATGAATAAAAGTAATCAAATTAAATGATCTTTGTAATAATCTCACTCTCATAAATTGGTGATGTAATAAAGGATATCTCACATGATATATGTTATTCAGTTGAGACACGACTAGCTATGAATCTAAATAAACCACTAATGATTCAATACCAAAAGATATTGCTTCATATACTAAATTATTGACAACATTGTATTAAGCCATATTGTTGGATGCAAGATCGATACATATGCCTCTTGAGACTAACAACTTACCAGATGGATAATATATCACCCAAGTAGTGGAAGCTAAGTTCCGAGTATGTTTATTAGCACCATTGGTGGATCCAAGATACACTAGATCACCCATCGAAACCTGCCAAAGAACATCAAAATACAAACATCACCACGAGACCCATAGACAAAAACAAACAACTATGTACAATATTTACAAAACAAAGAAAATGTTAGGCAATAGCCTAGGCATAATACTTCTTAAGATAGAGCCCATTTCTGGGCTCCGACAACACATTTCCATCAAATTCAACCAACTCATATGCACCTTTCCTCAAGACCTTTCTAATGATAAATGAACCATACCACATGGGTTTGAAATTTCCTTCCCCCAAGGTGTTCTTATCTTGGTCATAGACTAGGACAAGGTCACCTTCAGAGAAAACCCTCAGGCGCACAGTCTTGTCATATTGGGTCTTTACTCTCTTTTTATGAGCCTGATTTATTGTGGTTGCATCTCGATGTTCCAAATGAATAAGGCATTCTTCTAGAGTAGATGTGTTTGGAAGAAGTTCAACTGCTAATTTAAGAGATGGGATCTCACATTCCACAAGGAAGATTGATTCCAAACTGTAAACTAGTTGAAATTGAGTAAAACCCGAGGCGGTCTTAACAGAATTCCGGTATGCCCAAAGTGGAGGATATAGCATGATGTTCCAGTTGGATCTAGCTTTATTGATTGTACTTTGCAGGATGGTTTTGAGGGGTTTATTCATGAATTCAACCTGACCATTAGCTTGAGGATAGTACGGAGACGAATGCTCCTGCCGAAATCCAAATTTTAAAGCCAACTCATACATCAACTTATTCTGAAAATGGTTGCCATGGTCAGTGACAATCTCCCTTGGAATAACAAACATGAAATGATTTGGTTGAATAGGAAAAGAGATATTGTCTCACCATCGTTCGTGAAAGTAGGCATAGCTTCAACCCACTTTGTAAAGTAGTGCACTGCTACGATAATGTACTTGTGACCCTTAGCCGAAGCTAAGCTACAAGTCATAAAATTAATACCCCACTAAGTGAAAGGACCGACATTGATGATGAGGAAAAGCAGAGCTAGATGAGTGCACATTTTCCGAGTATATACCTGACAAGGATGCCATTTTTTGACTGCTTCCATACAATCTTTAAAAATAGCCTGCAAATAAGGTTTTTTGGGTTGTAGCAAGCCTAGATAGATGACCTCCACAAGCTCCACTGTGGCAATCATTAAGAACATACTCAACTTCTTCTAAAGTTAAACAATGCCTGAGGATTGAGTCAATCCCACGACGATAGAAAGTGTCACCGGTAATAATATAATTTATGGCTAAGTGACACAATTTTAAATGTTCATCCTTCAAAAAAGCTTGAGGAAACTTCGAAGTATTGAGATACACTATTATGTATCCATACCAAGGATCTTGTGAAGAGATTAGGAAGAGATGTTCATTAGGAAATGACTCCTCATAAACAACATCTTCTTCACAAGGGAACTCTGAAATCAATTATGCAAATACTAAAGATTTTTTAAACTTGGCGGACATAAATTTGAGATCGAATTCCCGTGAGATAACAATCCATTTATTATATTTGCCCCCAATCACTCACCTACTAAGGACAAGCTGAAATGGGTTGACATCAGCCAACACAAAAGATTTTATAAGCATAATATAATGACGAAGTTGCTGGACAATGTGAACTACTTCTAAAGCCAATTTCTCTATATGAGAATACCTAAGTTCAAGATCGACTAAGCCTTGGCTTAGATAATAAATCACATACTCTCTAAGGGCATTGTCTTCCTGAACCAAAAGCATACCAATGGTTGATTCTACTGCAACGAGATATAAGAGGAAATCCCTGCTATAATCAGGTGGACTCAAAAGAGGAGCAGAGTTTCAAAACATTGAAAGAGTGATGAGAGAAAGCGTCCCAAACAAATGGGACTCCTTTCTTCGGTAATCACACAAATCCTTTCGTAATCTCGACGTAATTTATGATAAATCTCCTTAAGAAATTGGCTTTACCTTGGAGACTCTAAAGTTGACAAACCGTTGACAGGTGAGGCAATTGAATTATTGCCTCAACCTTGAAGGGATCAACACAAACCCCTTCATTGGACATAATGAATCCCAATAATCGAACGGATGTGACAACAAAAACACATTTATTAGGATTCAACCGAATCTTATAGTAATGACATCGTTCAAAAACCAAACGAAGGTGATGTAGATGATCAATTCTCTTTCGAGAACGAGTAGCTAGGTCATCCAAATACACTTCTATTATGTGCTTGATGCTGTGCGTTAGAGTCGGTCTAGTAGCCCTCCACCAGAGATCAAAGCTCTTTGCATTTCATGATTAGGTGTCCCATCAGTGTGATCATGTTGCATTCCGTTAGGCATGCCATAACTCTGATGGAGGAGTTTGTGTCTTTTATTCCCCTCCTGTTTGGCACTGCTGGTTCAGGTTTGTTTAAGTAAATAAAATCTTCAAAGGGTCATTCATCTTGTTTTAAATTTCAAGGTCTTAGGTCTAGGGTTGAGTCAATTTTTGTCTTGAGAGGTCATAAAGGACCAGCAGGCCAGAGGGATGTCCTTCATAAAACATCATTTCAATAATTCTCATTATTGTACAGCTAAATTTTCACCTTGTTTTCAAAACTCTGTTTTTGAAAAACAAAGGTCATTATCTCGTTTTTGTAAAAAATTGTCAAAATTTCAAATTCTCCAAATGTTGAAGCGCAGCCTTGGTCTCCTTTGCCAAAGCATCTCAGAAGCCATCCCTGCAAAAAATTTCAGAAGAAATCATCATTTCAACCAATTTTTTTCAAAAAAAGGAAACCAGAAGTCAGAGCCAATTAATTCAAAAAGTGTCAACACTCAAACATTATAAAGTGGGTTTTGGGCAAATAAAAATAAAAAAGGAACCTGTAAAAGCACATCACTCTTCATTAGAAACTCATTTGCCTCTCACAAGCCAAGTGAATCCTTGCAAAGGCGATTTCAAGAGTCATTGAGCAAATTGGGCAGTTTCAGGGGCGCGCTACGCATCAGCTGAGGCGCGCTACGCACCCAGGGCGCGCTACGCATCAGCGCGACTTTTCCAGTGCATTTTTACTCAGGTGCTACGCACCAGAGGGGCGCTACGCGTTGGGCAAGGTGTGCTACGCATTGGGTTTTTCGCCCAATAAACTGCCAGCAAGCTACCAAATCCTCTTTTCTCTCAAGCAAATTTCAGGTAGGCCTCTCCTCCATGGCTAGTTTTGATTTTGCAAGATGAATGAGAAATTAATATGTTAAAAATGCCATGAAAATGAGAAGTTAAAACCCTACATTGCTGTGGAAAATTTAAAGACTTAGTTGTGCTAGGGTTTCAAAGTATTTTGCTGTCCAAGGTTGCCCATTTTTGATCCCTCTTTTCCCTCATCTTCACCAACATTCTCCTTCAAATTTTCCCATAAAATTTTATAATCTTCCTCTCTAAAATCCCTAAAACCTACTAAATTCCCAAACCCTACTTCACCTTAAAATCCCACAATATTATGATTTCCCATGTTGCCTTCCCTAAATTCCTTATTTATGTTTATTGTCCCTAATTCCCTCATGTTCCCCTTTCCCTAACAATCCCCTTGTATTTATGTCCCCTTGGTGACAGCATTTGAAAAAGTCAAACAGCAGTTAATTGGGTGCAAAGTCAGCAATACATTTAAGCCATCTTGCCTTCAAAACCATGTCAGAAACCGAATCAGATTATGAGCAGAGTTATGACAGTGATTCGACACCGGAGATAGAAGTGCCAAGGAGGCATCATAAGGGTGGTAAAGGTGGTCGGTATGTCAGGGAGGAGCCCACTTCTTTGGCTCAGTTGCAAGCTTGTCCACTTGCAATGACATGTTTTCAGTATCAATCATGCTTTGGATATTGTGAGCGGATCTCGCAAATTCAACATCACAGAGAACTAGTCCGCTTGTTTGTCCTACATTTGCACAATGGTCAGATGAACCTTGCAGGAGTGGACTTCACCTCATCACCCGAAATTGTTGCTCAAGCCACCGGGATACCAAATGTTGGGGAGGAGTGGAACAAGCGCCAGCAACTAGACAGATTTCATTATGAACCATATATCAAACCCGGGTGTATGAGACACCTAACTGCTGTTTTTCCCTTCAGATTCCTAAGGGATGAGTATGCACCCTTGATGAGGCTCATTATGCACTATTTCACTTGTGAGGGCAGATTTTCACGTTTATATTCATACCATATCCGTTTGTTGATGCATTTCACCCGGGTACGAATGATGAACATTCCATTTTTCATGTGCCGAAATATAGAGAGGATGGTGCCCTTAGTGCAAAGGAAGAACCCCGCACAGCAACACAAGAGTATATATCATTATGCACTGATCGAGATCATAGTGATGAATCAGTTGGCACAGCAGGGTATTGCTTGGGAGGATTTCATCTCTCGCGACTTCTTCACGGTGCCACAGCCACCCCCTGAGATTGTCCATGATGAGGGAGGGCCTTCACATCAGTTTCACATTCCAGAGCCCGAGCATGTCAGCACTCCAGCATGTGTTACATATCAGAGAGGCCACAGGGCCTTATTTGCATCTGCATGGCGAGTATTATCTCCACACCAGGTGGAAGGGGTCTCGCTTTCTTCATCAGCACCGCGAGTGTTATCTCCACATCAGGTGGAAGGGGCCTCGCTTTCGACAGTAGCACAGGTACAGGAGAGAGGCAAGTAGCCCATGATTGATGAGGGACCATCAGGTGATCCGGACATAGACATTATTGACCTTGACATCAGTTCTCCTAGCTTGGAGCTAAAGGAGATCATTCAGCAACAGAAGGCTAAAAATCGCTTGTTGCAATAGAAATTGGAAACGGCCAATTGGACAATCAACTACTTGGAGCAGCGTAACAAGCAGCTAGAAGATGAACACACTTTTGATGAGTTGCGGTGAATCCGAGAAGACCGAAACTTGGCCCGCAAGAGACCCGGTGATTTGACACCTATTGAGCAAGGGTCTATGCTCATCCGGGTGAACACTCATTTAGAGAAGTTGCTAGCCAAGGCAAACAGGGACAAAGATATGCTCCGCCACATGAAGAATCATTATTGGGCCCGCATGCATGTGTGCAAAGCGAAAATGAAGGTACTCAAAGGACGATTGGCCAAGGCACTAAAACGGAGGAAAATTCCCGATCCACTTCAGATTTTGGCCGAAGCCTCCTTGAAGGAGCATGGTGCTCAATGATACACCCCCAGCTCAAAATTCAGAAACTTTGGAGCAATTTTGGTCAATTTTGATTTTTTTTTTTTTTTTTGCTAAAAACAGGTTATTGCCCTCAACGCGTAGCGCGCCGCGCGCTACCCTGAAGATGGGGAGGTCCATTTCACAAAAACTCTACATTTTTGGATTTTTCATGACAAATTACACTTTCTCAGCCACTGCCAAGACATTTCATTGAGGTTTGGGCCCCCAAAAGGTCAAAAAACAAGCAAAAAATGACCTTCTGCCACTTTTTGGACACACAGGAAGCAGTCTTGGGAGATTGCATTTTTGGAGGGGCAAATGGGCACCAAATTGAGAAATTCTACTTGGGCTGGAGATTAGACATCCAGACCTTTCCAACAAGCCCACTTGAGCCTCATTTGGATGCCGGGAAGTGCCCCAAAAGTGGGCTCAAAGGCGCGCTACGCGTAGAGAAATGGCGCACTACGCATCAGGGAAATTTGCCAGTTTTTCATCTACATCTCAGGACAACGCAGCTTTTGACTAGTTTTGACTTTTCATGGGATTTTTCACCCTCTTTGATGTAACTAATGTATTTTCATGATGACATGACACTTTTTTACCTATTCTAGAAGATTCATTCATAAAATAGCAAAAAATTAATGAATGAATTGGTTTCCTAACTTATAGAGGCAAGTTGTTTTGACTGCCTAGATTGTAGTGCTCAGTTTAGAATTGGTTGAAACAGCTCCTAGGATGATGAGCTCGACTCCTAGAGGCAAGGAAATGTGTTAGCTTGCCTATATTATGTACTTTCTTAGTCATTTTCATGTTTGGACTCTTGGGGGATAAGCTTAGACTGTATTACACATTGTATCTCAGCAATTTTGGCAAAGGAAAGACCAGGGTTTTGCAGCACTATTTGGGATTCCTGTGGTTATTTTTGTTGATGGTGTGTTTCTCTCATGTACTTGTAAGTTTGTTATGTGTATCATTTTCCTACTATTCTCTTCTGCAAATTAAACAAATGAAGTATTAAGGTAGAATTCATAATCTTGTATGCTCTGCCTTTAAGTTTGTTTAATATCTATGTTTTCATCTGTTTAAGGAGAACTCCTGAAATTTTCTCGCTCTCCTTAGCTCCCCACCAGTCATTTCTATCCATTTAATTCCTTTAAATACATCAGGACGATTGCCTACCTTGCCCCAAAAAGACCTCTGCAAAAACTGTGTCACATCCCCGCACCCAAAATTGCCTTTCCCTGTTTTCCAACAAAACCCTAAAAATCTTAAATCAAACTATCTTATCAATTTACTAGCCTAAAATCAGTATTCATATCGGTCATCTCAGCCCCTTTGAAGACCTCTTGTCGAGATAGACCCGGAGAGAGCCCTCTCCTGTCCTCGTAGGGCTAGCTACGAGGCTGAGCTTGGTTTGATGTTGCCTTGAGTTTCGCCTTCCTTAGCTTGAGGCAAATTCGAGCGCTAACATATTGGCGACCATACTGGGGAGAACAACTTGTTTGCGGGTTGATGTGTTTATTTCATAAGTCTTAGACGGAGTCTGAAGATATGCCAGGTAGCCTTCGAAACGCTTTTGCTTTGCATAAGCGAAAGTAGATAAACGCTGCTTCAGTCAATCTCCGTGAGCTTGTGAATACAGCACTTCATTTGCATTTTACCCCAGTACATTTGTAAACTCTGAACTTTTGATGATAAGTTGAGAGTTTTCACAGGCTGATTGGCTATTTGTTCCTTGATATTTTGAGAATATCCAAGCTGGCTTCAGATTCTAGTCATATATTCAAATCTCACTCATGTCCAGCTGTTTTTAAGTATTTTGAAGACATTAATTTTGACGAGAGCTTCGAGTTGTCCCTGTTCAAAACCAAATCTGAAAGTGCACTCGATTCCCTAGTCCTCAATCCTGATTTTGCTGCTGCCCTTGAAATCGAGAGACACAATAAATTGGTTGAAAATTTCATCCTAAGACACCTTCAGACAGATATCCAAGTCACTAATCTTGCTGATTTCCTCGAAACTGTATCTGTCAATATTGGATCTACTATCACGGCTTCTGTTCCGCATGAGCAGACCAATCCTCCTTTTATTTCTATTTCCCCTATAGTCACACATCCTGAAACTACAGTCAATTCTCCCTCTTCATCCCATATCGCTTCTCCTCCGCCTACACCTCCCCATACCCCTCATACTACAGCTACACCTACTCCACCTACTACTCCTAGACCCAATCTACCTAAAGCAATGGCTGCTCGGTTTGCTCCTCTTGCTCTTCCTCAAAATCTGCATGATATGCCAGCTGATTATCAGAGCAAAATTCCCATGTTTGATGGCACTCCTCAAAGTGTTTCCGCTCAGCAGCATATAGACAAAATGGCAACTTTTTTTGATTTATATGAGATAGATGAAGAAGATGTAACTATGCGTTTGTTTGTGCAAACATTCGGAGGAGAAGTAAGAAAATGGTTCAGAGGTTTGACAGCTAGAAGCATACCCACATTGGATGAACTTCAGAGACAGTTTCTAGACCGATGGGAAATCAGAAAGGATCCACTTCAGATCAATGCCGAGTACAACAATCTCAAACGTAATCATGGTGAGTCTGTCCAAGATTATATTATCAGATTTAACACAGTTTATAATGCTATTCCGGATGACTTAAGACCATCTAGAAAATCAGCTCTTCTCAAATTCCCGGATGGCTTTGATCCGGAGATGGCTTATTCATTGCGAGATAGAGATCCACCTACCTTGGAGGATATGCAGAAAATCGCTGTTAGTGTTGAAGCGAATTTGAATGATAAAAGAGCAAGGATGAAAGCCGAAAAACGAGTGACAATCAAAGAAGAAGCTTCTACATCAGATCAGCTCCTTCGCAAGGTAGAAAAGGTAGAAAGGATGCTCGAAAAGGTCCATCTCGACAAGCCGGAGCCGCAGATTCGCAATCCTAATTTCCGAGGTCCGCAGCAGCCACAATACAGAATTAAGCAGCGTGAAACAAGGGCACAAGAGTCAGCAGTTCAGCAGCAAATAAAACCTCCTCTTCAGCAGAATTTTGTTAGCCAAGAATCCGAGGATGAAGGTGATACTATAGGGGAGGAAAATCACTTTTTCACTCCTGATGATCTGCCTACCTATATTACAGAAGAAGAAGAATTTGTGAGAAACTCCATCATCCATCAAGATGAGAATTATATCTTATCAAATGATGCAGCGCTTGAGGAAGAATCGGAGGAGTACCAAAGAGGATATCTCAATGCTTTGTCCGCTCAGCAGAAACAATTAAGAAATCGAGCTGTTCCCATAAATCCCATTCAGAAGAAGAAAGATACTTCAGCAAAAAATGATTCAGCTTCCCCACAGAAAAAAGGAAAAGAGATAATTGATCCCCCAGCAGGTCAATCATCTTCAGCAGATAAGGTAAATCAGCCACCAAGCACAATGAGGGATAAAGTTGAAAGAAGAGAAGTTCCGGCCAAAGAAGGTGAAAAGGTTTCAGCATTTAGTTTGGAGAATGAAATTTCAAAGCTGAAAGTGTCTATTCCATTGACTGAAATCATGAAAAACAGCAGCTACCGAGGTCAAATCTCCAAAATTCTGAATATTGATCCAATGCTTGACACGGTAAATGTAGAAGATGATCAGCCGGAATTAATTTTTGGGCCTGCTTTAGATGGTGAGTCTCCTGAAAGTGATGTTCCTCCCTTCTATATCAGTTTGAGGTTGCATGAGTATGTTTTACATAATGCTATGTTTGACTCGGGTGCTTCGCACAATTTGATGCCGAAAGCAATCATGGAAAAGCTGGGATTAGACATAACAAGAAAATATCATGATTTGTATTCATTTGATTCCAGCCGGGTAAAGTGTATCGGATTGATCAAGGACTTGGTGGTAAGCCTAGATCAAATTCCAGCTAAGAATGTCTTGATGGATGTGGTTGTGGCGGATATTCCTCCGCGTTTTGGTATGTTGCTTTCAAGATCTTGGGGAGCTAAGTTGAAAGGTACACTTCAGCTAGATTTTTCTTATGCTACAATTCCAGTCTTCGGTCAAATGAGAAAGTTATATCGGGAGCAAAAGATGAAATACATGATAACTAGCAAAGAAAAGCCAATAAATCATCCTGTAAATTATGTACATACAGATTTGGAGTCGTTTGTTTTGTTTGCTGATAATTTTAATGAGATAGATAGTCAGTTAGTTCAGGCAGAGGATATACCAGAGATTACTTAAAATTTTAGAGAAGTTCTGCAAAAGGAAAGAGAAGAAAAGCCAGCTGCCATGAAGCAAACAGCTGAAGCTAAGGGGCAGCAAACAGAAAAAACAGAGGCAACAGAGTTTCAACACTTGGAAGAAGATGAAGATGGTCTTTGGACCATGGATTTTGATGGCGCTGTGGGCAGCGATGGTGCTGGTATTGGTGTGTGGATTCGAAGTCCCTTTTCTGCCCGAGACAAAGTCCCAAGCAAGGTGAGAGTGTGTTCTTATAAACTAGCATTCGATTGTTCAAATAATGAGGCAGAATATGAGGCTCTCATTGCTGGCCTTAAAATTCTTCGCAAGCTGAAAGCAAAGAAGATTACAGTCTATGGTGATTCCGAGTTGGTGATAAAGCAAGTTAAATGTGAGTTTCAGGCCAAGCATTCTCGTATGAGGGCATATCGAAATGCTGTCCTAGATATTTTGAAATTATTTTCTGAGCATACTTTGACATGTGTGCCCCGCATACAAAATGGTGTTGCGGATGCGCTGGCCAAGGCAGCAAGTAACTTAAAAATTCCAATGAATTCCAACAACAAATTTGAGATTTATGTGAAACACCGCCCCACAGTTCCGGATAATCAAAGATGTTGGCAAGTCTTTCAGGATGATGAAGAAATCAAAGATTTTCTACAGATTGAAGGTGAGTTTAAAGATACCTCCATAGATACAGAATCAGATGAAGTAAATCAAATGGATGTGCTGCAACTTAAGGATAATTTTATTCCTAAGGGATTGATTCCTTTAGGAGCTGTTTGATCAAGATGATGTGGCCCGCAAACCGACATTAAGACCGACCAAAAAAGGTGTTGAAGAGGTAAATATTGGGACAACTGAAAATCCTAAGATGGTAAAGCTATCTAAGTCATTGTCACCAAAGGTAAAGGAAGAGTATATCAGATTGTTATCTTCATTTTCTAATGTTTTTGCATGGGATTACTCAGATCTGAAAACATATGACACCAATATCATTCAACATACTATTCCTATAAAGCCAAATCAGAAACCTTTCTGTCAAAAGTTGAGGAGAATCAATCCTAAATTGCTGCCATTGATAGAAAAAGAAGTGAACATGTTGTACAAGTCTGGGATCATAGTGCCTATCAGATTTTCCGATTGGATATCAAATTTGGTGCCCATAAGAAAGAACACTGGTGAGATCCGTTTATGCATTGACTTCAAAAATTTGAATAAGGTGTCTTTAAAAGACAATTATCTGTTGCCCAAGATGGATCATATATTGCAGCGAGTAGTTGGAGCATCAAGGATGTCGCTACTCGATGGCTATTCCGGGTACAATCAGATTTTGGTGCATGAGGATGATCGTGACAAAACTGCATTCACCACTCCATGGGGAACTTTTCATTATGCAAAGATGCCGTTTGGTTTGAAAAATGCAGGTGCCACTTTTCAGCGTGCGATGGATATGGCTTTCGCCAATGAGAAAGATGTTTTTTTGGTTGTTTACCTTGATGACTTGACTATATTTTCGAAATCTGATGAAGAACATTTATATCACTTGAAAATTGTTTTTCAAAAGTGCAGAAAATATGGTATTTCGCTGAATCCAAAGAAGAGTCTTTTCGCCATGAGTGAAGGCAAGCTCTTGGGTCACATCATTTCCAAAGACGGCATCCGTATAGTTTCCAAAGACGGCATCCGTATAGATCCTGCACGTGTTGAAGCTATTCAGCAAATTGAGCAGCCTCGGAACAAAAAAGAAATACAGTCCTTTAACGGGAAACTGAATTTTCTGCGTCGCTTCATTCCAAATCTTGTTGAGCATCTTAGAGAAATCACAAACATGCTGAAAAAGGACAGTCAATTAAAATGGACAGAAGAGGCGGTAAAATCTTTCAATTTGGTAAAGTTGGTTCTATCTTCAGCCCCTACTCTAATCAGTCCGGATTACACACAAGACTTTATTTTGTTTTCATTTGCTTCTGAGCACACATTGGCAGCTGTACTAATGCAAAAAAGAGATGGAGTTGAGAAGCCTATTGCTTTTTTCAGCCGTATTATAAGGGACGGAGCATTAAAGTATAACATCATTGAAAAACAAGCACTTGCGCTTGTGAAGGCCTTGAAGGATTTCCGTGTGTATATATTGCATTCCCACATTATAGCATATGTTCCTAACGCGGCAGTAAAGGATGTTTTGGTACAGGCAGAACCAGAAGGAAGGCGGGGTAAGTGGATCGCTGCGTTGTTAGAGTATGACGTGGAGATTAAACCAACAAAGCTGATCAAAGGTCAAGGTCTCGCTAAATTAATGGCTGAAACAAATTTACATGTCCTAGATATCAATTTGATGGCTGCCATGTCCGATGAAGATGAGGAGAATTCAGCACAACAGGTATCTGACATCTTTGTTTCTTCTCCTTGGTATGCTGATATTATATACGTACTTCAAAATTTGTCTTCACCTCCCGGGATGCCTCGAAATAAAAGTAGGACATTGAAGTTGAAAGCAGCCAAGTTTTGCATCCTCAAATCTGCACTATATTGGAAAGACCCCGGTGGAATATTGCTGAATTGTTTGGTCGAGGAGGAAGCCAAAACAGTTGTGGAAGATTTTCATAAAGGTGACTGCGGGGGCCATTTGTTTTGGAAGACTACAGCAAATAAGATCCTAAGGGCAGGTTTTTATTGGCCTTCATTGTTTTCAGATGTATATAAAGCTGTCAAGAATTGTCACGAGTGCCAAATTTTTCAAGGGAAACAGAAATTACAGCCATTGCCTCTCAAACCAATTGAGGTCAGCGCACCATTTCAGCAGTGGGGCTTGGATTTTATCGGCGAAATTCATCCGCCATCGTCAGGACAACATAGATGGATATTGACAGCTACAGATTACTTCACAAAATGGATTGAAGCCATTCCCACCCGGCAGGCCACGGATACGGTAATTATTTCTTTCCTTGAAAATAATATACTGTCACGTTTTGGCTGTCCTAGTAAGTTAATCACAGATAATGCAGCAGCATTCAAATCAAAGAGAATGGTTGACTTTTGCTACAAATACAATATCAGCTTGGGGCATTCTACCGCCTACCATCCGCAAGGAAACGGGCTGGCAGAATCTTCAAATAAGTCCTTGGTAAATATCATTAAAAAGTTGCTGGAAATCAATAAGAAGAGCTGGCACAAAAAGTTAGTGAATGCACTGTGGGCTGATAGGGTAAGTCAGAAAAAGTCAATTGGCATGTCTCCTTTTGAGTTGGTGTACGGGACAGACGCGGTGTTTCCTACTTCGCTTGCTATTCCGGTGGTCAAATTGCTTCAAGAAGCTGGTAGTGAGGAAGATCCCATGCAGAGGCGGATTAATCAAATGATCCATTTACAGCAGACATGGGAGGAAGTACTTCAAAATACTCTCAAGCTGCAAGAGCGCATAAAAAATATTTATGATAGGAAGGCAAAACCAGATGACTTCCAAATTGATGATGTGGTTTTGAGGTGGGATGCTCGGAATGAAGACAAAGGGAAGCACGGCAAATTTGACAATTTATGGAAGGGTCCCTACAAGATCGCAGCATATCGTGGCCAAAATGCTTTTCTTCTCAAGGAAATGAACGGAGATGATTATCTCGGAGGGTCGGTCAATGGTCGGCTGCTAAAAAGGTACCATGTCTGAGCATTTTCTGCTCTTGTCATCATCATTGTACATACCGTTTTACTTTTGTTTTATCGCATGTGTGTATTGATCTTTCATCCTCAGTCTGGGGCCCGCAGTGAAGGCTATAATTCTGAAGATGAAGATTGGTTGGTTTGAGGTTTGTCAAGTTGGTTTTATCAGTTCATTTTCTGTCCAAAATTGAGTTAGTTTGGGTCAAAGTTGTGTCCAATTTTCAGTCAAATTTGTAGTCACCAAAACTGTCAAAGTTTGTGTCAAATGAGTAAATAATGACTCCATCGCCCAATGGTTGAACGCACTGGTCTGCTCTCCCAGAGGTCTGAGGTTCTTGGCATCTCCAAGGAGCTACCATCCCCATTGGAGCCAATGTTAGAGTCGGTCTAGTAGCCCTCCACCAGAGATCAAAGCTCTTTGCATTTCATGATTAGGTGTCCCATCAGTGTGATCATGTTGCATTCCGTTAGGCATGCCATAACTCTGGTGGAGGAGTTTGTGTCTTTTATTCCCCTCCTGTTTGGCACTGCTGGTTCAGGTTTGTTTAAGTAAATAAAATCTTCAAAGGGTCATTCATCTTGTTTTAAATTTCGAGGTCTTAGGTCTAGGGTTGAGTCAATTTTTGTCTTGAGAGGTCATAAAGGACCAGCAGGCCAGAGGGATGTCCTTCATAAAACATCATTTCAATAATTCTCATTATTGTACAGCTAAATTTTCACCTTGTTTTCAAAACTCTGTTTTTGAAAAACAAAGGTCATTATCTCGTTTTTGTAAAAAATTGTCAAAATTTCAAATTCTCCAAATGTTGAGGCGCAGCCTTGGTCTCCTTTGCCAAAGCATCTCAGAAGCCATCCCTGCAAAACTTTTCAGAAGAAATCATCATTTCAACCAATTTTTTCAAAAAAAGGAAACCAGAAGTCAGAGCCAATTAATTCAAAAAGTGTCAACACTCAAACATTATAAAGTGGGTTTTGGGCAAATAAAAATAAAAAAGGAGCCTATAAAAGCACATCACTCTTCATTAGCAACTCATTTGCCTCTCACAAGCCAAGTGAATCCTTGCAAAGGCGATTTCAAGAGTCATTGAGCAAATTGGGCAGTTTCAGGGGCGCGCTACGCATCAGCTGAGGCGCGCTACGCATCAGCGCGACTTTTCCAGTGCATTTTTACTCAGGCGCTACGCACCAGAGGGGCGCTACGCGTTGGGCAAGGTGCGCTACGCATTGGGTTTTTCGCCCAATAAACTGCCAGCAAGCTACCAAATCCTCTTTTCTCTCAAGCAAATTTCAGGTAGGCCTCTCCTCCATGGCTAGTTTTGGTTTTGCAAGATGAATGAGAAATTAATATGTTAAAAATGCCATGAAAATGAGAAGTTAAAACCCTACATTGCTGTGGAAAATTTAAAGACTTAGTTGTGCTAGGGTTTCAAAGTATTTTACTGTCCAAGGTTGCCCATTTTTGATCCCTCTTTTCCCTCATCTTCACCAACATTCTCCATCAAATTTTCCCATAAAATTTTATAATCTTCCTCTCTAAAATCCCTAAAACCTACTAAATTCCCAAACCCTACTTCACCTTAAAAGCCCACAATATTATGATTTCCCATGTTGCCTTCCCTAAATTCCTTATTTATGTTTATTGTCCCTAATTCCCTCATGTTCCCCTTTCCCTAACAATCCCCTTGTATTTATGTCCCCTTGGTGACAGCATTTGAAAAAGTCAAACAGCAGTTAATTGGGTGCAAAGTCAGCAATACATTTAAGCCATCTTGCCTTCAAAACCATGTCAGAAACCGAATCAGATTATGAGCATAGTTATGACAGTGATTCGACACCGGAGATAGAAGTGCCAAGGAGGCATCATAAGGGTGGTAAAGGTGGTCGGCATGTCAGGGAGGAGCCCACTTCTTTGGCTCAGTTGCAAGCTTGTCCACTTGCAATGACATGTTTTCAGTATCAATCATGCTTTGGATATTGTGAGCGGATCTCGCAAATTCAACATCACAGAGAACTAGTCCGCTTGTTTGTCCTACATTTGCACAATGGTCAGGTGAACCTTGCAGGAGTGGACTTCACCCCATCACCCAAAATTGTTGCTCAAGCCACCGGGATACCAAATTTTGGGGAGGAGTGGAACAAGCACCAGCAACTAGACAGATTTCATTATGAACCATATATCAAACCCGGGTGTATGAGACACCTAACTGCTGTTTTTCCCTTCAGATTCCTAAGGGATGAGTATGCACCCTTGATGGGGCTCATTATGCGCTATTTCACTTGTGAGGGCAGATTTTCACGTTTATATTCATACCATATCCGTTTGTTGATGCATTTCACCCGGGTACGAATGATGAACATTCCATTTTTCATGTGCCGAAATATAGAGAGGATGGTGCCCTTAGTGCAAAGGAAGAACCCCGCACAGCAACACAAGAGTATATATCATTATGAACTGATCGAGATCATAGTGATGCATCAGTTGGCACAGCAGGGTATTGCTTGGGAGGATTTCATCTCTCGTGACTTCTTCACGGTGCCACAGCCACCCCCTGAGATTGTCCATGATGAGGGAGGGCCTTCACATCAGTTTCACATTCCAGAGCTCGAGCATGTCAGCACTCCAGCATGTGTTACATATCAGAGAGGCCGCAGGGCCTTATTTGCATCTGCACGGTGAATATTATCTCCACACCAGGTGGAAGGGGTCTCGCTTTCTTCATCAGCACAACGAGTGTTATCTCCACATCGGTGGAAGGGGCCTCGCTTTCGACAACAGCACAGGTACAGGAGAGAGGCAAGCAGCCCATGATTGATGAGGGACCATCAGGTGATCCGGACATAGACATTATTGACCTTGACATCAGTTCTCCTAGCTCGGAGCTAAAGGAGATCATTCAGCAACAGAAGGCTGAAAATCGCTTATTGCAACAGAAATTGGAAATGTCCAATTGGACAATCAACTACTTGGAGCAGCGTAACAAGCAGCTAGAAGATGAACACACTTTTGATGAGTTGCGGCGAATCCGAGAAGACCGAAACTTGGCCCGCAAGAGACCCGGTGATTTGACACCTATTGAGCAAGGGTCTATGCTCATCCGGGTGAACACTCATTTAGAGAAGTTGCTAGCCAAGGCAAAACAGGGACAAAGATATGCTCCGCCACATGAAGAATCATTATTGGGCCCGCATGCATGTGTGCAAAGCGAAAATGAAGGTACTCAAAGGACGATTGGCCAAGGCACTAAAACGGAGGAAAAGGCCCGATCCACTTCAGATTTTGGCCAAAGCCTCCTTGAAGGAGCATGGTGCTCAATGATACACCCCTAGCTCAAAATTCAGAAACTTTGGAGCAATTTTGGTCAATTTTGATTATTTTTTTTGTGTGCTAAAAACAGGTTTTTGCCCTCAACGCGTAGCGCGCTGTGCGCTACCCTGAAGATGGGGAGGTCCATTTCACAAAAACTCTGCATTTTTGGATTTGTCATGACAAATTACACTTGCTCAGCCACTGCCAAGACATTTCATTGAGGTTTGGGCCCCCAAAAGGTCAAAAAACAAGCAAAAAATGACCTTCTGCCACTTTTTGGACACACAGGAAGCAGTCTTGGGAGATTGCATTTTTGGAGGGGAAAATGGGCACCAAATTGAGAAATTCCACTTGGGATGGAGAGTAGACATCCAGATCTTTCCAACAAGCCCACTTGAGCCTCATTTGGATGCCGGGAAGTGCCCCAAAAGTGGGCTCAAAGGCGCGCTACGCGTAGAGAAATGGCGCGCTACGCATTAGGGAAATTTGCCAGTTTTTCATCTACAGCTCAGGACAACGCAACTTTTGACTAGTTTTGACTTTTCATGGGATTTTTCACCCTCTTTGATGTAACTAATTTATTTTCATGATGACATGACACTTTTTTACCTATTCTAGAAGATTCATTCATAAAATAGCAAAAAATTAATGAATGAATTGGTTTCCTAACTTATAGAGGCAAGTTGTTTTGATTGCCTAGATTGTAGTGCTCAGTTTAGAATTGGTTGAAACAGCTCCTAGGATGATGAGCTCGACTCCTAGAGGCAAGGAAATGTGTTAGCTTGCCTATATTATGTACTTTCTTAGTCATTTTCATGTTTGGACTCTTGGGGGATAAGCTTAGACTGTATTACACATTGTATCTCAGCAATTTTGGCAAAGGAAAGACTAGGGTTTTGCAGCACTATTTGGGATTCCTGTGGTTATTTGTGTTGATGGTGTGTTTCTCTCATGTACTTGTAAGTTTGTTATGTGTATCATTTTCCTACTATTCTCTTCTGCAAATTAAACAAATGAAGTATTAAGGTAGAATTCATAATCTTGTATGCTCTGCCTTTAAGTTTGTTTAATATCTATGTTTTCATCTGTTTAAGGAGAACTCTTGAAATTTTCCCGCTCTCCTTAGCTCCTCACCAGTAATTTCTATCCATTCAATTCCTTTAAAGACATCAGGACGATTGCCTACCTTGCCCCAAAAAGACCTCTGCAAAAACTGTGTCACATCCCCGCACCCAAAATTGCCTTTCCCTGTTTTCCAACAAAACCCTAAAAATCTTAAATCAAACTATCTTATCAATTTACTAGCCTAAAATCAGTATTCATATCGATCATCTCAGCCCCTTTGAAGACCTCTTGCCGAGATAGACCCGGAGAGAGCCCTCTCCTGTCCTCGTAGGGCTAGCTACGAGGCTGAGCTTGGTTTGATGTTGCCTTGAGTTTCGCCTTCCTTAGCCTGAGGCAAATTCGAGCGCTAACACTGTGGAAAGCATAAGAGATGGCCTGCTGAAAAGTAGCTCCAACATTTTTGAGGCCACAAGGCATATTTTTGTATGCAAATGTACCCAGGGGAAAATAATATTGTCTTGTGTTGATCTTTAGGATGGATAGTTATTTGATTATATCCTAAAAAACCATCCATGAAGGAGAACACCTCATTTCCAGCACACTCATCAATGATCTGATCGATTAACTGAGTGGGTAAATTATCTTTAGGACAAGCCTTATTCAAATCCATAAATTCAATTCATACCTGTATGGTTCCTTGCTTTTTATCAACATGGTCTGGATTCAAGACCCATTCAGTTAAAGGAACGGGGTATATGAAACCCGCCTTAAGAAACTTTTCAACCTCAGCTTTAATAGTTACTACTTTCCTATGATTTACCGGTCGAAGCTTTTTCCATATAAGCTTAACATTTTTATATGTCTTGATCTCATGCTAAACTATCGATGGATCAATTCCAGGCATTTCTTCATAAGACCAAGCAAACACATCTCGAAATTCCTTAAAAAGGTCAGTATAAATCTTGATTTCTTTAGGGGAACATGCAGCTCCAATGAAGATATTTTTGATAATATTGGGATTCCTAGAGATGTTCACTGGAATAGTTTCCAAGATATTGGACATATTACCTTCGGAAAAAATCTATGCTGGGGCCAAAGGATTTAGAATTTTATGAACACTGCCAGTTGAAGAAGGACCAGACAAATTTGACTCAACTAAATGCAAATAAGGGAGAAAATATGACCGATGATGCAAATCATCCCACAATATTTCTGCACCAGCCATTGGTTCTAGGATTGCCTCTTAATATGGTAAGACTATGTCAAAGCATTCCATGGCCGAAGTAGAGTCAAGAGTCTAGACCGGAGCCACATCACCATCCAAATCCTCTAATGGGAGAGGAATGGGATCAAAATATGCGGAATTCGCTATTGTTTGGTATGCAATTTCTGTCGCAGATATAGGGTATGCCATTCCACCTAGTTGCCCCACTTCTAATGTGGCAGTAGAGGGGGGTAAGGGCCAAGGATCAGAAAAATAATAAATTCTGAAAGGACCTTGATCCATAAATTGTTGTGGATATTCCACTAGACAATTCGTCACAACATATCTGATAATATTATATTAAAAATATGAGATTCTACACTATTACAATTTCAATTAATTTCTAGATCTGTAATATTAATTGTAATTAGTGCATGCATGTAAAATTAAATCAAGAAGAAAAGTAGAGAACGAAAAAATAATCTCACACACACATAATACACAACATATGCTCTCTGGGAAACCATTTCGGGAGAAAACCTAGCTGGAAGGTGAGGTCGCTTCACTCTGTTTCTCTCTCTGGAAATATGGCTGCAGATACAAATAAGTAATGTCTGTGGCCTATGGGTTGCTACACTGCATAGATCCTATCTATGTGCTCTACCTCCTATCTCTTCTGGCTATCTTTGCTTAGCTATGGAACAAAATGCTCTCGAAAGAATGAAATGCCTCTTCCTCCTAGTGGCCCGGTTATAACACAACCCGATAGCCTACTACTGGTTAAGTTTGACTACATCAACTCTTAACTAGAGTTACAAAAGAGACCCTTATAGAGTCTTTTACATCACAAACACGCCGCTAGTCCCTTTTCCATGAATAATGAGGGTTGACGAGACATCCTCTCGAACTATAGGTGTGAAAACAGGGAGGTCAACTTCTGATTGACATAACTTTTGCATACGGACTTCGATTGACGCGATTCTTTCGCCGTTGGAAAGCTCTGTGTGTGTAGAATATCATAAAAATTGGAGGTGTTGAAGTGGAAAATTTTTACCCCCAAAAAATGTCGTTTGATGCCTCAAAATTCTCTCTGAAGGTTTTAGACCAAATTAGGTCCCGCCGGTAAAAACAGTCCAATGAGTTGATTTCTCCACTTTTTCTAATCCAAATGCATCGGGATGGATGAAAAACAACATAATGATCCAATTCGGATCAAACATATTCAAGGAGTGACCTTGGAGGATGAAATGACATTAACATGAGCAATAGGAGAAGGAATATCAAAAGTACCCATCAATGAGGAATACATTCCAACTCCCAAATTCTTGACAAGTTGCTTGGTATTCTTCACCAAGGGAATGGTAGAGTCAGAAGATGCATTGGGATCATTAGGATAATAAGCCATTTGATCAATTGTAACAATTCTCCCTTCATGGGGGAAGCATAGGATGCGAAACAATGATGAAACAATAGCATCCATTGCATAAACCCAATTTTGACCCAACAATATATTATAATCAATGTTGGCATCAACTATCTCTACCTCAACATTGACAACCTTTCCCCCAACACAGACGGGAAAGGCTAGAAGAATTCCATGAGGCCTATGAGAATGACAATTGAATGTGGTAAGGATAGTAGGGGAAGGAACAACTTCCGGTGACCTGCTAGCCTTCCATTATGACATCGATATGACACATGTGGAAGCCTTTTAGTCATGGCTTCATCCTAGACCTATTTAGTTGTCCAAACGGCCTCATACATGAATTTTTTTTGTTATGTGTCCTTGGGCCCAACACCATGAAATATGGGAATCTGTAAGTCTATGCCTACCATTGTATTCTACATGGTACTCCCTGATGAAGTACTCCCACATTCACTTGTTGAACTACTAGAAAATTGTGTGCCCAACTACACATGACTCGAACCTTGAGCACCTTATGTCAATCCTCCTACGATCTGACCAATTTCACTATTTTTATTATTTACTCCTCCTTAACTGCAAGTACCCTCTACACTAGTCGTATCAATACATTAAGTACTTATTCCTAGTTTTTGGATGTGCACAGGGTCGTGAGTTCAACAAGAGGCATGATCTCACTCTATTGTTCTGGTTTCAAAGATTTTGTACTACATGGACTCATTTTTTCTCATTCTCCTTCCTCTGTTCACGTGTACCGAACTGTGTCCCTTCATAGCTTTGGTCACTAACACTACTCCTTATCCTTTGGTGACCTCTCCTAGCCCCTCCGTCCAGGCTTCTTCTCTCAGTAGGCATCGACATTAACTGACCTCCTCCCACATCACCCCATGGAAACCTCCTTCCACTCCTCAAAGTACCACCCTCGTAACTCTCTTGTTCCGTCCTATCCCTTCTCATTATTGTACATGGTTCTAGACCCACTATCAACTTCCATCGTAGTTCTTCTACCTCTTATTATTTCATTTTCCTTAGACCATCTATTGGTTCTCCCCCACTTCCCCTTGTGCATGGAGGACTTAACTGCTCATGTTATCGGTCTCCAGGGGTAGAACTTTGTGGTCATATAACAACATCTTGATAAGTGATGGTATCGACCTTGTGAACCTGCCTCTTGGTCCCTTGAGAAAATTTCTCTTTTTTGTAGTGTAGCACATTGTAGCTTCCACTCTAAATTTGACAGTGTATCCTTCCAACACACTTTCAAACCAGAAATCAACAACATGAGAAATCTTATTGCTTACTGCTTGGAGTTGGTGTACTTCCTTCAATGTCCACTTCCTCGGACTGGCGTGGCGATATGTCATGTTATTTTCCTTTAACCATTGGATCCACTATATTAGAACATCTGGGAACTCCTTAAATAAAACTTCATGGAAATTTGTAAACATGTACTTTTGCAACCATTTCTTCATGCTCTACTTCCTAGCTCCAATCTCCTTCACTGAAAACTCTTTTTCCTTCTATTTAAGCCACCTATTAATCTCCTTTGAGATAGGATTCCATGGCTTCCACATTCCTACAAGACAATCTTGTCACACAACCATCCTAGTCCCAACAAAAGAACCATTTTTGGCGTGTGATATTCTGACAAACTCAGGATTTGGTACGCAGTAGACAACAAAACCCTGCTGAGCATCGACCCTTTTGGAAACATCCATGAAGTGGGTGAAGTCTCACTCGAGATGCTAATGGGTGACGGTCAGAACCCGTTTTCTGCAGTGTGATAAGACTATCTATTTCCTATGACACATGACTCCCATCGATAAGTACCTTACCATTGTACTAATATTGCATGTCGTGTAGTGTTTTAAGTTCCGTAGCTCACCAAACCACACATAATTAATACGCAACAACTAATCTGGTATGCCTCTGATACAAGTATGGTCCAAGATGTTTTATTTAATTGATGTTAGCATAATTGCATGAAAGAGCATGTAAAAAACCATATGTGCAAACACTTAAAGAAGAAACAACATAAAGGAGGCCATAAAGACAATGCACATAAAAGTTTGATAACGAAGTTTGTCTAGTGTGGACTACGTCTCTGAGCCTTGCTTCAATAGGTGGGAGGCCACTTCATTCATCTCAGAAAAAATGAAAATGATTACATGGAAAAATACATCATTATACCTCAAATCCTGGGAGTGACCTGAAAATCCACTGCTCAAAACACAACAGTCACAACACCAGTAGTTTGTGTCGTCCTTCTGAGACTTTTGAATGTAAATTTGACCAACTTCTTAAAGGTGCATAGTTGTCTTGAACTTTGTGTCCAACGATTGATGAAACATGTGGGCTTCTTCCATGACCCCTGAGATTTGTTTCTCATATCCCAAATCTATCTGAATCAGTGAAATTATTGCAAAATTCTAAGTAAAACGAGTATAAAATCAATTATATTCTCCCATCGTCATCTCTAGACCCTTTAGAGAATCTTCAAATTCCAAAATAACATCTAAAGGGAATATTCCCTTGGAATATGCCTCTCATTTTGCGTGTCGCAGGGTTCCACTAACAGGTTCCATTGACCTCCAAGTTCCATTGCATTAGGTTCCACCACCCACACAGTTCCTCTTTTCTCTTTGTTTCATCTGCGTCCCTCCTCCCTTGGAATGGTAAAATGGTTGGGTTAAATAGTTTTGGTCGGGGGAACATTACAAAGTCCAACGCACGACCCGTTGGCATTTGGTGTTCGTTGTTATAGGGGTGGATCAGGGTCAAACCCTGCGACTTTCCCACTTGGTGGTTGTTTTACATTGTAACCATATATTGTGGGGTTCAGTCCAACTTTCAATATTCCAAACAACACCATAATTACCAAGAGTTTATAAAATAGTCATGGTAAAGCTTTACAGCAAGACCCATACCCTTTGTTATTCAACTAGAGGCCATAATATCACTCTGTTACATATTCAAGTGATGTTATACACTTCATCAATTTTACAATTTTTTTCCCATCTATGGGGTATTTAAAAACCAACATGTGATTTACAATGGTGGCCATACTCAACTACTTATAAAGGCTACCCATTTATTACCTAACTAGGCTAATGGGCTTTCTTCCTATAACTAGCTTCCTTTTTCAACTGCTTCATTGATTGGTTCCTTCAAAGGTGATTTCATATGTTCTCGGTCCTTCTTTGGCATAGCTTTGGATGCAGATTCCAACATGTGGATTTCTGATGTCTACTCTTATTGCAATGGTTACAATGGTTTTTCTTCCTCCAACTTTCTTGACCTTATTTTGTGTCTCCTTCTTGGACAACATATCCTTCCTTGAACAACTGTCTTTGGTGCGGATTTAGCGAGGATAACTTGACTTAGTTCTCCCTTTGAAATGCTCACCTCCCTTTGGAGATTACCTATTCTCACAATTGTCGAAACGTTGTGATGTAACCTCATTCGGCATTTGTTCAGGCTCCCTTACATCTGTGACTTCGGAGTGTCTTTAAAATGAAAAAAAATCATCATCATAACGAGAACATGAAACTGCAGAATCAGTGACATTTTTTACCTTAGTTGTCGATTCTAAAGCAAGCGATGATGGCTCCTCTAAGCCTTCATTTCAATTCAACTTTTCCAAGGCATCTTCTGTGGCTTGTATCTGAAGCTACAATATTTTCTTCTCCTCTTCTGCTTCTTGTAGCAATTTTCTAAACTCAATGTTCTATGCTTGAATGCTTTGGTTGATCTCCTCGTTTGAATAATGAGAATAAGAGGAAGAAGAAGAACTCAAACTTGAAGATGGAGATGGAGGTTTGAGAGGGTCTCCTCCAAATCTCTAGTTCACGAAAGCATCATCCTCTTCTTTATCTTTCTTGTTCTGTTCCAACTTATTCTCATAATACGCAAACAATTTCCTTACCTTTTCTACCATATGGTAGAAAGCCTTGTAGAGATATTCGTCATTCTCCATTTTCCTTTTTTGTATTGCACATTCAATCCCTAGGTCAAAATACTTGATTTTGGCTTCACTTTTTTTGAGTTTGGCCTTAGTTATTATTCACCCTCGCAATTCACATCAACAAGAAGACCACTCTAATACCAAACTTGATTTGGTATGCCTCTGATACCAACATGATCCAATATCTTTTCTTTGGTTGATGTTAACATAATTGCATGAAAGAGCATCTAAAAAACCATATATGCAAACACTTAAATAAGAAGCAACATAAAGGAGACCATAAAGAAAATGCACACACAAAAGTTTGATGACATAGTTCATTAAATATGGACTACGTCTCTAGTCTCTACTTCAATAGTGGGGAGGACGCTTTATTCATCTTTGTTGACACCTAATCTTTAGGATTAGGTATATCCATGTAAATATTGTAAATAGGAAAATAACGAGAATTGGAAGACGAAGAGACATTGGGAGATGAAACCCAATAGTCTCCCTGATCTGAATTTAAATAGGAATGCAAAAAATTACATATATAACCATAAATATAGAGATGCAACAGAAATAACACTTCATTTCATTAATATCAGATACTAAAATATGCTTACAAACATAATGGAAATAAGAGTAGCTTGAGTGATGGTGGCTTATCTCTAAGAAGGGATGTGGTGGCTACATGCCTCTAAACTGTGTTACAATGAGGCTTGAAGACCTATTTACCATTGAGAAACAATGGAAAACCTCAAATGTCCAAACCCCTAACCCGATGAGATGAAATGCCAAACTATGGGCCCCGTTGGGTTAAATTGGTACATCAACTTCCCGGGGTCGTAACTTTGGCATACGATCTTCGTTTGACGCACACGATACCTCATTTGAAAGATATATCTATGGACTACAACTGATGACAATGAATACCAAGTTGAAAACTTATATTCATCACCGGTGATTTTTCCGAAAAACATCATTTTTCCACAAAAAAACTTTGTTTATTGCCTCAAAATAGCTCCGGAAGTTTAGGACCCAAAAATCTACCAAAAGTAGTAAATTGTGCTACAATTAAGGAAACTGAAAAATAGAAAGAAACAATGGTGGGGGTCCAAGTGGAATAGATTGGTGGCCACCAATATCCACCTGGATCATTCCTCCCCCCTTAGGAAGCAATGGTCCCCAATGCATTGAGTTCCTCCATGAGATGAGGAAACTTCTGTTGAAGGAGTTGGCCTGCTTTGACAACTCAATATAGTTCAATCCTTTACTCTTGGGTGCTCTTGATTTGTGTGTCCATGATCCGATCAGTTTGTGGCTTGCTCCATATAGTCTGGGTTTAAGTATATTGGTGTGGGTTGTTTTGCAGTGTCAGATGTGTCCAACAATGGTGGAAAGTAGGGCCGAAGGCGGTCCACATTGAACACTGGGTGCAAACCAAGGAATGGCGGAATATCGAGCTTGAAGGAATTGTCCCATACTGCCTTGGTGATGGTGTATGGCCTATAACGGAGCGGGAGGAGCTTTTGGTTGGGCCCACCGAGGCACTCCTTCTGCAAATGTAGCCAAACTTTGTCACCCACTTGGAACTTGTGTGGTACCTGATGTTGATCATGTCGCTGCTTGTACTTAGCATTGGCTCTGTCCAATATGTCATGGACCTGTTGGCGGATGTGTTGAATGTGCTCAATGAATTTGTTTTCCTTGTCGGCTTCGGACTGGACATGAGATGAATCTGCTTGAGTAGCTGCAAATGGTATGGCCACATCAATGGGACATAGTGGTTGGAATCCCAAGCCCACCTAAAAAGGGTTGTGGCCATTCGAGTTGTGGAGAGCCTAGTTATAGTTGTGTTGGACATAGGGGAGGCTCTCATCCCATATGTGTGGATGATTTGAGTTGTACATGCGCAGAATGTGTACGATCATCCTATTGACAACCTATGTCTGACCATCAGTTTGGGGATGGAAAGTTGTGGACTTAGTAAGCTTGGTGTCTAGCATCGACCAGAGACTGGACCAAAATGTACTAAGGAACCTACTGTCCCAATCTGAGATGATAGACTGTGGGATCCCAAAGTGTACCCACACTCATTCAAAGAAGAGTTTAACAGTCGCTTATGCTGTGATATTCTTCTTACAGGTCGCCATAATGGTCATCTTCGAGAATTTGTCAACGACCACAAAACACATTGGTTTCCATGCTTAGTAGAAGGAAGGCCCGACATGTAATCCATGGAGATGGATTCCTAAGGTCGACTAGGGGTAGGCAACGGAGTATAGAGGCCTTACTTCTTGATGGTCAATTTGGCAATGGCGCAGGCAATGTAGGATCTGATGTACTTCCCGATATCCTGTCGAATATTCGGGCAATAGAAATACTTCTGCAATACTGCCACTATTTTCTCGACCCTGAAATGCCCAAAGACTTGAAGGTAGTGCACTTCCCAAATCATCTTGGCACGCTCACTTGAAGGAACACAAAGGTGTCCCAAATGACATAATAATGCATCCTCAAGGTGAAAATATGGAACTTGTTGACCCTCCAAGAGCGTCTGGTATGTGTCGTCGAATTTTGGGTCGCTTTTATAGAGAAGTGGATAATCAAAAGTCTCATGTGCACAAGAGTTGAGCACGGTGGTTAACGCCATGATCGGTGGTCGACTGAGGCATTCTGCAACATTATTGGTGGTTCCCTTCTTATACTTGATATTCAAATGGAACTATTGCACGTATGTGGACCACTTCTGATGGAGATCATTGTGCAACTTCCCTTGTGTCTGTATGAACTGCAGGGGCCAGTGGTTCGTGTGGATGACCGTTTCCTTCCCCAAAATGTAATGCTTCCATTGTCAGTAGACTTGCACAATGGAATACATCTCTTTGTCATAAGTGGGATACTTTCGGGTTGTGTCTGAAAGTGTCTCATTGTGATATGCCACCAGATGCCCTCGTTGAGTAAGGACTACCCCAATAGCATATTCAGAGGCATCTGTCTGGATCTTAAATGGTTGTTGTAAGTCTGGTAACGTGAGCACTGGTGCAGAGAAGAGGCGATGTTTCAACTCTGTGAATGCTTTCTGTTGAGATTCAGACCAAAGGAATTTTTCTTTTGCTCCTCCCTTGGTGACTTGACTCAAGGGCCAAGTGATAAGAGAGAACCCCAACACAAACCTACGGTAGAAATTGGCAAGACCCAGAAAGCTGCGGAGCTCTGTCAGAGTGGTTGGGGCTGGCCAATCACGAATGACTTGGATCTTGTCTAGATCCACATACACCCCTTGTTCATCAATAATGTATCCCAGATACTGAACCTGGGTCATGCCAAAACTACATTTCTCCAATTTAGCACACAACTTATGTTGCTGCAGTGTTTGGAGGACCTGTCGGATGTGGTGGAGGTGCTCTTCCTAGCTCCGACTGAAGCTCAGGATGTCATCCAAGTTTACTACTACAAATGAGTTGGTGAATTACCGCAAGATGTCATCCATCAACCTCGTGAAGGTTGTAGGAGCATTCGTCAAGCCGAAAGGCATAACCAACCATTCGAAAAGGCCCTCCTTAGCTTTGAAGGTAGCTTTCCACACATCAGAGGGTTCGATTGGTATCTAGTGATATCTAGACTTCAATTCAATATTGCTAAAATATTTTGCCGCGTTGAGTTGGTCCAGAAGGTCATCAATCTGTGGGATTGGGTACCTATTTCGAACAATGATCTTGTTGAGCTCTCGATAGTTAATATCGAGTCTCCAAGTCCCATCCTTCTTCTATACCAACATGATCGGGCTCCCAAGGGCGATGAAATCAGCCGAATGTGACCTTTCTGCAGCAGCTCCTGAATCTGCATCTTGATTTCTTCGTTCTCCATAATAGAGCACTGATAGATTAGTCCATTGGGAAATGACACAACTGGGGTCAGAACGATAGAGTGCTTAACCTGACAATACAGAGTCACTCCTGTGGGGGAGGTGAAGATGTCCTCGTACTCCTCCATGACCCTGTCCATTTGTTGTTGTCATGCTGAGGGGCCCTGTCTAGAGGTTGCGGCCACCATCTTCCTCTTTCCCTGAGTGTGTATCATCAGGAAAACAAATTTCATGGTTTTTGAAATGAGCTTACTACATTTTTTGCAATAACCAAAGAGATGGCAATAGGTGGTGCTACCTCTAGTGTCTTATAACACTTATTTCCCAAGGTAATAATAACAACGCGAGGCCTTGACTCATACACAAAATGTTGCTTCCACAAGTACGGTTGGCCTAATAATACGTCACAAACATTAAGAGGAGCAATGTCACATAATACCTCATTCATGAAGGACTTGATATTGTACGAAAGGCGACACTGCTAGTTGACGCGAAGATCTTGTCCTTGTTGAAGCCACCCGATGGTGTACGGTTGTGGGTGTGTTGTGGTCGGTAATCCCAACCGCTTCACGACCTCTTCTGAAATAAGGTTCTTTTGGCTCCCATTGTCGATAATCAATTGTAGTGGGGAACCCTATACCCACATCTGGGAGTGGAAGAGGCGCTCCTCCTCCTCTAGATCTTTAGGTTCCTCCTTCTAGATCTTCGTGGTGGAAATTGTTAACACCCAGGTTGTTCCCTATGACTCCCAAGGGAATACGGCCGGGGTAACCACTAACCAATCTTTGGATCACAGCTTCTAGCCAAACTGTGATCAGAGAGGGCTCTCTCTTTATGATTTGTATCTGTTATGATGGTGTTTTAGGCTAGCTATTATGCTCAGGTTTTGGTTTATGTTTTGGTTGAAGGATTTCTTTCAGGTCTTATGATATAGTGTTTAGATAGTATAATACCATTGGGCAATGGAGTCTGGAGTTGTGAAATGATCTGATACGCTGGATTGGTGATGTTCAAACTGCAGGGCCTATTGTGTATTTTAGACAAACAAAATTAGATCAAATGGTGATGTATGTCAACCAACAGAAAGCAATTAAGAATTTTCTATTAAGTTGGTGGGGTGAAGGTGAACACACTGCACAGGAGCGAAAACTTGAATTCCTGTGACAAAGGTCACTGTGAAAGGTGTATTCTGAAAGTGCAGCAATTAAGAATTACACTTATCTAGATTACAGCTGAAGAAAACATTCATAAACAACACAGATTGAACTCAGGGTACTCAGCGAATAAATCCTGAAAGCTATTCTTTTTCTTTGTTGCTTAGTATTGAAATCAGATAACATATATGGATTTTAACAAAACAACTGATTAACAGAGAGAGATACAGAGACTTATTGTATAGTGAAATACACAGGAATCCAGCAGTTATCAACAGACACCAGAACGCATCCAACACCTCAGGAATCCGAGAAATTCCATTGCTTTCTTTTATTAACTTCTGAAAGGATTACAGCATAAGAACTTCTTCAGGAGAAATCAACAACAACCCTTGCAAGCTCATGCGAAGGGGTCTTTATAGGAATGCATATACAAAATATCTCAGGCATTGAGTCATCTGAGAGAGAAAATATCTTCATAAGTTTGTTCAGAAAGTAGAGAAGGAGTTATTACAACTTTAAATGCCGCATAAATGCCTTTTATGTCTGTCAGAGGATAATTTGACCTTTGGAGATCACTGAGTCGGTTGAGCCACTTTGCTTTAATGCTGGCGAACGCGTCTTTATGTCTGCTGCGCTGTATTTTCTCAGGTTTGCCATCTGTGACTGTGATTGTTGCTGTGGCGACTGAATAGCCTTGCTGAGTTGGCTCAGCCTTACATCTTTGCTCTGTATGCTTATATATCAAAATTCTACCTGTGTATGAATTACTTATAAACTGGAAGAATTATCACTTACAGGTTCTGGCTTGATAATATTATCTGTGTCAAATTTTTCCAGACTTCCTGTGGGGGCAATTGGTGCTTCACAATTGCTTCTATGGTTTCATCTGCTTCTGTATACTTAAAGAAATTTGGAGGCACATCAAACAGATGATTGATCTCATTCATAATAAAAAATAGGTTGTCCACCCTATTGTATAAAGTTTGCCCTGATGCTGGCCCTGATTCTGCTGAAGTGCTGGGCTGTCTTGCAATTTGTTCTGCGGCATAGGCATCAACCCTCTTAGTGTAGTTTTCAAGGGTAAGCAGTCTTCCTACACTGCTTAATATGCTGGGGAGGCCTCTGTTCTGTAATGCCTGAAATCTGTCCATGAACTTGTTGATTTCAGTCTGCATATCCTGGGTTCTTCTTTCCAATGTTCCAACCAGGTTTCGTAGTGTCAGGACCCTTTTAACCATTGAGATTGTCTCAGTCCTGTGAGCAATTCCCATGGTGGCCAGTTGAGAGCTTGTCCTATTATTTAAAATATTGATCATTCTGGTGGCAGCATCAGGCATGTTGCCAAGGCTTGCTCTAGCTCTGTGCACTTCCCTGTTTGCCTTTGCAATGAGTACTGATTGTTCATCCATGGTCTCAATATACTGCCATTGATTGGTGATAGACCGGCCAATATTGCCCCAAAGGACTGCTTTTAGCTCTGCTGTCACCTTTTCTAGTGTGAGCTCCTTCTCAAGCTCAGTTATCCTCTTCTTTAGAGCTTTTATTTCTCGCTCCTTTACAGCTTCATTCTGTTTGCTCTTATCATATCTCTCATTTACTTTAGCCAAAGATTCTTTGGCTGAATTGAGCTCCAACATTTGAGCTTCCAGGACTTGAATTTCATTTCGGAGCTTCTGCATATCCAGACTATGAGTCTGCTCTGTTGTTGGTGCAGTTGTTGATGTAGTTGGTGCTGTAGGCCCTGTTTGCTGAGGAGGAGGGGCAGTTGTTGGAGGAGCTTCCTCAAGATTGATTATTTCAGGAGGAGGCTGGGAGGTTTGACCCTCTTCTCTTTGCTTCAATGCTGCCTATAGTGCTGCCTTTGCAGCCTCTGATTCTCCTAGTTTGTCTTGAGTCCGGATTAGCTCCTTGTATAGAGATATCAACAGGGTTGTGGCCTCTTGATCATGCCTTTGTTGGGAAACATCATCTGCTTGAGGGTGGATTGTGGCTGGGAGTTTGATTTTCCTCCTTAAGGCCGCCAAATTTGCATCCCTCAACTTCAATATTTCTTGGATACCCTTAACATCCTTGGGATCATGTCCCAT
Organism: Pinus tabuliformis; assembly: GCA_031772625.1. Classification (NCBI taxonomy): domain Eukaryota; kingdom Viridiplantae; phylum Streptophyta; class Pinopsida; order Pinales; family Pinaceae; genus Pinus; species Pinus tabuliformis. The sequence continues at coordinate 25,057,200 of CM062812.1, forward strand.
CTCTATAATTATGTCTTCCAAGGATTTGATTCTGTTGTCCTTAGCTTGTGATGATGCTCTCTCCAATTCTAGCTGAGAGGCTGTAGCATTAAGGCTGCTCTTTAGTTTGTAATTTTCTAATGTTTCATCTACCAAGGAGGCATACACCATCTCACCAGTCTGTTTATGTAGTTCAATTTTGTCCATTGGGTGTATGTCTTTGGCCATGACTTCCAGGTTGGTCCTGAGGTAATCTGAGGCAGATTGGGGATGCAGTGCTGTGGGCATAAAATGACTCATGACCATTTTTCCTTCAGTTACATCAAAGGCAGACATGAGTCTTTGCTGATTGGTGGGAGCCAAGTTTAGCAGATGATTGTACAGCTGTATTTTGATAGGATCACTCCTCCTTTTGATGTCTATAAATTGCTGTTTGATGCTTACTTGTCCTTCTTTCTGCTGGCTGGAGGAGCTGACCTCTCCTCCTATAGCTCTGTCCTGTTCCTGCTGGAAGGAACTAGCTGAAACTTCTCTGCTGGGTGGGCCCATGCCCAATGCTTGCCTTATTGCTATGTCATCTTCAGAAGAGTCATTCAACCTCTGCCTTTTCTCTTCCTGGTTTATAGGTGATGTCAGGGGAGTTTCTCTATCCCTTTTTCTAAAAACAAATGTATCCTCCTTTTGGGGAGTTTGGAGGACCAAGGCATCAAAGGTAGTCTCTGGCCTAGGAGGCACTATATTTTGAGCCTGTTGCTCAGTGGAACTCGGAGCATCAACTGCACTTTCTTGTTGCGGGGGCTGCTGTCTGTCATGTTGCTCTCCTTCTTGCTGCTGCCCTTCCCCCTGCTTCTCCATCTCTTCTTGTTGCTGCAGCAATGTTTCCACTTGGTCTTCTGTCAAAGGAGGTGGCTGTTCCACCTGCTTTTCTTTACCTTTGCTGGCTGTCTCTGCAGTATTCCCGGCAGCTTGCTGATGTGTTGTCGATGATGAAGTAGCTGCTCCAAGTTGTTTTTTGTATGAGAGGGGAACCTGTCCACAAGTTTCTAAGTCAGCTTCCTTTTGAATATTTCTAGCCTCTCTCTCTAGCAGCTCTTCACTAGTAATTTCCTCTTCTACGGTACCTTCTTCCTAGCTTAATGCATTGGCATACTGCTCAATCTCAGGCTGCCTCACGTGTGAATAGCTGCCCAATTTGTATCTTATCCTTCTGAGGGAGACAAAGTGATTGGGGTCATAGGGTATCCATTCAAAGCTAGTTTGCAGTTTGAGGGCCTCTAGGATACTGTTTGCTTCTTTCCACCCCTCCTCTTTTCTGTTGTATAGGAAAGGGCCCAGCTGGCTCCTTACTTTTAACTGTGACTTCTTGTTCTTGCTTTGAAAGTGGAGGTAATCAGCATTCCCAAACTGCCTGAAATATTCTAAGGCAAAAAGCCTCATGGGGACATACCTTGGCAACCTAAAAGGCTTCAACTCACAGCCATATATTCTGATGACTGTGTGGTTTTGGTAGAGGTACCAATTACCAATGCTGTAGGTTTTGTTCAGGTGGAGAATTCTCCTCATGTCATCAGTTAACCTTGGAGGAGGAACACCATACAATACTATCAAGGCTGGATGAATGAATAAGTCAATGAACTCAGAGTATGTATATGGTGATACAGAGGCACAATGAAAGATAGAGGTCCAAAACACAACTGACCTTGGATTCCCCTGGGCATTGACTTGTTTCAAGGGAATAGAGAAGCTGGCTGGCTGATAAAACAAGAATAGGTGGTATATGTATGAAGTATATCTGAACAGTCTTTCCCTCTTCAAATTCATAAGCTGGTCATGGATCTTATCTGCAATGAATGTAGCATAATCATAATGTACAGCTGGGGGCTTACCAGGAGAGAATATAGACAGCATTGCCATTATGATTTCATCCACATCCTCCAGCCCTTTGAACCCTAGGACATAGCTGATCAAATCTACTAGCATTTTCCCCAATTCATTCAAGTACTGATATCCAATAGGAGGAGTTCTGATGGCTTCAGCGCCTGGTTTTACAAACAGCTGGTTGATTTTGATGACTTGGTCATTTGACAACTTGTTCCCCTTCTTTATCAAGTTCTGCATGTGGAGGGGGGTCAATGGCTTTGCAGTATGGAAGTGCAGCATCTCATTTATACTCTCTGGGGTGATATGGAACAGGACTGAGCCTGTAGGGCTGATGACAGCTCTTTGGCCTGGGTCATAGCACTCCTGGCATCTGTAGATCAACTCTGGCATAGGATTTACCTGTGGGAGGTTGTAGATGGGCAAGTTTGAGTCCCAAATCCCTAAGATGTCTGCTCCACTAAGGTGCTGGGCTCTCAACTCGTTCAGCATCTGAATATTATATTTGGAGCCCAATGGAAACCAGTCTAACATTTGATAATCCATATCTCCCAGGGCTTTCCATTCTAATTCCTGGTGAGGGGCATTGAGAGGCTTGATGTTCAGTGCAATTGGAGTCTCCATGGTCTATTCAATTTCTGTCTTGCAGGTGAATTAGTTTCAAGTGAGCACTACTGCACAGAGGTGAGTTTTTGCAATGTAGCTACGATTTATGGGGAACAGAGGGTGGAGTGGACACGCAGCAATTGAAATACTGCTCGAATTATATATAAAACCAATGCCTGGTCTCCCTCTGTCTTCTATGGCAGGTTTAAAATAACTTGACCAACTGTCTCACGTTTGCGCGAGCAGTTTACAGTTTTTCGACCAAAACTCGGGAAATGAAGGCTCAGTCGGAGGTTTCAAGGTTGCAGTTGTAATTTAGAAGTGTTGCAGAGGAAAACTGTCGATGAAATAGTGAGTTTCAGCGTTCCTTAAGCGTTCTGAGCAATTTACAGTGAATTTCAGGCGTATGGAGGATGAACAATGAGAAATACCTGGCTAACCGCGAATAGAGGTCATAGCTGTGGGTGGAATTGATGCTCTGGAGGTCTTCCGGACGTTTCCCGCAGGTGGCGCAGTTCAGAACGTAAAATAGCATGCAGAGGAAACAATAGCAAATGGGCGAAAAGTATGAAAAAACGCGTTTTTTGGCTAAAATATGGACTTTTTGCAAATTGGCGCCTTTTATATGATGACGTCAGCATGACGTCATGGGGTGGGGTCAGCCCTAGATGACGTCAGCATGACGTCATCGGATGAGGTGGCGGGCTGCCATTGGTCCACGGGGTAATGAGGTGGCAGGCATGGTGATGACGTGGGGATGGCGCTAGACCCACAAACCGGGCGGTGAATGACCTAACGGTTACGGTTTAGCCCTAACAGTTGTGGTTTCTCGGGGCGGTTATGGTACGGAGCAGGTCTTGTCAGAAGGCGCTCCGAGAGTCCTGAATGGGCGACGCGTGGCCGCGCCCTGACGTAACGCAACGTCACTTTCTCGGGCGCTAAACCTCTGTCGCGGGGACCGCTCCGATATTGATATGGACCGTCGGATCTCTTGGATCTGATCCGACGGTGGACGGGGGAATGATAAGTTCGGGGGATATGCCACGGGCGGAGGAATAAATATATAGTTTTTAATGTCTTTTCAATATATTCCGAAGAATTGAATACATGCGCAAACTTTGGTTAAGCAGCGGAAAGTGGGTTTTTTGGGTCTTTTCATGATTTGAAAGGGGTTTATGGGTAAAGGGGATTTACAAAGGTTTTCAATGCGCAATAATGCAGGCCCGAGACTTTGGACAAGAGCAAGGTGGGTATTTAGGGGTTATCTTTGCAAATGAAGGGGGTATAGGTAAAACAAGGTTATTTATGGGGCTTCTTTTGGCAAATGAAGCTTTCCAAGGGGCCAAATGACTTCAGAAGAGGGGGGGTTTAGGGTTAGGTTCATCAAAGTGGCCAGATGCCATTTGATCCCTGATACAGAACTTATTGGCTATAATACCAAGGGGAGGGATATTTATACAAAATTTGGGGTTTATACACCATGGTGTTAGGTATTAGTAAGGGAAAAGGTAATGTAGGGGATTTACATAATAGTGTTAGAGTTAATATGGATGAAGGGGTAAATGGAGGGGAAACCACTAAGCTTATTTGCAATTTACTTAGTTTAGAGAGTAGATCAAAATGAAAAGATTTTTAGACAAGAAATGTGGCTTTTGAATGAACAATAACCACCATGAAACCATGATCTTCTTCCATGAATCTCAGCTGATGAGGGGATGTTAGGAATGAAATGGAAAGGGGAAAGAGGGAGGTTAGTCATGCTCCTTGCTGCAACTTGATGGAGGTGAACACCTTGTCAATTAATTGACTTTACACTGGTGAACACAGTTAACATATGTGCAATGGTAAAGACAACCTTTCTGCAACCCCAACTACTTACCCAGCTACTTACCTAGCATTTTTTATTTCTCCTTGGAGGGTGCACTTGGACTTGCAAACCCTTACTTGCCTTTTCTTTTCTTTGGCTTTTTCTTTGTTTTTCTTATCTACTTCTACCCTTATCACTTCCAAGGTCCCAGATTAAGCTGTTGGGAGCCTTTTCTTCTCTACCTGAACTATTTGTCTGCCAAGATTAAACAGTTTGGACAGACTTCCTTTCTCTATTCTACAACTGCAAATTTAAACCATGGAATGATCCAGATTAGACTGTTGGACCATCCATCAAAATTTTAAGTTCATACCAAGCTATAAGCACAGATCAGACTCTCGGGGAAATATGTGATCTTTGAATCATCAAAGCAGAGCATATTTGGATCTTCCATAGCCAATCATGAAATATGAAACCTATTGGTATAGGTAGCTAACAGTGGCTCCACATGGGGATGGTTTTTCATTTGAAAGACCAAGAACAGCAGGTCAGATTGCCTTGCTCTTTGGCTGCCCATATCATTCTTGAACTTTGCTGCTTTGAAGTGCCAAATTGTGTGCTTCTCTTCTTGGTAGACCTCTGATTCTATTTACCTTTTGCTGATAGTCAATAATCTTCAAAAAACCGCATTTTTACAATCTTAAACAGAAAATAATATATACATCTGCATATATACAAGGGAACCTCAGGTTGCACTCATGGGAAATAGTCAAAATAGTGCTTCAGCATCCTGCCATTGACAGGACCTTCATCCAAGTCAGCTTCAGTTAGACTTTTAAGGAAATAGGTATTATTACCTTGTACTGCTTGGACAGCAAATGGTCCTCTCCACAAGGAATCAAATTTTCCATGTTTTCCTTTCTCTTCTCTCCTTGCATCCCACTTGAGGACTTTATCACCAACATTAAAATCTTCTGCTTTGGTTCTTCTATCAAAGGCCTTCTTCAGTTTTTCTTGTAATACTTGAACTCTGCCGAAAACTTGATCTCTGGTTTGCTGCAGACATATGATCTGATTAATCCTTATTTGCATATCATTTGGTTCAGCTTGGCTTTCTTGAAGAAGCTTCATAACAGGCACTCCTAAGGATGAGGGGAACTTGGCCTCTAATCCATAAACCAACTCATAAGGGCTGGTCCCAATTGATCTTTTGGTCGTTAGTCTATCTGCCCATAAGGCGTTGACCAGTTTCTTATGCCAATTCTTTTTATTTTCTTCCAACACCTTCTTTATGATGTTCACCAGGCTTTTGTTTGATGATTCAGCAAGGCCATTTCCTTGGGGATAATATGCAGTAGAATGGCCCAAAGTAATATGAAATTTATGACAGAAATTCACCATTTTCTTGGATCTGAAAGCAGCAGCATTGTCTGTTATTATTTTGTCAGGACAGCCAAATCTAGCCAGTATGTTGTTCTCCAAAAACTGAATGATTATAGAATCATTTGCTTGTCTGCATGGGACAGCTTCAATCCACTTGGTGAAGTAGTCTGTGGCTGTCAAAATCCATCTGTGTTGTCCTGAAGATGAGGGATGAATTTCCCCAATGAAATCCAAGCCCCATTGTTGAAAAGGTCTGTCCGTTGCAATGGGCTTTAAGGGAAGAGGCAGTAGTTTTCTTTTCCCCTCAAACACTTGGCATTTATGACACGAGGTTGTGAATTTCTTGACATCAGAGAACATGGTGGGCCAGTAGTATCCAGCCCTTAGTATCCTATCCACAGTGGACTTCCAGTACAAGTGTCCACCGCAGTCACCTGCATGAAATTCTTCCATGATTTTGTTAGTTTCATTTTCAATTAAACAGTGCAGCAATATTCCTTCATGGTTTTTCCAAAGCAAATTGCCATCCATTACACAAAATCTTGATGTTTTCATTTTTAAGAACCTACACTTAGTTCTGGACAGTCCTGGGGGAGCACACAGGTTTTGTAAGATATAACAGGTATCAGAGTACCAAGGAGATTGTTCAAAGGCTACATTGATCTTTGGAGTCGCCGGCTCTGTTTTACTGTCCAGCTGATTGATATCTAGGGCTTGGAAATTTGCTTCTGTCATCAACTTGGCCAAACCTTGCCCTTTTATTAGTTTAGTTGGTTTTATCTCAATATCAAATTCCAATATGTTGGCAATCCACTTTCCTCTTCTGCCCTCTAAGTTTTCTTGGGTGAGAATGTCTTTGACGATAGGACTTGGCACATATGCTATGACATGGGAATAGAGGATGTAAATCCTAAAGTCTTTAATGGCCTTGACCAAAGCATAGGCTTGTTTCTCCATGATTTGATATTTTAGAGGTGCATCTCTAAGAGCCCTGCTGAAGAAGGCAATAGGCTTCTCATTTCCTTGGTCATCTTTCTGTAATAAAACAACAGCAATAGTATGCTGGGAGGCAAAAGAGAAGATGATGAATTCTCTGTCAAACTGAGGATTGGTCAACACTGGGGTTTGAGTGAGGGCCAGCTTTATACCTTCAAAGGCTTGCTTGGCTTCAACAGTCCATTTGACCTTGAATCTTTCTTTAGCATATTATTAAGCAATCTGATCAACTCGGCCAGATTTGGGATAAATCTCCTTAAGAAGTTGATTTTTCCCAAGAATCCTTGCAATTCTTTTATATTTCTTGGGTGGGGCATTTGTAGGATAGCTTGTATCCTGTCTGGATCAATTCTTATGCCATCTTTAGAGATGATGTGGCCCAATAGTTTACCTTCCTCTAAACCAAACAGGGATTTTTTGGGATTCAACGAAATTCCATATTTCCTACATGTTAGGAAGATCTGTCTCAAATGTTTCAAATGTTCTTGGTCAGACTTGGAAAAAAGTGTGAGGTCATCTAAATAAATGACAAGGAAATCATGAATTTCCTTTGCGAAAGCAATATCCATTGCTCTTTGAAATGTTGCCCCGGCATTCTTCAACCCAAAAGGCATTTTAACATATTTGAAAGTTCCCCATGGGGTTGTGAATGCAGTTTTGTCTTGATCATCAGGGTGTACTAGGATTTGGTTGAAACCCGAGAATCCATCAAGTAATGAGATCCTTGAGGCCCCTACCACTCTTTGGAGAATATGATCCATCTTAGGTAAGGGATAGTTGTCTTTGAGGGATACTTGGTTCAGATTCCTTAAGTCCACACACAGCCTAATTTCACCGGTCTTCTTTCTTGTAGGGACTAAGTTGGAGATCCATTTAGAGAATCTGATTGGTGCTATGATGCCTGCCTTAAACATTTTTTGTACTTCTTGTTCCATTGCTGGGAGAAGCATAGGATTGATTCTCCTCAATTTTTGTTTAAAGGGCTTTTGATCAGGCTTGAGAGGGATGGTATGCTGGATAACAGATGTGTCATAGGACTTTAGGTCCTCATAGCTCCATGCAAAGACATCCTGGAACTCTTTAAAAAGGTCAATGTATTTTGGCTTTTGATCAGGAGGTAAAGATGCAGACAATTTAATTATTTTGGGTTTGTCAATTGTACCTATGTTGTATTCTTCAATGGCTGCATTTAAGGGCTGCATTTTTGGTTTTCTAGGAATGTCATTTGAATCAAAGATGTCCTCTAGGGGAGTTAGGCCTGTTGGTAGAAAGTTGTCTTTCAGCTCTATGATTTCAGTTTCAGCATTGGCCATTTCCTCACAATTGATTGATTGAATTTGCTGAATGCTGTCCTTGTCGAAAATAGTTGGTTTTAGCATTTGTTTTGCTGTCCTGAGTGATATTGGGTGAGTAATCTCCTGAAACTGTATTTGTGATTGACTTGCTTTGTCAAGTATTTGTGATTGACTTGCTTTGTCATTGTCAATATTTAGTCCTGAAAATTCTTGTTGCAAAGTCAAGAAATTGTTTATTTGCTTGTCATCATCAAACACTTGCCAATCATTGATATTGTTTGGGACAGATGGTCTGTGTTTTATCTCAGCTGTAAAGCAATGATGGGGCTCAAAAGGCAGCTTGCAGGTACTAGCAAAGGTGGCTAAACTATGAGCATGTAGATTGAGGGTCCTAGAAATCTTAGTGATTTGGAATTCAAGGAAGGAGTTCAGTACATCAGCAACTGCAGACCTATAATACCTCAATCTTTTATCATTGGTGACAAAATTTCCCTTTACTTGTTGGATAACTAGGTCTGAATCTCCTAGGATTGACACTTTTATCGCTTGTAGGGACTTTACTAACTTGAGACCTAGTAGGAGAGCCTCATATTCAGCCATGTTATTAGTACATCTGAAATTCAATCTGTAGGCTCTGCCTTCTGCATAGCTATTTTCTTTATTGTGTACCCAAACTCCAGCCCCTGCTCCTAATTTGTTAACTGCACCATCAAATTCAAGGAACCATAGAATGTCCTGTTGGGAAGGAGTTTTAATGATCTTTTCACGGGCTGGCAATGTGAGTAGAAGTTGAGGTTTTTCCTTTTGGTCGTCTTCCAGGACAGTTTCATCATTTAATTGGGTATGCTTGGGATTTAGAACAGCAGCAGTATCTAGTGTTTGTTTAGCTGCTGTTTCGTGGGTGGTGATACTTTCATTTGAGTCTTTCTCTTGTATGAATGTCTTGGTTTCAACTTCACCTTTTGAGGGAGTTGTGATGTCATTGAAAAGAATGTATGAGTCTATGTCTGAATGGATAGCATATATGGGAAAGTTTTGAGGCTTTTCCTCACTGCTGACCATGTATTTCATCAGTGTTTCTCTGTACAGTCTTTTTGGTTGCCCAAAAACAGAGATGGTGGCATATGACATGTCTAATTGTAGGGAACCTTGGAGTTTAGCTCCCCATGATCTTGATAACAGCATCCCATACTTGGGTGGGATATCTGCAACTACCACATCCATTAGGATTGTTTTGTTTGGGTATTGAACCAAAGACACACATAAATCTTTTATGAGACCTAGACACTTGACTTGGCTGGAATCAAAGGAAAACAAGTCTTTATATGGTCTTGTTATGTCCAAATTCAGTCTTTCCATGACTGCTTTTGGCATGAGGTTGTGAGAAGCACCTGAATCAAACATTGCATTGTGTAGTATTTTGTCATGAATATGTAGGCTGACATAAAACGGTAGTACCCCTGTGACTATTGTTTTTCCATCCACTTCTGGGCCAAATAACAATTCTGGAGTGTCATCCAGCACATTGACATCATCTATGTTGCTGGTGAGTTGAAGGGACTTTTTGATCTGTAGTTTATAGATGTCATGCTTGGCTAGTTCCACGAGAGGAATAGCTATCTTTATTTTGCCAATTTCAGTTTCTAGATCAAAGGATTTTTCAGATTGGGTCCTGGGGTTATAGGTGACAGTCCTCTCCTTATTCATTAAATCTTCTTCTTGATTTTTATCTTGATTTTGGGACTTATCCTTTTTACACATTTCTTGAGGAGAAATAGTTGAATAAGGATGAGAGGGGGAAGTGACCATAGGCTGCTGTTTTGTGGACAGTGGTTTGGTGATCTCTTCAACAATCACTTCTTGTGTATGTGAATTTATTTTTTCATTAGCTTCTGTGCCTGTGACTCTTTCGGGCTGTTGATTATCCTTTTTCTTTTCAGGTTGGTTAACATTTACAGTTCTGCTCCTCAGCTTGTATTGTTTATGGACTTCATAAACAGCAGTGTCATAGCCTTGTTTGAAGTCAAAGGATTCACCTGATTTAGTTTGGAATAGTTTGATTTCATCATCCTCATGATCCTCTTGTGTTAAGAAAACTTGACTTTCACCATCCAGACCTATTAAATTAATGTCAGGATCTTCGTTGGGCTCAGTTGATGTTGAAGTTTCTGCATAATTTTCTTGGAAAGGGGGTCTTATGTCTTGGTCAGCACTGGCCTTGCCAATGTTTGGATTTGGGTTTCTCCTAAAATTTGGATTCCTAGGAGGATTGTTTTGTGGTGCTTCCCATGATGCTTTTCTCTCAACCGATTCTACCCTATCACCCAATCTCTTCATACCATTAAGTATTGCATCAAGTTTTTGATCAAGGGCTATAGGTTCTTCTTTGTATATGCTTCTCTTTTCTAACCTTGCCCTGTTTCTTTTGGCAATCAGGTTTGCCTCCACAGTGACAGCAGCCTTTTGAGCGTCTTCAAGGGTTTCAGGTTCTCTTTCCTTCAACTGATATGCCATGTCAGGATCAAATCCATCAGGGAATTTGTACAAGGCCAAATCAGGAGGAGGTCTTAGGTTTTGTGGTATTGCATTGTACACATTGTTGAATCTAGCACAATACTCCAGAACGGTCTCTTGCGGACCTCTCTTGATTGTTTCATATTCTGCAAGTATGTGCAGGGGATCTTTCTTCTTCTCCCATCTGGTAGTAAAGGCTTGATACAGATCATTGGGAGTTGCAATGGAGTTTTCATTCAGAGATCTAAACCAAGTTCTTACATCCCCGGTTAGGCTCTGAACAAACATCCTCATTCTGACACTGTCATCATCTATTTCATAGGTCTCAAAATGGTCTTGCATCTTCTTGACATGCTGGACAGCTGTTAGAGAGCCATTGGAGTCAAAATATGAGATTTTGCTTTGGTAATCTTGAGGTAAAGCTGCAGCATTAGCTGGTATCTGCAAGGGTGCATATCTGTTAGCCATATTTACAGGATTTAGAGGATTAACAGGTGCAGCTGGGATAATAGGAACGATGGGTACCACAGGGGTAACAGGTGAAGCTGAACCTAAAGTGTGGTTCAAGGGGATATGTGCAGTGGATGAAGATGTGAGAGGAGGACTGTGAGAGGTGGATGGTGAACTAGGGGAACTAGGAGTGGACCGGAAAAGAACCTTTATTGGAGTAGAAATGGGGTTGGGATGAACTGTACGAGGGGTTAAATCAGCAGGTTGGTCCTGCCTTTGCTGCCTCCTAATATTTCTAGGGATGGTATTTGGATTATCAACAATGATGGGTGGATTAGGGTCAGGATTAGCCCTAGTATGTCGAGGATTTTTCTTAGGAGCCAATTTCTAACTGTTTTTTAGGACTTTTTGTAGGAAATTTTTATATCTGCAAGGACTGGATGAAGATTTTGGAATGGCTATATATGTTTCAAAGCTAAGATGAAGATTCCCTATCTAGCTCTTCCCTAAAGCTGTCACTGTGGTACAGAAACAGATTAAAGGCCTCTTGGCTGATTTCAGGCTTGATAGTAGCTATGAAAGTATATGGTAATTGAAAAACTCAAGCAATTCCCAGTGGAGTCGCCAATAATGTTAACACCCAGGTTGTTCCCTATGACTCCCAAGGGAATATGGCCGGGGTAACCACTAACCAATCTTTGGATCACAGCTTCTAGCCAAACTGTGATCAGAGAGGGCTCTCTCTTTATGATTTGTCTCTGTTATGATGGTGTTTTAGGCTAGCTATTATGCTCAGGTTTTGGTTTATGTTTTGGTTGAAGGATTTCTTTCAGGTCTTATGATATAGTGTTTAGATAGTATAATACCATTGGGCAATGGAGTCTGGAGTTGTGAAATGATCTGATACGCTGGATTGGTGATGTTCAAACTGCAGGGCCTATTGTGTATTTTAGACAAACAAAATTAGATCAAATGGTGATGTATGTCAACCAACAGAAAGCAATTAAGAATTTTCTATTAAGTTGGTGGGGTGAAGGTGAACACACTGCACAGGAGCGAAAACTTGAATTCCTGTGACAAAGGTCACTGTGAAAGGTGTATTCTGAAAGTGCAGCAATTAAGAATTACACTTATCTAGATTACAGCTGAAGAAAACATTCATAAACAACACAGATTGAACTCAGGGTACTCAGCGAATAAATCCTGAAAGCTATTCTTTTTCTTTGTTGCTTAGTATTGAAATCAGATAACATATATGGATTTTAACAAAACAACTAATTAACAGAGAGAGATACAAAGACTTATTGTATAGTGAAATACACAGGAATCCAACAGTTATCAACAGACACCAGAACGCATCCAACACCTCAGGAATCCGAGAAATTCCATTGCTTTCTTTTATTAACTTCTGAAAGGATTACAACATAAGAACTTCTTCAGGAGAAATCAACAACAACCCTTGCAAGCTCATGTGAAGGGGTCTTTATAGGAATGCGTATACAAAATATCTCAGGCATTGAGTCATTTGAGAGAGAAAATATCTTCATAAGTTTGTTCAGAAAGTAGAGAAGGAGTTATTACAACTTTAAATGCCGCATAAATGCCTTTTATGTCTGTCAGAGGATAATTTGACCTTTGGAGATCACTGAGTCGGTTGAGCCGCTTTGCTTTAATGCTAGCGAACGCGTCTTTATGTCTGCTGCGCTGTATTTTCTCAGGTTTGCCATCTGTGACTGTGATTGTTGCTGTGGCGACTGAATAGCCTTGCTGAGTTGGCTCAGCCTTACATCTTTGCTCTGTATGCTTATATATCAAAATTCTACCTGTGTATGAATTACTTATAAACTGGAAGAATTATCACTTACAGGTTCTGGCTTGATAATATTATCTGTGTCAAATTTTTCCAGACTTCCTGTGGGGGCAATTGGTGCTTCACAATTGCTTCTATGGTTTCATCTGCTTCTGTATACTTAAAGAAATTTGGAGGCACATCAAACAGATGATTGATCTCATTCATAATAAAAAATAGGTTGTCCACCCTATTGTATAAAGTTTGCCCTGATGCTGGCCCTGATTCTGCTGAAGTGCTGGGCTGTCTTGCAATTTGTTCTGCGGCATAGGCATCAACCCTCTTAGTGTAGTTTTCAAGGGTAAGCAGTCTTCCTACACTGCTTAATATGCTGGGGAGGCCTCTGTTCTGTAATGCCTGAAATCTGTCCATGAACTTGTTGATTTCAGTCTGCATATCCTAGGTTCTTCTTTCCAATGTTCCAACCAGGTTTCGTAGTGTCAGGACCCTTTTAACCATTGAGATTGTCTCAGTCCTGTGAGCAATTCCCATGGTGGCCAGTTGAGAGCTTGTCCTATTATTTAAAATATTGATCATTCTGGTGGCAGCATCAGGCATGTTGCCAAGGCTTGCTCTAGCTCTGTGCACTTCCCTGTTTGCCTTTGCAATGAGTACTGCTTGTTCATCCATGGTCTCAATATACTACCATTGATTGGTGATAGACCGGCCAATATTGCCCCAAAGGACTGCTTTTAGCTCTGCTGTCACCTTTTCCAGTGTGAGCTCCTTCTCAAGCTCAGTTATCCTCTTCTTTAGAGCTTTTATTTCTCGCTCCTTTACAGCTTCATTCTGTCTGCTCTTATCATATCTCTCATTTACTTTAGCCAAAGATTCTTTGGCTGAATTGAGCTCCAACATTTGAGCTTCCAGGACTTGAATTTCATTTCGGAGCTTCTGCATATCCAGACTATGAGTCTGCTCTGTTGTTGGTGCAGTTGTTGATGTAGTTGGTGCTGTAGGCCCTGTTTGCTGAGGAGGAGGGGCAGTTGTTGGAGGAGCTTCCTCAAGATTGATTATTTCAGGAGGAGGCTGGGAGGTTTGACCCTCTTCTCTTTGCTTCAATGCTGCCTGTAGTGCTGCCTTTGCAGCCTCTGATTCTCCTAGTTTGTCTTGAGTCCGGATTAGCTCATTGTATAGAGATATCAACAGGGTTGTGGCCTCTTGATCATGCCTTTGTTGGGCAACATCATCTGCTTGAGGGTGGATTGTGGCTGGGAGTTTGATTTTCCTCCTTAAGGCCGCCAAATCTGCATCCCTCAACTTCAATATTTCTTGGATACCCTTAACATCCTTGGGATCATGTCCCATCTCTATAATTATGTCTTCCAAGGATTTGATTCTGTTGTCCTTAGCTTGTGATGATGCTCTCTCCAATTCTAGCTGAGAGGCTGTAGCATTAAGGCTGCTCTTTAGTTTGTAATTTTCTAATGTTTCATCTACCAAGGAGGCATACACCATCTCACCAGTCTGTTTATGTAGTTCAATTTTGTCCATTGGGTGTATGTCTTTGGCCATGACTTCCAGGTTGGTCCTGAGGTAATCTGAGGCAGATTGGGGATGCAGTGCTGTGGGCATAAAATGACTCATGACCATTTTTCCTTCACTTACATCAAAGGCAAACATGAGTCTTTGCTGATTGGTGGGAGCCAAGTTTAGCAGATGATTGTACAGCTGTATTTTGATAGGATCACTCCTCCTTTTGATGTCTATAAATTGCTGTTTGATGCTTACTTGTCCTTATTTCTGCTGGCTGGAGGAGCTGACCTCTCCTCCTATAGCTCTGTCCTGTTCCTGCTGGAAGGAACTAGCTGAAACTTCTCTGCTGGGTGGGCCCATGCCCAATGCTTGCCTTATTGCTATGTCATCTTCAGAAGAGTCATTCAACCTCTGCCTTTTCTCTTCCTGGTTTATAGGTGATGTCAGGGGAGTTTCTCTATCCCTTTTTCTAAAAACAAATGTATCCTCCTTTTGGGGAGTTTGGAGGACCGAGGCATCAAAGGTAGTCTCTGGCCTAGGAGGCACTATATTTTGAGCCTGTTGCTCAGTGGAACTCGGAGCATCAACTGCTCTTTCTTGTTGCGGGGGCTGCTGTCTGTCATGTTGCTCTCCTTCTTGCTGCTGCCCTTCCCCCTGCTTCTCCATCTCTTCTTGTTGCTGCAGCAATGTTTCCACTTGGTCTTCTGTCAAAGGAGGTGGCTGTTCCACCTGCTTTTCTTTACCTTTGCTGGCTGTCTCTGCAGTATTCCCGGCAGCTTGCTGATGTGTTGTCGATGATGAAGTAGCTGCTCCAAGTTGTTTTTTGTATGAGAGGGGAACCTGTCCACAAGTTTCTAAGTCAGCTTCCTTTTGAATATTTCTAGCCTCTCTCTCTAGCAGCTCTTCACTAGTAATTTCCTCTTCTAGGGTACCTTCTTCCCAGCTTAATGCATTGGCATACTGCTCAATCTCAGGCTGCCTCACGTGTGAATAGCTGCCCAATTTGTATCTTATCCTTCTGAGGGAGACAAAGTGATTGGGGTCATAGGGTATCCATTCAAAGCTAGTTTGCAGTTTGAGGGCCTCTAGGATACTGTTTGCTTCTTTCCACCCCTCCTCTTTTCTGTTGTATAGGAAAGGGCCCAGCTGGCTCCTTACTTTTAACTGTGACTTCTTGTTCTTGCTTTGAAAGTGGAGGTAATCAGCATTCCCAAACTGCCTGAAATTTTCTAAGGCAAAAAGCCTCATGGGGACATACCTTGGCAACCTAAAAGGCTTCAACTCACAGCCATATATTCTGATGACTGTGTGGTTTTGGTAGAGGTACCAATTACCAATGCTGTAGGTTTTGTTCAGGTGGAGAATTCTCCTCATGTCATCAGTTAACCTTGGAGGAGGAACACCATACAATACTGTCAAGGCTGGATGAATGAATAAGTCAATGAACTCAGAGTATGTATATGGTGATACAGAGGCACAATGAAAGATAGAGGTCCAAAACACAACTGACCTTGGATTCCCCTGGGCATTGACTTGTTTCAAGGGAATAGAGAAGCTGGCTGGCTGATAAAACAAGAATAGGTGGTATATGTATGAAGTATATCTGAACAGTCTTTCCCTCTTCAAATTCATAAGCTGGTCATGGATCTTATCTGCAATGAATGTAGCATAATCATAATGTACAGCTGGGGGCTTACCAGGAGAGAATATAGGCAGCATTGCCATTATGATTTCATCCACATCCTCCAGCCCTTTGAACCCTAGGACATAGCTGATCAAATCTACTAGCATTTTCCCCAATTCATTCAAGTACTGATATCCAATAGGAGGAGTTCTGATGGCTTCAGTGCCTGGTTTTACAAACAGCTGGTTGATTTTGATGACTTGGTCATTTGACAACTTGTTCCCCTTCTTTATCAAGTTCTGCATGTGGAGGGGGGTCAATGGCTTTGCAGTATGGAAGTGCAGCATCTCATTTATACTCTCTGGGGTGATATGGAACAGGACTGAGCCTGTAGGGCTGATGACAGCTCTTTGGCCTGGGTCATAGCACTCCTGGCATCTGTAGATCAACTCTGGCATAGGATTTACCTGTGGGAGGTTGTAGATGGGCAAGTTTGAGTCCCAAATCCCTAAGATGTCTGCTCCACTAAGGTGCTGGGCTCTCAACTCGTTCAACATCTGAATATTATATTTGGAGCCCAATGGAAACCAGTCTAACATTTGATAATCCATATCTCCCAGGGCTTTCCATTCTAATTCCTGGTGAGGGGCATTGAGAGGCTTGATGTTCAGTGCAATTGGAGTCTCCATGGTCTATTCAATTTCTGTCTTGCAGGTGAATTAGTTTCAAGTGAGCACTACTGCACAGAGGTGAGTTTTTGCAATGCAGCTGCGATTTATGGGGAACAGAGGGTGGAGTGGACACGCAGCAATTGAAATACTGCTCGAATTATATATAAAACCAATGCCTGGTCTCCCTCTGTCTTCTATGGCAGGTTTAAAATAACTTGACCAACTGTCTCACGTTTGCGCGAGCAGTTTACAGTTTTTCGACCAAAACTCGGGAAATGAAGGCTCAGCCGGAGGTTTCAAGGTTGCAGTTGTAATTTAGAAGTGTTGCAGAGGAAAACTGTCGGTGAAATAGTGAGTTTCAGCGTTCCTTAAGCGTTCTGAGCAATTTACAGTGAATTTCAGGCGTATGGAGGATGAACAATGAGAAATACCTGGCTAACCGCGAACAGAGGTCGTAGCTGTGGGTGGAATTGATGCTCTGGAGGTCTTCCGGACGTTTCCCGCAGGTGGCGCAGTTCAGAACGTAAAATAGCATGCAGAGGAAACAATAGCAAATGGGCGAAAAGTATGAAAAAACGCGTTTTTTGGCTAAAATATGGACTTTTTGCAAATTGGCGCCTTTTATATGATGACGTCAGCATGACGTCATGGGGTGGGGTCAGCCTTGGATGACGTCATCGGATGAGGTGGCAGGCTGCCATTGGTCCACGGGGTAATGAGGTGGCAGGCATGGTGATGACGTGGGGATGGCGCTAGACCCACAAACCGGGCGGTGAATGACCTAACGGTTACGGTTTAGCCCTAACAGTTGCGGTTTCTCGGGGCGGTTATGGTACGGAGCAGGTCTTGTCAGAAGGCGCTCCGAGAGTCCTGAACGGGCGACGCGTGGCCGCGCCCTGACGTAACACAACGTCACTTTCTCAGGCGCTAAACCTCTGTCGCGGGGACCGCTCCGATATTGATATGGACCGTCGGATCTCTTGGATCTGATCCGACGGTGGACGGGGGAATGATAAGTGCGGGGGATATGCCACGGGCGGAGGAATAAATATATAGTTTTTAATGTCTTTTCAATATATTCCGAAGAATTGAATACATGCGCAAACTTTGGTTAAGCAGTGGAAAGTGGGTTTTTTGGGTCTTTTCATGATTTGAAAGGGGTTTATGGGTAAAGGGGATTTACAAAGGTTTTCAATGCGCAATAATGCAGGCCCGAGACTTTGGACAAGAGCAAGGTGGGTATTTAGGGGTTATCTTTGCAAATGAAGGGGGTATAGGTAAAACAAGGTTATTTATGGGGCTTCTTTTGGCAAATGAAGCTTTCCAAGGGGCCAAATGACTTCAGAAGAGGGGGGTTTTAGGGTTAGGTTCATCAAAGTGGCCAGATGCCATTTGATCCCTGATACAGAACTTATTGGCTATAATACCAAGGGGAGGGATATTTATACAAAATTTGGGGTTTATACACCATGGTGTTAGGTATTAGTAAGGGAAAAGGTAATGTAGGGGATTTACATAATAGTGTTAGAGTTAATATGGATGAAGGGGTAAATGGAGGGGAAACCACTAAGCTTATTTGCAATTTACTTAGTTTAGAGAGTAGATCAAAATGAAAAGATTTTTAGACAAGAAATGTGGCTTTTGAATGAACAATAACCACCATGAAACCATGATCTTCTTGCATGAATCTCAGCTGATGAGGGGATGTTAGGAATGAAATGGAAAGGGGAAAGAGGGAGGTTAGTCATGCTCCTTGCTGCAACTTGATGGAGGTGAACACCTTGTCAATTAATTGACTTTACACTGGTGAACACAGTTAACATATGTGCAATGGTAAAGACAACCTTTCTGCAACTCCAACTACTTACCCAGCTACTTACCTAGCATTTTTTATTTCTCCTTGGAGGGTGCACTTGGACTTGCAAACCCTTACTTGCCTTTTCTTTTCTTTGGCTTTTTCTTTGTTTTTCTTATCTACTTCTACCCTTATCACTTCCAAGGTCCCAGATTAAGCTGTTGGGAGCCTTTTCTTCTCTACCTGAACTATTTGTCTGCCAAGATTAAACAGTTTGGACAGACTTCCTTTCTCTATTCTACAACTGCAAATTTAAACCATGGAATGATCCAGATTAGACTGTTGGACCATCCATCAAAATTTTAAGTTCATACCAAGCTATAAGCACAGATCAGACTCTCGGGGAAATATGTGATCTTTGAATCATCAAAGCAGAGCATATTTGGATCTTCCATAGCCAATCATGAAATATGAAACCTATTGGTATAGGTAGCTAACAGAAATGATGGTGTTGGGCTCCGCATCGATAATCTTCTTCCCTTTGTCATTCCCCTTGTTAGGTTCTAACTCAGAGTCAGAACATGCATCTGATTCAGAAGCCTTCAACTCGGCCAGTAGTGACTGCTTGGCATGACACTCATGGTTGTGAGTGGAGATATTATGGAACTCACACCACTTTCCTGTGTCCTTCTTCAGCTTCACAGTGTTGTTCTTTGCTTGCGGCTTTTGCGGGTTGTCCTGGGACACCCTACCTTGGTTTTTTTCTTTGTTCTATGGTTTGGGGGCACCTTTACCTTGCTTCGGATTCACATATCCAAAGTCTCACTTTTTTTGTTTAAGATTCTGTTCGACCTTGACAACATATCGGTATGTCGTATCGAGCGAGGAGATGTCCAGGAACTCCATCTCATCTTGGATGTACCTATGTAGGCAGCCACAATACTTGAGCACCAAATGTTTCTCAGAATCCTTGATACCCAACTTTGTGCGAAGGGTATGAAAAACATTTGTAAACTCTGGCACATCTTGGTCCCTTCCCTGTCGCAGCGTGGTCCACTTTATGTAGTTATGCTCATATCTCTCGACAGGGTAGTACTACTCCTTGATGGCATCTTGGAACGAATTCCAAGTGGGTGCGGCTAAAACCATTGAGGGCATACATTCATCCTTTTGCTGACAGTAGGTTTCCCACCAGTCCTTGACGTGGGGGTCGGCTTTGAGAAGAGCAAAAGTAATCTTTTCCCGGATGGAAAAGTCATGAACATTGAAATATCCTTCTATAAGATTTAACCATTCTTTGTTTGCATCTATTTGGCCCTCAAATATGTGAATTTCAAAGTTTACTTGTACCCTAAAAGAAGTGGCACCTCCAGAGTGGCTGCTGGATGTGGATGCGTCGTCGATGGGAAACCGTTGAAGGATCTGGGAAAATTTATCCATCATCGCGTTCCTTTGTTTCTCGATGGTCTCCTCGAGCCATATTTTGATAGGATCTTCTGCTCCCTTGTATTTCTTTTCTTTCGCCATGGGCGATCGTTGGGGTTTGCAAGGCTGATTTTGCAAAGGTTCAACCAAATCGGGCCCTAACTCCTTATACGCCAACCTCGTTGGTGAAATGCAAAGAAGGATCAAGCAAGAGAAAACCTCTTTGATACCATTGATCTGAATTTAAACAGGAACACAACAAATTACATATATAACCATAAATATAGAGATGTAGCAGAAATAACACTTCATTTCATTAATATCAGACACTGAAATATAATTACAAACAAAATGGAAATAAGACTAGCTCGAGGGATGGTAGCTTATCTCTGAGAAGAGATGTGGTGGCTACATGCCTCTAAACTGTGTTACAATGAGGCTTGAAGTCCGATATATCATTGAGAAACAATGGAAAACCCCAAACATCCAAAAATAGTAGATTGTGCTACAATTAAGGAAACTGAAAAATAGAAAGAAACAATGGTGGGGTCCAACTGGAATAGGCGGGTGGCCACCAATATCCACCCAGATCACTCCCTTTCCATGTGTATATTCATGTTCCATCTTAATGCAAAACACAGTTCATTTCGTTGAGTTACTCCTGGCCTGATATGGTATTAAAGTCAACTCCCAAATTAACTTTTTATGTTGTAACTCTTGCCATTGTCCTCATTTCTTTCCTTGCCATTATTCTTTGTCCCTCTGCTTGAATTTAGAGCCTTGGAGCCACATTGAACATCCTCTGTGAGCGTTGGTTTTGTTGTGCGTTGCAAGATTATGGTAAGATGGGTTTGTAAAAGGAGCATTGTGTGTCTGTGCATTGAACAATTTTTAAAAGGTTGAGTCTTGAAGTCTGTGAGCAACTTATACGTTGGTTAAAAAAAATTCTAACATGAATGTCGGATTGTGACTGAACGCTGCCCCATGTTGAACATTGTTACTCATTTGCTCAGTGGTGGAACACTGAAGGACTCTGCATTGTATATGCTAGTGGAAATCGCTGTCATGGTGAACGTTGGTATGAATTTTGGATACTGTTGTGTGTTGGAATATTGAATGAGGTGAAGAAATGAACATTGCCTAACGTTGATA
Source organism: Pinus tabuliformis (assembly GCA_031772625.1). Classification (NCBI taxonomy): domain Eukaryota; kingdom Viridiplantae; phylum Streptophyta; class Pinopsida; order Pinales; family Pinaceae; genus Pinus; species Pinus tabuliformis. The sequence goes on from CM062812.1 coordinate 25,078,100, forward strand.
CGATGGTCATATATATATATATATATATATATATATATATCTGTGTCTGTGTCTGTGTGTGTGTTGAATATGTTGTACTGCGTTTGCGTGGTTGGAGATTGGTGAGTGGTGCGTTGAACCTTCATTCGCATGTTGTTGTGCATTGTTTGAGGTCGTGACATATGCTATATATGGAGACCTGATCGTGGTATGTAAATCCAAATCGATGTTGCGTTAAGAATTTTTAAAAGGTTGTATGGTTCAATGGTATCTCCTTCTTGAAGACTGAAATGATATATGTTGACTGTGCATGGTATAAGTGGTATGGTACGAAGACCTCTCTTTTCATGAAGACCGTATTTGGAGTAGTTTTTTTTTAACACCATAATTCATTATATTAAAGTTGTGAGTTCACCTCTTATGAAGTACATGTTTATATTATGAAGTGCATTATGGTCGAATGACATGCCTTAATATATGGTGATGTTTATATTATAAAGTGCATTATGGTCGAATGACATTCCTTAATATATGGTGCTATTATGAACTGCATTATGGCGGAATGACATGCCTTAATATATGGTGACTTTTAATATATGGTTTGAATAGTGATATTATATGGTGGTATATTGTGTGAGTCGTAATATTATATGGTGGTATATTGTGTGAGTAGTAATATTATATGGTGGAGAGCCTTCATATGCACAGTAAAGAGTGAAATTTTTGTTTTCGAAAGCAGATAGTTTTTTTGAGAATGCATTCACTTATCTCTATTGTGGGAGTGGTTCTCTCTGGCAAAGAGAACTATCCTGAGTGGTCCCGGAAGATAAAACACACCCTTATTTTTAATGAGTTGTGGAAATGGGTTTGTGAAGGAGAAGGAGACAATGCACCTAAAAATCCCACTTCAGATAAGGAGCTTTCCATTTGGGAAAACAAGAACAACAAGGCCTATGCCTTGATTGCAGCGTCAGTAAATGAAGAGGTGAGTCGCCATATTTCTCCATTTTAAAATGCTTTTGAAGCCTTAAAGAAGTTGAAGGAATTGTATGACTCACACTCTGAACTTGAAGTTGTTCAATTGATGATTAAGTTGTTCAGTCTTGAATTGAAAAATGATGACCCTCTTGCCTTAGCATCAGAAGTAAGATCCATTATGCATGACATAAAAGCCCCTGGTGTTGAAATAGACATTCCATAGCTTATGTCAAGGCAATATATCCCACCTATTCACATTATCTTGAGTCATTGAAAGTAAGTGGCAATATTAAGGAGATTAACTTTGACTCCCTTGAGAAGAATTTTGTTGAAAGAGAGAAAGATTTTTGGAAGAATACATCTCCTCATTCTACTGGAGAAGTTGTATGCCTTACACAAAAGGAGACGAATCACACACAAGATTCTTCTAGAGGAAGAGGTGGCCGAAGAGGAAGAGGAAGGAGGAATTTTAGAGGCAGGGGGGCAAATAGTTCCAAGGAGAAAAATATGATCTTCATTTCATACAACGTAGTAGAGATGGACATGCTGCTTCCACATGTAAGCTACCTTGAAACATAATTGAGAAAGAAATAAATGAAGGGAAAGGTAAAGAACTTGAGTTCACTCACTATGTTGTGGCACATTGCAACATTGGAGTAACTTAAGACTTATCCAATGCTTCACTTGATTCATGGAAAGATGATTGGTTGCTTGATTCAGGAGCAACTTGCCACATGAATTTCAGGAGAGATTTCTTTGAAGAATTCACTGACAATGTTAATGGAGTAGTATACTTTACAGACAAGTCAAAAATCAAGTCATCAGGGCTTGGCACCATTAAGCTCAAATTGCCTGGTCTTCTAGACTTTCTTCTGCATGATGTTCTATATCTCCCAGATCTTAGGAGAAACTTGTTTTCTTTGGTCTACATCTTCCTGCAAGGACACTCCATTCATATATTTGGTGGTAAGGTTGAGGTCACAAAAGCATCAGATCACTCACTTGTCATGACGGGGATAGAAGAAGAAAGACTTCTGAAGCTGCGAGGAACCTCTGCTCATACACAAAACTTCTCATACAGTTCTCGTTATGATGAAGGTACATTTCCATCAATTCTTTTATGGCATTATAGATTTTGACACTTGAACTATGAAAGCCTTCATTTTTTGAAGGAAAATGGTGTTACTGGTTTGCTTACAATTCCTAGGAAACTTAGGCAATGTGATGCTTGTATCTTAGGAAAGCACAACAAACAATATTTTCATTATTCTCATTATAGAGCACATAGAAAACTTAAACTCATTCATTCAGATTTATGTGGCCCAATGTATGTTCCTTCTGCAAATGGTAATAAATATATGATGACATTTATTGATGACTACACTAGAATGTGTTGGGTTTATTTATTGAAGAACAAATCTGAAGCTTTTGAAACATTCAAGAACTTTCATGCATGGATTGAAAATGATGCACAATCTCATATTGGCTCTATTTGCACTGATAATGGAAAAGAATACACTTCAATTGAATTAGAAAACTATCTTCGCCAACATGGGATCAAACATCAAACAATTGTGCCCTCTAATCCCTAATAGAACAGAGTAGCTGAAAGAATGAAAAGGACAATCTTAAATATGGTAGGTTCCATGATGTTTTTCAAGAATTTTAAACCAATGTTTTGGGTTGATGCAGGTCTATGTGTTGTGTATATAAAGAATAGGTGTCCATATAATGCTATATAAAAAATACTCCCTATGAAATGTGGTATGGCCACATTCCTTCGGTGAGGCATCTCAGGGTTTTTGGTCCACCTATTATGCCTTAATGCCTAAGGAACAAAAAAAAAGAAAAAACTCGGTGCAAGAAGTCACAAGTGTATCTTCTTGGGGTGCTAAAATACCTCCAAAGCATATCATCTCTATGATGAAGTGAATAAGAAGTTTATAATATCTAGAGATGTGATCTTTCTTGAATATTCCAAGGCTGACAATGTTGTTGAGCAGCAGCTTGATAGCTTGGATAGATTTGAATGTGCAAAGTCTTTTCAAGAATTTGATAATGAGATTCCAAATCTTGAAGGGGGTTATTATATTGGATCAATCTGTGGGATCTTCTTCTAAAGCACTATCTCCCACGCATGAAGCTTCAGCCACTGATGACACTTTGAGTGATGTGATTGATAGAATTGGGAGACTAAATATTGATTCAGCCCCAACTCAATCAACTGAGCATCTTGGGCCATCTCAGAAGGTCCTCCAAAATGGCTCACAAAGACACTTGAAAGTGTTAGTCCTGATGAGGTTGGAAAGACAGGAACAAGAAGCTCAACCAGATAGAATGGAGGTAATGTAGACGATTCTAATTCACTTGTTGATATGCATGTTTCTTATGATTGTAAACTAAAATTTTCTATAGACTTTGAACTAACTTCCTTCAAACAAGTCACTTCTCATGATGAATGGAAAGAAGTGATGCATAAATAATATGATGCCTTGATAAAGAATGGCCCCTGGAAATTGGTTGTTCCTCCATTGGGAACCAAACCAATAGGCTGCAATTGGGTCTCCAAGAACAAGTATAAAGAATATGGATCACTTGACAAGCACAAAGTCAGGCTTGTGGCAAAAGGTTTTTCACAAACGGAAGGGGTCAATTATGAGGATACTTTTTCTCCCATAGAAAAATGGGCTACCATCCAGAAACTCTTTGCCTTGGCAGCTTAGAATGGTTGGAAATTCCATCAAATGGATGTAAAAATAACTTTCTTGAATGGAGATATGAAAGAGAACGTTTTTATGTCCCAGCCAAAAGGTTTGTTGTGAAGGGTCAAGAACACAAAGTATCCAAGCTTGTAAAATCCTTGTATGGCCTCAAGCAAACGCCGCAAGCCTGGTACAAGTTAACTGAGCATCTTCAGAAACTCAACTTCAAACATTATGATCTTGATGATGCAAATTTGTTTGTCAAGAAAGTTGGAAAGTTGTATATCTTGTGGTGTATGTAGATGATCTTTTGATGACAAGGAACAATGATAGCTATATTGCATCCATAAAGGAGGAATTGAGGAAAGGTTTTAAAATGACAGATTTGGGGTATTTTCACTACTATCTTGGTATTGAAGTAGCTTGACATCTGAAATTTATATTCCTCTCTTAGAAGATGTACATTGGAGATCTATTGAACAAGTTTGGCATGGCTGAGTGCAATCCTTTAATTACTCTAATGGAACAAAACTTAAATCTCAAATCCACTGAATGAAAATAATTTGAGGATGCAATGAAGTATATACAACTTGTACGAATTCTCAACTACTTGACTACTACCAGACCATATATTTCATTTGATGTTGGAATCCTCTCCAAGTATATGCAAAATACTTATGAGGGTCAATGGTCTGCTGCAAAAAGAGTTCTAAAGTACATGAAGAGAACTCAAGACTTTAGACTTTAGTATACATAGGTGGGAAACTTCAACTTGATTGGATACTCTGATTCAAACTTCGATGGAGATAAAGAAACTGGGGTATCTACTTTAGGTTATGTTATGAGTCTTGGATCAGGAGCTGACTCCAGGAGGTCATGCAAACAATTAGTTCCAACAGATTCCACAAGTGACGAGGAATATGTGGCAGCAGCTGAAGCAACAAAGGAAATTGTATGGCTTAGGAAAATTATGGAAGATCTGCAGGATAAACAAGTGCATTCAACTCCTCTCTTGATTGACAACACTTCTGTAATAAAGTTGGCCAAGAACCCAAAGTTCCATGATCGAATGAAGCACATAAATATAAAATACCATCTGATTTGACATAATGTTGAGGCCAAGACAATCCACCTACACCATTGTTCCACAAATGAGCAGATCATAGACATCTTCACTAAAGCGCTTGGAAGAGAAAAGTTTGAAAGATTCAAAATGATGCTTGGAGTCACCAACATCCCTTCAGATTAGGGGGGGAATGTTGACACCTAATATTTGGGATTGGGTAAACCCATGTAAATATTGTAAATAGGAAAATAAAGAGAATTGGAAGACAAAGAGACATTGGGATATGAAACCCAATAGTATCCCTCTCCATGTATATATTCATGTTCAATCTTAATGCAAAACACAATTCATTTCGTGGAGTTACTCCTTGCCTAACAATCTCAAAAAAGAGAAAATGATTACATGAAAAAATACATCATTATACCTTCAATCCTAGGAGTGACCTAAAAATAAATTTCTCAAAGCACGATAATCATAGCACGAGTGGTTTGTCTCATCTTTCTGAGACTTTTGACTGTAAACTTCACCAACTTCTAAAAGGTGCATTGCATTGTCGAACTTTGTGTCTAAAAATTGATGAAACATGCAGGATTTTTCCATGACCCTTGAGATTCGTTGCTCAGATCCAAAATCCGACTGCACCTGTGAAATCTTTGCAAAATTTTGAGTAAAATGAGTATAAAATCAACTATATTTCGCCACCATCATCTTTGGACCCCCACAGAGAATCCTGAGATTGCATAGCAACATATGAAGGGGATATTCTAGGAGATTTGAAGGAGTATTCCCTTGGAATATGCATCTCGTTTTGCATGCCACAGGGTTCTACTACACTAGGTTCCTATGCCCACACAGTTCTTATCCACTCATTGTTTAGTTTGTAGCCCTCCTCCTTTCGAATGATAAAATGGTAGAATTAAATAGTTTGGGTTAGACAACATTTACAAAGTCCAGTCCATGGCCTGTTGGCATTTGGTGTTGGTCGTTACGGGGGTGGCTCAGGCTCAAACCCTATAGCCTGCCCACTTGGTGGTTGTTTTAACATCATAACCGTATATGGTGAGGGTTGGCTGTCAGTTGGCCACTCACCAACCCTTACATATATATATATATATATATATATATATATATATATATGTTTTTTTATTTTGTTTTTGTTTTTGTTTTATTTTATTTTTATTTTTATTTTTTATTTATTTTATTTTATTTATTTATTATTATTATTATTATTTTAAATTGCATGAACCATATTTACATATGGTTTAAAAACACATAAACCACTAAAATATGTTATAACCGTTAACCACTTTCCATTTGAAAATTGCCAATTAAATCCAGAATGTCGCTAAGTATCGTTGAACTATGGGGCTTTACTACGCCCAATTGGCCACCCACTAGGTGCTATGTGGAACCATTTGATTGGTACACCACTTTGCCTCCAACTTTAGCAGATGCCACAAGGTTTGGTGGTCCTGCTAAATTTTACCACAGTTAAAACCTTCACTAATTCTATCGTACCTCTGCTAAATTTGATTTTTGTTTTGGTTGGCCCTCCAACTTGGCGATGCTCCAAATTTATCTGTTGCTTTGCTAAATTTGTCCTTTTTTCCATGTTTGAACAAAACTTTGAGAGAGCATAACTTTCGCATACGAACTCGAATTGAGGTGTCGTTTGTGCCATTGGATTCCTTGTGGTGAACTATTCGATTTGGTATTGGTTTCATTGTGATTTGAGGAATTTGATCCTTTTAGGGATCCACCAAGATCAATAGGGCATAGAAATTCGCCAGAAGTTACACTCTCGGGCATTAGCGGGTGTATTGATGATTCTAAATGTCAGTTCCTTTACAAACAAAAAGTGCTAGCTAGTTATATTTTATCGTCTTACAAACAACCCAAACATTACACACATTCACAGATATTTGAGACTGTAAATAACCAGTTAACATACATAAATTCCATATGACATAAATAAAATTAGATATTGAGACATCATCACAAAATATATGGGGAAACTCAAACATCCATCAGATTATATTATTGTAAAAGAAGAGAAAAGCACCATGCATTGCATTACGATCATAAGACAAATTGGCTTACTAGCCTTTTGAACCCATAACATGTACAAACAATGGACAAAAACCTGTAGTCCAAACATAGATATAAACATATGTATAAATAATACAGTAAGGTTGCTCAATAGTTACCAACTCTAACAGACCCATCTACAGCTCTAGACATTTAGATATGTACATTATAGACATTACACAACCAAGGATAAACTCTACAGTTATGCTTCCTTCTTTGTCCAATGTTCGCGGTCCAACCCGTGTTCTAGCTTCAGTGCCTCCTTTTATCCTCACCTAGAAGCCCTTCGAATCTTCTCGTCCCTCTACCTAGTTGCTTCAACTGTCCTACAAACTATTGGGATATTTCATGACACCCTTAAGCTAGCCCATATGCAATAATGGTTCTTCAAAATATCTTCCCACCAAACAACTCCACTCCACCCTTTCTCCTTCTCCTGCAAAATATCTCTAACCTCCTACCTGCCACAACATCCTTTGTCGGCTCCATCCTGCTGCAAAATCCGCACAACCAATATTTCCTTATATGTGCCTCTTATCATTGGGCCCCACTATCTCCCTACCATGAGGCATCCACCTGTCCCATGCCTTACCTCCTGCGCTAGCACTATGTTGTGCACCATCCATCTCTTTTGTGTTCCCCAATACTCCTGCACGGCCCCACACTTAACAAAATTAAACAAAAAAAATTTTATGGGCTCCAATAGGCAGATTCATTTCTTCTTTTGTCATGGTTGATTTCTGGCATATATACTCTTCTTTTGATGTTTCTTATTCCTTTTCTTCCTCCTCTTCACAGTCTATATAAAATAATTCCTTTTGAGCATACTTATGACATTTAGTGTATTTGCTATCACAATTGTAACAAAGCTCTTTTGCTCTTTTTTCCTCCAGTTGTTGTGGTGTCCGTTGGGTGTGGAGCCTGATTATCTTCCTAATTGTTCAAAGGTTTTTTGTTTCAGCCGCATTGGATCCCTGTTCCTTACGGTGTGGCAACACTGCCCATATGATCGCCATCGCCACCTCCCTGGGCGGGGATTAGCTAAAAATAGATGAAAATTTGCCTTGTAAAATATTGTAATTTCATATTCAATCAAGGTCATTCATTAGGCAGATGATCTGACAGTAGAAGTTATGTTAATTTAGGTATTTTTTCCTTAAAAGAAAACCCTCGGTTTATATGAGGGAATTTTATTGCGGTTGTGTATTATTATTCTGAGTGAGAAAGAGAGAGGAGACTATGTGAGAGTGAAGAGGAAATTACAATGGATCTGTTGTAGGTTATATCTCTTCATTTTGCTGGATAATATAAAAGGAAGGACTAATTGTTTCTCCGTGGACATAACCCAAATTGGGTGAACCACGTATATCTGTGTCTCTCTTGTTTTATGTGTTTTTGTGTTTGTGTTTCCACAATATTGTATGTGTTTCATTGCTCCGTTATTTATTTTCTAACAGTGTCAACCTTCTAGGTTGTGTGAGGCTAGGAGCAACACTACCATCTTTATAACTACAAGTGGTAGACTTCCTTGTTGCCATAATTTTTCTTTCAACTTTTCTTACCACCCTGAATGCATTTTCCAATGAATTAGGTTCCCAAAGGCGAACCTCATGTTATATGTTATCCTTTAACGTCCCTATGAAGACACCAATCATATGCTCCTATGAAATACCAATTTCCTTGTTATTCAACATTTGGAAATCCTCAATGTGCTCCACCATTGAACACTTCGTTTGAGATTTATCAATTGGCTAAAGAAGGTATTGCTCTTTGTATCCTCATAATGTGCTATCAATTCCTTTGTAAAATTTTTCAAAGTGACAATAGATTTATGAGAGCAAAGCCATCGATACCACAATAATTGAATGGGTTCTAAATATAAAGATGCAATGCATACCTTTTGTGTGTGTGGCACATCATGTAGATTATATAATTTCTCCATCTGTAGTATCCATGTTACTGGATGCTTGCCATCAAACTTCCTCATATCGATCTTTGTAATATGGTTGATCTTTAGCCCTTAGTTAGAGTCTCTAAAATCATGATTCACATTACTTGTGTTCTCATAATGATTTTCATGGAGTATCATGTCACCATTAGGAAGCATTTCCTACAACAACTTTGTCGTTCCTTCCTTCGAACCTTCCACATATGCTTTTAAACCTTCCATGTCCCATTTTAAACCATCCATGTCCCCTTTTAATTTGTCTTATAAACCATCCATCTTAAAATTCATCACTCCCAATTAATTTTTGGTTTCTCTTTCTGATAGTGAAAATTGTTGTCGTAATTTTGATATATCATGTTACGTTTCTCCTTCTTCATGCCTCATAGTAGAGCTTTTGGAGGGCTTAATGGGCGTAATACCCTCCTCCCACATTTACCCAAGATAATCAATTCACTGGGGTAAACATGTGACGAAGAGTTACTATGATATGATTCAACTCCCCAATTACAGTTAAGGAAGTGGAATCGACAAACCAAAGCCAAAATTTCCTTCCTCACGAGCTACAAAACCTTAAGGAGTCAACCAACCCATCTAGGTGTCCAAACCCTGAGAGAACTTGATGTTTTGCTAAACTAGACCCCAATCACTCCCATGAAAATCCTTCCATGCGACTGAGACCCTCTAGTCACTCTCAAAACAAGACCTCCATGCGGTTGTGGCCTTTTTTAGTTAGTTTTGTGCCAATGACCTCGAATTCTGAGCCACTTTTTTAGGGCTAGGACTCAGGTCTCTGCCTAGAACTTCATGAAACTTCTAGAAATGATAAATAACAATATGAAAAGGCCTCTAATGCAAAACTTGAATAAGGACCTGAATTTACAAGGCCTATCGATGGCATACATTCCGTCAAACATATCATGAACATGTAATCTACAGGTCATGATAACACATATGAAAATAGGGGCCCCATACTTATCTGAGATTTGTCAAGAAGGACTAATGCCCTCTCATAATAGATGCAATATCATCTATTCGTTCATACATTCATTGTTCATTCTTTTACTAATCAAAACATGATGAGAGCCATAACCCAAGTTTGTCATAAACCATGATTATAACCAACATATAACTAGCAGAATAAAAATGATAGAACAACCATTATAATCACATAATAATAAGCACATTTACACATAATACATAAGAGGAAAATATCTCTTATTAGCATATGCAAAAGCCAACTAAGACAGGGACTACCACGTACCACCCGATGATAGATTGGGTTGAACCAAATCTTTCTTTCAGCTAGTCATCCCTGTGCCATATTCCAAGCATGAATGTCGGACTCACAACGAAGCCAATCAAGGCTTCCTCATGCTTTACCATATATCCCGCCAAGGGATTCATAGGCGAAAAGATAAACATATACTAAAGGCTTTACCACAATCCTACCATATACCGGTCAAGGGATAACTAGGCCCTAAACAAGCATGGATTCCTATGGATCTCTCTACCTAAACCGTGAGGAAATTTTCCATCTCCACCCCCTCTACGCTTTACCATGTATCCTGCCATTACCGGTCAAGGGATTCCTAGGAACAATGAGAGTATACACCTCTAGTCTTTACCATGTATCCCACCATTACCGGTCAAGGGATTCCTAGGCCTAATGAGGGTATTCACAACCAGGCTTTACCGTGTATCTCACCATTATCAGTCAAGGGGTTCCTAAGCCTTGTGATTTTTTCCTGAGACCACCCCACTTAGTTTCGAAACCATCCAGAAATCCAGCTCAACCAAGTAAGAGAACCCCATCACACCATGGCTATCCGGAAATGGCAAGGCAAGGCTGAAATCCATTGTCACACCTGGCAAGACCCATGTCAATGACAACAAAAGAACGAAATACACACATGCATGTACCATGCATGCCAAAACTAGCAAGGAAAACATAAATGAAACTCGATACCTACAAGTAATATCGTTACAGCCACTTGATCACAGTCTTCCTTACTTGATCCTTGCTTCCCTTTGATTTCTTGTCCTTCCTTTGATTTCATTCCTCTAATGCTAGAGTGCTCCAAGAATACTCTAAGTGTGTAAGAGTATGAGAGAGAGAATAGAGAGTGAGAGAGTTGCAAGCTAAAACTAACAAAAGGTTGTGAACTTATCCTTAGAAGTAATGAGGCATTTATTTTCTTCATTTTCCTCCTCACATGCAACTTGTGACCTTTCACCTTCCTTTTCTCCTAATTACCTTTATTTTCATAAATAAAATGCCAATAATGCCTCTTTCCTTTTCAAAGCCTTTGCCATTGCCTTTGCCAATTTCCCTTAGCCATGATAAACCAAATGAATGCCAACACTAGGATGTTTTTCCCAACATTAATATTTCAATAAGTGTCCCATGACCTTGGTTATTATTTTTCCTTTATTAAATTTATTACATGGATTTTTAACCTGAGGTTGTTACTGTTAATTTTTCTTAGGGCTATATTGTTCTTTGCTTTCATAATTGCATTTCTTCACTTACACATTCAATTCACCCCATAACATCATTACATTATTAAAATTTACATCATTATTCAGTAGCATATGCAACTATGTAGAAAGAATAATATCATCATCATCAATGCAGTGGAACATAAAGGAACAATATAAGAAAAGCATTCACACATAGAGACACCAAGATTGGTCGGAGACCAGGGCAAAACCCACTATGGGGAAAACCCTTTCAAATTATTATTCTTATTAGATTGTCATTGAATGATTCAGTGAATGAGAGTACAATAATCCATATCTTCAACTACACAACTATCCAACAAAAAAAACTACAAAATATCCATGAAATGAACCCAACAATGCTTATACTCAAAATCCTGATTTTGAAGCCTGTAATGAAATTTCACTGTTTGCGTTCAAATTCCGAACATTGTGGTCACTGAGTGAAAGCTTCAGATAACTGAAATTCCATCATTTAAGTCCCAACCGAATGGAGGAGGAGTCATGCATGCGATTGCGAAGGTTTCACTCGCTCTCTGGAACCTACAAGTGAGTGACTGCAGTCTACAACTGAGATTTTGAAACCCTAGATATCGGTTGCACAGAGGACGAGTTGTGCATGTGTCTAGGATGCTTCGGTCACACAGATGAGCTTGGTTTCCAGTGCCTACAATCGATATCTCTCTTTCCTGTGCCTGCGAATGAGGCCCAAAACCCTAAAACAAAAATGTGAGCTTTGGACCCTGCAATTTCATCTTCGAGCGAAGTTGTCCCTCCGCAGATGAGCCTCATACCTATGCAATCCAAAAACCAAGATAGAAGAGCATCTCATGATAATGTCCAAATGAGGTAGAGGTCACTTGTATTTATAGCCTTCCAAGGGTGTCCACTTTGCTTTAGGACCGACTGTTGGGTCCCTATAATACTAGTGATTACCCCATTACTATTATAGTTGTACCCCTTATTAATATTGTTGTGCCCCTATTGTCCCCATATTGTTATTACTGTGCCCCATCGAATCCCTCTATTGTTATTTTTGTGGCTTTATATTATTATTGTTAGGTCGGCTGGGTTATATTGTGACTCCTTAGACTGCTATATATAGAAAGGAGGTTTTGTCATTTGAATCATCGAAGAATTGTTCATTTATGTAATGTAAAGGAGGTTGCCCCCTCAAAGAGGATGAATTATAAGGTGTTGATCTATCTTTTCTATCTTTTTCTTGAGCTGGTTTCATAACATTTGGTATCAGAGCTTTGGATTCTAGGGTTTCGCTGCTCCAAACAGGTCATCGTGGCATTTTTGCTATAAATTTTTTTCTGCGATGTTTCAGAAGCTAAAAGAAAAACCCATTTGAGAAGACATCGCGCTCTTTTCGCTCTATATTTGCGGAGATGTGATCTAAGGAAGTTGGTCTTTTTGTATACTCCCGAATTACATTACAAACAGGTGACCTAGGGAAAATCGTCATAACTTTCTCTCTAAGAATCGGATTGAAATTTCGTAAGAAGGTACAGAAAGAGGATGGACTGTAGTTTCTTGTATATATTTTTCAGTGCCAAAGGTCGAAACAGTGACTCGTGGCACGTCGTACAAGTTCTCTCTAATGAACTAGTCTATAATCAGGTCACTGTGGGAGATTTCACATAACTCTTCCTTGGAGAATCCAATTTGGATCAAACTGGTGGCATTGGAAAGAGGACATAGAGAGCTACTGCAGATCACAATTTCAAAACTGGATGATTCAAAAGTACAGAGATACATCAGAGGCAATATCGAGCTCCTACCAAGTGAAAAAAGGTGTGTAGATTTTTTTAAATTTTTGCTTAAGCTTGGTTTGAAAATTTATTTTGAAGGAATTCAAAGGGCTTAGTAGAGCATTATTATCGGTAACTGATGCCCCGAGGAAAAAAAATGCAAACACCTAGTAAGAAACCTGAAATCTCTAGCATGACTCATGAAGAAGAGGAAGAAATGCTACATGATATATCAAAATTACAAGACCAGGTGCAACAAATGTCACTCTCACAAAAGCTAATAGAAGCTAAGATAAAGGGCGTGGAAGCTAAGATGGACGATTTGAAGATAGATTTGAAGACAAATTTGAAGAGAGACATGGCAGATTTGAAGACAAATTTGACAAATTTTCTACAAGAAATACTTACTGATGGTGAAAAGGTAGTAAAGGAAACTCATGATGCAAACAAAAGAAATGTTAATCATGATTTCATAGACTCTAATGTGGGATCGAAGACCCACCATATTCCAAAAATCGATATGAGGAAGTTTGATGGCAAGGATCCCGCAACATGGATATTACAGATGGAGCAATTTTTCGATCTCAATAATGTGCAAAACACACAAAAAGGTACGTATTGCAACTTTATATTTGGAACCAAATCAGTTTGTATGGTATCAATGGCTTTTCTCTTGTAAAAAAATTATCACTTGGGCAATTTTTACGGAAGAATTGACAGCACATTATGAGGATACAAAAAGCAACACTTTTTTTAGCCAATTGATAAGTCTCAAACAAAAGGGTTCAATAATGGAGCACATTGAGGAGTTCCAAAAATTGAACATAAGGGTAAAAAATATTCCAAAGGAGCATAGGATTGATGTGTTCATAGGGACTTTAAAGGATAATATTCAACATGATGTTCGCCTTTGGGAACCTGATTCATTAGAGAAGGCATTCAGGTTAGAAAGAAAAATGGAAAGAAAAATTATGGCAACCGGGAAGCATACCACTCACAACTATAAAGATGGAAGTGTTGTTGCCCCTAGTATTCCACAACCTATAAGGTTGACACCATAGCAATTGGAAGAAAAAAGAGCAAAGGGGCTTTGTTACAGTTGTGATAGAAAATACACTAAAGGTCATAAGTGTGTTGAGAAGAAATTATTCTACATAGATTGTGAAGAGGAAGAAGAAAAGGAGCAAGAAAGGTCAAAAGAAGAGGATATACTCCAGGAACAAAGCCTAGATAAAGAAGAAATGAATCCGACCATATCTTGTAATGCATTGGCAGGAATTACCACTCCTCAAACCATCAAGATAGAAGGACAAATCAAGAAGAAAAAGGTAATAGTGTTGATTGATTCAGGAAGTACCCACAATTTTATTCATTGTAAGGTAGCAAAAGAATTGAATTGCTTCTTATATCCAGCACCAGAGTGTCAAGCGATGGTTGCAAATGGAGGAACAATAAATTTCCCTGGAAAGTGCCATAATATCAAGCTATCCATGAGAGAATATGTATTGACTAGCCCAATGCTTTCCATTCCAATGGGAGGTGCTGATGTTGTACTAGGAGTCCAATGGCTACAATCCTTGGGTACAATAGCTTTTAATTTTCAAGAACTTTTCATGAAATTTTCTGTGGAAGGAAAGGAAGTTGAATTAAGGGGTATTGCAGGGAAACCAGGAAAGATAATCAGCTCTAACGGTATGACAAAGCTTCTAAAAAAGGAACAAAGAGGTGTAATTGCACAATTATGTTCGCTAGATGTTTCCACATTGGAATCCTCTATTTCTCCAGATCTCCAAAAAGTCTTGGACAATCATTCCAAGGTATTTGAGACTCCCAAAGGTCTCCCACCTATTCATGATCATGATCATGCTATTCATCGGATTCCAGGAAGTGTTCCTCCAAACATCAGGCCGTATAGATATCCCTATGCCCAAAAGAGTGAAATTGAACGTATGGTTGCAGAAATGCTAGAGGCTGGTATAATTCAACCAAGTCAAAGTTCTTTCTCTGCTCCAGTAGTATTGGTGCACAAGAAGGATGGATCATGGTGCATGTGTCCGGATTATAGGGAGCTCAACAAGCTCACTGTTAAAGATAAGTTTCCCATTCCTGCCATTGATGAATTACTGGATGAATTGGATGGATCAATTTACTTCACCAAGTTGGATCTTCGTTCAGGATATCATCAAATCAGAATGAAGACTGAAGACATTCCAAAAACAACATTTAGAACTCATGAGGGTCATTATGAATTTTTGGTCATGCCTTTCGGCCTTACCAATGCACCTTCAACATTTCAAGGTTTGATGAATTGAATTTTCAAACCATTCCTTAGAAAATTTGTGTTAGTATTTTTTGATGATATACTAATCTACAGCAAGTCTTGGAAGGATCATGTCCAACATGTTGACAGGGTGCTACAACTATTGGAGGAGAAACAATTATATGCAAAAATATCCAAATGTTTCTTTGGAGTAAGAGGTGGAATATATGGGTCATATTGTATCACATGAAGGAGTTAAGGTAGACCCTAGCAAAATTAAAGCCATTAAGGAATGGAAAATCCTCACATCCATAAAGCATCTGCGAGGATTTCTCGGGTTGATAGGGTATTATTGCAAGTTTGTTAAGAATTATGGGAGAATAGCAACACCTCTAACAACATTATTAAAGAAAGATGCATTTTCATGGACTCCAGAAGCAACAAAGGCCTTCGAACATCTTAAAGAGGCAATGTGCCAAGCACCGGTCTTAGCTACACCGGACTTCACAAAAACCTTTATTGTGGAATGTGATGCTTCAGGAAATGGAATTGGTGCTGTTTTAATGCAAGATGAAAGACCCATTGCTTTTGAAAGTCGTCCAATCAAGGGAAAGTTTTTACACAAAGCTATTTACAAGAAGGAAATGTTGGCAATACTCCATGCACTTAAGAAATGGCGACCCTACCTAATGGGAAGACACTTCAAGGTAAAAACGGATCATGATAGCCTTAAATACTTTTTAGAACAAATATTATCCTCTGAAGAGCAACAAAAGTGGGTCACAAAGATGTTGGGTTATGACTTTGAAATCATCTACAAAAAAGGGAAGCAAAATGCGGTGGCAGATGCACTCTCAAGAAAGGATGAGGATGTGGAAGCATTGTTGTGCGCCATTTCTATTATCCAACTAGATTGGATAAACGAAGCAAGGGAGGAATGGAAGAATGACGAAGAAGTGTGGGCACTTATTCGAAAGTTACAACAAGATTCCAGTACGTCTGATACATTTAGCTGGCAAAATGATTCGTTATGGTACAAAGATCGCTTATACCTCTATAAGAACTCCCAGCTAAAACAAAAGATTCTTATGGAATTGCACACTTCTCCCTTAGGAGGGCACTCAGGATTTTTAAAAACTTACCACAGGGTTAAGAAGGAATTTTTTTGGGATGGCCTTAAATCAGATATTCAAAAGTTTGTGGCGGAATGTTTGGTTTGCCAACAAAATAAAGTTGAAACAATTAAGACACCGGGTCTATTACAACCTTTATCCATTCCAAGCCAACGTTGGGAGGAGGTTTCAATGGATTTTATCACAGGTTTACCCAAGTCTGAGGGAAAGAGTGTCATCCTGGTGGTAGTTGACAGACTTACCAAGTATGCACACTTTTGTGCATTATCACATCCATTTAAAGCCAGTACAGTTTCTACTGCATTTATGGAAACAATTCAAAAGCTACATGGAAACCCAAAGATTATATTAAGTGATAGAAATCCCATTTTCACTGGAAATTTTTGGATAGAATTATTTTCTTGTCTTGGTACTCAGTTAGCTCATAGCTCATCTTATCATCCTCAATCTAATGGGAAAACTAAGATAGTAAACAAATGTTTGGAAGGATATCTTCGTTGCTTTGTATCTGATAAATAGACACAATGGGTCAAATGGTTGCCTCTGGCTGAATGGTGGTATAACACTTCCTTCCATACAGGAACAAAAATGACCCCATTTATGGCACTTTATGGGTATCAGCCACCATCCATCACATCATATTTAAGAGAAAATTCTAAGTTTCAAGCAGTGTAACATCACATCGAACATCAACAACAAGTCTTCCAACTCTTAAAGGATAACCTCGTGTTGGCACAGAATAGAATGAAACAACAGGCAGATCAACATCGCAACGAAAGAAGTTTTGATGTAGGTGATTGGGTATTCCTACGACTACAACCATATAATCAAATGTCCCTCAAGCAAGCTAAGAAGGATAATAAATTATCACCAAAGTATTATGGTCCGTACAAGGTGTTCCAAAAGATTGGTACTATGGCATAAAAATTGGAGCTTCCTGCAGCTTCTCGATTGCACCCAATTTTACATGTTTCATGTTTAAAGAAGGTTATAGGCGACGAGATCCCAGTTCAAACAATATTGCCAGAACTTGACGAGGAAGGAAAAATTATATTGGAACCAGAAGCAGTCACAGAAATAAGAACTCGACAGCTACGAAATCGATCAATTTCGGAGTATCTTATCAATTGGAAGAACTTATCCGCTAAATATTCCACATGGGAGGATGAGAATTTTATACAAAAGCATCCAGAACTACTCAAGCATTGAGGACAACACTTTTTTGAAGGAGAGGGGCATGTTGGGTCCCTATAATACTAGTGATTACCCCATTACTATTGTAGTTGTACCCCTTATTAATATTGTTGTGCCCCTATTGTCCCCATATTGTTATTACTGTGCCCCATAGAATCCATCTATTGTTATTTTTGTGGCTTTATATTATTATTGTTAGGTCGGCTGGGTTATATTGTGACTCCTTAGACTCCTATATATATAAAGGAGGTTTTTTCATTTGAATCATCGAAGAATTGTTCATTTATGTAATGTAAAGGAGGTTGCCCCCTCTAAGAGGATGAATTCTAAGGCGTTGATCTATCTTTTCTATCTTTTTCTTGAGTTGGTTTCTGTTGTGGCTGGCAACAACCCCCCCCCCCCCCCCCCCCTTTTTCTTTTTTGTTCATTTAAGTGTTGACCAAAATACTAAATGAATGGGGACCCTTAGTTAATTTTTAGGAAGAGCAAGAGTTTCCTTTCCTCAAAATAAGGTTACCATCATAAGCTTAGGTAGGTCTTTAGAATATTTTAAACCTAAGTCTATGATAAGGAGAAAATCTTTAAAGTCGCGTTGCAAAAAAGGATAGGAAATGCCCCCATTTCCCTTTAATACCAATATGCGCAAGACCCTTGTGTTCAGTATAACATCGCGTCGCAACAAAGTAATGCTCATAAGGAAAAACTTAAAAATTTTACCGATCTGCGATAACGCCGATCGCAAGATCGCATATCGCAGAAATGAGCCGGCAGGACTTGGCAAACATCAAACTTCTGCGATCTGCGATATTGCGATCGTTGCGATATTGCGTTCTCGCGATCTGCGATGGTGTGATTTGCGATGGTGCGATCTGCGATGGCGCGATATGCGAGGTTACGTAAGCAAATCATAAATCACTTCATTACGAATCCTTTGGGCACGCCATTCAAGGAAAAATCCACTTACCATAATCTGATTCCAAATCATGCGCTTTTAATGATAGTAAATGAATTAGTTGTCAGTTATTAATGGAAGTAAAGACGCATGCCTTTATAGAGAATTACTTCACGTAAGGTGGCATATTTGATACATTTGTTGCATTTAAAACTCTCCCATCACCTTTCTGAATCAGTCATTTCCATTTCACTCGTAATCTGCAGGAACGAAGAGCCAAGACGATTCAAATCCAAACGCAGTAAGAAATGGGAAAGAAAATAAAGCCTAAAGCTCTGAAGCGAAGGAAAAGACGAAGGAGATGGCGCCTTTGTATACAGATACAGCTTGTAACAGAGACGCAGGGATATCGACATGGGAAAGCATGTACAGGCTGCTTGAGGAGGAAAATCCTAGAATAATGAAGGTTGCTGCTGTCGCGGGCTCACAACGCTCTTCCGAGGCATCCTTAGAGGAGCTGGCATGTTCATTTCTTCACAGGATAGCAGCAAGACCCAAAATTCTACCATATACGGATATGATCAAGTGGATACTTGATAATGCAGACATGAACAACAGACAATTCAAAGTTCAAGGACACGGGCTCATCGGATCATTCGCTGCGCAAGATTTGAAGCTTATGTATCATCTTCCTGAACCGCAGGTGACTTACAATGCACAATTCGTCAAGAAATTTGCGGCCGAAAACCCAGACCTATCAGAGACCACGAAGGATTGGTCCAGAAAAGAGGAGCCGCTCAAAAGGGAAAAAAACGGTATGTACAGCACTGGTTCCCTCACCTCTCCGTATTGTTTTGCTGCGGCCATGCTTTGTAGGTTATTTGGTATGCCGGATATCAATAAGTTTTCGTCTGAATGGCTACCATTAATTGATGCTGCCACAAACGCCGATATTATGGATTGGGCCAAGATCCTTTCTGATAATCTATACACGGCTGTTATCAATTACCGGTCTAAAAGATCCTTGTCTCAGAGGATCTATCCTCCTTTTTATCTGTCTGCATATATTATGGATTCTATTTGTTATGTGTCTAAATTTCCCATTATGGGTTGGAAATGGACTACCCAGGACCCATTACCTATCCATGTTTATCATAAGGTGTTATGGGATTCTCAGTTCGTCCCTCACTTCTACCAGATTTGCCACGTGCTTATTTTGCCCTTGTATAGAATAATGTATGATGAAGACCCCCCGAGGTGCTCACCCGAGGCACAAATAGACATCATCCCCATCGCAAGATGGTTCGGGGAAGAATGGTTTATCTATATTAGAGTGTTTGGAAGCACTGTACCTCCACATGTCCTACCTCTATATATTCCTGATAAACTTTTGGCTCGGGAAATTGCTTATCAAACCTGTTCAGAAGGCGGCCTGACCAAAGACCTAAAGGACAAAAAGAAGGCCATATGGCCTCAATTTCCTGTAGCTTGTGGGGCCTTCTCATTGTTCGATGTAGGACATGCTTTCACCGAAGTAGAGAATGTGACGTGTCTACAATTATTTAAATTCCCAGCAAGGCCATTTGACCCGAATGATGTTGCCAAAGATTTCACAACGAACGTCAAAATAAAAGTATTCGTTGGAAAGAAAGATTTGTTTGATGATTTGTTTCAGAGTAGAAGCTCACTCCAAGAAATTTTGCGGGAAGCTCGGTCGAGGTTGTCTCCAGATGACCTCCAAAGATTCATGTTATACAGGGAAAGAAGGCTGGCTAGTGTTCCTCTAGAGAAGCTGCGACTGCCTGCCAGAGAACCAACTCCAAGCATTAGCCTCAGTGGAAACTCTAGCACTTCCAGATCTAAATCCAACGCTGCGCAAGGAGTACCAGAACATCCTAAAGAGTCTGAATGCGACCAAGGAAAAAACGAAGAAACAACTTAAGATATAGCT
Source organism: Pinus tabuliformis (assembly GCA_031772625.1). NCBI lineage: Eukaryota > Viridiplantae > Streptophyta > Pinopsida > Pinales > Pinaceae > Pinus > Pinus tabuliformis. The sequence goes on from CM062812.1 coordinate 25,098,547, forward strand.
CAGTCAAGTGCAATGTCGCAACAGCAAGTTATCGCCTCCCCGCCAAGAGATGTCCCCCCTCCTGTCATCGAAGCACCACTCGTCACAACAGAACTGGACAAAGAATGGGAAACCTTCAATGAACTGATCAATCTTGAAGGGCAAGCCCCCAAAACACCTGTGAACAATATGCAGGTAGTGCAAGAGGTGGTTTCTACCATAGTCAGTAGTGTCACAGAAACGGAGCACATCACTATCGCTCCGCCTTCTGAGCTTCTACTTAATGTAGAAGAAATTCCCCCACTGGATGTATTTTATAGTCCCCAACACAAAGCAGTTGTAAGGAGACAGAGGAAGAAAAGAAAACTAGAAAGTACACTGTCACAAGATGCTGAACATTTGGACGTCTTATGGAAAGACCCCAACAATAACCCGACTGAAAATCTCACTAAGCTGTCTCAGATTGCAGGAGCATATGCTTCTGCAACTATTAACAAGGCGTCGGAAGTTCAGCAACTATTGAAAGAACAAGAAGATCAAATACAGCTGCTACAACGACAGTTGCATCAAGCCAATGCTAATATTGAAGCTTCCAAACAGCTCGAGAAGCTGCAGGAAGACTTTCAATAGATGCAGATAGGCTATCAAAGAAGTCTAGATGAGAAAGGAAAACAATTGCAGAATTTACAGGAAATGCATAAAGATGAGCCTAAGCTGGCAGAATTTATTACAGAATTGATTGGATTAAATGAGCAACTACTGCAACAACAGGAAGAGTTGGGACGTAAAATATCACAGTGGAGTCACTATTGCGAGCTGAGCGATAAAATCACCAATCAAGTGGTAGACTTGCGGTGCGACTATGATCAGAGTGACAGGCGGGTGACAGAATACTTAACTTGGCAAGATGAAGATGCGGGGAAAAGAGCAGGTGCACCCAGGATAAACGAAAATCATAAAGAAATGCTCTTTAATAAATGGGATGACCAAATCAGGCAGGCGGAGCGAGCAGCGGAGACGGTGGCTACACAGGCAAGTATTCTTATCGACTGTGTAAATGAGAATTTACACAGGACCAATTTAATCACAGAGACCACCCCGGGGTACCTACCAAATAAGTTACAACTGGAAGCAGAATGCAAACAGAAAGCGCATGCAAAGGGAAAGGCGATCCAAGCATTAAACAGGTTGGATTGGGAATGTTACTGGACATACTTGGTCAAACCACACAGTCAATGGATGACGGTGAAATGCATCACAAACACGGCCGAAAAAGTAGTGCCAGCTCTCGTAGATGCTGTTTTCGCAGCCCAGCTCAGCGCAGAAGTCAGTCAGCCGACTCTCCTCAAGCCCATGATGAACACTTGCAACTTTAAGGACCAAATACAGAAGTAGCCTTATTTTAGAATGTTGTTGTTTCTTTTAATTAGATTAGAAAAAGGACGGTCATTTGAAAACCGTATCCTAAATTTTGTAAAATACTGTTATTAGAATTAGGAAGTAGTATTTTAACCCTTCTCATGCATTTAGAGAAGGGTCCAGAAATTTGTCAAAAACTTGTCCTCGGAACATGCACTTCTGCACCCTCAGAGGAGGTTTTGATGAATGGATGGATCGAGATTTATTAATGTTTGCATTTGATGTATGCTACTGATGTTGCACTTCTGTACTCTTAGTAGATGTTAGAACAAGTAGAGATAAATCGTTTTTGCTTGAAGCTTGTGAGTAGGATCAGTCATAAATGGTACTTTTATCTCTTGACCATTTCTGCTCATATTCTTAAAGTGATATACTGTTTTCAGTTGTTTATATGTTAATGCATGAATGTATGGATTACCATTTGGCACTTCTGTACGGTGGAGTGAATTATTTGTGTTTGATATATGAATAACTTATTATGCGATATGCTGTTCACAACTGTTTTGCTTAACTTTTTTATGCAGAGTGGTTTATCTTAATTGATTTCTATTCTTATGATAGCTGAATGATCTTTATTACCAGTTATTGTTCGAAATCTCTTTAAATCGCATAATAGAAGAAATATACCCTGGGTTAGCGTAGATTAGATGTGTTGCTTCCTATTAGATTACAATAGCATAGAGTTAATTTAAAAGTTTGAATTAAATTAGCTTTAAGTACTCCTAGATCAGCATCATCCAACTCTACACACACACACACCCCTTAGATTGGGAAACTGGTCCCATTATCCCCAGTCAGACCCGCTATACCAAACGGATAAGGAGCTGCCAACCAAGGTCCGGACCGGGTGGGTATCCCCCTTGTTGTCGACCCGATTTTCGGGGCTTCAACAGTTTCATAACACCGACCTTATCAAATATGCACATGTGGTATTTTCTTCATAAGTACACTTTCCCTTATCTGTTTTGAGTGATATTTAGGTCAATTTTGGTCCTCTAGAAAAGAGGAATTAAATGAAATCATAATATCCAGAAAATTATTTTTCCAAAGTGGAATTTGACCTTAGTTGCATATTTTAACACTCCCTCTCAACTAGGGAGAATTCCACTTGCATTATGTCATGTGTATCCTGTCAACAAATCATATCCAATCTGAAGTATCTCATCATCACGTATCATCGTTGATCATCTCAATTCATCTCTTTATAATTCCTCCTTATCTCTTGGTTTTCCCTACTCATATGTTGAACATTCTCGATCTAAAAGAAGAAGAATTTTGACATCAAATGGGAGCTCAATCTACTACCCTCTATCCATTGGGGATCCATTGCTACCACCTGGAATCTTTTCGAGTGGGGTGCTTGATGCTACCACCCGGGAAACATTAGTGAGGAGCTAAATCTATGATCTGCATCATCATTAGAGAGCATATCATCAAGATGATGAGCCTCATCATTAGGTAACTATATGGACCTTAATACACCTCCTAGATTATTTAAATCAACTCTTCTCATAATTTCTTACATATTTTGCTTAATGAGATGAGTGAAAGTGAGATATAATGCCTAGTGGACTAATGTGCATTGATTGCAGGTTTTTGAGAGAAAATCATGGAAACCTTGGCTAATTAAAGGCATAAACTCGAATGAGACAAGGAGGAGAGATTGTAGGAGATATATCCTCCTCATTTACTCCTCACTCATTCGAATATTCCTCCATCAAATCACACTAGCTCAGAGTTACAAGCAGCCAAGTCATGAAGATCAAAGGGCTACCGAGCCAATGACAATTAAAGAGCCAGTTCATCTTGAGTTTGGGAGCCAAGACTCCCTAGATTTAAGGAAGTCATTGGATACTTTAGTTGTATAAATAAGGATGCCTAGAGCCTCATTAGGATTCAAATTTTTGATGTAAAAGCACTAAATATTTTTCGAGTTCAAGACTTGTGGAAGACACTGTTATGTAATTTTCTGATTTGCTAATGAGAATGAGAATTTCCTTGATCCAGCGTTGAGTTGACTCAGAGGGTTGAAGCTCCTGGGTTAGGTCCCAACCCTAGCAGAAAAGGCTCCTCTTCTTGTATTTGTATGCTTAGTTGATTTCATATATTAATGATTGAATTGTCTTTAGCATTATTTCATTGCAAGTAGTTGTGGATTTGATTAGTTTGCTTCCATTTGTGCATTGTTGTAGCAGTAGCTTAGGAAGGTAAAGGAATATCCAAAAGCTGTTAGTGGGTGGATCTAGCCTCACTCCTCCCTTCAGGGACCATGGTTTGAGGAAAGAACTCCTATGCAACCCCAAAAAGACAGAATTCTGATTTCTCATGGAATTTAGGGTTTTCTGTTACTTAGGCCAACATTTTACTAGTTTTCAAGAATAGGATTTAATTGCCATTTCTGATGTCTTCAACCTTGCATTAGATATCATAAAGGTTTCACGTCATTTTGCAATATTTCCCATGCATAGGCAACTAGATAATAATATTCTGTTTTTCCTTAGTTAATTGAAAAGCTTTCTTGTTTAACATGATTCATGGATAAAATGTCAGTGATTGATATAGTGTAGGAGTTTCAGCAGTGCAAAGAGATTTCATGACCAACAAACCCATCCTAACCTCATCCATCCATGGTTATCACTTTATTTCACTAAATCCCTCACCAAATTCATCATTCCATAAGAATACTTCTTCAAGCTTGTTGAGCAAATCCAATCATCTCACAACTTTGTTTTGATCTATGAAGGAGTCCTAGACACTCCCTTGCCTCATTTTACCCACCATTCACCTTCCCTAAGCCTTACATCACCTTCCAAATCCCTCCTCTTGCTCTCGGCTGTATCATGTAAGAATACAGGGGATCTTGTAGGAGCATTAAGACATCCTATAGGACGCATTAGGACATCTTGTAGGTTGAATTGTAGTGACCTGCTTCGAGGCCGAATAGTGGAAAAAGGCACTAGGAAGATAGGAGAAGACCCCTACTTTCCCCCCAAGCCATCTGACCGTTCACCATCATCCCTAATCCACCTGTCACACCACCAAGAGAAGTTAGCATTGACATTTTCACACAAAAAAAGACAAAAAGGAAAAATAGTTATTTTGTTCATTTACATGCACAATAGTAGAATGTTTGGATGTTTCAAATTGCATGCCTAGTAGAGTAGAATTGCACATATGTTAACTTAGCATTGTTTTGAAGCAATGCCTCTTAGTAGTTAGTTAGATGAATGGTGTGTTTAAGCATTTTATTTTAGTCATTTCCTTACTACAGTAGACAAGTTTTCCTTTAGTGAAAATTTCCCTTTTTCTCATTAGTAATAAAGCTTCTTCTAAATCAATAAAATTCTAGTTTGAAAAACCACAGTGGTCTATCACCAGCTTAGCAGTGACAAAGAGCGGACCCATCACATCTACTTGTGCATACAACATTGTCACCTCCCAGTTTGTATGAACCTTGGGTTGATAAAGTAAAGTTGGTAGCCCCACGAGTTGCAGCATTCTTGTTGCAATACTGATGCTCATCGCTTTTTAGTGTAGTTGCCGGGGAGGTGTTTGAGTAATATGTGATTTCTGCTTTCTTTCTTCCATTTCTTATTGCTGACATTCTGCTATTAGCTTCATTTCTGCAAAAGTAATTGTAAGTTAGTTTTCTTTCTTTTCCATTCCGCAAGTGAGATTTCATTCAGGCAGTTAGTTTTCATTTAGTTAGTTAGTTTCCATTCAGTTTGTGATTTCAATTCTGCAATTAGTCTCAAAGCTTGAAAAAACACAAAACAAAACATAAAAACTTTTTTCATGCCTCGTAGGAATATGGATAACTTAGGAAAATTTCTATCAAATACCCCCACCACTTCAAACAAGCAACCTTCCCTCTTCTTCGGTGGCTATGAATTGGAGGACCCTTTAGGTGAACAACTAGAGATATTTGAAGAGCCTACAAGGGGGGAAGAAGAAGGAGAACACATTTCAATTGACCTAATGGCTGAAAATAGAAATGATAGAGGAGATAGAGAAATAATTGAGGGTGCCTTTCCCATTAGAGAAACTAATGGGGATACCAAGATGAAAAACATAAGCCCCTCTGCTCTTCCTCATTTCCATGGCTTGACCTCAGAAGATCCAGACACTTTCTTGTTTGAGTTTGTTGTCATATGAAAAACTTATGATTACACCACTAATGAGCAGAAGTTGAAACTATTCCCATCCATTCTCAAGGATGTACCTCTACATTGGTTCATGGGTTTCCCTGGGGATAGCATCACAACCTGGGATTAGATGCAACAACCTTCAACAACAAGTATCGGGTTTACTACAATTCCAAAGATACTAAAGAAGAAGTTTTTAGGATGACCTTGGGGCATGATGAATCCCTAGAGGATTATGAAGAAAGATTCCAACTTAGCTACAAAAGGGCCAGGTGCACACTTGATCTTGAGTCACTAAAGCTAGTCCTACTCAGAGGGGTAAGGGAAGATCTTCTGGATACCCTAAACCTGCTAGCAGGAGGGGACATCTACCAGCTACCCTATGAAGATATCAAGACTACCTTTAGGAACCATTATAGGGTAGGTTGGAAAAAGGGTAGTGGTAGTCAACCAATGTCCATCCCATTCTCTTCCAATACATCCATCAAAGGCAAAATTGGAAATATGTTGGAAGATTTCAAGATTGAAATGTTGCAAACCCTTGCCCTATAGATGGTCACTATGCACATCAAGAGAAAGTAGGAGGAAGCAGAGAGAGCCTTAGCCACTTTCCACCCTAGATGCACAAGGAGGCACCTTAGGGATGAATGTCCATTGAACCTGATTGAAATCTACTCAGTTTGTGAAGAAAATCACTCCATAGACAAGTGCCTTTTTCTACCTGAACTAAAAGCTATGTATCAGGGAACTGAAGGGGTGACTAAACAACTCTGATACATAAATCAAAGGAGACCTCATGGGCCTCGGCCATACTAGCAGGTCATGCAAGGGTCATCCCATGCATATTAAAACCCTAACTAGACCACATCCATTCCCTCTTGGGGCCCCCTTGCTCATCCCTCCTCATCTACACCTCCTCCTTGGTCTTTTGCACCTCAGTACCATTCCTAGTCGACCAGCCAGTCATTTCAGCCATATGCTCCGCCACAGCCTCACTGGAATGCACCGCCCCAGGGGTGGAGGCTCCCATACAACAATGTTCCAACTTTATTTCTTTCACCACCTAATCAACCACATGTTTTACACCCTGCTCCACCTAAACAACCTCAGATGCCTGCCCAACCAAAACTGAACCCAAACAATAGGCAGGAACATCAAGTGTACAGTGGAGAGACATCTTATCTTGCTTATGCTGTGGAGATTAAGGAAACCAACCTGAGGTCTAGGAGAGTACTCCTATACAAACAACCTCCACCTCCACCTAGGGAGAGTGAGGAGGAAAGAGAGGAAAGCATGCCTAGAGTAAATCCACCACCCTTTCCTGAGAGATTAACTCATCCAGTCTAGCCTACCCCAGAAGAGGATGAACTTCTGGGTGAATTGAAAAATCTGTGTCAAAATTCCACTTCTCCAAGCCATCAAGGATGTACCTATTTACAACAATTTGATTAAAGAGAAGTGCTTCAAACATCCAGGGAGGCGAAAAAGAGACACCCCTACCATTAATGTCATTGGACAACTATCTGACTTAATGTTGGGGTAGGTAATTTGCCCAAAGTATTTGGACCCTAGAAGCCCTGTAGTAGATGTGCACATCAATGGAACCATTGTCCCACACACTTTGATTGATCTTGGGGCTGCCATTAATGTAATGACTAAGGACACCATGCTCAAGCTCAATCTCCAGGGTTCATTAAGAAAGACCACAACAATCTTGCAACTTGCAGACCATTCCACAGTGACCCCTGAGGGGATTGTTGAGGATGTGATGGTCTCTGTTGACTCTTGGGAGCACCTTGCAGACTTCCTAGTTCTCCAGCCTAGGGTCAATCTTACTGGTTATCCTCTCATCCTTGGGAGGCCCTAGTTAGCCACTGCTGATGCCTACATCAGCTGCAGGGCTGGAAATTTGACTATCGAAAATGGGCATATGTCCAAGCAGTTAGTCTTTGTTATAGACATTTTTGTGCCCTACAACACCAAGCATGAAATGTCCATAAACCAAGGGCTCCTAAGTCCCTAAAAGTGTTGTTCTAACCCCTAAAGGAACAAGGTCAACAGATTACTGCTTCTCCCAGAAGTTCTCCACCAGAAACTACTCAGAATTGGTCAAAACAGGATCATTTCAGCTGCTCCACTGGCTAAGTGCGTTGCATTGCACCTAAATACACTGTGAGGGTGCGTTGCATTTCAAAACTCCCCTCTGTAGGGTGCGATGGGCGAGAAATGACAAATGGCAGTGTCATTCTGCGAGGTGGAGAGGCAATGGAAACTTCCAAAATCTTCTCCTGTGACACTTGCCTCACTGAATTCGACCAAGGATGAGTAAGAAGCCCTCAGTCTCCAAGTGGAAGCAAGAATTGACAGAGAGAAGACACTAATCAAATCACAAGCTGACTCATCCTCCTTACACATATCTATATATGGATCCCTCATCCCAGAGATCCAGAGGCTGGAATTTTGCATATTGTAAGGAATTGTTGTTGGTTTCTAGAGACAAACATCAGATTGTTGGGTGATTTATGCTTTGTTTGAGGTGAAGAGGGGCTTCTTTGCTGGGAGGTTGATGCTGGGTCGGAACCACTGGTTGTAACTCCTCCTGGATCTTTTCTTGTTTATCAATAAAAACTATTTGAGTTTTCCTCCATGCTTTTGTATCATTGATGCTAGTTACATTTGTATGGTTAACTTAAATCTGATCCTAAGTTGTTTATGAATATAGATCCATGTCTTTGTATAGTGCTCTGCTTCTGTGATCTTACAGGTACTTTGTGAAGCTAGGCATGCAAGGGAGCAGGTAGCTGGGGACCATCAAAGAAGAGAGGGATTGGATCAAAGGATTAGCGCAAGACACAGGTTGGTTCTTTCTATTCCTCTCTATCTATAATTCATAAAGGAAATACAAAAGTAGTTTTTCTCTGTTTGTTTCTAAGGTAGCTGTCACACCTTAGTGGGATAGAGTAGTTCTAAATAGACACTTTTCCCTGTAACAGTCTTGTACCCTCCTGCTCAGCCATCTCTAGAACATGACTTACCTTTATGGCTATAAGAGGAGGAAGAAGACGAAGTCTATTCAATCCAACTCTATACCTTAGAAATTGCCATGGGGGGAGGACAACCAGATGAAGATGGTTTGATTGAACACATACTCCAAAGTCCAACTCCCAACACATTGTGCTTAGAGGAAGTAGTAAAGGAAACCAAGAGAAACCATCAGATTGATCTATGCTTAGCTGATTGAAACCCTACTTGTGTCAAAACCATAGAATTTGGCCCTGAAAGAACTTTGAAAATCAACCAATCTCTTTCTGTACACCAAGAAGAAAAGTTGTGCAACATGCTAAAGGAACATCTGGATGCCTTCGCTTGGAGTTATAAGGAAATGAAGGGAGTGCACCCCTCAGTGTGTACTCACCACATTTATATCAAAGAAGGTTGCAATCCAGTTTGATGACCCCAAAGGAGAATGAATCCAGCTCTTAAAGATATAGTCCAAGAAGAATTGCGAAAGTTGCTAGATGCAGGATTCATTTACCTTATCTCAAACAGTGAGTGGGTCTCTCCTTTGGTGTTGGTTCCAAAGAAAAATGGGAAGTGGAGGATTTGTGTCGATTACAGAGAATTAAACAAAGCAACAAAGAAGGACCATTTCTCTCTACTTTTCATTGACCAAATGCTAGATGGCCTGGCAGGGAAAAAGTTTTTCTATTTCCTAGATGGGTTCAGCGGGTATAATCAAATCTATATCAGCTCAGAAGACTAGGATAAAACCACCTTCACTTGTTCTTGGGGTACTTTCACCTATAGGGTCCTTCCTTTTGGCCTATGCAATGCCCCTGCCACTTTCCAGAGAGTAGTGTTGAGTATCTTTGCCGAGATAGTCCATGATGTAGTAGAAATTTATATGGATGATTTTACACCCTATGGGTGTGATTTCTAGGAGGCTTTGTCCAACTTAGGTAAGGTGCTGAACAAATGCATTGAAAGGAACCTATCCCTTAGTCTCGAAAAATGTGAGTTTTTGATGACTGCAGGGACTGTTCTAGGTCATTCAATATCCCAAAAAGCACTGCAGGTGGACCCAAATAAGATAGCCATCATCCAAAGGGTCCCGCCTACACAAAAACAAAGAGATGTCAGAAGTTTTATAGGTTTAGCTGGATACTATCGGAGATTCATAAAAGACTTCAACAAGTTAACTTCTCCTTTATTTGGTTTATTAGCCAAAGTCTCTGAATTTTTATGGTCAAAAAGTTGTCAAGAGGCCCTAGACACCCTGAAGGACAAGTTGACCACTGCACCTATTCTCCGAGGCCCAAATTGGGCCCTTCCTTTCCATATACATGCTGATGCCTCTCACAAAGCCATAGGAGCAGTTCTAGGCTAGATAGATGTCAAGTTACCTTATGCCATTTACTTCATCAGTAAGAATTTGTCAAAGACCGAACTGATGTAATATTCCTAATTAGCCATGGCTAATTGGAATATTCGATTTTGCCCAATTTTTTCCTTCTATAGTTATTTATAAATAAAAAAAGTGAGGACGGGGGACATAAAGCACTTTAAGAATAAAAAAGTCACTTCCTAGTAGCACAACGTTGTGACTTAAGGAGGAGCCAAGGGGGCCAAAGGGGGACGCAGAAATGGGGCCCACGCAGACACATGGAGGGACTGCGCAGGAGGGAAGAACACATGGCAAGAGGGGAATCACGTAGGAGGAGGTGAGCCTAGGGATTGTGAGAGGCAGAGGCTATAAAATAGAGAGGAGCCCCCTCATTTTGGATCATTTAGTTATGTGCATTTTGAGCTAGTCGTTTCGACTTTTGAGCACGCTGGCTGTTTAGCTGGTCTGTAGCACTGTTTAGTGCATTGAGTGTCTCCGTTCGGAGATCTCACCCTTAGCCCCGGGGGACTTCGAGTGCCTACTCGGGCAAGGTATTTCCATTGGAATTTCAGCAGTAGTTTTATCAGCATTTCAGCAGCAATTTCATCAGCATTTTGGAGGACTGCGCAGCACTTGGAGAGGGACGCAGTTCTTTTTGGTTGTAGTGTTGGATTGGGGTTTTGCAGGTGGATTTATGCTGGGAGATTGAGCAGGGGTCCAGCTCTTGTCTCATTGGAGGATTTTTGGCAGGGTTTCAGGCAGAGTTTAGAGGGGTTTTCTTTAGTGGCAGCGCAGGGCATTAAGGAACTGCGCAGAACCCCAAGAGGGTGTTTTTCAGGGGTTGGTCATTCCAGGAAAGTTTTCTGGGTTTTTCTAGGTTTCTTGAGTAGAACCAGAATCTAGAGTTTCAGATTTTTCTGAGGAGGGGAGCAACCCCAAATCATCATTTGTTTCCTAGCAGCAGCAATAACACAACAACAACATCCACGCAGAGAGGCCATTCTTGTAATTCTAAGAGTATTTCTTCACTTGCCTTGTGCAAGTCGAGGTGCCATCTGTCTAATCACCTCTTGTACTCATTTTATTGCTCAGTATAATAAAATGGCTTAGCATTTCTCGTTGCATTTCTTGTGTATTTGCTTATATTTCCGGTTTACATTATTATATGCTGTTCCACTGTTATTTTATCACTTATGGGTTATTATATCATTTGCATATATTTGGTTGGAGTTTTTGCCGGGGTTTGAGGAATATTCTGGGTTGGGAATATTACAGTGGTATCAGAGCATAGATCTGGCTCAGCCTGTGGAGCTAGCAATCTATGACACTGGGGGAAAAACCCTACATCTGTTACAGAGGTCGGAGATACAGGGACATTGGGCGTAGGTTGGAGAACACTTACGGAGAGGGAGACTGTGTTCCGGTGGTGGACGCAGAACAGGAGGAGCCTGTGGTGGATGCAAAATAGAAAGAGCCAGTAGTGGACACAGAGTAGATGGCAGATGAGGACGGGAAGAGATTTGCGGATATGCTCCTCAAATCAGTACAGGATCCATCGAGGCAGATTGATGTGATGGGGTAGAGATTCATGACAGTAGAGGCTAGACAGCGTGAGAGCCCACGGGTTTTTCAGGTTGGTGAGGGATCTGGTGCGTCTCACCATTTGCCAGAGCAGTGTGATACTACGCAGCAGGTGGCCTCACATGCCCCTACACACTCTACCATGCCCACTTTCTTAGGAGCAGACACGGGGGCCGTAGCCCAGCAGGAGGCAGAGCCCAGACATATGGGCGATTATTTTGCAGAGTACCAGGCCTATGGGCAGGAGTTCAGGGAAGCCCTCTCATTCAGAGACTTTGTTCAGCTCCAGCGGGATAACAGACCCTGCGACCATCACAGAGGGTACCGGCATTAACATGATGGTGACATCCACCGTGTAGCGAGTAGATTCCATTGGCCTACATTTGATGGTTCATCAAACAATCCGGCGAAGTTTTGGGTGGAGAAGTTGGACATTTATTTCCAGCTTAACCAGATGTCGGAGACAGAGGCCATCAGGGTGGCAACATTGCATTTGGATGGTGAGGCCTAGGATTGGTGGTTTCATGGGATGGTTACACTAGGGCACTCCACAGTGACGACATATGTTGAGTTTACCAGGAGACTGCTGGAGCGATTTGATCGAAGGGATCCAGAGCAGCATTTTGTTGAGCTGACGAGGCTCAAACAGATAGGGAGCCCAAAGACCTACATTGCAGATTTCTTGAGGGTCTCTGTGATGGTGCCAGACCTATCCATGGCACGGAGTGTCTATATATATGTTGAGGGGTTAGCAGAGCCACTTCAGGGTTTAGTCCGATCCACTAAACCAGCCACACTCCAGGACGCTATCAGTAGGACCTGGGACTTACAGGATGTCTTACCTAGGACCCGGACACCTTACCCCCAGAGATAGACTTTTCAGTCTAAGGGGAAGGATGTGAGGATTCCTCCTCCAAAGGGGAATCCATGACAAGTACAACTTGACGACGATGCCAAGAGGGAGCTGAAGAAGAAGCAGTTGTGCTTCACCTGTCAGGAGCCATGGGCACTAAGACACAGATGTGCTGCTGGCAAAGCACATTTTTTATTGAGGTCTTCTCTGAGAGCAGTGGAGAAGAGGATGACGAGGAGGATGTGGAGGCAAAAGATAGCCATGCCATACAGGGACCTTTGCCACCTCCACCACCAGCAGCAGGTGGTGCATCTTTTGCACCCACCGGAGGGGCCCTTGCAGCGTTGCGGGGAGTTCCCAAGTATCTGACGCTACGCGTACGAGGGACAGTACGTGGCCAGCGCGTATCAGTTTTGGTTGACAGTGGGGCAACCCACAACTTCATCGATGCATAGATGGTTGAGCAGAGAGGTATTCAGATAGAGAGCTTCGATGAGTTTTCAATATTGGTCCCAGGAGATCAGACCATGACGTGTGCTCGTTATGTTCCAAAGCTTTCAGTGACGATGGGCACCTACACATTGACTAACCACTTTTTCGTGGTCGATATCCCGGGCACCAACATGATACTGGGTTTTCAGTGGCTTATTACTATAGGGAAGGTCACGACGGATTGGAATACCCTAGAGATGGAGTGGGATGATGAGAAGACAGGGAGGCATGAGAAGATACGGGGATAGCACACATATCCGCTTCAGACTGTGTCGGCTCATCGGATGGAGGTAGTCTTCTGGAATGGGGACATAGAGTGGGTAGTGGAGCTGCGTGCATCAGAGGAAGGGACTACAGGGCAGACGGTACATCTAGAGATACAGTCCATCCTTGATCGGTATGCCAAAGTGTTTGGGGAGATTCCACCGGGACAGCCACCGGATCGGGGGTTTGAGCACACCATCGAGCTTGAGTAGGGCATACAGGCAGTGATCACCACCCCCTATAGGCACCCCAAGGCCTATCAGGATGAGATTGAGCAGGCTATCCAGGAGTTGCTGGCTCTTGGGCACATTCGACCGAGCACGAGTCCTTTTGCTTCTTCTGTGGTGTTGGTGAAGAAGAAGGATGGTACATTGAGGATGTGCATTGACTACAGGGCCATGAATAAGAAGACCCTGAAGAACAGGTACCCTATACCCAGGATCGATGAGTTAATGGACGAGTTGAGGGGAGCACGATTCTTCTCAAAGATTGATTTGAGATCTAGGTACCATCAGATTCGCGTGAGGGAGCAGGACATTCCCAAGACCGCCTTCAGGTGTCACTATGGGCACTTTGAGTTCTTGGTGATGCCTTTTGGGCTAACCAACGCCCCCGCTACATTTCAGTCCTGCATGAATCACATCTTCCGTAGCCACTTGAGGAAGTTTGTGTTGGTATTCTTTGATGACATTCTCATTTACAACAGGACTTGGGAGGAGCATCTCTAGCGCATCGAGATGGTATGGCGTATCTTACAGGAGCAGCAATTCTATGCCAAACTCTCCAAGTGTGAGTTTGGGTTGATGGAAATGTTGTATCTGGGACACATCATAGGGGTGGATGGAGTGAGAGTCCATGAGGAGAAGATCAGGGCCATCAGAGAATGGCTGGAGCCGAGAAATGTGACAAAACTTCGAGGATTGATTGGCATTTGTACTTACTACCGGAAGTTCGTCAAAGGTTTCTCACAGCTTGCTGCACCCCTGACAGATTTGACGAGGAAGGGGGCTTTCAGTTGGTCAGATACAGTGCAACGAGCCTTTGACAGGCTCAAGGAGGTTATGAGTAGCTGCCCAGTGCTTGCGTTGCCAGATTTTACGTAGCCTTTTGTTTTGGAGTGTGATGCGTCGGGAGAGGGGATCGGCGCAGTGTTGATGTAGGGAGGTCACCCTATAGCCTTTGAGAGCCGGAAGCTCCTTCCGCACGAGAGGTTGTATTCTATATACGACAAGGAGATGCTGGCCATCATGCATGCATTGGCTAAGTACCGGCAGTATCTGGTGGGTAACAAGTTCAGGGTGAGGACTGATCACAATAGCCTCAAGTTCTTTTTGGAGTAGAAGCAGCTACAGGAGAGGCAGCAGAAGTGGATCAGCAAGATCTAAGCATATGACTTTGACATTGAGTATGTCAAGGGTAAGAACAACGTGGTAGCACATGCCCTTTTAGGTAGACCAGCCACATTGTCTCTTATGAGCTTGGATACTGATTGGAGGGCTAGACTCTTAGTAGAGTACTCCAAGGACAAGTTTGCATGTGAGGTTCTGGATGGGCAAGTGGCAGATGACAGGTACAGGGTGGTCAATGAGATCATCTATTACAGGGACCGGATCTTCTTGACTGAGGGGTCTCAACTCAAGAAGAAGATACTCCAGGCATCACATGATTCACCGTTGGCAGGACATCAAGGATTTACCAAAACCTACAGGGCCATTAGGGAGAGGTTCTCATGGAAGGGCCTCAAGGAGGACGTACCCCAGCACATCCAAGAGTGCGATGTTTGCCAGAGGAAAAAGGGAGAGATGAGCCATCCCGTGGGATTATTGCAGCCTCTTCCCATTCCAGAGGGGAAATGGGAGAGTATTTCGATGGACTTCATCACAGGGTTTCCCATGGTACAGGGCAATGATTGCATCTTTGTCGTCGTTGACCGATTGACAAAGTACGCACACTTTTTTGCCATATCCGCACACTATACAACAGCACAGGTGGTCAAGCTGTTCTTTAGAGAGATCTTCAAGCTACATGGTCTTCCTAAGACCATAGTCAGTGATAGGGACAGCCGTTTCATGGGCGGGTTTTGGCAGGAGCTTTTCCGGTTGGTGGGGACAGAGTTGACATTGAGTACTAGTTATCACCCATAGACGGATGGGTAGATAGAGATAGTTAACAAGTGGCTAGAGGGCTACTTGCGTAACTATGTCAGTGGGCAGCAGCGAGCATGGTTGAGGTGGCTGCATCTAGGGGAGTACTGCTACAATACTTCACATCACATGTCCATTGGTATGTCACCATTCTATGCTTTATATGGGTATCATCCTTTATCTTTTGCTGACGTGATGTTTGGTGATAGCAAGGCTCCCAGAGCCAAGATATGGATCCAAGAGAGTCAGGATATTCTCCGAGCTCTCAAGGATAACATGGCTACAACACAGAACCAACAGAAGCTGTATGCTGACAGGGGTCGGGTGGAGAGACAGTTCGAGGTAGGGGACATGGTCTACCTACAGTTACAACCATACTGACAGTCGTCACTAAAGCACAAGGGGGCTGAGAAGCTTAAGCCTAGCTTTTATGGGCTGTACAGGGTGATACACAGGGTTGGACAGGTTGCATATGAGTTGGGGCTGCCCCAAGGCAGTAAGATTCATAACCCTATAATAGCAATTAAACACAATAATAAAATAAAATAAAAATTAATTAATTAATTAATTAATAATAGTAATAGTAATATGCATAGAAATAATAATATAGGGTATTTGAAGAGGAAAAAAAAATAATAAAATAAAATAAATAAAAAAAATAAAAAAAATTAATAATAAATAAAAAAATAAATAAATAAATAAAAAATAAAAAATAAAAATAAAAAATAAAATAATAATAATAATAATACAATAAATAAAAATAAAATAAATAAATAAATGGCCGACCTAATTAATAAATAAATAACAATAATTAATAAATAAATAATAAATAAATAAATGGCCGACCTAATTTCGCACATCAATCCTTAATAACCTATATATATACCCTAACATAGCTCTTGGATTCATCATTAATGTTGAAGAATATCTATTGTCGCATCCCCTGATGATGGACTCACCTAGCAGTCCGAAACGTTGGGTTCACAAAACTCTGTAACAGGTCATTCCTACTCTCTATCTAAAACCATCATCACCTGTATGGATTCATTATTTAACAGCATCAAGTCCTACCATGGAAGGGATATGATGGACAACGCATCAGATTTCGATAAATTAAGATTATCCAGAGCTAAACTCATTTCCAATCTGAATTTTCTTAAAAATTGTAGAGATAACAATATCACTCCTAAATTTGCCATGTGCAAGCATCATTACCTAACTTAATAATAGCAATTAAACACAATAATAAAATAAAAATAAAAATTAATTAATAATAGTAATAGTAATATGAATAGAAATAATAATATAGGGTATTTGAAGAGGAAAAAAAAATAATAAAATAAAATAAATAAATAAATTAAATAAATAAATAAAAAAATAATAAATAAATAAATAAATAAATAAAAAAAAAAATAAAAAATAAAAAATAAAAATAAAAAATAAAATAATAATAATAATAATAATACAATAAATAAAAATAAAATAAATAAATAAATGGCCGACCTAATTAATAAATAAATAACAATAATTAATAAATAAATGGCCGACCTAATTCCGCACATCAATCCTTAATAACCTATATATATACCCTAACATAGCTCTTGGATTCATCATTAATGTTGAAGAATATCTATTGTCGCATCCCCTGATGATGGACTCACCTGGCAGTCCGAAACGTTGGGTTCACAAAACTCTGTAACAGGTCATTCCTACTCTCTATCTAAAACCATCATCACCTGTATGGATTCATTATTTAAAAGATTCATAACGTTTTCCATGTGTCATGCCTGAAAAAGGCATTGGGGCAGCAGGTGACAGTGACAGATGAGCTACCACCCATGGATGACGAAGGGCATTTTGTATTGCAGCCGGAGGCTATCATTTATACCAGGGAGAGGCAGGTGCGGAGCAGGAAGGTCCGGGAATTCTTGGTGAGGTGGAAGAATTCGCCGAATGAGGATGCCACTTGGGAGAGTGAGAAGATCTTGTAGCATCCATCACTTTAGTTGCTTGAGGACAAGAAACATTTTGCCGGGGGAGACTGTAATATTCCTAATTAGCCATGGCTAATTGGAATATTCGATTTTTCCCAATTTTTGCCTTCTATAGTTATTTATAAATAAAAAAAAGTGAGGACGGGGGACATAAATCACTTTAAGAATAAAAAAGTCACTTCCTAGTAGCACAACGTTGTGACTTAAGGAGGAGCCAAGGGGGCCAAAGGGGGACGCAGAAATGGGGCCCACGCAGACACAGAAATGGGGCCCACGCAGACACATGGAGGGACTGCGCAGGAGGGAAGAACACATGGCAAGAGGGGAATCACGCAGGAGGAGGTGAGCCTAGGGATTGTGAGAGGCAGAAGCTATAAAATAGAGAAGAGCCCCCTCATTTTGGATCATTCAGTTATGTGCATTTTGAGCTAGTTGTTTCGACTTCTGAGCACGCTGGCTGTTTAGTTGGTCTGCAACACTGTTTAGTGCATTGAGTGTCTCCGTTCGGAGATCTCACCCTTAGCCCCGGGGGACTTTGAGTGCCTACTCAGGCAAGGTATTTCCATCGGAATTTCAGCAGCAGTTTCATCAGCATTTTGGAGGACTGCGCAGCACTTGGAGAGGGACGCAGTTCTTTTTTGTTGTAGTGTTGAATTGGGGTTTTGCAGGTGGATTTATGCTAGGAGATTGACCAGGGGTCCAGATCTTGTCTCATTGGAGGATTTTTGGCAGGGTTTCAGGTAGTGTTTCAGGCAGAGTTTAGAGGGGTTTTCTCTAGTGGCAGCACAGGGCATTGAGGAACTGCCCAGAACCCCAAGAGGGTGTTTTTCGGGGGTCGGTCATTCCAGGAAAGCTCTCTGGGTTTTTCTGGGTTTCTTGAGTAGAGCTCGAATCCAGAGTTTTAACTTTTTCAAAGGAGGGGAGCAGCCCCAAATCATCATTTTTTTCCTAGCAGCAGTAGTAGCACAATAGCAGCATCCACGCAGAGAGGCCATTCTTGTCATTCTGAGAGTATTTCTTCACTTGCCTTGTGAAAGTCGAGGTGCCATCTGTCTAATCACCTCTTGTACCCATTTTATTTCTCAGTATAATAAAATGGCTTAGCATTTCTCGTTGCATTTCTTGTGTATCTGCTTATATTTCCGGTTTACATTATTATATGCTGTTCCACTATTATTTTATCATTTCTAGGTTATTATATCATTTGCATATATTTGGTTGGATTTTTTGCTGGGGTTTGAGGAATATTCTAGGTTGGGAATATTACAACTAAACTACACAGTGACTAAAAAGGAGCTCCTGGCTGTTGTGCATTCATTGACCAAATTTAGGCATTACATTTCATGTTACCAAACATTAGCGCATATTGACCATGCTGCAATTAAATACTTGATGAACAAACCTAATGTGAATTCCTAGATTATTAGATGGTTACTTTTATCACAACAGTTTGATCTAACTATTATTGATACGCCTGGCAAGGAGAATGTTGTTGTATATTTTTTTATCCAGATTAACTTTGCCTATAGGGGAGGAAGGAATGGTTGATGATCAGTTACCATATGAACACTTATTCACCATTTCAATTCTCTCTCCATGATTTGCTGACATAGAAAACTACTTGGTGTCTGCAAAGTTCCCATCGAATTTGTCCTCCAAAGAGAAAAGCAAGATTGTGAGGAATAACACCCCATTCACTTGGATTGGGGGCAACCTCTTCAAACTAGGCCCGGATCAAATTCTGAGAAGATGTGTCAGGGAGGAGGAAGTGTTTGAAATCCTTTTGACTTATCATGATGGGCCTTGTGGAGGTCACTTTGCAGCCAAGAGGACATCATTCAAGGTGCTACAAGCTTGGTATTATTGGCCCACTCTTCATTAGGATGTGAGAATGTATACTAGTGAGTGTGATCAGTGCCAAAGGATGGGAAAGCCTACCCCAAGGGATGAAATGCCTCTGCAACCTCAAGTGAATTTCGAGCCATTTAACAAGTGGGGCATGGAATTCATTGGACCGATTCACCTTCCATCCATGAAAAAGCAGTACATCATTATGTGTATTGACTATTTGACCAAGTGGGCTGAAACCAAGGCAATCATGGCAGAAAAGAGGAGAAAGTGGTTGAGTTCTTAAGGGAAAATGTACTTTATAAGTTTAGGTACCCTATAGAACTGGTCATTGATCAAGGTAGCCAATTTACATCTCACATGATTGAAAATTTGTTAAGCCAACACAAGATCAAGCATAGAACATCCACTCCTTATCACCCACAAGCTAATGGGCAAGTGGAGGTGACCAACAGAGTGCTGGAGGGCATTCTGACCAAAGTGATTAGTAGCAACAGAAAGGATTGGGCAGATAGATTAGTTGAGGCCACTTTGGCCTACAATACCACCTGGAAGACCGCCACTAGATTCACTCCTTATGCGTTGGTATATGGGAAAAAGGCCCTGCTATCCATTGAATTTGAATACAACACATTAAGAATGGCAGCACAACTAGATCTATATCTCACCAGTGCACAACAAGAGAGATTTCTCCAGTTGAATGGGTTATATGAGTTTAGAATGCAGGCCCTCCTGCACACAGAGGTGACTCAAGTTCAAAGGAA
Organism: Pinus tabuliformis; assembly: GCA_031772625.1. Taxonomy (NCBI): domain Eukaryota; kingdom Viridiplantae; phylum Streptophyta; class Pinopsida; order Pinales; family Pinaceae; genus Pinus; species Pinus tabuliformis. The sequence continues at coordinate 25,118,414 of CM062812.1, forward strand.
GATCTGGCATGACAAGAACATAAAGCACAAACAATTTCAAGAAGGTTATTGGGATTTGTTGTGTGATTCCAGATACAAGGATTTTAAAGGCAAGTCAAGGACTATATGGTTAAGGCCTTATGTCATAGAGAAATGTCATGATAATGGTTCAGTGCATATAAGAACCATTGATGTAGAGGCTATTCCTTTACTTCTCAATGGGCACAGATTGAAGGTCTACAAGAAACCCTTGTCAAAGCAAGAATTAATTGATGGCTTTAGCAAGACAGTGATGGTAGTGGAACAAGTCTCACCTTCCACCCCATCAAGTCACAGCAAAAGAAAAAAAGGGCTCAGTGAAAAAAGAGAAAAAAATAAAGAGGCTCAGGTTAAAACCTCCAAGAGGCACTTGAGTCCCACCGTTGGGTTGAAAACCTCTTGAGGCGGCCCAATGGTGTCAAAAAAAAAAGAGATAAAAAGATCTCTGGGTGAAAACCTCTTTTGAGGCACCTAGGGCAAGTAGCTAGGATGAAAACCTCTTGGAGGCAAACTAGTTGTTTAAAAAAAAAAGAGAAAAAAAAACAATAAAAAAGATAAAAAAGGAGAGAAAATAAAACTTTGAAAATGTTGTTTGCAGGTCAGCAGGAGGAGGATCAGAGCAATAAGAGAGGATCAAAAGGACCTATACAATTCATGTTTTCATTCCTCCATTCCATATCCTTCATCATCCCATCATTCCCCCCATTTATGGACTCATCTAGCTCAGTTTGCAAGGGTTCTGTGTTTTCTACAGGATTCCCTGAAAACCTATAGGATGATCCTGTAGGAATTACAATGGCTTGGGAATCCCAAGGAAAGTGACCCTAGAGCAAGGGGATGACCTGCTTGTGTCAAAAAAAAAAACTTCACCACCTCATCACCATGTCTCTCTCCACCATGATTACCCCTGCATTCATCCGATCAGTCAGTTTCAAAAAAAAAAATTATAGTTTTTAAAGAGAAAAAACAAATAAAAGAGGATAAAGATAGAGAACAAGGGGACAACACCTGAAGGCTATACCTCTCATTCACCAATCCCTAGACCCCTTCTCTACCCATGACAACCATCCTCATGCTCTAGAAGTGAAGGAATGAATAAAAATTTGGGGGAGAGGCAGCTATAGGACATCCTGTAGGAAATCCTGTAGCAGCCTATCCCACAAAACAAAAAATCACAGGTTGTAGTCAGCTTCAGCATGGAGATCCAAATGTCAAAGAAGCTCCTCTAGAGCTTAGCAACAGCAGCAGGATCATCAACATCACCATCCAGTACCTGCACATCAAAGAAAAACATCAAAGGAGGACAATAAAAAAAGAAAGAGAAAAACACATGCAACAAATACACAGCAAGGACTTCACTCTCCAACAAGCAGCATCAAGGCATCTTACCACAGGTATGTTATCTCGCTTAAGCTCTCTTGTTAGTATAATATGATCAAACATGTAGATTTGTGAAAGAGTTGGTTTTATAAGAAAAGGTGGCCAGTTAACTTGGCCACCTTCGATCAGTCAATGAGGAGAATATAGTTAGTTCATTACACACATGGCAGTAGTCAAATCAGGAGAAAGAAGAGATGAGGTCGAAAGTGGTTAAGTTACGGATGCCCGAAGTGGGAGTTGATTACGAGGTAAGGAGAATGATGATGTGGTAGTGGGACCAACGGTCCAAAAATGGGTACTCATACCTCGGTTGCCAACACACCATCCCACTCAAATCACCCATATGAGGAAATAAAACACTAACTCCCATGCATAGGAGGCATTCAAAATCTCAAGGCTACATCGAAGCAAGCTTGCTCTCGGCCCCTGAAGCAGTCTACAGGAAAGACAATGAGCATTTTTTTATTTATCGCGGGAACACCTACAGGATCCTATAGGATACAGAACAGTCATCTACAGGATTGGCAAAGAGCATTTTAGAAGGGAAAAACCAAAGGTTGGCTTCATCAGGCAGTGACAAGGAGGTAGGAGCTATACCTTCCCACATTTTCTAAAAAAAATATTAAAAAAGCCTTCTATTTTGTTAAAGAGATTGAAGTCTAAGGGAATTGTACACAATTTTCATTTAAAATCTCTCACCCATTAGAATTTGGAGCTAGACCTATACAACCTCCACATCCAACATAAAAAAAATGACAGGGGGATTTAACAAGAGGGAACCCACCAACACTGTGAGAATTCATCAGCACCCTCTTGTAGTAGAGATATTCACAAGGCACAATTGGATGGGTTTCTTTGAAAAAATGAGGGGATATGATGATGAAGTGGCTAGAGACTTTGCTCTCTCCCTCATACCACTAACTAGGATGCATGCCACTACTGTGGTGAAAGGCTTCTCTATAGAACTCACCCCTGAAGTCATAGGCAAAATCACCACACTTCCTTTAGGGTTGCCTTGGAGAAATGAAGATAAGGGTAACAACAAAATTGCAAAGAAGAAATTCTTTTTGGAAGGAAAGGAGGCAATGGAAGACAAAAATGGGGTCAGAAGAGCAAGCCTGCCATATCCTTGGAATGAAATTAGCTACCACCTCATTAAGTATATATCATGTGAAGGTAGGTACAGTGTGGTATATAGGTACCATTTTAGGCTTCTCCAAGAGCTAAGGTTAGACGCAAACACACCTCCTCAAAACATACTAAGCATACCCTACTTTCTTCTTCAATCAATGATAGATATGAGAATCAAGGTGTAGGGAGGAAACCATCAATAGCTAGTCCATCATGGGTTAATTAAACTTATCCTAGAAGATTCCCTCCAAAACCTAAGACTCCCTATTACATGGACAAATTTTAGAGACATGCAGACAGAGGGAGACATAAAAGCCCTTGAATATGACAAAAGCCCCACTGCTAGTGAAAGGGATGAAGAAGAAATAGAGAGGGATGAAGAAGAAACAGAGGAGGAAGAAGAGGAAGAAAAGGAGAAGGAAAGTGATGAAGAGACAGAAGAAGATGCAAAGGAAGAAACTGATGAACAGAGTGAGGAACTAGAGGGAGAAGAAGAAGAGAAAGACAAGGATGAGAAGGAAAATGGAAAAGAGGAAACAAAAGACAAGGAAGAACAAAGGTCTACAATGCAAGGCAAAGAAGGGGAGGAATCACAAAGGGTATCTCCAAAACCCACTGAGAAATAGGTAGCAGCTGCGCTCACTGCCCTTGATCCAGGGGGCTCTGGACACAGGCATAAGTCCAAGAGGACTCAGAAAGGGTCAAATTCAAAGTGGTCAGATTGCTCCCAAACCAGCACCCGATCGAAGTGCTCGTCATCCTGATTCCAATGGTGTGAATGACACTCAAATCCGAGCTCGAATGAGGGAGAAAGAGCTAGTCAAAGTTTCGGTCAAAGTTGGGCAGTGGACCAGGTTTAAGTGTCCTACAAATTCATCGTCAACCGGTGTGGGAACTTAGCTCCCGAGAGCGGGCAAAGTTGTTCCCTCTTTAATTTGTCTAATAACCCTTATATTAGACAAAATCAAAAATCTCCCCGTTATTATTAAAAAAAATATATATGTTGAGGTGGTGGGCCATTACCCCCACCACTCGTCCTCCCAAAACCATAACAATTAAAAAAAATAAAAAATTGGTCCGACAGGCCGTGACCCCCGCTGGCCCCAACCTGCAACACAAAAATATATTATATGCCATGTATGGGGTGGGCGGGCCACCTCCGGTTGACCTGACCCACACCCCAACCACCCTACCCACTATACATATACGTTAATTAAATTGGAGCCGATGGCGATTGAACCTGCCCAGCCCACGTGGGCCGGCTCCCACCGGGTGGCCCCATGTGGCTTAACCAAATCAAACTGTCAACCCAAAACCTTAACGGTTATAACACCTCCGCTCCTTATATATATGTCACATGCATAACAGCATAAAAACACGCCATATTTAATACAACCAATAGCCCATTAACATAACTATTCGTTAAAAAATATATACACACGTATTTTTGGAGTGGTCGGGATTTGATCCCTTGACCTCTCGTCAACTATTTGCTTTTCTTACCACTACGCCAAACGACCATTATTGAAAACTTTGCCATCCATGTAATATAAAAACCTTCTTTTTAGAGGATCGAACAGAGGACAGGAGAGTGACGAAATAGAGTTGTGGCAGTGCAGAGGGGGTCTGCCCTGGGCACAGAAATCAAGGAAGATTCCCAGAATATTCCAGGGAATATTCTCATGCAGATTCTTTAAGGAATCTTAAGATTCCCTGTGAGGTGAAAATTCTTTTTTATCATAATGTAATCAAGTTTACAGTTAATTTTCTCAGATTTTCGCAAGGAATGCCATGGCGAGGTCGGATTCACCTTTTGAGCAGCATATTTGTAGATTCCCAGCGGAGGAGAATCTTCGAGAACCTTGAGGGAATCTTCTAGATTCCTTGGAGGCCGAAATTTTCCAGAGTCAAAATGCGGCCAACTTCATACTCATTTTTCTTAGAATTTCACAAGGAACCTGATGGTGTAGACAGAATTTTGATTTGAGCACCAGATCTTCAGATAACCTGGAGGAGGGAATATTTGAGGAATCTAAGGGGAATCCAAAAGGTTCCTATAGCCCCAGATTTTCACTTTGTCAGAATTCAGAAATTTGATAGTCGATTTTACACTATTCGACGCCATGAATCTGACGGTGTAATCAGATTTTCCATTTGATCATCCCATTTTTCGGCCACTTTTCAAAGTGGAGTGCAGGTGTCAGCATTTAATGTGCGATTAGTCATTTCCATGAGATTCGACGCCATAAGATTGATGGTACAACCAGATCCAACGGTTTATCATCCTCTTCTTCAGATAACTCTTTAATGTGAGGTATATGTAGTTTGATCATGTACTTCTTTGTCTCTTTGCTTGAGATGTATCGTGCCATATAGATCCCTGTTTTATGTTTGATGTGGGATCTTGTTTTGTTCTTGATGTGAGATGTACTTATTATCACGTTTTGATTGAGATCCCTTTTTCGTCACGTTGATGGGGTACTCATGTTATTGCCATGTATGTTTGAATTGAGATCCCTTTGATGCCACATTGGCGGGATGCTCATTACTAACATACATGAAATTATGTCATGCTGATAGGAGTCCTTTTTTGAATGAGAGTTCCTACAGTGGAACATCTCTTGGAGCCACTCCTGCGTGAGGGCATATTCCTTATATGATAGAGAAAAAACATGCATGTACATCATAACTATTTCCAGCACTTAATGTAGCGGCCTACACCATCTTGACACCGGGGCTCGGAGACATAGTCCCTCTTGGACGAACTCTGTTATCAACGTCTTGTGTTTTATGTTGCTGATTCTTGTCATGTTCCTTCTCCTTTACAACATGCATACATGTCCATTTATGTTCTTTTAAATGAAATTCTAATCACATCACAAAAGCAAATATCTTGGTTAAATCCGGGAGTTGAGTCAACTCGGATCAACCCTAAGTATCCCTATCAAGCATAAAGGGAAGAGACAGAGACAAACTCCATTGTACTTTAGGACAAGAAAAAGTACAAGGATTAGGCAAGGAAAACCTCAAACACCCACCAAAGTTCCTATTGTCATTGAAGACTCACCAAAACAATAAGAAAAGATAGCTCCTCTTGTGAAAAATCAAGGAGAAGGATCATTAGGACAAGCCTCTCCCAAATCTCCTATCACTTATGTTAGGAGGCCTGTCACCAGATCTGCCTCATCCAAAGGAAAAGGTCTCCTACAGGAGACACAGAAGGACCTACAGGAAGCAAAGGCCATCCTACAGGAAACTCTGCTAAACCTACAGGAAACTTAGAAATTGGACAAAGAAGGGATCATGCAGCAAGAAACAAAGAAGGAGGATCTAGAACTGAGGGAACCTAGTCCTCAACCCAACCTTGACTCCTACTATAGGTTCATTGAAGGGGGTAGGGTCATTCCATATAAATTTTCCATCCCCTTATTCTTTGAGCTTGAGAAAGAAAGGGCAAGAACACATAGGTGGATGCAAATCTCCAAATCTAAAGGAGTGGAGGATATAGGCCACATGGAGGATAAAGTAAAGGAGATGGGCAAAGAATTGAGCAGCTTGAGGGACAGAGAGGCAATGATGAAAGCTCAGTTGGAAGCAGAGAATGCATGGCTAAGGGGATAGTTACAAGAAAGATAAAGTCAATTGGAATCCATGGCCAGTCTATCCTTAGAGGAAATCCAGTGCAGGATGCCAGCAAAGTCCTATGCATTGTATCTTAAGGAACAGTGGCTACAGTTCCAAATCAAGACTTTAGCACATAGAGGCACTATGCCCTTCCAAGACTACAGACAATTCATTGATCTCTGTGATCAAAGCACCTTGGAGGATAGAGCTAAAATGTCTGAGTTTTACCTACATAACTTGGCCTTGACAGATCTGAATGTGTGGGACCCTAATTCAAAACTAGGGGACTTGCAATTGATGGCTTTGGCATCATGGATGAATCATGAGGAGGCAAGAGCTGCAGAAATGAAGAAAGTAATGGCAAGAGAAGAGACAAAACCCCTCATGATAAGATTTGAGCAATCAAATCCAATGGTTGTCATCAACACCCACAATTTGATTGCAAATGACCCTAAACTTGCACCTAGGTACTTTGCTGCCCAAGAGCAAGCAGTCACACACTTTGAGGACATGTTCAGGTTTTTAGGGGATGATAGCATGCAAGCTTTCCAAAGGATATGGAACACTTTGCCCTACATCTTGAAAATCAGAGAGTACCATTCTCCTCAGAGATTGAGAGAGGCACTAAACAGAACACCCATGTACAAGCAAGCTCTCCAAAGATTCAAATTCAATTGGATTGGCTTGAGACTTAGTCCACCACTGCTCTTAGGAATGTTGGAAGGAAGGAAGGAAAAGGAAGAAAGAAAGCAATGGGAGGAGATAGAGGAGAAGGCAAGATTCTATGCACAGGAAGATGAAACTACAACAGAAGCATGGGATGTTAGGGAGGCCACTAGAGCAATGAAAGACATGGATATAGATTGAGTTGCTCAGAGGATGAGAAACACTTTTAGTAGCGGGGTGATAATGAGCCTCATCATTAGGTAAATATATGGACCTTAATACACCTCCTAGCTTATTTAAATAAACTCTTCTCATAATTTCTTACATATTTTGATTATATTTTGCTTAATGAGATGAGTAAAAGTGAGATATTATGCCTAGTGGACTAATGTGCATTGATTGCAGGTTTTTGAGAGAAAATCATGGAAATTTTGGCTAATTAAGGGCAAAAAATCGAATGAGACAAGGAGGAGAGATTGTAGGAGATAGATCCTCCTCATTTACTCCTCACTCATTCAAATATTCCTCCATCAAATCACACTAGCTCAGAGTTACAAGCAGCCAAGTCATGAAGATCAAAAGGCAGCTAAGCCAGTGACAGTTAAAGAGCCAGTTCATATTGATTTTGGGAGTCAAGCCTCCCTAGATTTAAGGAAGTCATTGGAGACTTCAGTTGTATAAATAAGGAGGCCTAGAGCCTCATTAGGATTCAAATTTTTGATGTAAAAGCACTAAGCATTTTTCGAGTTCAAGACTTGTGGAAGACATTGTTATGTAATTTTCTGATTTGATAATGAGAATGAGCATTTCCTTGATCTAGCACTGAGTTGACTCAGAGGGCTGAATCTCTTGGGTTAGGGCCCAACCCTAGCAGCAAAGGCTCCTCTTCTTGTATTTGTATGCTTAGTTTATTTCATAGATTAATGATTGAATTGTCTTTAGCATTATTTCATTGCAAGTAGTTGTGGATTTGATTAGTTTGCTTCCATTTGTGCATTGTTGTAGCAATAGCTTAGGAAGGTAAAGGAATATCCAAAAGCTGTTAGTGGGTGGATCTGGCCTCACTCCTCCCTTCAAGGACCATGGTTTGAGGAAAGAACTCCTATGCAACCCCAAAAAGACAGAATTTTGATTTCTCATGGAATTTAGGGTTTTCTGTTACTTAGGCCAACATTTTACTAGTTTTCAAGAATATGATTTAATTTCCATTTCTGATGTCTTCAGCCTTGCATTAGATCTCATAAAGGTTTCACATCATTCTGCAATATTTCCCATGCATAGGCAACTAGATAATAAAATTTTGTTTTTCCTTAGTTAATTGAAAATCTTTCTTGTTTAACATGATTCATGGATAAAATGTCAGTGATTGATACAGTGTAGGAGTTTTAGCAGTGCAGAGAGATTTCATGACCAACAACCCCATCCTAACCTCATCCATCCATGGTTATCACTTTCTTTCACTAAATCCCTCACCAAATTCATCATTCCATAAGAATACTTCTTCAAGCTTGTTGAGCAAATCCAACCATCTCACAACTCTGTTTTGAGCTCTGAAGGAGTCCTAGGCACTCCCTTGCCTCATTTCACCCACCATTCACCTTCCCTAAGCCTTACATCACCTTCCAAATCCCTCCTCTTGCTCTCGGTTGTATCTTGTAGGAATATAGGGGATCCTGTAGGAGCATTAGGACATCCTGTAGGACGCATTAGGACATCCTGTAGGTTGATCTGTAGTGGCCTGCTTCAAGGCTAAATTGTGGAAAAAGCCACTAGGAAGATAAGAGAATACCCCTACTTGCCTCCCAAGCCATCTGACCATTCACCATTCACCATCATCCCTAATCCACTTGCCACACCACCAAGAGAAGTTATCATTCACATTTTCACACAAAAAAAGACAAAAAGGAAAAATAGTTATTTTGTTCATTTACATGCACAACAGTGGAATGTTTGGATATTTCAAATTGCATGCCCAGGACAATAGGATTGAACATATGTTAACTTAGCATCTTTTGAAGAAAATCCTCTTAGCAGTTAGTTAGATGAATGGTGTGTTTAAGCATTTGATTTCAGTCTTTTCTTTACTACAGTAGACAAGATTTCCTTTAGTGCAAATTTCCCTTTTTCTCATTGGTAATCAAGATTCTTATGAATCAATAGAAGTGTGGTTTGAAAAACCATAGTGGTCTATCGCCAGCTTAGTAGTGACAAAGAGTAGGCCCATCACATCTACTTGTGTATACAACACTGTCACCTACAAGTTTGTACGAACGTCGGGTTGATAAAGTAATGTTGGTAGCCCTAGGAGTTGCAATATTCTTGCTGCAATACTAGTGCTCATCACGTTTTGGTGCCGTTGCTAGGGAGGTGTCTGAGTAATGTGTGATTTCTGCTTTCTTTATTCCATTTATTATCGCTAACATTCTGCTATTAGGTTCATTTTTGCAAAAGCAATTGTAAGTTAGTTTGCTTTCTTTTCCATTCTGCAAGTGAGATTTTATTCAAGCAGTTGGTTTTCATTTAGTCAGTTAGTTTCCATTCAATTTGTGATTTCAATTCTGCAATTAGTCTCAAAGCTTGAAAAAACACAAAACAAAATAGAAACACTTTTTTCATGCCTCGTAGGAATAGGGATAACTTGGGAAAATTTCTACCAAATACCCCCACAACTTCAAACAACCAACCTTCCCGCTTATTCGGTGGTTGTGAATTGGAGGACCCCTTAGGTGAACAACCAGAGATATTTGAAGAGCCTATAGGGGGAAAATAAGAAGGAGAACCCATTCCAACTGACCTAATGGCTGAAAATAGAAATGACAGAGGAGATAGAGAAAGAATTGAGGGTGCCTTTCCTATCAGAGAAACTAATGGGGATACCAAGATGAAAAACATAAGCCCCTCTGCTCTTCCTCATTTCCATGGCCTGAGCTCAGAATATCCAGACACTTTCTTGTTTGATTTTGATGTCATATGTAGAACTTATGATTACACCATTGATGAGCAGAAGTTGAAACTATTCCCATCCACTCTCAGGGATGCAGCTCTGCACTGGTTCATGAGTTTACCTGGGGATAGCACCACAACCTGGTCTCAAATGCAGCAAGCCTTCAACAACAAGTAAGACTATTGCAGGTCCAAAGATACTAAAGGATAAATTTTTAGGATGACCTTGGGGCATGATGAATCTCTAGAGGTTTATGAAGAAATATTCCAACTTAGCTACAAAGGGGCCACGTGCACACTTGATCCTGAGTCACTGAAGCTAGTCCTACTCAGAGGGGTAAGGGAAGATATTTTGGATACCCTAAACCTGCTAGCAGGAGGGGACATCTACCAGCTACCCTATGAAGATATCAAGATTGTCTTTAGGAACCATTCTAGGGCAGCTAGGAAAAAGTGTAGGGGTAGTCAACCAATGGACAACCCATCCTCTTCCAATACATCCATCAAAGGCAAAATTGGAAATATGTTGGAAGATTTCAAGAGTGAAATGTTTCAAACCCTTGCCCTACAGATGGACACTATGCACATTAAGAGAAAGCAGGAGGAAGCAGAGAGAGCCTTAGCCATTTTCTGCCCTAGATGCACAAGGAGGCACCCTAGGAATGAATGTCCATTGAACCTGATTGAAATATGCTTGGTCTGTGAAGAAAACCACTCCACAGACAAGTGCCCTTCTCTACCTAGACTAAAAGTTGTGTATCAGGGAACTGAAGGGGTGACTAAATAACTTTGCTACATAAATCAAAGGAGACCTCATGGGCCTCGACCATACCAGCAGGGCATGCAAGGGTCATCCCATGCATATTACAACCCTAACCAGACCACATACATTCCCTCTTGGGGCCCCCCTGCTCATCCCTCCTGGTCTACACCTTCTCCTTGGTATTTTGCACCTCAGTACCATTCCCAACCGAACAGCCAGCCATTTCAGCCATATGCTCCGCCACAACTTTAGTGGAATGCACCGCCCAGGGATGGAGGCCCCCATACAATAATGCTCCAGCTTTATTGCCTTCACCACCCACTCAACCACAACAGACAGGCACAACAAGTGTACAGTGGAGAGATATCCTATCATGCTTATGTTGTGGAGATTAAGGAAATCAACCTGAGGTCTGGGAGAGTACACTTGTGTTATAGACATTTTTGTGCCTTACAACTCCAAGCATGAAATGTCCATAAACCAAGGGCTCCTAAGTCGCTAAAAGTGTTGTTCTAACCCCTAAAGGAACAAGGTCAATAAATTACAGCTTCTCCTAGAAGTTCTCCACCAGAAACTGCTCAGAATAAGTCAAAACAGGATCATTTCAGCTGCTCCACTAGCTAAGTGCATTGCATAGCACCTAAATCCACTGGCTAGGTGCGTTGCAACGCACCTAAATGCACTATGAGGGTGGTTTTGGGTGAGAAATGACAAATGGCAGTGTCATTCCGCGAGGTGGAGAGACAATGGAAGCTTCCAGAATCTTCTCCTATGACACTTGCCTCACTGATTTCGACCAAGGATGAGTAAGAGGCCCTCAGTCTCCAAGTGGAAGCAAGAACTGACAGAGAGAAGACACTAATCAAATCACAAGCTGACTCATCCTCCTTACACACATCTATATATGGATCCCTCATCCCAGAGATCCAGAGGCGAAATTTTGCACATTGTAAGGAATTGCTGTTGGTTTTGAGACAAACATCAGAGAATTGGGTGATCTATGCTTTGTTGGAGGTGAAGAGGGGCTTCTTTGCTGGGAGGTTGATGTTGGGTCAGGAATCATCGGTATAACTCCTCCTGGATCTTCTTGTTTATCAATAAAAACTATTTGAGTTTCTCCTCCATGCTTTTGTATCATTGATGCTTGTTACATTTGTATGGTTAACTTAAATCTGATCCTAAGTTGTTTATGAATATATATCCATGTCTTTGTATAGTTTTCTTCTTTTGTGATCTTACAGGTACTTGGTGAAGCTGGGCAAGTAAGGAAGCAGGTAGCTGGAAGCTGTCAAAGAAGAGAGGGATTGAATCAAAGGATTAGCGCAAGACACAAGTTGGTTCTTTCTATTCCTCCCTATTTATAGTTCATAAAGGAAATACAAAAGTAGTTTTTCTCTATTTGTTTCTAAGGCAGCTGTCACACCTTAGTGGGATAGAGCAGTTCTAAATAGACACTTTTCCTGGTAACAAAATGGTGACTCCGCTGGGGACGATTGTCTAATTAGTTTGTTTGTGTATCTCTTGTTGTTTGTTTCATAAACTTATAAGTAGCATTCGAACTGCATTTGCCATAACAAATGCAAAGTAGACATCTGCTGCTTCAATCCATTCACTGGATCTGTTTATGATTTGAACAGCTGATTCACAGACTATCTGATTGCCCTTGTGATAGCTCTTAGACCCTCCTTAGATCTACCCCTGATTGTGCATTACTGATTGCTTTTACTCGGCCAAAAACCAAAGACTAAACTGCAAACTGTGACCCAGAACCCGGATAGAATTCTCGTTTCTGGCCCAGCGCAGGTACTGTGAAGAGATCCTGCATTTCAACGCACTTCCCGAAAGGGCAACCTGCGCTGCAATGCAGTTTCTCTGTGTTACAGGTGCGCTGATCAGCCTAGCCCTGTGCAGCTGAGGTTCTTGTGCTTCATTCTTTCCAGTTTTGTCTCTGAATTTTGCAGCCTGTGATCAGTATATGTCTGTTTAAAACCCCTTTTCCTTACTGATATTCCGCCTCCTTTGTACAAAAGAACTGTAGATGTTTTTGTGTGTTTGTTGAGTCATTTACAATTTTCCATTGCAAAAGTAGAATAATCATATTGTCGTCCTTTGATTTAGATCTGTCGCAAGTGTCTATTTCGATCATAGGAGAAAGTTTAATTGCTGTTGATGGTCGATTATACTTTTACTATTGCCTTTGGTCTGAATTTGTGATTTTCTAGTGTCAAAACGAGTATTCATTTCAAAATCGTAAGGTGTCATAATCATCTCTATCTTTTGATTTCGAAAAGAAGCTTGTTTGTGTTTGTCGCTTGAAAGCAAATTCAGATTTGTACATCAACTTTCTTTTTAGCATCAATACTAAGAAAATCGAAAACAAATACATGCATGTGCATTTGCATATAGGCAGTCTGTTTGTCTTGATTTAGGAAAGTGCATTTCCAGTGTGCTCTTTGCTCTTTGTGAAAATATTGTGTCTTTCTTTTCCCCTAGTAGCTAGGATTTTCATTGCAGAAAAGAGATAAAAGTTTGTTTATCATCTTTAGATTGCATTTTAGGAATTACATCTACATCTCGTGGTGAACCCAAAAGTGAAACTTCATAAGCAAGATCAACTTAAAATAAATTCAATGAATCTAACAACGCTTTGGAACTTAACGCACAACATTTAGAGGTCTAGGCTAGAGACGTATTCCGGCGTCGTAAAGCCTGGTAACTGTTGTCCTCACTGATGGTTGGGTGATTCCTCCACTTTGAGACGATAAGTGCCAGTACGGACTTGTGCTCCCACGTACCGTCGAGTATATTTTGGGAGACCCCTATAGGCTTAAATCCTTTATCCATAGGAAGCCGTGTCTGCCGCCCTATCGATCGCAATGCACTGAACACAGCATTCGGGAAGATTGACTGCCATACCGTAAAAAGTATTCTGCAGTTTTGCGATTGATTTGGTACTCCCTCTACCTAGACCTCCAGAGCAGTCCCTTTCATTCCTTTTCGGACTCCTTAACGGAAAAGGTCCATCTGAGCACTTGTCACTTCAGGCTCATTAAAAATCGAAGGAGACTAGAGTCATCTTTTGTTTTTTCTCGACTCTTAAAAACTGAAAAAACAAGTTGTGTCAAAGCGTATAAAAATTTATTTTAAACGGAATATTCATTACCTCTTTCCTACGTTGATCTTGGGTTGAGAAAATGGAGTCTACCAACCAAGGAATTCCCCTTGGTGGAAATCCTAGTCCCTTCTCCTCTTGGGGAGATGTTGGTGCACCCCATAAGGACACATTGTCGCTTCCAGGGCTGACAATTGGTTTGCCTGTATGGCTCTTCTCAACCTCTGTCGTTCAGAACACCACTATTCCTGAACAATCGAATCAGCAATTAGACGAGTCCAGAGTTGCCCACCAACCTTCTACTTCCTCTAATTCTTCCTCTCCTCCTTCCTCTTCGCTTGATGGGGCTAGTAAAGCCAAAAGTCAAGTTCCTAAGGAGAAGAAGGAAAAGAAGAAGAAAGAGAAGAAGAAGAAGGAGCCAAAGGCGAATGGGGGAAAACGAGTGTCATCTAGCGAAAATCCACACACTGCACCGACCAGGCCTAAATCGCCATGTGTCATTTGCAAAGGAGACCACTTTCACAGAGATTTTCCTTGCATCCCTCGGATATTAAGGGACTGGTCTCCTCGATTGCACAACCCGGTGTCGTCAACCTCTGATGATCATGTTGAAAGCACATCGTCGACTAGTGAAAGTGAAGCCCCAGGACAAAAAGGAAAATATAGATTTCCTTGTAAACTGTGCGAAGGCAATCATGCCATCCACCGTTGTCCCTTCTTAGACGAAGCTAAAAGAGTTTTGGATGATCGTCCGGTTTCACCGTTACGACTTCCTCCTGGATATAAAAAACTCTTGCCGAGTCCGTCATTAGTTGAAAATCCGGCTGACCCGCTCAGGTGGTCGGCTGAAGCACCTATCATTGAAGATGAACCATCCGGATCCATACCAGAAGAAAGTCAAAAGGTCGAGGTGGCAGTTGACCCGGTCTTGCCTTCAGAGGCTTTATCTTCAGATGATATAGTCATTGAAGAGAACAAGGATGACACCGTCCAAATTCTATTCATAAACACAGACTCCAACGAACATGGGGGCAATTTACCCATTCCTTTACCGTAGGAAGGAAGTTCGTCAGAGCCGTACCTGGCCGTCTATTCGGTCCCACCTCCAAGCAACCTAGTTGTCTCCTTCGACTGGAATCAACTAGGCAGACCCCGTTTACTAGCAAGTGTACCATTCCGAATCATCGTTCAAATATATCGAATGGTTATGGCTAGTACCATCATAGATGAGGGGGCTTCTGTGAGTATCCTTTCCTCAACTGCTTGGAAAGCGCTTGGTTCGCCATCGCTTTTGCCTGAGATGAGAAATTTGATGGGCTTTGATAAAGGAACCAGTCGACCTTTAGGGATCCTTCCCGATGTGCCCATAACATTGAGAAGGAAAATAGTTCGCATGAACGTAATGGTAGTTCAAGGACCCCTAGATTACAATCTACTCCTTGGACGAGACTATATTTATTGCATGGGGGCAATTATCTCCTCACTCTTTAGAGTAATGTGTTTTCCGCACGAAGGAAGAGTGGTCAAGCTTGTGGACCAGCTTTCATTTCCCGGATCATACAGAGAAAATAGTCATATACCATCCCTGAATGGTATTTTCACGCAAGAAATGTCTCAATCTCCAGTCCGTCCTGCCGATGAGCGCGAGTAATTCGGAGGGATATGACTGAAACCCAGGGGGCATGCATCCTGGTCTGCTTCGGCAGGAAAACTTCGGGTATAGGGTAGGTTTCCGCGGGAGAATATGACTAGTCTGTACCCCGGTCCGTGATTGGAAGAGGGGGTTATTCTGGAACAAGATCCTCTTGTCAAAGTTATGTGAGTTGGCGAGCGCCGCCACTCACCTTTGTTTATTTCGGTAGACATTGCCAAAGAGGTGTTTTGTTTGCGCCGCGAATAGAACAATCTTTGGGTAGCCTGTAAGAGGTATACCCTTCCTGATAAAACAAATGTTTTGTCAGCTCGAATAGAGGGTGACCTTGAAACTCTGTTTTATACCTGGGGGCATGCAAACCTTTTTGAGTGCAAGCGATGGGCGACTATTTATTTTTTAAATTTTTAGGACCTCTAACCCTTTAAACTCGTAGGATTGGTCGTCACCTAACTTGCATGAAGAAAGGATGTGGGGCAAAACTCTAAAAATTGCCGTTTTTTATATGAGACATTCTTATCATATGACTGGATTAATCGAGCAGTGTTACCGCAAGGTTCAAGCTCGTTAAAAAATAAACCCGCACCGAGCAAATGTTTCCACCCGCGTTTAAGCTCGTTAAAAAATGAACTATTCCCTGGTAAATAACCACCGTGAATGTAGTACTTCAGCCATTAAAGCCTTGGTCGTGTTTGCATCGTCACCTCCACTTTTTCATTGGTCGATCATTCACCTCCATTTGATTGTTTACCCATTTTGAGGAACAGCTGCGAAGAGTGATTTCACTAGCCATCCTTGTGACACTGCTGTGATTGGAAAATTCCAAACCTTACCTGGAATCAGCTGCTACCCATTTTATCACTCGTTCCTCAAAAGACGAGTCTTCTTTAAGCTCTTTTCAACTGACTCATAAAATATGAAAAGATTGCCGAGCCATTGGCCTCTCCAGCTCGTTCAAGGGACAGGAAGTGCTATCCCTCATCTAGATTTTAATCTTTTTGGACCTGAGGGATTATTGCACAAAAAGATCGAGTGCTTGTTTTGTTCGGCTCGTTAAAACTATCGAAAATTCATCCCTTCTGTATTGTTTTATACTTTTTCGGACTTAAGGGATTAGATGACGAAAAAGGAATTTTGGAGTTACCTTTACGTACCTTTTCAGACTCTCTAAAAATGAAAAGGACCGAGTTATCTTTGTCGTTAAACTCGTTAAAAAGATTAATAGCGACAAACTTGTCTTTAGACGAGAACGAGTTTCACTATCGCTAAGCTCGTTAAAACATAGCGATGGGTTTGCCCGAAGGGAAAATTATAGAACAAGCATATGTTATCCTCCTCAAGCTTGACAAAAATAAAGAGGTACTTGTTACACAGTAATTTGTCACTGCCTTCCTGTCAGTCACCCTGCTGTGTCAATCACTAAGCTTCATGCCTTCTGAACTAGCCCAGAAACCCATTTTTCTAAAGTTTTATGCATCAGCGCGTCTGTTTGAAAAATATCCGCGATTACTGGCGCTCCATAGTGTATTTAATGCGCTGACAGCTCGGAAGGACATCACTTTTCCGCGCTGGTCGCCAGCGCGCCTTTCCCATGTTCTTCCGCGCTGACATGACTTCCCCAGTGGAGTCGCCAAATTGTTGGAGAGGTAAATCCCCTCTACGGATAGAGGCGATCCCTACTAGCCCAGCAAGGGTCTAGCAACAATCAAACAATGCTGCTATGCATGTTCCTAATTACAATTAAACAAGAGGTAAAGAGCACCTACTTGGATTCCAGCGCTGTTGTTTGACGAAGAGATGTTGCCTTCGCTCCTTCGCTTTGGCTGGTCACAATCCCCCGCGATCTCTGCGAATAGATACCTGCACACACGAAGACGAAACAAACACAAGCGTGAAATCTAGTAAAAGCAACCATACATCGGTCAGAAAAGATGTAATTCACATTTAACCATTGCAAGTACAAATGAGAATGGAACAATAATAGCAGTCATCTATTATTAGTCAGAATAGAGAAGAGTACAACCAAATGTTCTGACGTCGGTAACCTTCTCAGGAGGGGCCAGTAAGCATGTATCTCAAGCATTCACCTTTGAGGATGATTTTCCCAAGACAAACAACTCTCTCTCTCACACAAGCAACACAAAACAACCTTCCCTAAGCAATCAATCACTTCCACTCCTAGCACACCAAATACCTATAGTAGCAGCAATCTGAGCACTATAAGCTCTATACAATCCAAGCTATGTCTAACTAGCTGCTCATGGTAATGGTGGAAGTATATGTAGGAGAAGGAGCCTCCTAAAAGGGTGGAAGGATGAGCTTATCTTTGAGGGAAACGGTTGCAAAGGGTCGAACAGTCATGCCATAGAAGGGAGTCGACATTCACAAAGCTAACAACCAAGCCTGGAGTTATCTGGAAGGCTGGTTGTTTGAACAAATTCGCCCAAACTGGATCAGCGCGGATTATGAGGCAACTGACGCGATGTCGTCGCGTCTACATAACTGGGAAAGTCATGTCAGCGCGGAAGAACATGGGAAAGGCGCGCTGGCGACCAGCGCGGAAAAGTGATGTCCTTCCGAGCTCCGCGTGGGATATCCGCGCTGACCGAGAGCGCATCCATGCACCAAGAATTCGCCCGATTGGGCAGATTCGACCGCTAAAATTCTACCAAAAACAACCAAAATGCAGGGCAAAGGAGCGAGAACTTACCTGGAGGAAGCGGTTCGAGAAATGGTGTCCGTACGGGCTGGAAATCACTCTGTCAACTTTCTAGCTTCTCCACGTTCTTCACATCCAGAAATGGTAAAATGGTAAAAATGAGTTTTCACCCTCTTCTATTTATAGCAAAACTCATAAAATTGTCATATTTTTGGGTTTTTGCCATCTTTTGCCATAAAATTAGCCCTAGTTTTGTCAAATACATGTTTTAATATGTTTTTTACGCATATCGAATGGATTTATGCGGGTAGTGCTCTTGTGTAGGTTTGAATAGACGGTGAAAGTTATCATGGTCCTGAAATCACTTAGCCCCAACTATGTCATCTTTGAGCTCTTTTCCGACATAAAACGAGAAAAGATGGCCGAGCCTCCTTTCAGCTCGTTAAAGGGAACGAGAGGCGGTCATTTTCAGCTCTTTTTCCGACCGTATAACTTAAAAAGATTGCCGGGTGTTTGTCGTTTCGCACTCGTTATCGGTTCTAAAATGACGTGTTTTCGACCGCTTTTTTACTTTTTCGGGTCAAGAACACTATTTACGAAAAGTACTCCTCGATCGTAATGGTCGGGCGGTTCTTTCGAGCATTGTTTTATACTTTTTCGGGCTCGAGAGACACAACTGTACGAAAAAGGACCCCCCTGGAGTCTCCTTTTCCGTTGTCTTTTCAGACTCTCTAAACAAGAAAAGACGCCGAGTTTTTCCTTTGTCAGGCTCGTTAAACACTTGATGACATCGGATATTGTCAAAATGACACTCTTCAAGCATATGCTATCCCCGTCAAGCTTGTCATCCAAAAATAACCGGGGTACCTGCCAGAAATGGTGGGGAAAATGGAACTGTAATAACTGTCGTGTCGGCAGTATGTCGCTCTTGAACATGGCACTAGCCTGCATTCGTGTCTGGGTGGGGATATCTCATCTCATTTCACATTAGCCTCCCTGGGTTTGGGTTACCCTGTTTTGACCTCTCATCTGCTCATTGCCTTGTCATCATGACCTCTGCTCATTTGATGTCAAATACTGCCAAATCCGTTACAGTGCCGCCGTTATGTTCAAGAGAAGTTGACCTCTGCAATAATACAACCTCATCTGCTATCTCACACGAATCATTTTTCCTCTGTCTCGCGTCGATGATGTGGGGAACATTATGGCCCACCTTCGATCAAGGTCCCTTCCTGTCGACTTCAGCTCATTATCCGGGAAGGTGACTTAGAGACTCCCTTCAGGTGCCTTAGAACATGCATGCCTCAATGGCAGGTTCTTCGTGTTCGACGCGAGGTTTACATCATTGGCCTCCGATCGAATGATTCCGTGGGTGTTCGACACCAGCTCATTGATTCACATGCCGCGGATTGTACCTATAGTACCTTGAGGACCATTGTCATTATTGGTGGTACCTCTCGCGTCTGTTAACAATTTTCATCATTGACTGGTAATCAGGTGATGTTCATGCATGTTCGACTTCAACTCATATATTCACATGCTTGAACTTGTACTTTGTTCGGATCGGGACGGAGCGCAAGACCCTGGATCCCTGTCTGTTGAGGGCCAGGTTGCGATTTTGTGGATGATCATTACATGACTCATTGATGGATGGCTGCGCCCATACTTGAGTCTTCATGGATGGCTGCGACCATACCTTATCATTATTATGGTCTTTTTAGCTGGGTGGCTGCGTCCATTCCACAGACCTCTTCGCATGTCTTCGTGGATGGCTGCGCCCATGCCTAGACTGCATGTACTTGATTATCAGAGATATTTCGGTCCTTCCTGGTGGTGTTCCAGTTCGGCGTGTGTTGTAAAGCATTTCACCCCTCCCACTCTCTCGGTCTTCATGCTTTAGGGGGCATCTGTTACACAGTAATTTGTCACTGCCTTCCTGTCAGTCACCCTGCTGTGTCAATCACTAAGCTTCATGCCTTCTGAACTAGCCCAGAAACCCATTTTTCTAAAGTTTTATGCATCAGCGCGGCTGTTTGAAAAATATCCGCGATTACTGGCGCTCCATAGTGTATTTAATGCGCTGACAGCTCGGAAGGACATCACTTTTCCGCGCTGGTCGCCAGCGCGCCTTTCCCATGTTCTTCCGCGTTGACATGACTTTCCCAGTTATGTAGACGCGACGACATCGCGTCAGTTTCCTCATAATCCGCGCTGATCCAGTTTGGGCGAATTTGTTCAAACAACCAGCCTTCCAGATAACTCCAGGCTTGGTTGTTAGCTTTGTGAATGTCGACTCCCTTCTATGGCATGACTGTTCGACCCTTTGCAACCGTTTCCCTCAAAGATAAGCTCATCCTTCCACCCTTTTAGGAGGCTCCTTCTCCTACATATACTTCCACCATTACCATGAGCAGCTAGTTAGACATAGCTTGGATTGTATAGAGCTTATAGTGCTCAGATTGCTGCTACTATAGGTATTTGGTGTGCTAGGAGTGGAAGTGATTGATTGCTTAGGGAAGGTTGTTTTGTGTTGCTTGTGTGAGAGAGAGAGTTGTTTGTCTTGGGAAAATCATCCTCAAAGGTGAATGCTTGAGATACATGCTGACTGGCCCCTCCTGAGAAGGTTACCGACGTCAGAACATTTGGTTGTACTCTTCTCTATTCTGATTAATAATAGATGACTGCTATTATTGTTCCATTCTCATTTGTACTTGCAATGGTTAAATCTGAATTACATCTTTTCTGACCGATGTATGGTTGCTTTTACTAGATTTCACGCTTGTGTTTGTTTCCTCTTCGTGTGTGCAGGTATCTATTAGCGGAGATCGTGGAGGATTGTGACCAGCCAAAGCGAAGGAGCGAAGGCAACATCTCTTCGTCAAACAACAGCGCTGGAATCCAAGTAGGTGCTCTTTACCTCTTGTTTAATTGTAATTAGGAACATGCATAGCAGCATTGTTTGATTGTTGCTAGACCCTTGCTGGGCTAGTAGGGATCGCCTCTATCCGTAGAGGGGATTTACCTCTCCAACAGTACTGGTCAGCAATGACTGGGGAAAGATTGGGAAGAAAACTCAAAGAATCTTTATTGGTAGCAAGTCGCTCTTGAGCATGACACTTCCACTCCGTATCCGAGTCGGGTTGGGTTGTTTCATTCACCGGTCACATCGCCATGGTCACACCATACCATCCACATTTGGGGTTAATGCTACCAATCCACCACATCAGTGTCGCCGACATGTTCAAGAGAAGTCATCCAGAGAGGCCACCTGTGTCCCACCCACTACCATACATTATACTCCATTCTTTCATGACCGCCACCCTGAACCATATATCATCAGATCGTTTTCACCTCCATCAAAATCATTTGCTCCATTCCGTGTCATTGATGTGGGATTCATTAAGGCCCTCCTATGACGGATCACTTCTTGTCGACATCAGCTCATTATCCAAGAAGTTGGTCTAGGAACACCCCATTCAGTACTTTGAAGCTTGCATGCCTCAATGGCAAGTTTCTCACTTCCGGCGACAGGTTTACATCAATGACCTTCGACCGAAAGATTTTGCGTGGTGTTCGACGCCAAGTCCTTTATTCAAACCACGTGAATTGTACTGCAGTACCTTGAGGATCATTATCATTATCGGTGATTCCTCTCGCGCTTGTTAATAGTTTACATCATTGACTGGTAATCAAGCGATGTCTTTCCATGTTCGACTTCAAAACATTTCTCACATGGATCGACTTGTACTTCGAGTGAAGATCGTACGAGATTGAAGACCCCAGATCTAGTTTCATCCATCCGGGCTGCGATATATATTCAGGGAAATAAAGACATTAAAATGTACAACATTGCAGCACAAATAATCATCCTAACAAAAGGATGATGGCTCTATCAGAATCATCAGTCTACAATCAGACGATTGTTTGTCCTATGTACATGAAAATGAATTTATAAAGCTGAGCATGGGAATGCCTGCCTCAGCTAGATCATGAAAGTAGTATGAAGATAATGTATTGTATTGTATCTTATTACAGGTCTCCTCCCAGCATTGAAAGAACTTCGGATCCTCATAATAAAGCATTTCACCCGATTAACGGCCTCATACTTTAGGGGGCAACTGTTATAGACATTTTTGTGCCTTACAGCTCCAAGCATGAAATGTCCATAAACCAAGGGCTCCTAAGTCCCTAAAAGTGTTGTTCTAACCCCTAAAGGAACAAGGTCAACAAATTACAGCTTCTCCCAGAAGTTCTCCACCAGAAACTGCTCAGAATAAGTCAAAACAGGATCATTTCAGCTGCTCCACTAGCTAAGTGCGTTGCATAGCACCTAAATCCACTGGCTAGGTGCGTTGCAACACACCTAAATGCACTATGAGGGTGCGTTGGGCGAGAAATGACAAATGGTAGTGTCATTCCACGAGGTGGAGAGACAATGGAAGCTTCCAGAATCTTCTCCTATGACACTTGCCTCACTGAATTCGACCAAGGATGAGTAAGAGGCCCTCAGTCTCCAAGTGGAAGCAAGAACTGATAGAGAGAAGACACTAATCAAATCAAAAGCTGACTCATCCTCCTTACACACATCTATATATGGATCCCTCATCCCAGAGATCCAGAGGCTGGAATTTTGCACATTGTAAGGAATTGCTGTTGGTTTTGAGACAAACATCAGAGAATTGGGTGATCTATGCTTTGTTGGAGGTGAAGAGGGGCTTCTTTGCTGGGAGGTTGATGCTGGGTCAGGAATCATCGGTTGTAACTCCTCCTGGATCTTCTTGTTTATCAATAAAAACTATTTGAGTTTCCCCTCCATGCTTTTGTATCATTGATGCTTGTTACATTTTTATGGTTAACTTAAATCTGATCCTAAGTTGTTTATGAATATATATCCATGTCTTTGTATAGTTTTCTTCTTCTGTGATCTTACAGGTACTTGGTGAAGCTGGGCAAGTAAGGAAGTAGGTAGCTGGAAGCTGTCAAAGAAGAGAGGGATTGAATCAAAGGATTAGCGCAAGACACAGGTTGGTTCTTTCTATTCCTCCCTATTTATAGTTCATAAAGGAAATACAAAAGTAGTTTTTCTCTGTTTGTTTCTAAGGCAGCTGTCACACCTTAGTGAGATAGAGTAGTTCTAAATAGACACTTTTCCCGGTAACAACTTGGACAACCAACCTCCACCTCCACCCAGGGAGAGTGAGGAGGAAAGAGAGGAAAGAATGCCTAGAGTAAATCCACCACCCTTTCTTGAGAGATTAACTCATCAATTCCAACCTACCCTAGAAGAGGATGAACTTTTGGGTGAATTGAAAATTTTATTTGTCAAAATTCCACTTCTCCAAGACATCAAGGATGTACCTACGACGAAAAAGAGACACCCCTACCATTAATTTCATTGGACAGTTGTCCGATTTAATGTTGGGCGGGTAATTTGCCCAAAGTATTTGGACCCTAGAAGCCCTGTAGTAGATGTGCACATCAATGGCACCATTGTCCCACAAACTTTGATTGATCTTGGAGCTGCCATTAATGTAATGATGAAGGACACCATGCTCAAGCTCAATTTCCATGGTTCATTAAGAAAGACCACAACAGTCTTGCAACTTGCAGACTGTTCCACAGTGACCCTTGAGGGGATTGTTGAGGATATGATGGTGTCCATTGAATCTTGGGAGTACCCTGCAGACTTCCTAGTTCTCCAGCCTAAGGCCAAGCTTACTGGTTATCCTCTCATCCTTGGGAGGCCATGGTTATCCACTGTCAATGCCTACATCATCTGCAGAGCTGGAAATATGACTATAGAAAATGGGCATATGTCTAAGCAGTTAGTCCTGTACCCTCCTGCTCAACCATCTCTAGAACATGAATTACCTTTATGGCTAGAAGAGGAGGAAGAAGATGAAGTCTACTAAGCCCAACTCTATACCTTAGAAACAACCATGGGGGGAGGACAACCGGATGAAGATGATTTGATTGAACACATACTCCAAAGTCCATCTCCCAACACCTTGTCCTTAGAGGAAGTAGTAAAGGAAACCAGGAGCAACCTTTAGATTAATCTATGCTTAGCTGATTGAAACCCTACCCATGTGAAAACCATATAATTTGACCCTGAAAGAACTTTGAAAATCAACCCATCTCTTTTTGTACACCAAGAAGAAAAGTTGTGCAACATGCTAAAGGAACATCTGGATGCCTTCGCTTGGAGTTATAAGGAAATGAAGAGAGTGCACCCCTCGGTGTGTACTCACCACATTTATATCAAAGAAGGTTGTAAACCAGTCCGACAACCCCAAAGGAGAATGAATCTAGCTCTTAAAGATATAGTCAAAGAAGCACTAAAAAAGCTGCTAGATGCATGATTCATTTACCCTATCTCGGACAATGAGTGGGTCTCTCCTTTGGTGTTGGTTCCAAAGAAAAATGGGAAGTGGAGGATTTGTGTCGATTATAGAGAGTTAAAAAAGCAACAAAGAAGGACCATTTCCCTCTACCTTTCATTGACCAAGTGCTAGATGACCTCACAGGGAAAAAGTTTTTCTCTTTCCTAGATGGGTTCAGCGTGTACAATAAAATCTAGATTAGCCCAAAAGACGAGGATAAAACCACCTTCACTTGTCCTTAGGGTACTTTCGCCTATAGGGTCCTTCATTTTTGCCTATGCAATGCCCCTGCCACTTTCCAGAGAGCAGTGTTGAGTATCTTTGTTGGGCTAGTCCATGATGCAGTAGAAATTTATATGGATGATTTTACACCCTATGGGTGTGATTTCTAGAAGGCTCTGTCCAACTTAGGTAAGGTGCTGAACAGATGCATTGAAATGAACATGTCCCTTAGTCTCGAAAAATGTGAGTTTTTGATGACTGTAGGGACTGTTCTAGGTCATTCAATATCCCAGAAAGTTCTACAGGTGGACCCAAATAAGATAGCCATCGTCCAAAGGGTCTTTTCAAGTACTTGTTGAAGCTTAGCCAACTGTATCTCTGCTTGCTGGTTGGATTTGACTTGCTGTAATTGTTGCTCAAGCGATGTTATTTTATTCTCTTTTTCTCTAAGCAACATTTGGATTTCTGTTGCTTTGTCTATGGTTGTTGTAGCATAAGCACCTGCAAACTGTGAGAGTCTAGTGAGGTTGGCAGATGGATCAACAGGTGAGTCTTTTCATAGAACATCCATTGGTTCATTTTCAGGGGTAGTAGCAGCTATAGAGTCCAATTTCCTTTTCTTTTTTTGTCTTCTTACCATGGATTTATGCTGTGGGCTATAGAATACATCTAGAGGGGGTATTTCTTCAATTCTCAAAATTATTTCAGAAGTAGGGGTAACAGGGATGTGCTCTATCTCTTGCGTATTTGCAGTTTCTTCCATTGTAATTTACAGGGTTGTTTTTTGTTGTGTAGTTTGCAACTATGGCACCTGTTCCTCTACATTGAGACTTTTATTAAAATTGTCCCACTCTTCCTCTAAATCAATTACCATGGGTTTTATTGGTTGTGCGGAGGTAGCAAGGATTTCAGCTTGCTTGCTAGCCGAAGCTTCTTCAACTATCTTCTGTGTAGATTGGGTTGTATCCCTCACTGACTCCATGCTTCTGCTTTTCCCATTTTGCGATGACTATTGCGATTCCCGATAGATTTCTCTTGAGATTCTGCTCCAGAATCGGACTTGGAATTTTCTTTGGAGTCACCTTCTATAGTCACACTGGGAGTAGGCTCCCTTATTGGTTCAATCAATAATTGGTCCAATGGGACCGTTGCTAGCCTTCTTTCTCTGTAACTGTAAAAATTTTCTAGGTCTTCACGGTCAAAAAGTAGTTGTGCCATATGCTTCACCTCTGTGAAGGTGTTCTTCTGCAAAAAGATGTCATCAAAAACATCCTCCTCATTACTGAATACTTTTATTTTCACCAGAGTGGTGAAATCCTTGATAGTGCTGAACGGGTCATATTGCCGTCCAAGGAATTTAGGTAATTGTAGAGATAGCATGTTCTCTGCTTCTTTGAATGCATGCCATAGGTCATGTAATACAAATGCTCCGCACTGTATAGGGAATGTAGGTCAAATAGCCTTTTTTTATTCTTTCAGTGTCTTGCTCATTCCTCCCTCACTAGTTGTTTGATAGGCTATCTCTCTAGCCATTAATTTATCTGGAACATAGTATGGGAGGACATGGGGGGAGGTGATGCTACCAAAAACTCTGATATATGTAAATGTTTCCTCCCCAAACCATCTGGCCACCGGGAGGATGTCAATTTTAGCTTCTTGGGAAAACCTAGGGGCATCTTGATTATAAAGCCGCTTGTGGATAGGGAGCATGACTCCATGGCAAATTTTGAAAAATGTGGTTCAAAACTAGATTCCCACATGTCCTTGTGGTATATGTGAATAGGGAGTGGATTTTGGACAGTCCATTTCCACCCCATGATAGGGAATTTTGAATTAAAACAAATAGCATCCATGACATATGCGCTCATAAAAAATGGAGGGTAAACCCTCGATGCAACACTTCTTTTCCTTCTATACTCGATAATTGTTTTTGCTAAATTGTCTGACAAAATTTGTGCCCAATTCATTACAGTTGTGTTAACAACTGCATCTATTAACGACAACCACTCTGGGGAGAACTTGGTACGATCAGATCTACCAAACAACCTACATAACATAGCCATTGTAAAACTATAAGGGGGACAAACAGATGAAGTAGTCTAGATACCGTTTTTGTCTTTCTTGATTTTCTCTTCATTATTTGTCCAGGCGCGGGTGTAGTCTGCTGGGTCGTCGTTTTCTTTAGCAAACTTCTCTACGAATTTCTTGTTGTAGATGACTTGGGGTTCTGGTAGGTGGTACATAAACCGTAGGTTGTCCAGGGTAAAAGACCCCATAACCTCTTGGCTCCTTGTCTTGAATTCTCTGTCTGAGATGTCGACTTCATCGATGACCCATTTTACCATATCAGTATAAGGGATTATCTTTGGCTGAGCAGCTATGCGGTGCAAAAATGAGCATGTCATCTCCAACATGGAAGCGTCTGAGGAATCACGTCCGTCAACTGTAACTTTTGTTTCCATAATCCTCGGTTGTTCTTCCTCCAATATGTTATACATAGATTCCCATCTAAAGGTTCCTCCCTCTCTGCTGCATGTGGTATTCGTGAACAGGGGAGTCATCTCTGTCTTCTCAGAAGTGACGACCTTGCCTTTCTTCACCATTGTTCTCAGCACTTTGCTCTGCCAGTTTTTCCTGAAAATGGAGAACAACAACTATGGGATACATGAAGCTGAACATAAAAACGAAATAATGCAGATAGCTTGTAAAGGTGGTAAAAAGAGTTTTATTTGAACGCACGTAAGAAGATATCATATCAAGCTAAATGGCTTTTCACACATAAATGCAATTATTTCCCACTAAATGCCCACTAATGGTTCGTTATCCCTTAGCTTTAATGATCATAAATGTTTGTATCGTAAAATAGGATGAAATATTCTAGGGTGGCGAGCCATTATACTGCGATAATAGCGATTGTGCGATTTGCGAAGCAATATCGCAGATCACAATATTTCAATATGTCCCTATTACCTTTCTTATCTCCCACTGTGTTTCTACGAGATGAGAGATGTGCACCATCCGTTAGCTGTTTCAAAAAATAGCTAATTGCTCGATTTATCCTATGTAAAAGACTTGACGGACTCAAGACATTTACTCATAATATTTTAAGGTGTGGGTCCGGGTGCTAATTGCATTTCGCAATATCGACTAGAGGTAAGTATAAGGGGTTTTTTTGAATCCCTGAAGTGCGATGCGATAAAGGTCACAATGCCATCACAGTTTCACATCTCGCATATTTCACAATATCGTGTTAAAAGCGGGTCCTTTACAAGTGGTGATATGCGATGCGAGACTTAAGCCTGAAAAAGCCTAAGGTCTTCTGTTTGCGTCGGTTTTTATGATAAAATTGACCATAGAGTCCTTTGGTGGGTTTTAGACATGCTATATATGAAAAGGTAAGTATTTAGTAGTTCCCTAAAAAGGTTTTGATTGTTATCTTTTCTTTATTCCAAAAAATAAAAGAAATGCCTAAATGCTAAGTTTTGTTTTTTTGATAATTTTTTTTTTAAAGGTTCCCCATGTATTAACATAATATTAACTACTATCATTAGTAAATGGGGGGTTGTTGAATACCACAACAATTGGCGATTCACTTGGAAGAACCAGTTATCTCTGAGAGTTTTTTGAAATTTCTAAAACTTCCAAAATAAAGATAGTTTTGAAAATAAAACAAATTACATGGAATATATAAGGTAAGTAATACTGCTCTTTTATAAAGAAAACAATCATCTGCCTAACTATCATTCTTTTGACTATTCTTTTCTTATAAAAAGTAACTTTGTCTACATCAGTCTTTACTTGGTTTTTTAAAGATAAAAGCAATAAGTCTCTCCCCAGATCGGTTTTTGGTTTACTCTGTTGTCATAGGTAGAGCCTCTACTGCCAGTAGGCGTTCATAGCCTCGATAGGGTTACCTTTTAACCAACAATGATCCAGTATCCCACTTAAGTCAGAATGCAATTTTAAAGATAAGCTCATAAGTATACTTATTGCTTTCTTTATTTTCTGAAGTAATTCATTGTTGCTTCAGCTCTTCATCTTTTATTTCTTAAAGGACAATGTCTTGGTTTGGTTACCAACATTGACAATGCCATTCACTTGATTTGTAACTTAACTGAACAAGATGGCTCGTGATGAGACCCCTTGTCTTTTGATTAATATAATCCTAAGCCATTACCCTGTTTTGATATGCAGTATTGGTAATGTCAGTCAGTTATAATCTTATGATCATGGTAAGCCGACTCTTGATGAGACCTCTTATCCTTTAAGTTTTAAGTATATTTTAGAATTACACTCTAAAAATGAAAACTTGGTTAAGTGGGGAGGATCATTGGCTCCCTAAGAGCTTCTGGACGACAAGTGTAGAGTTTTTTGAAGATGCCTTTCTGGAGAGGAACTCTGCTTTGTTATAGATACTTTTCTAGACTGATGTAAAGGAGCAGTTTCTCTCTTAAAGCTAAGTTTCATAAAAAATCAGATAATTAAGGAGGAAGACAGGCAATTTAAGAGCAATCAAACTTAACTATACACTTCATATATGAAGATTACTTTCATAAAAATCTTTATTTATACAAGCGAAAAGTCAAAATAAAAAAGAGACTATCCTCAATAAAACCAAAAGTAAATTCTTTTGAATTGGTATTATTATTTGTAAAGGAAACTTTTAACTAAAGGCAATAATATACAGTGAACAAAAGAGATCATCTTCTATGGAAAGTATTTCTTTAGAACCTGTCCATTAACAAGTAGAGATTCTCTCTTACCTAATAAATCTTGTAGCAGAAAAGTTGATGGGCCTAATTGTTCCACAATCTGAAATGGGCCAAGCCACATTTGTTGGAACTTGGTATGTTTACCTTTCTCTTCATGGCCTTTATCCCATTTTAATACTAGTTCTCCGAGTTGAAAATATTTTGAAGCTACAAAATTTGAATCAAAGGAGGCTTTGACTAACTGCTGATGATGTGCATGCGTGGTCCTGGCTTTTTCCCTTTCCTCTTCAAGCTTAAGAATTTGTAATTGTCTAACCTACATAGATGAGGAAGGAGTTTCTCCAATGAATTGAACTAAGGCTAAGGAGGGAATAGCTACGTTTTTTGGTAAGACTGCTTCTTTCCCATAGACCAAATTAAAAGGAGAAGTGCCAATGGAGGCTTTTTGAGTTATTCGATCTGCCCATAGAGCAAACACTAAAGACTTATGCCAGTTATTTTGGCCTTGGTTGATGGTTCGTTTAATAATCTTGATGAGATTTTTGTTTGTGG
Organism: Pinus tabuliformis; assembly: GCA_031772625.1. Classification (NCBI taxonomy): domain Eukaryota; kingdom Viridiplantae; phylum Streptophyta; class Pinopsida; order Pinales; family Pinaceae; genus Pinus; species Pinus tabuliformis. Next base: position 25,148,230 of record CM062812.1, read on the forward strand.
ATTCAGCTAATCCATTTCCTTGCAGATAGTAATTGGCCGAATACTTAAGCTTAAAACCTCTTTTAAGAGAAAATTCTGTCATAGCATGGCCTGAAAAATAAGACGTGTTATCAAACATTAAAGCAGATGGTAAGCCAAATCTGGTGATGATAAATTGATCTATAAATTCAATAATATTTTCTGAATTGGCTACCTTGAGTGGAATTGCTTCTACCCATTTGGTGAAATAATCAGTGGCTGTAAGGATGTATCTATGCTGTTTAGAAGAATGAGGAACGATCTCACCTATTATGTCCAATCCCCATTGTTCAAATGGTTGGTCAATGTTGACTGGCTGTAATGGTAGTGCAGGTTTTCTTTGTCTTCCAGCAACTATTTGACAAATCTTGCATCTCCTTACGTAATTGTGTGCATCTTTGAACAACGTTGGCCAGTAGTAGCCGACATGTAGGAATTTATGTGTTGCAGTATCACCTCCAAAGTGACCACCAGCTGGTCCATCATGTAGTTCCTGCAACACCTTTTCTGCCTCAAATTTTTTAAGACATCTAAGTAAAATGGAATCATAATTTATCCTGAAAAGCACATCGTTGACAATCTGATATTGCCTAGCTTTTAACCTCAAGGCTCTTTTCTTTGTGTAATTTAATTGGGTTGGTGCATATCCATTTTTCAAGTAGAATATGATATCAACATACCTTGATTCTGTATCATTGAGGCTTACCTCAAAGAATTGTACATCGTCACCTGAATGTTGCAACTCTGATAGATTCGATGCTCCCGCCAACATCCTGCAAAAACCTTGACCTTTTACAATTTTCGTTGGTTTAATTTCTATGTCATATTCTTGCAGGGCAGTTACCCAATTTGCTCTTTTTTCTCCTACCTCCCTTTGTATTAAAATATTTCTCACTGCTGAGAATGGTACTATGACTTTAGTGTGGGTTTTGAGGAGAAAAGGTCTGAAGTGTTTTATAGATTTGAAAATAGCAAAAGCCTGTTTTTCAACATCTGAGTAATTTAATTCAGCTCCTTGCAAATTGGAGCTAAAGAAAGAGATCGAAGCTTCAACTTTATCTTGATTTGCTTGTGTCAATATGGCTGCATATGATTTCTCAGAAGCGAAAGTATATAGAATGAAATGATTGGAAAAATTCGGAGTTGCTAGAGATGGGGCGTTTATAATTGCTTGTTTTATCAAGCTAAAAGCTTCATGTTCTGAATGTCCCCATTTAAATAGAGAATTTTTCTTTATCATGGTTTGAAGAGGTAAAACAATTCTTGAGAAGTCAGGGACAAATATTTTAACAAAATTTATTTGACCCAGGAAAGATTGCATTGATTTCTTGTTGTGTGGTAAAGGTATTTCAGAAATTTCTCTGATTCTGTCAGGGTCAATATGAATTCTTGCTTTGGAGACAATGAATCCAAGGAGCTTTCCTTCACTTAACATGAAAAAAGACTTTTTGGGGTTCAGAGAAATTCCATACCTTTGGCATCGTTCAAATATTTGTTTTAAATCTCTTAGATGATTACTGCGTTTTTTGGAGTATACTGTTATATCATCCAAGTAGATCACCACTAATTTATTTACTAAACCTTTGAAGGCTATATCCATAGCTCTCTGGAAAGTAGCACCAGCATTGATCAGTCCAAATGGCATCTTCTGATAAGCATAAGTGCCCCACTTTGTTCTGAATGTAGTTTTCAGCTCGTCATCTGGATGTACTAAGATTTGATTATAGCCTGAGAATCCATCGAGGAAAGACATTAGCTCAGCGCCTGCTACTGATTGCAAAATTTGTTCCATAGGAGGTAATGGGAAATTGTCCTTTTGTCAAGCTTTATTGAGGTTGCGGAAATCTATACATATCCGAATATCGCCGTTCTTTTTTCTGACTAGGACAAGATTGGAAACCCATCGGGAGTGTTTGACAGGAAAAATAATTTTGGCTTTCAACAGTTTATTCAACTTTCTAAATTAGGATGGATCTTCCTCAATTTATGTTGAATAAGTTTTTCATGAGATATCATGGGAATGGTATGTTGAATAATAGATGTATCATATGTCTTGAGATCTTCATAGTTCCATGCAAAGACATTCTTGTATCTCTTCAACAAACCTATAAAAGATGTTTTTTCGTTTGACGTAAGATCAAGACCTAAGTTAATATTTTGAGGTTTCAAATCAGTCTCGAGATTGATCAATTCAAACCTCAGAGTTGAACTCTGAAGTTTTGAATTGGTAGATGGTTTAAATCTGTCTTTAAGGTCGTATAAATCTTCCAACTTAACTACAGATTTTGGTATGGCATTAATGACTGTTTCTTGTTTAAGTTGGTTATCATGCTAGTCTTCATCAACTATCTGGTCATTGTAAGAGCCTTATGAGGTCAGGAAGCTTATGATATCCGGATCGTTATTAAAGACTCTCCAGTTGGTGATATTGTCATGAATATAAGGCCTAAAAATTAATTCAATGGAAAATCGATTTGGGTTGTAATATTAAGGACGAATAAGCTTGGAAGTGACGTTAATTAGAAGATCGGCGCTGGAATTATAGAGCCTTGGGATAGGGGAAATATTCAACTTGGTAAAGTGGAGAGTCAGATCTTGGACTAATGACTAATAATGTTTCAAGTGTCTTGATAAATAGTGTATAGTGTTCCTTACCTGTTTTATGACAATCTCTGAATCTCCGAATACTTGAAGGTATTTTACGTTAAGGCCAATTGCCTTATACAGACCTTGAACTAGTGCCTCATATTCAACGGTATTGTTGGTGCAATCAAATTCAAGTCTGCATGCTAGCATAGTTTTTCCCCTTCTGGGCTAACTAAGATGCAACCTGCTCCTGCTCCATCATTGGATTTAGATCCATCAAAAAATAATTTCCAAAATAAAGATTTAACTACAAGTTTATCTACAAAATTTACACATTTAGAAGTGTCTGTTTGAGAAAAATTTTCAACTTGAGAGACAACAGAGTTTTCTAAGAAAGGTGAAGTATGAGCATTAAAATTTCCTAGAAATGATTCTACAGAATAATTTCTAATGATATTGTTGCTATACGCGACTGGTTCATTTTCTCCTTCTAGTTCTGTCACTATGAACTTTTGATGTTTCTCGTGATCAACCCTTATTTGATTTGGCTTACCATTATAGGGAAGCCAAAAGTGAGACCAGTCAGTTGCAAAATAACCATGAAGTTTCTCTGACCAGTCTCTACTAAGGATTAAGCCATAGAACTCGGGAATGTCAGCTACAAGTATGTCGATGACTTGGCAAACTTTAGGGTTTGATGAAAGTCTAATGGTTACTTGGTTAAGTTCCCCAATGACTTCGACTTGAGAGTGATCTAACTGAGCTATTCGTATAATAGATTTTTGAGGCTGAATATTCAACTTGGCAGAAACTGTTCTGGGTAAGATTTTAGATGAAGCTCCGGAATCAACCAGACAATTGTGTAAGTTTTTGTTGAAGACTTCGAAAGTAAGGAGAAATGGTGGAGTGTGAGATTTTGATCTTCCCCAATTAAAGCTATATCAGTTGGATCAATCTTATTCAAAGAAGCACTAGGGGGTCTTCCCATTTCTTGGACAACTTGTAAGGTCACAAAAGCAAGAAGTGATGCAGTAGGTACTGCTTTAAGTTCTTTCAGAAGTAACTTCTGCTGATGTTTCAATTTACTAAGCTCATGAAATGTAATGTTTTCCCTAGTCTTCTTCATATCATCAATAATATTATATTCCATTTCATCAGAAACTATCAAAGTTTTAGATGAAGGGGAAGGATCCAATTGAGTAGGTGTAGTCTGAGTGGATTTTGATACAGATTTCTTACCTATTGCTTTGTCCCTAGGGGGTGGCGTTGAAGCCTTCTGTTTCGGATTTGTTTGTGACGATTCAACAAGGTTTTTACTTCGGGTAGCGACAGGTAAGGCTTCTTGAGTTTCTTCATTGGGAAGTATAAAATCCCACATCCCTTGTAATTCTGCTACTTCCTCGTCATCCGTTTGTTCTTCGTTTGTTGATACTTTGTCCTCCTCTCCATCCGATTCGGCATTTGATATGGCACTTGGGGGTTTAGGATAAGCAGGGAAATTCTTTTTGAATGGTCTGAAAGGTTTCTTAGAGGAATTCTCTTCTACCTGTTTTTTAATATCAACCATTTCATTAGACATGGTCTTTAGGACTTGTTGTGGAGGTAAATCCTCTCTGCGGACAGGGACGATCTCTACTAGCTCAGACCGGTTCTAGCAACAATCATACAATGCTATCACGCAAGTTCCTAATTGCAAATAAAAAGTGGATGGTGAGAACCTACTTGGATTCCAATGCTAGTGTTCATCGAAGAGATGTCACCCTCATTCCTTTGCCTTGGCCGGTCACGATCCCCACGATCTTCGTGATTGGACACCTGCACATGCAAAGAAAAACATGAATACAAGCATAAAATCTAGTAGATGCAATTATATATCAGTCAGAAAAGATATCACTCAACATCAAACATAAGACAATGAGAGTGGAACCATAATGATAGTCATCTATTATTAATAAATAACAAAGAAGAATACAACCATTGTTCTGACGTCAAATCCTCCTTTGGCTGGGTAGTCAGCTACACAAGTCTTGCAAAGCTTGTTGGGATGAGGAACAAGCCTCTCTCTCTTTGGGTGACAAGAATCTCCTTACTTAGATTTGGCCTTATGGGTGCAAAGAAGGCTCCTGCAGCTTCAAACTCTTGAACTCCTGGTATTCTCTATCACTATACTAGAACTGGAACTACTACTGACTATTGTGACTGTAACTATCACTCCCACTAGCTTGCTCAAGGCAAAGAGGCAAGCTTTTATAGATAGAGAGGGAAAGAGATAGGATCAACCACATTATTCATGGGATTGGCTTTATCACTTGGAAACTTCCATGAAAGGTGGCAAACCACTTTCCCTTCTATGGAGATTCGAAGCCAAACCATCCTAGCTCAACATAGATTCAGTTGGTGAATGGGTTGAAGAGAACCTTCAGGAGTTTGGTCGTTGAAAACTTTACTCAATTTGGTTGGCGCGAGTGCGACTCTGGGACAGAGCGCCAATGGCGCGCCCTTTATAGAGTATTTCCCTCATTGGCGCGGGTAGTGAACTGTGAACCCGCGCCAATGTAAAAAGAGCTGTTTTCATGAGGATTTTGCAGGAGATGTCTTCAGGGCAAATGAAGCTCATACTAAGAGGAATATGATGCAAGTGGTTTCAGGTCATGTCACTTCTCACAAGTCCCGGAATGAGTCCTCCAGTATGCGGGTGAGGGATAACAGGGACGGTGACAAACGGTGACAAATTGCTGTGTAACAGATGCCCCCTAAAGCATGAGGCCCGAGAGAGAGAGGGGTGAAATGCTTTACAAGAACATGCGTGACTGAAAACACGGCCACCGGAGAACCTGTGTAAAGAAGTACAACTGATATCTCAAGTACATGATATATGTGTGGTATGGGCGCAACCATCTGTAACAGAGTACATAATAATCTAGATCCAAGGTATGGATGCAGCCATCCGGAGAGGATCAATGAATAGACTCAGGCATGGTCGCAGCCATCCAGTAAATGAGTCATGTAATCATAATAATCCACAAATCGTAGCCTGGATCTCAATAGACAAAATCTAGGGTCTTGTGCTCCGTCTCGACCCATACAGAGTACAAGTTCAAGCATGCGAATGTATGAGTTGAAGTCGAACATGCATGAACATCGTCTGATTACCAGTCAATAATGAAAACTGTTAACAGACGCGAGAGGTACCATCAATAATGACAATGGCCCTCAAGGTACTATAGGTACAATCTGCGGCGTGTGAATGAATGAGCTGGCGTCGAACACCCGTAGAATCATTCGATCGGAGGCCAATGATGAAAACCTCTCGTCGAACACGAAGAACCTGCCATTGAGGCATGCAGGCTCCAAGGCACCAAAGGGAGTCTCTAGATCAGCTTCCTGGATAGTGAGCTGAAGTCAACAGGAAGTGATCTTGATCAAAGGTGGGCCATAATGTTTCCCACATCATTGACACGAGACAGAGGAAAGATGTTGTGGCGATGAAAAATTATGTGAGGTATCAGAGGAGGCGGTACTTCTGCAGAGGTCAACTTCTCTTGAACATATCGGCAGCACGACAGTGGACTTGGCAGTATTTGACATCAAATGAGCAGAGGTCATGGTGACAAGGCAATGAGCAGATGAGAGGTCAAATAGGATAACCCAAACCCACGGAGGCTAGTGTAAAACAAGATGAGATGTCCCCACCCCGACACGAATGCAGACTAGTGCCATGTTCAAGAGCGACATACTGCCGACACGACAATAATTATGGGTCCATTTTCCCCACCATTTCTGGCGAGTACCCCAGTTATTTTTAACAAGCTTGACGGGGATAGCATATGCTTGTGAGCGTCATTACGATGGAATCCGATGTCATTAAGTTTTAACGAGCCTGACAAAGGAAAAACTTGGCGTCTTTTCCTATTTAAAGAGTCTGAAAAGACAGCAAAAAGAAAAACTCCAGGGGGGTCCTTTTTCGTAAAGTTGTGTCTCTCGAACCCGAAAAAGTATAAAACAATGCTCGAAAGAACCGCCCGACCGTTATGATCGAGGAGTACTTTTCAATTATAGTGACATCGATCCGAAAAAGTAGAAAAGCGATCAACATCACGTCGTTTCGTAACCATTTACGAACCGGAAACGACAAGGGTCCGACGATCTTTTCGTTTTTACACGGTCGGGAAAAGGGTTTAAAGACGACCGCCTCTTATTTCCATTTAACGAGTCAAGAGGGAACTCGGCAATCTTTTCACTTTTAATGAGTTAGAAAAGAGCTGAAAGATAACTCCATCATGACTTTTTCGTGTATTTACCGAGTCCGAAAAAGCATAAAACACAACTCACTTCACCATCGAAGCTGCAAAAAGGACCTGTCATAGCACCAGAAACAAGCGTAAAACCTGTTTTTGACCAAAAGCACATTAAAATATTCAAAAATCAACTTTTTAAACCTTATTACAAGTCAAAAAGTCTATAAATGCGGTGAAAATGTAAAAACAAAATTACTTTTACCTTTTTACCTTGTGCATAGTGGTAGTGGTCCATTTGGAGTGCAAACTTCGAGCAGCGATTACCAGCAATCCGGGCAGCCATTTGAGATTCCGCCAGCTCCAGGTAAGAGGCGCTCTCTTAAGCTTCATTTTCATTCCTGATTTTATGCATTTTGTTCCTGATTTGAGCCTCTACAAGGGGGATTTCAAAATTTAGGGTTGCGCCCCATTGGCGTGGGTATCTGGCACAGGTCCGTGCCAATGGGGTGATTTACCCAAAGGTGCCGCGCCATTGGCGCAATTGTTTTAGAAACAGTCGCGCCAACCGTGCGACCTAGGTTTTCACTTAGATTTTCCCATCAATTTTGAAATTTGTCCGGTGTATATGCTTACCAAGGCTTCATTAATAATTTATTCATCCTTGTGGGTGCAGGAAACACGCAAAAATGCTGGTGGAATGGAAAGAACGAGAGCACGATGCCATAGATGCCTTAGCCATCGCAGATGAGGGATGTATGAATGCGCTGAGAGACTGTGGTCTCAAGAAATTCTTTCTCACCTCCTATCTACGAGCTCAACCAGAGCTATTACAGTTCATAGTGGATGCTTGGGACGTCGATGACCAAGTATTTCGACTACGGGATCAGACCTTAGAGCTGGATGTATCTGATGTGTACTTCATTACTGGGCTGTCACGGAGAGGGGCAATCCCCATTCTGACCGGAAGCAGGCCTTCCGCAGAGAAAATAGGTGAAGTAAAGGCTCGTGTGTGCCCAGAGGCACAATTTGGGAAGAACAGCGCCAAGGTGGATATCGCCACCATCCATGATTTGGTTCTTAAGGTGATACTGTTCACCATCACACATGCAGCTGGGGCACAGGTGCCCCATGAGGCCAGCAAGAACCATCTGTTACTGGCGACAGAGTGTCTTAGCCCCACCATTTTTGACTGGGCTACAGCAGTGACTACAAATATAAAGAGGCAGCTTACAAAGTGTAAGCGCGGGGGGGTGAAACAGTTCGGATATGGTTCGATTGTGGTATCGTTCTTCCTGGAACGATTACCTTTATTCCAGTACCAGGGAGCTGTGGTAGCGGACCCATTACCACGAGAGCCTAGAATGGATCGCTGGGCAGCATTGATGCCTCGAGGAGGAGGGGGCCAGCAGATGTCTTCGCAGCCCGAGTTCTTCATATGGCTTCGCCGCCAGTTGATCGTGGTGGAAGACTGGCCATATGCGGGAACCAACTTCATGGGGGACCCAGACCTCCCACTGCCCGAGGGGGAGGAATGGGAAGAGGAGCTAGGTATGATCTTCTCTTTTTGATGTTTTTTATGTTTGTTTTTTTTTTTTTTCAATGCATGTTCTGATGACAGTGATATACATATGCAGATGTGGGCCCAGAGCGTCCAGCCGGTTTGTCTCCTATAGCGAGGAGGGGCCAACCTGCAGCTGACCCTCAGGCAAGAGGTGCCGTGGGGGAAGAGCTGGTGTAGAATCTCGAGGGACTTACCCAAGGGATTCCAGGCTATGCTAGATTGGCGGATGTGCCGTTCGCATATCAGAGGCACACGGTGGGGGTGCCGTCCCGCATCCATCGTCTGTTGAGACGCTTGGTGCGCGCGGTGACGTGCTACCATGAGCACCACCATGAGTAGACTCCTAGGTTTCTTTCATGCATATTTTTTGAGGGACATGTTGTCCGAGGATGTATCAGAACACGTATTATTTTTTGGGTTTTGTAACGCACACGGTGCAAACATTATGACACACATATATATATACATATGCCTATGGTTTATATGGATCTTTCACATGTGATGATGTGTTATATGCTATGCGAATATTTGACACAAAATGTAATCTAATGTATCAGTTGCGTAACAAACGACCCATTGTGAAATGTATTTACACACATGTATATTTTATTTTTACACAAGCTTGAAAACACACATGATAATCACATATGCAAACTATGCTTGAAGATGATTTTATTTTTTATGCAAGCTTAAAAGCACTCACACACATGCAAACTATGCTTGAGAATAAAGGAATGGGCATGCCCCCCAGCATGGTGTCTCAATTCGAGGTACATGCCCCCCAAGCTTCAGTCCATTGAAAATGGAGTGAAGGTTGACATTAATGTTATTGCGCTCGAATTGCACGAGCTCTTGTTTCATTATTTTAGCGAGGTTGACACAGGTAAAAGAACTTTCCTCGGCCAGATCCAGGTTCATTTTTTAAGGAGCTTGAGACAGGAAAGGAACTATGCTCCGACCAGAACTTCATCATAATGAATAAAAAGTCGGGGCTTCCAAGAGTGCCACTCCCGGTGGAAGGGAAACATCTTGGAAGTCAGGGCCCAATGCCCCCAGGACACTATGCACGATGGCGGCATCACTGGATCCAGGCATGGGACAGGTGGCCACGTAGTTGATCTGTGGTGGGGTAGATGCAACTGGTGGATGAAAACTAGGAGGGGGCGACAACAGCGCAGGAGGCATCGGGGGACTGACGAATGACATTTGATCGATAGTCACAATTCTTCCACCGTGCGGAAAGCAAACTAGACGGAAAAGAGAAGAAATGAGGGCCCCCATGGCATAAAAATAGTCGTGACCAAGGAGAAGACTAAAGTCTAAAACACCTTGGGTAACCAAGACGTCTATATAGATGGTTTTTCCTCCCAAAGTAATAGGGAACTTCGGGAGAACTCCTAGAGATGGACAGGCTCCTCCGTCGAAGGCCAACAGATTCTGAGTGACTGGCCCAAGTTGCAGGGAACCTAAAGCTTGCCAAGCAGTGTACGGCATAAGACTGACAGACGCCCCTTCATCCAAAACAGTGCCAGGTACTTCCTTAGCACAGGCATGTACTGTGATCTGGAAAGGCATATGGGATGGAAGGCGACCGGTGATCAGGCGATTCCAATCAAAGGAAGCGACCAGACTACTTGGTGGGGGAATCGTATGATGGCCCCCATGCGTTAAAGGAACCGAAGGAGAACCTTCGGGAGCAGCTGGGTTAGAAGAGTCATTAGGAGAATCTGAAGAGACGAGAAGAACATGGGCGTGGTTCTCTTCCGAAACAGAGTGAGCGAGCGGCGGACTCGAGTCGACATTCTTTCCGACCAATGGTTGGTCTGGAACAGGCTGGGGACAGCCGGGTTCGGGAAGAGAGGCTTGGACAAGAGAAGAATTTGAAGCAATCTCTTTGTCAGCAGGGGGATGGTCTGCAGCTGCAGAGAGACGTCGATATTCAATGGGTAGTTGGGGTGAAGGAGATGTAAGACTTGCCAAAACACCGGAGGCTTTATCCATGAGCGGACAAAGGTGAAGGGGATGATTTCCTTCACAAAGTTTACAGGGGATTCGAATCTTCCCTTTCTCCTTACCATTCCCAACTGATAAGGTAGCATCGTCGTGAGCTTTAGAGGACGATGAGGGGTGGGCCGGATCTCGAGACCATACTTCTAGTACCCTGGGAATGCCAGGACAATCGCGAAGAAGATGGTCCTCCTTGCATAATCGACAAGGAAACTTGACCTTCCGCGGAGGAGCGGAAGGGGGCCCGACTTCAGGTGTACTCGAGGGAGTAGCTACACTTGTAACCTCTCCTTTGGGAGCCTTCTTCTTCTTCGTCTTCTTCTTCTTCTTCTTAGCCACCGGGTTACTCGAATCGAGACTTTCACCAGGTGAAGTAGAAGATGAGGACATAGAAGTAGGCGTAGAAGGGGAGAGGTCCACCTTAGAATCAACATGATGTTGTTCAGGTGGAGGGACTGATTGACCAGTAGTTGATACGGTAGGGACCAAAGAGGTTGAGAACAACCAAACAGGCAACCCAACAGTTAACCCTGGGAGGGACAACGTTGCCATGTAAGGAGCACCAACATTCCCAAAAGGAGGGAAGTGACCAGGGTTCCCGTCAGAGGGGATCGCTGGGTTGGTGAACCCCGGAAAAGTTGCCATCGAAAAAGAAACCTACTCAAGCTAACGCACACAAGATCTAACCAGGTAATGTTTATCGTGGCCAAATGAATTTTAAGACGCAAAGACACAACTTGACCTTTTCATGTTTTAAGAGTCGAGAAAAGGACAAAAAGGTGACTCTAGTCGCCTTCGAATGTTTTGTGAGCCCGAAGTGACAAACTGCTCAAGTGAGCCTTTTCGTTTAAGGAGTCTGAAAAGGATCAAAAGTGACTACTCTGGAGAACTAGGCAAAAGGGTTTACCAAACAAATCCGTAAAACTGCATATACACCTTGGCAGTCATATGAAAACCAAGGACTTCCCGTACGGCAGTCAATCTTCCCGAATGCTGTGTTCGGTGCGTTACGGCTTGTAAGGCGGCAGACACGGCTTCCTGTGGATAAAGGATGATAACCTAGTGGGGTCTCCCCTATATACGCGACAGTACGTGGGAGCTCAAGTCCGTGCTAGACCACTATCGAGTCACAAGAGGAGGAATCACCCAACCGTAATGTGAAACAACAGTGACTAGGTTTAACGACGCCGGAGCACGTCTCTAGCCTAGACCTCTAAACAGTGAGCATTATGTTCCAATGCGTTTTTAAGTTCATTCAGTTCATTTTATGGTTGATCTTTAATTAAGTTTCAGTTTCAGGTCCTACCGTATGTAATCTCTCACAATTTCCTAAATGCAAACTATATGCCAAAGAATATCATTTCGTTCGATGAATGCTAACTACAAGAGAGTTAAGGATCTTTTCAAACAAAATGACCACAAACAAGCACGAATCACTTTGATGCAGCTAATGACGAATAAACAAAACTTTTCTTTTGTTTTAAATCACTAAATCAATGAAAAGCTTCTACTTTCAATTAACTAATGTAACGCAACAAAGATTATTCGTTTTCCTTTTCAATGGAAAAGTGCACAAAATGAATTTTGAGAGATAGTAACACCGAGCAAAAGACCAATTCCACTCAATGAGAACACAAACGGATCCCAAAAACACCAAAACAGTTCTTCAAACCAAAAAGAAAATAAAAGGCCTCTTATGAGCTATGTGATCCAAGTTCAAGTGAAGCCAAGTGAAACCCAAGCGATAAAGAAACAAATCACTTGAATAACAAAAAAACTTTGACAACTACTGAGCGAATGCAAAGGAATAACCACAATGTTGACCGGATGATTAAAGAACACAAAACACCTCTGGGAGGCTCGACACACAATGCCACTAGATGCCCTAGGGCTAAAATGTGAAACCGATAGAAAAAAGCGAACACCTGAATGATGAAGGTCTAAAACCAGTCAAACCAGGATCAAACACACTCCAGTAATTGAAAAAAAGACAGCTAGACACAAATCCAAGCTTAGAGGGCTTAAGGACAAGCGAACTTGAAAAGTTGACAGGCCTGGCGCGACTGTCAGGCTGGAACTCGCGCCTTTATAGGATTGGCGCGGGTTGTCTTTGAGCAACTTGCGCCAATAGCGCGACTGTTTGGCTAAAAAGCGTGCTAATCAAGTTAACTTAAATCAAAACAAAAGCAGGTGACCCAGGGCTTGGGAACAGTATCTAGGCACACCAGGAAGCAAGAAACATCAAGAAATTTGACCCAGAAAGCTATCTAAGCAATCAAAACAAGAAAAACCAAAGAGACAAGACAAACTCCAAGTTGTTCAGTTCGTAAACCAAACCGGAGATTGACTGAAGTGGTGTTGATCTACTTCGCTAATGCAAAGCAATAGCGTTTCGAAGGCTACCTGGCCGTGCTTCAGGCTCCGTCTAAAGTTTACAAATCAAACAACAAGATCTCCCCAGCGGAGTCGCCAAATTGTTGTGGAGGTAAATCCTCTTTGCGGACAGAGACGATCCCTACTAGCCCAGACCGGGTCTAGCAACAATCACACAATGCTATCACGCAAGTTCCTAATTGCAAATAAAAAGTGGATGGTGAGAACCTACTTGGATTCCAACGCTAGTGTTTGTCAAAGAGATGTCACCCTCGTTCCTTTGCCTTGGCCGGTCACGATCCCCACGATCTTCGTGATTGGACACCTGCACATGCAAAGAACAACACGAATACAAGCATAAAATCTAGTAGATGCAATTATATATCAGTCAGAAAAGATATAACTCAACATCAAACATAAGACAATGAGAGTGGAACCATAATGATAGTCATCTATTATTAATAAATAACAAAGAAGAATACAACCATTGTTCTGACGTCAAATCCTCCTTTGGCTGGGTAGTCAGCTACACAAGTCTTGCAAAGCTTGTTGGGATGAGGAACAAGCCTCTCTCTCTTTGGGTGACAAGAATCTCCTTACTTAGATTTGGCCTTATGGGTGCAAAGAAGGCTCTTGCAGCTTCAAACTCTTGAACTCCTGGTATTCTCTATCACTATACTAGAACTAGAACTACTACTGACTATTGTGACTGTAACTATCACTCCAACTAGCTTGCTCAAGGCAAAGAGGCAAGCTTTTATAGATAGAGAGGGAAAGAGATAGGATCAACCACATTATTCATGGGATTGGCTTTATCACTTGGAAACTTCCATGAAAGGTGGCAAACCACTTTCCCTTCTATGGAGATTCGAAGCCAAACCATCCTAGCTCAACATAGATTCAGTTGGTGAATGGGTTGAAGAGAACCTTCCGGAGTTTGGTCGTTGAAAACTTTACTCAATTCGGTTGGCGCGAGTGCGACTCTGGGACAGAGCGCCAATGGCGCGCCCTTTATAGAGTATTTCCCTCATTGGCGCGGGCAGTGAACTGTGAACCCGCGCCAATGTAAAAAGAGCTGTTTTCATGAAGATTTTGCAGGAGATGTCTTCAGGGAAAATGAAGCTCATACTAAGAGGAATATGATGCAAGTGGTTTCAGGTCATGTCACTTCTCACAAGTCCCGAAATGAGTCCTCCAGTATGCGGGTGAGGGATAACAGGGACGGTGACAAATTGCTGTGTAACAGGACTTTATGCAACCCTTCAAGGTCAAAAGGATCTTTTGGTGGTTTCTTCTTAGAGTCATCTCTGAAGGTTAGCTTCTTAGATTTCCGTTCTTCTAATGCGTTTTTATTTTCAACAGCTAGAATGTGTTTTTCTACAGCTATTGCCTCTTTCATATTTTCTGCCAAGGTTGGCTTGGTAGCTCTATCAATGAAGATAGTTGTATTTGACGGTAGAGCAAAGATGTACCACTCATTTTGGACCTCATCGCTAGGCTTAGATGCCGCTGTTATTTTATTCAATAGTTTATTGAAGCAAGAGTTGAAGTCCTTAATGGGTTCTCTTGGCTCAGCTTTCAAATTGGAGAGATCGTTGATTAAGGTAGCTGTAGATCTATCATCTCCAAATTTTGTTAAAAATTGTTCTTGAAAAGCATCCCAACTGTTAATAGAACCTGATGGTAATGAAAAATACCATGATCCTGCTGCTCCCTGCAAAGTATATGGGAACAATATTACAACTATGTCTTCCTCTTATACTTGATTCAAGTTAATGGACAACATAAAATTATTTATATGTTCCTCAGCTAATAGACCATTATCAGGATTGAATTTGGGTAGCCATTTTTCTGGATGTGCTGGCAATTGATGTAAAGGTCCAGCCATCCTAATAGCCCCTGGGTTTGTCCATGGCCTTGGAGGATTTTGTGCCATTGTTGGTATGTGGGTAGGGGAAGGTGTAGCAGTAGAGTTTGAAGGTGATTGGGTAGAGGAAGATGTAGCTTCCATACCTGTGTGAATCACGATCTGGAGTGGTGGGATGGATGATTGTTCCAGTGAAGGCATAGATAGAATGAATGAAGATGATGATAGAACCTCGCTGTGAGATTCAGATGGTGTTTTCTTAGCTCTCTTTCGGCTTGGCAGAGGAAATTTGAACAAAGGAATTCCGAACTTTTCGCTCTGTGCTCTAGTTAACCGTTGAGATGGAGTGAACTGAGAAGTAACACTATCTTGGGATAAATCAGATTCTTCTTGAGATAGCAAAATCCCCTGTAATTTATGAATCAAAGCTTGAACTTCAGGGGCTTCGGTAAAACAAGAATGCTCTGGCTTGTCAGGGATTTCAACAACAGTTGTGTAATCTGTGCAACTTCTCACTTAGGATTAGGAGATTTGGAAGACTTTTGAGAAGTTGGAGGTGAGGGTGAGGGAGTTTTACTCTTAGAATGGCCTATTAATTTAGATTTACTTGCCATTCATAGTTCAGGCCCTCCTTCTAGTGCCAAAATGTTGAAGCCTCGAAAATCATTGCCTCAACATGGGGGAAAACCACCCGGTCTGGACCTTGGTTGGCAACTCCTTTTCCGTTTGGAGTAGTGGCTCCGACTGGGGATAATGGGACCAGTTTCCCAATCTATTAATGCTTGTGCTAATGGGGTGATGTATGATGTTTTAAAGTAATGTCTAAGCTAAGAGTAATCTAATCTAAACTAATCAATCACAATGCATTTTATTCTAATTTAAGAACTATCTAATTATAAATATACCTGGGATTAACTTGATGTATGTGATCTACAATAATTTCTGAAAGCAATTGGTAATAAATATCATTCAATTGTGATTAGAAGTGAATCCATTTTAACAATAATCGTTTCGTATAAAAAGTTAGCCGAAACGATTGTGAAAGATATATCGCATAAAGAGTTATTCATATAT
Organism: Pinus tabuliformis; assembly: GCA_031772625.1. Lineage (NCBI taxonomy): Eukaryota > Viridiplantae > Streptophyta > Pinopsida > Pinales > Pinaceae > Pinus > Pinus tabuliformis. The sequence goes on from CM062812.1 coordinate 25,163,954, forward strand.
TCAACATAAAATAAAGATCATCATCATACAGAAGTGCAATAACGATAATCAAAATTCAGACTTTCATACATGAACAATTTGAAAAGAAATGATTGCTTAATACATAAGTAAAAAGGATTACGAGATAAAAGTACCATTTGTAATACGTCCTACTCATGTGTTTCAACAATATTGATCTATCTTCAATCCACTCAACATCATATACGAGTACAAAAGTGAAATTTCAGTAGAAGATGCTAAATCAGATAAAATAAATCCTGTTCGATACATTTCACCAGAAATTCCTCAAAGGGAAAGAAGAGCATGTTTTGAAGAGAGTTTCTGATAAAATTCTGGACCCCTCTCTAAATGCATGAGAGGGGTTTAAATACTAAAACTATAAAACTAAAAATAGATTATTACAAAAATAGTTGAGGAGGTTTAAACGACCTGCCTCAATTTGTGCAAAAATAAAATCAAAATGGAAATAAACAAGGTGACTAACTATCCTGCATTTGATCCTTCAGATCACAAATATCCATCATGGGCTTCAGCTGTGTTGGTTGGCTGACTTCAGCTTTCAATTGTCCAGCAAATACAACATCGGTCAGTGCTGGCGCCATTTTCTCAGTGGAAGTGGTTAGGCATCGCAAGGTCATCCATTGGCTGTGAGGCTTGACCAAATGTTTCCAATATGCCTCCTAGTCTAACTTGGTCATTTGCCTTATCACTTCTGCCTTTTCTTCCGCTGCCTGTTTCCATTGCTGTTCGAGCTGTTTCGCATTAGGAAGGAAACATGGAATGGATTTTGCCACAAGATTGGCTCTATGAAAATTCTTGTTGATATTTTCTATGACACAATTTGCTGCTACCGCCACATCCTCTGTTGCCTTTTCTGCTTCTTTAAGCCGAGAATCCCAGCTCACAAATAAAATTTCTTTATGCGATTCTTCTAGCTTGGGTAGGTTGGCTTTTCTCCCATCCTCTGTATTTTTCCAAGCGATGAAATTAGAGACTTTTCTAAAGATCTCATCATATTCAAGTCACATTTCTACGACTTGACTTGTCAGTTTATCACTTGTTTCGCAATAGGATTTCCAATGTGAAATCTTCTGGCACAACAATTCTTTCTGATGCATCAGCTGGGAGTTAAGACTGAGTGCTTCGGTAACAAACTGATCAATTTTTGGATCGTCTTTATGTAGATCAGTTATTGTCTGCACCTGTGCTTCCTTCTCGGCTAAGCTAGTTCGATGTTCTATTTGCATCTGTTCAAGTACCTGTTGAAGCTTAGCCAACTGTATCTCTGCTTGCTGGTTGGATTTGACTTGCTGTAATTGTTGCTCAAGTGATGTTATTTTATTCTCTTTTTCTCTAAGCAACATTTGGATTTTTGTTGCTTTGTCTATGGTTGCTATAGCATAAGCACCTGCAAACTGCGAGAGTCTAGTGAGGTTGGTGGATGGATCAATAGGTGAGTCTTTCCATAGAACATCCATTGGTTCATTTTCAGGGGTAGTAGCAGCTATAGAGTCCAATTTCCTTTTCTTTCTTTGTCTTTTCACCACGACTTTATGCTGTGGGCTATAGAATACATCTAGAGGGGGTATTTCTTCAATTCTCAAAATTATTTTGGAAGTAGGGGTAACAGGGATGTGCTCTATCTCTTGCGTATTTGCAGTTTCTTCCACTGTAATTTCTAGGGCTGTTTTCTGTTGTGGAGTTTGCAACTCTGGCACCTGTTCCTCTACATTGAGACTTTTATTAAAATTGTCCCACTCTTCCTCTAAATCAATTACCATGGGTTTTATTGGCTGTGCGGAGGTAGTAGGGATTTTAGCTTGCTTGCTAGCCGAAGCTTCTTCAGCTATCTTCTGTGTAGATTGGGTTGTATCCCTCACTGATTCCATGCTTCTTATTTTCCCATTTTGCGATGACTGTTGCGATTCCTCGATAGATTTCTCTTGAGATTCTTCTCCAGAATCAGACTTGGAATTTTCTTTGGAGTCACCTTCTATAGTCACACTGGGAGTAGGCTCCCTAATTGGTTCAATCAATAGTTGGTCCAATGGGACCGTTGCTAGCCTTCTTTCTCTGTAAATGTAAAAATTTTCCAGGTCTTCATGGTCAAATAGTAGTTGTGTCATATGCTTCACCTATGTGAAGGTGTTCTTCTAAAAAAAGATGTCATCAAAAACATCCTCCTCATTACTGAATACTTTTATTTTCACCAGAGTGGTGAAATCCTTGATAGTGCCGAAAGGGTCATATTGTCATCCAGGGAATTTAGGTAATTGCAAAGATGTCATGTTCTCTGCTTCATTGAACGCATGCCCTAGGTCGTGTAATACAAATGCTCCGCACTGTATAGGGAATGTAGGCCAAATGGCCTTTTTTTATTCTTTGAGTGTCTTGCTCATTCCTCCCTCACTAGCTGTTTGATAGGCTATCTCTCTAGCCATTAATTTATTTGGAACATAGTATGGGAGGACATGGGAGGAGGTGATGTTGCCAAAAAATCTGATATATGTAAATGTTTCCTCCCCGAACCATCTGGCCACCGGGAGGATGTCAACTTCAGCTTCTTGGGAAAACTTGGGGGCATCTTGATTATAAAGCTACTTCTGGATAGGGAGTATGACTCCATGGAAAATTTTGAAAAAATATGGTTCAAAACTAGATTCCCACATGTCCTTGTGGTATATGTGAATAGGGAGTGGATTCTGGACAGTCCATTTCCACCCCATGATAGAGAATTTTGAGCTAAAACAAATAGCATCCATGAAATAGGTGCTCATAAAAACTGGAGGATAAAACCTCGATGAAACACTTATTTTCCTTCTATACTCAATAATTGTTTTTGATAAATTGTCTGAAAAATTTGTGTCCAATTCATTGAAGTTGCGTTAACAACTACATCTATTAATGACAACCACTCTGGGGAGAACTTAGTACTATCAGGTATGCCAAACAGTCTACATAACATAGCCGCTGCAAAACTATAAGGGGGACAAACATATGAAGTAGTGTACATACCGTTTTTGTCTTTCTTGATTTTCTCTTCATTATTTGACCAGGCGTGGGTGCAGTCCGTTGGGTTTTCATTTTCTTTAGCAAACTTCTCTACAAATTGCCTATTATAGCTGACTTGGGGTTCTGGTAGGTGGTACATAAACCGTAGGTTGTTCGGGGTAAAAGACCCCATAACCTCTTGGCTCCTTGTCTTGAATTCTCTGTTTGAGATGTTGAATTCATTGATGACCCATTTTACCATATCGATATAAGGGATTATCTTAGGCCGAGCGGCTATGCGGTGCAAAAACGAGCATTCCATCTCCAGTATCGAAGTGTTTGAGGAATCACGTCCGTCAACTCTAACTTTTGTTTCCATAATCCTCGGTTGTTCTTCCTCCACTATGTTATACATATCTTCCCATGTAGAGGTTCCTCCCTCTCTGCTGCATGTGGTATCCATGAACAGGGGAGTCATCTCTATCTTCTTAGAGGTGACAACCTTGTCTTTCTTCACCATTGTTCTCAACACTTTGCTCTGCGGGTTTTTCCTGAAAATGGAAAACAACAACTATCAGATACACGAAGCTGAACGTAAAAATGAAATAATGCAGATAGCTTGTAAAGGTGGTAAAAAGAGTTTTATTTGAATGCACATAAGAAGATATCATATCAAGCTAAATGGATTTTCACACATAGATGCAGTTATTTCCCACTAAATGCTCACTAATGATTCGTTATCCCTTAGCTTTAATGATCATAAATGTTTGTGTCGTAAAGCGGGATGAAATCTTCTAGGGTGGCGAGCCATTATACTATGATAATAACGATTGTGTGATTTGCGAAGCAATATCACAACATATATCTATTACCTTTCTTATCTCCCGCTGTGTTTCTGTGAGATGCGAGATGCGAGCCGTCTGATAGTTGTTTCAAAACATAGCTAATTACTCGGTTTATCCTATGTAAAAGACCTGACAGACTCAAAACATTTACTCATAATATTTTAAGGTGTGGGTCTGGGTGCTAATCGCATTTCGCAATATTGACTAGTGGTAAGTACAAGGGGTTTGTTTGAATGCCTGAAATGCGATGCGATAAAGGTCACAATGCCATCGCAGTTTCGCATCTCGCATATTTCGCAATATCGTGTTAAAAATGGGTCCTTTACAAGTGGTGATATGCGATGCGAGACTTAAGCCTGAAAAAGCCTAAGGTCTTATGTTTGCGTCGGCTTTTATGATAAAATCGACCATAGATTCCTTTGGTGGGTTTTAGAGATGCTATATATGAAAAGGTAAGTATTTAGTAGTTCCCTAAAAAGGTTTTGATTGTTATTTTTGCTTTATTCCAAAAAATAAAAGAAATGCCTAAATGCTAAGTTTTGTTTTTTGGATAATTTTTTTTTAAAGGGTCCCATTTATTAACGTAATATTAACTACTATCATTAATAAATGGGGGGTTGTTGAATACCACAACAAGGTCCCACCTCCACAAAAACAAAGAGATGTCAAAAGTTTTTTAGGTTTAGTTGGATACTATCGGAGATTCATAAAAAACTTCAGCAAGTTAGCTTCTTCTTTATTTGGGTTATTGGTCAAAGACTCTGAATTTTTATGGTAAAAAAGCTGTCAAGAGACCCTGGACACCCTGAAGGACAAGTTGACCATTGCACCTATTCTCCGAGGCCCAAATTGGGCCCTTCCTTTCCATATACATGTTGATGCCTCTCATAAAGCCATAGGAGCAGCTCTAGGCCAGATAGATGACAAGTTACCTTATGCCATTTACTTCATCAGTAAGAATCTGTTAAAGGCTAAACTGAACTACACAGTGACTGAAAAGGAGCTCCTAGCTATTGTGCATTCATTGAACAAATTTAGGCATTACATTATAGGTTACCAAACATTTGTACATACTGACCATGCTGCAACTAAATACTTGATGAATAAACTTGATGTGAATGCCCAAATTATTAGATGGTTACTTTTATTACAACAATTTGATCTAACTATTATTGATAAGCTTGGAAAGGAGAATGTTGTTGCAGATTTTTTATTCAGATTAACTTTGCCTGCATGGGAGGAAGGAATGGTTGATGATCAGTTACCGTATGAACACTTATTCGCCATTTCAGTTCTCTTTCCATGGTTTGCTGATATAGAAAATTACTTGGTGTCTGCACAATTCCCACCAAATTTGTCCTCCAAAGAGAAAAGAAGGATTGTGAGGAAGAGCGCCCCATTCACTTGGATTGGGGGCAACCTCTTTAAACTAGGCTCGGATCAAATTCTAAGAAGATGTGTAAGGGAGGAGGAAGTCTTTGACATCCTTCTGACCTGTCATGATGGGCCTTGTGGAGGTCACTTTACAGCTAAGAGGACAATATTCAAGGCCCACTCTTCATCAAGATGTGAGAAGCTATACTAGTGAGTGTGATCGGTGCCAAAGGATGGGAAAGCCTACCCCAAGGGATGAAATGCCTATAAAAACTCAAGTGATTTTAGAGCCATTTGACAAGTGGGGCATGGACTTCATTGGACCCATTGTCCCTCCATCCAGGCAAAAGTAGTACATCATTGTGTGCACTGACTATTTGACCAAGTGGGCTGAAACTAAGGAAATCAGGGCAGCAACAGAGGAGAAAGCGGCTGAGTGCTTAAGGGAAAACGTATTTTATAAGTTTGGGTACCCTAGAGAACTGGTTACTGATCAAGGCGACCAGTTTACATCTCACATGATTGAAATTTTTTTAAGCTAGCACAAGATCAAACATATAACATCCACTCCTTATCACCCACAAGCTAATGGGCAAGTGGAGGTGACCAACAGAGTGCTGGAGGGCATTCTGACCAAAGTGATTAGCAGCAACAGAAAGGATTGGGCAGATAGATTAGTTGAGGCCACTTGGGCCTACAATACCACCTCGAAGACCGCCACTCGATTCACTCATGAGTTGGTCTATGGGAAGAAGGCCTTGCTGTCCATTGAATTTGAATACAACACATTAAGAATGGCAACACAACTAGATCTAGATCTCACCAGTGCACAACAAGAGAGATTTCTCCAGCTGAATGGGTTAGATGAGTTTAGAATGCAGGCCCTCCTGCACACAGAGGTGACTCAAGTTCAAAGGAAGATCTGACATGACAAGAACATAAAGGACAAACAATTTCAAGAAGGTGATTGGGCTTTGTTGTATGATTCTAGATATAAGGTTTTTAAAGGCAAGTTAAGGACTAGATGGTTAGGGCCTTATGTCATAGATAAATGTCATGATAATGGTTTAGTGTAGATAAGAACCATTGATGCAGAGGGTATTCCTTTACTTGTCAATGGGCACATATTGAAGGTCTACAGGAAGCCCTTGTCAAAGCAAGAATTCATCGATGGCATTAGTAAGACAGTGATGGTAGTGGAACAACTCTCATCTTCCACCCCATCAAGTCACGAAAAAAAAAAAAATAAAAAAAAAAACCCTCCATGAGGCACGTGAGTCCCACTGTTGGGTTGAAAACCTCTTGAGGTGGCCCAATGGTGTCAAAACAAAAAAAAGAAGAGTTAAAAAGATCTCTGGGAGAAAACCTCTTTTGAGGCACCCAGGGCAAGCAGTTAGAATGAAAACTTCTTGGAGGCAGACTAATTGTTTTTAAAACCAAAAAAAAAGAGAAAAGAAAAAACAAAACAAAAAAAATAAAAAAAGGAGAGAAAAGAAAACTTTGAAAATGTTGTTTGCAAGTCAGCAGGAGGAGGATCAGAGAAATAAGAGAGGATCAAAAGGACCTATATAGTTCATGTTTTCATTCCTCCATTCCATATCCTTCATCATCCCATCATTCCCCCCATTTATTTACTCATCTAGCTCAGTTTGTAAGGGTTCTGTGTTTTCTATAGGATTCCCTGAAAACCTATAGGATGATCATGTAGGAATTACAGTGGCTTGGGAATGCCAAGTAAAGTGACCCTAGAGCAAGGGGATGACCTTCTTGTGTAAAAAAAAAAAATTACTTCACCACCTCATCACCATGTCTCTCTCCACCATTATTACCCCTGCATTCATTCGATCAGTCAGTTTCATTTTTTTTTTTTTGTTTTTACAGTTTTTAGAGAAAAAAAAACAAATAAAAGAGGATAAAGATAAAGAACAAGGGGAAAACACCTGAAGGCTACACCTCTCATTCACCAATCCCTAGACCCATTCTCTACCCATGACAACCATCCTCATGCTCTTGAAGTGAAGGAATGAAAAAAAATTTGGGGGAGAGGTAGCTACAGGGCATCCTGTGGGAAATCCTATAGTAGCCTATCCCACAAAACAAAAAATCACAGGTTGCAGTCAACTTCAACATGGAGATCCAAATGTCAAAGAAGCTCCTCTAGAGCTTAGTAGCAACAACAAGATCATCAACATCACTGATGAGCCCCAATTTTTGGTACAATTTGGGCTCATTTGGCCTACTTGCTCTGCTCAAACCATTCATTTTTTATTGCTTATGCATGCATTTCTTGGTTTATTCGTGTTGTTTGTAGGAAGAAGGGTAGACATTTTATCTACGTGACTAATGCATGATGCTTTCAGGTTTTTGGCATTAAAAGGGAGAAAAAGACAACGAAAAAGGAGACAAGGATACAATGAGGTGGCACTGTTGGTTTTTAGGAGAGGATGTCCACGGTCTTGGGGACCTTCCTCGTGATTCCCACCAAGAACTCCGAGCTCCAATCCATCTCCCCACCGAGCTTAGAAGCAGCCAACTGTTCTACAGGAACAACAGTTATAACTGTTCTACAGGAACAGTAGTTATGACTGTCCTACAGGATCAGCAGTTAAACTTCAGTTGGACAGCCGAGCTCCTAAAATCAAGGACACCTGTTGGATGATCGTTTTTGCATAAATACTGAGGCCGTAGCCTTGGATAGGAGCTTTTTGAACCTTGGCATTACTCTTGTAATTTGGAAGTACGAGCTAGAGCTCGGTTTTTGTTCCTTTTTGTAAGCCAATTTGGCATGACATCAGATTATGAATAAAGAAGGCAGATTTTGATCTAGTTCTGAGTTTTCTCAAGGAGCTATAGCTCTCAGGTTAGGGCCCAACCTGAGAGCAATAGATCTCCTCAGTGTTGTAATGTGTTTGCATTTCGTTCCAGCACTTTGAGTTTGTTTACTTTCACATGCAATTCGAATTTACAGTTTGTTAATTTAGTCGTTTTCATGAGCATAGATAGGACTAGCTTATGGTGATTTGCTTTCAGTTGCTTAAGTTTGATAGGAGGATAGATATAATCTCTTGGAGCTCCAGCAAAAAGGTTGTAAAGGCTCACTGCCATCTCTCTGTTAGGGATTGGGGTGCAGTCCATGACCAACCACCAAAAAGAAAAGCAGTTCTTCTCATTTCCATGCAAGCTGCAACATAAACGTTTTCATTGAAGATCCATCCATGCATTTTTGACATCGAACCATACTTTCACATTTCACTTCCACGCATAGGTTTCATTTCTTGTTTTCCATTTCTGTTCATAGGTTTCATGGCACAGTTATCATAGGTTTTAAATTTCTCGTCTTGATGCATAAGTCATTTGTTTCATTTACGCTGCTCCTTCTCAATCCACTTCCTTCTTCTTCTTCTTGATCTATCCTCAAGTCCTATTTAACCTCTGTCTTACTCATTTACCCTCCAACTCTCTCATTTTCCACATAGCTCCATCTCCTTCAACTTTCATAGTTCCCATCCTTCCAATCATCAAACCACTGCATACACTCTTCCTCCATCTGATTCCTCTGCTCCTGAGCCATTACCAGCTCCATCTCCATCTCACCTATCCTTCCACACCACTCCAACCCTTCACCATCTTCCAAAACTTCCACGGCCAATCATCCTGTAGAATTGCACAGCCTTCCTGTAGAAACCCCTGAGTTTCCTGTAGGATCCCCTGCAGACTTCCTGTAGAAGTCTGCAAACTCGGTTGCTGAGCATCCGAACGTGGTAGACTTCTGGGGATTGATGCTGGAGACCCTCTGGGACCTCCCATAGCCATTCTGACCTTGCCCATGCTTTCCTTCCATTCCAACCGCCCCTGCACAACCAAACCCTAATTAAAAGCATCATCACAATAAGTCCAACCACTTAATGAAAAAGTACAAAAACATGACTTTTCAGATGCAAGTAGATTAGATGCATGTATTTCAGTTCACTGCAAGTAATGGCATTATTGGTAGTTGTTTCATTCACAGTTTTGCATAGTTAGGGTCTAGCTAGTCAAATTAGGGTTTCCTAGGGTTTCCATGCTTTATTGGTTTTCAGTTTCCTTCTGCAATTAGACTAGTCTCCTTTGAGTTAGCTTTCGTCCATCATTGATAAAGCTTCTTCTGTGAGCCTATAGAAGTTGGCTTGAGCCCTAGCGGACTTGTGCCAGCTGACCAAGTGACAGCTGCGACAAGAGCTAGTACTTGTGCATACAGCACCGTCGCTTCCAAGTTTGTACGAACTACCGGGTTGATAAAATTAAGAGACAGGAAGCTCCAGGAGTTGTAGCATTATTGCTACAATACTGGAGCCCACCAATCACCATCCAGTACCTGTACATCAAAGAAAAACATCAAAGGAGGACAATAAAAAAAAGAATAGAAAAACACATGCAACAAATACACATTAAGGACTTCACTCTCCAACAAGCAACATCAAGGCATCTTACCACATGTATGTTATCTCGCTTAAGCTCTCTTGTTAGCATAATCTGATCAAACATGTAGATTTGTGAAAGAGTTGGTTTTATAAGCAAAGGTGGCCAATTAACTTGGCCACCTTCGGTTAGTCAACAAGGGGAATACAATTAGTTCATTACACACGTGGCAACAGTCAAATCAGGAGAAAGGATAGCGATATCAAAGAGCTCCCATGCGTGCCCTGCTAGGTCGTCATCGACTGTGATCTCTGCTTCGGCCCTCGGCCCCTTGGCATGGCCGCTCTGGAGGCTCCACCGGAGGAGGCCGCTCTTCAGCAAGCCTTTTTTGCCTTGGTCAGATCATTGCCACCTCAGATACCTTGCCCTATAGTCTCTAAATTCATGAAAAAACTTGATGGTTTGTAGGAAGTAAACTTACCTCCAACCCTGCCTCGCATGGCTACCCTTGCATTAGCAGAACGAGGACTCATTGGGCAATTTATTGGACTCTGGCCATCACCAAAAATAGTGCAAAGATGGGTGGAAAGGAACTGGTTTGATAAAACTCAAGGGAAAATCTCCATTAGATTTTGTGGGAAAGGGTATTTCACCTTTCATTTTGAAACAAAAGAAGATAAAGACTTAATCTTCCGAAATGGGCCCTATTTCATGGATTCAAGAGGATTATATCTCAACAAGTGGACTCTGGATTTTGATCCAGAGTTGGACATACCCAGTGCTGTTCCTGTTTGGGTCCGGCTACATCACCTTCCCCTTCACTGCTAGGGAGATGAATCAGTTCGTGCTATTGTAAATTGTTTAGGAAAATACATTGATCGAAGTGAACCTAAGGAAAATATGCAAGCTTGTGCTCGCATTTGTGTAGAAGTCGATCTGGGCAAAGGACTGCCAGAAGCCATCAAACTCAAGGTAGACGATTAAACTCACATTCAACAACTAGATTACGAGCAGATTCCATTCAAGTGCAAGGTATATCATGAATATGGCCATTTTGCTAATCGTTGTACTAAACTAATTGATGTAGAAAACACTCCGCAAGAAGAGCAATGGGAAACAGTGAAAAAAAAGAAAGTTGCCCCTAACCCCAAGCCAAACCCTGAAGCTGGTCCTTCTTATCCTCCTCCCAATCCTCCATCCTCCTCATCCCTCCCTTCTCTCAACCCTGATCGCCAGCCTGATCCTCAACCCTCTTCTCCTTCCTCCAACCCCTTCCACATCCTCTCCCCTCCTGAAGATACTCCTACTCCCGCGATCCAATCCGATCCTTCAGAATCCCCTCTCCCTCTGATCATCTCTTCCACCTTCCCACCTGACCCACCCCCACCCAGAATCACCAGAAGCAACTCTAAGGAGCATGGTGCTACTCTTGACAATCAAAAGAAACCTGGAAGGAAATCAGCAAAACAACACAGAGATGAAAATGCCCAGAAGGATATAGCAATGGGCATCCAGAACCCCATAGAGTCCTACATCTTAGGACAAATAGACAAGGATTTAGTAAACAAGGATCAGGGAGGGAGAGAAACTCCTCGCAACCCTCATTTGAAATGATGAAAGTCCTCTCATGGAATAGCAGGGGACTAGGGCACCCCTCCAAAGCAAATGCCTTAAAAGACCTAATAAATCAAGAGAAACCAGAAATTGTATTAGTTCAAGAAACAAAGCAGGGACAGCTAGAAATGAACAAAATTATTGCACAACATAAGCAGTATAAAGGATGTGTTTGTGATTCTAGAGGAGCCTCTGGGGGAATTGCTACGCTCTGGCATCAAACTAATTGGAGTAACACAGCAGAAACAGTAAATCAACACTGGATAAAGACTGTTTTGAAGAACAACTCGAACAACCAACAGATAGTTATTTACAATGTCTATGCACCAAATCATTACAGAGATAAGGAGCAATGTTGGGACTCTCTCAGCACAAATATTGCAGAAGAAGATAATAGCAACATTATTCTGGGGGGAGATTTAAACCTCATTTTGCATTCCAATGAGAAACGAGGAGGCAGCTTCTCCCCAGATCCATCTAGAAATCAACTGGAAAATATAATGCAGTATGGTGATCTTGTAGATGTAATTCCAAAGAACCGCAAATTCACCTGGAATAATCGTAGGTTGGGGAAAACAACATCATGGAAAGACTAGACCGAATTCTGGTGAATGTAACCCTTCTTTCCACCTTCTCTGCTGTTCATGCCTCCATTCTCCCTTTTGCAGCCTCAGACCATTATCCTACCACATTGACCCTCAAATCCCACTGCCCTTTGGGACCTCTCCCCTTCAAATACAGCCCTCTGTGGAATGATAATGTAGTAGCCAAAGATCTTATTCAACAAACCTGGTGACAACACATTGAAGGTTCTCCAAGTTTCATTTGGGAAAGTAAAATAAAAAATGTAAAACACGCTCTTAAGGATTGGGCAAAAACACACTACAAAGAGCTGGAAAAGAAGAAAAGAGAGGTAAAAGCTAAGTTAGAAGAACTCCATAACACAATGGAAAATCGAGAATACCAACAGGTAGATAAAAACCTGGAAGACAATCTCTACAGCCAGCATTATAGCATCAGAAGAGAAGAGGAACAGAAATGGCGGATCAAGTCGAGACAGCTATGGTTGAAGGGTGGAGACAGAAACACGGCTTTTTTCCACAAGCAAGCCACAGTTCGGAAAATAAGAAATAGCATTACTTCTATCATAGATAGTGAAGGCAATCAGCAAATCAACCAAGGTGCCATCAAACAAGCCGCTTCAGATCACTATAAAGAACTCCTAACTGAAAAAGGAGAAGAAGAAGATTATGCAGACCTTTTACAATATCTGCCAAATAAGATCACTGCTGAAATAAATGAAAGTCTAAACAAAGAGATAGAGGAAGAAGAAATAAAAGGAGCCATCTGGGCCCTCCAGCCAGACAAAGCTCCAGGACCGGATGACTTCCCAATTTGCTTCTATAGAGCGCATTGGGAAACTGTTAAAAAAGACCTCATCAAATTGATGAAATGGATTCAATGCAAGAAAAAAATGGGAGGTTATACAAACTCAACCCACCTAGCCCTCATACCCAAAGAGAATCGACCCACCAACTTCTCCCGTTTCCGTCCCATATCCCTTTGCAACTCCTCATATAAAATCTTTACTAAAATCCTAGCAGCCCGCCTTAAGCCTTTGCTACCCATGATCATATCTGAAAACCAAGGTGGTTTCATGGAAATAGGAAAATATCAGACTCCATTCTCCTTGTTCAAGAAGCAATCCACTCTAGCCATACTAGGAACGAAAAGGGATTCATCCTGAAGCTAGATTTGGCGAATGCCTTTGATAGGGTCAGGCACTCTTTTCTGATTGCTGTTCTTCAAAAAATGGGCTTTGCTACTCCATTTCTTGATCTCATTAGAGCTTGTATCACTGGACCTTGGATATCCCCCCTTGTTAATGGCAGGCCCGGTCCATCTTTTCAATCTTCAAGAGGACTGAGGCAAGGCTGTCCTCTTTCCCCTACCTGTTTATCCTGATGGCTGAATCCTTTAGTAGTGCCCTTGACCACAAGAGGCGGGCTAGTCTCATTACTGGCATAAAATACGAAGATGGAGTCAAAAAAATTAACCATTCCCAATTTGCTGTTGACACCTTGTTAATAGGAGGAGCATATGCAATTATTGCTCGAAGATTCAAAGCTCTTCTGGACAAATACATGAGATATTCAGGAGGCATGGTCAATCATCTAAAAAGTTGCATATATGGTTGGCATGCCTCAACCCAAAATCTTCATAACATAGCCAACATCTTTGGGGTTCCTTGCAAGCTAAATTGGGATCATTTCAACTATTTGGGAATGCCAGTGAGTATAGGACCCACAAGAGCTGAAATCTGGGATACAACACTTCATAAATTAAAAAGAAGAGTTCAACAATGGGGATCCACTTGGCCTTAATCCGGTAGGTCGATTGGTACTTCTCAAATCGGGTCTCTCTTCTCTCCCACTTTACCAATTCACTCTTATACAGGGTCCAACCACTTTTCATAACAAAATGGAAAGTATCCTCAGGCATTTCCTTTGGCAAGGAGGGAAAAGTGAAAAGAAGAAATTTAACTTGGTTAGCTGGAAGCAAGTTATCCAATGCCAGGAATGCGGAGGACTTGGAATCAGATCTCCCAAACTTATAAACTTAGCCTTTGGAGGCAAGATAGTATGGAGATTAATTGATGAACAACAAGCTTGGTGGAAAAGAGTTCTTGAAGCAAAATATCTCAGCAGCCCAAGGTAGCAGCTATTAGAAAGCGAAATACCCTCGAGAAGCAACACAAAAGTATGGAAAATTTGCAAAAAAGTTATCCCCTTCATGGCACAAAATATATCTAAGGTTCCCAAAGGTGGCAGAAAAATCAAAATTGGAGTAGACAAGATTATGGGGAACCATCCTATCAATAGTCAGCCAGGTACGGATTAAATTCTCCTCTTCCTGCACAATAAAGGAATTCAATATTTGGATCAAATTTCGCAATGGGACATAAATTCGTAGGCCTAGAAGGGATGGAGCTTCCCTCCCACTCCTACAAATCTCAAAAAGAGCATTGATAGTCTTCAGGTTCATCTCCACAACATTGCACCAATCATCAAAAATGGCATTGATGGCTTTCGATGGGACACCACAGGTTCTAGTTACACAATTCAAGCTGGCCATCATTATTTGTGTAGTAGGGACTATCCTGCTCCTCCTTGGATGCACTGGAAAACCGTTTGGAAGTCTAAGGCCATCCCCAAAGTAAAATTTTTCATATGGACCCTCTTAAAAGGGAAAATCCTTACCTCAGATAATTTGCAAAAGAGGGGTATAGTTGGGCCCTCCTGATGCCCAAACTGGCAAGGGGCAGAAGAAACTATCCAACACCTATTCATCTCATGCCCCTTTGCAATCTCTTGTTGGAATGGAATCTCCCCCTCTGGCCCTCTCTCTTGGAACCCACAACATTCCATTGGTGAAATCCTAAGAAAATGGAAGAAGAGCTACCCCTGGCAGCATAAGAAAAACAACATAGCTAAAAGGGTGTGGGATGCTCTCCCCTATGCCCTCCTATGGAAAATTTGGCTTGCAAGGAATCGCAAGATTTTCAGAGACCAGGAGACCATCACTAGGCAACTATGCAGCAAAGCTAAAAGTCTAATGCTAGAAACCATCGCTGCTAAGAACACAAAGAAAATTGATATTGCTAGCCTTTGTGTAGAAGAAAGAGACTTTATCAGCAGCTTGATAGACAACAACAGGGGCATACAAACAACAAACATCTACAACCATCATTCTAGCATTCCCAGTCACAGTTGGAAGATTAGAGTAAAACAGGATGAATTCTCAGAATGGCTTTGGAACAATAATTCCCATTCCCTCTTCTTTGATGGAGCTTCCAAATCCAATCCGGGAGCGGCAGGGGTAGGGGGAGTCATTTACAATCCCATTGGCGATATCATAGCAACCTTTGAGTGGGGATTGGGATCTCTATCTAATAACAGAGCAGAAGCGCTTGCTCTCTATCAAGGTCTTATCCAGCTTCAAAAACTTGGCATCAGTAATGTGATGGTTTTTGGAGATTCTGCTGCCATTATTAGCCTTATGATCAGCAAGCGTAAAGCTTCCAATATCTTCATCCAACAAACAATAAGCAGATGCCAAGCCTTAATCCGCCAAAATTGGGACCTTCGATTCTTCCATGTACTCCGCGCCTTCAACAAAGAAGCCAATAAATGTGCCAACCAAGCGTGCAGCAGATCCAAAGGGAATCTCCTTTGCAACAATGTGGAACACCATCATCATTTACCTTGATTTCTCTCATGGCCTGTGACAGTTCTCCAAAATCTGACCCTTGCAGCAACCTCAAGGAGTATCCTGACAGGATCCAACACAATCCCGCCTCTGCCAATTCTCTGTCATCGAATTTTTTGCCCCTTAATCCTGCTGTCACCTCTGCCCTCTCGATTTCTGGTCGCCCTCGTGACCTCCATGACTTTTCCCTCCTTCTCCTCGTGATCTTGTCCTGCCCCTCTTGTGGCTCGCTCTTCTTAAATCTGCTTCCCCTCCCGCATCTCAGTATTCTGATGTTGAGGCCCTGACTCCCTGCATTTTGTATCCTGTTCAGCAGAGAGTTCTCTGTCGCCTCAGTGATCTCTCTCTTTTCCAGCTACTCCTCAGCTCCCTCTTTTAGTGCCCCCTGCAGCGCCAGTCCCCCTCGCTA
Organism: Pinus tabuliformis; assembly: GCA_031772625.1. Lineage (NCBI taxonomy): Eukaryota > Viridiplantae > Streptophyta > Pinopsida > Pinales > Pinaceae > Pinus > Pinus tabuliformis. The sequence continues at coordinate 25,179,854 of CM062812.1, forward strand.
TCCATCTTCTTCCCCGAAAGGTTACCTCTGCCACCTCCCAGTTTCACTGATCGTCGTTTGTCCCGACCTCATCTTCGGGTTAATCGCGGATTCAATCCCTTATCATTGTAGCCGACCCCTTCTTTCCAATCCGCTCCCCCTTTCACATTTCAGTAATTAGCAGTTGAGATCCCGAATCCCTGCGCTTATTTTCTGTCTTCTGTTCAGTAGAAAGCTTTATGTTGCCTCTGTTATCTCCCTATTTTCCAGTTGCTCCTCAGCTCCCTCTATTTGTGCCTCCTGCAGCATCAGTCCTCCTTGCACTCCTCTCTCTCCCCCGAAAGTTTACCTCTCCCTCTCCCCTGTTTCTCTGATTGTCTATAGTCCCAGCTCCATCTTTGTTTTAACCGCAGAATCAGTCCCTTCTCATCGTAGCAGGCCCCTTCTCTCCACTCAGCAATAGGACAGTTCTAAGGACTCAAAAATGGCTCAGAGTGAAGATTGTTTACACTGTCCAGACCTCCAGGCGGAGTTGGAACAGATCAGAGTGCACCAAAGAATTCTGGACGTGAAAATTGACTCACATGCTCGGATGACCAGCGAAAAATATGAAGCTGACCTTAATCTTTTCCTCCATAGGGTCTCCTCGCTCCAGGAGCAGTTCAACGATCTAGCCAATCGGTGCGGCCACGCTCAAGAGTCAATTGAAATACTCAAATACATGCTGGAGAAACGTAATGCACCCAGCACTAGCTCATCAAGCTTCAAGAACGCCGAAGTGGACAGCAAACCGGATGAGTCAACGGCTCGCCAGATTAGCCATATCAATATAGACTAGGATGTACTGCAAATTCTGTTTTCTTTTATCTCAGTTTGTCAAAATCTTCACTTGCATTTGTTTCCTACAAGTCAGAAATGACAATAGCTTAGGAGAATTTTGTATCTCAATCTACCTCCAAGCTCAGCCTATGGGCCTCAATCATGTAATTCAGGAGCTTAGTCTCCCAAATATTTTTGGAATATAACCAACAAACGACTATGTTAAAAAAAAACAGTCAAATCAGGAGAAAGAAGAGATGAGGTTGAAAATGGTTAAGTTACAGATGCCCAAAGTGGGATTTGATTACGAGGTAAGGAGAATGATGATGTGGTAGTGGGACCAACGATCAAAAAATGGGTAATCGTACCTCAGTTGCCAGCATACCATCCCAATCAAATAACCCATATGAGGAAATAAAACATTGACTCCCATGAATAGGAGGCATTCACAATCTCGAGGCTATATCGAAGCAAGCTTGCTCTCCGCCCCTGAAGCAGTCTACAGGAAAGATAGTGAGCTTTTTTTTTCCAGTGCAGGAGCACCTACAGGATCCTACAGGATAGAGAACAATCATCTACAGGATTGGCAGAGAGCATTTTAGAAGGGAAAAACCAAAGGTTGGCTTCATCAGGTAGTGACAAGGAGGTAGGAGCTATACCTTCCCACATTTTCCAAGTAAAAAAAAATATAAAAAAGCCTTCTATTTTGTTAAAGAGATTGCAGTCTAGGGGAATTGTACACAGAATTTTCATTTAAAATCTCTCACCCATTAGAATTTGGAGTTAGACCTATACAACCCTCCACATCCATCAGAGAAAAATGACAGGGGGATTTAAGAATAGGGAACCCACCAACACTGCGAGAATTCATCAACACCCTCCTGTAGTAGAGATATTCACAAGGCACAATTATATGGGTTTCTTTGAAAAAATGAGGGGATATGATGATGAAGTGGCCGAAGACTTTTCTCTCTCCCTCATACCACTAACTAAGACCCATGCCACTGTTGTGGTGAAAGAACTCTCTGTAGAACTCACCCCTGAAGTCATAGGCAGAATTACCACACTTCCTTTAGGGTTGCCTTGGAGAAAGGAAGATAAGGGTAATAGCCAAATTGCAAAGAATAAATTATTTTTGGAAGGAGAGGAGGCAATAAAAGACAAAAATGGGGTTAAAAGAGCAAGCCTACCATATCCTTGGAATGAAATTAGCTACCACCTCATTAAGTATATATCATGTGAAGGTAGGTACAGTGTGGTATATGGGTACCATTTTAGGTTTCTCCAAGAGCTGAGGTTTGGAGCAAACTCACCTCCTCAAAACAGACTAAGCATACCCTACTTTCTTCTTCAACCAGTGATAGATATGAGCATCAAGATGCAGGGAGGAAACCATCAACAACTAGCCCATCACGAGTTAATTAAACTTATCCTAGAAGATGCCCTCCAAAACCTAAGACTCCCTATTACATGGACAACTTTTAGAGACATGCAGATATAGGGAGACATAAAAGCCCTTGAATATGAAAAAAGCCCCACTGTTAGTGAAAGGGATGAAGAAGAAACAGAGGAGGAAGAAGAGGAAGAAAAGGAGAAGGAAAGTGATGAAGAGACAGAAGAAGATGCAAAGTAAGAAACTAATGAACAAAGTGAGGAACCAGAGGGATAAGAAGAAGAGAAAGACAAGGATGAGAAGGAAAATGGAAAAGAGGAAACAAAAGAAAAGGAAGAACATAGGTCTACATTGAAAGGAAAATAAGGGGAGGAATCACCAAGGGTATCTCCAGAACCCACTAAGAAAGAGGTAGCAGCTGCCCTCACTGCCCTAAGTACCCCTATCAAGCAAAAAGGGAAGAGATAGAGACAAACTCCATTGTACTTTAGGACAAGAAAAAGTACAAGGATCAGGCAAGGAAAACCTCAAACACCCACCAAAGTTCCTATTGTCATTGAAGACTCACCAAAATAGCAAGAAAAGGTAGCTTCTCTTGTGAAAAATCAAGGAGAAGGATCATCAGGACAAGCCTCTCCCAAATATCCTATCACTTATGTTAGGAGGCCTGTCACTAGATCTACCTCATCCAAAGGAAAAGGTCTCCTATAGGAGACACAGAAGGACCTACAGGAAGCAAAGGCCATCCTACAGGAAACTATGCTAAACCTACAGGAAACTCAAAAATTGGACAAAGAAGGGATCATGAAGCAAGAAACAAAAAGGAGGATCCAGAACTAAGGGAACCTAGTTCTCAACCCAACCTTGACTCCTACTACAGGTTCATTGAAGGGGGTAGGGTCATTCCACAAAAAATTTTCATCCCTTTATTCTTTGAGCTTGAGAAAGAAAGGGCAAGAACAAACAGGTGGATGCAAATCGCCAAATCTAAATGAGTGGAGGATATAGGCCACATGGAGGAGAAAGTAAAGGAGATGGGAAGAGAACTAAGCAACCTGAGGGATAGAGAGGTAATGATGAAAGCTCAGTTGGAAGCAGAGAATGCATGGCTAAGGGGATAGTTACAAGAAAGAGAAAGTCAATTGGCATCCATGGCCAGTCTATCCTTAGAGGAAATCTAGTGCAGGATGCAAACAAAGTCCTATGCATTGTATCTTAAGGAACAATGGCTACAGTTCCAAATCAAGACTTTAGCACAGAGAGGCACTATGCCCTTCCAAGACTACAAACAATTCATTGATCTTTCTGATCAAAGCACCTTGGAGGATAGAGCTAAAATGTATGAGTTCTACCTACATAACTTGGCCTTGATAGATATGAATGTGTGGGACCCTAATTCAAAACTAGGGGACTTGCAATTGATGGATTTGGCATCATGGATGAATCATGAGGAGGCAAGAGCTGCAAAAATGAAGAAAGTAATGGAAAGAGAAGAGACAAAACCCCTCATGATAAGAGCTGAGAAATCAAATCCAATGGTTGTCATCAGCACCCACAATCTGATTGCAAATGACCCTAAACTTGCACCTAGGTAACTTGCTGCCCAAGAGAAAGCAATCACACACTTTGATGACATGTTTAGGTTGTTAGGGGATGACAACATGCAAGCTTGCCAAAGGAGATGGAACACTTTTCCCTATAGCTTTAAAAGCAGAGAGTACCATTCTCCTCATAGATTGAGAGAGGCACTAAAGAAAACACCCATGTATAAGCAAGCTCTCCAAAGACTCAAAGCCAATTGGATTTGCTTGAGACTCAGTCCACCACTACTCTTAGGAATTTTGGAAGGAAGGAAGGAAGAGGAAGAAAGAAACCAGTGGGAGGAGATACAGGGGAAGGCATGATTCTATGTAAATGAAGAGGAAAGTACAACAGAAGCATGGGATGTCAGGGAGACCACTAGAGCAATGAAAGACATGGATATAGATTGAGTTGCTCAGAGGATGAGAACACCTTCAGTAGGGGCGTGATGATAAGTCGCATCATTGGGTAACTATATGGACCTTAATACACCTGCTAGCATATTTAAACCAACTCTTCTCATAATTTCTTACATATGTTGATTATATTTTTCTTAATGAGATGAGTAAAAGTGAGATATTATGCCTAGTGGACTAATGTGCATTGATTGCAGGTTTTTGAGAGCAGATCATGGAAATTTTGGCTAATTAAGGGCATAAACTCAAACGAGACAAGGGATAAATTGTAGGAGATAGATCCTCCTCATTTACTCCTCACTCATTCGAATATTCCTCCACCAAATCACACTAGATCGGAGTTACAAACAACCAAGTCATGAAGATCAAAAGGCAACCGAGCCAATGACAGTTAAAGAGCCAGTTCATCTTGAGTTTGGGAGATGATCCTCCCTAGATTTAAGGAATTCTTTCAAGACTTCATTTGTATAATAAGGAGGCCTAGAGCTTCATTAGGATTTGAATTTTTGATGTAAAAGCACTAAGCATTTTTCGAGTTCAAGACTTGTGGAAGACATTGTTATGTAATTTTCTGATTTGATAATGAGAATGAGAATTTCCTTGATCCAACACTAAGTTGACTCAGAGGGCCGAAGCTCTTGGGTTAGGGCACAACCCTAGCAACAAAGGCTTCTCTTCTTATATTTGTATGCTTAGTTGATTTCATATATTAATGATTGAATTGTCTTTAGCATTATTTCATTGCAAGTAGTTGTGGATTTGATTAGTTTGCTTCCATTTGTGCATTGTTGTAGCAATAGCTTAGGACGGTAAAGGAATATCCAAAAGCTGTTAGTGGGTGGATCTGGCCTCACTCCTCCCTTCAGGGACCATGGTTTGAATAAAGAACTCGTACGTAGCCCCAAAAAGACAAAATTCTGATTTCTCATGGAATTTAGGGTTTTCTATTACTTAGACCATCATTTTAGTAGTTTTCAAGAATAGGATTTAATTTCCATTTCTGATGTCTTTAGCCTTGCATTATATCTCATAAAGGTTTGACATCAGTCTGCAAGACTTCCCATGCATAAGCAACTAGATAATAAAATTATGTTTTTCCTTATTTAATTGAAAGGCTTTCTTGTTTAACATGATTCATGGATAAAATGTCAGTGATTGATACAGTGAAATAATTTCAGCAATGCAGAGAGATTTCATGACCAACAACCCCATCCTAACCTCATCCATCCATGGTTATCACTTTCTTTCACTAAATCCCTCACCAAATTCATCATTCCATAAGAATACTTCTTCAAGCTTGTTGAGCAAATCCAACCATCTCACAACTCTGTTTTGAGCTCTGAAGGAGTCCTAGGCACTCCCTTGCCTCATTTCACCCACCATTCACCTTCTCTAAGCCTTACATAACCCTCCAAATCCCTCCTCTTGCTCTTGGTTGTATCCTATAGGAATATAGGGTATCCTGTAGGAGCATTAGGACATCCTGTAGGACGCATTAAGACATCCTGTAGGTTGACTTGTGTGACCTACTTTGAGGCCGAATTGTGGAAAAAGCCACTAGGAAGATAGGAGAAGACCCCTACTTGCCTCTCAATCCGTCTGACCATTCACCATCATCCCTAATCCACCTGCCACACGACCAAGAGAAGTTAGCATTCACATTTTCACACAAAAAAGACAAAAAGGAAAAATAGTTATTTTGTTCATTTACATGCACAACAGTAGAATATTTGGATGTTTTAAATTGCATGCCTAGGACAGTACAATTGCACATATGTTAACTTAGCATTCTTTTGAAGAAAAGCCTCTTAGCAGTTAGTTAGATGAATGGTGTGTTTAAGAATTTGATTTCAGTCTTTTCCTTACTACAGTAGACAAGATTTCCTTTAGTGAAAATTTCCCTTTTTCTCATTTGTAATCAATCTTCTTCTAAATCAATAGAAGTCTGGCTTGAAAAACCATAGTGGTCTATTGCCAGCTTAGCAGTGAAAAAGAGCGGACCCATCACATCTACTTGTGTATACAACACTATCACCTCCAAGTTTGTACAAACCCCGAGTTGATAAAGTAAAGTTGGTAGCCCCAAGAGTTGCAGCATTCTTGCTACAATACTGATGCTCATCACAAGGAGCACATCTCAACCTGTAACCAAATCGGGGAGCATATCTCAACTTGGAATCTCATGGGGGAGCTAAACATCTACGATCTCATATCAAGAAATAGGTGATATAGGGGAGATATTATTCAAACCATCCTATTTCCTACCAATCTTCCCAGAAATGACCCTTAATAGTCATGTGGTAGAATACCTACATCATAATCATCTTGGGTTGTACACCCCAAGTACACTCTCAACCCCTTGACCATACGGGCAACGGTATTCCCAACAAGCCTAGCTTGTGGGTATGATGCCAACCAGGGTATACTTCGCAAATACCAATATAGGGGAGAAGCATCTCCAACACTATGGTTAAAACGTAGCGGAGAAACATCTATGTCCAGAGATCCCTCAACCCCAGGATCCCTCCATCTCAATTCCTCACCCTAGGAGCTCAGACATGGGGGAAGAGATGGCTCAATGTTCTCGATCAGCGATGCACTCTATAGATCAACAACGTTTCATTATTCTCATATATGGTAATCTTCATGTCTCAATAAGATTTGCCTCATGTTCATACAAGACATCAAATCAAATATCATATTAGAACAAAAAATATATATCGAAAAAAGGATACCATAGTTATCCTCCCTCTTAAGGAGGTGTCAACCACAAGCCTAAGATTGTCTCGTACAACAACACTGTCTCAATGAAGGTATCTCATTATCGGTTATATATATAGGATTCAATAGGTTCCCAATATGTTCCATTGTAATGTTGTTACGGGAATAAGTACCCTAGGGCTTTGGGTTAGAACCCCAACAGAGCAGAAGCAGACTACAACAAGAAACACTCATACAACTCAGGAAAAATGCTTATATAAACAAACTACGTAAGAGCGACTGTACCTGGATTTCCTTTGTTCGAGTAGGTCCCACAGGGTTCAAACCCTTTGCAACTCCTGATGTTCTTCAGACCTGAAAATCATTCAATTCGAACATACATATTAGTATAGAAGTAAAGCATATTCATGAAATTTGACTTTATATCATATAAGCGAATGATCATTTATACATCAAAACAACATCCATACATGAATTACAACACAATTTGATGCATAAACAAAGTTAATTTCAGAAACAAGACAACATTTCTTTTATTGCAGTAAGCTATAAATAACATGGAGAGAATTCACCTAAGTCTTCTTCTTCCGGCTCCAAGCGGAACTGTCTTCCGGATTCATCCTATCCCAACCTTCAACAATCTTCTTCCATAACCAACACCATGATATCTCAAGCAAGAGGGAGAATATCTATAATCAAGGAAACAAGGGTTTCCTGAAGCTTGGGGAAGTGCATGAGGCACAAGGATTCATCAGACTCAGTCAGGGATAATCTCAGTATAATAACTCTATCTCTTCTCCTCTTTTAGTCCTTCCCATAGAAGTCTATTTATACTTCTCCCAATTAGTTTTTTAGTTTGGAAAAAATTGGGAAACAGTTGAGCCATCGACAATAGGAGGTAATCAACAGGTAAAACCCGTGAACTCTACCCATAATTAAGGAAATTTAATTTTTTGAGTGTTTTAACCCATATACGTAGGTTGGGTATTGACTAACCCGCGTGTACACGCTTTTATCTCAGGGAAAAGTAACGTACAGGGAATAAAACACTGTTTTAATATATTTGGACCAAGTCTGGAAGGAGGGGTTGCCCTAGGCCATAAACCAATCATCACAAATACCAAGGGTGATAAATGGTGCTATAAAAAATGTATCCATGTCATATCTAGAACTTTCTCAAACATCTCTCCAAAAAGCTTCTTCATCTTGCCTCATAGCTAGCCATGCTAGAAATATCGTACTAAACCTTGGTTGTGCTTAAAGATATGGACCTCCCATATCATGGAAAATATCATACTAATGCGGCACCCATATGCACTCATTAATAATAATCCCAAACATCATCAGTACATCCATGCAGTCACATATCACATGAAGAATGTCTTAGTCCAAAAATTGTTCATTCCATGCAAATATATCGAAGGGTGCTCAGTGGAAAATATATGCATATGAAGCAGCTCAATCATGAATCAAATGAGGTTCTATGGATGGGTGGAACATCAATGCTTCAATCAATTGATAGGTGTCAAGTCAAGTTCAACAATATCTCTTCACAACTTCTTGAAATTTAATTGGCGTGTCCAAGGATTTTCATTTCCACTTTCCAACACTTTTTCAATAGCTTCACAATATAGATTTTATTTTCCCAACTTCACAATTAGATTCTTTATTTTGAGCTTCAGAAGCCATCACCCTCTTACTTAGATCATTAGAGGCTCATTACTTGTCAGTAGTAGACCTTCAACATATAAAACCAAAACCAAAATCAAAACCATACCTTGGAACACTTATGAAGTAGAGGTTTGGATCAACATATCATCTTGGCTTCACCAGATAACTATCAATGTGGACACATTAAGATCGAGGAGCTTTCTTCATACAATGCTTTTTGCAAACATAAAATTTTAGCAAACCAATATGCTCAGTCTTAGATAAATCAATATTGTAAAATCATTCAACTAAGTCAACTAATAAAAGTTTAGATTCCATATCAAAACTAAAATCAAATCATCAATATCACATTATTAGATTATTTAGAGCAGGTGACAGGTAGAGCTCTCATCAATTCATGACTTCATCTATTATCATGCCAACAAGTTGGCATGTAATTATCAAACCAAGCTTCATCAATTCATCTTCATGATCATAATATAAGTCACTAGATGCAAATGCATATATTAAGAATAGGTTCCATCCATTTATTGTGAGATTACTTCACACTGAGTCACAACTGTCAATACTTCAACCATTGTGCTAATAACTAGGATTCCAATACAAAACCATTATCGAATACCAATATTAGTCACTGAAAATCACTATACCCATATAGCATTGTTATTAAGGCAAATCATCAGTCATCAAATCAAATCCCAAATTTTATATCATATTGAAATCTATAGTCCAGAACATATCTCAATTATCAAGTCAAAGTTCTAAGTCATTATCATGTCAAAAATCCAAACACTTCCCATCTATATCAATTAACCAAATCTATTCAAACTCTTGCAGCACAAACTTCAATGGTTAAATCATAATGACATATCTATATGCATATCCCGGTCACCTACAAACACAAGTTTAGTATACATATTCATATTATAGTAAACATTCAAACTTCCCTGCTCATAGAACTTATTTTTCTCTGCTTCATGTTTGTAGGACTGACATCCTTCAAGTGAACATCTGTTTTCATGAACAAAACTTCATTTTTATGTCCTGCGGGCATAACTCCATCCATAGGCCTTCTTCTGTGTGGTTGGGAGAATACAATCGCACCCTTGACCTTACTTCCTTGCAGATGAGAGGCTATAGTCCCACCTGTAAGCTTGTTTCCATGCAACTTAGGCTTAGACTAAGGGAAAACTCTCTCTTCATTTCAAAACTTTGCTACAGATCAACAATGTCAGATATTTTTCTATTCATGTCCATAAATATTATTTCAACAATAAAGAATATACATATAATGCCAATGGTAGTAGAAGTATGCATCTTATGGATAGATTCTCCTTCTAAATGGGAATCCACTTTAGTCATATTTATTCAAGTCATCAACATATCTATAATCCTCTCATGCATCAATAGATTTATTAGATCATAAAGTCAGACTATATCACATATTCATCATGGTCATATATGTTAGCATCAACTACTTCACTATTACATCAATTTATGATCAAGTGTTAGTGTTAAATATCTAATAGGAGTAAACTTCAAGAATCATTATCACAACAATACTTATTTGTCAGGGCATTCAATTTTACCATATGCCATAATTACTTAACATGTCAAAACATAACCTTGGTCAACAAAATATCCTAAATATAAATCTCATTGTTATACTTATATCATCATGGCTACCATGATTTTTACAAACATTATCAATAACGTCAAGTTACCATCTATTAGAATCAAGGTGATAACCCTCTTCATGGGATCAAGATATCCAAAATGATAGATGTTATCCAAACATAAAGTATAATAATATATCAAAGATAAATATTAAGTAGCTTCATAGAATAGAGAAATTCATCATGTCTAAAGTATAAAATACTTGCTTACTACTAAGTGCATCATTTCATCGTAGGAACCATGAATCCAAATCACTTTCATATGGTTGCATGAGTCATTTGAGAAGGAAACATTCTCATCATACCTTAGGACTTACCTTGTCATCAATATTGCAGCTGAAACATCACTTTGAAAAAATATATCATGCATACCTTATGGTATTCAAATGCATGTGCACCTTCTTATTTTACATAGGCAACTTGTAGCACTTTGTCACCTTTTCATCAGATGCCTCTTCCTGCATTGGACATGATCCTCAAGAAGGACCCACTTATCATATCTCATTAAGAAGTTAAAAGCATCCAAATACTCAAATATATATGTAGGAAGCATAAGTAATAATCAAAACAATAATCAAATCCCTAAGTCTAAACAAAATTAAAGACATAAAGAAGCATCATAAATCGAAAAGTACTTATCTTGAATGAGAGGTGATCATTTCCCTCTTGAGCTAGGCTTCAAGAGCCATCACTATCCATTGTCCATATAAAAATGTTGTCTTCAATATTTAACCAACTCTATCAGCAACTAGGCCTAATAGAGACTATCCCATCTAGGGCTTCATCAAATATGTTACAAGTGCTTGAGCATCTTCACATTAACCATCTAGGGTTTCTAGATTTCATATCTCAAATCTATGTCATAAACTAGGGTTTCTCCCAAACCCTAACCTCATAATATCCATCAAATACACAAATTGCCTAAGGTTTTCATCAAACCCTAGAATTATTTTAGGTCTCCACTATCCTCTCTTACATCCATCAATGGTTTCATCATAGGGGTGATCTTCATTACTTTTCTTCAGCCCATCTCTGATACCATGCTAATTTCTTAGGGATATATTGTTCTTTGCTTTAATAATTGCATTTCTTAATTTACACCTTCAGTTCACCCCATAACATCATTACATTATTTAGATTTACATCATTATTCAACAACATATGCAACTATGTAGAAAGAATAATATCATCATCATCAATGCAGCGAAACATAAAGGAACAATAGAAGAAAGCATTGACACATAGAGATACCAGGATTGGTCGAAGACCAAGGCAAAATCCACTATGGGGAAAACCATTTCAGATTATTCTTCTTATTAGATTTTCATTGAATGATTTAGTAAATGAGAGTACAATAATCCATATCTTCAACTATACAACTATCCAGCAAAAACAACTACACAATATCCATGAAATGAACCCAACAATGCCTATACTCAAAATTGTGATTCTGAGCGTGTAATGAACTATCATTGTCTGCGGTCACTAAGCGAAATATTCGGAAAAATTAAATTCCATCATTTATGTCCTAGTCGCATGGAGGAGGAGTCATGCATGTGAGTGGGAAGGTTCTAGTCACTCTTTGGAGCCTACAAGTGAGCGACTATAGTCTACAACTGAGATTCTAAAACCTTAATTCTGGTCTCACGGAGGATGGGTTGTGCATGCGACTAGGATGATTCAGTCACATAGATGAGCCTATTAGCGAGAGACTGTAGTCAATATCTCTTTTTCCTATGCTTGCAACTGAGACCCAAAACCCTAAAATAGAAATGTGAGCTTTAGACCCTGCAATTTCATCTTCGAGCGAACTTGTTCCTTCACGGAAAAGCCTCAGACCTGTGCGAGAAAAAAATGAAGATAGAAGAGTGTCTCATGATGATTTCCAAATGAGGTAGAGGTCACTTGTATTTATAACCTTCCAAGGGTGTCCACTTTACTTTAGGGTCAACCTTATCAAATATGCACATGTGTGCTTTTCTTCATAAGTACACTTTCCCTTATCTATTTTGGGTGATCTTTAGGTCAGTTTTGGTCCTTTTGAAAAGAGGAATTCAATTGAATCATCATATCCATAAAATGAGTTGTCCAAAGTGAAATTTGACCGTAGTTTCTTATTTTAACAGCTACAGACCCCCCCTTGGGGAACATCGTCCTTAGTGTTCAATGACACCTACAACCAGCAGGACCATTGAAAAGCAAAACATACTACCCATGGAGCCTTATAAGTTAGTTCGATGTAGTATTTACAATGATCAACCTGCTGAAAAGAAAAACAACATGACAACATAACAACATGAAAACCATATTGCTTATTGGCGCTTTATAACATAGCTCATGACGATATTTACATTCATATCCATATATACATATACGAAAACATCATGCCAAAACATATACCAAAATACTTTTGCTTAACCAGCGAATAAAGAAGGATACATAGTTCACATCTGATCAACCATCTCCCATGTAGCTTCATTGGGCCCAAAGTGCTTCCACTGCACTTTAACCTGCTCGATTGCTCGGTTCCGGAGCATGAGCATCTTTCTCTACAAAATACATTGAGGTTCTGTCTAGTATTCTCCTTCCGGTTCCACCTCCAATACAGACCAATCAATAACATGATCAACATCCTTTACATATTTTTTAAGCAATGAAGCATGGAAAACATCATGGAATTTCACTATTGGAGGCAGTGCAAGTTTGTAGGTGTAACAACCCTGGTGAAAATTCCATGTAATGAAAGTTAATAAAGGCAAAATAATAAACACGAATGATGAGACACTTATTCCAAGCCAAATGTTGGGCAAAATCTTAGTGATAGAGATCACTTGTGATTGGTTATGGCTAAGGAAATTGGCAAAGGCAATGGCTAAGGCTTTGGAAAGGCAAAATGGCATTTTTGGCACATTTATTTATGAAAATAATGGAAATTACGATAAAAGGGAGGTGAAAGGTCACATGTTGCATGTGAGAAGGAAAATGAAGGAAAATAATGGAAAATTAAGAAAATAGATGCCTCATTCATAAAAAGGCTTATGAGGATCAGTCGGTAACCTTTTGTCAGTTCAGTTTTGGAGCTCTATCATTATTCTCTCTCTCTCATATTATTGGAGACTTGGAGTTTCTTGGAACACTCTTGGTGGGTGTGGCATACTTGGATTCTTGGAGCAAGAAGGTAAAGGAAGAGAAGGAAAGCGCAAGAAGGCATCGAGATCAGAAGCTACATCAGATTTGCTTGCAGGTACCTATTTGCATGTGAATATGCATATGGTTTTTTGGCTGTGATCTGTCATTGGCATGTAGGATGGTCGAGATTGATAGTGGATTGCCTAGCCTTGCCATTTCTTGGACAACCATGGTGATTTTGGGTTTATTTTCATTGTTGTGTTTTGGTTGGTTCTCATGTTTCCTTAGTTTGGTTTGAGTTATTAGTCTCGTAGCCTTGGTTGGACAAACATTATGGAGCCCTGGAATAACTTGGGTTGAGTTACTAGTCCCATAGCCTTGGTTGGAAAAAAGACTTTGTAGCCCTTAGTGGGTTGAGTTACTAGTCCTGGAGCCTCGGTTGGACAAAAGCTTTGGAGCCCTGGAAGGCTTGGATGGAGACAAATCTGATGATGGTTTTGTTATGTCTGACCATGAGGTGGAATCACTGTTTGTTTGGTTGAGGTGGATGGCCTCTTGAAGCCTTGGATGAGCTTTGATTGTTGTGTTCTATGAGATCCCACATTCATGCTTGGAATATGGCATGGGGGTGAATGGCTGAAGAGAGATTTGACTCAACCATTCTACGGTTGGGTGGAACGTGGAAGTCCCATCTAGGGTTTGGATTTTGTATCATTAATGAAATGTTATTTCTCCTTGTAATTCTATGATAATTTGATGAATTAAATGTGGTCTACATGGTTGTACTTTCATGAGTATTTATGTTGCTATTATGCTAATTATGTATGTGTTTTATGACAACATCTATGTATGGATTTCACCATGTTTTACTTGTAATTGAATGATGAATGTATCTATGATCTAATAGATGGAATGGTTGTTGATGTGTTGAGGCATCAATGTTTCTTAGCGATTCTCAGCTAAGTATGAGACCCCTATGCTTAGAACTATTATTTACACCTATAGATTACACTTTTGCAATATCTTTGACGAAATGCTTGTCATGGCTAGTAGGGGTCAAATCAAGGTCTTGAATAAGTGATTGCTTTAGTACTATCATTTCCATGTTATTTTTCTGATTTGAAGAGATGGTCCAATTTTGGGTAGTGACCTAGGTGCTGGGCCTAAAAAAGTGGCTCAAATCCTGAAGTAGTTGGCATAGCATTGACAATTTTGGTCTCTGGTTGCTAGCAGGCAAGCCCATGGGAACGACTTTGGGTTTTTGGTCGCCCTCATGCCTATAGCATGAGAGCGTTTGAGGCTTAAGATGTCCAAACGATGAGTGGGACCCCAAGGCAAGTTTTATAAAGTATTGGATTGGTTCTTGAGGGTCCTGTAGCTGATGATTAATGTCTATATGGTGAGTTTCCATCGGTGCCACTTCCTTAATGTGACTTAGGAGGTTTAATCATATCATAGTGGCCTCTCGTCTCATGTTTACTCTGAATGGCTAGTTGCTTGGATAGATGTGGGAGGAGGGTGTTACAGAGTGGTATCATAGCATGTTTCACCCCTTGGACTAGATGGGCTATGTGTTGGTCATGCATGCATGTCAGGTGCATGTGTGTCTCTCACCCTTGCATTCCATGTGCTTGTTGAATTTGCATGATGTTGTTCATGGTCGTAGTGATGTCATTATGTGCAACTTGAGGTTGTTGTTGTGGAATGTAGCATCGTGAGTGTATCAATGGTTACATGTCGACTTATGTTGCTTACATGTATCACTGTAGTATGCTTGGTTACAATCTTGCATGTTCGGTTAAATTCTTATATGCTTGGTTGCATGTATCATTCTTGCAAGTTTGATTTCAAGTATCATTCACTCATGCTTGATCATATCTACTTATGCATATGTGTAGTTGGTTATGTATTGCTTATGCATGTTCATGTTTGCATGTGGTCAATTGTACAATGATGTAGTGGTCGTTTTCATCCATGAGGTTGTGGTGTGTTGTTGTTGAGGTCATGCATTGATGACTGGACCCTAGCTAGAATGACTATTGCATGGTCATATGTTTATATTTTATGTTTCTATATGCTATCATGATTATGTTATATGTGTATCATGCTGATTTGTTGATATTGCAGACAAGGTATTCTCTCCGAGCTATACTAAGGTACATTAATTTATTGTGATTTGGTTTAGCTGACATGATATACCTTGGAGGAAGAAATATCAAATGGATAGCAAGATGGTTGACTATAAAGACTCTCCCTATGAATCCGAAGAGCAATATGGTGTTGGGGACTCTTCCTATTTGGTAGTTACATTAAGAAGATTAAAGGAAGAGATAAGGAGTTGTAAGGCAGATAATGACATAATCATACAGGCACATGAAAATCTAGCAGAGGTAAATACAGTCATACTTAAGAGTTTTTTAGATTTGCAGTGACAAGGGCCACTTTAGATCAACCATGAGCAGGAGGACAGAACTAATGGGGCATATGGTGGTAGGTCGCATGGTGGTCACAAGCTGGATAGTGATGACACAGTCAGAGATGGCAGATTGTTGGACACTCCAGATAGGAGGGGGGGTAAACACATGTATTATTCTAGTTTTGATTCAGATAGGCATCATGATCATCATCATTATCATCCTTACTGGAGGAGTGATAAGTGGTATTTTCCAAATGAGTTTAAGAAAGCAAAGCCACCTACTTTTGATGGAGAGGTAAAGAAATCATAAGATGCAGAGGCATGGTTGCTAGGATGAATAAGTTCTTCAGATAGCATGACTATTCAAAGAACATGAAAGCTAGAGTGGCTACTGTTGGGCCTCCAAAATGTCTTTAAAATGACATCCACTTTCACCTTTATCACCACCATTTCACTCACATGTTGCAACTCCATTTTCATAAATATATGGGTTAGGATCCTTATGTACCAAAGTTATTTATTTTATGTGTTTAAAGTGAATTTATGATTAAACACTAGAAAATTAACATGGTTTCAAGTATCTATATATGTGGCTTGAGTTTCATGACATGTGTAGGTTATTTAGAAGCTTCCAAAGCACCCTTATGTGGCCTCCAATGCTCAAATTCGAATTCCCTTCAAAGGAGATTTGGATAAAGGTCAAAGAAGGATATGTGTCCTATTTGGATTGTAACTCTATGAGGTGTCTCATCATTTCTTATTTGGATTAGAACTCTATGAGACACCTAGGGGATATGTGTCTCATTATGAGCTATTTGGTTGTAACTATATGAGATTTTAGTGGATCCTCATTAAATAGGGTAGCTTCTTATGTTTTTGTATAAATAGGAGAGCCTTTTCCTTTGAAGGCATGTGTAAAGTTGGAGAAATGCTCATGTTTTTAATAGAGAATTTGGAGCTTATACTTGGAGATTTGAAGATTTAGTTTTTCTTGCATATGGAGCTTCTTCACTTGCCATCCTCATACACCATTGGAATGGTCATCTAATGATTGTGAAATTTAATTGCTTTTATAGATTAAAGTTCATTTACTTTCTTAGTATTAGTTTTAGAATGACTATGTAATCTTTGCTTTTCTAAAAACATTTCAATAGGGAAGATTTATGTGTTTTCTAATTGGATTAAGTTTGAGGCAAGGGCTCATAGTTATGTAGTTTCCTTTCATGTTCTACTATTTACTTTCTTAGATCAAACCATCAATTCATTTTATAATTTAATAAAAGATCAGGCCAAGAAGGTGACTTCAAATTTGGTGATTGAATGTTCAACCTATGCAATCATTGAGCTTTACTTTTTTGTGCTTTTATATTTGCTTTTAAGATCCTCATTTAATTGCATTAACTGATATTCCTAAAGATCATTCTAAGAAATTGATTTAATCATATTTCAATATTGAATGGTTGAATATTTGATACATGCAATTACTGAGTTATTTTCTGCACACTTTACTTGCTTTTCTAGGACATTAGAAGTTAAAGTATAAATAGTTGCTTACACATCATCTCAAGAAGGTAACACTTCATAATTGAATGCTGGAGTAACTAAGCATACATTAGTTGTTTTTGATTTCACAGGTTAGTTGAATTTAATTTTCATTATTTGATTTCATAGATTAGATGAATTGGTTTCCATTATTTTGTAGTTAGATTGATCTAAACTGAAAGACAATTTCTAGCACATACAGTGCACGCATGCTTCACAAGTTTACGAAACCCCTGGGTTTACAAATTAAATGATAGGCAATCAGTTTGCCCCAACATTTTGGCATCATTGCTGGGGAAGTGTGCATAGGAACTAACTTCTAGTTTAGAGTGTATTTTATTTGATTTTGTTTTCACTAACCATTTATGGACAAAGGATCTAGAATGTTCCCTAAAGACTACATTGAGTAATGGTATCAAGAAGTGGTTACGCCACAATATTCATCAATTCTTCAAGAGATCCTTGCGGAAAATCTAAAGGTTAAAACGATTTCTCATGTCCTCATGCAAAATTAGGTACATTTTGCAAATTTGGTATGAAAATTTTAGAAAGTTTAATCTGTAAATGGCTCCATTGGAAACATTCATATACTTAAAAATAAAATAAAATAAAATCTTTCAAGTAGGATAAACTAGGAAATAAAATCAAGCCTGATTGCATTTTTTTTAGAGTTCTTAATTGCATTTTTTTAAAAGTTTTTAGACTTTAAAATCTTCTAGAATTTTATTTATTTTCCTGTATTTCTTCATTAACCTCACAAAAATATTTTCAATAAAAAAAAAAACATGTTAGATTTTCAATAAAAAAAATAACATAAAAAAATTCTTCATGTTTTTGAATAAGGGAAATGTAGAATTTTAAATAAAAATGATCATTTTTTTTAAGAGAATTGACAAATTGATAACTGGCTCTAATGCAACCTACAAAGAAAAAAAATGTTAGCTTGGAATCCAAAATTCAAAAATCCATCATAATAAAAAATAAAAAAATAAAATCATGCTCGAAGAGGCTGCAGTTTGTGCAACATAGCTCAAAAATAGTTCTAAATTCTAATATTCTTTGCATGTGTTCTGAACTGTATCATACGAGCCAGCTAGTCTGGTCGTTCACACCAAAGAGGAGTCGAATTAGATTGGTAGGGTGGTTCTGTTTTGATCCAACTGCTTTGGTAGGTTCAGCCAGCGAGATTGACTGGTTATGGTTTGTAGTGACCTTCAAAATGTTGTGTCCTGTTTATGTTTTTGCTATTTGAATAAGTTTTTGCAAATTATCTACGGAACGCAGCCTGTTCTGCAGCGAACTGTGTGTTCCATAGCTAATTCCATGGTTTAGTAGGATACAGGTGTCAAATAAAGAAACCGGCCACATGGGCATCTCTGGAATCATCTTGACATTGATTCTGTCCTAGTCACCCAGCCCAGATCGATAAAAAAACCTAGCTCAAGACCACAGTCAAAGGTGGAGTCAAACATATGAAACCCAGAAGCAATAGGACTCGTTGTCTACCCTTTCGTCTAGATCCTGGTTTGAAACTTGCTTGTTGACAGCCCTGTTTTCAGTTTCTAGTACATTCATTTTGAAGCCTTAGTTGCCTGAAATTGAGAACCATTAATCATTTCTATAAAAATTCACAATTTCAGAAATAAAAATCGAAGCTACCATAATATGTTTGAAAAATAACAGTCAAACTAGACACTGGGGAGAAGCTGATCAAGCTCTTCACAGTGGATCTACTAGACAGTAGTTTCGTAGCTTCCATTCATGGATTTGATGAAGTTTTTCATGTGGCCAGTCCTATCGACTTCGTCCCTAAAGATCCTGAGCCGGAAGTTGACAGAACGCTAAATGTTCTGAAGGCTTGCACAGAGGCGTCTGTATCCACGCTTATGGAAGAAGTAGAATCAATCCATTAGATGTGTATCCCATTAGATGTGTATCTTATAACAAGATAGATACATAACTAGCCTCGAGAGCCACCACACAACAAATCGTACCCAGAAAGCTCGAGTGCAATACTTGTAGAGGAAATGCATAACAACTGAAAAATGTCAATTTTAAACGTGATTTATGGCCAAATGAAAACGAATTCAGGAAAAATGAGACATGGGTTTTTTCAGGAACAAGGTGAATTAGATAACCCAGAAATGGTTTCCTCAATTTGGTAACTGTTTGAGAGAAATATGAGATTCTTCAGGACCCTATTTCGCTGACTGTGTGAGGAAAAACAATTTTAATTAATGCACAGTTGCGGCCATATTCCGATTTCTCTAAGAAATATCCACCCAGATCTGATTTCCCTGGCTAAATTCCAGCTTGAGACAGTTGGAGAAAATGATTTGAGTTTGGGTGCCCCAATCACTTGTGCCAAGTCATCCACTGTGCGTTGGCATTGTTAATTTCCTCCATTGAAGGAGCCACCGTGAAATAGAATGAGAAAGGATTTCAAGAGATCGAATAACGGTTTAGTGATATTCACTATTTGATACCTCATGCAGTTAAAGAATGAAGGAATTAATTGATAAGAAGGCCGATTCTATTTCATTACAGCCTCAATACACATTTGAACATAAGAAAGAACAAGGATTCTCTAAAGCAGCAATAACGCCTTCCTGTTTTGATCATCCAAGTATCTTGGTTTCATTATCTTGACGTTGTATTTTGAAGGGGACGGTATGTGAGAGGAACCAGATATCTCATATCAAGTACTATGGAAGCTTTGATGTATCCCTTGGAAGGTTCTTGCGAGATAAATTATCTAACCAAATTTCCAGCCAGCAGATGCACATAGCCTTTGCCTTTGCTAGCGGTTTTGTAACCCTTGCTTATGTTGATTGGGTTTGATTGGTTTAATAGATTTCTGCTAAACATGTTTTTATATAAGAATGATCATGTTTCTTTGAGTCTTGCAGGTACAAAAGACGAAGGCATTACAAATGAAAAATCTTATGCCATGGCACAGCCAAAGAAGATTGACAAGATTTTAGCTACAGAAACTGAGCACATTCTGCAGCTGAGCAGCCTATTCTACAGCTAATCGACAATTCATCAGCTGGAAAACAATTCTACAGCTATGCATTTAACTCAAAGATTTATTTTGCAAACAATTCATTCTAACCATTTCATCTGCTTACATCATCTTTCACTGTAGCATCATGTTCACATGCCACATTTTACATGGCAATTTCACTGTTTCATAAAAATTTCAAAACAGTGTAACTTTCTCATATGACATCTGAATTCGATGATTCAAGTGTCGTTGGAAAGATCTCAACGAGATCTACAAAATGAGGAAGCTATTATTAGATTTTGAAATAGTAAAGAATGAAGAAATTGCTGAAAAGAAACAACATGTAACTTGAGGCACTACTTTCGACACAGGTATAAACTCTTTTGGTTTTCTTTCATGAACTTGTTTAATAGTACCGATTCTTATTTTTTTATGTAAATGTCATTAACAGAGAAATTTATCACCTCTCTATTTTGATAACTTTACAATCCATTGGAGAAGAAGTACTAGTTTTTTGCAGGTTCCAGGAGGAAGAACAAATGACCATAAGCAAATAGTGTCTCTCAAAGACCACATTTATTTCACAAGAAAATGATTAGAGTAGCAACATAGATGAAACATCAATGCATGAGCACATGATAATGCATATCAGATCCAGCAATTGCAAGCCTTTCAGATGCTAGTGTTTCCATTGCATCCATACTCCTTCAGTCAATAAAACCTTCATCTAATTTCCTTTGCAGTCACATTGCATTTCACTTAGTCAGTCAATAAAATTCTTATCTCATTTTACTTCACTGCTCATTTTTATTCATAAAAAATTTTCCTGCCTTGCTTTCACTAACTCATAACCCATTTTCATAAAGACATTCAACTTGCTTACATGCTGATTTGTCCTTTTACTTTCCATTCACTTGTCATTTTCCTTTCCGTTAAATAAACCTTGATCCACTGCAAAATTTTCCATTCATAGTCCTTCAAAATCATTGTTTCATGCTCGCATTAGATGATGGAGGATTCCTTAAGGCCTTCCTTCTAACAAGCCTTGGCCTATCGACATCGACACATTATCTAGGTCCAAGGCTAGAGTCCTCATTAGTACCTTGAGGCTTGTATGCCTTAATGACAGGATCTCTCGCCAACAATCATGGGAATACATCAATGTTCCTTGATCATTGGATCTTGCAAGTGGCTTGACATCGGCTCATTTATTCGCCCTTCGCAAGATGTACTTAGGTACTTTAGCACTCATTGACATTAATGGCAAGTTTGCCTCGCATTGGTTAACGACATTCATCAATGGTTGGTAATCCAATGACCTCTCTTCATGCTCGACACTGACACATTTATTTGCATGACTAGAGTTGTACCATTGGTTTTATAGCGATTGAAGACTATATCATTTCAACATTTTACAACATATACAACAGATTTAGCAGCAGAAATAAATAATCCACTTCACAACCTCAGCCACCATTTATGCAACCAAGAAGTAGATGAATTCTACATTTCATTCCATGATCCAGAAGCAGCCACACTCTTCAATTTCCATAGCTCATGCACATTGAATGTAAGTGAAGGTATGTAGTTTTCTAATTTTTAGTCATGGAATTCCTTAAAATACTAAAATTGTAACTTTGGGAAATTCCTCACTTCCTCTTTTACATTGTCATATCCTTAGTTGGGGGGAAGGGACATCATTTCATATTTATATTCATATATCATACACGATCACACATTTTAATTTCATCCTAACATACTTGTCCTAATCAATTATGATTGCATTATGGTTCAAAAAGTTATATGATTTGCAAATAATACCTAAATTATGAGCACACTATATGGCTGATTTTAAAGATGCATTCTTCCAAACATGTTGCAATTCAATGTATGACAAGGAATACTTTGCAAAAATAAATAAAATTGTAAAATGCAAAGTTTAAGGACATATGATATAAGCCAAGCTCATTCAAAAGCAAAGACATTGTAAGCAAATCAAAGGAATTAATGCAATATTTGCATGAGGACATGCAGTTACTCTAGTTGGGGGGTATGTTGGGCCTCCGAAATGTTTTTAAAATGACATCCACTTTCACCTTTATTGCCACCATTTCACTCACATGCCGCAACTCCATTTTCATAAATATATGGGTTAGGATCCTTATTTACCAAAGTTATTTATTTTATGTGTTTAAAGTGAATTTATGATTAAAAACTAGGAAATTAACATGGTTTCATGTATCTATATATGTGGCTTGAGTTTCATGACATGTGTAAGTTATTTGGAAGCTTCCAAAGCACCCTTATGTGGCCTCCAATGCTCAAATTTGAATTCCCTTCAAAGGAGATTTGGATAAAGGTCAAAGAAGGATATGTGTCCTATTTGGATTGTAACTCTATGAGGTGTCTCATCATTTCTTATTTGGATTAGAACTCTATGAGACACCTAGGGGATATGTGTCTCCTTATGAGCTATTTGGTTGTAACTATATGAGATTTTAGAGGATCCTCATTAAATAGGGTAGCTTCTTATGTTTTTGTATAAATAGGAGAGCCTTTTCCTTTGAAGACGTGTAAATTTGAAGAGATGCTCACGTTTTTAATAGAGAATTTGGAGCTTATACTTGGAGATTTGAAGATTTAGTTTTTCTTCCATATGGAGCTTCTTCACTTGCCATCCTCATACACCATTGGAATGGCCATCTAATGATTGTGAGATTTAATTGCTTTTATAGATTAAAGTTCATTTGCTTTCTTAGTATTAGTTTTAGAATGACCGTGTAATCTTTGCTTTTCTAAAAACATTTCAATAGGGAAGATTTATGTGTTTTCTAATTGGATTAAGTTTGAGGCAAGGGCTCATAGTTATGTAGTTTCCTTTCATGTTCTGTTATTTACTTTCTTAGATCAAACCATCAATTCATTGTATACTTGAATAAAGGATCAGGCCAAGAAGGTGACTTCAAATTTGGCGATTGAATGTTCAACCTATGCAATCATTGAGCTTTACTTTTTTGTGCTTTTATATTTGCTTTTAAGATCCTCATTTAATTGCATTAACTGATATTCCGAAAAGATCATTCTAAGAAATTGATTTAATCATATTTGAAGATTGAATGGTTGAATATTTGATACATGCAATTACTGAGTTATTTTCTTCACACTTTACTTGCTTTTCTAGGACATTAGAAGTTAAAGTATAAATAGTTGCTTACACATCATCTCAAGAAGGTAAAACTTCATAATTGAATGCTGGAGTAACTAAGCATACATTAGTTGTTTTTTTTTATTTCACAGGTTAGTTGAATTTCATTTTCATTATTTGATTTCATAGATTAGATGAATTGGTTTCCATTATTTTGTAGTTAGATTGATCTAAACTGAAAGACAATTTCTAGCACATACAATGCACGCATGCTTCACAAGTTTACGAAACCCCCAGGATGACAAATTAAATGATAGGCAATCACTTTTCCCCAACAACTACATTTAGCCTCAAAGGTAAAGTAGACATTTGGTGGGAAGATGTGAATAATGTTAGAGACATACGCGAGGAAGATTTGACTTGGAATGAATTTGAGCAACTATTCTAGAAGAAGTAAATATCAGAGAGATACTTTGATGACAAAGCAAAAGAATTTTATGGGCTAAATATGGGATCCATGACAGATGATGAATACACTAGAAGGTTCTTGGAGTTGCTGAGATATGTGCCTTACCTCAAGGAGGAGAAGGCTAAGATTTAGAGATTCACCAGCGGGTTACCGATGGAATTCAAAGATAGGATTGAGTTTGATGAGCCTAGATCATTGGAGGAGGCCATCTGAAAGTTGAAGCATTGTTATGAACAATTGAATCACAGAATTGAGATGAAGTCAGACTGGAGAGGTAATGCAAAGAACAAAGGAAAATGAGACAAGAAACGAGTAAGACCACAGGATTCGGGCAACAAGGAAAATGTTGCACCACCTAAGAGGTTCAATGCATCAGATAGAGGATAGGGACATAGATCTATGGAGTAGAATAAGGAGCCTGTGCGGTGTTGGACTTGTGGAGGAGATCATCGCAGGAGGGATTGTCCACAGTACTAGAGCAGTGGGCCTAAGATATATAGTGCGCAGGAGGTACATATCGTTGGAGATTTTGGTCAGAGTATTCCCCGTATATATGCAACGTTGGATAACAAACATGCAAAGCATCATGCATCTATCATTGAGATGTATGGAAAGCTTTATGATTAAGTTATTTCTATTTTGGTTGACCCTGGATCTAATTATAGCTATGTTAGTCCTGACTTGGTGGATAAGTGTGGTTTGAGTAAGGAATTACATGCAGAATCTTGGTTATTTTAGTTGGCTACAAGTATGAAGAAGCAAGTTCATGATTGGGTGAGATCTTATGCATTTGATTTGAATTATATGCTTACTACAACACATTTGAATGTATTATCGTTGGGATCATACAATATGTTCTTAGGCATAGATCAGTTGTATCTTGATAGAACAAAGGTAGACTGTTATGACAAAGCTATTGAGTGTGTTGATGACAATGGGGAACCAAGAGTCTTATAGGGTAAGAATAAATACACATCAATTAGGATGGTGATAGCTATGCAAGCAAAGTGTAGTCGTAGAAAAGGGTGTAAGTTATTCGCAGTGCACATTTCTAGTGATAAAGGTAAGGAAGTTGAGGATGAAAATGTGTTGAGCAGGTACCCATTTTTATAGCAGTTTAAGGATGTATTTCCTAAGGACATTACAGAGTTTCCATCTCACAGGGAAGTAGACTTTTCTATTGAGTTAGTGCCAGGGGTAGCTCCAACATCAAAAGAACCTTATAGGATGAGCACACCTGAGTTGGTTGAGTTAAAGTTTCAGTTGAAGGAAATGTTGGACAAAGGGTACATTAGGCCAAGTGTATCACCTTGGGGCACACCGATATTGTTTGTAAAGAAGAAAAATGGTACTCTTAGATTAGGCATTGACTACAAGCAGTTGAAGAAAGTAACAATCAAAAATATGTATCCGTTACCGAGGATTGATGACTTGTTCAACCATTTGAAGGGAGCAGTAGTGTTCTCTAATATTGACTTGAGATTGGGATACCATCAGGTACACATCAAAGAGGAATACATTTACAAGACAACTTTCCGGAGCAGATATGGGAATTATGAGTTTGTTGTAGTTCCATTTGGATTAACTAATGCTCCAACTACATTTATGTGTTTGATGAATAGTGTGTTGCGTCCGTACTTGGATAAGTTTGTTATTGTGTTCATTAATGATATATTGGTATATTCTAAAAATGAGGAAGAGCATGTCAAGCATTTAGCAATAGTGTTGAGGTTGTTGAGAGAGCATCAGTTATATGCTAAGCTCAACAAGTGTAGTTTCTTTCAAACTGAGGTACACTACTTGGGGCATGTTGTCTCCAAGGAGGGAATTGCAGTAGATCCAGAAAAGATAAGAGCCATCATGGAGTGGGTAGCTCCTAAGAATGTGGATGAGGTGAGATATTTCATGGATTTACAAGCTATTATAGGAGGTTCATCAGGAACTTCTCACAAATTGCTTATCCTATTACATCATTACAAAGGAAAGGTAAGAAGTTTGAATGGACCGAGGAGTGTGAGGCTAGATTTGAGAAACTTAAGCAGTTATTGACACATGTACTAATGTTAAATATTGCAGATCTTGACAAAGAATTTGTAGTATGCCCAGACGCTTGCAAGAGTGGACTTGGTGGAGCCCTTATGCAAGATGGATAGGTGATATGTTATGAGTCACGAAAATTGAATGAGCATGAGCAGAACTATCCCACACATGATCTTGAGTTGGCAATGATTATACATGCACTGTACATGTGGAGACACTATCTTCTGGGTAGGAGGTTCACATTGGTGAGCGATCACAATGGTTTGTGATATCTATTTGACCATCTGAATCTGAATGGTAGGAAGGATCGGTGGTTGGCTATGATTAACAAGTTTGATTTTGAGATCAGATATATCAAAGGGAAAGAGAACAGAGTGGAAGATGCTCTTAGCATGCAGATATAGGTAAATCACTTAGCATCTATGAGCTTTTATGAGACAGATCTACATGATAGGATCTTGTGGGCAGGTCAATAGGATGTTAGGTATATGGATATTGTGCACAGGTTACAACAAAATATTAGTACATGTACATGTAGTGATATAGGTATAAGTATAGGTATAGGTGATGGTACATGTATAGGTACATGTACATGTGATGGTATAGGTACAATTGGTGGTACAGGTATAGGTACAGGTACATGTACATGTATTGGTACAGGTGCAGGTGCATAGGATGTGGATTATTGCCTTATAACAGATGGATTGGTCAGGTTAAGAGAAAAGATATATGTTCCAAATAACAATGAGCTCAAGAAGGTGATATTGAGGGAGTTTCATGCGAAATCATATTCGAGTCACCTAGGGTATCAAAAGACACTGACAATAGTGAAGAAATTTTGTTATTGGCTGAATTTAAAGAGGGATGTAGTAGAGTTTGTGGCTAGATGTTTTGATTGTCAGCTAGTGAAAGGAGAATGCAAACATCTAGGTGGACTGCTACAATTGATCATGATTCCATAGTGGAAATGGGAAGTTATTTCCATGGAATTCATCACAAGGTTGCTGAAGGCAGTGAGACAACATGATTCCATTATGGTTATTGTGGACATGTTGATGAAGGTTTCACATTTCATTCCAGTGAAGTCTACATTCTCAGCTAGCGATGTAGCACAGGTATTCATCTGAGATGTGGTTAGATTGCATGATGTTCCAAAGAAGATTGTGTCATACAGGGATGTGAAGTTCACTTCCAAGTTTTGGAAGGAGTTATTTGAAGGTTTGGGCACAGAGTTGGCCTTCAGCATGACTTATCATCTGCAGACAGATGGAAAAAAAGAGAGGGTCAACAAGATATTGGAGGACATGTTGAGGATGTATGTGATGCATCAACAGAGAAAGTGGGAAGAGTATCTTCCATTGGTGGAGTTCACGTGTAACAATGGGTATTAGGAATATTTGATAATGAGTCCTTTTAAGGCATTATATGGGCAGACTTGTAACACTCCCATCAGTTGGAGTGATCCGGTTAACAGGGTATTGATTGGACCAGACATGTTGGCAGACATGGAACAAGAAATGCAGGTTATAAAGAGAAATCTAAAGGCAACACAAGATATGAAAAAGAGTTATGCAGATAGGAACATGTTGTTCAAGGAGTTCTAGGTTGGGGAATAGGTGTACTTGCGCATCAAACCAAAGAAGAGATCCTTACAGATTGGATAATGGGCCAAGATAGCACCATGGTTTTGTGGACCCTTCAATATCATTAGGAGGATTGGGCCAGTAGCCTATCGACTTACACTACCTTTGACAGAGAAATTCCATGATGTTTTCCATGTGTCATTGCTTAAGAAGTATGTTAAAGATGTTTATCATGTGATTGACTCATATTTACTGTAGGTGGAACCAGATAGAGAATTCTAGTCAGAGCCTTAGTGCATATTGCAGAAAAAGGTGCCCATGCTCTGGAACCGAATGATTGAGCAATTTAAGGTGCAATGGAATCACTGTGGGCCTGATGAAGCTACATGGAGATTGCAGATTAGATGCGAACTATGTATCCTTCCTTGTTTACTAGTTGAGGCAAAGTAGTTTTGGCTTGGTGTTTTGGTTTGATTTTGGTATATGCTTTAGTATATGCTTCAATATATTTTTGGTGATGTTGGTTTATGTATATGTATATGGATGTAAATATTTCCATGCGCTATGTTATAAAGCTATAATAAGTGGTATGGGTGTCATGTCATTATGATGTTATGTTGTTATGTTTTCATGTTGGTTTGCTTCTCAACAAGTTGATCATTGTAAATACTGCATCGAGCTAAGTTATAAAGCTCCATCTGTAGTATATATTTTTCTTACATCAGTTTTGTGGTTATAGGTGTTGTTGAACACTGAGGATGGTGTTCCCCCAAGGGGGAGGGTTTTGTAACAGCCCTAGTGAAAATTCCATGTAATAAAAGTTAATAAAGGCAAAATAATAACCATAGATGATGGGACACTTATTCCAAGCTGAATGTTGGGAAAAATCCTAGTGATGGGGATCACTTGTTATTGGTTATGGATAAGGAAATTGGAAAAGGCAATGGCTAAGGCTTTATAAAGGAAAAATGGCATTTTTGGCACATTTATTTATGAAAATAATTGAAATTAGGAGAAAAGGGAGGTGAAAGGTCACAGGTTGCATGTGAGAAGGAAAATGAAGAAAATAGAGGCCTCATTCATAAAAAGGCTTATGAGGATCAATTGGTAACCTTTTGTCAGTACAATTTTGTAGCTCTCTCATTATTCTCTCTCTCTCTCTCACTTAGAGTTTCTTGGAATACACTTGGTGGGTGTGGCATACTTGGATTCTTTGAGCAAGAAGGAAAAGGAAGAGCAGGAAATCGAAAGAAGGTATCGGGATCAACAACTACATTAGATTTTATTGCAGGTACCAAGTTGCATATATGTTTCCTTCACTAATGTTGGCATGCATAACATATGCATGTGGTTTGTTGGTTGCGATCTGTCATTGGAATGGAGGATGATCAGGATTGACAGTGGATTGCCTAGTCTTTCCATTTCCTGGATATCCATGGTGATTGTGGGTTTATTTTCATTGTTGTGTTTTGGTTGGTTCTCATGTTTCCTTAACTTGGGTTGAGTTATTAGTCTCGTAGCCTTGGTTGGAAAAATGATCTAGAGCCCTGGAACAACTTGGGTTGAGTTACTAGTCCCGTAGCCTTGGTTGGACAAATGCTCTGGAGCCCTTGGTGGGTTGAGTTACTAGTCCTAGAGCCTTGGTGGGACAAATGCTATGGAGCTCGGTAAAAGCTATGGGTTGAGTTATTAGTCTTGGAGCCTTGGTTTGACAAACGCTCTAGAGCTCGGTAAAATATGTGGGTTGAGTTACTAGTCCTGGAGCCTTGGTTGGACAAACGCTCTAGAGCCCTGGAAGGTTTGGATGGAGACCAATCCGCTGATGGTTTTTTGATGTCCGACCTTGAGGTGAAATCATTGTTTGTTGGGTTGAGGTGGATGGCCTCTGGAAACCCTAGATGAGTTTTGATTGATGTGTTCTATGAGATCCCACATTCATGCTTGGAATATGGCACTGGGGTGAATGACTTAATAGAGATTTGGCTCAGCCATTCTACGGTCAGATGGAACGTGGAAGTACCATCCCGAGTTTGGATTTTGTATCATTAATGAAAGTTTATTTCTCCTCATATTTCTATGAGAATTTGATGGATTATATGTGGTATACATGGTTGTACTTAATGAGTATTTCTATTGTTATTATGTTGTTTATGTATGCGTTTTATGACAACAACTTATATATGGCTTTCACCATGTTTTACTTGTAATTGAATGATAAATGTATCTATGACCTAATGGATGGAATGGAAGTTGATGTCTTGAGGCATCAAGGGTTCTTAGTGATTCTCATCTAAGTATGAGACCCCTATGCTTAGAATTGTTATTTACACCTATAGATTACACATTTGCAATATGTTTGACGAAATGTCTGTCATGGCTAGTAGGGGTCTAGTGAAGGTCTTGAATAAGTGATTTCTTTAGTACTTTCATTTCCATGTTATTTTGTTGATTTGAAGAGATGGTTCAATTCTGGGCAGTGACCTAGGCTCTGGGCCTGAAAAAGTAGCTCAAATCCTGGAGTAATTGGCATAGAACTGACAATTTCAATCTCTGGTCACTGGCAGGAAAGCCTATGGGAGCGAATTTGGGTTTCTGGTTGCCCTCATACCTATAGCATGAGAGTGACTAAGGCTTAATTTGTCCAAAAGATCAGTGGGACCCCAATACAAGTTGCTAAAGTATTGGATTGGTTCCTGAGGATCCTGTAGTTGATGATTAATGTTTGTATGGTGTGTTTCAGTCGGTTCCACTTCCTTAACGTGACTTAGGAGGTTGAATCATATCATACTGGCCTCTCATTGCATGTTCAGTGTGGCTGGCTGGTTGCTTGGGTAGATGTGGGACAAGGGTGTTACATTAGGCCACTGGTCCAATCCTCTCAAGGATCTTGAAAGACACACAATACCGAGGTTCTAACTTCACACATGACCCGATCCTCAAGGAGCTCTTCTTGGGCTTGATGTGCAAGTACACAAGTTCTCCAACCTGAAACTCCTTAAACAACATGTGTTGATATGCATAAATTTCCTACTGTCTTGTGTTTCCTTTATATTCTTCTTGATAATCTACATTTCTTGTTCCATCTTTGCCAACATGTTTGGTCTTATCAACACCTTGTTCACTAGATCACTCCAACTAATAGGAGTAGTACAACTCTTCCCATACAATGCCTCAAAATGACTCATCCTCAGTGACTCCTGATACCCATTATTGTAATCAAACTCAACCAATGGAAGGTACTCAGGATCATGTTGACCTTATATGTTTGTCCATCTGTCTACGGATGATAAGTTGTACCGAAGGCCAACTCTGTACCCAAACCTACAAACAATTCCTTCCAAAACTTGTAAGTGAACTTAGCGTCTTTGTCTAATACAATCTTCTTTGGAACACCATGCAGCCTCACTATCTCCCTGATGAAGACATGTGCTACATCACTAGTTGATTAAGTAGATTTCACTAGAATCAAGTGTGCTACCTTTGTCAACCTTTCCACCGCAACCATGATGGAATCATGCTTTCTATATTTCTTTGGAAAAATTGTAATGAAATCCATGAAAATGACCTCCCATTTCCACTCTGGAATCAGAATCGACTGTAGTAATCCACCCTGATTCTTACACTTTTCCTTTACCTATTGAAAATACGAACATCTAGCCACAAACTCTACCACTTCCCTCTTCATATTTGGCCAATAATAAAACTTCTTCACTATTGTCAATGTCTTCTGATATCTTGGGTGACCTGAATATGGTTTAACATGAAATTCCCTCAAGATAAGCTTCTTCAGTTCACTTATGTCTGGCACATAGATCATGTCCCTAAACTCGACCAAACCATTTGTTGTAAGACAATAGTCCACATCCTATTCACTTGTACCGTGTTGTAACCTGTACATAAGATCCCTATATTTGTCATCCTATTGTCCTGCTTTTAAGATCTGATCATGTAGATCTGTCACATAAGAACTTATAGCTATTATGTGATTTACCAGTATCCATCTGCTAGGAGCATCTACAACCTTGTTCTCCTTTCCATTAATGAACCTAATCTCAATGTCGAACTCATTGATCGTGGCCAACCATCTATCTTTCCTAGCATTCAGATTTAGTTGGTCAAACAAGTATCTCAATCCACTGTGATCACTCATCAATACAAATATCCTACCAAGAAGATAGTGCTTCCACATCCTTAAAGCATGGATGATCGCTGCCATCTCAAGATCATCTGTAACATAATTCTTCTTGTGCTCATTTAGTTTCCTTGATTCATAACACACCACCTATCCCTCCTGCATAAGGAATCCACCAAGTCCTCTTTTTCAAGAATTTGTACACGCCATGAACTC
Source organism: Pinus tabuliformis (assembly GCA_031772625.1). Taxonomy (NCBI): domain Eukaryota; kingdom Viridiplantae; phylum Streptophyta; class Pinopsida; order Pinales; family Pinaceae; genus Pinus; species Pinus tabuliformis. Next base: position 25,211,789 of record CM062812.1, read on the forward strand.
TTTATCCGGATCTGCAATTTTAAGAAATGGAGCATTTGTCAACAATTGCTTCATCTGCTCAAAACTTGTATCGACTTTAGAAATCCTGTGTTATTAAGGTTGTAATACAACAAGTTCAGAATCTAACCTCACTATCAAACGTCGAATTCCAAATGAAATAGATTTGGATAATAATTCAACCACTGCACTGTATTCTGCAATGTTGTTCGTTGTTTGACCGAGGCTTACCCCATGCATAGAAACTAACTCGTCAGAGGGTGAATAGATAACCCAAGCTGCGGAAGAGATATTCCGTGTACTACGACAAGCACCATCAGCAAATCCAATGTATGTTTGGAGAGGTGTTGACATCTGCAATATCAAGAGTAAAACCAAGATAAGCCAGAATAATGACGAAAAACACACTCTCTGAGCTAAGCACACTGACTAACTAACAAACATACTAGCTAGAAAGAAAACCTAACCTAACTAAAAATTCTCCATACCCACCATTTAAGCATAATACCTCTTTAGGTAAAGTCCATTTCTGGGTTTACCCAAAGAGTCCCCATCAAAATCTACCAGCTCATAAGCCCCTTTTGCTAGCTTTCGCTTTACAATGTACTACGACAAGCAATTTGTCAGGCGGAAAGAGTGGATAGTGCGGACACAAATCAACCTCCCTAGGAGCCTAAGACTCTCTAGTGACAAACAAGACAAACAAGAGCAATCCTTCTCTAAACATGCATTTACTATATGGGAAATCAAGTGTTTAGATCCTACCTATAATCTAACGCTGTTGTAGCAGTCCAACTCCGCTGATCCAGATGAGCTCCTCCTTCACTTTGAAACCTGCATACACTAACAATCAAACGATTAAATGGCACTTGATAATCTCATAGAATAAAACATATTTAACACATAGACCAAGGAGTACATGAAACAACTCATAAATAACAAGTTATTGAGAAGAATGGACTCATTTGCATTAATAGGTAACAAAAGGAACAAATACAACCTGAGCCTTGGTGTTGTGCAAGTCCCTCCCAGGGTCCATCAAGAGTTCTCCTTTACTTTGACAAAGCTCACCCACTTCCAAATAGAACAAGCAAAGATGGAAATCTCTCCTCACAAGCTTCTAAATGGGAGTCCTAATTCCTGCAGCATTTACCCTTAGAAATGTATAGCTTCCAACCTCCCCTCCTTCTGGCCCAATGCCTGTATTTATAGTGCTCAAGAGGAGGTTAATCAGGTCCACCATCAATGGGATAATCCCCTCTTTGGATGGGATAGCTCCCTTATTGATGGGATAAGTTCCTCTTTGGTAGGGGTGCATGAACCATCTGGAGGCGCTCAATACACGTCGAACAACCTTCTAGAATGCTCTAGAAATGACCACAAGTAACTTTTTAAAGATGAAACTTGCGCATTTTAACCTTTACAGGGGGACGCACCTACCCCTTTACATACAGAGCGTCCAAAGACGCAGCTTTTGTGAACATTGGGTGCGTCCCCGCAGGTAAGGTTGAGAGAACCTGCGTACCCAGAGATAAATACATTTATAAAGACTTTCTCTCTTTTTTGGAGTTTGACATGGAGAGCAGAGGTATAAGACTTGCCTAAGAGGATAGCATGACTGTTGATAGAGCCATACTAACTGTAAATAGTCATGGTGACATTTTTTAGTGTAACAGATTGCCTCCTAAAGTGCGAAGCCTGTAATAGATTAGGGTTTTGTATTATCTAGGAAGGGTGAAGCACTTTATCATTTCAAGGATTATCTCGTGGAGAGCCTGGTCAAAACCTGCAATTTTCAACACAAAATACATGTATAAGATTATATCATCACTGAGGTAGGCATTCCCATACTCAGATTAAAACTTTAACTAACAGACTAACTACTCTGATACAGGAATGATCTTGCAGTACATCATAATCATAGACTTTTGTAGACACAGTATGGGCGCAGCCATCTGTTTATGATTAGTCTACTTAGATAATGAATACAAAACTCCTCGCAGCCTGGATGGTGGAAACTAGATCCAGGGTCTTCATTTCTACTTCCCGAATTGGTACGATTCTAGCCATGCGAATAAATGAGTTGATGTCGAACATGGTAGAAACCACTTGATTACCAGTCGATGATGAAAACTGTTAGCAAGCGTGAGAGAGACCACCAGTAATGTCAATGGTTCTCAAAGTACCCAGTACAATCCATGAGATGTGAATGAATGAGTTGATGTCGAACATTTCACGAAATCCTTCGATCGAAAGTCAATGATGTAAACTGACGTCAAAGGCGAGAAACCTGCCATTGATGCATGCAGACTTCAAGGTACTGACGATTTCTAAGTCATCTCTCTAGATAATGTGCTGATGTCGATAGAAAGCGACTCATTGCAGGCAAGCCCGCAACACGAAATCATTGTTCAAGTTGAAGAAATGTTGCTGTAAGGACTGACTCAGGGATGGTCAAATGGATGATAAGTATTTTGCAGATGAAAGTTTTGTTTGCAGAACTCTTGAACACATAATGACACGACAGATGGCTTGGTGATGAATAACTCAAAGTTAATCCCCGGAACCCGACTGAAGACTTTCAAAGTGGTTTGATCAACTGTGAGGTAAAAGATATCCCAACCCAGGTGAATGAAAAGTGTCGTGTTCAAGAGTGGTAATAAAGTTTCTTCTGAGAAAAAAGGTAACAAATAGGCTCATTCTTCTCTCTTTTCCCCCACCATTTCTGGCAAGTACCTCTTTATTTTTTACAAGCTTGAGGAGGATAACATATGCTTGATTATAAGCTCATCCTTCGGATGAGTCCAACCTAGTTTTGATTCGAACCCTAGGAAGGAGTGGTTCGTTCCTGTTTGTAATTGAACAGGTCCTTTACTGTGAAATTTTTAACGAGCCCAGTATAGGAGAAACTCGGCATTTTTCAATTTTAGAGAGTCTGAAAAACTTAAGAAGACTCCAAGTTGAACTTTTTCGTAGATTTGTGTCCCTCAAGCCCGAAAAAGTATAAAATAATACCTGGGGGAACCGCTTGATCTTGCGACCAAGGAGTACTTTCATAATTAGTGCCACTGACCTGAAAAGTAAAAAGTGATCAAGGACACGCCGTTTTATTTCCGTATCGAGTTTGAAATGACAAAAACCCGACAATCTTTTCCTGATTTTACGGTCAGAAAAGAGCTATAAGGGGACCGTCTTTTAATTTCGTTTTAACGAGTGTAAAAGAAACGCTCGGCAATCTTTTCATTTTTTAGGAGTCAGAAAAGGGCTTAAAAGATGACTCTGATATTTTGGTTCATGAAAAATGACAATTTTCCCTCTAAATCCCTTTGTCCTGCACAAAAACGACACATTACTCATACCTGTTTAAGATAGGCAAAAATACATCGAAAAACATCCTTCCATGGTGAAAAATGAACAAATTCATCCAAAAAACCTATAAAAAGACTTTTTACCATGTCATTTTTACCGTTTTACTGTTGAGGTTGAAAAAAGGGCTTTTGGCAAGAAACTTCTCGTGGTCGCTGCGGAAAATCCGACCGTCAGAATCGAACTCTGTCTCTTCCAGGTATTTTACAACATCCTCCTCTTCAATTTCATCCGATTAAAATTGTGTTTTAGGTTTTAGTTTTGATTTTTGGGGGGTTTTGGGTTTCAAAGTGCGCTCTGCGGGGGACACAGGTGCCCTTCGGGTGACCTGCGTCCCCCGACTTTTTCCTGTACAGGAAAAAGGTCGGGGGACGCAGCCCACCTTCAGGCCAGCTGCGTCCCGACGCCCTGTGTTCTAAACGCGGGGTGCGTCCCCCGCGAAAGGCGGAATTTGAAACCCCAAACTCCACAATCAACCATTTAAAATTTCCCAAATGAATTCTAATCTTTGTTTCTTGGTGTGTAGGGCACTCACCATGTTGGATTGGAGAGAAAGAGAGCACGAGGACGTTGATTTAGCCGCAATTGAACATCAACCTTCCATTGATGCCCTAAAAGCATGCGGGCTATATAAATACTGGGCCATACCTGGCATGAGGGCTCAGGTGAGATTCTTAGAATGGCTGGTTGAGAGATGGAACGTTCAAGAGAAATGCTTTTACATAGGAGGGCACCAGCTCGAGATAGAGCCCTCTGATGTATACTTTCTCACTGGCTTGCCAAATAGAGGCGAGCAACTCAATCTAGCCGGGACTAGGCCGGGTGGCCAATCCCTTGCTAGTCTCCGGGCAGATTGGTGCACACCCAATGCACACCATGCGAAAGGCGTGGAAATCAAACACATCTCTCTGCGTGAACTCAAAGTTATAGCTTTCACGGTTACCAGAATTTGCGGCGCAACCGCTTTACATATTGCCTCCGGGTCCCAAATGCGGATGGCGATTGACTGTTACCAAGGCACCATTTTCAACTGGTGTGATGCTGTGTCGGCTAATATGAAGAGCCAACTGACTAGGGCAAAGAACGGACGACTGAAGACCTTTGGATATGGGCCTCTAGTTGTGAGCTTTGCCTTAGAGAGAGTTCCGATGCTGATCCCTCAGCAACTCACTGTTGATATCTTGGGTCCTCGGGAGCCAAAGCTGATACGATGGGTTACGGTGATGGCCCGGCATCCTGACGAGGGCACAACGATTGTTCGATTCTCTGATAGTTATTTTCACTGGTTAGAGGACCAGGTTTTTTCGATCCAGGACTTTCCGTATGCCGGAGTAGATTTTTGAGGTGATCCGGACATGGTTCTTCCACAGGGAGAACAATGGGATGACAGAGGTACTTTATTTTTCACAAGTTTTCAAATTATGTATTTTTTTTTGTTTTTTATATATATCGTCTCAAAACTGACAGTAAAAATTTTCAAAATGCAGATGTTGGTCCACAGCGCCCAGCCAACCTCCGGCCTTTTGAGAGGAGACATCCAGTTGCACCGGTACTGGCCCCACAGGACGCGGCTGCAGAGTCACTAGCTGAGTTGGAGCAGGATCTAGAGCGTCTGACGGCGGATATACCTGAGACTACCATAGATGATATTCCTATCAGACTTCAGCGCTATGTAGTCGCAGTCCCTGGACCGTTTAGGAGATTTTTGTGTAAGGTAGCCCGTGCAGTGGTGTCGTATAGGGAGCACCACCAGTGATTGGCTAGTCACTTTGTAGACACATGTGACATTTTTGACTTTTTGTACTTTATCATTTTTGCCGATCATAAGGTGTTTTTCAACCTATGATCGAAGACGATGTATATTTTTTGACACACTCCTATCTATATATATATCACTATTACCGGCTTATCTTGTTTAACATATGTGATGAAATGTTTTTAAATTTACTTGCATGATTATCGTAAATGTCTGTCCAACATTCGAGAAGCAATTGCATCTGCTAATGTATTTAAAGACCTTGGAATATGCTGATATTCAATGTAATCAAATTCACGTTCCAAGAGACGCACTCTCAAAAACAACCTTAATAACACAGGATTTCTAATGGCATAAACTCTATTAAGCTGTAATACAACAAGTTCAGAATCTAACCTCACTATCAAACGTCGAATTCCAAATGAAATAGATTCGGATAATAATTCAACCACTGCACTGTATTCTGCAATGTTGTTCGTTGTTTGACCGAGGCTTACCCCATGCATAGAAACTAACTCGTCAGAGGGTGAATAGATAACCCAAGCTGCGGAAGAGATATTCCGTGTACTACGACAAGCACCATCAGCAAATCCAATGTATGTTTGGAGAGGCGTCGACATCTGCAATATCAAGAGTAAAACCAAGATAAGCCAGAATAACGACGAAAAACACACTCTCTAAGCTAAGCACACTGACTAACTAACAAACATACTAGCTAGAAAGAAAACCTAACCTAACTAAAAATTCTCCATACCCACCATTTAAGCATAATACCTCTTTAGGTAAAGTCCATTTCTGGGTTTACCCAAAGAGTCCCCATCAAAATCTACCAGCTCATAAGCCCCTTTTGCTAGCTTTCGCTTTACAATGTAGGGTCCATGCCACATAGGAACGAATTTTCCAGCACCTAGCTTATCGTTAGCTTGATCATATAATAGCACTAGGTCTCCCTCCGAAAAACTTCGAGGGGTCACATTTCTATCATACTGAGCTTTCATTCGCTTCGCGTGAGTCTCGATTGCCAATGCAGCGTCACGTCGAGTCTCATCTAATTTAGCTAAGTATAATAAACGTTTCTCCTCTTCGGAAGTAGCTGGGAGTAATTCGACAGCCATTTGAAGTGATGGGATTTCGCATTCAATGGGTAACACAGCTTCCAAGCCATAAACTAGCTGGAAAGGAGTGAACCCTGTTGAAGTTTTTACTGAGGTTCGGTATGCCCATAGCGCTGAAAATAACATGTTGTGCCAATTCGACCGATGAATACCAATGGTTCGTCGGATCATGATAACCAGAACTTTGTTGATAGACTCAACCAAACCGTTGGCTTGCGGATAATAAGGAGTAGAGCTATCGTGGCGCAAACCAAGCTGGCTTGTAAGCTCAGTCATCATGATGTTTCGAAAATGGCTCCCATGGTCAGTAATGATTGCTTGTGGGACACCAAACCTAGTTATAATATGATTGAATACGAAAACTGCAGCTGTTTTGCCGCTTGCGTCGAATGTAGGCATCGCCTCGGCCCATTTAGTGAAATAATCAACCGCGAGGATGATATACGCATGCCCCCCGGCCGAGTGAGGGTTACAAGTAATAAAGTCGATACCCCATTTGGCGAATGGACCAACGGCAATTATAGGGTGGAGAGGAGCAGGTGGTGCGCGCATCTTGCGATCAAACACTTGACAGTTGTGGCACTTCCGGACTGCAATGATACAATCTTTAAACATAGACGGCCAGAAATAGCCAGCGCGCAACACCTTCTGAGCTGTGGCATACCCAGACATATGACCGCCACATGCTCCAGAGTGACAATCATTCAAAACCCTCTCAGCCTCTTCGTGAGTTAAACAACGTCGAAAAACTAAGTTTGCCCCCCGGCGATAAAGTGTATCTCCAATAATTTTGTATTGCTGGGATTGAAACCGAATTTTTCGACGTTCTGCCTTTGAAGCTTCAGGCCGAAAGGTTTGGGTTTGGAGATAGATGATTATATCCCCGTACCACGGATCTAAAGTACTGATAAGAAACAAAGATTCGTCCGCAATGGACTCCTCTGCCACAGTCTTTGTGTCAGCACGAGGGAAATCACACATCAATTCTGCAAAAACCAAGGATTTCTTAGACTTGGACTTCTCGAATTCCAAGTCGAACTCTTGCAGGATAACGATCCATTTAGAGTACTTGCCCCCTAGCAATTGTTTTGTCAAAATGTAAATCATAGGGTTGCAATCCGAAATAACTGTAGTTTTACGGAGAAGAATGTAGTGACGAAAACGCTGGACAGCTTGAACGGCTGCCAGGGCCAATTTCTCCACATGCGAATATTTTAGCTCAGTGGGATTTAAGGTCCTACTGAGATAATATATCACATGTTCCGCTCCGAATTCATCTTCTTGAACTAACACCATTCCAATGGTGGAATGCGAAGCTGCGAGGTATAAGAAGTAGTCCTGGTTGTAGTTGGGAGGATGCAACAACGGTGCATGGGTCAACGCGTGTTTAAGTGCATCAAAAGATTGTTGGGCAATCTCGTCCCAAAAGAATTGAGCGTTCTGTTTCAACAACCGTGTAAAACCTTTAGTGACCTCGGCGTAGTTTGGGATGAATCGGCGTAAAAAGTTCGCTTTCCCTTGCAAACTTTGGAGTTGGCGCAAACTCGAAGGAGGAGGCAATTTGATGATAGCTTCGACCTTCGAGGGATCGACGCGAATGCCGGCTTTTGAAACAACAAATCCCAGCAATCGACCTGTTTCTATACAGAAAACACACTTGTGGGGATTCAACCGAATTCGATAATGCCTACACCTCATAAAGATTGCTCGTAAGTGGACAAGGTGATCAGCTCGATGTAAAGAATGAGCAGGAAAATCATCGAGATACGGTTGCACAATGTGCTTGATGTCATGAAATGCGTAAGACATCGCCTGTTGAAAAGTGGCCCCGACATTCTTAAGCCCAAAAGGTAATTTGCAATAAGCAAATGTCCCCCATGGACAAATGAATGCCGTTTTTGGTTGGTCGGCAGGTAGAATATTGATTTGATTATAGCCCAAAAAACCATCCATAAAGGAAAACATTTCACTTCCGGCACAATCATCAATAATTTGATCGATATAAGGCGTAGGATAGTTGTCTTTTGGACAAGCTCAATTTATATCCCTATAGTCGATACAGATTCTTATTGTTCCTTGTTTCTTGTTGACCAGAACAATATTCGATACCCAATCCGTTAACGGGATCAGATAAATGAAACCTGCTTTCAACAACTTTTCGACTTCTGCTTTAATCGCAGCCGCTTTTCGAGGGTGAATCTGACGCAACCGTTGCCAGACGGGTTTAGCATCCGGGTAGGTTTTTATTTCATGAACAACAATGGTAGGATCGATTCCCGGCATTTCCTCGTAAGACCAGGCAAACACATCGCGGAATTCTTGGAATAGGGCCTTGTAAGTTTGGATTTCATCTTCTGTACATGCGGCACCTATATGAATGTTCTCCTCAATTCCAGGCTTCACTGAAATATCAATGGGAATAGTACGAGAAATATTCCCCAAATTCAACTCTGAATCAGAATGTTTCGTTGGATCCTGAGCGTCTTTGACATATTCAGTGGTAAAAATAGATGAAAAATCATTTTCAAATGCATCATCCTTAGGTAAAAACGAAGATCTGTGATGGAGATCTTCCCATGGTAGATCGTCTACACTTAGGATTTCGCGAAGTTGTTCATCAGATGAGACGACTTTGGGAAACGCTATCCATTCTAAGGTTGAGGTGAAAAGTGACTCTTCACTGACCACATTCATTTGGTCGATTTGGGTTGAATGCGAGTCGGTAAAAGACATGACGGCTTCATAAGAAATTTCATATGGACTCAAAGGCATAGCATCACCGAATGAGTCTATCTCAGATTCAGATGGGACGATCCAAGGATCATCATAAATAATGTTGTCTGATGTAATCATATGAATTGATGCAAATGAAGGGTCTGTGTTGATTGGAGGGAAAGGAAAAGTTCCCAGTAAACTGGAATCTTTAACTAAACCGAGACCAACGTCCCTATAAGGGATTGTCGTCTTACCGACATGCTGGATACTTTCTGAAGAGGCTGGGTCGGATGAAAAGTATGTCAGCTGATCAATTGTCACGATCTTACCGTTATGTGGAAACTTTATTACTCTGAAGACCGACGAAACGACCGCTGTCATAGCATATGACCAACTTTGACCCAAAAGAAGGTTGTAGTCTAGAGGGGCATCAACCACTTCCACATCCAGACTAACGGTTTTACCTTCTACCCCTATAGGCAATTCCTGTAGAATACCAAACGGACGGAACCCACGGCCATCAAAGGCCTTAAGGATGGTCGGGGATTGGTTCAGCGAAGGAGAACCAAGCGATCTCCAACACTGAATCGACATAATACACGTAGAAGCTCCCTCATCAATCACAGTCCGATGAATAGGCCTGTTTTTGACTATCACTGGAATTTGGAAAGCCATTTGATGGGGTAGACACGGTGTACTATTTTCTAGATCGAAGATTATCAGATTCGGGTCCTGAACATCAACAGCTCCGATAGTCGACAAAAGTAATTTTCGTTGTGCTGGGCATGATTGCAGCACTTCTAACGCCGACATTGCTGAGGGTGAAACAGCTAAGTCCTCAACAATGTTGTAATTCTGGGCTACTCTCGCATGTGGATTAAAAGCAGACCTTCGAAGTACACCCTTGGCGGGCAGTTTAATTACTAAGTCCGGGTTAGGTTTTTCGATCTGTAGTGGATCGGAACCAGGAGCTGAGGTTGATGGGTTAGAATGAGAAGATTCTGCTTCCTTACCATCAACAAGATTCTTACTACCATAATCTTGCGATCGAGTCGCAATCCTCACATGAGACATCATCAAAATGGGTTCTTCACTGGCAGTCAAGGAAGAACCTATCATCTTACTCTCCTGCTTTGGAAATGGATCTTTCAACACAGCAGGAGTGGGAGAACCTTTGACTATTTTCGCAACCTCGACCCGATGAGGGCAATCTCTTGTAAAATGATCCTCTTCACAAATGAGACAAGGATATCGAGGTTTGCGTTTTTCGTCATTGGTTTCTGACTTTTCCGTTTTCTCCTTCGGAGCCTTGTCTGCTTTAGCCTTCTTCTTCCCTTTCTTCTTTCCACCGTTTTTTGATTTGACCGTAGATGACTCTACAACGTGAATATCGGCGGAAAGTTCAGGAGAAGACTCTCCTGTTGGGGAATCAGGCAAGGTGATTATAGGAGTAGTAGAACTCTTGGAAGACTTCTTCTTGCTCTTTGTGTTCACCGTACCAATCATACCATCAGCGGCATGAGATCCCGAAGGAGCAGCAGCGATTTGATTCGATTTTGGAAGATCTGGAATCTTCTCGTGTAACGTACCCGACTGAGTATAAACTAAGTCAAGGTACTGCGCCTGAGCAATGACTTGCTCCTCAGTAACTACTCCGGCCTTAGCTACATCTTCAGTAATCTTCGGTAACAATGATTTAACAAACCATTCAGCTAAGATTTGGTCCGGAATAAAAACTTTCACCAACCTTCTTCGACGTCTCCACTCATGAATGTGATCGGAAATATACGTGGACGTCGATTGTTTTAGTGAAGTCAATAACTCCGTGCCGTTATCGTATCTGACCGGCAACTGAAAGTGAGTTAAGAACGAGGTAGCTAACTGGCTAAAATTGTAAAAAGAGGCCCGTGGTAACTCAATGTACCACTTGGCCGCGAGACCAATGAGTGTACGCTGAAAAAGACGTAAGCGGATCGAATCATCCGAGATAGAATTTGAAGCACACCAGAGGTGGTAAGTCATCACATGATTGGACGGATCCTCTCCAGGCTTACCTTCGAACTTGGGTATATCACTGGGCAACTTATTTGGCATTGGCGGCCAGAACTGAAGATATTGAATTGGATCATTCGTTAGGCGCGTCAAATCTGGTAAATCCAAAGTTGCGATAAATGGTAATTGCCGATTAGGATCTCTAAAACTCTGAGTCATGACACCAGCCCCAGGAGGAGGATATCCAGGATAACTAGGAACAGGAATCACATTAGGGATATTATATCCTCCTGGAAAACCAGGATTAACCGGACCGTACTGGGGTTGTTGAGGTTGTTGATAAGTGTACCCAGGATACGGTTGATACTGGTAAACCGGCTGCTGGACAGCTTGCCTTTGTTGGTACTGTCCCTGGTACGGTTGTTGAACAAATTGAGGTTGAGAAGTGACAACCGTACTTATACCAGGCTGACCTATAGGCATCTGGACCATGGTTTGAATCGTAGGTCCAGACAACGGTAAAGATGCCTGAGGAGTGGTTGTAGAGACAGTAGAAACCGGAGCTGTCGATACTCCAGAAGTAAGTGCGGTAGATGCAGCGGTAGTTGCAGCAGCCGTTTGAGATGGAGTACTAGGTGCAATTGGCGGCTGAGTAACTACCGAAGTTACAGAAGTTTGAACATTTGACTGGGCAGGTTGTGGTTGTTGGGGTGAACCAGAAACTACGGGTTGTCCAGCTTGAGGTACCAACTGTATACTTGGCTGCAACACCTGTTGACCCTGTGATGGATCCCACACTAACATTCTAGGGTATTGACCCGTAACAGGTTGAGAATACTGAGGTCCATAACCGGATTGAGGATAGGATTGATAATTGAAAGGTGCAGTTCCCATACCTTGACCATATGACTGACCTTGAGGTGGTTGATAACCTTGACTCGAGTATTGACCTTGAGGTTGATAACCTTGGGGTAAATACTGATACTGGGGTTGACCTTGACCTTGAGGTTGGTGTTAGGACTCCACTATGTATCATTTTTGCTATATATTTTGACACCATTCTACTCTTATAACCATGAACTTCATTGTCTTTTTGATCTACTTTATCCCAAGGTATATAGAAACCTCTTCTTTATTATATGTTTAATCTGTCTTACATTTAATTCCGCAATACTCTTATATTTTATCAATAATTGAAGTGTATTGTTGCTAACACAAGTCCAAAGATCGCAGATAAGTTATATGCCTTGTTGGGAACAAGCGGCCGTGCTGAGACAGCTGACTCCGTTGCTGAAACAGCTGACTCCGTTGCTAAAACAACTGACTCCGTTGCTGAAACAGTTGACTCAGTTGCTGAAACAGCCGTCAAGCACGCAAATCCCGTTATGCGTAATTTGCGATTCTGGAAGAACTTTTTGTGGAATAGTAGCAGCAGCACGAAGACACGGTTACCTGGATTATTCTGAAGATAGCACTGTTATGGTCTCTGTTGTAACAACATCTTTTTTTTGGAAGAACAGAATAGTCCTGTTTTGGGAAAGAGAACAGAATTGAGATAATGTAGATTCGCTCTCATGTAAATTGTAAAAGATGTCTCCTCTTTAAAAAGAGGAGACATCATCATTAGAAGGGAGTTATCTTTTTGTAAAAGCTACAGGAGAGTATTGTGTGAGAACTGGAGCTAGTCTCCATCTGTAATGTATCAGTTACTTTGACAGATGAATAAAATCTTCTTTTGAGCGTTCCAGTTTAATTCTTTCTCTTGGGGAATCTTGTGAGAAGGAAAGGGCCCGCCTTACTCACAAGATTCACCCTCTTGGTTCCTGTAGTTTGTTTAATTCTTTGTGTGTTTGCACTTCCCTTAATTCTGTTGTTGGACACTAGTTACACAGTTTAGTAATACTCTGTTTCTTTAGCACTACATGTATTGAATGCATGAATGAATGATGTTGGGAAGCATGTGCTGAAGATTCCTGCATAAAGGAATAGGGTCTTGCTCCCATTGATTGTTTTCCTTTGCCTGCAGTGTGATTAGGAACAAGAGAACAAGTGCTGAAGGTTCCTGTTCATGGGAATAGGGTCTTGATCTCTTGAAGCTACTTTTCTTACAGTGTGATTAAGTGTCAGGCATCAGGTGCTGAAGTTCCTCACTAAGGAATAGGGTCCTGTTCCTGCTGTAGTTGATTGATTTCTTTCCTTGTAGATTGATTTTCCTTTGTTTGGATTGTAACTGCAACAGAGAAATCATTTCTGCTATAACTTAATTGACTTCAGCTTTGATTAAGTAGAGTGTGAATCAGTAGATTGATGAGATTAATAATCGTGTGTCCTTCTTTTACTACAACATTGATTCTGCTTTTGAAATTGAGCATATCCAGTGCGCGATTATCTTTGAAATAAAAAGACCTTCTCGGGTTGACAATTTATGTGGAGCTTGAATTGTGAAAACAATTAAAGTGACCAACAGTTGGTACCCTTGAGGTTGATACCCTTGGGGTTGATACCCTTGGGGTTGCCATCCTTGAGGTTGCCATCCTTGAGGTTGATATTGATACTGAGGTTGACCCTGGGGTACATATTGAGGCTGGGGTTGACCTTGAGGCATGTATTGTACCATAGGTGCATATTGACCTTGAGGTTGCCCCCCAGACACGATTTGTGTACCTTGAGGTTGCCCCCCAGGCGTTAACTGAGGCTGCCCCCCAGGCGGTAATTGGCCACCTTGAGGTTGGGAAACGGGAACTGAACCTGACATCATGTAAATGTCTCCTACACCCAATGGTATATTACCACTGTTTCCAGCTAATAACCCATGATCAACGGGTTGAGGAGATGCCCCCGCAAAGGTACCAGAAAGTGCTTAATACCTAGTGGGAACAGAAGGACCGCCGTGTAAGAAAGATTCAGGACTTTGAGTAAACACGGACGACTGACCAGACATATTTACAGGAGTATGAATACCTCCAGGTGGAAAAGGAGTACGAGGTGGAGAAAAACCTATCCCTGAGTTGTCTAAATAATTAGTTAACGAAAGGCACCAAGTAGTACTTCTAGGAGGACTGTAAAAGATAGATTCACGCTCCCTGAGCTCAATAGTAAGTTGATCTTCAAGGTTAGAGACGCCTATTTCTTCCTCTGGAGCAAGTTCTTCAATAGCAATCAAACCAATAGGAAGATTTTCGGTGATAATTCTTTCTATTCTCGGTGAATCTGGAACACTAGAAGTCTGAGTAACAGGTTCGGATATTTCAGGTTCTTCGCCTATATCACTAGTAGACGAAAAACTACCAGCAAGCTCAGAAACTGTAACAGCTTCGGGATTATAACCTGTCTCTAGACTTTGGTAATCTGGATGGACTACCAAGGAAGATTCTCCTTCTTCAGGTGAACCTACTTTACTGCCACTAGGAGGAGTTACAAGGACCTTCAACCCTTCGTACTGACCCGGGACGTCTTCAGGAGATCCACCCCGTGATCTACGGAGTTTCCTCAACAAATCAGTTCCGGTAACAATCTCAGGTGACTTGCCCCGAAGTCTACGGGACTGTCTCAGTAATTCCGCCACAGCTAAAAACTTTTAACTACTACACACGAAAACAAAATAAAATTTCAAATCAAACCACCTAAAGTCTCTAAAGAACCAAACAAATTTGAATCACACGCCTAAAGAATCTAGGGCGTCAAACCAAGCACAAACAGTAGCCTTCCAGACCGAAAGCGCTAGTTGGTGATGAAGCCCAACATCGCTGGATTCAGTACAGAAGTGGCGGGTGGAACAGTTACCCCGGCAACCTGCTTAATGAATAGACTGGACCAAGTTCCTCCACTTTAACCGTCTCGAGTGAAGTGAACCCCCCAGAAAATCCAAGTGAGTCTAGCCGACGTCTGCTCCAGGTACAGTGGGATCTTCCCTCCACCGTCACCTCGGTAGAATCCTAAAGATAATGGTCACTAAGGTTACCAACCGCAACAAATGCACCTGGGGGAACAGTCTAAACTCCGACAGCACGCAAGGGCAGAGTATCAAGCTCAATCCCCTTGCCGGCTCCTTGACAATAATCCAAGGTTTACCGACAAGTGACCCCTGGCTCCTCGACAATGGTTAATCCGAGGTTTACCGTTTGTAATACGTGCGTGTCTAGCATCGTTTCCAATGAGGGGGGATTGATCCCCTCACTGGTTCGGACACGAGCTCGTGCTTCTCCTTTAAGAGGAGCTTTCCCAGAGTACAAATGAGACAATTGGATTTATTCTATCACAAGATAAGCTACTTGTTTGGTTTTGTTGTCTTGGAGAGTTAATTACTCACCTACTCCAAGACACTAGCCTGATCTAAATTGGTGTTTCAGAGCCCTAGTAAATAAAAGTTACTACGTCGATTTTACTTTAAGCGTTAATTTTATGGTTTTTCTTAAAGACAAAAGGTAGCGGAAGTGAAACCAATGGTGTGTAGACTCGAATCAAACCACTACAAAGATGCACCTAAGATGATTTACGCTACTTTCCTTTTTCAATGAAATTCTTAACTAAGAGAGTTGAGAGATGCAAATTTTATAGAAAACAACTTTCTTAGTAAAGACAATCAAAGAAACAATTCTCTTTATCTTTTCAAGCATACAAACATGACCACTCCGTACGTGCACGAAAAAACTCTTTTTCTTTCAAAACTTTTCAAAGCTACTTGAAACAAAGCTTTTCAAAGGTGATGTTTTTGTATTTTCTCTTTTTAATAAAGCATATAAATCTATCTTAACGAAAATCAATCTCAAAAGTTATAAAATCTATGAAAACTTGACTCACAAGCAAATCAAAAAAGGAAATTACTCTAAGCAAACCTAACAAGGCAAAAGCTCACAAAGATGATTCTAGGTTGTTTTACTTGACCAAAATCAAATCAAAGACCAGCTAATGCAGAATCAAAAGACTAGTCAAAACAAAACTCAAATCTTTTTGTTCTTTTGTAAAATGGAATTCAAGACTCAAGCAACAAGCACTTCGAAATTTACCCAAAGAAACAACTCAATGGTAAGTTGCTCTCACAGGTAGACTTTATGACAGGTCTGACTTCTAAGAATGCTGACAAAACCAGAGATATCTAAGGCTTGACAACTTCTACCGCCAAAGTCACTACAAGACCTACTAAAAAATCAAACCCTAGGGCTTAAATTTCTATGAAATCCACTAAAGCACTCAATGCTATCGAAACAAGTTCAGGTGAAGATCTTTGACAAGAGACTAATGGATCTGGGCAGTAAAAACTGAGAAAAAGCAAAATCTAAGAGAAAAAATGCAAAAAATGGAATTTTTTCAAATTTTAGCAGGGGACGCAGGCGACCTGTTAAGACAGGTGCGGGCCCGCTCTGTGCACACAGTGACAGTGCGTCCAGAGACGCACTGTGCAATACTCAGAGGGTGCGTCCTACTGGAAAATTCAAGAAAAACCAAAATAAATCTAATCCTAAGCTAACCCACCCAAAGACAAAGTCACAGAGCCAAAAACTAGAAAAATAAACCAATTTTCTCAGAGCAAAGTTCATACAAAGGAAAAGACTTTCACATCAATGGAGTCCCCAGCGGAGTCGCCAATTTGTCAGGCGGAAAGAGTTGATAGTGCAGACACAAATCAACCTCCCTAGGAGCCTAAGACTCTCTAGTGACAAACAAGACAAACAAGAGCAATCCTTCTCTAAACATGCATTTACTATATGGGAAATCAAGTGTTTAGATCCTACCTATAATCCAATGCTGTTGTAGCAGTCCAGCTCCGCTGATCCGGATGAGCTCCTCCTTCACTTTGAAACCTGCATACACTAACAATCAAACGATTAAATGGCACTTGATAATCTCATAGAATAAAACATATTTAACACATAGACCAAGGAGTACATGAAACAACTCATAAATAACAAGTTATTGAGAAGAATGGACTCATTTGCATTAATAGGTAACAAAAGGAACAAATACAACCTGAGCCTTGGTGTTGTGCAAGTCCCTCCCAGGGTCCATCAAGAGTTCTCCTTTACTTTGACAAAGCTCACCCACTTCCAAATAGAACAAGCAAAGATGGCAATCTCTCCTCACAAGCTTCTAAATGGGAGTCCTAATTCCTGCAACATTTACCCTTAGAAATGTATAGCTTCCAACCTCCCCTCCTTCTGGCCCAATGCCTGTATTTATAGTGCTCAAGAGGAGGTTAATCAGGTCCACCATCAATGGGATAATCCCCTCTTTGGATGGGATAGCTCCCTTATTGATGGGATAAGTTCCTCTTTGGTAGGGGTGCATGAACCATCTGGAGGCGCTCAATACACGTCGAACAACCTTCTAGAATGCTCTAGAAATGACCACAAGTAACTTTTTAAAGATGAAACTTGTGCATTTTAACCTTTACAGGGGGACACACCTGCCCCTTTACATACAGAGCGTCCAAAGACGCAGCTTTTGTGAACATTGGGTGCATCCCCACAGGTAAGGTTGAGAGAACCTGCGTACCCAGAGATAAATACATTTATAAAGACTTTCTCTCTTTTTTGGAGTTTGACATGGAGAGCAGAGGTATAAGACTTGCCTAAGAGGATAGCATGACTGTTGATAGAGCCATACTAACTGTAAATAGTCATGGTGACATTTTTTAGTGTAACACTCATCAGTACAAATATCCTACCAAGAAGATAGTGCTTCCACATCCTTAAAGCATGGATGATCGCTGCCAGCTCAAGATCATCTGTAACATAATTCTTCTTGTGCTCATTTAGTTTCCTTGATTCATAACACGCCACCTATCCCTCCTGCATAAGGAATCCACCAAGTCCTCTTTTTCAAGAATTTGTACATGCCATGAACTCTTTATCCGGATCTGCAATTTTAAGAAATGGAGCATTTGTCAACAATTGCTTCATCTGCTCAAAACTTGTTGCACATTCCTCTATCCATTCAAATTTATTGCCTTTTCTTTGTAATGATGTAATAGGGTATGCAATGCGTGATAATTTCATGAGAACCTCCTGTAGTAACCTACCAACCCCATAAATGACCTTACCTCATCCACATTTCTAAGAGTTTCCCATTCTGTGATAGCTCTTATATTTTCCGCATCCACTGCTATGCTCTCCTTGGAAACAACATGCCCCAAGTAATGTACCTCTGTCTAAAAGAAATTGCATTTTTTAAGCTTGGCATACAGCTGATGCTCTCTTAGAAATATTAGCACTGCTGCTAATTGTTAGGCATGCTCTTCCTCATTCTTAGAATATATCAATATATCATTAATGAACACAATAATAAACTTGTCTAGATAAGGATGCAACACATTATTCATCAATAACATAAAAGTAGTTGGAGCATTAGTAAAACCAAATGGAACTAAAATAAAATCATAATGCCCATACATGGTCTAGAAAGCATTCTTGTAACTATCCTCTTCTTTGATGCGTACTTGATTGTATCTTGATATCAGATAAACCTTCAAGAACACTGTTGCTCCCTTCAACTAGTCAAACAAGTCATAAATCCTTGGCAACAGATACTTGTTCAATACTGATGCATCCTTAACATCCTTACCTTTATCACTATAAATATTCACTGTAAATAACACACACCATTTTCTATGACTATGCTTTGCTTACATAATTGTAACCATTCTGACTGATGTAGCTTTCTTCTTATCCTGAAAGACTCTTTGTTCTCCATTTTCATCCAAGCATCCAATAGCCTTGTCATAAAATCCCACCTTGGTCCTATGAAGATATAACCATTCCATACCCAAGAGCATATTATATGATCCCAACAGAAGCACATTCAAATGCGCTGCTACATGCACTTCTTTATTCAAACAACACTTATCCTCCAGGTCAGGATTAACATAACTATAATTAGATCCAAGGGCAATCAAAATAGAAACAAATTGATCATAAAGCTTACTATCCATCTCGATAATAGATTCCTGGTGATCTGCCTACCTATTATCCAATGTTGCATAGATCGGTGGAATTATTTGCCCAACATCCCCAACTATCTGCGCTTCCTGTGCACTATAAATATGAGGCCTACCACCCTGATACTGTGGACATTATCTCTTGAGATGCTCCTTGCCACATATCCAACATTGCAATTGTCCCATACCATCACCTTTAGTTGGCTGCCCTCTAGGATGTGACCCATGTCCCCATCCAACTACATTAAACTTATTGTAAGGAACAACATTATCTTCTCACCTGCATCTTGGGGTCTTGTCCTTTTCAACTGCCATTTACCTTTAGCATTGTCTTTCTCTTTCCAACCTTTTTGAGACTTTGCCTTGCACTTTGATTTCTCATAACAATGCTTCAAATTACCAATGACTTCTTCAAGTGACAAAGGATCATCATACTCAATCATATCTCTAAATGCTAATGGTAATCAACTGACAAATATTTGAAATTTGGCTTTCTCATATTTAATATACAGTACATACCTCAACAACTCTAGGAAATTGGTCATATACTCCTCTTATGTCATCGATCCCATCTTTAGCGCATAGAACTCCTTAGATTTATTGTCATATTACCTCTCTGACAAATATTTCTTCCTAAAAAGTCTCTTAAATTCATGCCAACTCAACTCTTCTGTCCTGATGTCTCTAACCCACTTCACATCTTCCCACCAAATGTATTCTTTCCCTTTGAGGATAAAGATAGTTAATATGGCCTTCATATTCCCTTTGTAATCATGCAGCTCAAATAACTTCTTCATCCCAAGTAACCATGCCTCTGCATCTTCTGGTTTATTCAAATATCTATCAAAGGTAGGTGGCTTGGCTTTCTTGAATTCATCTGACAAATATCCCCTGTCATTCTTGTTATGTGGAATTTTACATCTACGGATAAACACAATTTCCCTAGGTGGGTAGCTACACCTAGAACAACATATTTAAAGACTTTAGCCTTTTCCTATAGAAGATAAATAAGACAAGGGACCTACTTGTTATCTTTCGCTTCCCTTTGTCTCCTTTGAATAGCTCCCATCGCTCCTTCTCGAATTGAATCCACTCAATAAGTACCTGAAATCATAAACAGAGGACAAAAACCAATCAAAGCAAGAGACCTATCTAGTATAAGCAAATGGAATCGAAAGCATTTACACATATAATCATAATACATAAAGACAAGAATATGGGAAAAGGTGTAAACAACTTTATTAAATAGAAGGAAGAGTTACAACCTAGAAGTCTGATCCCATGTCACTCATCCACATTGAGTTCCATCCTTCATCACACCAAAAGCACAACACCAATAGTATCTCCTTACAAACTCTCAAAGTCCAGCCCCTGATCACTATGATGAGTGCTCAATTTATAGGGAAATGGAGGTAGTTTTGTCATAAATTGGGCATTGAATGGCTTTCCAATTTGGGAGTGAGTTTCCATGGAGGAAGGGATGAGAGGATAGGAGGTTATTTTATTCATTCCCTATCCAATTTCGAGCTCATAGGAGAAGATAAGAGGTTGGAATCTTCTAGAATGGTCTAGAATGAAAGAATATTCCCAGAACCTTATGAAGATTTCGCTCAATCTCGCCCAATGCAGGTCAAAGTGGGCCTAGGTGCTCTACAAAGTAGGATTGAATGGGCCTAAGTGCTCTGTAGCGCACTTACCCTTGACCAAGGCTACGCTGGTCCCTCAAAGAGTCATTTTAGGATGTCTTCAAGCCAGGAAACTCTCAGGAATTATGGCATTCAATGTGATGACTTGTCTAGGGCATGTAGCAACAGAATTAGGGTTTGATGAGTCTTAAAAGTACTGATTTGAGTGATGTGCCAAATAGACCTATGACAGTTTCCCCCTAAAGCATGAAGTCAAAAATGATAATGTCGAGTGATATGCTTTATGATGTGATGAGGAGGTTCTGAAGTGGATGGTAACCTGCATCAATTATAATACATAATATCACGATATTTTGGATTTTTTCATGAATTGTTGAGGGAAGGCATACCCATGCTCAACGTATAAAATTTCATTACATGTACATAGATTGTCGTCTACAGACATAGACCCATAATGGGATGACCATCAGTGTAAAGCCATTGTACAGATGATTTAGTACTCTCCTGAAATCGCAGCCTGGATGGATGAAACTAGATTTTGGGTCTTCTATCTCGTTCAATCATTCGCTCAAGTATGAGTCTAACCATGTGAATATGTGATTTGAAGTCGAACATGGGAAGACACTGTCTGATTACCAGCCAATGATGTAAGTCATTAATAGACGCGAGAGAGATCATCGATAATGATAATGATCCTCAAGTTACTGCAGTACATTCTGCATGGTGTGAATAGATGTTTTGATGTCGAACACCATTCAAAGTCTTTCGGTTGAAGGCTAGTGATGTCAACCTATCACTGTATGTGAGAAAACTTGCCGTTGATGTATGCAAGCCTCAAGGTACTGGAAGGTCAACTTCTTGGATAATGTGTTGATGTTGACAAGAAGCGACTCGCCACAAGAGGGCCTTGATGTATCCCACATCAACGAAATGAAACGAGTGTAATGATTTTGGAGACGCAATTTAAGACAACACAAGGTTCAAGAATGTCAGTCATAAAAATTAAGGTTTATGAGTATTGCAAAGGATGAATTTAACTGAGTGACTTCTCTTGAACATGTCGGCAACACTGAATGAATTGGCAACATTGACCTAAAACCAAAGTGATGGATGGTATGATAGACCATAGGTGTGATAACCATCAAGTAGATAACCCAACCCAAGTAATCATAGAGATGAAGTGAAAGTGTCATGTTCAAGAGCGACCTGCTACCATAAAGTGGTTTACCCCTTTTCCTATTTTCCCCAGTCATTGCTGACCAGTACCTCTTTATTTTTTATCAAGATTGAGAAGGATAACATATGCTTGTTGTATAATTCCACCCTTTGGGTGAATCCATCGCTATGTGATGTTTTAACAAGTCTAGCGAAGGTGAAACTTGGTCTTGTCATGATGGACACGTTTTTCACTATTTGATGTTTTAACGAGTTTAACGAAGATGATAACTCGGTCCTTTTCATGTTTAGAGAGTTTGAAAAGGGACAAAAAGAAAACTCCACAAGTTATTTTTTGTAGATTTGTCTCTCAAGTCCGAAATAGCGTAAAATAATACGAGAGAAAACCTGTTGACCATGTTCGATCAAAGTATTCCTTTTTAGTAATTAATCTATCTCAGTCCGAAAAAGGGTTAAACTTATACTGAGTATATGTCGTTTCCAATCCGTTAATGAGCTGAAAAGGACAAGCTCGACAATATTTTCATATTTCGAGAGTCTGAAAAGATCTTAAGGAGGACTCCACTTTGAGGAACGAGTGGTGTCTAGGATAAAAACCAGTTCCGGTGATGTTGGAACATCTCAAAACATGTTGATTTATGTGAAGAGGTTGGCTAATAAGATCACTCATTGCAACTGTTCCTCAAAAGGGTAAAACAACCAAGTGAAAGTGTATGATTGGCCAAGCAGATAGTGACGATGGAAGGAGAAAAACAAAGGCTCATATGACGGAAGAGGCTGATAGAATGGCAATCACGAGGGTTAAAATAGAGATGGGTTCATTTTTACACAAGATTGAACCATAGGGAGCTATGGCTGGATTCAGTTTCACGTTTACACAAGCTTGAAACAAAAAACTATGCTTGGATTCAGTTTCATTTTTACACAAGCTTGAAACGAAAAACTATGCTTGGTTTCAATTTCATTTTTACACAAGCTTGAAACGAAAAGCTATACTTGGATTCAGTTTCATTTTTACACAAGCTTGAATCATGAGAAAGCTATGCTTGGGATTACTTTACATGCCCCCAACATGATGACTCGATTCTAGGTGCATGTTGCCTAAGCTTTATTGCATTCACCTAAGTAGACTACTCGTGGCTATGAGGTGGATGGAATAAAGGTTCCTTTATGAGATCAAGTGAAAGACTCGACTGGATTTTACGAGATCTAATCAAAGACTCGAATTGGAACTTTGCTCCAGGGGACCTTGTTTCATTTTTTAATGAGCTTGACACAAGACAAGGAACTCTGCTCAGATTCCTTGTTTCATTTTTTAATGAGCTTGACACAAGACAAGGAACTATGCTCTGATTCCTTGTTTCATTTTTTAACGAGCTTGACACAAGACAAGGAACTATGCTCATATTCCTTGTTTCATTTTTTAATGAGCTTGACACAAGACAAGGAACTATGCTCATGGACCTGTTTCATTTTTAATGAGGTTGACACAGTAAAAGAACTATCCTCATATTCCTTGTTTCATTTTTTAACGAGGTTGACACAAGATAAAGAACTATCCTCATATTCCTTGTTTCATTTTTTAACGATGTTGACACAAGACCAGGAACTATCCTCATATTCCTTGTTTCATTTTTTAACGAGGTTGACACAAGACCAGGAACTATCCTTATATTCCTTTTTTCATTTTTTAATGAGCTTGACACAAGACAAGGAACTCTGCTTGTATTCCTTGTTTCATTTTTTAACGAGCTTGACACAAGACAAGGAACTATGCTCATATTCCATTATCATGACCCATAAGAGGTCATGACTTCCAAGAGGTTCTCATTAGATGGGAGAACCATGCTGTTACAGGGAATTGTGTCTACACAGAACTGCTTATCCCACTAAGGTGTGATAGCTACCTTAGAAACAAACAAAGCAAAGCTACTTTCATTTTTCCCTTATGAAGTATAGATGAGAGAAGAACAAAGAAGACCAACCTCTGTCTTGCGCTAATCTCCTGGTTCGATTCCTCTCTCTCTTGATAGTCTTTCACTACTTGTTCCCTTGCACGCCCAGCTTCACAGAGTACCTATAAGATCACAGTAGCATAGCACTATACAAGAACATGGATCTATAATCATAAAAAATCTAGGATCAGATGTAAATTGACCATACAAATGCAGTAAACATAAATGTAACAAGAGTATGGAGGAAAACTTGAATAGCTTTTATTGATAGACAAGAAAGAGCCAAGGGGAGTTACAACCAGTTGTTCTAACCCAGCATCATCCTCTCAGCAAGGAAGCCCCTCTTCACCTCATACAAAGCTTAGATCACCCAACAATCTGATGTTGTCTCAAGAAACCAACAACAATTCCTTACAATATGCAAAATTCCAGCCTCTGGATCTCTGGGATGAGGGATCCATATATAGATATCTGTAAGGGAGATGAGTCAGCTTGTGATTTGATTAGTGTCTTCCCTCTGATAGTTCTTGCTTCCACTTGGAGATTGATGATCTCTTAATCATCCTTGGTCGAATTCAGAGAGGCAAGTGTCACAGGAGAAGTTTATGGAAGTTTCCACTGCCTCTCCACCTCGCGGAATGACACTGCCATTTGTCACTTCTCACCCATCGCACCCCATAGAGGGGCTTTTTGAAATGAAACACACCCACACAGTGTGTTTAGGTGAGATGCAACGCACTTTGCCTATGGAGCAGCTGAAATGATCCTGTTTTGACCAATTCTGAGCAGTTTTTCATGGAGAACTTCTGGAAGAAGCTGTAATCAGTTGACCTTGCTCCTTTAGGGGTTAGAACAACACTTTTAGGGACTTAGGAGCCCTTGGTTTATGGACATTTTATGCTTGGGGTTGCAGTGCCCAAAATGTCTATAACAGTTGCCCCCTAAAGCATGAGGTCGTTAATCTTTTGATGTCGGGTGAAATGCTTTATTATGAGGATCCGAAGTTCTTTCAAGCTGGGAGGAGACCTGTAATAAGATACAATACAATACATTATCTTCATAATATTTTCATGATCTAGCTGAGGCGGGCATTCCCATGCTCAGCTTTATAAATTCATCTTTATGTACATAGGACAGACAATCGTCTGAGTGTAGACTGATGATTCTGGTAGAGCCATCATCCCTTTGATTGGATGATTATCTGTGCAGCAATGATGTCTTTATTTCCCTGAATATATATCGCAGCCCGCATGGATGAAACTAGATTCGGGGTCTTCAATCTCGTTCAATCTTCACTCGAAGTACAAGTCGATCCATGTGAGAGATGTTATGGAGTTGAACATGGAAAGACATCGCCTGATTACCAGCCAATGATGTAAGCTGTTAACAGGCGCGAGAGGAATCACCGATAATGATAATGACCCTCAAGGTACTGCAGTACAATTCACATGGTGTGAATAAAGGACTTGGCATCGAACACCACGCAAAATCTTTCGGTCGAAGGTCATTGATGTAAACCTGTCGCCGGAAGTGAGAAACTTGCCATTGAGGCATGCAAGCTTCAAAGTACTAAATGGGGTGTTCCTAGATCGACTTCTTGGATAATGAGCTGATGTCGACAAGAAGTGATCCATCATAGGAGGGCCTTAATGAATCCCACATCAATGACACGGAACAGAGCAAATGATTTTAATGGAGGTGAAAACGATCTGGTGATATAAGGTTCAGGGTGGCGGTCATGAAAGAATGGAGCGTAAATGTATTGTAGCGGGTGAGACATAGGTGAATTCTCTGAATGACTTCTCTTGAACATATCGGCGACACTGACGTGATGGATTGGTAGCATTAACCCCAAATGTGGATGGTGTGATGGGACCATGGTGATGTGACCGGTGAATGAAACAACCCAACCCGACTTGGATGCAGAGTGAAAGTGTCAAAGAGCGACTTGCTACCAACAAAGTTTCTTAAAGTTTTCTTCCCAAATTTTCCCCAGTCATTGCTGACCAGTACCTCTTTATTTTTGTCAAGCTTGAGGAGGATAACATATGCTTGTTCTATAATTTGCCCTTCGGGAAAACCCATCGCTATGTTTTAACGAGCCTAGCGATAGTGAAACTCGTTCTCGTCTATAGACAAGTTTGTCGCTATTAAGTTTTAACGAGTTTAACGACAAAGATAACTCGGTATTTTTCAATTTTAGAGAGTCTAAAAAGGAACGTAAAGGAGACTCCAAAATTCCTTTTTCGTCATCTAATTCCTTAAGTCCGAAAAAGTGTAAAACAATACAGAAGGGATGAATTTTTGATCCTTTTAACGAGCCGAACAAAACAAGCGCTCGATATTTTTGTGTAATAATCGCTCAGGTCCAAAAAGATTAAAATTTAGAGGAGGGATAGCACTTCCGGTTCCTTTAACGAGCTGGAGAGGCCAATGGCTCGACAATCTTTTCATATTTTACGAGTCAGTTGAAAAGAGCTTAAAGGAGACTCGTCTTCTGAAGAACGAGTGATAAAATTGGGTAGCAGCAGATTCCAGGTAAGGTTTGGAATGTTCTAATCACGACAGTGTTACAAGGATGGCTAGTGAGATCACTCTTCGCAGCTGTTCCTCAAAAGGGGTAAACAATCAAATGGGGTGAATGATCGGCCAATACGGAGTGGAGGTGATGGTGAGAACACGACCAAGGCTTTTAAAGGCTGAAGTACTACATTCACGATGGTTGTTTACTGGGAAATAGTTCATTTTTTAATAAGCTTAAACGCGGGGGGAAACATTTGCTCATGGCTTATGTTTATTTTTTAACGAGCTTGAACTATGCGCTAAAACTGCTCGATACCACGGTCACTTCTTGACTTTACCATAAATAGCTTCGTTCTTTCAAAGATTGTACTGCATTTTAATTGCTTCATCAAACTAGTTAGAAATGAACAATAAATGTTTGAAAAATGAGTTAGAACACTAATATTTTACTCGAATTACGTAAAAAGTAATGTAAAAGTGCTTTTACCTCTCATTTTACCATTTCATTTGAACTTTGGTTTGTTGGAGCTTTGGAGGTGCTCTTCCCCCTTGATTTTCATCAGCTAATTTCGGGAGATTCTGTGGATGATTCTCGGCACCGTCTGGACCAGGTAGGAGCTAAACTTGAGCTCTTTCATTTCATGCTTTCCATTTTGCATTCTGAGCTTGATTCCTGGTTTTTCTGAGCCTCTGGGGTTTGAAAAACTCGCTCTGCCTTCAGCGCACCCTCTGTGTATTGAAAGGTGCGTTGGATGTTGGCCTGTCTACTGGCCATCTGACATGCAACGCACCCAGAGCACTACTGTAGGTGCGATGGGCGCAAAGAAGGAATTTTATGCACAATTTTTGATGGAAATTTTGCCTGTTTCTTACCAAAATCAGGATCTAACTCTTCTCTTGTCTGTTTTCAGAGATCTTTGGAGCAAGATGACCATTACATGGTGAGAATGTGAGCATGAAGAAGAGGACATGCTTGCTTTACATGACCCGGTTACAGTAAACGCACTGCGGAACTGTGGCTTGTTGAAGTTTTTCCGCATTTCTAGCATGAGACAACAGATCAACTTACTGCAGTATTTGCTCGATGCTTGGGATCCTACCAACCAGGTGTTCCAGATCAGGGGCAAATCCATCCCCTTGACTGTAGTGGACATCTATTTCTTGACTGGCTTGTCGAGGCGGGGTGCCCCCATCTCTTTATCAGGTTCGGCTCGAGGAGGTGAATCTGTGAGAGATTATGTTCGCCGGTATTGTAGAGAGGGATCTCAGCCGAGTAAAGACGGAAAGATCATCATCTGTGATGTCACTGACAGGTCCCTCAGGACTATTTTGTTTACTTTTGGTAGGATGGCTGGTGGTGCGGCTCTTCATGTAGCCAACCGATCTTATATGCAGTATGCCTTGGAATGTCTCCAACCGAAGGTGTTCAACTGGTGCGACGCAGTACTTCTTGTGATGAAAGAACAATTGACCAAGGTAAAGAGCGGGAGGTTGAAGAACTTTGGGTATGGTTCTATTTTGACTGCCTTTGCCTTGGAAAAGATACCACTGATGCAGCCGCAGTATATTGCACTCGATTTACCTTCACCGACTGAACCACGTATGCAGAGATGGGTCGACCATATGTCTAGGCATGCTGGTCAGTCTCAGATTTCATTTTCTGATACCTTCTTCGGGTGGTTTGACCGTCAGGAGATGGTTTATTCTGAGTACCCATATGCTGGTATGGACTTCCGGGGTGACCCAGATTTAGTACTGCCGGCTGGCGAACAGTGGGGCGCGATTGGTAAATTCTTTGACCATATTCCTGTTTATCATTTTTCTTTTATAATGTCCTTGTGCTTTATTCTGTCAAGAATTAACTAAACTCATGTGTTCATGCAGATGTTGGTCCCGTTTGGCCAGTAGTACGCCTGAGAGTGCCAGCTGTCGCCCCAGCAGGAGAGGCTATTGGAAGGGCTATCCTTCGCGACCTCGATGTGGCTGAGACTCTCACAACATTACAAGAACAGGTTGAGGGCCTCACTCTTGGTATTCCAGATGTGAGGACTGACGAGCTGCCCTTGAGGTTGCAGCGGCATACTACTGGTGTGCCAAGACGATGGACTCGGCTCTTACGCATGATCGCACAGGCTGTGACTTGCTATCACGAGCATCATTAGACTAGGGTGCCTCCTAGCGTTTTGAGTTTTGGGTCATTTGACCAATTTTGTCTTGGTTACAGAACATTATGTGTAAACCATAAATAGTTATATATATATTTTTGATTTTCGAAGTTTTATTTTGGTTAAGTTACATGATCCAAATGCAAATATTGATGGTATGCTTCTTTTTATAAATGTTGCAAATGTCTATCTAACACATAATTTTCCAATGAGTCAGTTAATGTGTTTAAGTTTCTGGAAATATGCTGATATTGAATAAAATCAAATTGTCTTTCCAAAATCTTAACCCTTAGGAACATGCAATAAATAGCTGGATTTCGGATAGAGTAGATACAAGTGAGTTGTAGTATGACGGGTTGTGAGTCTAGCCTGACAATCAGTCGGCGTATAGCATGTGTGATGGCATCAGAGAGAAGTTCTATCAACGTGCTATATTCAACGATGTTATTCATTGATCGACCAATACATACCCCTCTGAAACTTACTAACTCGTCGTTTGGATCAAAAATGGCCCAGGCCGCAGAAGATAGGTTCCGCGAACTACGACTCGCTCCGTCGGCATATCCAACACATGACTCCAATAGGTTTGACATTTGCAATAAATGTAAAAAGTGGATTACTTGACCAAAACAAACACTTTAGTGAAAACAAAAACATAACAAAAGCATACAAGTTACTATACTGAATCACGCATAGTAACGCTTGAGGTACAACCCGTTACGAGGTTATGCCAGTGGAATTCCGTCATAATCCATTAACTCATAGGCTCCTTTTGCTAACACTCGTTTAACAATATAGGGGCCCATCCATAAAGACTTGAATTTACCTGCCCCCAATTTATCGGATTCTTGCTCATAAAGCAAGACCAAATCACCTTCTGAGAAGACACGGGGTTTGACATTCTTGTCGAACTACGCCTTGACTCGTTTCTTATGGGCTTCGTTAGCCAAAGCGACATCACGATGGGTTTCATCCAATTGGATTAGTTCCAAGAAACGAGCCTCCTCTTCTAAAGTTTCGGGGAGAAGGTCAATTGCGAGTTTGAGGGACGAGATTTCACACTGGATTGGTAAGACTGCTTCCAGGCCATATACCAGTTGGAAAGGTGTAAACCCGGTTGCATTCCTTACCGATGTTCAGTAAGCCCACAAGGCTAAGTACAGGATTAGGTGGCAGCTTCTTTTGTGAACTCCAATCATCCTTTGCAGCATGCGTTTCAGGACCTTGTTGATTGCTTCAACTTGTCCGTTGGCTTGCGGGTAATATGGAGTAGAGCTGTCATGAGACAACCCTAGTTTGGTAGCTAATTCGACCATCATGTGATTGCGAAAATGCGATCCATGATCTGTGACTATAGCTTGTGGAACGTCGAATCTGACGACTACATGATTGAAAAAGAAGAGGGCAGCTGTTTCACCAGTATTATCTAATGTAGGCATCGCCTCGGCCCATTTGGTAAAATAGTCAACTACGACTATGATATACCCATGCCCCCCGGTCGAGGTGGGGTTACATGTCATGAAATCG
The DNA here is from genome assembly GCA_031772625.1 of Pinus tabuliformis. Taxonomy (NCBI): domain Eukaryota; kingdom Viridiplantae; phylum Streptophyta; class Pinopsida; order Pinales; family Pinaceae; genus Pinus; species Pinus tabuliformis. The sequence goes on from CM062812.1 coordinate 25,241,655, forward strand.
ATGCCCCATTTGGCGAATAGCCCGACAGCAACTATTGGATGTAGAGGTGCAGGTGGTCTTCTGGTTTTGCTATCGAAAATTTGACAAGCATGGCAACTTCTGACTGCGGTTATGCAATCTTTGAACATTGTTGGCCAGAAGTATCCTACTTGTAAAATTTTTTGCGCTGTAGCATAACCGGATTGATGGCCCCCACACGCGCCTGAATGGCAATCATTCAGGACTTTTTCGGCCTCCTCATGGGTGAGGCACCTTCTCAGAACCGTATCGATACCACGACGGTAAAGTGTATCACCGACGATCATGTAGTCTTTTGCTTGGTATCGAATACATTTTTGTTCGGAGCGAGAGGTATTTGGCCTATATATTTGGGTTTGGAGATAAATGATTATATCCCCATACCACTGATTGCTTGAAGATTTCAGAAACAAATTTTCGTCCACGATTGTTTCTTCGGATGTTTCATCGTTGGACGATGATGGGAGATCGCATAATAATTCCGCGAAAACCAGGGCTTTCTTTGACTTGGATTTTACAAATTCCAGATCAAACTCTAGTAGAATTGCTATCCATTTTGAATATTTTCCCCCCAGCACCTGTCGCGACAATATAAAGTCATGGGGTTGCAATCTGATAGAATGGTAGTTTTTCGAAAGAGAACGTAGTGTCGAAATCTCTGAATCGCTTGAACAGCTCCGAGCGCTAGCTTTTCAACATAAGAATATTTGCTTTCTGTATCATTTAAGTTTTTACTTAAATAATATATAGGATGTTCAATTCCGTTGTCTTCTTGAACTAAAACCATTGCGATGGTCGTATCCACTGCAGCCAGATACAGGTTAAAGTCTTTTTGATAATCATGAGCGTACATTAATGATGCTTTCATTAGGGATTCTTTTAAAGCATCAAAGGAAGCTTGCGCAACCTGATCCTAGACAAAGGGTACTTCCTTTTTCAAAAGACGCGTATAACCTTTAGCAAGTTCGGCATAATTTGGAATGAATCTCCTCAGAAAGTTTGCTTTCCCTTGGAGTTTCTGAATCTGAAGCAAATTTGAAGGTGGAGGAAAATTTATGATTGCCTGAACCTTACATGGGTCAAGACGAATCCTGTCTTTCGAGACTACAAAGCCTAGTAAACGACCAGAATTGACACAAAATTCACATTTGCGTGGATTGAGTCGTATTTTGTAGTGTCGGCAACGTAGAAATATCGCTCTTAAATGTTGCGGATGATCAGTCCGCTTTCGCGAATGAGCCGGAAGGTCATCGAGGTATGGTTGAACGATGTTTTTGATGTCATGGAAGGCATAATTCATTGCCCTCTGAAAAGTTGCCCCTGCGTTCTTTAAACCAAAGGGTAATTTTCGATATGCGAACGTGCCCCACAGACAGATAAATGCAGTCTTTGACTGGTCCTGTGGGCGGATGTTTATTTGATTATACCCGGAGAATCCATCCATGAATGAAAATATTTCACATCCGGCGCATTCATCAATTATCTGGTCGATGAAGGGTGTAGGGTAGTTGTCTTTTGGACAAGCTTGATTTACATCCCTATAATCGACGCACACTCTAATTGTTCCTTGTTTCTTCATAACAGGGACAATATTCGATACCCAATCGGTTAGAGGAACCGGGTAAATGAAACCAGCATGGAGAAGTTTTTCAACTTCTGCCTTAATGGCAGCGGCTTTCTTGGGGTGCACCTGCCGTAGCCGTTGTCTTACTGGTTTGACATCTGGATACATCTTGATTTCGTGTTCAACGATACTCGAGTCAATACCTGGCATTTCACTATATGACCAAGCAAAGACATCTCTGAATTCGTGAAAAAGAGCGTTATATATTTCCAGTTCTGAAGGAGAACAACATTTGCCAACATAAATATTCTCTACAACATCTGTTTTGGTCGAGATATTTATGGCGATAGTCTCTTCAATGTTGGACAAGTTTCGCTCGGAATCCACCGTGTTTACAGTGTTTGATAGGAAATCAAAAACTGAAGGATGATAAAGGTCATCAGAAGTATTTTCTTCACAATTCGGAAGAAGGGAACGATGGTGGTAATCATCCCATGGTGCTCCTTCAATTACCATTGATTGAACAATTCCTTCGTCGGTGACATGCACTCGCAACCAAGGATCTGAAGGGGTACCATATTCCTCAGACCTATCTATCCAAACACTTGATGAGCGTTGATTTGGGTTTGCCTCCCATGCTAGGAACATTGATTGCTACAATATTTCTGTTGGGCTTGGAGGCAAAACCTGCGTATGATCCATGTCGATATGGTTTTCTGAGATCTCTTTAGAAGATATCATGTTGCAGGTTCCTACCGACTGTTATAGACATTTTTGTGCCCTACAACACCAAGCATAAAATGTCCATAAACCAAGGGCTCCTAAGTCCCTAAAAGTGTTGTTCTAACCCCTAAAGGAACAAGGTCAATAGATTACTGCTTCTCCCAGAAGTTCTCCACCAGAAACTACTCAGAATTGGTCAAAACAGGATCATTTCAGCTGCTCCACTGGCTAAGTGCGTTGCATTGCACCTAAATACACTGTGAGGGTGCGTTGCATTTCAAAACTCCCTTCTGTAGGGTGCGATGGGCGAGAAATGACAAATGGCAGTGTCATTCCGCGAGGTGGAGAGGAAATGGAAGCTTCCAGAATCTTCTCCTGTGACACTTGCCTCACTGAATTCGACCAAGGATGAGTAAGAGGCCCTCAGTCTCCAAGTGGAAGCAAGAACTAACAGAGAGAAGACACTAATCAAATCACAAGCTGACTCATCCTCCTTACACATATCTATATATGGATCCCTCATCCCAGAGATCCAGAGGCTGGAATTTTGCATATTGTAAGGAATTGCTGTTGGTTTCTAGAGACAAACATCAGATTGTTGGGTGATTTATGCTTTGTTTGAGGTGAAGAGGGGCTTCTTTGTTGGGAGGTTGATGCTGGGTCAGAACCACTGGTTGTAACTCCTCCTGGATCTTTTCTTGTTTATCAATAAAAACTATTTGAGTTTTCCTCCATGCTTTTGTATCATTGATGCTAGTTACATTTGTATGGTTAACTTAAATCTGATCCTAAGTTGTTTATGAATATAGATCCATGTCTTTGTATAGTGCTCTGCTTCTGTGATCTTACAGGTACTTTGTGAAGCTGGGCATGCAAGGGAGCAGGTAGCTGGGGAGCATCAAAGAAGAGAGGGATTGGATCAAAGGATTAGCGCAAGACACAGGTTGGTTCTTTCTATTCCTCTCTATCTATAATTCATAAAGGAAATACAAAAGTAGTTTTTCTCTGTTTGTTTCTAAGGTAGCTGTCACACCTTAGTGGGATAGAGTAGTTCTAAATAGACACTTTTCCCTGTAACAAAATGGCGACTCCGCTGGGGAGATAATTAGTTTGTTTGTTTATCATTTTTTGTTGTTTGTTTCATAAACTTATAAGTAGCATTCGAACTGCATTTGCCATAACAAATGCAAAGTAGATAACTGCTGCTTCAATCCATTCACTGGATCTGTTTATGATTTAAACAGCTGATTCACAAACTATCTGATTGCCCTTGTGATAGCTCTTAGATCCTCCTTAGATCTACCCCTGATTGTTGCATTACTGATTGCTTTTTACCTGGCCAAAAACCAAGGACTGAACTGCAAACTGTGACCCAGAACCCGGACAGAGTCTCGTTTCTGGCCCAGCGCAGGTACTGTTCAGAGATCCTGAATTTCAGCACACTTCCCGAAGGGGCAACCTGCGTTGCATTTCAGATTCTCTGTGTTACAGGTGCGCTGATCAGACTAGCTCTGTGCAGCTGTGGTTCCTGTGCTTCATTCTTTCCAGTTCTATCCCTGAATTTTGCTGCCTGTGATCAGTATATGTCTATTTGAAACCTCTTTTCCTTGCTGTTATTCTACCTCCTTTGTACAAAAGAACTGTAGATGTTTTTGTGTGTTTGTTAAGTTGTTTACAGTTTTCCTTTGCAAAATTAGCATAGTCGTCCTGTCGTCCCTTGATTTGAATCTGTCGCAAGTGTCGATTTCGATCATAGGAGAAAGTTTGATTGCTGTTGATGGTCGATTATCCTGTTACTATTGCCTTTGGTCTGAATTTGTAATTTTCTAGTGTCAAGAACAAGTGTTCATTTCAAAATCGTAAGGTGTCGTAATCATCTCTGTTTTTGATTTCGAAAAAGAGCTTGTTTATATTTGTCGCTTGAAAAGAAATTCAGATTTGTACATCAACTTTCTTTTTAGCATCAATACTAAGAAAGTCGAAAACAAATACATGCATGTGCATTTGCATATAGACAGTCTGTTTGGCTTGATTTAGGAAAGTGCATTTACAGTGTGCTCTTTGCTCTTTGTGAAAAGATTCTGTCTTTCTTTTCCCTTAGTAGCTAGGATTTTCATTGCACAAAAGAGATAAAAGTTTGTTTATCATCTTTAGATTGCATTCTAGGAATTACATCTACATCTCGTGGTGAACCCGAAAGGCAAACTTCATAAACAATATCAACTTAAAATAAATTCAATGAATCTAACAACGCTTTGGAACTTAACGCACAACATTTAGAGGTCTAGGCTAGAGACGTATTCCGGCATCGTAAAGCCTGGTAACTGTTGTCCTCACTGATGGTTGGGTGATTCCTCCACTTTGAGACGATAAGTGCCAGTACGGACTTGTGCTCCCACGTACCGTCGAGTATATTTTGGGAGACCCCTATAGGCTTAAATCCTTTATCCTTAGGAAGCCGTGTCTGCCACCCTATCGATCGCAATGCACTGAACACAACATTCGGGAAGATTGACTGCCGTACCGTAAAAAGTATTCTGTAGTTTTGCGATTGGTTTGGTACTCCCTCTACCTAGATCTCCAGAGCAGTCCCTTTCGTTCCTTTTCAGACTCCTTAACGGAAAAGGTCCATCTGAGCACTTGTCACTTCAGGCTATTTAAAAATCGAAGGAGACTAGAGTCATCTTTTGTTTTTTCTCGACTCTTAAAAACTGAAAAAACAAGTTGTGTCAAAGCGTCTAAAATTCATTTAATTCGGAAACATACTTCCCATTTATTTTAGTTGATCGAGTAATCCATAATCGTGGAAGAAAGTCAATTGAAACCCCGTCATTCGCGGAGGCTTACGAGTCAACCATTTTTGTCTTCGGAATCGAAGCCAATACGGACAAAGCGAACTCGTTTAACCGGTTCCAAATCTCCTATTAAAGTTAGAACAAGTGTTCCAACGACATCAGAGACTCCGGTTACTCCAAACATTTCTGGAAACCCTGCCTCTACAGAGGAAGTTCAGCAGCCACAGAAGGACAGTGATACTGATCCTAGTCTGAGAGTAAACACTTGTGTTACCGAATCAGTTCCATCTATAACCGGTTTGGAGAGTCTTGCTCTTCAAACATCTGTCGCTGCCGATTTCACCCCTTCTTCGGCACCAAAAGTATTTTATGGACCTGACGGTCTTCCCTTCCACCTGGTCTGATTGCCATAGAAGAAATTGTAGAAGATCCTCAAACAAGTACTCCAACGCACTTTGGAGTCGGGATCACTCTATATCCTTCTTCGTTAGGAGTTAGTCTACCACCAGCGGAAGCTCCTGTAGAATCGCTAGGTAATCTTTTGGATAGACTACAAATGTCTGAACAACCGTCAACATCTAGGACTGTGTCGTCTGACACAGCAATGGCAGAACTCCCTGCTATCACTCCGACAATGTTCGCCAGTATACCATCTGTCCCGACTAGCTCTCAGCCGCTAGAAGGAGCCCACTCAGGGGCCATTTCGACAGTATGGTCCATTCCTGTTTGTTCATCCGGAATAATATCCGGAAACTCGTGTGTTGAGTCTCAACAAATTGATCCATTTGGAGGTCAATTTGGGCAGTCCAGCCCCCAAGGGCAAACAATTCCCTTGAGTTCTGGATTACCACCGTATGGGGGGTAGTATACCCTTTCATTATCCCCTCCGGGAGGATATTGTTATAGACATTTTTGTGCCTTGCAGCATGAAGCATGAAATGTCCATAATCTAAGGGATCCAAAGTCCCTAAACATGTTGTTCCTACCCCTAGAGGAACAAGGTCAGCAAACCACAGCACTGAATATCAGTTCTCCACCTGAAAACACTCAAAAACAAGCAATTTCTGGATCATGTCAACTGCTCCACTGAGCATCTGCGCTGAATGTCAACTGCCCCTCTCTGTACCTGCGTTGAATGTTAAATCCAACAAAGGCTACCTGCGCTGAGCGAGATTGGACAAGTGGCACAGTCATTCCTCAAGGTGTCAATGCCCGGGAAGCTTCCAAAATGACACTTGGATCAGGGAATTTGCCTAGTGATGAGTAAGAGGTTCTTAAACTCCAAGTGGAAGCAAGGATCTCCAAGTGGACTCAAGAACTGAAGTATAACTGAAGTGAGAGAGGACACTAGTCAGCTTGAAGCCAGCCTCAAGCTGACTCATCCTTTCTCCAAAACTCCTATATATAGAGCTCTCTCATGAGGTCTAGGGGGGCTGGAATTTTGTGAATGTAAGGAAGTGCTGTTGGTTTGAGTTTAGAGCTATTGGGTGATTGCTTTGAAGGAGGTGAAGAGGAGATTTCTTTCTGCTGGGAGGTGTTGCTGGATTGGGCCTCTTATGGTTGTAACACTCCTTGAACTTTACTTCTTCCATTAATAAAGCATTTGAGGTTCTTCTATATGCATGTGTCTCAATGGTGTATTGTTATACTTGTGTATTTGATTTATTCTAATCCTTGAATCAATTATGAATGTATGCTTCTTGTAGTTTCCCTCTCTTGCCTTTTTGCAGGATCTTTTTGTAGCTGGGTCAGTGAAAGAGAAAGGAGCTGGGAGCAAGCAGTAAGGAGAGAAGATTGGATCAATCATTAGCGAAAGACATCGGTTAGTGGATCCCTTTCTCCCCTGTTTTACTTTCATAAAGAAGAAATCTTAGATAGCTTTGCTTCGGTTGTTGCTGAGGTACTATCACCCTTAGAGTGGGATAGGGTCATTCCGTATTGGATACTTTTCCCTACAACAAATTGGCGACTCCGCTGGGGATCGTATCTTGTTGGTTGTTTGTGTTTTTTGCTATTCATTTCATAAACACAGGGAGTACCGAATCGAACTGCATTTGGATCTTTCAAATGCAAAGTAGAGGGCAGCTACTCTAGCTCAGTTTCTGGGCATGTTTATGATTTGAAGAGCTGATCCACAAGGACTCTGAACAGCTCTTAGTGATAGCTTTTCATCCTCCTAATTACCCTTTAGTGTGTACTTGATTGATAGCTTCTGATTTGGCCAAAAACTGTGAATTTTTGAGCAATCTGTGACCCGGAAACCAAGAGAAACGAAAGTTTCGTTCTTCAGTGCAGGCACTGTGAAGGCAATCTGCATTTCAGCGCAGTTCCCGAAGGGGCTACCTGCGCTGAATGTCAAAATGACAGTGTACTACCTGCGCTGAACCAGTCTTGCCTTGTGCTACTGGGGTTCCCTGCTGTTTCTTGCCCTGTTTTCACCCTTGTTTTTGCAGCCTGTTACCAGTCAATATACCTATCTGAAACCAACTTTCCTTGCCACTATTCCGCCTCGGTTGTATAAAGAAACTATGTTTGTTCTTTGTGTATTTCTTACATCATTTACAGTTTCCCATAATGTAAAGCGAACTAGTCTTGCTTTGGCCTCTTAGATCCAGAACTGTGATAAGTGTCGTAGTGATCTTAAGAGTTAGTTTGTTTGCTGTTCATAGCTGATTGAGCTTTTGCTTTCGTCATATGGTTTGAATTTATATATTTCTAGTGTCGAAACAAGTAAATCTTAAGGTGTCTTTTGATTTTGGACAAGCTTGTTTGCTTTCACTTGAAATTGAATTCAAAATTATACAACAGCTTTCTTTTTGTAATACATCAACATTAAGAAAGAGAAAAGAAATACCTGCATTGTGCATGTGCATTTTGACAGCTTGCATGTTGATTTAGGGAAAAGTGCATTAGTGTGTGCTCTATGATCTGTGTGAAAAGATGATGTCTTTCTTTTCCCTCAGTAGTTAAGATTTTCAAAGTTGAAAGATTGAAAAGCTTACTTATCATCTTAGACTGCATTTAGGAAGTTGTATATACATCTCGTGGTGATCCATAAAGGCAAACTGCTAAACAAGATCAACTTAAAATGAATTGAATTTACATAACAACGCTTTGAAACATAACGCAAACACATAGAGGTCTAAGCTAGAGACGTGTTCCGGCGTCGTTAAACGTGATATCTTAGCGTTGAGTGGTTGGGTGATTCCTCCACGGTGAAGCGATAAGTATCAATATGGACTTGTGCTCCCACGTACCGTCGCGTATATATTGGGAGACCCCTATAGGAACAAAGCCTTTATCCTTAGGAAGTCGTGTCGGCCGCCCTACTGATCGTGATGCAGTGAACACAGCATTCACGAAGATCGACCACCCGTACCGTAAAACGTATTCTGTGGTTTCGCGAAAGGTTTGGCACACCCTCTGCCTAGATCTCCAGAGCAGTTTCTTTTGGCCTTTTTCAAACTCTATAACTGAAAAAGTCCAACCGAGCATTTGTCACTTCGGGCTCGTTAAAACATCGAAGGAGACTAGAGTCATCTTTAGCTTTTTCTCGACTCTTAAAAAGTGAAAAAGCAAGTTGTGTCTAAAGCGTCGTTATAAAATTTATTTTAAACGGAACATAATCACCTCCTATTCCTGCGTTGATTTGTAGGTTGAGAAAATGGAATGCCCCAACCAAGGAATTCCCCATGATGGAAATCCTAGTCCTTTCTCCTCTTGGGGAGAAGTTGGTGCGCCCCACATGGCCACATTGTCGCTTCCAGGACTGACAATTGGCCTGCCAATTTGGCTATTCTCAACCAATGTAGTTCAGAACACCATGGTTCCTGAACAGTCGAGTCAACAGTTAGATCAGTCTAGAGCTGCCCACCAGCCTTCTACTTCCTATAACTCTTCCTCCAATCCTTCATCTTCGCAAGGTAGAGCCGGCAAAAGCCAAGCTCCCATGGAGAAGAAGGAAAGAAGAAGAGAGAGAAGAAGAAGAAGGAGCCTAAGGCGACTGGGGGCAAGCAAAAGACATCTGACAAAAATCCACACACAGCACAGACCGGGCCTAAATCGCCATGTGTCATATGTAGAGGAGACCACTTCCATAGAGATTGTCCCTGTATTCCCCGGATACTAAGGGACTGGTCCCCTCGTTTGCACAATTCGGGAGCATCAACCTCTGATAGCCATGTTGAATGCTTACCGTCAACCAGCGAAAGTGAAGGTTCAAGACAAAGAGGGGGAGTAAGATCTCCCTGCAGACTGTGTGAAGGCGATCACGCCATCCACCGTTGTCCCTTCTTAGACGAAGCGAAAAGAGTTTTGGAAGATCGTTCGGTTTCACCGTTGAGACTTCCTCCTGGATACAAAAAACTCGTGCCAAGTCCTTCGTTGGTTGAAAATACAGCTGGCCCGCTCAAGTGGTCGTTGAAGCGTCAGTCACTGAAAATGAACCTACTAAATCCAGACCGGACGAAAGTCCAAAGGTCGAAACGGCAGTTGACCCGGTTCTCCCTTCAGAAGTTTCATCTTCAGATGACACCGTCATTGAAGATTCATCTTCAAATGACACCCTCACTGAAGAGAATAAGGATGACACCATCCAGATTCTTTTCATCAACACAGACTCTGATGAGCATCAGGGCAATGCGCCCATTCCTTTATCGCAGGAAGGAACATCGTCAGGGTCATATCCGGCCGTATATTCGGTCCCACCACCAAGCAACCTGGTTGTATCCTTTGATTGGAACCAACTAGGCAGACCCCGGTTGCCAGCCAGTATACCATTCAGAATCATTGTCCAAATATACAGAATGGTAATGGCTGGCACTATCATTGATGAAGGGGCATCTGTGAGTATCCTTTCCTCTATTGCTTGGAAAGCACTGGGTTCCCCGACGCTTTTGCCTGAGATAAGAAATCTCTCGGGTTTTGATAAAGGAACCAGTCGACCATTAGGGATCCTCCCCAATGTGCCTGTTACATTGAAAGGGAAGACCGTTCAAATGAACGTGATGGTCATTCAAGGACCCTTGGATTATAACCTACTCCTTGGACAAGACTATATATATTGCATGGGGGCAATAGTCTCCTCACTCTTTAGAGTAATGTGTTTTCCACACGAAGGAAGAGTGGTCAAGCTCGTAGACCAACTTTCATTTCCAGGATCACGCATCGCAAATAGTCAAATACCAACCCTGAATGGTCTATTCAATCAAGAAATGTCTCCACCCCCAGTCCTCCTTCCCGATGAATGCGAATGATTCGGAAAGATGGGACTGGAACCCAGGGGGCATGCATCCTGGTCTGCTTCGGGCAGAAGAAACCCTGGGTATAAGGTAGAATTTCCGCGAAAGAATATGACTAGTCCGTACCCCGTCCGTATTTGGAAGAGGGGTTGTTCTAGAATAGGATTCTTTTGTCAAAATTACGTGTTTGACAACAGTCATTCACCCTTGTCTATTTCGATAGACATTGCCGAGGAAGTGTTTTGTTTGAAAGATTAACGAGACAATCTTTGGGTAACCAGAAAGAGGTAAGCCTCACCCTTTAAAACAAATGTTTTATCGGATAAGTAGGGGCAACCTTGAAATTGTATTTTATACCTGGGGGCATGCAAACCTTTTGGAGTGCAAGCAAAGAGCGGTTATTTATCTGTTTTTTGGATTGGTCGTTTCCGAACTTGCATAAAGAAAGGATGAGATGGAGTAAATCTTAGTGAAGATGAAACTCCTTAAAAAATAGAGATCTCACAGGAGACATTTCTTATCTTATGACTGGTATAATTGAGCAGTTTTAGCATAAAGTTCATGCTTGTTAAAAAATAAACGCAAGATCTGAGCAGTTTTAACGCGGTCTTCATGCTCGTTAAAAAATAAATAAAAGCAGTGAGCAATGTTTCCCCCAGAGTTTAAGCTCATTTTTAAATAAAAAATGAACCTATTTCCGGTAAATAACCATTGTGATCGTAAATTCATCAGCCATAAAAAGCCTTGGTCGTGTTTGCACCTGTCACCTCCACCGTCATTTGGCCGATCGTTCACCTCCATATGATTGTTTACCCATTTTGAGGAACAGCTGTGAAGAGTGATTTCACCTAGCCATCCTTGTGACACTGCCGTGATTGGAAAATTCCAACCTGTACCTGGAATCTGCTACTATCCCTGTTTATCACTCGTTCCTCAAAAGACGAGTCTTCTTTGAGCTCTTTTCATCTGACTCGTAAAATATGAAAAGTTTGCCGAGTTTTGGCCTTCCAGCTCGTTAAAATGACCGGAAGAGCTATCCCTCCTCTAGATTTTAATCTTTTTTGGACCTGAGGGATTATTGCACAAAAAGATCGAGCGCTTGTTTTGTTTGGCTCGTTAAAAGTACCGAAAACTCATCCCTTCTGTATTGTTTTATAATTTTTCGGACTTAAGGGATTAGATGACGAAAAAGGAATTTTGGAGTTAACTTTCTGTACCTTTTCAGACTCTCTAAAAATGAAAAGGACCGAGTTTTCCTTGTCGTTAGACTCGTTAAAATGATTAAATAGTGACAAACTTGTCTTTAGACGAGAACGAGTTTCCCTATCGCTAGGCTCGTTAAAATATAGCGATGGGCTTGCCCGAAGGGCAGGTTATAGAACAAGCATATGTTATCCTCCTCAAGCTTGACAAAAATAAAGAGGTACTGGTTAGAAATGATTGGGGAAAAATTGGGAGAACCTCAAAGCTTTAATGGTAGCAAGTCGCTCTTGAACATGACACTTTTCCTCCGTACCACATCGGGTTGGGTTGTTTCATTCACCGGTCTCATCACCATGGTCTTCGCCAAACCATCCACATTTGGGGTAATGCTACCGATCCATCACATCAGTGTCGTTATATGTTCAAGAGATGTCGTTCAGAAAGAGTCAACCGTGTCCCATCCACTGCCATACATTATCCTTCATCCATCCATGATCGCCACCCTGAATCATATGTCACAGATTGTATTCACCTCCACTAAAATCATTAGCTCCGTTCCGTGTCACTGATGTGGGATTCATTAAGGCCCTCCTTTGACGGATCGCTTCTTGTCGACTTCAGCTCATTATCCAAGAAGTTGATCTAGGAACAACCCCCTCAGTACTTTGAAGCTTGCATGCCTCAATGGCAAGTTTCTCACTTCCGGCGACAGGTATACATCAATGACCTTCGACCAGAAGATTTTGCGTGGTGTTCGACGCCAAGTCCTTTATTCACACCACGTGAATTGTACTGCAGTACCTTGAGGATCATTATCATTATCGGTGATTCCTCTCGCGCTTGTTAACAATTTACATCATTGACCGGTAATCAAGCGATGTCTTTCCATGTTCGACTTCAGCGCAATTCTCACATGGATCGACTTGTACTTAGAGTGAAGATCGAACGAGTTTGAAGACCCCGGATCTAGTTTCATCCATCCGGGCTGCGATATATATTAAGGAAATATAAAGACATTTGTCATGTACATCATTGCAGCAGATGATCATCCTACTCAAAGGATGATAATTTCAGCAGAGAATTATCAGTCTACCATCAGACGATCGTCTGTTCTATGTACCAAAATGAATTTATAAAGCTGAGCATGGGAATGCCCGCCTCAGATAGATCATGAAAGCAGAATGAAAAATAATGTATTGTATTGTATCTTATTACAGGTCACCTCTCAGCGATTGAATGAACTTCGGATCCTCCTGATAAAGCATTTCACCCGATAAACGACCTCATGCTTTAGGGGGCAACTGTTATAGACATTTTTGTGCCTTGCAGCATGAAGCATGAAATGTCCATAATCTAAGGGATCCAAAGTCCCTAAACATGTTGTTCCTACCCCTAGAGGAACAAGGTCAGCAAACCACAGCACTGAATATCAGTTCTCCACCTGAAAACACTCAAAAACAAGCAATTTCTGGATCATGTCAACTGCTCCACTGAGCATCTGCGCTGAATGTCAACTGCCCCTCTCTGTACCTGCGTTGAATGTCAAATCCAACAAAGGCTACCTGCGCTGAGCGAGATTGGACAAGTGGCACAGTCATTCCTCAAGGTGTCAATGCCCAGGAAGCTTCCAAAATGACACTTGGATCAGGGAATTCGCCTAGTGATGAGTAAGAGGTTCTTAAACTCCAAGTGGAAGCAAGGATCTCCAAGTGGACTCAAGAACTGAAGTATAACTGAAGTGAGAGAGGACACTAGTCAGCTTGAAGCCAGCCTCAGGCTGACTCATCCTTTCTCCAAAACTCCTATATATAGAGCTCTCTCATGAGATCTAGGGGGGCTGGAATTTTGTGAATGTAAGGAAGTGCTGTTGGTTTGAGTTTAGAGCTATTGGGTGATTGCTTTGAAGGAGGTGAAGAGGAGATTTCTTTCTGCTGGGAGGTGTTGCTGGATTGGGCCTCTTATGGTTGTAACACTCCTTGAACTTTACTTCTTCCATTAATAAAGCATTTGAGGTTCTTCTATATGCATGTGTCTCAATGGTGTATTGTTATACTTGTGTATTTGATTTATTCTAATCCTTGAATCAATTATGAATGTATGCTTCTTGTAGTTTCCTTCTCTTGCCTTTTTGCAGGATCTTTTTGTAGCTGGGCCAGTGAAAGAGCAAGGAGCTGGGAGCAAGCAGCAAGGAGAGAAGATTGGATCAATCATTAGCGAAAGACATCGGTTAGTGGATCCCTTTCTCCCCTGTTTTACTTTCATAAAGAAGAAATCTTAGATAGCTTTGCTTCGGTTGTTGCTGAGGTACTATCACCCTTAGAGTGGGATAGGGTCATTCCGTATTGGATACTTTTCCCTACAACAGATATCCATACGGGAGTTCACAACAACATTCAGGTTATATTGGAATTACCTCAAGTGGATGGGTACCTATACTACCTCAACAACCAAGAGTTGTATACTCAATGCAACAATGCGTACCTATGTCGAATATCCCAACTACGCCAGCTATTATGACAGTGTCGCAAGTTCAAGCGTTGCCTGTTGTATGCCAACCTCAGGTTTCTCAGGTTGTAATGCAACAGCCCTTTGACCCTGCGAATCAACCACAATCCATGACTAGGGAACAACACAGGTTCAGACAGGTAGAATTACCCCTCATCTTGGTCAGACTGTTAGTATAGGGCAACAGCACATGGCTTCACAACCATGGCTGGTGCAATACCAACAACCGCAATTCCAACAAGTATACCAAGGTTCTGAGCAACAAATCTTTGCTAACAGTGGACAGCCGTACATTCAAAACGGTCAAAATCAACCATTTTACAATGGTCATGTCCACCAACCTTACCAAACATACCAGCATCAAATGCATTATGCCGGTATGCAAAGACCAACTGCTCAGGCAATCCCATCTTATCCTGGGTATGCTTCGCCTAACCTGAATCAGCAGTTACCCTTTGTGGCAACTTTGGAGTTACCTAATTTAAACCGGTTAACCAACGATCCAATTGCTTACGCCCCTTGGTGGCCAGCGATTCCGCATAAACTTCCATCAGATATTCCTAAATTTAATGGAAATCCGGGTGAAGATCCATCGAATCATGTGATGACCTTTCATCTATGGTGTTCATCAAACTCCTTAAATGATGATTCGATAAGACTTCGCCTCTTTCAGAGGACGTTAACGAGTCCGGCGGCAAAATGGTACATCAAATTGCCTAGAGCTTCGTTCGACAACTTCAACACCTTAGCCACAACCTTTTTAACCCATTTTCAGTTACCAATAAGGTACGAAACGGGAACAGAACTTCTTACCAATTTCAAACAAACGACGGCCACTCACATATCTGATCATATACATGAATGGCGACGTCGTCGTAGAATGGTAAAAACGTATGTCCCCGATCAGCTCTTAGCTGAATGGTTTATCAAGTCATTACTACCTTCCATCACGGAAGATGTGGCAAAGGGGGGAGTCGTAATAGAAGAGCAAGTTATCGCTCGTGCGCAATATCTGGATTTGATTTACACTCAGTCCGGCACGCTCTATGATAAAATACCTGATGCCCCTAGACCAGAATTCTCAATTCCTCCTCCTCCTAAATCGAAAAATGACTCTCATGCCGACGATGGCATGATTGGCACAACAGACATGAAATCGACAAAGGCTACATCCAAAAAGGCCTGTAAGATTTCAGGTCAAAATGCAAAAGATGAACTTCTTGCTTCGGAAGTAAATGCCGTATCGATAGATAAAGGCAAAGAAACCAAACAACCAGGGAGCAAGAAAAAAGGCAAAGGGAAGAAGAAGAAACAGGAGGAATCATCACCTGAAAAATCTTCTTCAAACCCTCCTGGAGATAGGAAACCAAAAAATCCATGCTTGATATGCGATGAAGATCATTGGACCGCAAATTGTCCACACAGAGCTGAGGTTAAAAAATTCTTTAAGAATTCGAAAACCTCAGCAGTGTTAACTGATCCATTTCCAAATCCAGGAACAAATCTGGTTGAAAGCGGAAATGCTTCCCCGTCTCAAGTGCTAATGTTGTCGGTTTCAAAATAGCAAAATGATGCTTTGATATCGACAAGGAACAAAGATTACGGGAATCCACAGCTGTCAAACAATAAGGATAAAGATCAACCTAGTAGTTCGACAACAATTTCGACAGAAGTTGCGCCACCTACCATTCCTGAATTGACGATAAACCCGCTAAAGGGAGTAGTACACAAGTCAACATTTAATCCCCGCGCTAGAGCGGCACAACATTATAATATAGTGGAAGATTTGGCCCAATCGCCATCCGCTATGTCGACTCTTGAAGTACTACAAAATTGCCCATCCCAAAGGCAGGCTTTATTATCAGCCATTGGTGGGATAGACCCAAAGGATTCCAATCTTGTATCCTTCGATCATAAAGGATATGATCCTCAGTTACCAGCTCAACTAGCTTTCCTTGTTCAAGTGAAAGCCCTCAACAAAACTGTTCATCGAACAATTATTGATGAGGGAGCATCTACATGCATCATGTCGATGAGTTGCTGGAAAACTTTAGGATCTCCAACCTTGTCGCGATCTTCGACGACATTAAAAGCATTCGACGGAAGGACATATACCCCATATGGTATCCTAAGTAACTTGAAAGTTGAACTAGGAGGGAAAACGGTAGAAATAGATGTTGAAGTCATTGATGGGAATCTTGATTACAACATCCTACTAGGAAGACCATGGATATATGCCATGGCAGCTGTTGTGTCGACCTATTTTAGAAAGATTGCATTTCCCTTTCAAGGAGGGATTACAATCGTCGATCAACAAAACTTCCTCCCCAATGGTTCTCAAGTTACTGGAAGCATTCCCATGATCCATGGAAGCCCCCATTCGCTTCAGAATATCGGAGTAGGCCTATTAAAAGATCCTATACTAATGGGAACTTTCGCTCTTCCACCTCCAATCAATCTGGCAGAAGTAGCGTCGATAGGAACCTGCAATATGATATCTTCTAAAAATATCTCAGAAATCGATATCAACATGGATCATGCAGTGGTTTTGCCCCCAAGCCCAACGGAAATATTGTAGCAATCAATGTTCCTAGCATGGGAGGCAAACCCAAATCAACGCTCATCAAGCGTTTGGATAGATAGGTCTAGAGAATATGGTACCCCTTCAGACCCTTGGTCGCGAGTGCATGTCACCGACGAAGGAATTGTTCAATCTATGGAAATTGAAGGGACACCATGAAATGATTCCCACCATCGTTCCCTTCTTCTGGATTATGGAGAAGATAATCAAGATGACCTGTATCATCCTTCAGTTTTTGAATTCCTATCAAATACTGTAAACAGGTGGATTCCGAGCGAAACCTGTCCAATATTGAAGAGACTATCGCCATAAATATCTCGACCAAAACAGATGTTGTAGAGAATATTTATGTCGGCAAATGTTGTTCTCCTTCAGAACTAGAGATATATAACGCTCTTTTTCGCGAATTCAGAGATGTCTTTGCTTGGTCATATGATGAAATGCCAAGCATTGACTCGAGTATCGTTGAACACGAAATTAAGATGTATCCAGATGTCAAACCAGTACGACAACGGATATGGCAGGTGCACCCCAAGAAAGCCGCTGCCATTAAGGCAGAAGTTGAAAAACTTCTCCATGCTGGTTTCATCTACCCGGTTCCTCTAACCGATTGGGTATCGAATATTGTCCCTGTTATGAAGAAACAAGGAACAATTAGAGTGTGCGTCGATTATAGGGATGTAAATCAAGCTTGTCCAAAGGACAACTACCCTACACCCTTCATTGACCAGATAATTGATGAATGCGCCGGATGCGAAATCTTTTCATTCATGGATGGATTCTCCGGGTATAATCAAATAAATATCTGCCCATAGGACTAGTCAAAGACTGCATTTATTTGTCCGTGGGGCACATTCGCATATCGAAAATTACCCTTTGGTTTAAAGAACGCAGGGGCGACGTTTCAGAGGGCAATGAATTATGCCTTCCATGACATCAAAAACATCGTTCAACCATACCTCGACGACCTTCCGGCTCATTCGCGAAAGCGGACTGATCACCCGCAGCATTTAAGAGCGATATTTCTGCGTTGCCGACACTACAAGATATGACTCAATCCACACAAATGTGTGTTTTGCGTCAGTTCTGGTCGTTTACTTGGCTTTGTAGTCTCAAAGGACGGGATTCGTCTCGACCCATGTAAGGTCCAGGTAATCATAAATTTGCCTCCACCTTCGAATTTGCTTCAGATTCAAAAACTCCAAGGGAAAGCGAACTTTCTGAGGAGGTTCATTCCAAATTATGCCGAACTTGCTAAAGGTTATACACGTCTTTTGAAAAAGGAAGTACCCTTTTTCTGGGATCAGGCTGCGCAAGCTTCCTTTGATGCTTTGAAAGATTCCCTAATGAAAGCATCATTAATGTACGCCCCTGATTATCAAAAAGATTTTAACCTGTATCTGGATGTAGCGGATACGACCATCGCAATGGTTTTAGTTCAAGAAGTCAATGGAATTGAACATCCTATATATTATTTAAGTAAAAACTTAAATGATACAGAGAGCAAATATTCTTACGTTGAAAAGCTAGCGCTCGCAGCTGTTCAAGCGATACAGAGATTTCAACACTATGTCCTCTTTCGGAAAACTACCATTCTGTCAGATTGCAAACCCATGACTTATATATTGTCGCGACAGTTGCTGGGGGGCAAATATTCAAAATGGATAGCAATCCTACAAGAGTTTGATCTGGAATTCGTAAAATCCAAGTCAAAGAAAGCTCTAGTTTTCGTAGAGTTATTGTGCGATCTCCCATCGTCGTCCAACGATGACACATCCGAAGAAACAATCGTGGATGAAAGTTTGTTTCTGATATCTGCAAGCAATGAGTGGTATGGAGATATAATCATTTATCTCCAAACTCAAAAATACAGGCCAAACACCTCCCACTCCGAACAAAAACGTATTTGATACCAAGCAAAAGACTACATGATCGTCGGTGATACACTTTACCGTCGTGGTATCGATATAGTTCTGAGAAGGTGCCTCACCCATGAGGAGGCCGAAAAAGTCCTGAATGATTGTCATTCAGGCGCGTGTGGGGGGCATCAATCTGGATATGCTACGGCACAAAAAATCTTACGAGCAGGATACTTCTGGCCAACAATGTTCAAAGATTGCATAACCGCAGTCAGAAGTTGCCATGCTTGTCAAATTTTCGATAGCAAAACCAGAAGACCACCCGCACCTCTGCAACCAATAGTTGCTGTTGGGCCATTCGCCAAATGGGGCATCAATTTCATGACATGTAACCCCACCTCGACCGGGGGGCATGGGTACATCATAGTCGCAGTTGACTATTTTACCAAATGGGCCGAGGCGATGCCTACATTAGATAATACTGGTGAAACAACTGCCCTCTTCTTTTTCAATCATGTAGTCGCCAGATTCGGCGTGCCACATGCTATAGTCACAGATCATGGATCGCATTTTCGCAATCACATGATGGCCGAATTAGCTGCCAAACTAGGGTTGTCTCACGACAGCTCTACTCCATATTATCCGCAAGCCAACGGACAAGTTGAAGCAATCAACAAGGTCCTCAAACGCATGCTGCAAAGGATGATTGGAGTTCACAAAAGAAAATGGAACCTAATCCTGTCCTCAGCTTTGTGGGCTTACCAAACATCGGTAAGGAATGCAACCGGGTTCACACCTTTCCAACTGGTATATGGCCTGGAAGCAGTCTTACCGATCTAGTGTGAAATCTCGTCTCTCAAACTCGCAATTGATCTCCTCCCCGGAACTTCAGAAGAAGAAGCTCGTTTCTTGGAATTAATCCAATTGGATGAAACCCGTCGTGATGTCGCTTTGGCTAATGAAGCCCATAAGAAACGAGTCAAGGTGCAGTTCGACAAAAATGTCAAACCCCGTGTCGTCTCAGAAGGTGACTTAGTCTTGCTTTACGACCAAGAATCCGATAAATTGGGAGCAGGTAAATTTAAGTCTCTATGAATGGGCCCCTATATTGTTAAACGAGTGTTAGCAAAAGGAGCCTACGAGTTAACAGATTATGATGGAATTCCGCTGGCGTAACCTCGTAATGGGTTGTACCTCAAGCGTTACTATGCGTGATGGTAACCTATGTGCTTTTGTTATATTTTTGTTTTCGCTAAAGTATTTATTTTGGTCAAGTAATCCACTTTTTACATTTGTTGCAGATGTCAAACCTATTGGAGTCATGTGTTGGATATGCCGACGGAGCGAGTCGTAGTTCGCGGAACCTATCCTCCGTAGCCTGGGCCATTTTTGATCCAAGCGGTGAGTTAGTAAGTTTCAGAGGTGTATGTATTGGTCGATCAACGAATAACATCGCTGAATATAGTGCATTGATAGAACTTCTCTCTGATGCCATCACACATGGTATACGCCGACTAATTGTCAGGCTAGACTCACAACTCGTAATACTACAACTCAATGGTATATATTCCGTTCGAAACCTAGCTATTTATCGCATGTTCCTAAGGGTTAAGATTTTGGAAAGACAATTTGATTTTATTCAATATCAACATATTTCCAGAAACTTAAACATATTAACTGACTCATTAGCAAACTATGTGTTAGATAGACATTTGCAACATTTATAAAAAGAAACACACCATCAATGTTTGCATGTGGATCATGTAGCTTAACCAAAATAAAACTCTGAAAATCAAAAATATATATAACTGTTTATGGTTTACACATAATGTTCTGTAACCAAGACAAAATCGGTCAAATGACCCAAAAACTCAAAATACTAGGGGGCACCCTAGTCTAATGATGCTCGTGATAGCAAGTCATAGCCTATGTGATCATGCGTAAGAGACGAGTCCATCGTCTGGGCACACCAGTAGTATGCCGCTGTAACCGCAAAGGTAGCTCGTCAGTCCTCACATCTGGAATACCGAGAGTGAGGCCCTCAACCTGCTCCAGTAATGCTGTGAGAGTCTCGGCCACATCGAGGTCACGAAGAATAGCCCTTCCGACGGCCTCTCCTGCTGGGGCAGCAGTTGGTACTCTCAGGCGAACTACTGGACGAACGGGACCAACATCTGCATGTACACATGAGTTTGATTAAAGTCTTGATAGAATAAAGCACAAGGACATTATAAAAAAAAAAAAAAAAATGATAAACAGGAATATGGTCAAAGATTTTACCAATGGCGCCCCACTGCTCGCCATCCGACAGTACTAAATCTGGATCACCCCGGAAGTCCATGCCAGCGTATGGATACTCAGAATAAACCATCTCCTGACGATCAAACCACCTGAAGAAGGTATCAGAAAATGAAATCTGAGACTGGCCAGCATGCCTAGACATATGGTCAACCCATCTCTGCATACGTGGTTCAATAGGAGAAGGTAAATCGAGTGCAATGTACTGCGGCTGCATCAGTGGTATCTTCTCCAAGGCAAAGGCGGTCAAAATAGAACCATACCCAAATTTCTTCAACCTCCCGCTCTTTATCTTGGTCAACTGTTCTTTCATCACAAGAAGTACTGCGTCGCACCAGTTGAACACCTTCGGTTGGAGGCATTCCAAGGCATGCTGCATGTAAGATCGGTTGGCTACATGAAGAGCCGCACCACCGGCCATCCTACCAAAAGTAAACAGAATAGTCCTGAGGGACCTGTCAGTGACATCACAGATAATGTTCTTGCCGTCTTTACTCGACTGAGATCCTTCTCTGCAGTACCGGCGGACATAATCTCTCACAGAATCGCCTCCTCGAGCCGAACCTGACAAAGAGATGGGGGCACCCCGCCTCGACAAGCCAGTCAAGAAATAGATGTCTACTACAGTCAAGGGGATAGATTTGCCCCTGATCTGGAAAACCTGATTGGTAGGATCCCAAGCATCGAGAAAATACTGCAGTAAGTTGATCTGCTGTCTCATGCTAGAAATGCGGAAGAACTTCAGCAAGCCACAGTTCCGCAGCGCGTTCACTGTAACTGGATCATGTAGGGCAAGCATGTCCTCTTCTTCATGCTCATGTTCTCGCCATGTAATGGTCATCTTACTCCAAAGATCTCTGAAAAACAAACAAGAGAGGAGTTAGATCCTGATTTTGGTAAGAAACAGGCAAAATTTACATCAAAAATTGTGCATCAAATTCCCTTTTTGCGCCCAACGCACCTGCAGCAGTGTTCTAGGTGCGTTGAATGTTAGGTAGCCTTTAGATAGGACAACATTCAACACAGTTTTCGATACACTGAGGGTGCGCTGATGGCAGAACGAGTTCTTTAAACCCCAGGGACTCAGAAAAGCTAGGAATCAAGCTCAAAATGCAAAATGGAAACCATGAAATGAAAGAGCTCAGGTTTAGCTCCTACCTAGTCCAGACGGTGCCGAGAATCGTCCACAGAATCTCCCGAAGTCAGCTGATGAAAATCGAGGGGGAAAAGCACCTCCAAAGCTCCAACAAACCAAGTTCAAATGAAATGGTAAAATGAGAGGTAAAAACACTTTTTCATTACTTTTACGTAGTTCAAAGTAAAATATTAGTGTTCTAACTAGTTTTCAAGCAAATATTGTTCATTTCTGACTAGTTTGATGAAGCAGTTGAAAATACAGTACGATCTTTGAAAGGACAAAGCTATTTATGGTAAAATCAAAACAAGACCATCTAATCGAGCAGTTTTAGCACATAGTTCAAACTCGTTAAAAAATAAACATAAGACATGAGCAAATGTTTCCACCCGCGTTTAAGATCGTTAAAAAATGAACTATTCCCCGGTAAATAACCATCGTGAATGTAGTACTTCAACCGTTAAAGCCTTGGTCGTGTTTGCACCATCACCTCCACTTTTCATTGGCTGATCATTCACCTCCATTTGATTGTTTACCCATTTTAAGGAACAACTGCGAAGAGTGATTTCACTAGCCATCCTTGTGACACTGCCGTGATTGGAAAATTCCAAACCTTACCTGGAATCAGCTGCTACCCGTTTTATCACTCGTTCCTCAAAAGACGAGTCTCCTTTAAGCTCTTTTCAACTGACTCGTAAAATATGAAAAGATTGCCGAGCCATTGGCCTCTCCAGCTCGTTAAAGGGACAGGAAGTGCTATCCCTCATCTAGATTTTAATCTTTTTGGACCTGAGGGATTATTACACAAAAAGATCGAGCACTTGTTTTGTTCGGCTCGTTAAAACTATCGAAAATTCATCCCTTCTGTATTGTTTTATACTTTTTCGAACTTAAGGGATTAGATGACGAAAAAGGAATTTTGGAGTTACCTTTACGTTCCTTTTCAGACTCTCTAAAATTGAAAAGGACCGAGTTATCTTTGTCGTTAAACTCGTTAAAAAGATTAATAGCGACAAACTTGTCTTTAGACGAGAACGAGTTTCACTATCGCTAGGCTCGTTAAAACATAGCGATGGGTTTGCCCGAAGGGAAAATTATAGAACAAGCATATGTTATCCTCCTCAAGCTTGACAAAAATAAAGAGGTACTGGTCAGCAATGACTGGGGAAAAATTGGGAAGAAAACTCAAAGAAACTTTGTTGGTAGCAAGTCACTCTTGAACATGACACTTCCACTTCGTGTCCGAGTCGGGTTGGGTTGTTTCATTCACCGGTCACATCACCATGGTCACGCCATACCAACCACATTTGGGGTTAATGCTACCAATCCATCACATCAGTGTCACCGATATGTTCAAGAGAAGTCATCCAGAGAAGTCACCCGTGTCTCACCCACTACCATACATTATACTCCATTCTTTCATGACTGCCACCCTGAACCTTATATCATCAGATCGTTTTCACCTCCATCAAAATCATTTGCTCCGTTCCGTGTCATTGATGTGGGATTCATTAAGGCCCTCCTGTGACGGATCACTTCTTGTTGACATCAGCTCATTATCCAAGAAGTTGATCTAGGAACACACCATTCAGTACTTTGAAGCTTGCATGCCCCAATGGCAAGTTTCTCACTTCCGGCGACAGGTTTACATCAATGGCCTTCGACCGAAAGATTTTGCGTGGTGTTCGATGCCAAGTCCTCTATTCACACCACATGAATTGTACTGCAGTACCTTGAGGATCATTATCATTATCGGTGATTCCTCTCGCGCTTGTTAACAGTTTACATCATTGACTGGTAATCAAGCGATGTCTTTCCATGTTCGACTTCAGAACATTTCTCACATGGATCGACTTGTACTTCGAGTGAAGATCGGACGAGATTGAAGACCCCGGATCTAGTTTCATCCATCCGGGCTACGATATATATTTAGGGAAATAAAGACATTAAATGTACAACATTGCAGCGCAGATAATCATCCTACCAAAAGGATGATGGCTCTATCAGAATCATCAATCTACACTCAGACGATTGTCTGTCCTATGTACATGAAAATGAATTTATAAAGCTGAGCATGGGAATGCCCGCCTCAGCTAGATCATGAAAACAGTATGAAAATAATGTATTGTATTGTATCTTACTACAGGTCTCCTCCCAGCATTGAAAGAACTTCGGATCCTCATAATAAAGCATTTCACCCGACACCAAAAGGTTAACGGCCTCATACTTTAGGGGGAAACTGTTATAGACATTTTTGTGCCCTACAACACCAAGCATGAAATGTCCATAAACCAAGGGCTCCTAAGTCCCTAAAAGTGTTGTTCTAACCTGTTGTGGTAAAAATACAACACCCCCCATTATTGATGAGTCCGCTTCGAATAATGGGGACCCTTTCTATAAAATTTTTGGCTAAGCACCTTTTTGATTTTTATTTTAATTGATTGCCCTACGCTTTCGTTAATTTTTAGTTTTTTGGATTCTTATTTTGATTGCTTTGTTAGAATCGATTTTTTATAAGCTTCACATTGACGCTTGTTTCACCTCATTTGGTCAACTGGTTTGAAAATGGCACTCCTTTGAAATCTCATCATTTATCTAGCCTGGGTTAAAAATGCATAAAATGTACAATATCGCATTTTGTAAATAAATTTGTCCAATAACGCATTCAGTTTAAATATTAACTCATAGAGGGTTTTACTAACATTTTTCATTATGCAGCCAAATAATTAAGCATCGGGACTTAAGAAATTCACTCCAATTTTCTAATCAAATCTTAATCTCGAAAAACCCAAACATTCAAGTGGCTGTAGTTTATTTTTATTATTTTTTCATTTATTTTCTAAGTGGCTGTAGTTTTATTTTTAGTTGTAGTTTAAAAACTTAAATTCATAAAAATAAAACAAAAATAAAAAATTTATGTTTAAAATTAAATTTTAAATTAATTATATTAATTTATATATTAAATATAATTAATATAATTAAATTAAAATTTAAAACAAAAAAAAAACATATAATAAAATTATTTTGATCGCGTCGGGACTTCGCATCGGGAGTTTTTATGTGATATGAATTATATGCCTCCGATATCCCTCATCCCCCGATGCGATATATCGCATCGGGATTTCGCATGCATTAAAAAGGCCGACACCCCTCCCTCCCGATTTGCCGATGCGAAAGGATATGAAGTGCTTACCATAACTTTCATACGCCGACTGCGAAAAAGTCATAAGGCATTAATTTATTTTGAATGAATATAGTTTAATATATTTGGTTTAAAGGATTTATTCCTTTAACTCTTACGTAGGGTGATATGTTAGTTTTAATGTTTTACATATATATAATGAGTGGAGTAGGATAATATATTTTAACATTAGTTTATATATATGAGTGTGGAGTAGGATAGTATATTTTAATATTAGTTTATATATATGAGTAGAGTTAATAAGTAGTGGTGTGGGTTATTAAATCTTTAACATTAGTTTAAATAATATGTAATATTATATTATATTAATTAAATTAATATATAATATTTAATTAATTTGATTAATTTAGATTAATATTAATTAGTTTATAAATAGTTTAATAAATAATTAGTTTAGTTTAATTTAACAATTAAATTAGAATTAATTAGGGACTAATGTAGAATTTAATTTTTAATTTAAATTCTCATTTTTTAGCCCAGCAACAGAATTTCCAGATTTACATCAGATTTGACCCATCAACTTTGGAAGCTCATAAATTGAGTTCTACTTGGCCAAATGAGGCCCAGGACGGCTCATTGGAAAGAGAAAATCAAGGAGGACATGTTGGAGGAGGTTTCACCAACAGATTTGATCATTTATTGGGCCAAAAATCAGGCAGAAGATCAGGCTCCGAATTTTGAAAACAAAATCAATTTTCTGAGTTATTTCTTCAATTTCATTTATCTAAAGCCTCTTCTAATTGCAGATCCATTGGTCAATGATATCCTTTACCAATCAAATCATTCCAAGCATCAATACAGAGCTTATATTTTATTTTTTATTATTTATTTAAAAAGAATTTGATTGGGTTTGATTTAATTGCCAGAAATGATATTTTGATTGCATTTTAATTTATTTTGATTTCTTTTGCAGGAAAACAGTGGAAAAGATATGGAGAAAAGGATTTCAAGCAATGAGAATGCTCCAGCAATTGAAGATCAGAATTAGGAGCAAGTAAAATTATATTTGACAGATTTCTCTTCAACAAACTCTCCTCTCCAAGAATTCCTTCAAAAATATTATAAATAACAGATTGCAGAATGTAAAAAGGGCTGCTCTCCTCTGCAATTTTAGAGACTTCTGAAAGCACTATTGTAATAGGAATTTAGAGTTGTAGGAGAGGCAAGTGAAATCTCAGATCTGGGGATTATTGAGGATTTTTCCTTTGTATCTTGAATTATGCATGAAGAACAAAGCTTGCACTATTGTGGCTCTAGTTTTGAAGGCAGAAGTTCAAGCAATGTAAAGGGCTGTTGGAGACCAAGGACAGAGAAATGGATGCAATAAATTGGTATTTCTAATACTATTGTTTCAAATATCAGTTTTATTTTTGTGGTAATATGAATGCGTCATTTTATTCATGTTTGTGTACTATTGTCAAAATGGGTGATTTGTCTCAATCCTGTTATCATGTATCTCTGTTCTTATGGATTAATTTCTGATTTCTGAGTAACTATTTACTCAGAAAGCTGTCTTATTAAAACTGATTTATTAAGTGGTAATATGTTGTGAACTATTTCCACATATTATTGTTTAGTTATTGGATTTGCTGATTTGATAATCAATATCATTTATGTGAACTACTTCCTGAGTGTTGTTGGTTTATTATTTCAGTTAAGAGGTCTCAATGGGATGTGTTTTGGTAATTACAATATCAGTTAATTGAACTACTTCATTAACTTGGTATTCATTATAAACAAGACATATCTAAATCTCAATACTTTAATTATCTTGCTCTTAGTTGGGTTAGATCTATATCTACCTAATTAAGATAGGATTTAGATTAGTTTCTTTTGCTTGCATCATAGAATAAGCTTGCATTTAGAGTAATTTTGCATTCTTTTAAGTCCTCTCCTCAAAGAGGCAAAACTTTAGTTGTGGCTTGGCTGAACCCAAATCAGCTTAAGGGTCATTCTCTTGCCTAATCAGCAAGAAGAAGTGATCTGATGTCCCTGTCTATTGGTAATTAAAGATACATCATAAACCAATAGCAATAGGGAGAAGGTAACTGGACCTAGATGAACAGTCGGAGCCACCACACCAAACGGAAAAGGAGCTGCTTTTAAGGTCCGGACCGGGTGGTTATCCCCCAATGTTGTTGCAGCGATTTTCGAGGCATCAACATAACCCTTAAAGGAACAAGGTCAACAGATTACTGCTTCTCCTAGAAGTTCTCCACCAGAAACTACTCAGAATTGGTCAAAACAGGATCATTTCAGCTGCTCCACTGGCTAAGTGTGTTGCATTGCACCTAAATACACTGTGAGGGTGCGTTGCATTTCAAAACTCCCTTCTGTAGGGTGCGATGGGCGAGAAATGACAAATGGCAGTGTCATTCCGCGAGGTGGAGAGGCAATGGAAGCTTCCAGAATCTTCTCCTGTGACACTTGCCTCACTAAATTCGACCAAGGATGAGTAAGAGGCCCTCAGTCTCCAAGTGGAAGCAAGAACTGACAGAGAGAAGACACTAATCAAATCACAAGCTGACTCATCCTCCTTACACATATCTATATATGGATCCCTCATCCCAGAGATCCAGAGGCTGGAATTTTGCATATTGTAAGGAATTGTTGTTGGTTTCTAGAGACAAACATCAGATTGTTGGGTGATTTATGCTTTGTTTGAGGTGAAGAGGGGCTTCTTTGCTGGGAGGTTGATGCTAGGTCGGAACCACTGGTTGTAACTCCTCCTGGATCTTTTCTTGTTTATCAATAAAAACTATTTGAGTTTTCCTCCATGCTTTTGTATCATTGATGCTAGTTACATTTGTATGGTTAACTTAAATATGATCCTAAGTTGTTTATGAATATAGATCCATGTCTTTGTATAGTGCTCTGCTTCTGTGATCTTACAGGTACTTTGTGAAGCTGGGCATGCAAGGGAGCAGGTAGCCGGGGACCATCAAAGAAGAGAGGGATTGGATCAAAGGATTAGCGCAAGACATAGGTTGGTTCTTTTTATTCCTCTCTATCTATAATTCATAAAGGAAATACAAAAGTAGTTTTTCTCTGTTTGTTTCTAAGGTAGCTGTCACACCTTAGTGGGATAGAGTAGTTCTAAATAGACACTTTTCCCTGTAACACCGACGCTATTTCCGCCAAATTGATTGGAGGTGGAAGGGTGAAAGTTCCCATTAATATAGGATCTTTTAGTAGGCCTACTCCAGTATTTTGAAGCGAATGGGGGCTTCCATGGATCATTGGGATGCTTCCCGTAACTTGAGAACCATTGGGCAGGAAGTTTTGTTGATCGACGATTGTAATCCCTCCTTGAAAGGGAAATGCAATCTTCCTAAAATAGGTCGATACAATAGAAGCCATGGCATATATCCATGGTCTTCCCAGTAGGATGTTGTAATCGAGATTTCCGTCGATTACTTCAACATCTATTTCTACTGTTTTCCCTCCTAGTTCAACCTTCAAGTTACTTAGAATACCGTATGGGGTATATGTTCATCCGTCAAATGCTTTTAATGTCATCGATGATTGCAACAAGGTTGGAGATCCTAAAGTTTTCCAGCAACTCATCGACATAATACATGTAGATGCCCCCTCATCAATAATTGTTCGATGAACAGTTTTGTTGAGGGCTTTCACTTGAACGAGGAAAGCTACTTGAGCTGGTAACTGAGGATCGTATCCTTTATGATCGAAGGATACAAGATTGGAATCCTTTGGGTCTATCCCACCAATGGCTGATAATAAATCCTGCTTTTGGGATGGACAATTTTGTAGTACCTCAAGAGTCGACATAGCGGATGGCGATTGGGCCAAATCTTCCACTATATTATAATGATGGGCATCTCTAGCGTGGGGATTAAACGTCGACTTGTGTACTACTCCCTTTGGCGGTTTTATTGTCAACTCAGGAATGATGGGCGGCGCAACTTCTGTCGAAGTTGTTGTCGAACTACTAGGTTGATCTTTATCCTTGTTGTTCGACAGCTGTGGATTCCCATAATCTTTGTTCCTTGTTGATATCAAAGCATCATTTTGCTGTTTGGAAACCGACAACATCAGCACTTGAGATGGGGAAGCATTTCCACTGTCAACCAGATTTGTTCTTGGATTTGGAAATGGATCAGTTAACACTGCCGAGGTTTTTGAATTCTTGAAGAATTTTTTAAGCTCAGCTCTGTGTGGACAATCTTTTGTCCAATGATCCTCATCGCATATAAAGCATGGATTTCTTGATTTCCTATTTCTAGGAGGGTTTGCAGAAGATTTTTCAGGTGATGATTCTTCCTGTTTCTTCTTCTTCCCTTTGCCTTTCTTCTTGCCCCCTGGTTGCTTGGTTTCTTTGCCTTTATCTGTCGATACGACATTTACTTCCGAGGCAAGAAGTTCATCTTTTGCATTTTGACCTGAAATCTTACGGGCCTTTTTGGATGTAGCCTTTGTCGATTTCGTGTCTGTTGCACCAATCACGCCATCACCGGCATGAGAGTCATTGTTTGATTTAGGAGGAGGAGGAACTGAGAATTCCGGTCTAGGGGCGTCAGGTATTTTATCGTAGAGCGTGCCGGATTGAGTGTAAATCAAGTCCAAATATTGTGCACGAGCGATAACTTGCTCTTCTGTGATGACTCCCCCTTTTGCCACATCTTCCGTGATGGAAGGCAGTAATGACTTAATAAACCATTCAGCTGAAAGCTAATCGGGAACATA
Organism: Pinus tabuliformis; assembly: GCA_031772625.1. Lineage (NCBI taxonomy): Eukaryota > Viridiplantae > Streptophyta > Pinopsida > Pinales > Pinaceae > Pinus > Pinus tabuliformis. The sequence continues at coordinate 25,271,485 of CM062812.1, forward strand.
AGTTTTCACCATCCTACGGCGACGTCACCATTCATGTATATGATCAGATATGTGAGTGGCTGTCGTTTGTTTGAAGTTGGTGAGAAGTTCGGTTCCCATTTCGTACCTTATCGGTAACTGAAAATGGGTTAAAAAGGTTGTGGCTAGGGTACTGAAGTTGTCGAATGAAGCTCTAGGCAATTCGATATACCATTTTTCTGTCGGACCAGTTAACGTCCTCTGAAAAAGGCGAAGCCTAATCGAATCATCGTTTAGGGTGTTTGATGAACACCACAGATGAAAGGTCATCACATGATTCGACGGATCTTCACCTGGATTTCCATTAAATTTAGGAATATCTGATGGAAGTTTATGCGGAATCGCTGGCCACCAAGGGGCGTAAGCGATTGGATCGTTTGTTAACCGATTTAAATCAGGTAACTCTAAAGTTGCCACGAAGGGTAACTATTGATTCAGGTTAGGTGAAGCATACCCAGGATAAGATGGGATTACCTGAGCAGTTGGTCTTTGCATACCAGCATAATGCATTTGATGCTGGTAACTTTGGTAAGGTTGGTGAGAATGACCATTGTAAAATGGTTGATTTTGACCGTTTTGAATATGCGACTGCCCACTATTTGCAAAGATTTGTTGCTCAGAACCTTGGTATACTTGTTGGAACTGCTGTTGTTGGTATTGCACTAGCCATGGTTGTGAAGCCATGTGCTGTTACCCGATACTAACTGTTTGACCAAGATGAGGGGTAATTGTACCCGTTTGAACCTGTGTCATTCCACCAGTCGGCGATTGTGGTTGAGTTGCAGGGTCAAGGGGCTGTTGCATTACAACCTGAGAAACCTGAGGTTGGCATACAACAGGCAGTGCTTGAACTTGCGACACTGTCACAATAGCTGGCGTAGTTGATGTACTTGACATAGGTAAGCATTGTTGCATCGAATATACAACTCTTGGTTGTTGAGGTAGTATCAGTACCCAACCGCTTGAAGTAATTCCAGCATAACCCGATTTTTGTTGTGAACTCCCGTATGGCTGTCCTCCCGGAGGGGATAATGAAACTGTATACTGCCCCCCATACGGTGGTAATCCGGTACTTAAGGGAATGGTTTGCCCTTGAGGGCCGGACTGCCCAAATTGACCCTCAAATGGATCAATTTGTTGAGACTCAACATAAGAGTTTCCGGACATTATTCCGGATGAACAAACAGGAACAGACCATACTGTCGAAATGGCCCCTGAGTGGGCTCCTTCTAGCGATTGAGAGCTAGTTGGGACAGAAGGTATACCGGTAAACATTGTTGGAGTGATAGCAGGGAGTTCTGCCGTCGCTGTGTCAGATGACACAGTCCTAGATGTTGACGGTTGTTCAGACATTTCTAGTCTATCCAAAAGATTACCTAGCGATTCTACAGGAGCTTCTGCTGGTGGTAGACTAACTTCTGATGAAGAAGGATACAGAGTGATCCCGACTCCAAATTGCGATGGAGTATTAGATGGAGGATCTTCCACAATCTCTTCTATAGCAATCAGACCAGGTGGAAGGGGTAGACCATCAGGTCCGTAGAATATTTCTGGTGCCGAAGAAGGTATGGAATCGGCAGCGACAGATGTTTGAGGAGCAACACTCTTCGAACCGGTTGTAGATGGAACTGGTTCAGTGACACAAGTGTTTACCCTCAGACTAGGATTAGTACCACTGTCCTTCTGTGGCTGCTGAACTTCTTCTGTAGAGGCAGGGATACCAGAAATGTTTGGAGTAACCGGAGTCTCTGATGTTGTTGGAACACTTGTTCTAACTTTAACAGGAGATTTGGAACCGGTTAAACGAGTTCGCTTTTTCCATACTAGCTTCGATTCCGGAGACAAAGACGGTTGAATCGTAAGCCTCCACGAATGACGGGGTTTCAATTGACTTTCTTCCACGATTGCGGATTACTCGATCAACTAAAAATAAAGGAGAAGTATGTTTCCGAATTAGATGAATTTTAGACGCTTTGACACAACTTGTTTTTTCAATTTTTAAGAGTCGAGAAAAAACAAAAGATGACTCTAGTCACCTTCGATATTTAATGAGCCTAAAGTGACAAGTGCTCAGATGGACCTTTTCCGTTAAGGAGTCTGTTATCACTAGGAACTATAGTTCATGTATATAAGGTTGTCCATAAGTTTTTATAAAGTCTTGAAGTCTTGTAAATAGGTTTATTAGTATATGTCAATTTCAAATTTGAAATTCAAGAGTTATTGGTGTGAATTTGTGTAAAGGAAAAATCATTTGACACCCTCCATCATTGTTAGTTAAAGCATGTCATGTCATTGGTACTTTGCGCAGTTTCGCAGCGCGGGTGTGATTGGTCAGTTTAGCTGCGAAATAATGTTTTCGTGTTTTCGCAGCACTCTGTTGGTCAGCGATTTCGTAGCGCATCCTGTTAAATTTGAACTGCCCGCGCTACGAAATCGGGGTTTCAGGGTTTTTTGCAGCGTTTTTCTCTGAATGTCAAATCCAAGAGTAGTGAGTCACAAGTCCGTTTATGATTGTCATTTCACACCCTCTCCATGTCATGATAAGCCATTATTTCGCCATAAGGTCCGAAGTCATGTAGTTGTGTGTCAGTTTAGGGGATGTTATAAGAGGTGGTCATTTCATAATGGGTTCTTCATATCGTATGAACGTGTTTGCTATATGAAAAGCTCAAGCCTATATTTAAACGGACTACTGCAAGCGAGCCTGCTCTCCAAAGCTGAAGATTGTTTTCGTGCTACAAGCTACCATCAGTCCCTTGTGTAAAAATACTCAAAGAAGCATGGAAAGAAAGGAACACCGTTCTGGTAAATGTGTGAGAACAGAGCCGGAGGGGTTAGATGTTACTCTCAGGGATGAGGAGGTAGCAAAGGCATTTCGAAGTGCTGGCTGCTGGCGATTTTGCGAAAAATTGAAGGGAGGACATGCAGAAGTGACCAAGGCTTTCGCATTAAACTTCACTGGACTGAATTCGAAGGTGGCCATGTTGGAGTTTCCGGTGTCCCCTGAAGTTATTTCCACTGTCACAGAAATCCCGAGGGGTGGCCAAGAATGGTTCAAGAACTTCAAGTTTGACATGGGTCCATGCAAGGAGTTTTTGAAGGCATCTTATGTAGAGAAAGATCTCACTAAAGCTGTCCCAAGGAGCTATCTAAAGGAGAATTATGCTATGCTATTGACATGTATCCAGAAGTACCTGACATGTGAGGGTAGGTACAATAAAGTTTACTCCTACCACTTCAAGCTTCTGTTACACTTCACTGGTAAGAGTTCAATAGACATACCTTTTTACTTGTTCAGGAGTATTAGCAAAATGTGTGATAAGATTCAGTTAAAGAAAGATGCTTATGAAACATCCCTTTTTCATCATGGTCTAGTAAAATTACTGGTGTTGGATAGTTTACAAAAAATTGGTAAAGACTGGGATTCATTTGTGTTTATGGCCGGTTTCCCAAGAAAAACAGGCCTCACTCCATTACCTGTGAGAGAAAGAGAAGAAAGGAGTGAGGAAACTACTTTGGCTGAAATTAGGAGAGAAGTGGCAGACCATAAGAAGCCTAAAGCTAAAACAAAGAAATCAGAGAGGTCTGTAGCAGTTAAAGAAACACCTGAAGCATCAGTAGATAAAACTCCAAAATCATCTAGAGTATTTGAAAAAGAAACCCCTAAGTCATCTCCTAAGGAAACACCTTAGTCATCAAAACAGAAGACTCACAAAAGAAAAGATGAAACTAAATCCAGTGAAGTTGAAAGAGTTTCAAGGGTGAGAACTAGAGGCCAACTAAGCAAAGAAAAAGGAAAGTCAGTCCCTGTGGAAGAAAGTCCTATTTCAAAGGGTAGTTTAAATGACTTACTTGAAGCCATTGAATTAGAGCAAGATCATCCAATACAAATTGAACCACTTGAACTTGAGCAAGGTCAATTGGTACCACCAATACATATTGATCTAACTCAGTCCTCACCTGAAAGTTCTAAAAAGTCAAAGGCTTCTAAAAGGTTAAAGTTTGAAGAACCAAGTGAAGAATATGCCTTTAAACCACGCAGACCAGTGACTAGAAGGCAAATTAAAGAAGAAGAGAAAGCTCAGAAAGAGAAAGCACCTTTGGAAATGCCTAGGACAGAGGCACTTGAAATCTTCTCTGAAATAGTTCAAGCAGCCAAAAGCAAGGACAAGGATAATAAGGTGGTTATCAGTCAAGGTGGAAATGTGATTGCTATTAAGAAACAAGCTGGAGCAACAAAGGAAGGAATACCTCAGGTTCAAAATGTTTTTAAGGAAAAGGCAGTAAGATATACAAGTTATAAGAAGGCTGTAATGAAGGGTAAAACAAGTTTGATCAGTCAAGCTAGCTCAGTATCTGATGCATATGTGTGGACAGTGCCAGCTCTGAAGCAGGCAAAAATTATGAAACAAATGAATACAAGTTTAAGAGCAGAAAACAAGATGTTAAAGGAAGAAGTCAGCAGCTTGAAAGGGAAGCTAGGTAAACTAGCTAAATGATCCAAGGAAAATGTGCTTTCCAAATTTTGGTATATTTTGGCTGTCATCATTTTAAAGCTTTTTGAGACTTTTTGATGTCCTTACACCTGTGTAGAATGACTGAAGAAATCACAGAGCTGAGTTATTGTTGTTTTAAGGTTCATGTGTTTAGTTTTGATTACCTACAGCAGTTTCGTAGCGCGCTACGAAACTGCTGTAGATGACTGTTTATGTTGAAAACTTGAGTTTGAATGCTGAGGTCAGCAAATATTTAAAGGGATGACTTAATGCCAGCATGGAGACTATAGAAAGTCAGTCAGATGTTTAAAAAAAAGGATGTCAGGTGTAAGTATTCGAAGAAAAGGTGAAATTTTGTCTTTTGTTGAAAGTTTCACTTTATGTCCGAATTTTTAGGGTTATGATAGAGCTGCTGAGGTGTTAAGGGGTACACCTGTTCAGTTATGGGATGGCCAGATCATTGGTTTTCTTCAGTCATACGGGACTATCAGGGGATTAAATGACTTGAAACATGATCATTAATGCATGAACACTAATGGGAGGCAGAAACCGTGAATATAGGGTTCATATTCTTATTGGTTGATGAATCATCTATACATCAGGCATCCGAAGCTGCTCATCCATTGAATGTGTTTTCAGTTTGGTTTGGTTATTATTGTAGTGCTACAGGTGGCAAGCTTCAAGAACGCAGCAAAGTATACGAGGAGATAGACTTGAAGTGTCAATGTAATGGAGTCCTCTGTTTTTGTAGCACCATATCTCTTGTAATTAATTAGTTTGTTTATGATATAGTTAAGGTCATTAATGACAGAATTCCGAGCTCCCTTCATGCTTGTTGAGGAGTCTCAGGTAGTAGTGTTTTTGATTGGCTATATATAGAAATAACTCTTATGTAAAAAAGGTTGGACATTTTATAGAAAAACAGAGTTGTTTTGGGCCATTGTAAAGCTTATGACAGTAATAGTAAAACAGTGTTGATTTCTTCTCAAGATTCTCGATGGATTATTGTGGTCAAATATAAGGATGGTGTTTTATGTTTTATGTTCATTTACAGCCTTGTTGTAACACAATCACTCAGAATTCATAATATTATGCTCTGACTTCCTGTGTGTTTAGCAAGCTGTGGTTTTGATGGAGTATGTTTGACACTTAATGCAAAGAGCCTTGACTTGTATGAAATGATAATGTTTTTCTTGTTTACTTAGTGTATGAGACTCCATAGCCCAATGAGAACCAGTTTGACATGAATCCAACCAGCTTTTGCTTTTATCAAAGAATAAAGAGTTAGCCATCTTTTGTAGTGAATGATTTTTATCAAGAGTTTGTGAGAGAGCCCTCTCTGATCAAAGAGGCTAAGCTTTGATCTAAAGATAGGTTGAAAGAGTTACATGAAATCTTGCTTGGTTGCAGCCCTCAGTAGTGATTTTGTGATAACAGAGTCTAAAAAGGAATGAAAGGGACTGCTTTGGAAATCTAGGTAGAGGGATTACCAAACCAATCGCAAAATTGCAGAATAATTTTTATGGTACAACAGTCAATCTTCCCGAATGCTGTGTTCAGTGCATTGCGATCGATAGGGCAGCAGACACTGTTGGAGAGGTAAATCCCCTCTACGAATAGAGGCGATCCCTACTAGCCCAGCAAGGGTCTAGCAACAATCAAACAATGCTGCTATGCATGTTCCTAATTACAATTAAACAAGAGGTAAAGAGCACCTACTTGGATTCCAGCGCCGTTGTTTGACGAAGAGATGTTGCCTTCGCTCCTTCGCTTTGGCTGGTTACAATCCTCCGCGATCCCCGCGAATGGATACCTGCACATACGAAGAGGAAACAAACACAAGCGTGAAATCTAGTAAAAGCAACCATACATCGGTCAGAAAAGATGTAATTCACATTTAACCATTGCAAGTACAAATGAGAATGGAACAATAATAGCAGTCATCTATTATTAATCAGAATAGAGAAGAGTACAACCAAATGTTCTGACGTCGGTAACCTTCTCAGGAGGGGCCAGTCAGCATGTATCTCAAGCATTCACCTTTGAGGATGATTCTCCCAAGACAAACAACTCTCTCTCTCACACAAGAAACACAAAACAACCTTCCCTAAGCAATCAATCACTTCCACACCTAGCACACCAAATACCTATAGTAGCAGCAATCTGAGCACTATAAGCTCTATACAATCCAAGCTATGTCTAACTATCCAAAAACTAGCTGCTCATGGTAATGGTGGAAGTTTATGTAGGAGAAGGAGCCTCCTAAAAGGGTGGAAGGATGAGCTTATCTTTGAGGGAAACGGTTGCAAAGGGTCGAACAGTCATGCCATAGAAGGGAGTCGACATTCACAAAGCTAACAACCAAGCCTGGAGTTATCTGGAAGGCTGGTTGTTTGAACAAATTCGCCCAAACTGGATCAGCGCGGATTATGAGGATACTGCCGCGCTGTCGGCGCATCTCAATAACTGGGACAGTCATGTCAGCGCGGAAGCACACGGGAAAGGCGCGCTGTAGGCCATCGCGGAAAAGTGATGTTCTTCCACGCTGGCAGCGCACATAATACACTACAGGGCGCCTGTCATCGCGGTTATTTTAGGGACAGACGCGCTGATGAACAAAACTTTGGAAAAATGGGTTTTTAACCAGTTCAGGGAGCAAGAACTTAGTGATTGTGGAATCTGGGCACAACAGGGTGACTGACAGAAAGGCAGTGAGAAATTACTGTGTAACAGATGCCCCCTAAAGCATGAAGACCGAGAGAGTGGGAGGGGTGAAATGCTTTACAACACATGCCGAACTGGAACACCACCAGGAAGGACCGAAGTATCTCTGATAATCAAGTACATGCAGTCTAGGCATGGGCGCAGCCATCCACAAAGACATGCGAAAAGGTCTGTGGAATGGACGCAGCCACCCAGCTAAAGAGACCAGAGTAATGATAAGGTATGGTCGCAGCCATCCATGAAGACTCAGGTATGGGCGCAGCCATCCATCAATGAGTCATGTAATGATCATCCACAAAATCGCAACCTGGCCCTCAAAGATAGGGATCCAGGGTCTTGCGCTCCGTCCCGATCCGAACAAAGTACAAGTTCAAGCATGTGAATATATGAGTTGAAGTCGAACATGCATGAACATCGCCTGATTACCAGTCAATGATGAAAACTGTTAACAGACGCGAGAGGTACCACCAATAATGACAATGGTCCTCAAGGTACTATAGGTACAATCCGCGGCATGTGAATCAATGAGCTGGTGTCGAACACCCACGGAATCATTCGATCGGAGGCCAATGATGTAAACCTCGCGTCGAACACGAAGAACCTGCCATTGAGGCATGCAGGTTCTAAGGCACCTGAAGGGAGTCTCTAAGTCACCTTCCTGGATAATGAGCTGAAGTCGACAGGAAGTGACCTTGATCGAAGGTGGGCCATAATGATTCCCACATCATCGACACGAGACAGAGGAAAAAAGATTTGTGTGAGATAGCAGATGAGGTTGTATTATTGCAGAGGTCAACTTCTCTTGAACATATCGGCGGCACTGTAGCGGGTTTGGCAGTATTTGACATCAAATGAGCAAAGGGTATAGTGAGGATGGCAATGGGCAGATGAGAGGTCGAATAGGATAACCCAAACCCACGGAGGCCAGTGAAAAACAAGATGAGATGATCGCACCCAGACACGAAGCAGAAGAGTGCCATGTTCAAGAGCGACATACTGCCGACACGACTATGACTACTGTTCCATTTTCCCCACCATTTCTGGCAGGTACCCCGGTTATTTTTGGATGACAAGCTTGACGGGGGTAGCATATGCTTGAAGAGTGTCATTTCGACAATGTCTGATGTCATCAAGTGTTTAACGAGCCTGACAAAGGAAAAACTCGGCGTCTTTTCTTGTTTAGAGAGTCTGAAAAGACAGCGGAAAAGGAGACTCCAGGGGGGTCCTTTTTCGTACAGTTGTGTCTCTCGAGCCCGAAAAAGTATAAAACTATGCTCGAAAGAACCGCCCGACCATTACGATCGAGGAGTACTTTTCGTAAATAGCGTTCTTGACCCGAAAAAGTAAAAAAGCGGTCGAAAACACGTCGTTTTAGAACCAATAACGAGTGCGAAACGACAAACACCCGGCAATCTTTTTAGTTCAATCGGTCGAAAAAGAGCTTAAAATGACCGCTTTTCCTTCCTTTTAACGAGCTGAAAAGAGGCTCGGCTATCTTCTCTTGTTTACCGTCGGAAAAGAGCTTAGAGACGACATATATGGGGATCGTGCGAACAGAGGATCATTACGACCAAGTTACTTCATCTGGACCTGCACAAGAGCACTACCCGCATAAATCCATTCGATATGTATAAAAACATATCAAAACATGCCTTTAACAAATTCAGGGCTAAAGTTATGGTTAAAAATGGCAAAACCCAAAAATATGGCAATTTATGAGTTTTTTACTATAAATAGGAGGGAGTAATAAGTCATTTTTACCATTTCACTATTTTGGAACGTGAAGGACGTGGAGGAGCCAGAAAGTTGACGGAGCGATTTCCAGCCCGTACAGACACCGTTTTCTGATCTGCTTCTTCCAGGTAGGTTCTCGTTCCCTTGCCCTGCATTTTGATTGTTTTCAGTAGGATTTTAATGGTTCATGCTGCCCAATTGGGCGATTTTTTAATGCATGGGTGCGCGCTCGGTCAGCGCGGATATCCCCCACGGGTCCGCGCTGACCGAATTGGAACACAACGCGGCCAACTTCGGGTCAGCGCGGAAAACCCATGTTCTTCCGCGCTGACCTCGAAAAATATCGAAGGGCCGCCATGGTCAGCGCGTCTGTTTTTAAAACAGCCGTGCTGGCGCGAAAAAATTATTTTAGTTTAATTTGAACGTAAAAAATCCAACTCCAGCACTTCTAAATTCTTTCCATGGTTCCTGCAGGACATAATGGCTTTCCAATGGCAGGAAAGAGTGCACGATGTCGAAGATATTGCTGCTTGGGCAAATGTGGATTGCTGCAACGCCATGCGGGCTTGCGGGTTTATGAAATTTTTCCTCACACCTCGCCTACGAGCTCAGCATGATCTTCTCGAGCTACTGATCAGGGCATGGAACCCGGTGGATATGAAATTCACTATCCGGGGCCAGGATATCGAATTTGACCACATGGATATCTTCTTTTTGACCGGGCTGTCACGCCGAGGTGCGAGGCCCATCATAGGGGGGCAGCAACCTAGCGGCGGCACGCTAGATGACCTGATGGCTCGGGCATGTCCGGAGGCTGAGAAAGCGTGAAGTGGGAAAGTATCAATCCCCACGGTGGGAAACATAGTGCTTCGCACCATTCTGTTCATGGTGACCCGGGCAGCGGGTAGTATGGCCAATCATGAGGCCTCAAAGACTCATCTCTTGTTAGCTCTCGAATGCCTTGAGCCTACAGTGTTTGATTGGTGCACAGCAGTGACCAATAACATGAAGAGGCAGCTGAGCAACTGTCGTCGCGGGGAGACGAAACAGTTCGGCTACGGGTCCATCTTAGTCCCGCTCATTCGAGAGCGAGTGCCAGCCATGCGGCTGCAGACGATGGCCGTGGATGCTCCCAGGGATCCTCGAGAGACGAGGGCCTCACGATGGGCTCGAATCATGCCACGCAGAGGTGGCGGCCGGCCACATAGCTGGGGAGCATTTTTCCGAGACTGGTTGGATCAGCAGGAGATCTTTGTGGAGGACTGGCCATATGCGGGCATGGATTTCCGCAATGACCCTGATCTGGTACTGCCCCAAGGTGAACAGTGGGATGATGCAGGTATAACACTTTGACTTTTGAATTTTTTAAATGTTTTTTGGATTTATTCTATTTTTTTATGTACATGTCCTAACAAATGTCATGGTATGCAGATGTGGGGCCTACTAGACCGGTTGGCCTGGCTGCCACGGCACGGAGAGAAGGGCAGGGGGACGGGGTCCTGGCCTTAGCCCCTCCAGGGGTTGATACGTCAAAGGCTGTGGCTCGCAACCTTGAGGGGTTGCTGGAGGGGGTGCCGGACTACCAGGGGGTCGAGGAGGTTCCCATAGAGCATCAGATCCACACAGTGGGGGTGCAACCCAGGGTGCACCGCCTTCTGAGGCGGGTGGCACGAGCAGCTGTGTACTACAGAGAGCATCATCCAGCCGAATAGTTGCCTAGGCTTTATTTCCACTGTTATTTTGAGACTTCATGACTCAGACATATTGATTTTTGGACATATACACTTATTTTTGAGCGCCTTAGTGCGCCACACGATATATATATATATACATACCGGTTTTTGGATGGATCATTGTTACATGTGATGATGTTTTGTTTATGTTATGCATTTATTCAATACAATTGTGATCTTATGTATGAATTTGCACGACACATGACCCATGGATTTTACATTTTTTGATGCAAGCTTAAAAACATCTATATGAAAACTATGCTTGAAATGATTTATTTACATATGCTTGACTTTATTATGCTTTCTATGTCTTCTTGCATGATGTTTATCTGTTACGCAAATGTCTATCTAACACATGATTGGCCAATGCGTCAGTCAACGTATTTAATCGTCTCGGAATGTGTTGATAAGTAATGTAATCAAAGTTCCGTTCTAACAATCTTACACGTAGGTACAACCTTAATATGCGATGGTCTCTGATGGAATATTGCCCGTTGAGTTGATGGACAACTAGCTGGGAGTCCAGGTTCACCACTAGTTCGCGGATGCCGAGGTCAACCGCTTCGGCAAGTAATTCAATTACAGCGCTGTATTCGGCAACGTTGTTAGTGGTACGACCTAGGCAGACCCCCTGAAGGTCTAACAATTCTCCGTGAGGATCGTACATCACCCACGCCGCAGATGACAAATTGCAAGTACTACGGCAGGCGCCATCAGCGAAACCAACATAAGGTGCACTAGACATCTGCACAAGAAGAAGAAAACACAATAAGAGGAAAACACGCTTGCACACCAAGGCAAAATGAAAACATGCACAACACACAAAACACACGTATATACACAGTGAGTGCGCGAAGTTATGCATAATATTTCTTCAGATACAGCCCGTTGCGGGGCTTGTCAAGAGGATTTCCTTCATAATCAATCAACTCATACGCGCCCTTTTGTAAAACTCTTTTCCCAATGTAGGGACCTAACCACATAGATTCGAGTTTCCCTGCCCCCAGCTTATCCTTAGCTTGATCGTAGAGCAGTACTAAATCTCCCTCAACAAAGGAACGAGGATGAATATTCTGGTCGAAGTGAGCCTTGACTCTCTTTTTCTGTGCTTCGATAGCTAGAGAAGCCAAACGACGAGTCTCGTCTAACCGTTCTAGGTAAAGAAGCCGTTCCTCCACCGGAGTGGTGTTGGGGAGTAACTCGACAGCTAACTTTAATGAAGGAATCTCGCATTCGACGGGAAGGGTAGCCTCCAGTCCATAAACCAACTGGAAAGGAGTGAAACCGGTGGCATCCTTCACGGAAGTCCGGTAGGCCCACAAGGCTGGGAAAAGCATAAGGTGCCAGTTAGACTTGTGCGTATTGACGGTGCGCTGAAGCATGGTGATCAAAACTTTGTTCACGGCTTCAACTTGACCGTTAGATTGTGGATAGTACGGTGACGAACTATCTTGGTGCAAGCCTAGCTGGGATGTTAACTCCGTCATCATATGATTTCGGAAATGCTTTCCATGATCTGTAACAATAGCCTGAGGGACTCCGAAACGAGTGATAATATGATTAAATAGAAACTGCGCCGCTGTGTGACCGTCTTCGTTCAATGTAGGCATCGCTTCGGCCCACTTGGTGAAATAATCCACAGCAACGATAATGTACCCATGCCCCCCGGCCGAACGAGGGTTACAGGATGTATAATCGATGCCCCATTTGGCAAATGGACCTACGGTTACAACAGGGTGCAGTGGTGCAACAGGTGCACGCATCTTCCGGTGGTAAACCTGGCATTCGTGACATGCACGTACAGCAAGGATGCAATCCTTGAAGATGGAAGGCCAGAAATAACCAGCCCGGAGGATCTTCTGAGCGGTAGGATATCCGGACATATGGCCGCCACAAGCACCGGAGTGGCAGTCATTCAAGACTCGCTCAGCCTCCTCGAGAGTTAAGCATCGGCGAAGAACAGAATCGATGCCGAGGCGGTACAGGGTATCGCCCAAGATACGATATGGTTGAGCTTGGTGACGAATTCGTCGTCGAGCATCTTTCGATACGTTAGGACGGAACGAAGACGTCTGTAAATATACGATAATATCTCCGTACCACGGGTCGAGGGTGCTAATGAGAAACAAAGTTTCATCCGGAATGTGCTCCTCTGAGGGGGATGGTGCAGAGTTAGATGGTAAGGAACAGAGCAGTTCGGCAAAGACCAGAGATTTCTTAGACTTGGCTGCAGTAAATTCCAAGTCGAACTCTTGGAGGATTACAATCCACTTCGAGTATTTGCCCCCCAGCAGCTGACGTGATAAAATGTAGGTCATGGGGTTGCAATCAGAGATCACGGTCGTTGTGCGCAACAGGATATAATGCCAGAATCATTGGACGGCACAGACAGCTGCCAATGCCAACTTTTCGACGTATGCGTAGCGAGTTTCTGTATCCAGAAGGTTGCGGCTGAGATAATAGATAACATGCTCGGTGCCAGCATCATCGTCCTGCACTAGAACCATACCGATGGTGGTGTCAGCGGCAGCCAAATAGAGAATATAGTCGCGGTGATAGTTCGGAGGTCTTAAGAGCGGAGCTGAGACGAGAAGGTCTTTAAGGCGCTCGAAAGACTCCTGGGCGATGGCATCCCAACGGAAGGATGTGTCTCGCTTTAATAATCGCGTGAAGCCTTTAGCCACCTCGGCATAATTCGGGATAAATCGTCTGAGAAAATTAGCTTTCCCTTGCAAGCTCTGCAATTGCTGCAAAGAGGCAGGGGCAGGAAGATTCAAAATGGCCTCGACTTTCAGGGGATCCAGACGGATGCCTTCCCGGGAGACGATAAACCCGAGTAGTCGGCCAGCTTCCACGCAGAAGACACACTTGTGAGGATTAAGTCGAATACGGTAGTGTCGACAGCGGAGGAAGATTTCGCGTAAATGAGATGGATGGTCTTGACGTTTAGCTGAATGAGCTGGGAGGTCATCTAGGTAAGGCTGTACGATGTGTCGGATATCATGAAAAGCGTATGGCATCGCACGCTGGAAAGTGGCACCGGCATTTTTGAGACCGAAAGGGAGCTTTTTATAAGCAAAGGTACCCCAAGGACAAATGAAAGCTGTCTTGTGCTGGTCTGCGGGGGCTATGTTGATCTGGTTGTAACCAGAGAAGCCGTCCATAAAGGAATAAATCTCACTTCCTGCGCATTCGTCAATAAGCTGATCAATAAAAGGTGTAGGGAAGTTATCTTTTGGACAAGCGCGGTTGATATCGCGGTAGTCAACACAGACCCGAATAGTGCCCTGCTTTTTATTCACAGGGACTATGTTAGATACCCATTCCGTGAGAGGAATGGCATAGATGAAACCAGCTCGAAGAAGCTTTTCAACCTCGGCCTTGATGGCTGCTGCCTTCCGAGGGTGCACAGGACGTAAACGTTGACGAACAGGTTTGGCGCCTGGATAAGTAGGAATTTCGTGCACCACAATACTAGGGTCGATGCCGGGCATTTCCTCGTAAGACCATGCAAAGACATCCCGGAATTCACGAAATAAAGCGGTATAAAGCTGAATTTCCTCTGGAGTACAGGTGACTCCAATATGAATATGCTCGACAATCCCTGGTTTGACAGAGATGTCGATTGGCTGGGTTTGCGTTATATTTCCCAAATTGCCCTCCGACGACACTTGATATAGCTGGATAGGTGTTTGGAGAGGCGGAGATGGGACACATGAAGCAAACCGCTCGAGACATGCGGCCATTTCCGGATGGGGAGGGAGAAACGAAGAGCGATGGTGGTGATCTGACCAAGGGAGCTCTTCTAGAGACATAGTCTCTATAATGGCCTCATCGGACGGGAAAATCTCTTTCAAAGGGTCCGAAGTAGGCTCATCTCCTAACCATGGGAAATGATCGTATGAATCGGGAACACTGCTTAGAGAAGCAGGTTCAGGGGGTGGAGCCGATGCAGCGACAATCTCGATGTAATTGAGCTCGGCGGGACTCAATGGCATCATATCGCCCCAAGAGTCTTCCTGATTCGGGGGAGGAAGAACCCATGGATCTGAGCGTACGGAGATCATATTGACAGAGGCGAAATTGGGAGGCAGGAGGGGAAAAACTCCCATCAAAGCAGGATCTTTAAAAAGTCCGGCTCCCACACTTTCGAAGGACTTGGAGGTATGCTCCACAAATGGCACATTACCTTCGGAGGAAGAGGCGAAGAAAGAGAGTTGGTCCACCGTGACAATCTTTCCTTGGTGAGGGAAACGAATGACACGGAATAAAGAGGACGCTACGGCCTGCATGGCATATGTCCAGCTGTGGCCGAGGAGGAGGTTGTACGTGAGATTTGCGTCAACGACCTCTACCTCTACTTCGACTGTCTTGCCTTCTAAGGAAATGGGTAAACGTTGGAGAATACCATAAGGGCGAGATTCTCTTCCATCGAACACTTCAAGGGTCGTAGGAGACTGACTCAGAGCGGGGGAACCAATAGCCTTCCAGCAAGCGACTGACATAATACAGGTTGAAGCACCTTCATCAATAACGGTACGATGAATCGTTTTGCTATTAATGATGACTTGGATAAGGAATGCTACTTGGTGAGGCAGTCTCTGGGAAAAACCCTCGAGATCAAAAGTAATCAAATCCGAATCTGCCGGGTCGATGCCACCAATGGCTGATAGCAGGGACTTCCTCTGTGAGGGGCAGCTCTGGAGGACTTCTAATGCGGACATAGCGGACGGAGCCTGAGCTAAGTCCTCGACAATGCTATAGTGCTGGGCGGCACGAGCATTGGGGTTATAGGATGACTTCCTGAGTACACCTTTAGGAGGGGGTCGGGGGATCGTCTCAGCGCTGGGCCGTTCGATGTGAAGGGGACCAGAACTGGACGGAGGAGCGCTGGAGGGAATCTCCGGCTCTTTCCCGGCTGAAGAAGGATAATCTTTTGCTCGAGTTGAAATATGGATGGGAATGGTGCCAGCCATGAACACTTGAGAACCGAACGAGGAAGAGGACTGAGAGGGGTCAGCCACCTGATGCGTCTGTTGGGAAGGGAAAGGTTCTTTCAACACGGCAGGAGGTCCAGGAGCGCCTTTCAATAATCGACTAACTTCGGACCGCCTAGGGCAGTCTTTGGTATAGTGATCCTCCTCACAGATGAGGCAAGGATACTTAGGTTTTCGCTTGGCTCCATCTTCAGATGAATTTTTAGAAGGTTCCTGCTTGGGTTGTTTATTCTCATTTTTCGGTTTGCCTTTCCCCTTCCCTTTCCCTTTCGAGGATTTTTCCGCCGCGGTGGACTGAACGACGTTAACCTCTGAGGTACTAACAGGATTCGATGGGCCCTGAGAAGCATTTTCGTTGGAAACATTTTGCTTTTGCTTTCCAGGGTTTGCGGAGGATTTCTTCGACGACGAATTGACAGAGCCAATGACTCCATCTACTGATGGTTTCGGCGGAGCCTTGGTCTGTCCAGGCCTCGGAGCATCTGGCAAATACTCATATAGAGTACCTGACTGATAATAGACTAAGTCTAGGTACTGAGCTCGCGCGATCGCTTGCTCTTCAGTTACACACGCTCCCATGGCAATATCTTTTGCGATCTTGGGCACAAAGGAGGTTGTAAACCAGTCGGTCAGGAGTTGATCAGGAATCCAGAATTTGATCAAACGACGACGCCTTCTCCATTCATGTATATGATCAGAGATGTGCGTAGCCGTGTCCTGTTTCAAAGACGTGAGGAGATTAGTCCCAGTCTCGTACCGAATGGGCAACTGAAAATGGGTTAAAAATGCCATAGCTAACGAGTTGAAGTCTTGAAACATACCGTGATTCAGCTCAATATACCATTTCGCAGCTGCACCGGTGAGAGTCCTCTGAAAGAGGCGAAGCCGGATAGAGTCATCAAGCCATGAGTTGGATGAACACCAAAGATGATAAGTCATAACATGCGCTTGAGGGTCCTCTCCTGCTTTGCCGTCAAACTTTGGACAATCACCAGGTATTTTAGTTGGGACCGGCGGCCAATATGGATTATGCAAAATGGGATCATTTGTTAACTTGGACACGTCCGGAAGTTCCAACGTCGCTAGAAATGGCAGCTGAGGATTAAAGGACATCCGAGGCTGAGGGTTCGAAGCAGTATTAGGGTTCCAACCAGATTGTGGTTGCCCCCAGGGATCTTGTCCAGATGGACCTGGCCCGAAAGGGCCTGGAGCATAAGAACTCTGTCCCGACGGGCCTGGCCCAAAAGGGCCAGGCGCATAAGGACCTTGTCCCGACGGGCCTGGCCCAAAAGGGCCAGGCGCATAAGGACCTTGTCCAGAGGGGTTCTGTCCATACGGATTTTGTCCATACGCAGACGATTGACCCTGATACTGCCCCCCAGCACCCCATGTATTAGCAGCTTGGCCCGCAGGTGCACCATATTGATAGTTTTGATAAGGAGTGGCCTGTGGTTGCTGATAATTTTGATAAGGAGCAAACTGATTCTGCCCCTGGGGTTGCTGGTAGCCATATGGTTGCTGGGCCCCATACGGAGCCTGATAGGCAGGCTGCGTTTGGTAAGAAGGTTGATAACTTGTTTGAGTTTGAGGCCCAGGGTAATGTCCTTGAACCGGCTGAGGTTGAATCATCTGTCCCGAAGGTTGACTTGGTTGGATTTGAGATGGGCCTGGTTGGCCAGCAGGATAAACTTGTTGGGCGCCAGGCTGTCCATGCGCCACCAAGGGTGGTCTTTGCGGAACGGATGACTGAGCTGGCTGGATAGCTGGTTGACGCCGAGGTTGGCCAGCTTGTCCAGCTGGACGATTAGGGCGGACAGCGGGTTGGCCTTGCTGCATAGCAGGTTGGCCCGTTTGCCCCCCGGGGTGACCAAACTGAGCAGAGGGCTGGGCTTGCTGCATAGCAGGCTGCCCTCCTTGGTGCATAGGCTGAGCAGAGGGTTGGCCTTGCTGTATAGCAGGTTGCCCCCCTTGCCCAGAAGGATTCATGGATTGAGCAGTGGGTTGACCTTGTTGAACATAAGGTTGCCCACCTTGCCCAAGAGGGTATCCCTGCTGGATTGCTGGTTGATTTTGAGGATTATAAGCTGACCCAGTTTGTCCAGATGGGTACCCTTGCTGGAAACCGGGTGGGCCTTGCTGAACGTAAGGCTGCCCGGTTTGTCCAGTCGGGTAACCTTGCTGAGCACCAGGTTGCCCTGGATACCCAGTAGGTTGACCTTGATATGAATACGACGGACCTCCAATGGCTGAGGGTTGTCCCTGGTAGGGTTGTCCCTGTGGGCCCCCAGATTGTCCTGGGTCAGGCGGGCCATAAAGTGGTTGCCCCTGGGGGGTTTGCACGTAGAATGGCTGACCTTGATTGGGAGGTCCTATGGGCTGCCTGGGAGGATCCCGGTTCCCTTTGAACATATGAGTAGCGTAATCGTACGTGACATTCAAGGGTTCCTCGTTTTCTTCGAAAGGGCGATGAGGGAGGCCTGAGACGCTCTCAAGGAACTCACCGTTCTCATCATAGAAAAAGAAGGGACCTTCGTAATCCGGGTCCGTTATGGGTTCCCCATAAGCATCATACGGCCCTGATCCTGGAATTCCACCAACAAAGGAACCAGCTTGAGGGATTTCAGACGAGGAAACCGGTACAGCACTGACGACCGGAGTCGAACGTGCTACACAGACAGTAGGTTGAGTGGGAACTGAGGTGACGGGCGTGTTAAGCCCTGTCGTAAGGGGTGTACTAAGGGGCTGCGAAACAAAAGGCCCGGTGGAGGCAGCGAGACTCGGATCCCATATAGTTGTAGAAGTCGTTCTAGCGGCATACCTATCCCTCAGCGATTGATATCGAGGGGGGAGGGGAGAGGAAGCCGGGATCGGGGTCCCGATGTCTGTGACCACGGGTGTCTCACCGGTGCTGGAAGCTGTCTCATCCATAGGGGAAGTAGACATCGGAGACGACATACCGAGAGGAGTACGAGGGGTACGAGGGGTATAATCGGGCTCCCAGATAGGATTCCAATCTTCTATATAATCTTCGTCGCCTGGGGCACGTACGTTGATAGGCTGGATACTCGGAACAATGGAAAGAGTACCGCTTACAACTGGTACCTCTGGAGCAACAGAAGATGGAGAACCCTGATCAATTGGACCGGGAGTTGACGGGTCAGCCAGGATGACAAGACCCCTTAGAAAACCTAAAGCAAACTAACGATAAAAACCCTACTCAAAACTAACGCACACAAGATCTAACAGGAAATGTTATCGTAGCCGAAAAAAAAAAATTTTAAGACATTGGAATTAGACTTGACCTTTTCATGTTTCAAGAGTCGAGAAAAGGACGAAAAGATGACTCCAGTCTCCTTCGAATATTTAATGAGCACGAAGTGACAAGACGCTCACTTACACCTTTTCATTTAGGGAGTCCGAAAAGGATCAAAAGTGACTGCTCTAGAGATTCTAGGTAAAAGGTGTGCCAGACTTTTCGCAAAACCACAGAATACTTTTTAGGGTACGGGTGGTCAATCTTCGTGAATGCTGTGTTCACTGCATTGCGAATCGTAAGGCGGCAGACTCGGCTTCCTATGGATCAAGGATAAAAGCCTAGTGGGGTCTCCCTATATACGCGACGGTACGTGGGAGCACAGTCCGTGTTAGACCACTATCGAGTCACAGAAGGAGGAATCACCCAACCGTAATGTGAAACAACAGTGACTATGTTTAAAGACGCCGGAACACGTCTCTAACCTAGACCTCTAGATATTTGCGTTTAGTTCCAATGCGTTTTTAGATTCATTCGGTTCATTTTATAGTTGATCTTGAGATTAAGTTTCGATTTCAGGTCCTATCGTATGTTCTCTCACAATTACCTAGATGCAAACTACATGTCAAAGAGAATCATTTTGTTCGATGAATTCTAGCTATAGAAGGGTAAAGAGATTTCAATCAAACAAAACGAACACAATCAATCAAACAGCCTAATGCAGCTAAAAGCGAGGAAGGGAAACTTTTTCTTTTGAAAATGCAAATCAATGAAACATTCTTTTCCTTTTCAACCTTTTTTAAAAGCAAAGCTACTAGTTTGATTTTCTTTCAGTGACATAAAGCATCCAAAATAATTTGGAGGAACTAGAACACCAAGTAAACTACTTAATGAGAGCACACAAAGTTCCCGAAACACTCAACCAAAGTTTCCAAATCAAAAGAAACAAAGTAATGCACGAGCTATGTGATCTAAGCTCTGCAAAACAAGCAAAGATTGCAAGCAAGGAGGAAGCGAAAAGAGACCACTCGGAAACACAATCCAAAACACTCCAACAATCACTGGACAAATGCGAAAACAAGTCTAGAACCAGCTGGTCAAGCAAGCAAACAGAAATCCTACGGTAGGCTTGACACACACACGGCCTCTAGATGTCCTAGGGCTTAGAGTGCGAAATCAATAGAGAAAAGCAAACACCCGACGGACGAGAGTTACGACCAGTCAATTAGGGACTCAACACAATCCAGCAATTGCAAAAGTAAGGATGGCAACACGAACCAAGCAGCGAAAGCAAAAGAAGGGAAGGTATTTGCAAACTCAAGAACTGAGCAAAAACGAAACCCTATGAAGCCAGGCTCCGCAATCGAGCAGTTTAGAGTTCAGACAGTGAAAAGCAAGTCACAAAGCAGGTGGAGAGAAGAAGGGATAGTCAAAGCAAAAGGTTCAGGGGGCTAATTTGGTCAAAAATGAATTTTACAGGATCAGCGCGGGTAGCCTTCAGCAACTCGGTGCTGACAGGAGGAGCCCTTCAGCAACTTTGCGACGTCAGCGCGGAAGAACAGGAATAAAGCGCGTTGTCTCGGAAAAACGAGGTCAGCGCGGAAATAAAACACACAGACGCGATGACGAAAAATACAAAGAAGCGGGGGTGCGATGTCAGCGCGGAAGGACACGAATAAAGCGCGCTGTCTCTGAAAACGAGGTCAGCGCGACTGTTAGACGTACAGGCGCGATGGGAAGAAAACCAAAGAATAGGGCCGCGATGTCAGCACGACTGTTTGGAATTAAAACGCGCTGAAGATAAAAAACAAGCAAGGCCAAAGCAAAACTCCCGAAACCAAAAGCAAAAAGCCTTCTAACAATCAAGACACTTCCCAGATGTACCCAGAAAGTTTATAAGCAGAGAAACAATCCCGAAATCTCGGAAAAAAGGCCAATCAAAGTCAAACACAAAAGTGGACTCAAGAGACAAAAAGGCTGATCCCCAACGGAGTCGCCAAATTGTTGGAGAGGTAAATCCCCTCTACGGATAGAGGCGATCCCTACTAGCCCAGCAAGGGTCTAGCAACAATCAAACAATGCTGCTATGCATGTTCCTAATTACAATTAAACAAGAGGTAAAGAGCACCTACTTGGATTCCAGCGCTGTTGTTTGACGAAGAGATGTTGCCTTCGCTCCTTCGCTTTGGCTGGTCACAATCCTCCACGATCCCCGCGAATGGATACCTGCACATACGAAGAGGAAACAAACACAAGCATGAAATCTAGTAAAAGCAACCATACATCGGTCAGAAAAGATGTAATTCACATTTAACCATTGCAAGTACAAATGAGAATGGAACAATAATAGCAGTCATCTATTATTAATCAGAATAGAGAAGAGTACAACCAAATGTTCTGACGTCGGTAACCTTCTCAGGAGGGGCCAGTCAGCATGTATCTCAAGCATTCACCTTTGAGGATGATTCTCCCAAGACAAACAACTCTCTCTCTCACACAAGCAACACAAAACAACCTTCCCTAAGCAATCAATCACTTCCACACCTAGCACACCAAATACCTATAGTAGCAGCAATCTGAGCACTATAAGCTCTATACAATCCAAGCTATCTCTAACTATCCAAAACTAGCTGCTCATGGTAATGGTGGAAGTTTATGTAGGAGAAGGAGCCTCCTAAAAGGGTGGAAGGATGAGCTTATCTTTGAGGGAAACGGTTGCCAAGGGTCGAACAGTCATGCCATAGAAGGGAGTCGACATTCACAAAGCTAACAACCAAGCCTGGAGTTATCTGGAAGGCTGGTTGTTTGAACAAATTCGCCCAAACTGGATCAACGTGGATTATGAGGATACTGCCGCGCTGTCGGCGCATCTCAATAACTGGGACAGTCATGTCAGCGCGGAAGCACACGGGAAAGGCGCGCTGTAGGCCATCGCGGAAAAGTGATGTTCTTCCGCGCTGGCAGCGCACAGAATACACTACAGGGCGCCTGTCATCGCGGTTATTTTAGGGACAGACGCGCTGATGAACAAAACTTTGGAAAAATGGGTTTTTAACCAGTTCAGGGAGCAAGAACTTAGTGATTGTGGAATCTGGGCACAGCAGGGTGACTGACAGAAAGGCAGTGAGAAATTACTGTGTAACAGACACGGCTTCCTATGGATAAAGGATTAAGTCTATTGGGGTCTCCCAAAATATACTCGACGGTACGTGGGAGCACAAGTCTGTATTGGCACTTATCATCTCAAAGTGGAGGAATCACCCAACCATCAGTGAGAACAACAGTTACCAGGCTTTACGACGCCGGAATACGTCTCTAGCCTAGACTTCTAGATGTTGTGCGTTAGGTTCCAAAGCGTTGTTAGATTCATTGAATTTATTTTATAGTTGATCTTGTTTATGAAGTTTTCCTTTCAGGTTCACCGCGAGATGTAGATGTGTAATTCCTAAAATGCAATCTAAGATGATAAACAGTCTTTTATCTTCTTTGTGCAATGAAAATCCTAGCTACTAAGGAAAGAGAGACAGTATTCTTTCACAAAGAGCAAAGAGCACACTCTAAATGCACTTTCCTAAATCAAACCAATCAGACAGTCTAAATGCAAATGCACATGCATGTATTTGTTTTTGACTTTCTTAGTATATAAATGATAAAAAGAAAGTTGATGCACAAATCTGAATTACTTTTCAAGCGACAGTTATCAACAAGTTTCTTTTCGAAATCAAAAATGGAGGCAATCACAACACCTTACGATTTGGAAATGAATACTTGTTTTCAACACTAGAAAAATTACAAATTCAGACCAAAAACAATAGTAATAGGATAATCGACTATCTACAGCAATCAAACTCTTTCCTATGCCTGAAAACGACACTTGCGACGCTTTCAAATCAAAGGACGACAGTACGATTACGTTACTTTTGCAAAGGAGAACTGAAAATGACCCAACAAACACACACAAACATTTACAGTTCTTTTGTACAAAGGAGGCAGAATAATAGCAAAGAAAAGGGGTTTGAAACAGAGATATACTGATCACAGGCAGCAAAATTCATGAATAGAACTGGAAAGAATGAACTACAGAAACCAAAACTGAACAATGGCTAGTCTGATCAGAACACCTGTAACATAGGGAATTTGAAATGCAGCGCACCTACTACACTCGGGAAGTGCGCTGAATTTCAAATTCTCAGAAAAGTACCTACGCTGGGCCAGAGACGAGACTTTGCTTGGGTTCCGGGTCACAGTTTGTAGTTCAGTTCATGGGTTTTGGCCGAGCAAATGGTAATCAGTAATGCAACAATCAGGGGTAGATCTAAGGAGGATCTAAGAGCTATCACAAAGGGCAATCAGAGAGTTTGTAAATCAGTTGTTTAATTTATAAACAAATCCCAGAGATTGATTGAAGCGGCATTTATCTACTATGCAAATGCAGTTCGAAAGCTACCTGGCTCGACTTCAGGCTTCGTCTGTAAGTTTATAAAATAGACAACAAGGAAGATAAACAAACAAACTAATTCGTCCCCAGTGGAGTCGCCATTTTGTTACAGGGAAAAGTGTCTACATAGAACTGCTTATCCCACTAAGGTGTGATATCTACCTTAGAAACAAACAAAGCAAAGCTACTTTCGTTTTTCCCTTATGAAGTATAGATGAGAGAAGAACAAAGAAAACCAACCTCTGTCTTGCGCTAATCTCCTGGTTCGATTCCTCTCTCTCTTGATAGTCTTTCGCTACTTGTTCCCTTGCACGCCCAACTTCACAGAGTACCTGTAAGATCACAGTAGCATAGCACTATACAAGAACATGGATCTATAATCATAAACAATCTAGGATCAGATGTAAATTGACCATACAAATGTAGCAAACATAAATGTCACAATAGTATGGAGGAAAACTTGAATAGCTTTTATTGATAGACAAGAAAGAGCCAAGGGGAGTTACAACCAGTTGTTCTGACCCAGCATCATCCTCTCTGCAAGGAAGCCCCTCTTCACCTCATAAAAAGCTTAGATCACCCAACAATCTGATGTTGTCTCAAGAAACCAACAGCAATTCCTTACAATATGCAAAATTCCAGCCTCTGGATCTCTGGGATGAGGGATCCATATATAGATATCTGTAAGGGAGATGAGTTAGCTTGTGATTTGATTAGTGTCTTCCCTCTGATAGTTCTTGCTTCCACTTGGAGATTGATGATCTCTTACTCATCCTTGGTCGAATTCAGAGAGGCAAGTGTCACAGGAGAAGTTTCTGGAAGTTTCCACTGCCTCTCCACCTCGCGGAATGACACTGCCATTTGTCACTTCTCGCCCATCGCACCCCATAGAAGGGCTTTTTGAAATGCAACACACCCACATAGTGTGTTTAGGTGAGATGCAACGCACTTTGCCTATGGAGCAGCTGAAATGATCCTGTTTTGACCAATTCTGAGCAGTTTTTCATGGAGAACTTCTGGGAGAAGCTGTAATCAGTTGACCTTGCTCCTTTAGGGGTTAGAACAACAATTTTAGGGACTTAGGAGCCCTTGGTTTATGGACATTTTATGCTTGGGGTTGCAGTGCCCAAAAATGTCTATAACACATGCTCTGGAAGGGATATGTAGCAAGGAATCCATTAGAGAGATCTGGTTCCAATGCCCCCAGTACATAATGAACAACATCACTAAATTGATCGTCAGTTGATGTAGGCATGGAATGAGTTGCCACATAATATTGGGACAAAAGGACCATTTATGGAAGATGGTCGACTAGAAGCCATATTTGGACCGGGTAATGAAAGCTGGTCAACGATGAAAATTCTTCCTTCATGCAGGAAACACATCACTTGAAAGAGTGTTCAAACAATAGCTCCCATGTCATAAACATAGTCACGTCCAAGAAGTAATTTGTAATCTAAAGGGCCTAGGAATACCATCACATTGAGATAAATAATTTTTCCTCCCAAAGTAATAGGAAACTGAGGAAGGATCCCTAATGGTTGATTGGTTTCTCTGTTAAAAGCTAACATATTCTGGATAACAGGCACAAGTGGCGGCAAACCGAGTTCTTGCCAAGCAGTGGAGGAAAGGATGCTCACAGATGCACCTTCATCTATAATAGTGCTGGGTATAATCATATTACAAACCTGTACTATGATCTGGAATGTTAGGATATTCTGACACATAGGAAATAGTTAAGTATAACTTGGTCTAGTGTAGAGTTAGGTAAAGTGTGTTTCTTTACTATGTACTTTTGTAACATACAATCCGGCGGTCACGATATGTAGTGATTTGACGGTTCATTCTCTCCTCGGTATTACCGACACTTGATCCATGGCTTAACACCTGATTGGTCCATGATCTCTATTTAAAGAGCATGGAGGATCATTGGTAGTGTAACCGTTAATGAGAGAAGCTTACATAAATTTTCATTCTTTTATTAATAAATTGCTTGAAGTGGTCGCATTGGCTCAGGCCGTGGACTGTTTCCCTCTTTGAGGGTTTTAACCACGTCAAGAATACTGGTGTAATGTTCTGTGATCTATTTGTGAGTGGTTTCCTTTAGTGTTCTGTCTGAGGAACTTACCCTGTAAATTCCTACATGGTATCAGAGCTATTTAAGGGCCGCATCCGTTGGTGATCCAAATCTGAAGTCGGTACAACTGCATTTGAATGTCTTTTCCTATATCTACTATTTCTAATTGATTTTGGGCTAATAGAACTGCTCTATTGTGTTAGGGGCATCTGTTCCAGTGAGGAACCCCTTTCGTTTCATGCGAAACGGTTTCTGGTAGCCCCAACTATGTCATTTTTAAGATCTGGAGGTATACAGTATTTATTTGCAGTTCTAGCTATTCATCTCTCTGTTTTTATTACCAGATATATACCTTTCATTTATGCATATCCTCTTTTCCCCACGAATCTGTGCAATTTGGGCAAATCAGAAATAGAAAGGAAGGATTTTTCTCGTGTGTATGCTCTTTTTCGCGCCTTAGTGTGATATCGGAAAATCAGAAACATTGAGGAAAATATTTAGTTTCTGGCTAAAGCTAACTTCAAGCCGTAAGGTTTGTTTTTTTTTTGTATGTCTGTGTTGGGTTTTGTGTTTTTTGTTTTGTAGGCAAAAAAGAGCTTTTTCAAGTAAGCACTATTTATAGGGAAATGGAGGTAGTTTTGTCATAAATTGGGCATTCAATGGCTTTCCAGTTTGGGAGTTAGTTTCCATGGAGGAAGGGATGAGAGGATAGGAGGTTATTTGATTCATTCCATATCCAATTTTGAGCTCATAGGAGAAGATAAGAGGTGGGAATCTTCTAGAATGGTCTAGAATGAAAGAATATTCCTAGAACCCTATGAATATTTTGATCAATCTCACCCAGCGTAGGTCAAAGTGGGCCTAGGTGCTCTGCAGCACACTTACCCCTGACCAAGTCTATGCTGGTACCTCAAAGAGTCATTTCAGGATGTCTTCAGGATAGGAAACTCTCAGGAATGATGGCATTCAATGTGGTGACTTGTCTAGGGCATGTAGCAACAGAATTAGGGTTTGATGAGCCCTAAAAGTACTGATCTGAATGATGGGAGTGATGTGCCCAAATAGACCTGTAACAATTCCTCCTGTAAGGATGATAATGATGATGACGACGATACCTATGGGAACTAGAAGTATAATAGAACCTGTGTCCATCACCCCTCCTATCCGGTGTATCCAAGAACCTGCCATCTTGGATCGTGTCATCTCTATCCAACGATGCCCACCATAAGACCTACTGCCATAAGTCCCATTAGTCCTATCCTCCTGCCCATGGATGATTCTAAGTTGTCCCTGTCTCTGCAACTATGAAAAACTCTAAAGGATAACTGCATTAACCTCTGCTTATTTCTCCTATGCCTAAATGATTATGTCATTATCTGCTTTGCAACTTCTTATTTCTTCCTTCAAACTTCTCAATGTGTCTATTATGTTAGGAGAGTTCCCATCACCATGTTTCTCATATGATCAATAGGGAGAATCTCGTGAACTGTAGTCTACCATCTTGCTAGTCATCTTTGATCTTATTCTCGAATGTATAACATGTCAAATAAACCAAAATATAAACATAATCAACATACCTCAGTATAGTTCAGGGGAGGATTGCTCGCCTACAAGATCAACCAGATTAGCACAATACATGTATAAACATAATCATAGCAGTATATAAACATCATCTCCATCATAATCAGATTACCATGCATGACCATACCAACCGCATACCATGACCTCATGCATGAAACCTATAACCAATGGAAATGCATGCATATATCCCCATAGACAATAATAGATGCATATTTGACCGACATGCATTCACGACAACACATCCCAACAATAGCAGCTTCAACTTCTACATGACAACACAACTGCAACAATGACCACCACCATGCATACACAACAAGAACATAGACAAAAATCATAAATAAAACATATGCAACTGACATGTATGCATGACAAACACATTCCACCCATCCAGTCGAAGGGGTGAACCGTGCTGTAATACCACTTTGTAACATCCTCCTCCCACATTTACCCAAGCTAACCGGTCCACAGAGGTAAAAATATGAAAAAAGTTACTATGATATGATTCAAATCCCCAAGTACATTTAATGAAGTGGAATCGACAAGAAAAAACCAAATTGACCTTCCGAGGAGCTACAGAACCTTCAGGAGCCAACCAACCCCTCCAAGTGTCCAACCCCTGATATAACTTAATGTTTTTCTAAACTAGATCCCTAGTCATTACCATGACAAGCCTTACATGTGACTGAGACCCTCAAGTCACTCTCACGGCAAGGCCTCCATGTGGCTGTGGCCTTATTTAGGAATTTTTGTGCCACCGACCCCAAATTCCGAGCCACTTTTTCAGGGCTACGACTCAGGCCTTTGCCTAGAACTTCATGAAACTTCCATAAATGGTAAATAACAAGATGACAATGCCTCTAATGCAAAACTTGAACAAGGACATGACCTGAAAAGGCCTAGCCATGATAGACATTCCATCAAACACATCTTTAACATGTAATCTATAGGTCATAACAACATATCTGAACATAGGGGTCTCATACTTATATGAGATTTGTCAAAAAGGACTAATGCCCTTTCATAATAGATGCAATATGATCTATTAGGTCATACATTCATTATTCATTCATTTACTAATCAAAACATGATGAGAGCCATAACTCAAGTCTGTCATAAACCATGATTATAACCAACATAACAACAATGATTGAATAGCCATTATAATCACATAATAACAAGAACATTGACACCTAATACAAAAAAGGAAAAGAGATCTTATTAGCATATGTAAAATCCAACCAAGCCAGGGACTTCCATGTACCACTCGACCATAGATTGGGTTGAACCAAATCTTTCTTTCAGCCAATCACCCTCGTGCCATATTCCAAGCATGAATGTGGGACTCACAACAGAACCAATCAAGGCTTCCTCATGCTTTACTGTATATCTCACCAAGGGATTCCTAGCCCCAAATAATAAACATACACTACATGATTTACAACAACCCGCCATATATCGGTCAAGGGATCACTAGGCCCAACAAGGGTATTCACAATTAGGGTCTACCGTGTATCCCAATCTCTCCACCTAAACTGTGAGGAATTTGTTCGTCTCCACCCTCTAGGCTTTATCGTGTATCCCGCCATTACTAGTCAAGAGATTCCTATGCCCAACGAGGGTATACACCTCTAGGATTTACCATATATCCCACCATTACCAGTCAAGGGATTCCTAGGCCCAACGAGGGTATTCACAACCATTTTCGAGTTGATGGGCTCTAATTTCATTTTTAATTGCAAAAAATTTATTGAGTTGTTTCATTGCTTCATTAGGGGCATACTTCTTAAAACTCAAGAGTGAAGTATTTAACATGTTCTTGGCCTTTAAGGCCTTTGTTGAGAAATAATCTGGACTTCAAATTCTTAAGCTAAGATCTGATAATGGCAGAAAATATGTTAACAAAAAATTCATCAACTTTTGCATTGAGAATGGAATTCAAATGCAACATACTGTTCCATACACTCCACAACAAAATGGTGTAGCTGAAAGGAAGAACCACACCTTAAAGGAAATGGCTAATTGTATGCTTCAATCTAAAGGACTTAGTCTTAATTTTTGGTCAGAAGCAATTAACTATGCAAATTACATAGTAAATCACACTCCTACTAAGGTTTTAAAGAATATCAGTCCAGAAGAAGCATGGAGCTCAATTAAACCAGATGTAAGTCACTTTCGTGTTTTTGGAAGTGAAGCATGGGCCCATATTCCCAAAGAGAAACATAAAGCCTTAGAACCTAGGAGTGAAAAATGTATTTTTGCTGGATATTCTAAAGATGTCAAATGATATAGACTTCTTTCACCTAAGTCCAAAAATGTTATCATTAAAAGAGATGTAAAGTTTGTTGAAAATATATCGGCCTACGAGCCTAGTTCGACGGATGTGCCATCTCTCTCTATCCCTTCTAGTGCTGAAAATATTTCTTCTTTAGATGATGACAATCCTCCCCCATCTTCTTGGGATCCTCCTTCAACTCCTCAGCTTCCAAAATGGGTTCGTGCTACTTGGGATGTAGCAGGTGCTCTTGCAGGTGATCCTAAGATCAACGATGTACACGTTCTCAGTTCGATAAAGCCTCTTCTTTATTGACTCAAGCTTCAGCGAATTATGATCTTGACACCTTTGCTGAAGCTTCAGGCCATCCAGATTGGGACATAACTATGAATGAAGAATATCGTTCATTATTTGCAAATGATACATGGGATCTTGTTCCTCTTCCAAAGGGACAAAAACTTGTTAGATGCAAATGGGTTACAAAACCAAGTTTGGACCAGATGGAAAAGTTGATAAACATAAAGCTCGCCTTATTGCTAAGGCTTTTTCACAAGTTGAAGGAATTGACTATACTGAAAATTTCTCCCCTGTTGCCAAAATGAACTCTATCCGCCTTGTTCTTTCCTTTGCTACCTCTTTCAAATGGGAAGTCCATCAGATGGATGTTAAATTTGCCTTCTTGCATGGGGACTTGGATGAAGAAATCTATATGGAACAACCTCCTGGCTTTATACAAATAGACTCCAGCCTTGTATGTCAGCTTAAGAAATCCCTTTATGGTCTCAAGCAAGCCGCTCGGGATTGGTATGCCAAAATGGATAGATTTCTTTTAGATATTGGCTTTTCTAGGTCTCATTCTCACACTATTGTCTACACCAAGAAAGTGGGTAAGTCTCTTATCATTCTTGTTCTTTATGTTGATGATATTATACTTATTGGTAGTGATCCAAAACTTATAAAACATGTGAAGCCCAACCTTAAAAATAAGTTTGAAATGACAGACTTAGGACACTTGCATTATTTTATTAGTCTTCAAGTCTTGTAATCGAAGGAAGGTATTTTCCTTTCCTAGTCCAAGTATGCCTGTGATTCTCTACACCATTTTCACATGGAAGACTGTAAGCCAGTCCCTTCTCCCTTTCAGTCTAGAGACAAACTTTCAATCACTTGTACTTCCCCTGAAGTTGATGCTACCTTATACCATCATCTTGTAGGAAAAATTTTATATTTGACCCATACACGTCCCGACCTTTCCTTTTTTGTTGGCCTTATTACTCGGTTTATGCAAAAACCACATGAAAGTCATTAGAAAGCAGCTAAAGAATACTTCGTTATGTTCGAGGTACAGTTCTGTTTGGGATTCATTACAGTACAAAACCACCTCCTCTATTGGTTGGTTTCACTGATTTCGATTGGGCTGGTGACCCTGGTGATCAGAATTGTACTGCAGGTTATGTCTTCACTCTTGGTTTTGGACCTATTACATGGGCTTGCAAGAAACAAAGTGCCATTTCTCTTTCTTCAGCAGAAGCAGAGTATCGTGACGCTGTAGAAGCTGGTAAGGAAGCCCTTTGGCTTCGTCAGATCCTGTCAGAGTTTGGCTTTTAGCAGCAACATCACTTTGGTGTGATAATCAAAGTGCCATTCAACTATGCAAAGATCCAATCCAACATCAATGCAACAACCACATTGAACTACATATGCACTTCATCAGAAAGTTCATTCATGACCATGTTCTTGAAGTGCAATATTGTTCAACCGATGATCAAGTTGCAGACATCTTTACAAAGGCTCTCACGGAGGAGAAGTTTACTAAACTTCGATTTATGGTTGGAGTTCAGGAAATTGTCACTAAGGGGGGATAGGCTCTAATTCCTCCTTTCTTCTCCTATTGTGTCATATTTGTACATCCTTCAATCCTATCCCAAGTTGTTCTTAAGGGGGGATGTTAGGATATTCCGACACATAGGAAATAGTTAAGTATAACTTGGTCTAGTGTAGAGTTATGCAAAGTGTGTTTCTTTACTATGTACTTTTGTAACTTACAATCCAACGGTCATGATATGTTCTAGACATGAAGTGATCCAACGGTTCACTCTCTCCTCAGTATTACTGACACTTGATTCGTGGCTTAACACCAGATTTGTCCATGATCTATATTTAAATATGTTTCTGGGAAAACTAGTGTCTTTTCGACCTACTAGTCCCACTAAGATTGGTAGCTATCTTAGAAACAAACAATCAAATAAATTTTCGATTTCCTTTAGGTGTGATAGATAAGAGAGAAGCAAAGGGGACCAACCTGGATCTTCTGCTTGAATCCTTGCTTGATTTCTCTCTCCCTTGATAGAGCTTGCAACTCCTCTCCTACTTGTCCTGCTTAGAGAATACCTGTAGAGCCAAAGTAACAAAACACCATCAAAGCATCTTGATCTATAATATCATAAACAATGCAGAATCAGAAATACATTGAACATACAATTTCATTCACAAATAACAAGATTCACAAATACACGATTGTATGGAGGAAAACTCAAAGAACTTAATTAATAATAGAAGAGAGGATTGCAACCCAGATGTCTGATCCAACATCATCCTCCCAGCATCAAAGCCCTCTTCACCTCATGAAAAGCAAGATCACCCAACAATACAATGTTCCTTCTCAAAGATAAACCAACAGCACTTCCTTACAAATTACAAAATTCCAGCCTCTAGATCTCTCAGATGAGGGATCCATTTATAGATGTCTGCAAGGGTGTGAGTTAGCTCTGGGTTTTTGATTAGTGTCATTCCACTGATAGTTCTTGGTTCCACTTGGATATTTCATTGATCTCTTACTCATCCCTGGGCAAATTCAGAGAGGCAAGTGTCATAGGAGAAGTTTCTAGAAGATTCCATGAGCATCCACTTAGCAAACTGTCTCAGCCATTTGTCCATTCTCGCTCATCGCACCCTACAGAAGTCCTCTTTAGTATGCATCGCACCTAGCTAGTGTAGGAGCCAGTATGCATCGCACCTTGACAGTGGAGAAGTCAGTATGGTCCAGTTTTGGCCAGTTTTGAGTGGTTTTTTAGGTGGAACTTCTGGGAAATGATGTAATCAGTTGACCATAATCCTTTAGGGTATGAAACAACACTTTTAGGGGTTAAAGAGCCCTTAGTTTATCAACATATGTGATTGGGGTTGAAGTGCCCAAATATGTCTGTAACAGTTGCCCCCTAAAGCATGAGGTCGTAAATCTTTTAATGTCGGGTGAAATTCTTTATCATGAGGATCTGAGGAATTTGAACTGGAAGGTGACCTGTATAAGATACAATACAATACATCATCATTATATTATTTTCATGATCTAGCTGAGGCGAGCATTCCCATGCTCAACTTTATAAATTCATTTTCATGTACATAGAACAGATAATCGTCTGCAGTTGCAGACTGGTGATTCTTCATATGAAGGGTCATCGTCCTTGGCTTGGATGACCATCTATGCAGCTTTTGTGTACATTTGATGTCTTTATATTCTTGAATATATCGTAGCCTGGATGGATGAAACTAGATCCGGGGTCTTCAAACTCGTTCAATCTTCGCCCGATGTACAAGTCGATCCATGTGAAAAGATGTCCTAAAGTCGAACATGGAAAGACATCGCCTGATTACCAGCCAATGATGTGAGTTGTTAACAGGCGCGAGAGGAATCACCGATAATGTTAATGACCCTCAAGGTACTACAGTACAATTCACGTGGTGTGAATATATGATCCGATGTCGAACACCACGCAAAATCTTTTGGTCGAAGGCCATTGATGTAAACTTGTCACCGGAAGTGAGAAACTTGCCATTGAGGCATGCAAGCTTCAAAGTACTGAAAGGGTTGTTTCCAAGTCAAATTCTTGGATAATGAGCTGATGTCGAAAAGAAGTGACCCATCGTAGGAGGGCCTTGATGTATCCCACATCTACGACACGAAACGAAGCAAATGACTTTCTCGAGGTGAAAACGATTTGATAATACAAGTTTCTGGAATGGCGGTCATGAAAAATGGAGGGTGAATGTATTACAGTGGATGAGGCGTTAGCTGGATGGTGAATTCTCTGAATGACTTCTCTTGAACATATCGGTGACACTGAGATGGATTGGTAGCATTAACCCCAAAAGATGGATGGTACGGAGGACCAATGGTGATATGACTGGCGAATGGAATAACCCAACCTAACTCAATCATGGTGATGGAGTGAAAGTGTCATGTTCAAGAGCGACTTGCAACAAATAAAATTCTTCAAGTTTTCTTCCCTTTTTCCCCAGTCATTGCTGACCAGTACCTATTTATTTTTGTCAAGCTTGAGGAGGATAACATATGCTTGTTCTATAATTTTCCCTTCGGGCAAACCTGTCGCTATGTTTTAGCGAGCCTAGCGACATTGAAACTCGTTCTTGTTTAGGTGGACAAGTTTGTTGCTATTGTTTTAACGCATTTAATGACAAGGATAACTCGATCCTTTTCATGTTTAGAGAGTTTGAAAAAGGATGAAAAAGAAACTCCAACAGTTCTTTTTCATATCATAATCCCTTGAGTCCAAAAAAGATTAAAATAATACAAAAGGGATGACTTTTCCGATCACTTTAGCGAGCCAAAAAAGACAAGCGCTCGATCTTTTTGTGGGATAATCCCTCGGGTCCAAAATATTAAAATACAAGAGGGATGGCACTTCCCCTTTCTTTAACGAGCTGGAAATGCCAATAGCTCGAAAATCTTTTCATATTTAACGAGTCTAAAAAGAGTTTAAAAGAGACTTGTTTTTTGAGGAACGAGTGGTGTTTTCAGGTAGCAACTGGTTCCAGGTAAGTTTGGAACTTCTCAAAACATGGCGGTGTGAAGAGGGTGGATAACAGAACCACTTGTCGCAACTGTTCCTCAAAAGGGTAAACAATCAAGTGGAAGCGTATGATCGGCCAAAAGAATGGAGGTGATGGTAGAACACAACCAAGGCTCAAAAGGCTGATAGCATGGCAATCACAGAGGTCGTTTACTGAAGGTGGGTTTATTTTTTAATGAGCTTGAACCTTGCATTAACATATGCTCAGTAGTGGGTTTATTTTTTAATGAGCTTGAACCTTGCGGAAACATTGCTCATCAAGGGGTTTATTTTTTAACGATCTTGAACCTTGTGGAAACATTTCTCATTACAGTAGTCAAAGATGTCTCTCATTGGTAGGTTCATTTTTTAGTGAGCTTGAACTCTACGATAACATATGCTCATTGCCTTTTTATGTAGGCTAGAAACGACCAAACTACAAAGCTAGAAAAACTAAAAAGCTAAGGAACTACTGAGGTTAGGTAGGATGGTTTTGTCTTCTGTCTAGACAAAACCCTTCCTTTGGTCCGTCTGGTGTGTAGACGTTTCCGGACCAACCGCCTAACCTAAGAAGTTAAAACTAAAAGCTAAAAAATCTAAAAAGCTAAGAAAAGAAATTGGTCATTTTTTCGCTTGCATAAAAAGGTTTGCATGCCCCCAGGTATCGAGAAAAGGAGAGCCTCCAGGTAACTATATGGAAATCACTGTGGTTAAGCAGGATTGTTTCATCTGCAGTGCAGACAAAACATTTCCTTGGCTTCGTCCGCAGCGCAGACAAAGGTGAATGGTGTGGGTCAGCACTTCCAATCACTCAGCTTACAGGGAAATTCATATTGTAGGATAGTTTTGTCCGCAGTGCAGACAAAACACTTCCTTGGCTTCGTCTGCAGCGCAGACAAAAGTGAATGGTGTGGGTCAGCACTTCCAATCACATAACCTACAAGGAAACCTATTTTTTTCAGCTGGGTTCGTCTACCGAAGCAGACTAGGATGCATGCCCCCTAAGCTTTGTTACATTCACCAGACTACTCGTCGTAATCAGGTGGATGGAATGAAGGTTGAAGAGACATTCTCGATGCAAAGAGACCATTTAGGGTTGATGTTTGACTTGAAGCTGTGTTTGAACTGGGAAATGAAAGCTGGTCGATAAGCTGTACCATTTTTCCTTCATGTGGGAAACACATCACTCGAAAGAGTGTGGAAACAATAGCTTCCATGCTATATATATAGTCACATCGAAGGAGTAGACTGTAATCTAATGGTCCCTGGACTACCATCACGTTCAAGTGAACTATTTTCCTTTTCAAAGTTATCGGTAACTTCGGAAGGATTCCTAACGGTCGACTGGTTCCTTTGTTAAAGCCTGACAAATTGTGTGTCACAGGCATAAGCGATGGCGAACCAAGCGCTTTCCAAGCAGTTGAGGAAAGGATACTCACTGAAGCCCCTTCATCTATGATAGTGCTAGACATGATCATTTTGTAAACTCTTACTATGATCCAAAATGGTACATTAGATGGAAGGTAGGGATTTTCTAGTTGATTCCAATCGAAGGAAACAACTAGACTGCTCAGAGGGGTTACCGGATAAACGGTTGAATGAACCCCTTGAACTGGGGAATTTTCCTCCTGTTGTAAAGGAACGGGTGGATTGCCCCCAAGTTCATCAAACTCTGTATTAACAAAAATAATTTGAACAGTATTGTTCTCATTCTCTTTGGAAATTGTATCATCTAAAGGTGGACCTTCTGAAGAAAGACTGGGTCAACTTCCATTTCGACTTGCTGACTTTGGTCCGGTATGGACTCAGAAGGTTCACTCTCAACGATAGGCGTTTCGACTGATGATTGAGTTATGTCAATTGGATTTTCAACTAGCGAAGGACTTGGTGAGAGTTTCTTGTATCCAGGTGGAAGTTGCTGCGGTGAAGCAGGACGGTTATGCAAGATTCTCTTGGCCTCATCCAAAAAAGGACAACAGGGAAGGTGATGGTATCCTTCACATAATAGACATGGAGTTTTGACCTTTCTTTCATGTCCAGGAACTCCATTTTCACTAGTTGATGGTGTGTTGTCAACATGATCGCTAGAGGTTGATGACACTGGACGGTGTGAACGGGGAGACCATTCTCTCAAGATCCGCGGAATGCAAGGAAAATCTCGATGAAAATGGTTTCCTTTGCAAATTAGACAAGGATATTTAGGAGACTTAATGTGTGGATTTTCACCAGATGATTCATTGTTGCCCCCTTTCTTAACTGACTTCTTCTTCTTCTCCTTCCCTTTCTTCTTCTTCTCAGCCACTTGGTTACTAGTATCACTATTTTCACCAAGCGAAGAGGAAGAAGGGGAGGGAGAAACAAACGAAGTAGAAGGTGAAGGGTCACTTTTGGTATCAACTAGTTGCTGATTCGATTGCTGAGGAATCACCGTATTTTGAATAATAGAGGTTGAGAATAGCCATACTGGCAGACCAATTATGATTCCTGGAAGGGACAATGTGGCCATACACGGAGCTCCAATATTTCTCCAAGAAGAAAATGGACTAGGGTTCCCCTCAAGAGGGATTCCTTGATTGGTGGACTCCATTATCTCAACCTAAGATCAACGAAGGAACATGGATGTTATTCCGAATTAAATAAATTTTAATGACGCTTTGACACAACTTTGCTTTTTCAATTTTTAAGAGTCGAGAAAAAGCTAAAGATGACTCTAGTCGCCTTCGATTTTTAATGAGCCTGAAGTGACAAGTGCTCAAATGGACCTTTTCTTTTAAGGAGTAAAAAAGGAATGAAAGTGGCTACTCTGGAAATCTAGACAGAGGGATTACCAAACCAATCGCAAAACTGCAATAAACACCTTGGTGTTAAATTAAAGAGAAATTACCAAGGACTTATGTATGGCAATCAATCTTCCCGGATGCTGTGTTCAGTGCATTGCGATCGATAGGGCGGCAGACACGGCTTCCTATGGATAAAGGATATCATTATATTGTGGTCTCCCAATATATACTCAACGGTACAGGGAGCACAAGTCTGTGCTAGCACTTGTTGTATCAAAGAGGAGGAATCACCCAACCTTCGATGAAAACGATAGTTACTAGGTTTTACGACGCCGGAACACGTCTCTAGCCTAGACTCTAGATGTGTTGCGTTAGGTTCCAAAGTGTTGTTAAGTTCATTGAGATTTATTTTAGAGTTGATCTTGTTTAGAAGTTTGTCTTTCAAGGTTCACCGCATGATGTAGATGTAAAATTCCTAAATATGCAATCTAAAATGATAAATAGTCATTTATTTTTTAGCAATGAAAATCCTAGCTACTGAGGAAAGAAGATTACGATTCTTTCAACATAGAGCAAAGATCACACACTAAATGCACTTTTCCTAAATCATTTTCACACACAGTCTAAATGAAAATGCAAATGCATGTATTTGTTTTTCGTTTCCTTAATGTGAGAATGCAAAAAAGGAAAACTAAGTATAGATCTGAACTATTTTCTTCAAAGCGACATTTCGACAATTTCTTTTCAAAATGAAAGGAAGACTAAACGACACTTTTCGATTTTGAATAGAAAACTACTTTCGACACTTCAAATATTAAAAATTCAAATCAAATACATTCACAAAAGTACAATCGACTATCTCGAGGAGGAAGACTTTACGGCACTCTTCTTTTTTGACTCAAAATGACAGTTACGACACCTTTTTAATCAAAAAACAACAGTTCGATTAAGCTACTTTTTGACAAAGGATCGTAAATGATGGAAAAATACATAAAAACATTTACTAATCCTAATCAATGGAGGCTGAACAATGTAAAGGAAGGAGGCTTCAGCAATGAGATACTGATCATAAGCAGCAAAACAATTGAATAGAGCTGAAAACAAGGAGGAAAAACCCAAATTTCAAAGGGAGAAATAGTATTCCTTAGTCATCGCACATGTGCTTCTCAGAAATAGGGATGCATCTCACTTGCTACACACGGGAGGTGCGATGCATACTGGTTTCCAGTTACAGACAATGCGATGGGCCAGGGAGCGAAACTAAGGTGGGTTTTTGCTCAAATTTGCAGCTGAGTTCAGTGATTTAGGCTGAGCTACTATGAACAATAAAGAACAAAGTACAGGGGTATGATCTTACGAGGTTATTGAGCTACCACAAGGGCGTTTAGAATGCTTGTAAGTCAAATGTTCAGTTCATAAACCAACCCAGATATTGACTGAAGCAGCATTCATCTACTTTGCAATTGCATAGCAAGAGAAATTCGAAGGCTATCTGGCTAACTTCAGGCTTCGTCTGTAGTTTATAAAGTAAACAACAATAACAAACAAACAAACTATTCACTCCCCAGCAGAGTCGCCATTTTGTTTCTGGGAAAACTAGTGTCTTTTCGATCTGCTAGTCCCACTAAGATTGGTAGCTATCTTAGAAACAAACAATCAAAGAAATTTGCGATTTCCTTTATGTGTGATAGATAAGAGAGAAG
This sequence comes from Pinus tabuliformis, assembly GCA_031772625.1. NCBI lineage: Eukaryota > Viridiplantae > Streptophyta > Pinopsida > Pinales > Pinaceae > Pinus > Pinus tabuliformis. The sequence goes on from CM062812.1 coordinate 25,310,141, forward strand.
CAAAGGGTACCAACCAGTATCTTACGCTTGAATCCTTGTTTGATTTCTCTCTCCCTTGATAGAGCTTGCAACTCCTCTCCTACTTGTCTCGCTTAGAGAATACTTGTAGAGCCAAAGTAACAAAACACCATCAAAGCATCTTGATCTATAATATCATAAACAATGCAGAACCAGAAATACATTGAACATACAATTGCATTCACAAATAACAAGATTCGCAAATACACGATTGTATGGAGGAAAACTCAAAGAACTTTATTAATAATAGAAGAGAGGATTACAACCCAGCTATCTAATCCAACATCATCCTCCCAGCATCAAAGCCCTCTTCACCTCATGAAAAGCAAGATCACCCAACAATACAATGTTCCTTCTCAAAGATGAACCAACAACACTTCCTTACAAATTACAAAATTCTAGCCTCTAGATCTCTCAGATGAGGGATCCATTTATAGATGTCTACAAGGGTGTGATTCAGCTCTGGGTTTTTCATTAGTGTCATTCCACTGATAGTTCTTGGTTCTACTTGGAGATTTCATTGATCTCTTACTCATCCTTGGGCAAATTCAGAGAGGCAAGTGTCATAGGAGAAGTTTCTAGAAGATTCCATGAGCATCCACTTAGCAAACTGTCTCAGCCATTTGTCCATTCTCGCTCATCGCACCCTACAGAAGGCCTCTTTAGTATGCATTGCACCTAGCTAGTGTAGGAGCCAGTATGCATCGCACCTTGACAGTGGAGCAGTTAGTATGGTCTAGTTTTGGCCAGTTCTGAGTGGTTTTTCAAGTGGAACTTCTGGGAAATGATGTAATCAGTTGACCATGATCCTTTAGGGTATGAAACAACACTTTTAGGGGTTAAAGAGCCCTTGGTTTATCGACATATGTGATTGGGGTTGAAGTGCCCAAATATGTCTATGACAAAAGAGCATGGAGGTCATTTGTAAGGTGACCGTTCATGAGAGAATCTTATGTAAATTTTCTTTCTTTTACATTAATAAATTGCCTGAAGTGGTCGCGTTGGCTCAGGTCGTGGACTGTTTCCCTCTTTGAGGGTTTTAACCACATCAAGAATACTGGTGTACTGATCTGTGATCTGTTTGTGAGCGATTTCCCTTGGTGTTTTATCGAAGGAACTTACCCTATAAATTCCTACCTCGTGTATCCCACCATTACTGGTTAAGGGATTCCTAAGCCTTGTGATTTTTTCTTGAGACCACCCCACTCAGTTTCAAAACCATACTGAATCCATCTCAACTAAGTAAGAGAACCCCATCACACGATGGTTATCCGGAAATGGTAAGGCAAAGCTGAAATCCACTGTCACACTTGGAAAGACCCATGCCAATGACAACAAAAGAAGCAAATACACATATGCATGTACCATGCATGCCAAAACTAGCAAGGAAATCATACATGCAACTCGATATAAGTAATCTTGTTGCAGTCGCTTGATCCCACTCTTTGTTACTTGATCCTTACTTCCCTTTTCTTTCTTGTCCTTCCTTTGCATTCCTTCCTCCAATACTAGAGTGATCCAAGAATACTCTAAGTGTGCAAGAGTATGAGAGAGAGAAGAGAGAGAGAGCTCCAAGCTAAAACTGAAAAAAGGTTGTGAACTGATCCTCTAAAGCCTTTTTATTAATGAGGCCTCTATTTTCATCATTTTCCTCCTCACATTCAACCTGTGACCTTTCACCTTCATTTTCTCCTAATTTCCTTTAATTTCATAAATAAAATGTCAATATTATGTCTTTCCTTTTCAAAGCTTTTGCCTTTTCCAATTTCCCTTAGCCATTATAAACCAAATGAACACCCACAGTAGGATGTTTTTCCCAACATTCAGCTTGGAATAATTGTCCCATGACCTTAGTTATTATTTTGCCTTTATTAACTTTATTACATGGACTTTTAACCTGAGGTTGTTAAATGGGTGTAGATTTTTTTTTTTTAAGAGGATTTTTGGAAATAATTAATGATATTTATGCTTCATTATGCCCTTTGAATCACTTCAAACTGATTTTCAAATAAAAATTATGCAAATTTGAAAATACACACCTTTTAGAACTTGATTTTGAGCTTGTTGATAAGGTTGAACTTGTGATTACTATATCTCTATGATTCTAGCTCTCCAAAGTCTGAAATTTTATTCTTTGGTAGCCCTCTGTGTCCTTTTTCCAATCCCACCAATTAGACCAAGATTGGATTATTCAAGTTAAATTTATGTCAATTTTTCCAACATGACCTAACTATAAATTGGTTTAGTGGAGAGAACTTGTATGGGATGCAATGTGTTACTGTTTTAACCTTCAACATTGAAAATGATATATGAGGAATTACAATATGTGAAATTTGAGTCACTTTTTACAAAAATCAAATCTAATGCACGAAACGATTGTTATGACGATTTTACTCGGAACACCTATTTGAGATAGAATTACCTAGCATGCAGAAAACTTAACTTCCTTGGACCATATCTCCAAAAATAAAGTGAACCAATCTATGAATTTTTTACACGATGTTCAACAACATTTCGGCTCCACTTGGTTGAAATTTCAGCTTTTAAAACCTTTCAAATATAAATAAATAAATATATATAGTGAAAATGTCGAGGTCACCTGTTTGAAGAATTGAAACCCTAGGATCCAGAGCTCTAATACCAAATGTTATGTAACCAGATCACAAAACAGAAGAAAATATAGATCAACGACTTGAAAATAAGCCTCTTCGAGGGGGAAAACTCCTTTTACATCACATAAATGAATAATTCTTGGATGATACAAATGACAAGACCTCCTTGGTATATATAGGAGTCTAAAGGGTCATAATATAATCAAGACCTACATAATAATAATAATGTAAGGGCACAACAATAACAATAGTGGGCTTCTATGGGGCACACAAATAACAATATGGGGGCTACACTAGTATTATAGGGACCTAATAGACAACTTCTCAGCCGATTTGATTAGGTGGGCCTCTCAATTATCCCAGGTTTAAGACGTTAAGGGAATTGAGGAGGGTTGTTGTAGTAGCTACAACATATGGTTATTACTACAAAATTTTGATGTTACCATCATAGGCTGGTTCATTCCTTGGTGGCTTTGCCTAGCAAATATATTTAAGTTCAAACCAATCAATTGACTAGAGTAATGGAGACAGACCGATAAAGGAGTGGTGGAACCCTAAGCATCCCTAGGATGTGGAACCCTGAGCGCGGGTTTCAATCAGATGCTGAGAAGATTCCCTTAGAGATCCAGAGGTGCGAGTGTCAGAATTAGGTAAGTTTTTAGTCGATTTTACATTTTTTTCGTGCTAGGAATCCATCCATGCAGTACATTTCTCTAGCTGAGCTCTCCATTTTCAGGCCATCATCCATAATGGAGGTATAAGGGTCATTTTTGTAAAGTTGCTTGTAACTAATTTCTTTTATACCACTTAATAAAATAAGGCCTCCCCACTATTGAACAAGGCCCGGAAACGTAGCCCACATTGGGTGAACTTCATAATAAAACTGTTGTGTCCTTGATCTCATGTTTTCTTATATTTTCTACTTCTTTTCAAATGGTTTAAGTTACTTGTTTATTATGCTATTTTATATGCAATTTTGAATGCATCCTTGAAGTTAAAAGATTTGGATCAAGTTTGGTATCACAACAGGTCTTCTTGATGCGAGTTACATGAGTGAATTCTAACCAAGAACAAGCTCCAAAGAGGTGAACGAAAACTTAAATCCTTTGATCTCGAAGTGGGGCGTGCACTACGAAGACAAAACATGGCAGATGAGGAAGCTCGAATCGAGGAAGAGTGAAATTATCACAAGGCTTTCTTCACCATGGAAGAGAAAGTTGACAAGCTATTTGTAGAGTATGAGAAGACAATCAAGCCTGAGAAGAAAGAGCTAGATGACCATGCATCGGTAAATCATGGAGGTGGTGGAGAAGATCCTCCTCCCTCTCCATCTTCTAGTGATAATTCTTCTTCTTCTTCTTCTCATCACTCTAACTGGCATCACAAGAATACATCTAAGAAGCCATTTTTAAAGTTAGATGTAAAGTTTGATTTGCCCACATATAATGGAGAATGTAATGTAGAGAAACTAAATAATTAGATTATATAGATCGAGGTTTATTGTCGGATTCAGCAGATTGAGGAAGATGACGCAAAGATCCAATTATCATGTCCTCGACTGAGTGGCACCGCTCTCGGCTGGTGGGAGAGAAAGTTGCAGAAAGGCAACAAAAACTTGGGTAATATCCTTTCTTCTTGGTCCAATTTTGTTTCTAAATTAAAAGACCAGTTTTATCATTTGGGTTATCGGCAAAAGACTTTAATGGGATGGAAATATTTAAGGCAAGGAAAGGGTCAAAATGTACAAATCTTCATAGAAGAGTTTAGAAAACAAACATTAAATTTGGGCATTTCACTTGATTCACCTGAAATTGTAACAAAGTATATTGGTGCTTTACATAGTTACATCAGACATTCTTTGTTATTATTTGATCCTACTACTATTGATGTGGCCAGTGTGAAGGCCATTCACCTTGAAATCAGGGGCAAGAATGATAGAGAAGAGCATCCAAAGAAATCATCTTTCAAACCTCATAATGGCAAGTTCAAAGGAAAAGGCAAGGGAAAGGACAAGAAGGTAGCTACAACCAAGAAAGAGGAAGGAGTGAAGCCATCTTGCACACATTGCAAGAAGGAAGGTCATGATGATGAACATTGTTGGAAGTTGCATCCGAAGTTGAAACCAAAGAGATTTGGTGGAAGGGGAAAGAGAAAGATGCTAGCAACCACGCAACATGACCTTGGATCTGATTTTGGTGATGAGACATTGATGACAACAGTGGGTACAAAAGGTACTCTTTCTCTTCATGATAATAAAAATTATGAATCGCGTGCAAGTACAAGTTCTTTAAAAGAGCCTCTTGTTAATGAACGGAAGAAAATTGAATTGTTCCACATTAGAGTCATAATGAAACATACTAAAGTGGAAACCTTGTTTGATCCGGACTCACAAGAAAATTTGATTTCAAAACCCTTGGTTAAAAGGTTAGGATTAGATACCAAGCCTCATCTGAAACCATACCTGCTTGGTTGGGTGTGTGATAAAGAAAAATTACATGTAACCAAGCAGTGTAGAGCTATATTTGTGATTGCATCCAAACTAGTTGATGAGGTTGATCTTGATGTTGTACCCTTGGATATCTGTGGTATTGTAATCAGGAGTTTGTATTTGTGTGATATAAAAGCAATTTTCTTTCTCCATGAAAACAAGCATCACCTCACGAAAGATGGGGTGGAATACATTGTTTGAGCTCATCGTGCTAAAGTCAGTGCCAGTCTTGTAAGTGCAGGTCATATGAAGAGATTTATTAATTCTAGCAAAGGGTGTATGCTCACGGTTGTGAGAGAAAAAGATGTCGAGACATTTGAATCTTTTCAAGGAATCCCACTCATAAAAAGGAATTGTATTAAATTTTTTATAACTATGATGGGATTTTTCAGGAACCAAGTGGGTTGCCTCTAAAGCGTGAGATCCAACATGAGATTCACTTGTAGCAGGATGCTCCTTTACCAAAATTTGGTATGTACAGGTTGTCAGTTATTGAGATGGAGGAGACAAAGAAGTAGGTAAAGGAATTATTGAACAAAGGGGTCATAATACCAAGTTCTTCTTCATGTGGCTCACTGATCATGTTGGTGCTGAAAAAAGATGGCACATGGAGGATGTGCGTAGACTACAGATCACTCAACAAAATAACGGTGAAGAATTGGTACCCTCTCCCTCGCATTGATGATTTGTTAGATCAATTGAAAAATGCTATCTATTTCACAAAACTAGACTTGCATAGTGGTTATCATTAGATTAGGATTGTAGAACAGGATGTATGGAAGACTGCATTCAAGATGAAACATGGGTTGTTTGAATGGCTGGTGAGGCCATTCGGAATTTACAATGCTGCGGCCACATTCATGAGGGTGATGAATGAATTTTTCAGGTCTTTTCTTGATTATTTTGTACTTGTGTATCTTGATGACATTCTTGTTTATAGTAGGACATGGGATGATCATGTGTGTCATGTTAAAAAAGTGCTTGATGTTTTTCAAAAATAAAAATTGTATGTCAAAATTTCAAAATGTGAGTTTGGGAAGACCTCTTTGGTTTACTTAGGTCACATTGTTGGTGGTGGACAATTGAAAATAGATCCTTCTAAAATTGATGTGATTTTAAAGTGGCCTAAACCCACCAATGTTACGGAGGTTCGTAGCTTTTTGGGTGCAGTAAAATACTGGAGAAAGTTCATTTCCAACTTCTCCGTCATTGCACCCCCCTTACATGCATTGATGACTATGAAGCAAACCTTTCATTGGGGAGGAAAGCAATAGAGAGCCTTCAATGCATTGAAAGAGAAGATCAACACCGCACTAGTTTTGGCCTTACAAGACCTCCAACATCCTTCGAAATCGAGACTAATGCCAACGGATACGCCATGGTAGTAGTTTTGATGCAGAAAAGGAAACCTGTATGTTACCATTCAGAGAAATTCTCCCAGTTTGTTTTGAGCTATCCCACATACAATAAGGAGTTGTATGCCTTGGTTCAAAGCGTGAAGAAGTGGAAACATTATTTGATTGGCAATGATACCATCATTCACACAGATCACCAGCCCTTGCAATACCTCCAGTCACATACCAAGCTTCAACAGGAAAATCATTTCAGGTGGATGGGATTCCTTCAGCAGTTTCACTTGGTGAGGGCACTAGTAATAAAGTGGTGGATACGCTTTCTCGCCCTCCTATTTGTGCATCTATATTTTTGAAAAATGCCTCTTTATATTTTGAAAGTTAGGTTGAACAGTATGTTGATAATGCTGATTTTAAGGAGATTTATGAAAAGATGACTCATGGATCGCAGGTGGATAATTACCATTTGCAAGGAAAGTTGTTGTATCGCCTTGGAAAACTTTGTATCCCCACCAATGAATGAATACATGTAATTAGAAAGGCACATACCTCTCTTGCATCAGGTCATTTTGGTGTGGGGAATGCTTTGTGTCATTTACAGAGGTTGTGTTATTAGTATCACATGAAAAATGTTGTGACTCAATATGTAAAGGGATGTGGTTGTGTTCAGTTAGCAAGCCCACTAATAGAAAATTGTGGTTTCTACATACCACTCCCTGTTCGGATTCATACATGGGAAAGTGTGTTGATGGATTTTGTAGGTTTTTTGCCTTTGTCTAGGAGAGGTCATGACTATTTATATGTTGTTCTGGATCAATTGAGAAATATGTGTGTATTAATGCCTTGTAAAAAGTAGGTCACTGCAAAGTAGACTGCAATCTCTTCTTCCAATTTGTATGGGTCCAGTTTGGGCTGCCCACATCCATTATGTCTGATTGAGACTCTCGTTTCCTTGGAGAGTTTTGGACGAGTTTGTGGAGAATGATGGACACCAAGTTGAAGAGGAGCACGACATTTCATCCACAAACTGATGGAAAAAAAGAGGTTGTCAACCACACAGTGATACACTTACTTCGAGGCTATTGTGGAAAACATCCCAAGTTGTGGTACAAGCAACTTCCTTATGCACAACATGCATACAACCGAGCAGTGCATTCATCCACGCAGAGCTCACCATTCGAGACATGCTTTGGTTATTTACCAAATGATACCTTAGACATTGTCTTTAGGAGAGATGAATATTCTAGTGGGGAAGATGATAGGGAAAAATCTCAAAAGTTCATTCAGTGGATTCACTTGATTCACCAGGTAGTGTAGGAGAAATTGGAGAAGAGTCAAGCTCAATACAAAGCCCGACATGACAAGAACCGAGTCAATCACTAGTTCCAGAATGGAGACAAAGCGTGGCTCCACATCACCAAATACAAAATTAAAGGGGAAGTAAATAAGTTATGACCGATCTAATATGGACCATTCACCATATTGGAGAATATTGGAGGCAATGATTTTCATCTTTATTTTCCAGCATACATGCAAATGTACAATGTTGAAAACTTAAATATTTGTGAGCCTTTGTTGATCATGGACATCGAAGAGGTTGGATAAGTTCCTACAGTGGATGATTTCACAGTTGAATACTTGGACAAGCTACCAAAGGACATCATTCTCGATAGAAATATAAGGACTTTACGACGGGGATGTGTGGAGTATCTTCGCATTGACTTCAAAGGAATGCATACAAGTAAGGATCAATCGATGGAAAGGGAGAAAGTGAAGGAGCGATTCCCTCACTTTCCAATTGACTGATAAAACTTTTGGTGGTCCAAAATATCCTTAGGTAGGAATGGTTCGGGAGGATCCAAAAGTACAAGTGGCCATGAAAATACCTCAAAAATCAAAGTATTCATATGGAAACGAAACCAGTACAAGATCGTAGTGCTCATCACCCCGATTCCAACAGTGTGAACGACGCTCAAATATGAGTTTGTATGCTCAAGTTATAGCAGGTCAAAGTTCAGGTCAAACTTGGCCAAGTGACAGCCTTAACGACGCAACAATTTGGTAGCAACTCGATGCACAAAATCCAGCCACCAGAAAGGGAGAATTTTATGAATCGTTAATTTTCCTAATATCCCTTATTTTCTAGTGGATAAAAAGTAATGTTGGTTTATTTAAAAACAAAAACAAAAAATATAAATTTGTGGGGCAGGCTGTCAACCCCACCAATATCCAATGGTCATATCATAACTATTAAGAAAAGGAGTGTGTGGTGGGCAGACCACCTCCAGTGGACCCACCCAACCACCATATATTTGTATATATTTAACCACTGGTGGAACCATACATCAAACCACAACGAAACCATCGACCGAAACCACTATATTAAATCACTGACAACAGTTGTTGACATAACCATTCAAACTGTGTTGACTGCGCGAACCACATGCTACCTCAATTAAAAAAGAAGTCAACTATTATGGGAGTCAGGGGGTTTGAAATCAAGGCCTCTGCCACCAACAAGCCATGGGATCATTCCTTGGCGGCTCTGCCCAGCGAATATATTTAAACTTAAACCAATCATTCAATCAAAGTAGCAGAGACAGACCGACAGTGGAGTGGTGGAACCTTGAGCATCCCTGTGGTGCGGAACCCTAAACGAGGGTATCAATCATATGCTGAAAAATATTCCCTTAGAGGTTCAGAGGTGCCAATGTTAGAATTAAGCAAGTCTATAGTCGATTTTTCGTGTTTTCGCGCCAAGAATCCATTCATGTAGCCCGTTTCTCTAACTGAGCTCTCGAATTTCAGGCCATCATCCAGATTGGAGGTATAAGGGTCATTTTTGTAAAGTTTCTTGTAACTAATTTCTTTGATGCCACTTAATAAAAGAAGGCCTCCCCACTATTGAGCAGGGCCCAAAGACGTAGCCCACATTGGGTGAACTCTGTAATCAAATTGTTGTGTCCTTGATCTCATGTTTGCTTATATTTTCCGCTTATTTTCATGTGGTTTAAGTTACTTGGTTATTATGCTCTTTTATATGAAATTTTGAATGCATCCTTGAAGTTAAAAGATATGGATCAATGAGTGCCCTCGAAGACCCCTAAATAATGGTATCAAAATAATCATCCTTCAAATCAAATCATTGGGGATATCAATGAAGGTATAGGAACTAGAAGAAACCGTCATCTTCATGTACCACAACAAGCTCATCTTTCTCTTTTAGCTACATTTGAGCAGAACAATTTTGAAGAAGCCAGTCAAGATGAACATTGGGTAGCTTCCATGAATGAAGAATTAGATCAAATTGAGAAGAATGACATTTGGGAATTAGTCCCATGAACAAAAGATAAAAAGTTTATTGGAACAAAATGGGTTTTCAGGAACAAGCTAAATGAGGATGGACAGGTTATTAGGAACAAGGAAAGGTTGGTTTGCAAAGGATATGCACAGGTTGAAGGAATCAATTTCAGAGAGATATTTTCTCTCATTGATAGAATGGAAGATATCAGGATGTTCTTGGGTTACGCATGTTCAAGAAAAATCAAAGTTTATCAAATGGACATAAAATCGGCTTTTCTAAATGGAAAAATAGAAGAAGAAGTATATATAGAAAAACCTGAAGGATTTTTCCTCATCGAAAAGAAATATTATGTTTGTAGATTAAAGAAGTTGTTGTATGGCCTCAAATAGGCTCCTAGGGCATGGTATGCCCATCTTGAAAGGTATTTGCAACAACAAGGATTCAAGAAGCAAAGTGCAGATAGCAACCTTTATGTGAGGATTGAACATGATAGTTTGACGATTATTGAAGTGTGTGTGGATGATATAATATTTGGGAGTGATGATGACAGGTTAAGTAAAAAGTTATTTGCAAATATGCAGAGTGAGTACGAGATATAACTTCTTGTAGAGCTGACATACTTTTTCGGACTTCAAATATCTCAACAAGACAAGGGAATATTTATCTGTCGAACTAAATATATCAAGGAAATGTCGAAGAGATTTCAAATGGAATATTGAAAGCCATTTATCACCTAGTTGTGACAGGTTGCAAGTTGAGCATAGATGACTCATCCAAAGATGAGGATCAGAGGATGTATACATCTATGGTTGGTAGTCTTCTATATGTAACAACTTCTAGGCTAGATGTGATGCAATCAATTTGGAAAGTTGCAAGATTCCAAGTAGCACCATAGGAATCCCATGTCATTGCAGTAAAAAGGATTTGTCGATATCTTAAGGGAACAACAAAATATGGACTATGGTATCCTAAAGGAAATGATCTAGCCATTGAAGCTTATACTGATGGAGATTGAGCAAGAAGTGTTGATGATCGTAAGAGCACTAGTGGAGTAGCCTTCTACCTAGGTGGTTTTCTTGTTTCGTGGTTGAGCAAGAAGAAATATTCAATCTCATTATCCATAGTGGAAGAAGAATAGATAACAGTAGAAGCTTGTTGTACCCAAGTCCTCTAGATGAAACAAACCTTGTATGATATTCAATTGAAGTTTGATGAGCCCATTCTAATCTTTTGTGATAACACCATAATCATCAATGTCTTTAAGAATCGTGTGATGCATTCAAAAATGAAATACATTTCGATCAAGTACCATTTTGTTAGATAACAGGTTGTCGAGAAGAACATTAAGGTTGAAAACATTGGGATGACAGAACAAATCGTTGACATGTTTACCAAACCTTTACCGCATGAGGCATTTGAGTATCTTCACCAAAAGCTTGGGATTCTCCCAATTCTTCATTAGACTGTTATTTTATCTCGTTCAATAGATGGGGGGAGTTAAGGCAGGTTACAGGTCAGCAAGAGAGGCAAGTTGTCAAGGGAAGTTACCCTTTTCCAATGATGTAAAAGGGGGAGAGAAAGTGATAGGAAGGTTAGAAGCATGATTTCAGGGGGAGTACTTGTGTTTCCATCAATGCCAAAGGGGGATATTGTTGATATGTGGTTGTCATTGATGTCAACCCAAGTAGCACCAGGAGTTACCTAAATATTTGTCAGTGCATTTGGAATGGAAATTCATGGTTTCTTGTCTCCTAATTAATCTTGTCATATTCTCCTTGAAAATATATCTCCGATGATATATGGTACCCCACATAGTTCTTTACAGTTTGAAAGTTATTTGCATTCTAAGTTGAAGACCTAGTTTTGTGGCAAAAACCCCAAAGGTAGTGACATGCCACCTTATTCACTTACAATTGTCAATATATGACAATGATTCTACTCGCAATATCATCATGTATAAGTTGAGTAATTTCAAGAACCAAAGACAATAAACCAATCACTGACTTCACAACCTAGGTAGGACCATACACACTAAGCCAATCATTGGTTTTCTTTCTATTAACATCAAATTTAAGGTTTTTATTAAGATTTATTAACGGTATGTCACTAATATAAATAATTTAAGTCAATAAGTATTAATACAAATATTAGTGAATTATTAAAGTAACCCACCTACCTTAGAATAAAATATACATATTAAAAAATATTTAACATTCTAAATATTATACTCCCCAACATTTACTTAATAAAGTCTTCCCCAAAACTCTCATCACTATTATAAATGTTAGCTTAGGGCTTAATATATTTCATCATAAGTAATTATCAAAAATTTATTACCTTTTGCCTATAAAAAAGAATATATACCTCTTCTACAGGTGTGTGAAAGAGGATGAAATGAGCAGTTAGCGAAAAACAATTCTCTGAAATTTTTGTAACCCTTCAGCCACCTATGCAACACTTCAGCAAGGATAAGGATTTTTTTGTGTGGATTGTTCTTAATTGCAGGTTGCATAACAGGGTTTGATTTCAACTTGTAATAAAAAAGTGAACATTCTAAAGAGCTAACAGATGTTGAAGATAGAAAGGTGTTCAAAGTTTTTATTGATTTGTTTGGGTAGTAGTCCGTAGGCCTTTATTGCAGATCCTCAACCTTCTTTAAACATTCAATTGGTTGAACTGAATTTCGTTTGGAACTGTGCATTCCTTAACATCTATCCAACATACAAAAGGAATATTTTGTCTTACATTAGACCCGTGGTTAGTGCCATAATCCACTGTAGTATTGGCACTGTACCTCGCTCATAATTGTTGAGAAAGTCAAGAGTCAGCCAGTGAGGGGTCCAAGTGTCATAAATGTTCCTTTATTTTTGTAAGAAGTTGAAGTTTGAGCCTGAAGGAAACTAAATCAAAACATATGTTGGAATGTACTGAAAAAAATTGCATAAGTCACAAGCACTCCAATAGTTGAAACAATGTTCAGGTAAGTCTCCTATTTTTAATTTGTTTGCAACTATTTAAGTTCAAGGTCAGTGTGATTATAAAGGTATCATTGTTTTATTAGGTCTGGATTATATCAAGGTTTGTCAATCATTTTTTGGTTTGTATTTTTCTTAGCCTTTTAAGTTACATCTGAGACACACCTACATAACATATTGTTTAGAAAATCATATCTATTAAGAAATGGAGTGAGCAGTGTTTTGCTTTTGCATGATTCTACTATCCTTCAAAAGTTTATCTATAATATAATTTTATTTTCTATAACATTTTATTTTAAGGTCCACTTGTCATCTTCATTTGCAAGCTAAGGTAAGTAATTAAGGTTTGGATTTATTTCAAATTTTTATTTTGGGTTGGGATGTATGGGCATCTTCTCTTGTAGGATTGACCATTACACTTAAGGCAAGAACAATGTTGGAACTCATTGAAGAACAAGCAACAAAGTATTGATGAATAATTCAAGACGTGAAAGGACAAGAAGGTAGTGACAAAGAAGTAACATTTGGGTTTGTCTAAGTGTCATTTGTAAATATTGTATATCATTGTAATTGGGCTATTGTTCCTAATTTGGAAGCCCAAAGTTGCCTAGAGTTGAAGAAGAATCTTGGGATGACTAGTAGTCAATTGAGTACTCAAGGGTTTTAGGTTGTTGAGTCAAGGGCATAGGCTCTAGCAGTATTGGTTAACAAACTCATTGAAAAATATTATTGCAATGTGGATCATTGTCCCGCGTACGTACCAATCCACATTTTATTTTAATTTTTGCCTTTATAGGGTGGTAGGGTGGTGTTAGGAAGGTGGATGAAGTCACCTATACGTAGGGGCCTATAAGTACTTCAAGGTGGTAGGGTGGTGGTAGGGTGAGTTGTGTTAATTTTTTCAACCGCGGTTAATTTCACCTTGTACAACTCATATTACCAAGATGATGATTGCATTAGATTCCTCTTTTCGAGAGGACCAAAATCAACCTAAATATTAGCTTATTTGGATAAGCGAAAGCTGATTTTTGTATTTATTTATTCACTCATGTATATTGGGTTAGGTCGGCCCTAAGCACATGTTCATTGGATAGGTTGGCCTCAACCCCAAGTGGATCCTCATGACATCCTGTAAATAAAAGAGATCTCAACCTCATTCAGATACATTGATCAAGTCACCTTCTCTTCTCTTATTGTCTTGGTTCACACAGGTCTGTCGGAGGAAAGTTCGCGCAAGGGTCCGAAATCTCAGGAGTGAAGCTTGTATTGATCTAGGGTTTTCTGATTCCTAGATGATGGCACAAAACTGGGCATTTTAGTCCCTGGATGTTGGCACACAGTGGTCAAGACAATGTCCAGAGAGCCCTAGACGCTGCACAGAAGCCTAAGGGAGCGTCTAGGGTTTCAGAGGTAGATTTGGATGTGTTGGTCCCCGGATGTTCGTACAGAGTGGTCCTGAGAGCGTCCAGGTTGTCCCAGGCATATGCATAGTAACTGGAAGAGAGAATATTAGGTTTTGGAGTAGATCTAGGTGAGTTGGTCCGCAGATGCACGCACATAATGGTTTAGGGAGTGTCCGGGCTACCATACACGCTGGCATATAGTTCACATAGAGCGTCTAGGATTATTATAGATACTCGCACAACTCCTCCTCCTTGCGTCCAGGACTCAAAAATGAGATTTTTGTATTTCGAAGATTCTGCTTAGTGACAACAGTGTTCAGTAAAATGACGGTAGTATCCAGTAGTTGACTACAGTTAGTGACATCACACTATAGTCCTCAAAATCAGGGTTGTGATTATAAGCATGATTAGATCTGTTTAATGGATATCATAGTTGTTTTCTTTCATAGATAAATTTATGGATCATTGTACTCTCTTTTACTAAATCATTTAATGATGATCTAAGAAGAAGAAGATTTGCAAGGGTTTTCCCCATAGTGGGTTTTTCCTTGGTCTTGGACTAATCCTGGTGTCTCTATGTGTGTGCATGCTTTTCTTTTATTGTTCCTTTATGTTACGCTGGATTGATGATGATGTTGTTCTTTCTATATAATTGCATATATTGATGAATAATGGTGTAGATCTTAATAATGTAATGATGATATGGGGTGAACTTAATGTATTAATGAATAAATGCAATTATCAAAGCAAAGAAAAGCCATGGAGATCACCCTGATGATGAAACCTTTGATGGAACCAAGAAGTGGATGCTGGAGAGCTAAAATAATTCTAGCGTTTGAAGAAAACCCTAGGCAACTTGATTATTAGGGTTTGATGGATTATGTTGTCACTCACTACTTTTTCAGTCACCAGTGGCTTCAGAATCCAAATAGAAGTGATGTTTGATGCCAAATTTTGAGCCACATAATCTGTCAGAGCCAAACTAGATCCTCTCCAGTGCGTAGTGCTCGGAAAGAGATTTCTGGTGGTATATAGAAGTCCAAAAAAGGGTTCCTGGATCAGAAGTTAGGGCTTGTTGAAGAATCCCTTTAGAAAGCTCAGAAAACCTAAAAAAATGGCTAAGTGTTGAAGAAAAATCGCAATCGGGACTTGGGACAGTTCGTCGCAATCACATATCGACGTCAACAGGTCCGGGCGCATCACATATATCACATTTTCACATATCGGTGGGGTCCCGAGTCTAGGCATAATAGTTTATCAGTGGATTATCGGCACTGAAGGCTGATATTATGGTCTTGCAGTCCCGCATTATCACATTTCGGTCAGGTGATGTATTTATCACAATTGGTGGGTCAAGGCCCAACACTTATCGGCGATTGCGATGGTTTAAGTCCCGAAACAGGAAAGGGGGTTGATTTTCAATATAGCACCAAGGTTTCAGACAGGGAACAATTTCAATTTACAAATGAAAAGGTCACCAAACCAAGGGTCAGGCCGCTCCTCTCTCCTCCACGTGGCAGGTTCCCGTATCCGGTAACCCCGCATCCCGCAAGATAGGAGTATCAGCGGGTTTCCAAACTTGAAAGACCATGTGCGAGGGCCAATATTGCGATTTAGTGCAAAATTACTCAGAGAGGGACAAAAATTTTAACACAGGAAAGACTTACAAAACAAGGCTGGGTAGGCCCTTTTCTCTCTCCTCTAGGGGGCCACGTGGCAGCCTCTGATTGGTCCTTTGAGCTAATAGGGAAGCTAATGTGGGTAGTGACGTGGCAGAGGACATGTGTCACCCGGTTTCAGTGTTTTCATGGGTGACATGGGGCCATTTCTGGGCCCCGCGGACCGATGATCGCAATTGTTAAGGGAAAAAAGCTAAAGACATTGGTGCAGATCAATTGCGATATGCGAGACTTCCCTCCCAAATGTGATAAAGTATTATGACAAGGTCTATAAGGACCTCACGTCCGGACTGTCGGCCCACTCCAAAGAAAAAGGTAAGGGGTCTTCTCCTCTAGTAGATGATTGTGATATACAGGCATTCCCCCCCGGATGCGATAAAATATTATGGCAAGGTCTATAGGGGCCTCACGTCCAGACTGTTGATCCGCGCCAAGGAAAAAGCATAGAGCAGGGTAAAATAGAGTTGAAGTGTCGATATGTAGGATTTGTGATAACAAAGGAAAAGGTCTCCAAACACAGGTCTGAAGGCCTTAGTGCCTAAGGGATCAGCCCCTGGTTCCAGCCCTCGATCATATAAGGAAAGCCAAACGAGGGGCTATGATAAAGGGGGTTAAGGGGAAATAAAAAATGCCTGTTTTCACCTGTTTTAAAGGAAAAATCCCATGCCTACGTGATTGTGTTGCTTCCATGGAATGCATCTTGTTAGCCCTACTATGCAGCGCTGACATTCTAAGGTCAGAAAGGAGCATGGTCTGTTGGTTGTGTCCGAAGGGAGGCTCACATTGGTCGCTGTTTCCTTCCTTCCTTCATCTCACTCTTCTCTAAACCCTCCTCATTCCCTGAATAAGCCTTTCGAAACCCAACAAAGCCCCTTTTGGCCTTAGCCCCGAGCACAAAACCACAAGCCTACCATAAGACCCTACCATATGTATTCACGCTTTCATAACTCACTGCGCCTCATCTCCACCGTTGATCAACCCGCCGATCCAACGGCTCCCGTCGCACTCGATAAAGTGACCCACTTGATCATTTCCCACCATCAGATCATCTCCACTAGGATCTGACGGTCTTCACTCTCATCGTGCCAGCAACTTAATCGAGCGTTAGTGCACGATGAGAGCGGTTTTTCTCTCTCATTCGTTGCTATGTGTCGATCGCTGAATGGAATCGCGCGACCCCGGGCATTTACCACTTAGTGCACCAAAAGCGGTG
This sequence comes from Pinus tabuliformis, assembly GCA_031772625.1. Lineage (NCBI taxonomy): Eukaryota > Viridiplantae > Streptophyta > Pinopsida > Pinales > Pinaceae > Pinus > Pinus tabuliformis. Next base: position 25,327,185 of record CM062812.1, read on the forward strand.
CAATAAATACCATTACCACCCTACCAATCCGCCCCGCCCGATAAACGCCCGCGCAGCTTCATATCTCGATGACCGTCCGATCTATCCCCTGAAGATCCGATGGCCCCAACTCATCCCGCTCTCACCTAGGCCAATAGCCTCCGTTGAGCCATCTCCACCGTCCATTTCCTCGATCCGACGACCATTTTTCCCGCTCATCCAAATCGTCCACTCACCCATGCATTCCACGTCCTTAACCATTTTGTTTGCCCGAAGAAGGAGATGACCAGCTCTGCCATTATCAGTCACTGACAGACCCCCAACAACCATATTTAACAGACAACATGGCCAAGGGAGAAAAGGACAAGCACGACCTTATAACCAAATTTATCAGTCATGGACTCCACTGGTACGAACACTCCAACCGCCTAAAAAAGGATAGCACAACACCTAAATTGATCGGATTTACCCACTGAAACAAGAAAACTCGTTCAAAGACTCCATCAGGTGGTTAAATGCAGTTGGTGGTCAATTATGACCCCCCCATACCTAAACAGCCAAGCGCCCTTGTAATGTAAATCTATAAATATCCGGAAGCAAGATGTAATCAGGGTTGGCATTTGATGTAAGTTTCAACTTCTGGAGACTATAGATATTTTGTCACTTGCAGCATCTCATCTTCATTTTCAACTAATACAAGCTTCTTTTGCTGTTAACTGCTCACTGTCCATTTTCTTCTTATTCTAAGCTTGTGCCTGATATGTTGTATTCTCGAGCTCATGGTCTTTAGCACTAGATAACTGTCATCTTATCTCTGTGTTAAAGCATTGATTGCATCATTGAATAGGCTGCCCATGTTTGTTCCTATCTAATGCAGGAGAGATGTCATCTTGTCTTTGCATTAGTAGATTAGATTTACAGGTTTCTTTACTAGTTGTAGCCGGCCATCACATGGTCTTGTGCATCTGCTGGTGTGGTTAGTATTCTCCATATTCACCTAATACCTCAAACTATGAGCATTGGTGGTCTAAAGCCTTGTAGTATGAGGGTGTTCACGCATGTTTGGAGTGAAACAAAGTAGAAGTGGTTATCTGGCTTGAACCCAACCATCTTTCCTTCCACTAAACCTGCAACAATAGTTGAATTTATATGTTACCAAGCACCTTCGAGCTACAACCTACGAGAGTTTCTTGGAATCCTAACATAATTGGCGCCGTTGTCGGGGAGAGGAGATTGAAGCTCAGCTTCCCTAGGAGAATGACATAGATCTAGCTTTGATGATAGACAAAGTCTGGACACATTTTTGGTTGTAATCATCTATCTGGAGACTCTATTGGAGGCTGAACCTCTTAGCGACTCCACATTACAGTTATGGTTCAGTTTATGAGACATACTCGGAGAAATCCTCAGAAATCACCAGCTGACCCAATGCCTGACCCTGAGAAGATTGTCAAGCAAAACAAGATCTCACAAAAAGGAGCATCAAGATCAGGTAAGCCCAAACAATCTTATGTATCTCTGCAAGAAAGGCTTGTAACTGAGCATGCACATGTTGAAAATATAGAGCCTAGCACTATCAGTGAAGGAACACCCTCAGATATTCATAAAGCTCCTTGTTCAATAAGTTCCCCTTTGGATCTCAGTAGAAAGGAAGCCTCCCTGCCAGTCATTTCTCAATTCCCTTCCTTTCAAACTGCCAGTATCCTTCCCTCTACCCTAGTCATGGCAGGCCCACAAGCACCTACCAAAATGGAAAGAATCATAGCTGCTAGGTATGGACCCCTGGTCCTGCCTGTTCCTTTGAATGCCATGCCTGCAGGAGACTATCAAAAGTACATGCCTAAGTTCACTGGTACAGAGGGAGTAACAGCTGAAGAACATCTTGAGTCCTTCTATAGCTATGCTGATAATCTAGATATTAGTGAAGATGATGTGTGGATGAGGGTATTTGTCCAAAGCCTAGATGGAGAAGCTAGAAAATGGTTCAGAGAATTAACCCCTAGGTCTATAGTAGACATTGAGGCCTTAGATGATGTGTTCCTAAAGCATTGGGGGGATAAGAAAGATCTGCTCTACTATCATAATGAGTTTGGGAGCTTATAGAGGGAAAATGGTGAGCTGCTGTCTAATTTCAATAAGAGATTTAACCGCATGTACAACAAGATACCAGCTGAAGTGAAGCCTACCCCCACCTCTGCCCAACTCACCTATGCCAATGCCTTTGATGCTGACTTCTGCCTACTATTGAGAGAAAGAAGATGTGCTTCTTTGGCTGATATGCAAGATGTAACCTTGGAAGTAGAATCAAACATCATGGTTGCAGAAAAGCTCAAAGGTAATGCTGATAAAAGAAGGCAGAGGGGTGAGCACTTATCATCTTCAGATCCCAAGATCAATAAAATGGCCAAGATGATAGAGTCATTGGCCTCTGAAATCTCCAAGCTAAAGGTTGAGCAACATTCAGGGAAAGCAAGGGTTCCTAATACCTTTGCTCTTCCAAATCCAAATCCATATAGAAGAGCAAATGAGCAGTTGCAGATTTTGCAAAGAAACAAAGATGCCAATGAAGACCAAAGGGTGAAGACCCCGTTTCAAAATACAGTCATGGAAGAAGAGCAGTTTGAAGAAGATGATGAGATCCATGGTATGGAAGACAAGGGAAGTGCCCCTTTTTTAACCAAAGCTGCCTATGAGAAGTCATTATTCAATGGTCAGATCAGCCAAGAATGGGATGGTGAAGCTATTCTACAAATTGTCGATCAGCACCATTATGATCTGAGATCTATAATGAATAATGTCAAAGAAGCTCCTGCTCATAAAGCTGTTGTCCCTGTCAAACAACATGCTAATAAGCAGAAAAAACCAGCAGTTTCTCCTATCATCCTCAAAGTTCCAGCCATAGAGGTAAGAGGCCTTGAAAATTCCCCTTCTTCTTTCAGTGTTCAATCAGAAATTCAGAAGCCAAGAATACCCATGCCTCTGATTGAAACAGTGAAGAATGAGTCCCTCAAGAAATCTATCCTTGAAGATCTTGAGCCTAAAATCATCCAAGCTTCCACTGACTATGCAAATTTGCAAATTGACCAACCTGCTGTTATTCTCAGCCTAGTGATCAAAAAATGTGAAGTCGGCTCCCCATCGTCTTATGTTCCTTTGTTTGTTCAAGATAAAATCCCTCATAATTGCCCCCTAGGCACTGGAGCTAGCCATAATTCAATGCCCAAGGTTGACATGGATAATCTCAGTCTTGATATTGCGAAGCCTGCCTAGTTGGCCTCCACACAGCCTGAAAAGGTAGTTTGTCTAGTCACATAGGAAGAGGGCCCACAGATTTGGGACACCTTCTTTGATGGGGCTTGTTATAAGAAAGCTACAAGAGTAAGTGAAGTCTTTGTGTCCCCCACATAAGAATACATTGATTCACCATTTATATTAATTGTTCAGGCCACAAATGACACAACCGAGTACACAACAACTCTTGTCATTCAGCAGGTGTACAAAAGTTTCCACGAAAAATATCAAAGGATGAGAGCATACAGAGAGGGGGTGAAATATAAACCATCTCTACTTGATAAGGTCAAATTACCTAAACTTTTTGAGGTAGGTGATCAAATCAACTGGCCTTTGCAAGTCTTTGATGAATTGGCTGATATGCACATTGACCAAGAGAAAGGAACCTTTCATAAAAAGGTAGAAAGGGTCAATTCTCAGTATGGTGACTGTTTTCTCCAATGGGATGCACTGAAGGAAAGGCAGGGAGATCCTGGTAAATTCAATGCTCTATGGACAGGATCATTCATCATCGCTCAGGTCCAGGGGAACAATACTTTCATGTTGCAAAGTATAGAAGGAGAAATAGTTTTTGATGGCCCAGTTAATGGGCGGTTTTTGAAGATTTATGTGGTTTAAGGCTTTTAGGCCTCAGCATTGTAAATATGTTCTTTTAAAGTTTTAGCGTAGGCTTAATTAGACTCCATGCCCAATGGAACACTAGGAAATATTGCTAATCTTATTTTTGTATGTAAGGCAGTGGTCTACAGTTCTTGAAACCTCACAGGGAGGCTTTCATCCCTAGAAGGAGCCAGTGTTAGCTCTGCTATGCAGCGCTGACGTTCTAAGGTCAAAAAGGAGCATGGTCTGTTGGTTGTGTCTGAAGGGAGGCTCACATTGGTCGTTGTTTCCTTCCTTCCTTCATCTCACTCTTATCTAAACCCTCCTCATTCCCTGAATAAGCCTTCCGAAACCCAATAAAGCCCCTTTTGGCCTTAGCCCCGAGCGCAAAACCAAAGCCTACCATAAGACCTTACCATATGTATTCGCGCTTTCATAACTCATTGCGTTTCATCTCCACTGTTGATCACCCCGCCGATTCAACGACTCCCGTCGCACCCGATAAAGCGACCCATCATTCATTTCCCACCATTAGATCATCTCCGCTAGGATCTAATGGTCTTCGCTCTCATCGTGCCAACAACTTAATCGAGCGTTAGCACGTGATGAGAGTGGTTTTTCTCTATCATCTGCTACTACGTGTCAATCGCTAAACAGAATCACGCAACCCCGGGCATTTACGCTTAGTGCCCAAAAGCGGTGCGATAAATACCATTACCGCCCTACCAATCCACCCTACACGATAAACGCCCACGCATCTCATATCTCGATGACCGTCCGATCTGTCCATTGAAGATCTGATGGCCCCAACTCATCCCGCTCTCACCTAGGCCAATATCCTCTGTCGAGCCATCTCCACCGTCTGTTTCCTCGATCTGACAGCCATTTTTCCTGCTCATCCAAATCATCCACTCACCCATGCATTCCATGTCCTTAACCATCCTGTTTTCCCAGAAGGAGATGACCAACTCTGCCATTATCAATCACTAACAGACTCCAACGACCATATTTAACAAACAGCATGGCCAAGGGAGAAAAGGAGAAGCATGACCCTGTAACCGAATTTATCAGTCATGGACTCCACTGGTACGAACACTCCAACCGCCTAAAAAGGACAACACAACACCTGAATTTATCAGATTTACCCATTGAAACAAGCAAACTCGTTCAGAGACTCCATCAGGTGGTTAAATGCAGTTGGTGGTCAATTATGACCCCCCCATACCTAAACAGCCAAGTGCCCTTGTAATGTGAATCTATAAATATCTAGAAGCAAGATGTAATCAGGGTTGGCATTTGATGTAACGTTCAACTTTTGGAGACTATAGATATTTTGTCACTTGCAGCATATCGTCTTCATTTTCAGCTAATACAAGCTTCTTTTGCTGTTAACTGCTCACTGTCCCTTTTATTCTTATTCTAAGCTTGTGCCTGCTATGATGTATTCTTGAGCTCATGGTCTTTAGCACTAGATAACTATCATTTTATCTCTCTGTTAAAGCATTGATTGCATCATTGAATAGGTTGCCTAGGTTTCTTCCTATCTAATGTAGGAGAGTTTTCATCTTGTCCTTGCATTAGTAGATTAGATTTGCAGGTTTCTTTACTAGTTGCAGCCGGCCATCACATGGTCTTGTGCATTTGCTGGTGTGGTTAGTATTCTCCATATTCACCTAATATCTCAAACTGTGAGCATTGGTGGTCTAAAGCCTTGTAGTCTGAGGGTGTTCACACATGTCTAGAGTGAAACAAAGTAGAAGTGGTTATTTGGCTTGAACCCAACCATCTTTCCTTCCACTAAACTTGCAACAATAATTGAATTTATATGTTACCAGGCATCTCCGAGCTACAACCTAGGAGAGTTTCTTGGAACCCTAACACATCTCACCTACCACGTCAAGGCATTGGTTTTGCAGTACAGAGGTTTAATGGGTCGATGGGCTAGAAGCTAGAATATTTTAATGGAGCATGGTGTAGCACTGGAGTAGTACAAGGGACCCAGGAAGAATTAATGGAAAAACATGGTGCTCCACTCCCTCTACACAGAAAAGGACCGCTTGGGCACATGTCTTTCCCACCTTGCTCCCTATTCCATTGAACAAGTCACTCAGGTAGTTAAGGCAGATTTGATGAAAACCGACCAAGCAGCAAGTGGAACGCATCACAGCAGGGGTGTGGCTTGATCAGGGGCCTCCACTGGAACAACAAGGGGACACCTCCTCCATCATATCTCTATTTTCTTTCTTTGTTCATTAATTTTTGTTTATTTCCAAGAAGGGATTCAATCTTGATTGTAATATTTTTGGGGCAGTAGAGCCTTAGACTGACTGAGACAGCTAGTCTAGCATGACAGCTGGGGCTCGGGCTTAGATATTTTGTAAACTGTAATTCCAGCTCCCCCTTCTCTTATAAATAGGGGGAAGCAATATTATATAGAGGTTTTGGAATTTCTCACCCGAGAGGGCTGAACTCTGTGATACCATATTTTGGTTCACAACTCTGTAGGTGAATGAATGTTATTTGAGATAGTATTTATTTACCCATGTAGATCTGTTAGACTATAACAGGAAAGGTGGTGATTCATCCTTATTAGCATTACGGTATGTTTTTCCTTCTGTTAGTTCCATTATGTTTCACATTCCTCTCTGCGTTGGTGCTACAATAGCTATTCGAAATTATTTCATGCTTCCTTACATATCCATGTGTGTTGATTTATTAATGCATAATGCCTGTATGAAGGGATAAAGTATATCTTTAAATTGGTCTGTAAGAATCATAACACCCATCTTCTCTCCAGTCCATTACTTCTACTTGTAACTCAAACAAGTGTAGAATTTCCCATTACTTGCAGCTCTATGTGTTCAATATAGAGTTCTGGATGTGTTGGGCTCTATATGATGAGTTATGATTTCTCCTAATCCTCTCTCATTTACTCAACAAATCCTATTAAGTTGTAATCCCATTTGAAGTAATCAACCTCCACCATCCTATGTGATACTTCTAGGCACTGTGTGTGTGAGGGAATACCTGAAATACATAGCTCATACCTTTGGAGGAATGAACCAAGCCCTCCTATTTCCTTTTATTTTTTGTTTTTTTACATGACAATTGGAGTGCTACAACCCCCTCACATATAACCTTTCAAGCACTCCTCTATTTAAGATGTCCTAGGCACTGGTCTACAATCAATCCATGTGATGTCTCTTGGGAGCTTTCTTGTCTCCTACTGCATTTGTGCTGTAGGTGCAAGAATTACCAACAACAAATTTTATGAGGTTAGGGTTGGAGAGAAAACCTTGGTTTATGGAAACAATATCAGATATGGAAAATAGTTGAAGATTCTTAAGGACTTTTTAAAGATTTGATGAAGCCCTAGATGGGATAATCCCTAGTAGATCTGGTTGGATAAGTGAAGGAAAAATTTGTATATGGACCATGGACATTGATGGCTCTTGAAGATTGGTTCAAGAGGGAGAGGATCACGTCTCATTGAAGATAAGTATTACTTGACTCATGATGCCTCTTACTTTTGTTTAGAATTATGGATCTGATTATTATTATACTTCCTGCGTATGTATTTGAGTATATGGATGTTTTTAACCTCCTTGATGAGATAGATCCTTCTTGAGGATCATTTGAAATGTGGGAAGGATGGCTACAGCTGGAAAATGTTAAAATGAACTATATGAAAAGATGAAAAAGTGCTTCAAGCGACCTATGTCTAATGAAAAGGTGCACAGGTATTTGAATACCACAAGGTATGTATGGTATGTTCTATTTCACGGCTCATACATGCATATGAAAGCGACTTGGATCTATTTTTCCTAAGATAAAATGATGCACTTGTTGTTGAACATTTTGATCTTCTTGAATTCTATGAGGCCATCTAATGTTGATACATTGATAAACTTGATGATTGGCTAACATCCATCCATTGGACATCTTAATCCTATAAATAAGGCCAACACATTGACTCTAGTAAATGATACTCTCAATACTTATCATGATGGATTTCATATATGAGGATATCTCATTGACTCCTATACATGAGTCTGCTGATAATGCTTGTGATAAGCATGATGAAAGCATACGGAAAGAGAGATTAACACTCATTTTGTTTTGGTAACTTGATATCATTGATCATGATAAGCATGGTAACCTTGATGTTAAAGGTATAACTATGAGATTGATATTCTAGATCTCTTACTACTTGTGGTCATATCTTGATGACATATGGTTAAACTGAATGTCCTAACTTGATGGAGTGACTTGATAGAAAGTGTTATTGTGTTCATAATCTTTGAGATATGATGTTGCATCTATCTGTTGCTTTGATTCTAAGCTTTGATGAAAGATTGATGTCATGATGTTGATAGCCATGATAGATATATGTTTATGATCTAGCATATATGTTGTTGCTTGAATCTAGTAGAGACTTGTTGATGACATAGATTCTCAGTCAGAGGGAGAATCTCTTCTCAAGATTCTTACTGTTATTTCTATTTTCATTTTGTATTGTTGAAGTATGATTTATCTACAGCAAAGTCTCAGATCTAAAGCTTGTACAAAAATTAGGGTTTATGCTCACTGAACTGGGAAATATCATCTCTGGACGTATGCATGCTAAGGCCCAGGTAGCATCTAGACAGTTGATGCTATAGGATAAAATACACAGTGTATGGAGAATGGAGATACCCTCAAAGGTCTTCCCAGGACCTTTGGCAGACTGTAAGATTATATGCAACCATCACAAAGTTACATGCATGTTCATAAACAATAACTAACTATCAAAGTAGGACAAATAGATTACCTCAAGCCTCCGTGTAGATTTGCTGGAGAGTGCAATGCAGCTAGGTGGAAGTCCCCTAAGCCGGCTCCAGATCAAGTCCTACACATAGAAGAGACAAGAATAATCACAGCATACAACCCTGATAAATAATACATAAATACATAAAAAGAACATCTATTTACACATAACTAAGCTACTCATGCTAAAAGGTATTGGACAAACAAGCTAATGAATGATAGTACCAACACCACGGAGTAGACAGTACAACTACAGTTCTATATTAATGTCGGAAGAGTGATTACAAACATCTGTTGCATCAACCTTCCCTTACCCATCTAGCTTCTCTCTCTCTCTCCCTTCTTACCAACTTCTTCTGATTTGAGACAATGCTCGACAATCAAGTATGCTATCCTTTCAAATGATCTAACCTCTATCACCATAGCCCTAGCTTTGCTTATGTAGCAATTGAATTAGGGTTGCCAAGTTCCTCCATGAGTTCCTTAGGGGAAAAGAAATGAAGTTGCCATGCTTTTCAGCTCTTTCACATTTGCCTCCTTCATTAGGATTATAAATCCCTCAAATAGGTCGAACTTGAGATGTTTCCTTGCTTTTCTTGAGTATATTTAGGAGCAAATATCTAGATATTTATGAGTAAATTCACTCCTTTGACCTTTAGAACTTCATTAGGATCCACTAACGATGTTCCCAAAATAACAACTAGAGTTAGTAGGGTCACTAACGCACCCTTAGGCTTACTGAGAAGCTTTATAAAGTAGGTTGTCAATGTATAGCCAACGTTAGTGTGGAAACAAGGCATGTGATCTTGGTCTTTGCTTCAACTATCATGTCTTTCCCCTCTGAGCTGATGAGGGGGTCAATTTGCTGTATAACAGATGCCCCCTAAAGTGTGAGATCAGAGGCTACGACGATGGACGAAATACTTTACTTAACTGTAATTTTCCTTCTTTGACAAAAAGAGAGAGAGGATCAGAGCTTCGGGTGGTACGGGAAACCTGATACAACACATATATATGAAACAAATAAAATCATGTCCTGAGTCAGGCATTCCCATGCTCAGTAGCTATGTCAAAGTGATTTTCTTAGAAAAGAGATATGACGATGCCGGCTGCCGATAAGCGCAATGCGGATCTGGTATCATAATAGGATCATTTTGATGAGCTGTCTCCAAAAAACAATATACGCAACTTGGGAGAGGAAGCAAGGTTGAGTGATGCAAGCCTCTACCCAAGGTCTTGATTTCCACTTCACCAAACAACATAGATCGATACATGTGAATATATGCATTGATGTCGAACATGTACGAAATAATCTAATTACCAGTCAATAATGGAGACCGTTAACAGATGCGAGGAAGGCCACCAATAATGGTGATGGTCTCCAAGATGCACAGTACAATCTAGCGAGTGTGAAAGATGTTTTTGTCATCGAACACTCGTAGAATCGCTTAACCAGGAGCCAATAATGAGAACCCTTGATCAAACACAAGGTGACCTGCCCTAATGTATGCAAGTACCAAGGCACTGAATGTGTTTTTGGTTTGTCCTCCTAGATAGAGTGTTGAAGTCGATAGGAAGATATTTGTCGAAAGGTAGGAAATAATGTGTCCTACATCAATTGACACAAAACGAGACAAGAATGATTTTGTTTTTTGAGGAATCTTTGAGCATTGGGTCTAAACGACAGAGGGCATGATGAAAGGATATGCTTGATGGGTTGATGGAGGAAACAAAAGGTTAACCCTTGAACAATAGAAGGCACGACAATGGTTTTAACCATGCAACACTAGACTCATGAACACCAAAGAGTGTTAGGATACAGAGATGCAAGAACATCGGGGTATTTAGGCTAAAATCATAGGATGGTAGGATTCATATTGAGAGGCCATCACAAGGAAGGTTTATTTGAGGGAGTGCCATGTTCAAGGTAACGATTGCTGCCAAACCACGCTTTCTAATAATGAATGCAGTTGTATTGTCTAGTTTCCCCGTCTGATTATTTTAGTGAGTCCAAACGGGTAAACTCATCGATCTTTTCATATTTTAAGAGTTTGAAAAGGATCACCAAAAGAGCAACTCTATGCCCTATCTGATTAGTTTAATGAGTCCAAATAGGCAAACTCGTCAATATTTTCATGTTTTGAGAGTTTGAAAAGGATCGTAAAAAGAGCAACTCTATATATTGTCTGTTTAATTTAATGAGTCTAGATGAGACAAATCGGTGGTATTTTCATATTTAGAGAGTCTGAAAAGATCGTAAATAATGACTCCAGGGTCATCCCTTTGTCATAGTTTTTAACTGGGTGCGAAAAAAGGTTAATAATATACCTGGATCTGTTACTTTTTCGTGAGTTAATCTATTGAATTCGGATAAAGAGAAACCTATGTTCAATAGATGTTGACCTCATTTTGTTACGAGTACGAGGAGATAGACTAAACTCATTTTTTGTCGTGAATTTTTAATGAGTCACACGACGACAAAGTCAATACCTTCATCAAATTTTAACGAGTCAAATGAAGAAAACTCAAGGTGTCTTTTTTAGTTTATTGAGCAAGGAAAAACAGGTAAAAGAACTACTCATTCCTTCTTCGTAGATTTATGAAGCCCGAGGAAGGGTAAAAACTCAGGGATTTTTCGATTTAAGAGCGAGAAATGGTCCCAAAAAAGCAAGTGCTCTTGTTGCTGCCGTAGATGTTTTAACGAGCCCGGTGACAAAACTTGGGATATTTCAGTTTAACGAGCCCGGTGACAAAAACTCAGGATATTTTAGTTTAACGAGTGAGAAAATTACCTAAAATAATGCTTGTGTCATCTTTATAAATTTTTAACGAGCCTAAAGAAAAAAAATCGGGATTTTATTTTATTTTATTTAGTTTTATGAGCGAGAAAAAAGCACCTAAAAAGAATGCTCTAATGATCTTTTTCAATTTAATGAGCTAGAAAAAGAGCGAAAAAGAGTTGCTCAGACCGTCATCGTATGTGTTTAACGAGCCCAACGATGACAAACTCAGGGATTTTTCAGTTTTAGAGCGAGAAAACATCCCATAAAAGAACATGCTCATATCTTCTTTGTAGTAGTTTAACGAGCCCAAAGAAGTAGACTCGAGGTTTTTTGGATTAACAAGCAAGAAAAATACCATAAAAAGAATGCTCGATCTTCTTCATGGTAGTTTAACAAGCCCAAAGAAGGAGACTTGAGGATTTTTTGGATTAACGAGCAAGAAAAATACCATAAAAAGAATGCTCGATCCTTCTTGATCTCATGCTTGACAATAGAAGGGTCTATGCCATGCATTTCCTCATAAGACCAAGGGAAAACATCGCGGAAATCCTTAAAAGGGCAGGTGAAGCTCACAATTTCCTCAGGATTGCGATTGGCTCCAATCTGTTTGTTTTCCACGATGCCTGTCTTGACTGAAATATCGATGAGCAATGTCTTTGAAAGATGGCCCATGTTTCCCTCCGAGTCCAAAGTTTGGATAGTTGTATAAGGTGAGGAAATGATTTCAGATGCGTCAAATGATAGGATTTGAAGAGGCATCATGTCCGAATCAGATATTGAAACACGATGGTGTGAGTCCTCCCAAGGTCGCTCTTCTAAACTCATGATTTCTCTAATAGCTTCATCCATAGGTAGGACTTGATTGAGTGGATCAAAAGAAGGAGTGGTTATGGGAGGGGCAGTGGGACCATTGGCTGTAACCAAAGTGACCAGAGATGCGGATGCAAATTGAATGGCTTGGTAGGCCAATTTAGTTGGTGATAGCGGCATTTGTTCTCCATATGTGTCAATGTTTGAAGGAGCCGGTAGGATCCATGGATCGGTCTGTTCATGAGGAATAGATGAAAGCATATTGACTGTCTGTGAAACCTTGGGTGGCTGAAGAGGGAAACAACCCATGAGGGAAGAAGCCTTCAGTAGACTGGTACCGATACTGACGTAAGAGTCAGGTACACCACCCACTAAGGGTACAGAGCTGCTAGGTAATGGAGAGTAATCTGGGGTGCAAAAGGACAGCTGGTCCACTGTGACTATCTTTCCATCCAAGGGAAATAGTATGATACGGAAGACCGAAGACACAATGGCATTCATGGCATAAGTCCAAGTGCATCCCAAAAGCAGATTATAGTCGAGTTTATGATCCATGACTTCGATATCCACTGTTATCATTTTCCCACTCAAGGTGATGGGATAGCTAGCTAGGTAACCTTTTGGGATGAAAGTGTGGCCGTCAAAAGCTTTAAGGGAATTCGACGGTGGGGATAGGGTTGGAGAACCCAAAGCGAGCCAACATGAAGCCGACATGACACAGGTAGAAGCACCTTTGTCGATGACAGTTCTATGTATACCTTTACCTTTCGAAAAAATTTGCACCTGAAATGCAAGCTGGTGGGAAAGGGGAGGTTTACACTTTTCCATGTCGAAAATTGCAAGCATGGAATCCCGTGGGTTGATACCACCAATAGCTGAAAGCAAAGATTTCCTTTATGTTGGGCATATTTGTAATACTTTGAGCGCTGACATAGCGATGCCGCTTGTGCCAAGTCTTCTACAATGCTGTAGTTTTGGGCAGCACATGCAAATGTATTTTGCATTATGCGTCGAAGTGCCCCTTTGGGGGGGCGAATTACAAGGTCAGCAATCGGCCGTTCGATATGAAAATCATTCGGTGGTAGTGGGTTTTGACTTGAGGAAGGTTCCTCTTCATGAGAGACAGGAGCTCCATAGGATTTGGCTCTTGTTTATAGATCTACTATTTCAAAGGTGTAAATGGTAGAAGATCCTTCACCAGTTGAAGGATGATGCGAACCACTGTTGCCCCCTTGCGGGGGTTGGGGTTGGTTTGCAATAAGGTGTTGCTGCTGCTAAGTGGGGAAAGGATTATTCAGGACAGTGGGGGTCCTACCAGTATCCTTTTTAGAAATGGAATCTGTGCATTCTTGAGGACATGGACACAGATATGTCATGTGGTCTTCTGCACATATTTTGGAAGGGAATCTGGCGGGTTTATCCTTTCCATTGTCAGGAGGTGCAATAGTATTTTGCTTTGGGTTTTGCTGCTTTGTTGACTGCTCCTCAGAAGGAGTAGTCTTTTTCTTATTCTTCTTGTTCTTACCACCGAGTTTTGCGTAGACTACACATAGTTTATCGCAGTGGTAGGAAGAGTAGTTGATTTGGTAGAGGGGTCCACTGACATCTGGGCAATGTGGCTGCTGAGTTATTTTACAGTAGTCCTGGAGGTTGCGCCAATAATCCCATCAACGTGTGCTCCAGGGTGCTGAGTAGCGGAGACATTGGAGTTACGAGGGGCATTGGGGATTACGTCGTAAAGAGTGCCAAACTGTGAATATATCAGATCTAAGTGTTGGGCACGACGTATGGATTGGTCTTCTATGACCGCACCACCTAAAGTGACATCTTTAGCGATTTGTGGGAGTAGGGACTTGCAGAACCAGTCCACTAAGAGATAGTTTGGGAGGGGAGCTTTGACTAACCTCCGCCTATGTCTCCATTCATGTATATGATCAGAGATGTGGGTGGCGGTATCCTGACGTAATGAAGTGAGGAGCTCTATGTTAGGCCCCTATACTACTAGTGTAACCCTTATTGTTATTAGTATAACCCACTTATTATATTGATGTACCCATGTAGTGCCCATATTGTTACTATTGTGCCCCATAGAAGCCCACTATTGTTATTATTGTGCCCTTACATTATTATTGTTATGTCGGCTCTGATTATGTTATGACCCCTTAGACTCCTATATATAGAAAGGAGGTCTTTTCATTTGTATCATCCAAGAATTGTTCATTTATGTAATGTAAAGGAGGTTGCCCCCTCGAAGAGGTTGAATTCTAAGGCGTTGATCTATCTTTTCTATCTTTTCTTGAGCTGGTTTCATAACATTTGGTATCAGAGCTTTGGATTCTAGGGTTTCGCTGCTCCAAACAGGTCATCGTGGCATTTTCGCTATAACTTTTTTTCTACGATGTTTCAGAAGTTAAAAAAAAAACCCATTTGAGACGAAATCACGCTGAACCTCGGGTCCAAATTTCATATCTTTTCGTGCTATATTTGCGGAGATATGATCTGAGGAAGTTGGTCTTTTTGCAAACTCCTGAATTACATTCCAAACAGGTGACCTGGGGAAATCGTCATAACTTTCTTTCTGAGCATCGGATTGAAATTTCGTAAGAAGTTACAGAAAGAGGATAGAATGTAGTTTTCTTGTATATATTTTCAGAGTCAAAGGTTGAAATAGTGACACGTGGCACTTCATACAAGTTCACTCTTTTGGAAAGGTCTATAATCAGGTCATCTTGGGAGATTGTGCATAACTCTTTCTTAGAGAATACAATTTGGATCAGACTGGTGGCATTGGAAAGAGGACATAGAGGGCTACTATAGGTCGCAATTTCAGAACTTAAAAATCTGAAAGTACAAAGTTATAGTCGTTTCAAGGTCGAGCTCCTAAAATCAAGAAAAAGCAAGATGAGGAAGTTTGATGGCAAGGATCCGGTAAATTGGATACTTCAGATGGAGCAATATTTTGATCTACATGGTGTACAACTGCTACAAAAGGTATGTATTGCATCTTCATATTTAGAACCAGATCAATTTTTATGGTATGAAGGGCTTTGTTCTCGTAAACAACTTGTTACGTGGTCAATTTTCATGGAGGAAATGATAGCACATTATGAGGATACAAAGAGCAACACCTTCTTTAGAGAAACACCACAACAATTGGAAAGAGTAAAAGGGCTTTGTGGCATAGTGGAAAGAAAAATTATGGAAACCAAGAAGCGTACCCCTCACAACTATAAAGATGGAAGTGTTGTTTCTCCTAGCCTTCCACAACCTACAAGGGTTACACCACAACAATTGGAAGAAAAAAGAGAAAAAGGGCTTTGTTACAATTGTGATAGCAAATGCACTAAAGGTCATAAGTGTGCTGAGAAGAAATTATTTTACATAGAATATGAAGAGGAGGAAGAAAAGGATCAAGAAACATCAAAAGAAGAAGATATACGCCAGGACCCCACCCCAGAGAAAGAAGAAATAAATCAAACCATCTCTTGTAAAGCATTGGCAAGAATTACCACTCCTCAAACTCTCAAGATAGAAGGACATATCAAGAAGAAAAATGTGCAAGAAGTGAAAGATAACATTGAGAAAGAAGAAATGAATCCAACCATATCTTGTAATTCATTGTTCGAAATTACCACTCCTCAAACTATCAAGATAGAAGGACATATCAAGAAGAAAAATGTTCAAGAAGTGAAAGATCACATCGAGCATCAAGAAATGAATCTGACCATATCTTGTAAAGGATTGGAAGAAATTACCACTCCTCAAACCATCAAGATAGAAGGACAAATCAAGAAGAAAAAGGTAATAGTGTTGATTGATTCAGGAAGCACGCACAATTTTATTCATTGTAGGGTAGAAAAAGAATTGAATTGCTTCCTATATCCAGCACCAGAGTGTCAAGTGATGATTGCAAATGGAGGAACAATAAATTGCTCTGGAAAGTGCCATAATATCAAGCTATCCATGAGAGAATATGTATTGACTAGCCCAATGCTTTCCATTCCAATGGGAGGTGCTGATGTTGTACTAGAAGTCCAATGGCTACAATCCTTGGGTACAATAGCTTTTAATTTTCAAGAACTTTTCATCAAATTTTCTACGAAAGGAAAGGAAGTTGAATTAAGGGGTATTGCAGGGAAACCAGGAAAGATAATCAGCTCTAATGGCATGACAAAGCTTCTAAAAAAGGAGCAAAGAGGTGTAATTGCACAATTATGTTCGCTAGATGTTTCCACATTGGAATCATCTATTTCTCCAGATCTCCAAAAGGTCCTGAACAATCATTCCAAGGTATTTGAGACTCCCAAAGGTCTCCCACCTATGCGTGATCATGATCATGCTATTCACCTGATTCCAGGAAGTGTTCCTCCAAACATCAGGCCGTACAGATATCCCTATGTCCAAAAAAGTGAAATTGAACGTATGGTTGCAGAAATGCTAGAGGCTGGTATAATTCAACCGAGTCAAATTTCTTTCTCAACTCCAGTAGTATTGGTGCACAAGAAGGATGGATCATGGCGCATGTGTCCGGATTATAGGGAGCTCAACAAGCTCACTATTAAAGATAAGTTCCCCATTCCTGTCATTGATGAATTACTGGATGAATTGCATGGATCAATTTACTTCACCAAGTTGGATCTTCGTTCGGGATATCATCAAATCAGAATGAAGATTGAAGACATTCCGAAAACGACATTTAGAACTCATGAGGGTCATTATGAATTTTTGGTCATGCCTTTTGGCCTTACCAATGCACCTTCAACATTTCAAGGTTTGATGAATTCAATTTTTAAACCATTCCTTAGAAAATTTGTGTTAGTATTTTTTGATGATATACTAACCTACAACAAGTCTTGGAAGGATCATGTTGAACATGTTGACACGGTGCTACAACTATTGGAGGAGAAACAATTATATGCAAAAAGATCCAAATGTTTCTTTGGAGTCCAGGAGGTGGAATATTTGGGTCATATTGTATCTCATGAAGGAGTTAAGGTAGACCCTAGCAAAATTAAAGCCATTAAGGAATGGAAAATCCCCACATCCATAAAGCATCTGCGAGGATTTCTTGGGTTGACAGGGTATTATCGCAAGTTTGTTAAGAATTATGGGAGAATAGCAGCACCTCTAACAACATTATTGAAGAAAGATTCATTTTCATGGACTCCGGAAGCAACAAAGGCCTTTGAACATCTTAAAGAGGAAATGTGCCAAGCACCGGTCTTAGCTACACCGAACTTCACAAAAACCTTTATTACGGAATGTGATGCTTCAGGAAATGGAATTGGTGCTGTTCTGATGCAAGATGAAAGACCCATTGCTTTTGAAAGTCGTCCAATCAAGGGAAAGTTTTTAAGCAAGCTATTTATGAGAAGGAAATGTTGGCAATACTACGTGCACTTAAAAAATGGCAACCTTACCAAATGGGAAGACTCTTCAAGGATGAGGATGTGGAAGCATTGTTTTTTGCTATTTATATTATCCAACTAGATTGGATAAACGAAGTAAGGGATGAATGGAAGAAGGACGAAGAAGTATGGCCACTTATTCAAAAGTTGCAAAAGATCCCAATTCAAACAATATTTCCAGAAATTGAAGAGGAAGGAAAAATCATATTGGAACCTGGAGCAGTCACAGAAACAAGAACTCGACAGCTACGAAATCGATCAATTTCAGAGTATCTCATCAAGTGGAAGAACTTACCTGCTGAAGATTCCACATGGGAGGACAAGAATTTTATACAGAAGCATCAAGAACTACTCAAGCGTTGAGGACAACGCTTTTTGAAGGAGAGGGGCATGTTAGGCCCCTATACTACTAGTGTAACCCTTATTGTTATTAGTATAACCCACTTATTATATTGATGTACCCATGTAGTGCCCATATTGTTACTATTGTGCCCCATAGAAGCCCACTATTGTTATTATTGTGCCCTTACATTATTATTGTTATGTCGGCTCTGATTATGTTATGACCCCTTAGACTCCTATATATAGAAAGGAGGTCTTTTCATTTGTATCATCCAAGAATTGTTCATTTATGTAATGTAAAGGAGGTTGCCCCCTCGAAGAGGCTGAATTCTAAGGCATTGATCTATCTTTTCTATCTTTTCTTAAGCTGGTTTCATAACACTCTATCCAAGTCTCATAGTGGATGGGTAGCCAGAAGTGCTTTAAGAATTCCATCGCTAGAGTGTCGAAGGTATTTATTGACGCACGTGGTAACTCAACGTACCACTTAGCTGCGTTGCCAGTGAGGGTGCAGGGAAAAAGACGTAACCGGACACTATCGTCCACCATGGAGTTGGAAACACACCAAAGATGATAGGTGGTGATATGGGTGCCCGGATCCTCCCCTTGTTTCCCTTCGAACTTGGGGATGTTTGTTGGTATCTTATGCAGGATCGACGACCAAAGTAAGTTGTGGTAGATGGGTTCATTTGTAAGTTTGTACAAGTCGTGGATATCCAACGTTGCCAAGAAAGGAAAAGTGTGTGGTGCCCCCGACTTGAACCAAGGCGATGACATATGACTTGAGGAACCTTGTGGTCCTCCCATCGTTTGAGTCCCAATATTATAGATAGGTTGTGTGGCATAGTAGTTGCCTTGGGTTATGTCGTTGTAGTGTGGATTTCCATGGGGAATCTGATGTTGGGGTATAGAATTTCCCCCAAGATAAGCAGTTCCCCCTTGACTCATTTGAATTTGTGAGTAGGGTGCCCCCATGGGTTGGTTGGGACCTCCTTGAGGATTCCCGCCCACCACAGAACTAACCATATGTCCTTGATTGACATAAGGAACGCTCATGTCAATCAATGACTGACCATGCATGCATGAGAATGGAGGGGGAACGGTTACATTCCCGGCTGATATGTGAATATTGGGAATGCCCCCAGATACTTGAATATGGGGGATTGAACTGTACAATGGTTGCTGACCATACTGTTGATGGACGGGAACTGTGCTAATAGTGCTATATTGAGCATTGTAAGGAGCGCTGTATGTAGAACTTTTCGAAGGTATACAGTTTGACACTAAAGGGGTGGAACCTGACATCAGCTGGGTTCCACTCGTGGAGGGTGTCATGTGAGTGTTTGTACCTGGGACAAATGGGATAGCGGGGTTCACCATCAACAGTGTGGTGGTGACTGTCGATTAGGGAAGTTGTGGAGGACCAAAAGTGTCCACAAAGTTCCACGACCCATTATTCGTCGACAGGATGGATCGAAATATTCCAACTAAAGAGACAAGGAGTACAGGTGCCACGAGAACCAAGAGTGGGTCCAACAGATGTGTGAGCAGAGGGTTAAAGGGAGGAATAAATCCTTCGGTAAAGAAATCCTCCAGCAAACTTGAATGGTCGGTTGTCCAAATGGATTTCGTGTGATATCTAGGAGACTGATTCCCCGAAGATGGGGAATCCGGTTCACTGGAGCTCGGTGGACCTTCCATAATGAGTGGAGGAAGTCCTAAAAATTGTCTAGATTGGCGACAAGGGCCGAATGTAGCCACGATGACCGTTAATTTTTATCAATAAATTTTATCGTGATATTTGTTAAAGTCTCAATGATAACACACAGGTACCTAAAAAATATAAAAAATACACTAAGTTGATCAATCAGAAAACAGAGGGAAATCACCTTGTCTGATAAGCACCGATCACTGGAGATGAAACCCAGTATCATAATGAATAACAGAGAGGGCTGGCCAAATGTACAGTTACGGTTACTCTAGAGCTTCGCTCGAACCTCAGATTGAGGTGCCAAGTACTCTTGTGAAGACGAGCACCCTCCCAAAAACTGAAGATAGAGTAGGTCCGTCTGTGTCAGGTACCAGGGCAGCCCGCCCCAGTCACCTTGTGTATGTCCCTAAAAGCTTGGCCACTAAGGATACCTCAGATCATAGACACTACCTGGGGGGGACATAGTCGCAGACAGTATGCTATGTGGGCAGGATACCTGAGTCCCCGACTCAGCTCTGAAATCCCCGAAGGGATCCCCAATACACAGAATACCTAAAGGATTTGCAAGCGAAGGTGGGCTACCTTCACTTATAGTCTGATGTTGTCTCGTATTTAGCTCTGATTTGACTGGAGTGGTCCCGGTAGTATGAGTGCAGAAGGAATTTTCTCTCTTTTAATGACACTAGTTTTTGTTTCTGATCTTGGGCAGTTTACTCACACTACCTATCCTAAGATCCTAGCCTAAACTAATGTTTGTTTGCTCAATAAAGAGTTACTGATTAATTTTAGGTAAATTTTATGTTTACTTTTTTATTGTCTTCAGTAGGGGAGTTGACGTATGAAATGTGATGGGACTTTGACTCAAAAATCATGCACAAGATAAGGCTTTAAAAAAAATATTCAATTCGATGAAAACAAGCTGTATTCTACAGGTGAGAGTCTTTCACATATTCATATTTTTTCCATGCATCTTAGTCATTGTAATACATGCATAACCAACATAAATATTTCCAATGCTTTCCTAACAACTATT
The DNA here is from genome assembly GCA_031772625.1 of Pinus tabuliformis. Taxonomy (NCBI): domain Eukaryota; kingdom Viridiplantae; phylum Streptophyta; class Pinopsida; order Pinales; family Pinaceae; genus Pinus; species Pinus tabuliformis. The sequence goes on from CM062812.1 coordinate 25,347,948, forward strand.
TGAAACCAAAATAAAGCAGCTTTTAACCAACTAAATAGAAGAATGAATAAAAAATGTGGATCTTTCTTTCATAAAAAATGTTTTAAGAAAGAAAAAAAAAACTTATTTCCTAAAAAAAAAATTCTTTCAGGACATCGATCTTGCTAAAAAAATGCAGTTGTAGACCCTCTTTCAGTCCATGAGTAGGCTTCCTATCCCCTTGAGTTTGCAGACACAGCTGTATATCAAGATTTTAAGGGACTAACACTCTATAGCAGTGGCCATAGAGAGTTACTGGGTCCACTAATGCTCTATGTATGCAGACACAGAGCTTTATAAAGCACTGTGTAGTTTGCTAACCTACGTTAGTGTGGGAAAATAGCTCAAAATAGGGCCTTTTGGATCAGATTCAAGGCTGAATATGTGAAGGCAGAATGCAAAAAGTTTTTGGTGGGTCAGAAAGGGAATGCAGGAGTATAGGGAGGTCTTATAAGGAGGAGGAAACTGAGAACTATCTGGGTAAACCAAGAACTCTATGTATATTCCCCATCGGAGTAGCCAATTCTGCTATAGGATAAAATACACGGTGTATGGAGAATGGAGATACCCTCAAAGGTCTTCCCGGGACCTTTGGCAGACTGTAAGATTATCTGCAACCGTCACAAAGTTACATGAATGTTCATAAACAATAACTAACTATCAAAGTAGGATAAATAGATTACCTCAAGCCTCTGTGTAGATTTGCTAGAGAGCGCAATGCAGCTAGGTGGAAGTCCCCTAAGCTGACGCCAGATCAAGTCCTACACATAGAAGAGACAAGCATAATCACAACATACAACCCTGATAACTAATACATGAATACATAAAAGAACATCTATTTACACATAACTAAGCTACTCATGCTAAAAGGTATTGGACAAACAAGCTAATGAATGATAGTACCAACACCACGGAGTAGACAGTACAACTGTAGTTCTATATTAATGTCGGAAGAGTGATTACAACCATCTGTTGCATCAGCCTTCCCTTACCCCTCCAGCTTCTTTCTCTCTCTCCCTTCTTACCAACTTCTTCTGATTTGAGACAATGCTCGACAATCACGTATGCTATCCTTTCAAATGATCTGACCTCTATCACCATATCCCTAGCTTTTCTTCTGTAGCAATTGAGTTAGGGTTTCCAAGTTCCTCCATGAGTTCCTTAGGGTAAAAGCAATGAAGTTTCCATGCTTTTCAACTCTTTCCCATTTGCCTCCTTCACTAGGATTAGAAAGCCCCCAAATAGGTCGAACTTGAGATGTTTCCTTGCTTTTCTTGAGTAGATTTAGGAGAAAATATCTAGATATTTGAGTCAATTCACTCCTTTGACCTTTAGAACTTCATTAGGATCCACTAACGATGTTCCCAAACTAACAACTAGAGTTCGTAGGGTCACTAACGCACCCTTAGGCTTACTAAGAAGCTTTATAAAGCAGGTTTTCAGTGTATAGCCAGCGTTAGTGTGGAAACAAGGCATGTGATCTTGGTCTTTGCTTCAACTATCATGTCTTTCCCCTCTGAGCTAATGAGGGGCTCAATTTGATATATAACAGTTAAAGATGCTCCCATGATAACCTAAAGGGAGCATCTAGGGGTTTGACTACAGTTGACCGTCATCTGAATATTTTTTAAGCTACCTGAACTCTGAATCAAGGTGTCTCTAACATATTCTGCCACTGTAATCTGATTTCTGAAGTTTTTGGGTTAAACTGTTGATCACGTAAAATTGAAGTACTATGCATGAATTTAGATGGCCACCTGGAAGATGTCAGTTCCACATATTTGTTGCAGATAACAAGATATGGAAGCAAGAAAACCTTGAATGTTTTCCATAACATGAACATGCAAAATGAACTTGTGTTAGCAAGCGACCAGGACATACATATAGATATGTCACTATGTTTGTGCTACAAGAGTTTGGCATGATTTGGTTGATTGATATAGATGAGTAGTATTTAGTGTTTTGTCATGATGTTTGACAATAACTTTGAATTGATGATTGAGATATGCTTTGACTATAGATCTCTCTACGATAGAAAATTTGGACTTGACCTAATGTCTAATGATTTGATTTGAAGATTGTTGATTTTCCCTGATGTCAATGCTATGTGGGCATAATGACTTATGTGGGTATTCAGAAATTGGCCTCCTTGTTCCAAGAACAATGTTTGAGGTAATGATAGTTGTGATTCAGCATGAAAAGTGGAACTTGCATGCCTCATCCTTGGTGTGTGCATTTCCACCTAGCGACATAAATGACTTGTATTATGATTAAGAGAATGATTTGATCAAGTTCGGATTGACAATGAATGGTTTATGAAAACTTGTTGACATAATAATAAATGAAGTTACGACTTGATATGAGCTCTCCCCGTCTCTTGTTTGAAAGAATTGACACTGTGATGTTGATGACTTTGATAATGGTTGTGATTTGAATTCTAAACTTTGATAAGCTAACTCTATTGATGTGATGATACAACATTGTTCTACATAAGGCTAATTATGATGGCTTAGCAAGGAATTATGCTTAGAGAATTGCATGAAGCAAGCTCCCCAATCTAGATATGTCTATATATGACAGTTATCTGATGAAGTCAAGATGATGAGTTCCAAGGTATGGCTTTGATTTTGATTACGGTTTTGGTTTTATATCCTAATGGTCTACTCTTGACAAGTGATGATCCTCTGATGATCTAAAACAGAGGGAGGTAACTTCTGAAACTCAAAATGATGTATCATGGCAAGATGAATCGATTTCTGGAATTTGGAAATGAAATTCTATATTGCAAAGATATTGGAAAATGTTTTTGAATAATGAAAATGCAAATCCTTGAATACTCCAATTTGAAGTTCAAATATGTTGTTGAACTTGTCATGGCATCCGACTGTTTATTGAAGCATTGATGTTCCATTTTGAAAATCCACATATATACATATACATATACATATACATATATATATTCTTGGGCACTCCAACGCAAAGCTAAAACTAGAGTCTCATGGTCTGATATAGTCACACAAATAGTTTGGTCTTTTACTGGCATTTTAAAACAATGGTGGGATAAGTTGTCTGAAGAAGAGATGACCAATATCATTGAACATCCAACAGATCCCTTGAAAGCTATTTTCGATGCCTTAAAACATGAATTTGTGGGAGTAGTACCAGAAAATTCAGTGCATCATGGTCAACTCTTTTTGTCTCAAAGATTGTGTAACATAGATTATTTGCATGATTATTATTGTGTTATGCAAAAACTTCTTTATCAAGCAGCAGATCCTCACAATGTTGCTTATTTGAGATATTATATAGCTTCAAGGCCAGGGAAAATTCCAGATTTGATTAACCAGTATATTGAGACCAACAAGATAAGAATTGAGAATTCTTCATTTGCTGCGATACACCAAATGATAGTTTCTATTCTGCAAAAGGAATGTGCATCAGAAAAAGCTAAAAAGAATTTTAAAAAGCAGATGCATTTCAGTACGAAGTTATGTAATAATTTTGCAGAAACTTATGATTTTGGATGTAGTAGCAAATCTAGAAAGAAAGTATCAAAAGTTTCTTGTTCTTGCAAAACAGACAAGTACATTCCTAAGAAAAAATATTATCCTTCTAAGTTTTCCAAAAAGAAGAGGACAATATTCAAGAAAAGAGCAAAGCCTTCTAAAAGGGTAACCTATTTTATATGTGGGAAAGAAGGCCATTATCCAAATACATGCAAAGAGAAAAAGAACAAGAAACAGTTGAAGATTATGGATGTTTTCACTACAGTCCATAATCCAGAAAATTGGGATCTCATATCCCACTCGGATGGTGAATATTTTGAAATTTCTAGTGATTCTTCTATTTCAGATACTGATGATTTACCTAATATCAGCAAAATAAGGTTGGAATCGGATTCCTCTGACTCTGATGAAACTTTTATTACTGACATTAAAATGTTCTGCTTCAATAAAACAAATAATCTGCAAAATCAGATTGATGAGATTAATACACAGCTAGCCCAGCTTGCACCATCCCAGTTAACGGCCAGAAGAAGATTGAAAGAAAGGCTGGAAAGCTTGGAAAAACAATTTCCTTCCAGAAGGACCATTGATGATGAGAATTTTGTGGCAAGAGAGTTTGCTTCAATGTTCAAACCATTGTACCTTACAGAAGCTTCTCAAGATACAGGTATGGATGAAATTAATACTCTCAAGAGAAAAATTAGCAGTTTGGAATCATCTATCAAATCAACAAGATCAGAAATGTTTCAATTATCAGCCAAACTTCAACGTCTTGTTTCTGAATATGATGATACTAATTCCAAATTGGTGAGAATTCTAATGAAGGATATTCCAGAAGAAATGCCCATGAAATCTAAGGAAGTAGATTTGGTAAACATCATGGGAATAGGAGATAAAGTAGTAATTCCTTTGAAGATAAAATTGCCAAACATAAAGGAATATACTTTAGATGCACAAATCGATTCTGGAGCTATGTGTAGTTGCTGCAAGTTTGGTGCAATTCCTGCTTATTATTGGCAACCTACTAAATTGTCCTTCAGAGCTATAAATAAAGAACTAATGGATATTAACTATATATCTCCTGATTTTCCAGTCTATTTGAATCATGTACAGACTTATGTTACATTGTACAGTTTTGATACAGGCTCAGATGTCTTGTTAGGACAAGATTTTTTGAAAAGGTTCCTCCCAATCACCTTTGGCAAAGACACCGTCACATTTACTACAAATGAAGGGCCTATTATGATTCCTGCGAAGAATGATTACCAACTTAAAGTCAAACCCAGTGAAGAAGATAATTTGCAGGACATTATGCATAATCTTACAAAAATCCAAAAAATTGTCAAGCATGCAGAAATACATGGACAAAAAGCATTGCAGGCGATCTCAGATAAGCTACACCAGGATTGCACAGCAAGCAGGCCAGACGCTTTCTGGACCAGAGAGAAATATTTTGTAGCATTACCTTATAAAGAAGGGTATGTTTCTAAAGCACAGAAAGCAAGTGCTAACCATATGTCGCCTACTAAACAAGCCTTGTGCAAACAAGAAATTCAACAACTGCTTGAACAACATTTGATTGAGCCTTGCAAAAGCCCATGGGCATGTCCAACTTTCTACGTCAACAAACATAGTGAACAAAAACGTGGCAAGAAGAGGTTGGTAATTAATTACAAAATATTAAATGAGGCCCTCATGCCTATCAGGTATCCTCTTCCCAATAAAGAATTGTTGCTTGCTAAAATAGCCAATGCTAATGTTTTCAGCAAATTTGATCTTAAAAGTGGGTTTTGGCAAATTGGCATTATTCCAGAAGACAGGTATAAAACCGCCTTCACGGTTCCACATGGCCAATACCAATGGACAGTCATGCCATTTGGATTGAAGAATGCCCCGTCTGAGTTTCAAAAAAGGATGGAAGACATTTTTGGAGGGGTAGAATATGTCATTGTATATATTGATGATTTGCTTGTATTCAGTAAAGATGTAAATACTCACAAGATGCATTTAGAAAACTTTTATGAAATGGTATATAAGCATGGCTTAGTTCTATCTGACTCAGAGGATAAATTTCAAATTGGAAAAGTCAGAATAGACTATTTAGGATTGCATATAGAACAGGGTCATATAGAGCTTCAGCCTCATGTCCTTCTCCACCTTTTAAAGTTTCCTGATGTTCTCCTTGATGAAAAGATGCTTCAGAGATTTTTGGGTTGCTTGAATTATATCCGGCAGTTCTACGAAAAACAGTCTGAAGATACAAAGATTTTGCAGAAAAGACTGAGGAAAGAAAAAATTGAATGGTCCAATAAGATGACTACAACAGTAAGGAACATAAAAAGCAAAATCAGAGAACTTCCCAAGTTAAGACTGCCTGACACTAATCTCCCATTTATTCTTGAAACAGATGCATCTGATCATACATGGGCTGCAGCGTTATTACAGAAACATGGAAGGAAGGAAATTGTTTGTGCGTATGCCTCTGGAACTTTTGACGACACAGAAGTTAAATATCCATCCTCCCACAAAGAAATACTTGCTGTCAAAAGGGGAATTCAAAGATTCAGGTTATTCTTGAAAAGTGTCAGGTTTCTGGTTAGAACTGATCTAAAGCATATGAAAGGTATTTTGTCCAACAAAAAATTTCTAAAACAAGGGAATACCAGGATTCTAAGATGGGCTCTCTGGCTAGAAGGTTTTGATTTCAACATTGTCTATAAATCAGGTGCAGAAAATTATCTAGTAGATATGCTGACAAGAGAAGGAGCTCCAGAAATCAAAGACATCAAGATGTTCAGACCCCTGTACAAAGGAGAAAGTTCTTCAAGTAAAATTCCAGTCCAGTCTAGTGTCTGTCAGTCAAAAATTTGTTCAATCTTGGTCTGTAGTCAGTGTAAATATGAATTCTGTTGGGATTGTTTTGTTTTAAGAGTCAAGTCATTACCATTAGAAGTCATCCAAATTATTTTGCAAATATGGTTTGATTCAGAGTCTGGCATGATAGCCTATAGTAGGGAGTTACCTTATAGAGATAGGCCTTGGCGTGTCTATTATTCACTGTCTAGAGAACCAGTTCCTATCTATTTTGGATTCGTCCAACATACTGATTGGACATGGCAAGATTATTTCTCTATCCATCAGAGGGCCAGGATACATGGTTATGTTAGATTCATTGCATATGCGACACAGTTAGATAATGCTAATAACTGGTGGAGTCCCTGGTTTAAGTTGTTCATGTTTAAGTATATGCCTAGGAGTGAGCATATTTGTAATTTTAACTTCTGGGAAACCATTAACACTTTAATTTGGGAGACCCATATTGCTGCTCGATACAACTACACTGTAGAGTTTGAATTTCTTCATACTGAAACAGAGGTAGTCTTACAGGATGGACAACAAATTGAACCAGCATTCAATTTGAAGGTCTGTTTCCATGGAGAAATTTCTACAGACCCCAGGACAAGACCAGCAAATGTATTCCATTTTCCATTTTTCTGCTATTTCTTGGAAGTAGCACCTCCATGGCTTGATGATGCATTTCCAAATGATATATTTTCTCCTGACATAGAACAACTACTTGAGATGGATGAAGCGGACAGGGAATATGCTGGTGCAGAAGAATGGCAATATAATAGTGATTGATGTATGTGATCACTCATTAAGATATCATGTAAAATATCCACTTTGTAATTATGAGCCGATGTCCTAGATTCTGGCCTTTTAGTTTTCATGGGTTTTCTTTAAAATATCCACTTTGTAACTATTAAGAGCCGATGTCCTAGATTCCGGCCGTCTTGTCTACTGATCATATAATCTTGCTTTTTAGATAGTGTCAGATTCGGTCCCCATATGGCACTGCCTTTAAGGGACGAGATAACAAGTGGTAGTACCCACTTGCCCGAATCTTTTAGGTACTCCTTACTGTTAATCCTTTGGTTATGATTTCCTGCGTGATATTCATACCAAAAGGAGATTCCTCTTATTGTAGGTTTCTGGTAAAAACTTCAACCGGTTAACCTGCTAAGGGATTATAAATACTAGAATGGTAAGGGGGAGGGGCATTCGAAGTTTGAGAGTCTTTTGCGTCGAGTAACTCTCCTGCTCTGCATCTGCGGACATTCTGTCTGATCTGCTTGCAACACGAGAAGAACTCAAGTCTTTAGGTGATTTGGGAGCCTGCGCATCAGTGTGCTCGGCACTGGTGAGAACCTAAAGTGGCCGAATCATTTAGGAAGTCGTCTAGTCTGTAAATGAGTTGTGTCATATTCTGAGGCAGAGCCTATCTATCGCCAGGTAGCCTTCGGTAATTCTTGTTCCTTGTGGACGACATAAAGCTCGATAAATGCGAAGATAGTCTATCTCTGTAAGGAATCTCTTTGTAAGCAGTTTATCAGATTTGTCGGTAATGCTTGTTCCTTGTGGATGGCATAAAGCCCGATAAATGCGAAGATAGTCTATCTCTGTAAGGAATCCCTTTGTAAACAGTTAATCCATTCTGAAACACTATCAGTAAAGATTTGTGGTATCAGAGCCATCTGGTTCTTTGTCCAAGCAATTTTTATTATCGGTTCTCCCATTGAGTTGTATTTGTCCCTGCCTTTGTTTATGAATTAAAGTCGGCGATAAGGCTTTGGTAGAGAGCATTTTGGCGATGAACTGTCGTGTTTTCTTTCCTAGAGCACAAAGAATTTTTCTCCTCTGTTCAGGTGCATACTTATATTTAATCTTAATGGCTGGTTCTTTGAATGAATTCGTTCTTCAAACACCCGAAGATAAGCAAATTGCTAAGCAAAAGAGATGGTCTTTTCTGAATAAATATTTGAACAAATCTTCTGAAGAAAAATTATATGATGAAAAGGTTTTAGTCCAGGAATTTGATCCACAGCCAAATTGGACATTGCCAGAGATAGGGGTAGATAAGTTGTATAAGATTCCTGCTTTTCAGTTCAGAGCAACTCAGTTATTCCGCTTTACTTCTGTAAACATTCCAATTACTACTGATCAGAAAGTCTACCAGATCCCTTTAATCAAAAGGGAAGATATTGAATGGGGTTTAGAACATGGGTTCAAATATATTCATATAGGCATGATTCAGTTCGGGATTAATCCACTTGTCAGGCCTGGGTTAAATACTTCTTGCCTAACTTGTGTTCTGGATACTAGACTGAATGAGTTTAATGATGCACTGTTGGGAGGTTTTCAGAGTCCTCTTAATAATGGTCCCGTCTGGTCCTCTGTAATTCCCAGATACCAAGTTTCTTTGAGTGACCCATACATAAATGAATTTTTGAATGCCTATATTCAGTTCAATGGATTCAATGTCGCCCCACAAACTTTCATTGCTCAGCTGCATTCTTCTATTTGTCTTCGATTTGTTTCAAGCACAATGCCTCCACTCAATCCGAAATTGTGTTCTAGAGCTTTGAAAGAAGGAGTAATAGTTGGTCCTGGTAATACTGCCCCCTTGCAGATAGGGTTTTCAGAATGCACACTGCCTGATGAATGGAATAGTACTTACATTCCATTATCCCAAAAATATCCTCAACTGCAAACGCCAAAAGAACCTAGACAATTGTCTATTGTCAAGCATCCTGATGGATCTTCTGGTCTAAAATTCACAAGCCCTCGCCTCGTCAGATCCATGACTATCTTGGATAGGTCTCCATTTCTAGGAAGTCAGGATAGTACAAAAGCAGTAATACATCCACCAGTTATGCGTTCTCCTGCTCCTTTATCAATTCCTGTACCACCCACATATTCTGCTCCCAAAAAGAATCAAAAGAAACATCTGACTCATAAATCTGATGATTGCCAATTCTGTGTATCCGGTCCATCTTCCAGTTTCCAACTCGAAGACCAGAAGCTTGAAGCCGTATTACCTGATATAAAAAGCTTTAGTCTTCCTAGAGCTCAACAAGATCCAATTGCAAAGATTAATGAAAGATATCTGGAGCCTACAAACTCTAGAAAAACTTTCAAAAATGGTACTTTGAAGTCAGACTTTCAATGGTTACAGATGAAAAATATGTCAGATACAGATCAGACAGAATTAGAGAAAATGCATAATTATACAAACTACCAGATTGTTTGTATGCTGCAGAATATAGATGATATAGCCAAAGATGTGCTAGAGATTAAGGAACATATAAAGAAAATGCACAATGGTTATAAAGAATGTTTGAAAATGCAAAATGAGCACATACAGAGATTGAATGATGTCAATTCCAACATGGGAATAATCTCTAAGTCTCTCGAACATTTAAGGAATGCATTACCACAGCCTACTTCTCCACCTCATTATAGAGAAGTAGATCTTTTAAGTTCAAAATTGAAGTTTTCTTCCAGATCAGAAGAATCAGCAGAAGGTCTTAGGAGTATTTTGTTTAAAGGCATAGACAATGTAAATATTGCTAAGATAGAAAAGGTTCAACAAGGAATAATGTTAGCCAGGGAAAAAACAAATTTGATGAGAGCTAGGCTAACCACTTTTCCTACTGTTGAAAGCTTAAGGTTACCAAAGGGTTATGTCAGTCTTCGAACCCTTGTAGAAAATGGCCAACCATCTACTCCTCAAATCTTGGCCATGTCTGGTGTTACCTCCCCTACTCCAGGAGAAACTAGTTCTAAAAGAGATAGAGGAGACACATTTTCATTTTCACATAAAGGAAAGAAAGGCGACACTGACACTTTTGCACATGATGCCTCCGCCGATAGTCCGTTTTCCCGATACAGAGATAATCTGGAAAATACCACTGCCAAATTTGAAAATCCCTCAGCTAAAGGATTTGGTAATACACTCCTGGTAAATATTGATTGCATGGGAAGTGAAGAAGTAATAACAGTCCTGCATAATGTTCATGCTTGGGCACTCCAACGCAAAGCTGAAACTAAAGTCTCATGGTCTGATATAGTCACACAAATAGTTTGGTCTTTTACTGGCATTTTAAAACAATGGTGGGATAAGTTGTCTGAAGAAGAGATGACCAATATCATTGAACATCCAACAGATCCCTTGAAAGCTATTTTCGATGCCTTAAAACATGAATTTGTGGGAGTAGTACCAGAAAATTCAGTGCATCATGGTCAACTCTTTTTGTCTCAAAGATTGTGTAACATAGATTATTTGCATGATTATTATTGTGTTATGCAAAAACTTCTTTATCAAGCAGCAGATCCTCACAATGTTTCTTATTTGAGATATTATATAGCTTCAATGCCAGGGAAAATTCCAGATTTGATTAACCAATATATTGAGACCAACAAGATAAGAATTGAGAATTCTTCATTTGCTGCGGTACACCAAATGATAGTTTCTATTCTGCAAAAGGAATGTGCATCAGAAAAAGCTAAAAAGAATTTTAAAAAGCAGATGCATTTCAGTACAAAGTTATGTAATAATTTTGCAGAAACTTATGACTTTGGATGTAGTAGCAAATCTAGAAAGAAAGTATCAAAAGTTTCTTGTTCTTGCAAAATAGACAAGTACATTCCTAAGAAAAAATATATCCTTCTAAGTTTTCCAAAAAGAAGAGGACAATATTCAGGAAAAGAGCAAAGCCTTCTAAAAGAGTAACCTGTTTTATATGTGGGAAAGAAGGCCATTATGCAAATACATGCAAAGAGAAAAATAACAAGAAACAGTTGAAGATTATGGATGTTTTCACTACAGTCCATAATCCAGAAAATTGGGATCTCATATCCCACTCGGATGGTGAATATTTTGAAATTTCTAGTGATTCTTCTATTTCAGATACTGATGATTTACCTAATATCAACAAAATAAGGTTGGATTCGGATTCCTCTGACTCTGATGAAACTTTTATTGCTGACATTAAAATGTTCTGCTTCAATAAAACAGATAATCTGCAGAATCAGATTGATGAGATTAATACACAGCTAGCCCAGCTTGCACCATCCCAGTTAACGGCCAGAAGAAGATTGAAAGAAAGGCTGGAAAGCTTGGAAAAACAATTGCCTTCCAGAAGGATCATTGATGATGAGAATTTCGTGGCAAGAGAGTTTGATTCAATGTTCAAACCATTGTACCTTACAGAAGCTTCTCAAGATACAGGTATGGATGAAATTAATACTCTCAAGAGAAAAATTAGCAGTTTGGAATCATCTATCAAATCAACAAGATCAGAAATGTTTCAATTATCAGCCAAACTTCAAAGTCTTGTTTCTGAATATGATGATACTAATTCCAAATTGGCGAGAATTCTAATGAAGGATATTCTAGAAGAAATGCCCATGAAATCTAAGGAAGTAGATTTGGTAAACATCATGGGAATAGGAGATAAAGTAGTAATTCCTTTGAAGATAAAATTGCCAAACATAAAGGAATATAATTTAGATGTTTAAATCGATTCTGGAGCTATGTGTAGTTGCTGCAAGTTTGGTGCAATTCCTGCTTATTATTGGCAGCCTACTAAATTGTCCTTCAGAGCTGTAAATAAAGAACTAATGGAGATTAACTATATATCTCCTGATTTTCCAGTCTATTTGAATCATGTACAAACTTATGTTACATTGTACAGTTTTGATACAGGCTCAAATGTCTTGTTAGGACAAGATTTTTTGAAAAGGTTCCAATCAGTATGTTGGACGAATCCAAAATAGATAGGAACTGGTTCTCTAGACAGTGAATAATAGACACGCCAAGGCCTATCTCTATAAGGTAAATCCCTACTATAGGCTATCATGCCAGACTCTGAATCGAACCATATTTGCAAAATAATTTGGATGACTTCTACTGGTAATGACTTGACTCTTAAAACAAAACCATCCCAATAGAATTCATATTTACACTAACTACAGACCAAGATTGAACAAATTTTTCACTGACAGACACTAGACTGGACTGGACTTTTACTTGAAGAACTTTCTCCTTTGTACAGGGGTCTGAACATCTTGATGTCTTTAATTTCTGGAGCTCCTTCTCTTGTCATCATGTTTGCTAGATAATTTTCTGCACCTGATTTATAGACAATGTCGAAATCAAAACCTTCTAGCCAGAGAGCCCATCTTAGAATCTTGGTATTCCCTTGTTCTAGCAATTTTTTGTTGGACAAAATACCTTTCATATGCTTTAGATCAGTTCTAACCAGAAACCTGACACTTTTCAAGAATAACCTGAATCTTTGAATTCCCCTTTTGAAAGCAAGTATTTCTTTGTGAGAGGATGGATATTTAACTTCTGTGTCGTCAAAAATTCCAGAGGCATACGCACAAACAATTTCCTTCCTTCCATGTTTCTGTAATAACACTGCAGCCCATGTATGATCAGATGCATCTGTTTCAAGAATAAATGGGAGATTAGTGTCAGGCAGTATTAACTTGGGAAGTTCTCTGATTTTTCCTTTTATGTTCCTTAATGCTGTAGTCATCTTATTGGACCATTCAATTTTTTCTTTCCTCAGTCTTTTCTGCAAAATCTTTGTTTCTTCAGACTGTTTTTCATAGAATTGCCGGATATAATTCAAGCAACCCAAAAATCTCTGAAGCATCTTTTCATCAAGGAGATCATCAGGAAATTTTAAAAGGTGGAGAAGGACATGAGGCTGAAGCTCTATATGACCCTGTTCTATATGCAATCCTAAATAGTCTATTCTGACTTTTCATTCACATAGAGCTTCCATCGAACATCCTTTGAAATATCTGCATGTGATATTCTATTTTTTCTCCTATGACATGTGATTGCATGGATTTATTATTGTTGATAAAGATTATTGTTAGGAACATTTGGATGTTTCTTTGGTATGATATCTACCCGATATCCCATGATATCTTAGATGAGGGGTCCATAGTATGATTAAGGATGAGTACGATGTTGCTAGTATAGCTAGCTGTGATCCGGATTTAAACAGGAACAAAATAAAATACAGAGATAACCATATACACAAAGATGCAGCGAAAATAATACTTCATTTCATTAATGTGAAATACTGAAATATGCTTACAAATAGAAATGGAAATAAACCAGCTAGGGTGATGGTAGCTTATCTCTGAGAAGAGATGTAGCGGCTACATGCCTCTGAACTATGTTACAATGAGGCTCGAAGGCCTATTTATTGTTGAGAAACAATGGAAAACCCTTAACATCCAAAAACCTAACCCTAGAAGATGAAAGACCAAATTGTGGGCCCCGTTTTGGGTAAGTTGGTATGTCAACTTCCCGGGGTCGTAACTTTGGCACCTGATCTTTGTTTGACGCGCACAATAGCTCGTTAGAAAGATATATCCGAGCACTACAACTTTGAGAAGAGCAACATTGATCCATGGACCCATTTTGCTCCCAAATTTCCCAAAAAATGTCGTTTAGGGCCTCAAAACAGCTTCAGAAGTTCAGGACCCGAAAACTGCTAAAAATAGTAAATTGTGCTACAATTAAGGAAACTGAAAAACTGAAAGAGATAGTTGTGGGGGTCCAAATGGGATAGGTGGGTGGCCACCAACATCCACTTGGATCAAGCTGTGAGGCGAGATGAAGAAGATCCTTATGGATTTTTCTGAGCATGATCTGGATATGACATGGATACATTGTGATGACATAGAGTGAGATCCGATTGGCATAAAGTACCATACTTATAGTCGGGATTGAGATACTCTCGTATATTGAGACAATGCAGTTGTTCGAAACAAGCTCAGGATTGTGGTTGGCACCTCCTTGAGAGGGAGGATGATTATGGTATCCTTTTGAGATTTATATGATTATTTATGTTCTACCATGATATTTGATTTGATGTCCTGTATGAACATGAAACAACTACTATTGAGACCAGATGATACCATATTTGAGTATGATGAGAGCAACATTGATCAAGGACACTGAGCCAACTCTTCCTCCCTGTCTGAGCTCCCAGGGTGATGAATTGAGGTAGAAGGGCTCCTGGGGTTGAGGGAACTCCGTACAATAGGGCATGGCCCCTATCTGTTATCCATAGGGTTGAAGATGTTGCTCCCCTATCTTCATAGGGTTAGAAAATGTTGCTCCCATGTTTGGTCTTTACATAGTATACCACAGTTGGAATCATAACCACAAGTTGGGCTTGTCGGGAATACTACTCCTCGTTTGGCTAACAAGTTGAGAGTTTACTTGGGGTGTACAACCCAAGTCTATTATGATGCAGGTGTTCTACCACAAGAGTATTCAAGGTCATCGATGGGGAGATAAGTAGGCAATAGGATGGGTTGAGATAACCCTATCTGATTCCAGGTTGAGATTGAGCTTCCTGATGAGATCCTAGGGTCAATATGTGGTCCCCTCTGCGTTTGGATATCCTATTGCTAGATATGGGGTTGTAGATGTATATCTCCCCATGAGATTCTGGGTTGAGATATGTTCCCTGATGTGGTTCTAGGTTGAGATGTGCTATTGATGATATGCTCTTTGATGACAATGTTTTGGGTAATAGCCCGCTGGTAGAGATTCCAGGTGGCAACCTGATGGATAGAGGGTGGTATCTTAAGCTCCCCTCCAGTAACAAATTCTTCTTCTTCTAGATTCGAGAATGTCCAACATACAAGCAGGAACAATCAAGAGATAAACAAGAATAAGCAAGGGATAGATCAAGATGTGCATTGATGATTTGTGATGATGCGATACTTGAGGTGGTCATGGCATGATGAATTCATGACAAAGATGATACGTGTAGATACCAGAATGACATATTGATCGATGGACAAATATTGACAGGTGGAATTATCCCTAGTTGAGAGCGAGTGTTAAGTTTTGCAACTACGGTCAAATTCCACCTTGGATAGATCAGATGACCGAGATGATGATTGCATTAGATTCCTCTTTTCGAAAGGACCAAAATCGACCTAAATATCACCTTATTTGGACAAGCGAAAGTTTATTTTTGAATTTATTTATTCACTCATGTATATTGGGTTAGGTAGGCCCTAAGCACATGTTAAATTGGACAGGTCAGCCTCAACCCCAAGTGGACCCTCATGAAATGCTATAAATATAAGAGACCTCAAGCTCATTTGAACACATTGATCAAGTCATCTTCTCTTCTCTTATTGTCTTGTTTCGCATAAGTCTGTCGGAGGAAAGTTTGCGCAATGGTTTGAAATCTCAGGGGTGAAGCTCGCACTAATCTGGGGTTTTGGTTCGTAGACGCTGGCACAAAATTGGACATCTTAGTCCCTGGACGTTGGAACACAGTGGTAAATACAACGTCCATAGAGCCTTATATGCTGGCACAAAAGCCTATGGGAACATCCAGGGTTTCAAAGGAAAATTTGGAGGTGTCAGTCCCTGGACGCTCGCACAGAGTGTTCTTGAGAGCGTCTAGGTCCCGGATGCACGCACAGTAATTGGAAGAGATTGTCTGAGGGTTTGGAGCATATCTAGGTGAGTTGGTCCCCAGACACATGCACATAATGGTTTAGGGAGCATCCAGGCTACCATAGATGTTGGCATACAATTCACAGAGAGCGTCCATGATTGTTATAGATGCCCACATAGCTCCTCCTCCCTACATCCATGACTCAAAGATGAGATTTCTATATTCTGAAGATTCCGCTCAGTGACAACAGTATCTAGCAGTTGACTACAGTTAGTGACAACACACTATAGTCCTTAGAATTGGGGTTGTGATTATAAGCATGATTAGATTTGTTTCATGGATATCATAGTTGTTTTGTTTCATAGATAAAGTTATGGATCTGTTGATGGTGCTGGACCTGCCAACATTTAGGGGATCTCTTCAATATGAAGTCCCAACTAGACCTCACACCGTTTGGTGTAGGAGTCCCATCTGGTATGATGGCCTGGTTGCCATTATCTTAAATGTTTTCCTTAGCTCTTGTTTGTCAGCACAAGAGAGTGGTCTGCTTTGTTTTCGAACAACGAGGTTCGTGTGCCTGGTGAGTGTTAGTGTTACTTGTGTCAAGGTTCTTTCACAGTAGAGAGAGAGGGTGGGAGTTAGTCTCCAGTTAGAAGGGAGGAAGTCTCAACTCTATCAGAGACACACAACACAACATGATATACACAGGTTTTTGAAGATTAATCCACGCGGATGCGGCAGTCACAACACACAAAAGGAAAGATAGCACGTACAACACCCAGAAAGACTGTCCGTGCGAGTGTGATCATTTTTATAACAAGTTTACATGAAAGGTTTTGTCTGATGTCCGAGGAGGTAACCAACATGAGTAGGACAACGTTAACAACATATACAACAACTAGTATCCAATAGTTGACTATAGTCAGTGACAACACACTACAATCCTTGGAATCAGGTTTGTGATTATAAGCATGATTAGATTTGCTTCATGGATATCATAGTTGTTTTGTTTCATAGATAAAGTTATGGATCCGTTGACGGTGCTGGACCCGCCAACATTCAGGGGATCTCCTCAATATGAAGTCCCAACTAGACCTCACACTGTTTGGTGTAGGAGTCCCATCTGGTATGATGGCCTGGTTGCCATTATCTTAAATGTTTTCCTTAGCTCTTGCTTGTCAGCACAAGAGAGTGGTCCGCTTTGTTTTCGAACAATGATGTTCATGTGCCTGGTGAGTGTTAGTGTCACTTGTGTCAAGGTTCTTTCACAATAGAGAGAGAGGGTGGGAGTCAATCTCCAGTCAGAAGGGAGGAAGTCTCAACTCTATCAGAGACACACAACACAACATGACATGCACAGGTTTTGGAAGATTAATCCATGCGGATGCGACAGTCACAACACACAAAAGGGAAGATAGCATGTACAACACCCAGCAAGACTGTCCGCGCGAGTGTGACGGTCGTTATAACAAGTTTACATGAAAGGTTTTGTCTGATGTCCAAGGAGGTAACCAACACGGGTAGGACAATGTTAACAACATATACAACAACTAGTATCCAACAGTTGACTATAGTCAGTGACAACACACTACAATCCTCGGAATCAAGGTTGTGATTATAAGCATGTTTAGATTTGTTTTATGGATATCATAGTTGTTTTGTTTCATAGATAAATTTATGGATCATTGTACTCTCTTTTGTTAAATCATTTGATGACGTTCTAAGAAGAAGAATATTTGCAAGGGTTTTCCCCATAGTGGGTTTTGCTATGGTCTCAGACCAATCCTGGTGTCTCTATGTGTGTGCATGCTTTTCTTCTATTGTTCCTTTATGTTCTATTGCATTGATGATGATGATGATTTTATTTCTATATAATTGCATATGTTGATGAATAATGGTGCAGATATGAATAATGTAATGATGATATGGGGTGAACTTAATGTATTAATGAAGAAATGAAATTATCAAAGCAAAGAACAATGTAGCCCTATGAAAAATCAACAAGTTGTGGCTCACTTGGGTGTTGGGGCATCCTTTAAGATGATTGTTGATAAAACTAGGGCATTGGGGCATCCTCACAGTGGGAGTTGGAGAAGAATGATTTTATATAATTCTAGGAATTTCTAACTTCCATTTTAGTTGCAGCTAAAGATTAAAGAATTTATTAGAAAAGTGTTCAGTGGTTTTTGACCCAAAGGGGGTTTTCCACCTAAAAATCTTGTGCCTATTGTCTTTATCTTTTACATTGTTGTTTACTACTTTTACTGAATAATAATAATAATTGAAGATAAACTAATGCTTTGAAAAAGATTAATAAAGTTCCCATTGCTAAGAAATATTGATTCACCCCCCCGGTATTTCCAACAAAAAACGACTAAAATGGAAAGTTCAAAATGAAAATGAAATTCTAGAGGTGCATTTCCATACAAAACTGAAGAAAAACTCATGTGATACATTTAATCTCAGCTGTCCAACACACAAAAAAACCCTTGAATATTAGTCTGGATTAAGAGCATGACAGGGTGAGCATTAAATTCACCACCTTCCACTCTATTCCACGCTAGTGTTCCATGCCATCAACCAAAACATGTTATGTCAACCCAACACATATGCCACATCAACCAAACATAATATGTATGCCATTCAATCCACTCCCAACAAATGATCTGCATTAACCATAATGTCATGCCAACCCAACATAATACATATATACAATGTGCATGATACATGAGTCAACCAATACATATGCCACATAAACCTAGAAAGAGACTTATGCCATTAACATAACATATATTCAATACATATACCAACGAAAAAATAATAAATCAATCCAAGGCAATACATACGATATAAACCATGTGTGCGACTCTTGCCAAATGAGTCAAGGTATCCCAGATTGAAAACAAAAAAAAGGCCTATAGCATGGAAATCAAATTATCCCAAGCCATAAATCTAGTCAACTTAATGCATGCGATGTTGCAACATAAGTTTGGTATTTTTTTATATGTGATATTGGTGTATCAAACTTTCAATGTTTAATACCAAAGTCAAGAGTGCCATCAACATATATACAACCCTTTGCATATAAACCAATGGTTATGAACCAAAATAATTTTTGCCACCCATCATATATAATATATGCTTTTAAATTAACCCCTTAACGATGCCATAATCACCATGATGCCAAACATAAGACTTAACCTACAATGATGCCATATGATATATGAACCTGTAACATATGATGTATTGGCATACGCATTAATAGCTCAAAACAAACCACTAATCTTGAGAGTTGGAGAAACATTTTAGAATCATTTTATTCATTCTTTTAGTTGTTTAGGTTATTTAAATTCTAAATATGCTTATAGTTTCTCATGTGGAATCCTCCCTAACCTATGATCATGGTAGAGGGTAAAAACAAAACAAAAAATGGGAAGTAATGCGGTGCACTTTTATAGCCTTAATGCAAAAGTAAAAAATAAATAAAAATTGGTATCAATACCACACTCTTTTGATATCTTTTTTGAGTCGTCTTCTTCAGGAACATTAAACCCTAAAGAGCCTATTAATACCTCTAATACTAAGCACATGGCATTAGCTGGGTTTTTTTCTACTATTGCTCATCCCCCTATTGTTCATGCTACTATTAGTCCTAATACTCACAATTCTACTAGTCCTGATGATCATGTTCCTGATGACCCTTTAACTGTTTCCATTCCCAATCAAGTTGCCCCTGAATTCTTGCAAGTGCATGATGTTGATGAATCCTGTTACAGGGAAAAGTGTCTATATAGAACTGCTCTATCCCACTAAGGTGTGACAGCTGCCTTAGAAAGAAACAGAGTAAAGCTACTTTCGTTTTTCCTTTATGAATTATAGATAGAGAGGAACAGAAATACCAACCTCTGTCTTGCACTAATCTCCTGGTTTGATTCTTCTCTTCCTTGATAGTCTTTCGCTACTTGTTCTCTTGCACGCCCAGCTTCACAAAGTACCTGTAAGATCGCAATAGCATAGCACTATACAATGACATGGATCTATAATCATAAACAATCTAGGATCAGATGTAAATTGACCATACAAATGCAGCAAATATCAATGACACAAGAGCATGGAGGAAAACTTGAATAGCTTTTATTGATAAACAAGAAAGAGCCAAGAGGAGTTACAACCAGTTGTTCTGACCCAGCATCAACCTCTCAACAAAGAAGCCCCTCTTCACCTCATACAAAGCTTAGATCACCCAACAATCTGATGTTTGTCTCAAGAAACCAACAACAATTCCTTATAATATGCAAAATTCCAGCCTCTGGATCTCTGGGATGAGGGATCCATATATAGATATCTGTAATGGAGATGAGTTAGCTTATGATTTGATTAGTGTCTTCCCTCTGATAGTTCTTGCTTCCACTTGGAGATTGATGATCTCTTACTCATCCTTGGTCGAATTCAGAGAGGCAAGTGTCACAAGAGAAGTTTCTGGAAGCTTCCATTGCCTCTCCACCTCGTGGAATGACACTGCCATTTGTCATTTCTTGCCCATCGCACCCCATAGAAGGGCTTTTTGAAATGCAACGCACCCACACAGTGTATTTAGGTGAGATGCAACGCACTTGGCTAGTGGAGCAGCTGAAATGATCCTGTTTTGACCAATTCTGAGCAGTTTTTCATGGAGAACTTCTGGGAGAAGCTGTAATTTGTTGACCTTGTTCCTTTAGGGGTTAGAACAACACTTTTAGGGACTTAGGAGCCCTTGGTTTATGGACATTTCATGCTTGGGGTTGTAAGGCCCAAAAATGTCTATAACAGTTGCCTCCTAAAGCATGAGGTCGTTAATCTTTTGATGTCGGGTGAAATACTTTATTATGAGGATCCGAAGTTCTTTCAAGCTGGGAGGAGACCTGTAATAAGATACAATACAATACATTATCTTCATAATATTTTCATGATCTAGCTGAGGCGGGCATTCCCATGCTCAGCTTTATAAATTCATTTTCATGTACATAGGACAGACAATCGTCTGAGTGTAGACTGATGATTCTGGTAGAGCCATCATCCCTTGGATGATTATCTATGCAACAATGATGTACATTTGATGTCTTTATTTCCCTGAATATATATCGCAGCCCGGATGGATGAAACTAGATCCGGGGTCTTCAATCTCGTTCGATCTTCACTCGAAGTACAAGTCGATCCATGTGAAAGATGTTCTGGAGTCGAACATGGAAAGACATCGCCTGATTACCAGCCAATGATGTAAGCTGTTAACAGGCGTGAGAGGAATCACCAATAATGATAATGACCCTCAAGGTACTGCAGTATAATTCACGTGGTGTGAATAAAGGACTTGGCGTTGAACACCACGCAAAATATTTTGGTGGAAGGCCATTGATGTAAACCTGTCGCCGGAAGTGAGAAACTTGCCATTGAGGCATGCAAGCTTCAAAGTACTGAATGGGGTGTTCCTAGATCGACTCCTTGGATAATGAGCTGATGTCGACAAGAAGCGATCCATCACAGGAGGGCCTTAATGAATCCCACATCAATGACACGGAACGGAGCAAATGATTTTAATGGAGGTGAAAATGATCTGGTGATATAAGGTTCAGGGTGGCGGTCATGAAAGAATGGAGTATAAATGTATGGTAGTGGGTGAGACACAGGTGAATTCTCTGAATGACTTCTCTTGAACATATCGGCGACACTGATGTGATGGATTGGTAGCATTAACCCCAAATGTGGATGGTATGATGGGACCATGGTGATGTGACCGGTGAATGAAACAACCCAACCCGACTCGGACGCGGAGTGGAAGTGTCATGTTCAAGAGCGACTTGCTACCAACAAAGTTTCTTCAAGTTTTCTTCCCAATTTCCCCAGTCATTGCTGACCAGTACCTCTTTATTTTTGTCAAGCTTGAGGAGGATAACATATGCTTGTTCTATAATTTGCCCTTCGGGAAAACCCATCACTATGTTTTAACGAGCCTAGCGATAGTGAGACTCGTTCTCGTCTATAGACAAGTTTGTCGCTATTAAAATTTTAACGAGTTTAACGACAAAGATAACTCGGTCCTTTTCAATTTTAGAGAGTCTAAAAAGGAACGTAAAGGAAACTCCAAAATTCCTTTTTCGTCATCTAATCCCTTAAGTCCGAAAAAGTATAAAACAAAACAGAAGGGATGAGTTTTCAATACTTTTAACGAGCCGAACAAAACAAGCGCTCGATCTTTTTGTGTAATAATCCCGCAGGTCCAAAAAGATTAAAATTTAGAGGAGGGATAGCACTTCCGGTCCCTTTAACGAGCTGGAGAGGCCAATGGCTCGGTAATCTTTTCATATTTTACGAGTCAGTTGAAAAGAGCTTAAAGGAGACTCGTCTTTTGAGGAACGAGTGATAAAATGGGTAGCAACTGATTCCAGGTAAGGTTTGGAATTTTCCAATCACGGCAGTGTTACAAGGATGGCTAGTGAGATCACTCTTCGCAGTTGTTCCTCAAAATGGGTAAACAATCAAATGGAGGTGAATGATCGGCCAATGCAAAAGTGGAGGTGACGGTGCAAACATGACCAAGGCTTTAATGGCTGAAGTACTACATTCACGATGGTTATTTACCGAGGAATAGTTCATTTTTTAATGAGCTTAAACGCGGGGGGAAACATTTGCTCATGGTTTATGTTTATTTTTTACCGAGCTTGAACAATGTGCTAAAACTGCTCAATTGAATGGTCTCTTTTTGACTTTACCATAAATAGCTTTGTTCTTTCAAAGATTGTACTGTATTTTCAAATGCTTCATCAAACTAGTCAGAAATGAACAATATATGCTTGAAAAACGAGTTAGAACACTAATATTTTACTTTGAACTACGTAAAAAGTAATGAAAAAGTGTTTTTACCTCTCATTTTACCATTTCATTTGAACTTTGGTTTGTTGGAGCTTTGGAGGTGCTTTCCCCCTTTGATTTTCATCAGCTGATTTCGGGAGATTCTGTGGACGATTCTCGGCGCCGTCTGGACCAGGTAGGAGCTAAACTTGAGCTCTTTCATTTCATGCTTTCCATTTTGCATTCTGAGCTTGATTCCTGGTTTTTCTGAGCCTCTAGGGTTTGAAAAACTCGTTCTGCCTTCAGCGCACCCTCTGTGTATCGAAAGGTGCGTTGGATGTTGGCCTGTTCACTGGCCATCTGACATGCAACGCACCTAGAGCACTACTGTAGGTGCGATGGGCGCAGAGAAGGAATTTTATGCACAGTTTTTGATGGAAATTTTGCCTGTTTCTTACCAAAATCAGGATCTAACTCTTCTCTTGTTTGTTTTTCAGAGATCTTTGGAGTAAGATGACTATTACATGGCGAGAACGTGAGCATGAAGAAGAGGACATGCTTGCCCTACATGATCTGGTTACAGTAAACGCACTGCGAAACTGTGGCTTGCTGAAGTTTTTTCGCATTTCTAGCATGAGACAACAGATCAACTTACTGCAGTATTTGCTCGATGCTTGGGATTCTACCAACCAGGTTTTCTAGATCAGGGGCAAATCCATCCCCTTGACTGTAGTAGACATCTATTTCTTGATTGGCTTGTGGAGGCGGGGTGCTCCCATCTCTTTATTAGGTTCGGCCCGAGGAGGTGAATCTGTGAGAGATTATGTTCGCCGGTATTGCAGAGAGGGATCTCAGCCGAGTAAAGACGGCAAGATCATCATCCATGATGTCACTGACAGGTCTCTCAGGACTATTCTGTTTACTTTTGGTAGGATGGCTGGTGGTGCGGCTCTTCATGTAGCCAACCGATCTTATATGCAGTATGCCTTGGAATGCCTCCAACCGAAGGTGTTCAACTGGTGCGACACAGTACTTCTTGTGATGAAAGAACAGTTGACCAAGGTAAAGAGCGGGAGGTTGAAGAACTTTGGGTATGGTTCTATTTTGATCGCCTTTGCCTTGGAGAAGATACCACTGATGCAGCCGCAGTATATTGCACTCGATTTACCTTCACCTACTGAACCACGTATGCAGAGATGGGTTGACCATATGTCTAGGCACGCTGGTCAGTCTCAGATTTCATTTTCTGATACCTTCTTCAGGTGGTTTGATCATCAGGAGATGGTTTATTCCGAGTATCCATATGCTGGCATGGACTTCTGGGGTGATCCAGATTTAGTACTGCCGGATGGCGAACAGTGGGGCGCCATTGGTAAATTCTTTGACCATATTCTTGTTTATCGTTTTTCATTTATAATGTCCTTGTGCTTTATTCTGTCAAGACTTTAATCAAACTCATGTGTTCATGTAGATGTTGGTCCTGTTCGGCCAGTAGCACGCCTGAGAGTGCCAGCTGCCGCCCCAGCAGGAGAGGCTGTTGGAAGGGCTATCCTTCGTGACCTCGATGTGGCCGAGACTCTCACAGCATTACAGGAGCAGGTTGAGGGCCTCACTCTTGGTATTCCAGATGTGAGGACTGATGAGCTACCCTTGAGGTTGCAGCGACATACTACTGGTGTGCCAAGACGATGGACTCGTCTCTTACGCATGATCGCACAGGCTGTGACTTGCTATCACGAGCATCATTAGACTAGGGTGCCCCCTAGCATTTTTGAGTTTTTTGGTCATTTGACCAATTTTGTCTTGGTTACAGAACATTATGTGTAAACCATAAACAGTTATATATATTTTTGATTTTCGGAGTTTTATTTTGGTTAAGTTACATGATCCAAATGCAAACATTGATGGTATGCTTCTTTTTATAAATGTTGCAAATGTCTATCTAACACATAATTTGCCAATGAGTCAGTTAATGTGTTTAAGTTTCTGGAAATATGTTGATATTGAATAAAATCAAATTGTCTTTCCAAAATCTTAACCCTTAGGAACATGCGATAAATAGCTGGATTTCGGACAGAATAGATACCAGTGAGTTGTAGTATGACGAGTTGTGAGTCTAGCCTGACAATTAGTCGGCGTATACCATGTGTGATGGCATCAGAGAGAAGTTCTATCAACGTGCTATATTCAGCGATGTTATTCGTTGATCGACCAATACATACCCCTCTGAAACTTACTAACTCGCCGCTTGGATCAAAAATGGCCCAGGCCGCGGAAGATAGGTTCCGCGAACTACGACTCGCTCCGTCAGCATATCCAACACATGACTCCAATAGGTTTGACATCTGCAACAAATGTAAAAAGTGGATTACTTGACCAAAATAAACACTTTAGCGAAAACAAAAACATAACAAAAGCATACAGGTTACCATTACGCATAGTAACGCTTGAGGTACAACCCGTTACGAGGTTGCGCCAGTGGAATTCCGTCATAATCCATTAACTCGTAGGCTCCTTTTGCTAACACCCGCTTAACAATATAGGGGCCCATTCGTAAAGAATTAAATTTACCTGCTCCCAATTTATCGGATTCTTGGTCGTAAAGTAAGACCAAGTCACCTTCTGAGAAGACACGGGGTTTGACATTTTTGTCAAACTGCGCTTTGACTCGTTTCTTATGGGCTTTGTTAGCCAAAGCGGCATCACGACGGGTTTCATCCAATTGGATTAGTTCCAAAAAACGAGCTTCTTCTTTTGAAGTTCCGGGGAGGAGATCAATTGCGAGTTTGAGAGACGAGATTTTGCACTGGATTGGTAAGACTGCTTCCAGGCCATATACCAGTTGGAAAGGTGTAAACCCGATTGCATTCCTTACCGATGTTCGGTAAGCCCACAAAGCTGAGTACAGGATTAGGTGCCATCTTCTTTTGTGAACTCCAATCATCCTTTGCAGCATGCGTTTCAAGACCTTGTTGATTGCTTCAACTTGTCCGTTGGCTTGCGGATAATATGGAGTAGAGCTGTCGTGAGACAACCCTAGTTTGGCAGCTAATTCGACCATCATGTGATTGTGAAAATGCGATCCATGATCTGTGACTATAGCTTGTGGTATGCCGAATCTGGCGACTACATGATTGAAAAAGAAGAGGGCAGCTGTTTCACCAGTATTATCTAATGTAGGCATCGCCTCGGCCCATTTGGTAAAATAGTCAACTGCGACTATGATATACCCATGCCCCCCGGTCGAGGTGGGGTTACATGTCATGAAATCGATGCCCCATTTGGCGAATGGCCCGACAACAACTATTGGCTGCAGAGGTGCGGGTGGTCTTCTGGTTTTGCTATCGAAAATTTGACAAGCATGGCAACTTCTGACTGCGTTTATGCAATCTTTAAACATTGTTGGCCAGAAGTATCCTGCTCGTAAGATTTTTTGCGCTGTAGCATAACCGGATTGATGCCCCCCACACGCGCCTGAATGACAATCATTCAGGACTTTTTCGGCCTCCTCATGCGTGAGGCACCTTCTCAGAACTGTATCGATACTGCGACGGTAAAGTGTATCATCGACGATCATGTAGTCTTTTGCTTGGTATCGAATACGTTTTTGTTCGGAGTGGGAGGTGTTTGGCCTATATTTTTGGGTTTGGAGATAAATTATTATATCTCCATACCACTCATTGCTTGAAGATATCAGAAACAAACTTTCGTCCACGATTGTTTCTTCGGATGTTTCATCGTTGGACGACGATGGGAGATCGCATAATAATTCTGCGAAAACCAGAGCTTTCTTTGACTTGGATTTTACAAATTCCAGATCAAACTCTTGTAGGATTGCTATCCATTTTGAATATTTGCCCCCCAGCAACTGTCGCGACAATATATAAGTCATGGGGTTGCAATCTGACAGAATGGTATTTTTTCGAAAGAGGACATAGTGTCGAAATTTCTGTATCGCTTGAACACCTGCGAGCGCTAGCTTTTCAACATAAGAATATTTACTTTCTGTATCATTTAAGTTTTTACGTAAATAATATATAGGATGTTCGATTCCGTTGACTTCTTGAACTAAAACCATTGCAATGGTCGTATCTGCTGCAGCCAGATACAGGTTAAAATCTTTTTGATAATCAGGAGCGTACATTAATGATGATTTCATTAGGGATTCTTTTAAAGCATCAAAGGAAGCTTGCGCAACATGATCCCAGACAAAAGACGCGTATAACCTTTAGCAAGTTTGGCGTAATTTGGAATGAACCTCCTCAGAAAGTTTGCTTTCCCTTGGAGTTTCTGAATCTAAAGCAAATTCGAAGGTGGAGGCAAATTTATGATTGCCTGGACCTTACATGGGTCGAGACGAATCCTGTCCTTTGAGACTACAAAGCCAAGCAAATGACCAGAACTGACGCAAAATACACATTTGTGTGGATTGAGTCGTATCTTATAGTGTCGACAACGTAGAAATATCACTCTTAAATGCTGCGGGTGATCAGTCCGCTTTCGCGAATGAGCCGGAAGGTCGTCGAGGTATGGTTGAATGATGTTTTTGATGTCATGGAAGGTATAATTCATTGCCCTCTGAAACGTCACCCCTGCATTCTTTAAACCAAAGGGTAATTTTCGATATGCGAATGTGCCCCATGGACAAATAAATGCAGTCTTTGACTGGTCCTGTGGGCGGATATTTATTTGATTATACCCGGAGAATCCATCCATGAATGAAAAGATTTCGCATCCGGCTCATTCATCAATTATCTGGTCGATGAAGGGTGTAGGGTAGTTGTCTTTTGGACAAGCTTAATTTACATCCCTATAATCGACGCACACTCTAATTGTTCCTTGTTTTTTCATAACAGGGACAATATTCGATACCCAATCGGTTAGAGGAACCGGGTAAATGAAACCAGCATGGAAAAGTTTCTCAACTTCTGCCTTAATGGTAGCGGCTTTCTTGGGGTGCACCTACCGTAGCCGTTGTCGTACTGGTTTGACATCTGGATACATCTTAATTTCGTGTTCAACGATACTCGAGTCAATGCCTGGCATTTCACTATATGACCAAGCAAAGACATCTCTGAATTCGCGAAAAAGAGCGTCATATATTTCCAGTTCTGAAGGAGAACAACATTTGCCAACATAAATATTCTCTACAACATCTGTTTTGGTCGAGATATTTATGGCGATAGTCTCTTCAATGTTGGACAAGTTTCGCTCGGAATCCACCGTGTTTACAGTATTTGATAGAAAATCAAAAACTGAAGGATGATAAAGGTCATCAGGGGTATCTTCTCCACAATCCGGAAGAAGGGAACGATGGTGGGAATCATCCCATGGTGCCCCTTCAACTACCATTGATTGGACAATTCCTTCGTCGGTGACATGCACTCGCGACCAAGGATCTGAAGGGGTACCATATTCCTTAGACCTATCTATCCAAACGCTTGATGAGCGTTGATTTGGGTTTGCCATCCAGGCTAGGAACATTGATTGCTACAATATTTCCGTTGGGCTTGGAGGCAAAACCATTGCATGATCCATGATATCGTTTTCTGATATCTTTTTGGAAGATATCATATTGCAGGTTCCTACCGACGCTACTTCCGCCAGATTGATTGGAGGTGGAAGGGCGAAAGTTCCCATTAATATAGGATCTTTTAGTAGGCCTACTCCGATATTTTGAAGCGAATGGGGGCTTCCATGGATCATAGGGATGCTTCCTGTAACTTGAGAACCATTGGGGAGGAAGTTTTGTTGATCGACGATTGTAATCCCTCCTTGGAAGGGAAATGCAATCTTCCTAAAATAGGTCGAAACAACGGCAGCCATAGCATATATCCATGGTCTTCCTAGTAGGATGTTGTAATCGAGATCTCCATCGATTACTTCAACATCTATTTCTACTGTTTTCCCTCCTAATTCAACCTTTAAGTTACTTATAATACCATATGGGGTATATGTTCTTCCGTCGAATGCTATTAATGTCGTCGAAGATCGCGACAAGGTTGGAGATCCTAAAGTTTTCCAGCAACTCATCGACATAATGCATGTAGATGCCCCCTCATCAATAATTGTTCGATGAACAATTTTGTTGAGGGATTTCACTTGAACAAGGAAAGCTAGTTGAGCTGGTAATTGAGGATCGTATCCTTTATGGTCGAAGGATACAAGATTGGAATCCTTTGGGTCTACCCCACCAATGGCTGATAATAAAGCTTGCTTTTGGGATGGGCAATTTTGTAGTACTTCAAGAGTCGACATAGTGGATGGCGATTGGGCCAAATCTTCCACTATATTATAATGTTGTGCCGCTCTAGCGTGGGGATTAAACGTCAACTTGTGTACTACTCCCTTTGGCAGTTTTATTGTCAATTCAGGAATGATGGGCGGCGCAACTTCCGTCGAAGTTGTTGTCGAACTACTAGGTTGATCTTTATCCTTATTGTTCGACAGCTGTGGATTCCCATGATCTTTGTTCCTCATCGATATCAAAGCATCGTTTTGCTGTTTTGAAACCGACAACATTAGCACTTGAGACGGGGAAGCATTTCCACTCTCAACCAGATTTGTTCCTGGATTTGGAAACGGATCAATTAACACTGCGGAGGTTTTTGAATTCTTGAAGAATTTTTTAAGCTTAGCTCTGTGTGGACAATTTGCGGTCCAATGATCCTCATCGCATATAAAGCATGGATTTTTTGGTTTCCTATCTCCAGGAGGGTTTGCAGAATATTTTTCAGGTGATGATTCTTCCTGTTTCTTCTTCTTCCCTTTGCCTTTCTTCTTGCCCCTTGGTTGTTTGGTTTCTTTGCCTTTATCTGTCGATATGACATTTACTTCCGAGGCAAGAAGTTCATCTTTTGCATTTTGACCTGAAATCTTACGGGCCTTTTTGGATGTAGCCTTTGTCGATTTCGTGTCTGTTGCGCCAATCATGCCATCGCCGGCATGAGAGTCATTGTTTTATTTAGGAGGAGGAGGAACTGAGAATTCTGGTCTAGGGGCGTCAGGTATTTTATCGTAGAGCATGCTGGACTGAGTGTAAATCAAGTCCAAATATTGCGCACGAGCAATAACTTGCTCTTCTGTTACGACCCCCCCCTTTGCCACATCTTCCGTGATGGAAGGTAGTAATGACTTGATAAACCATTCAACTAAGAGCTGATAGGGAACATACGTTTTTACCATTCTACGACGACGTCGCCACTCATGTATATGATCAGATAGGTGAGTGGCCATTGTCTGTTTGAAGTTGGTAAGGAGTTCCGTTCCCGTTTCGTACCTTATCAGTAATTGAAAATGGGTTAAAAAGGTTGTGGCTAGGGTACTGAAGTTGTCGAATGAAGCTCTAGGAAATTCGATATACCATTTTGCCGCCGGACCAGTTAATGTCCTCTGAAAAAGGCGAAGCCTTATCGAATCATCATTTAGGGTGTTTGATGAACACCACAGATGAAAGGTCATCACATGATTCGATGGATCTTCGCCCGGATTTCCATTAAATTTAGGAATATCTGATGGAAGTTTATGCGGAATCACTGGCCACCAAGGGGCGTAAGTGATTGGATCGTTTGTTAACCGATTTAAATCAGGTAACTCTAAAGTTGCCACAAAGGGTAACTGCTGATTCAGGTTAGGTGAAGCATACCCAGGATAAGATGGGATTGCCTGAGCAGTTGGTCTTTGCATACTGGCATAATGCATTTGATGCTGGTAACTTTGGTAAGGTTGGTGGGCATGACCATTGTAAAATGGTTGATTTTGACTGTTTTGAATATACGGCTGTCCACTATTTGCAAAGATTTGTTGCTCAGAACCTTGGTATACTTGTTGGAATTGCGGTTGTTGGTATTGTACTAGCCATGGTTGTGAAGCCATGTGTTGTTGCCCGATACTAACAGTTTGACCAAGATGGGGGGTAATTGTACCCATCTGAATCTGTGTCATTCTACCAGTCGGCGATTGTGGTTGATTCGCAGGGTCAAGGGGCTGTTGCATTACAACCTGAGAAACCTGAGGTTGGCATACAATAGGTAGCGCTTGAACTTGCGACACCGTCACAATAGCTGGCGTAGTTGGTATATTTGACGTAGGTAAGCATTATTGCATCGAGTATACAACTCTTGGTTGTTGAGGTAGTATTGGTACCCAACCGCCAGAAGTAATTCCAACATAACCCGAATTTTGTTGTGAACTCCCGTATGGTTGTCCTCCCGGAGGGGATAATGAAAGGGCATACTGCCCCCCATACGGTGGTAATCTAGAACTCAAGGGAATGGTTTGCCCTTGAGGGCCGGACTGCCCAAATTGACCTCCAAACGGATCAATTTGTTGAGACTCAACATAAGAGTTTCCGGATATTATTCCAGATGAACAAACAGGAACAGACCATACTATCGAAATGGCCCCTGAGTGGGCTCCTTCTAGCGGTTGAGAGCTAGTTGGGACAGATGGTATACCGGCGAACATTGTTGGAGTGATAGCAGGGAGTTCTGTCGTCGCTGTGTCAGACGACACAGTCCTAGATGTTGATGGTTGTTCAGACATTTCTAGTCTATCCAAAAGATTACCTAGCGATTCTACAGGAGCTTCCGCTGGCGGTAGGCTAACTTTTGATGAAGAAGGATACAGAGTGATCCCAACTCCAAATTGCGATGGAGTACTAGTTGGAGGATCTTCCACAATCTCTTCTATGGCAATCAAACCAGGTGGAAGGGGTAGACCGTCAGGTCCGTAGAATATTTCTGGTGCCGAAGAAGGTATGGAATCGGCAGCGACAGATGTTTGAGGAGCAAGACTCTCCGAACCGGTTGTAAATGGAACTGGTTCGGTAACACAAGTGTTTACTCTCAGACTAGGATCAATACTATTGTCCTTCTGTGGTTGCTGAACTTCTTCTGTAGAGGCAGGGATTCCAGAAATGTTTGGAGTAACTGGAGTCTCTGATGTTGTTGGAACACTTGTTCTAACTTTAACAGGAGATTTGGAACCGGTTAAACGAGTTCGCTTTGTCCGTACTAGCTTCGATTCCGGAGACAAAGACGGTTGACTCGTAAGCCTCCGCGAACGACGGTGTTTCAATTGAATTTCTTCCACGATTGCAGATTACTCGATCAAATAAAATAAAGGGGAAGTATGTTTCCGAATTAAATGAATTTTAGACGCTTTGACACAACTTGTTTTTTCAATTTTTAAGAGTCGAGAAAAAACAAAAGATGACTCTAGTCTCCTTTGATTTTTAATGAGCCTGAAGTGACAAGTGCTCAGATGGACCTTTTCTGTTAAAGAGTCTAAAAAGGAATGAAAGGGACTGCTATGGAAATCTAGGTAGAGGGATTACCAAACCAATCGCAAAACTGCAGAATACTTTTTACGGTACGGTAGTCAATCTTCCCGAATGCTGTGTTCAGTGCATTGCGATCGATAGGGCAGCAGACACGACTTCCTATGGATAAAGGATTAAGCCTATTGGGGTCTCCCAAAATATACTCGACGGTACGTGGGAGCACAAGTCCGTACTGGCACTTATCGTCTCAAAGTGGAGGAATCACCCAACCATCAGTGAGAACAACAGTTACCAGGCTTTACAATGCCGGAATATGTCTCTAGCCTAGACTTCTAAATGTTGTGCGTTAAGTTCCAAAGCATTGTTAGATTCATTGAATTTATTTTATAGTTGATCTTGTTTATGAAGTTTGCCTTTCAGGTTCACCGCGAGATGTAGATGTAATTCCTAAAATGCAATCTAAGATGATAAACAATCTTTTATCTTCTTTTTATGTAATGAAAATCCTAGCTACTAAGGAAAGAAAGACATAATTTTTTCACAAAGAGCAAAGAGCACACTCTAAATGCACTTTCCTAAATCAAGCCAATCAGAGTGTCTATATGCAAATGCACATGCATGTATTTGTTTTCAACTTTCTTAGTATATGAATGCTGAAAAGAAAGTTGATGCACAAATCTGAATTTCTTTTCAAGCAACAAATACCAACAAGTTTCTTTTCGAAATCAAAAATGGAGACGATCACAACACCTTACGATTTTGAAATGAATACTTGTTCTTGACACTAGAAAATTACAAATTCAGACCCAAAAATAATAGTAACAGGATAATCGACCATCAACAGCAATCAAACTCTTTCCTACAATTGAAATCGACACTTGCGACAGTTTCAAATCAAAGGACGATAGTACGATTACGCTACTTTTGCAAAGGAGAACTGAAAATGACTCAACAAACACACAAAAACATTTACAGTTCTTTTGTACAAAGGAGGCGGAATAACAGCAAGGAAAAGGGGTTTCAAACAGACATATACTGATCACAGGCAGCAAAATTCAGGAATAGAACTGGAAAGAATGAATCACAGAAACCAAAACTGCACAAAGCCTAGTCTGATCAGCGCACCTGTAACACAGAGAATTTGAAATGCAGCGCACCTTCTCCACTCGGGAAGTGCGCTGAAGTTTAGATTCTCTGAACAGTACCTACGCTGGGCCAGAAACGAGACTCTGTTTGGGTTCCGGGTCACAGTTTGCAGTTCAGTTCATGGGTTTTGGCCGAGCAAAAGGTAATCAGTAATGCAACAATCAGGGGTAGATCTAAGGAGGATCTAAGAGCTATCACAAGGGCAATCAGAGAGTTTGTGAATCAGTTGTTTAAATCATAAACAGGTCCCGTAGATGGACTGAGGTAGCATTTACCTACTTTGCATTTGCTATGGCAAATGTAGTTCAAATGCTACCTGTAAGTTTATGAAATAGACAACAAGAAAGATAAACTAACTAACTAATTCTTCCCCAATGGAGTCGCCATTTTGTTACAGGGAAAAGTGTCTATATAGAACTGCTCTATCCCACTAAGGTGTGACAGCTGCCTTAGAAACAAACAGAGTAAAGCTACTTTCATTTTTCCTTTATGAATTATAGATAGAGAGGAACAGAAAGACCAACCTCTGTCTTGCGCTAATCTCCTGGTTTGATTCTTCTCTTCCTTGATAGTCTTTCACAACTTGTTCTCTTGAACGCCCAGCTTCACAAAGTACCTGCAAGATCATAGTAGCATAGCACTATACAAAGACATGGATCTATAATCATAAACAATCTAGGATCAGATGTAAATTGACCATAAAAATGCAGCAAATATCAATGACACAAGAGCATGGAGGAAAACTTGAATAACTTTTATTGATAAACAAGAAAGAGCCAAGAGGAGTTACAACCAGTTGTTCTGACCCAGCATCAACCTCTTAGCAAAGAAGCTCCTCTTCACCTCATACAAAGCTTAGATCACCCAACAATCTGATGTTTGTCTCAAGAAACCAACAGCAATTCCTTACAATATGCAAAATTCCAGCCTCTGGATCTCTGGGATGAGGGATCCATATATAGATATCTGTAATGGAGATGAGTCAGCTTATGATTTGATTAGTGTCTTCCCTCTGATAGTTCTTGCTTCCACTTGGAGATTGATGATCTCTTACTCATCCTTGGTCGAATTCAGAGAGGCAAGTGTCACAGGAGAAGTTTCTGGAAGCTTCCATTGCCTCTCCACCTCGCGGAATGACACTGCCATTTGTCATTTCTCGCCCATCGCACCCCATAGAAGGGATTTTTGAAATGCAATGCACCCACACAGTGTATTTGGGTGAGATGCAACGCACTTGGCCAGTGGAGCAGCTGAAATGATCCTGTTTTGACCAATTTTGAGCAGTTTTTCATGGAGAACTTCTGGGAGAAGCTGTAATTTGTTGACCTTGTTCCTTTAAGGGTTAGAACAACACTTTTAGGGACTTAGGAGCCCTTGGTTTATGGACATTTCATGCTTGGGGTTGTAGGGCCCAAAAATGTCTATAACAAATCTGACAACCAAGAAAATGTTAGTCTTGGCCATACCTCTACAATTGCACAAACAAAGGAAAAGATAAAGAAAGGGAGGAGAGTTTGAGCACAAACATCTCAACTTGGACTACAAAAAGTCGACCAACACCTTTAGAAAAATATCCCTTTACTGAGATTCACTATAATTCAACACAGTTTGCTTACAGATTCTGATATTTCAGTGGCAGTTAGTTGATCAATTTTAATTTTATTTTTCAGTTATATCAGTTATTTTTTTTTTTTTTTTTATGGATATGGTGGCACTTTTTTAGACAAGGTTAATTGACACTAAGAACTAATATAACTACACTTGCTATATATGTGTGTGTGTGTGTGTGTGTGATGCGCAAATGATGTCGATCATTTGATGGTTGTGTTATTTTTTAGTAATGCTTGTGTAGGAGTTACAAGGTGATGGGTCATGCATTATGGTATTTAAAATAAATTTTGAAATTTAAATTAAAAATTGCTAAATGGAAAGTGGATCCTCCATTCATATTAGTGATGTAGCCATCCATTTACTTTTTAGAAATTGTCG
The DNA here is from genome assembly GCA_031772625.1 of Pinus tabuliformis. Lineage (NCBI taxonomy): Eukaryota > Viridiplantae > Streptophyta > Pinopsida > Pinales > Pinaceae > Pinus > Pinus tabuliformis. Next base: position 25,383,011 of record CM062812.1, read on the forward strand.
TTCTTTTTATTTTTATTTTCCTTCTGTCTTGGGATAGATTTTGAGAAAGGTTGAGTGATATAGTTGAGTGTAAAATTAGAAAAAGGATAATTATTTTTGGGAATCATTTCAACAACTCTTCACATACATATTTCAACTCGTAGAATGGAATGGTATCATTTAGTGTTATTTCTTTAGCTTTGAGAAGATTTATCTGTTTTGTTTTAGATATATTGATTCCAACAGATCTCGTGGAACATGTGTTCTTTTAAAAAACAACAATGAACGAGGTTAATAAGTTCTTCTCTTGTTGTTGAAGGTATTATTTATAATTTTGTTCATTGATGAGTGTTTAGTGGTGTTGCTTCTTTATCATGGTTAATCACTGATACTTTTGCAGTAGCCATACCAATGTCTAGAAGTTTATATATGAACTAGTTGCAATGATGCTTGAGCCTTGTTTTGTTTCTTTACTATTTGCATTTGAATCCTTTAGTTATTAAATGTTGTCCTTTGTAAAGAACTATTTGTCACAAATAATCATATCTATTGATATTGATTCAAGATGTCTAAACAATTCTTTTGAATGAACTTAATGGAGAATTTTCATATGATTTTATCTTGTGCTTCATTTTTATTTTCTTCTACAGTGCTTTGTAAATATTGTAGATATTTTATTGTAAATACAATATCTTCAATTTCATCATTTGTATTTGTTTTATTCGATTTGTATATTTCAACTACAACAATTTAATTAAATTATTTTCATTGTTTTGTAAATTTATCTTAAGGACGATGCTTGTTATCATTATTCATTTTAATTTTTGTAATATACATTGTAGATTCGATTTATTTTGTTTTGATTGCATAAGTTTTTATTTGCAAGGCTATAAAATCTTGGGTTGGGTTCCCATATTTCTTAGTCTAACCCACTAAGAATTTGAAAATTGTTGTAAGAATAGCTTAGGCCATTCTTACGCTCATCAAAGTTCTATTCATATTCATTGTTATGGAAAATCACTTCATTTTTTTTATTAGACTCACCTACATTTTCTTCATGTAAAGAAATATGAGTGCTTTTATTGTTCCTTGTTTTGAAGTGGCATAGTTTTAGTCTAGTTTTTTTACTATAGGGGAATGTGGCATTGTTTGCATATTTATCCCTAAAGATTAGCTCACATTAACAATCAAAATAATGGTAACTTGCAAATAGTTTTTTTGTAATTTTACTAGTTAAATTGCACATTAATTAGGTGATTTTTAGACAGAAGTTGACACCCTCATCAATTTGGCCACATGAAGGATCATAGTTCTTTTATCTTCATCCTTGTGAGAATTACGAAAATATTTTGATCCTCCCAATTTGTATCTAAAAAAGGGGCAATAATACTAGTGATTGATAGTGAAGTTATTTTTGAAACCCTTTCAATCAATGTTAGGTCCCTATAATACTAATGTAGCCCCATATTGTTATTTTTGTGCCCCATAGAAGCCCACTATTGTTATGTTGTGCCCCATAGAAACTCACTATTGTTATTTGTTGTGCCCTTACATTATTATTTTTATGTAGGCTTTAGTTATATTGTGACCCCTTAGAATCCTATATATACCAAGGAGGTATTTTCATTTGAATCATCCAAGAATTGTTGATTTGTGTGATGTAAAAGGAGGTTGCACCCTTTTGTGATTTCGTTGCATAACATTTGGTATTAGAGTTTTGGATTATAGGGTTTCATTGCTTCAAACAGGTCATCTTGGAATTTTTACTATAACTTTTTTTCTACGAGCCTTCAGAAATTGAAATTTTAAACACGTGGAGCCGAAATCGTGGTGAACTTTGTGTAAAAATTTCAGATCTTGGTTCTTTTTTTTATTTTTTTTTTCTGAGATATGGTCTGAAGAAGTTAGGGTTTCTACATGCTCCAGAATTCTGTCTCAAACAGGTGTCTTGGGGAAACTCATTATAACTTTTGTTTCAGGCATCAAAATTGAATTTTGTAAACATTGTCTGAAATTCCACAGATTGTAGTTTCTTGGATATCATTTTCAAGTTTGAAGGCTGAAACATTAACACGTGGCATTTTGTACAAGTTGTTTATATTGAACTAGTCCATAATCAGGTCATTGTGGGAGATTTAACATAACTTCGCCTTGAAGAATCCAATTTCAATATTACTTGTGGCATTGGAAACAAGACTGAGAGGGCTATCACAAGATGAAATTTCAGACCTTGAAGACCCAAAATTACATAGATACAACAGTTTCAATATCAATCCCCAAAAAATGAGGAAACATGTGTGTTTATTTTAAATTTGCATATTTTTTGTTTGAAAATTCAGTTTGAAATTATTCAAAGGGTGTAGTGAAGCATAGATATCATTATTTAGTTCCAATATCCCTTGCAGCAAAACATAGATACACCTAGTAAGCAACCAGAAAGATCTACTATGCCACATGAAGAAGAGGAAGAAATGCAACATGATATAGCAATGTTACAGGACCGAGTGCAACAAATCTCTCACAAAGAGCAACCAAAAATGAATTTGGAGTGATGAATGTTAATATGGATGGTTTATAAGGAAAAATAAAAAGGGACATGGAAGGTTTAAAAACCGACATGGAAGGTTTGACAAAGTTGTTGTAGGAAAGACTTTCTAATAGTGACAAGGTGGTCAATGAAACTCTTAATGAGAACAAAAGGGATTTGAATAATGATTTTAGAGAATCTAATCCAAGGATGAAGATCAACCATATTCTAAAGATCGATATGAGCAAGTTTGATGACAAGGATTTGATAACATGTATACTACAAATGGAGTAGATCTTCTATCTACATGATGTGCAACACACACAAAAGGTACACATTTCATCTTTATATTTAGAACCCAATCAGTTTGTGTGGTATTGATGGATTTGTTCTCGTAAACCATTTGTCACTTAGAAAATTTTAATTGAAGAATTGATAGCACATTATGAGGATACAAAGAGTAATACCTTCTTTAGCCAATTGATAAATCTCAAGCAAAAGGGTTTAGTTGGGGAGCACATTGAGGAATTCCAAAGATTGAATATCTAGGAAACTAAGAAGGTCTATCCGCTACCTTTCTAGTTGCTTTTCTCTATGGTTAGTTAGAATCTGCCTTGGCCTAGTCCTTTGCAACTTTTATTTCCCTATAGTTTGGTCCTTTGTGCACATTCCTTTTGGATTTTCTCGAAATTCTTGCCCATATAAAAGGTGAAATTTCTTCCTTGGTTTAGTGTCCCTCTCAGACTTTTTGGTTCCCTTTCTACTTTGCTCTTGTCACTATGCCCAAGTATAGGGCTCGAGCTTGACATGGTACAACTTACTAACAACAAATGGAGAATACTCCTACTTAGCAATGAGTAGAGTCGTCAGTCAGTTGATACAAGGCCAACATGCCTTAGCAGGTGTAAGAATAAATTGGCAATGTTGAAAGAGAAATAACATGGGAGAGAGGTCGCCTCTTGAATATTGAGTTTGTCAGTGAAATTTCAGATTGGATTCCAGATGTTGGCCATTCCAGAAGAAGGTTTAACTAGTATATGTACACCTTTGACATATGTGGAACCTCAAGATGTTGTTAGGACAGATCTTGGTTGATAGAAATAGAGCTTGAGAATAAATACTCTTAGTGTTGGATGGAATTCAGCGTTCATTACATGGAATCGACAAATGACTACAGCGTGTTGAGTCTCATTTTGGTCTACTTCCAGATCTAGGATACTCGTGAGGAAGCAACAAGTAACCGATTGCTATGGAAGGATCAAACTCCCCTAAGGTAGCATGGAAACTTATGTACTTCTCTCATTTGCTTACTTTCCTTTCTGGTATCTTAGTTTTCAATCTATAGTTGCTATAGAAGGCTGTAGGCCTCAAGGAAATAGCTTTTTTTATTTCAAGTTCTCAAGACATTTCATATTTTTGGATGATTAAACAACTATGGATTTTCCCTTGGTCTAGTTTCTCAAGTGGCAAACTAAGGCAAGCTAAGGCATGCCTTTTTTATTGGATATAAGTAATTGAAAAACTTTACACCTAGGAAATTGAAGAGTATTCCATAAAATATGTAGAGGAAGTCAACCTTAGAAAGAATTTTTAATTAAAAATAGAGATCGAGAATAAAGAATAAAGTGATAGGTTTAAAGGGGCAAACATAAAGGAGAAAGAAATTTTGAACAAAATTTTTAGGGACAAGAAAAAAGGACTAAATTTTTTTTTGGATTAAAATTTTGAATTTAGATTTAGAAGAGTAAAAGACAAGGAGATAAATTGTTAGGAGGATATATTTGATAAAGGAAGTTTGAAGAGATATTCATGAGGATTAGTGATCCAAGAATTGGATAAGGGATTTCCAAGATTGACTGAGTTTGTAGTCATCTTTTTTATTGAAATTATTTTGGTGTTTCTCAATTTCAAAGGCTTAATGGATAATGTGGGAAGTATAGAAGGTCATTGAGGCCAGAATTTTGGTTTGATCAAAGCAGATTAGATGTTTGGATTTGGAGTGGTCAACAATAGCATGTTTCAAGATGTGATTGTGGTTTACGTTGGAAATATGTTCCTTGAGTTGAGGATCTTCTAATTTGGCAATGTAGGGTTTACCACAAAAGCATAATCTCTCATAAACCCTCCAAAGAGCATTGAATTGGATTTATCCTCGTCTAATTTGAATACCAATTTCAATCTTTTATAAGATTTAAAAAACATTTCTATATCCTTTTTGAACCAAAATTTTGAAGATAAGATCAATTATTCCAAGAAACAAAAATGAGAGAGTGAGATGTAAGATGGCATATATAGAAAGATGTTGGAGAAACATAAAATATTTCCATGTATAAATACATCGAAATAAAATTATATGGCCTTCTTAATGAAAGAGACGGTCTTAATGAATTAACAAACTGAACATTACCCTGAGTTTTGGGTGAAATGTTCATAGCTTCATAGGCTAGCGAGCCTATGTCGGCCAAGGTCAACTTCTACTTCCTAATTACTAAATAAAAGTAAAAGTTAAAAACACAAAACAATAATATTGAAAATGAGATGAGTGAAATATCATACTTACATTTTCATGTCGTTGCCTTCTTAGTAGAGATCCATTTTTAATTAATAATTGAATACTAACTTGTGTTTTGGGAAAGTGTTTACAAACAATGACTAAATGCTGACCCATGTTAAGAGAAAATGTTTATAAACTATGTAGACGGCTTTATAGGTTAGTTACATTATAGCCCCAAGGGATAGCTCAATTGGTCGAGTTCTTGTTGCTAAGTACCTTTCCAATTGGGAGGTCACAGGGTCAAATCTCATCGACGCCCTTGGGGTTAGGCTAGACTAGATAAGCCGATGGGTAGACCCCTTTGGGTGGATCTGCCAAGATTATTACCGAATTGGGAGGTCACGGAGTCAAATCTCCTCGACACCCTTGGAGTTAGGCCCAACCATATAAACTAATGTGAATTGGGAGATCACGGGGTCAAATCTCCTCGACGCCCTTGGAGTTAGGGCTCGACACCCTTGGAGTTAGGCCCAACCACATAAACTGATGTGAATTGGGAGATCACGGGGTCAAATCTCCTCGACGCCCTTGGAGTTAGGGCCAACCACATAAACCGATGTAGAAACAAGTCAATGGCCATTTGAAAAAAAAATACATTATACAAATTTTAATAATGAATAAATAAATGATTTACTTAATTGTAAATTATTGTTATTATTGGATAAAAATGATTTCACTCATTGTAATGCGTCGTTATCAGGGTTTTGGATCATCGTAGCAGGTTGGATATCGTATGGAACAGCTTTTGTCTCTTATGGCTGGTTTTCACTCTCAACTTTTCCCAATAAAATTTATTTTCCAATAAAATCTAAGCCCGATGGGAATTAAATCTCTTATCTATCCGGTTAGTATTGATTCTAATGACTTATTATCTATCTGGTTTATTAGCATACAATACTAACCACTTTGTGGCTTATCTATGTTGTTTATTTTTATTTTTTTAAGGATCCATAAATTAAGCCTGGTGTTTTAGTTTTAAGGAGAAGCCTGGTATTTTAGCCCAGGAATACTAAGAGAGATCCGTTCTTAAACCGTATACATTCATCTCCAAAAAAATGCGTATACAATATTTTCCGGGAACTTCGTTTAGTGGTTGGACAGTTATTTAACTCTTCAAGAATATCAAGAATATTTTCCTCTTTCTTTTTATTTTGTAAGTTTCTTCTAATATTTTTTATTTACTTTTGCTGAAACACACCTTGCTTTAAAGAGTGAGGTATTTTTTTGCGATATAAGTATGCTTAAATGTTATAATGTTATCCCCAGTTGGACAGTTATTCAAGAATCTTTTCGTTTTTTTTTTTTATCTTCTTCCTCTAATATTGGGAAGATCAAATCTCCATGAAACACATCTCGCTCCAGAGAGTGAGATCTTTTCTTTGGTGATATAAATATGCATGAAAAGTTATAATGTTATACGATCTTTCACCATGTACGGCAGAAAAGCTGTTCAGCTATTCCAAGACTTTGCTCCCAATGCCGAGGATGGGAAAATCGGGCAGTTCAATGTATATATGAATTTAGGTTTTCTTTCCACTAAGTTCGTGGGTTTTCTTTTTGCATTCTCTGCGATTTTATGATATGCTCTTTTCGACGGTACATTAACTTGATATTATTTGCAGAATGATCTCGTTGAGCAGGTTCTACAAGAAGCAAACGAGCATTACTTGCGAGCGGTATCTTGTATGGAGTATGGCTCTCGCATAATTACTAACCACTTTTGTTTCATTGTAACAGAAATGGGTATTATTTTTTATGATCATGGTATATGAAATAATCTCTGCAACAGGAAAATTCAGGAGAAAGGGCTGGATATAGAAACCACTAAGAATGAAGATCACTACGGTGCAATTATTCATCACACATCTCTCCTTCGCAATAAGCGTTGCCTTATGGCTTACATGTACGGCCTGATAACGCTCTGTGCTTTCTTGAAATTGTGTGTTTTTGAGAGAAAAAAAAGTTGAGCACAGAGCCATATTCGATGCACATTGAGGTTGTAAAGCTGTAGGTTTTATACAACGGATTCTAGATTTTGAGACGTGAGTCGTTTGTGTGAACTCGAATTCGACATATACAAAGAGAATTCAAAGGTTTGAGATGGAAACCCAAGATTTTTATGCTTGTTTTTTGATGTTACAGGTATAGTCGAGCGCAAACCATTCAGAGGTTGAGATGGAAACTTGGGCCTGTATTTCCAGATGAAGTTCAACAGAATCTCAACTATTCTGAAAAGGATTTCTTAAAGGGATATTCCGATGCAATAGCATCCTATTTCGAAGACATAGATATGGACTTGACTGTGGTAAATTTAACAACCTAATTATATTAGATTTTAAGTTTTTTTGGTAGTTTTTTGCATGGGCATGATTAATATTATCCACAGTTTCAAACCCCAAAGTGGGTCCATCATCATAACAATTAGATAGAATATGAATGAAAGCTAATTAATTCCTATTTATATTCTATTCTAATTGTCTTGATGATCGACTCCTTTGGGATTTGAATAGTTGACAGAATGAACACGAAACTGTGGATAACAACTGCAAAAAAACCTAATTATATATCATTATACACTGTAAAGAGTAAATATACTATCCACCATAACCAAGACATTTTTATTTTATTGTAGATGGTGAAATATTTCGAAATTTTGATAAACAGGAGCCAAATCCAACTGTTTGACTTTGCTGCTCCTTCAAATTTACAAAATACATCTTTATCTTGATTGTAAATAGTGAAATATTTGGAAAATTTGATTAACAGGAGTCCAAGGAACCCAAATCATGATTTGACTTCTCTCTTTCCTCAAATTTCCAACATTTATCTGTAATTACACAACTTTGAGGTGGCAATTGTTTTGATTTTTGTATAGTTTTAATAAACCAGGATACGGCCGCCCCTAAAGATCCATACATTAAAGTCCGAGTTGTGAAAAGTGTTGGGGACGTTTTGCTGGAGGAACAGGCAGCATCTCTCACACGTAATTCCATCCACATGGTGAAGCGTGCTGAAGTTGAAACTCTTATTTCCCAGGTATTCATTCGATCTCTCACCTGATCTTATCACTGCAACTATCGAAAATGGATGAGGTTCAGGTAACACTTTTGGCTTTTTGTTTGAATATCAGGGCATTATGGAAGAGCTCACCATATGAGACGAGAGGAGATGAAGGGACGGTGGAGTCATACATATTTATTAATGTGTTTGATGTCGATGGGCATCGTTCTGTGTTTGTAACGCTTAATGTGTTTGATGTCGATGGGCATCGTTCTGTGTTTGTAACGCGGATTCCTGTCTAACATATTTTTTGGTCTTTTCGCAAGTAAGATTTAACGGTTGGTGTTTTATTTTGGCTTTATGTTTAGGAATTAAAATGAAGAAATGATAAATAGTTTATGGGAGAATTCATTCTTTGTTTTTAGCCTTTTGTAATTTAATCATTTTTTTATTTAAATTGATGATAAGCTGATCCAATCTTTCAACAATTTTGTCGTTGAACCATAACTTTCTTTGATGTTTTGAATGCATCACATTCCAAAATGAAATGTTTTTTAGATTCCACTGCCCCACGTGCAAAAGGTTGATGTGTGTTGGTTTTTAATTGAGCAATAAGAATCTTTGCCCTCCACCGAAGTAAGTAGTTGTTGCCCTCCACCAAAGTAAGTAGTTGCGTGTTGGTTTTTAATTGAGCAATAAAGAGCTTTGCCCTCCATGGAATGCTAACTTTTTGTTGGAGTAGTTGCGTGTTGGTTTTTAATTGAGCAATAAAAATCTTTGCCCTCCATGGAATGCTAGCTCCAATATACTCTTTTTGTTGGAGATCACAAGTAAGGTTGAATTTCTCAATGTAGTACTTCTTCTTTATACCCAACTCTCCACAACAAAATTCCTTAGCTCTTTGCTATTTGTGGGATAGATTTCACTTTTGCATCCATGTATAGTTTTGTCTCATCCATGTTTTCTTTCTTTCACTCATGCCTTGATTGAAGATAACATTAGGTCATCTACCTACTCCCATTTGCTCAATTCTTTTTAGATATCTTATTGATCTAAAAAGAGATCTAAGACAATTATTAAGGTATTATAGACTCATGTGCATGGATTTTCCTATGTTATTTTGTGCAATGGATCGATAAGATTGTGAAATACACAAATAATGAAGCAGTAAAGCAGCATAATAGACAACACACATAAACACAACAAGTTTAATAACGAGTTCACCCAATACTCCTAGGCTACATCCATTGGTCCAGCCTTCAGTGGAGACCTCTTTATTATGTCTTCAGAACAGAGTTTTGCAACAGTGAGCTCAATTTGAGCCTCACACAACAAATACAAAACAATAAGGCTTTACTTGGATCCCCCAAGTCTCTTCTGAGTACACAGACTCTCCTCACTGACTCCCTGTCTCTGTTGCTCTATCTCTGCACTGCGTTCAATACTGTTTGCTTTTGTCTTTTGTTTTCTATGGCTTTAAAGCCAATCCGCGTTGCCTATTCATTTCCTCTTCCCGGTTTTCTGTCTCCCGGCCTCTGTCCACTCAAATCCCTCTTCTAGCATTAAATAATCATTGCATAACGCTTTCAGGGGAGGTGGCCACCTATTCTGCAACGGATGAGTGCATCGGGCCTTTGAAATCCTTGAAACGACCATTTTCTATTAACACAGAGAAACGCTGCAAAAACACGGAAAATCCTCCAAAACACTGTTCATCGGATTTGAAATATTATAAATCCACCTTATAACTCCTATTGGGTCTGCCTTTGTAGTGATATCACATCTCCACCATTGATTTGGGAGATCCAGATCTAACAGTCATGGTTCATTTCGGGCAGCCCTTTTGTACCGAGGTTAACTGCCTGATGAGAATGGTTTTCTCTCTCCTCGGCCTAGACACGTGGCGGCCAATGTATGTGCTCGGGCGGAACTCGACCCAAACCACTTACCGCTTTGTTCCCCTCGAAATCCCACTTGCTTCGCAGATTTCCTTTTCATTTTGAAAATACGTAAAAACACTAAAAATCCCATAAAAATGGCGTTGGGTGGATTTGAAATATTATTCATTTTCATTACCAAAACCCTTTGGGTCCGGGTTTCATCGCATCAACGCTTCCCTTTGTATTTTGTTTAATAAACGAAATACACGAAAATACATTAAAAATGATATTTAACGGATCTCAAATCTTATGAAGTGGGGTTTATATTTCCATCAGGTCCAGCTAATCGCATCACATATATATATGTGCATATAGCCCTACTCCATTGTGTTTGTCGATTGCGATATCGGAATGCGATTGATCGCAATCGCATATGGCGATAACCCTGTGCCATTTGGTGAATGATCTATTTTTGTTTGCTGATGCAACGTGGGTCGTCGATCTGCGCAATTGATTGACGGTCCTCATTGACCCCGTTGATTGTTGTCGCGTATACCATGTGGTTTTCGCCGATAGCTTTCACTTGCCACTGTCGATTGCGATTTTCCAATCAGATCTGGACCGTTGATCGGCCGGATCTAACAACTCCTGTGCATTCACTGTTCAAGCCGCCGATAACTCTGTTTTCATTGTTTTCTTATGTTTTTGGCCTCCCAATAGTGTTTTCCGATGTTTCTAAGGGTTCTTCCCATGCATTTGTTTTGATCTTTTAAATGATTTTTGAATACTTAAAGAGTTCTTGGATCTATTTTGGATCACGCCTTCCCACTAAAAAAGGCTTTTGGACCACCAAAAGTTGGTTTCTAAGCATTAACCAAGTGAGGATACAGCTTTCTCACCTGTCCAATCTCTATCCATCTTGCATTGCTTGGTTTTGAACCTTTGAGACCGATTCTGAGGTACTCAACATCCCCTCTGCGTGTAGTTCTCACCTTCCTATCCAAAACTGTATCTTCCTACAACTCATTGAGATATTCAAGCAACAGATCATCAATAGAAGGCAACTAACTTTTCTCCTTGGGATCTTCAATCAATGAAGGTTCAAATAGTTTCAATTTCTCTGCATTAACCACTGAATATATGTGCATGTAAGCTAGCAAATCAAGGCGAAAAGCATTCTCACCAATTTTTTCAAGTATCTTGAAAGGCCCATACCTTATTGGCTTCAACTTCTTTCCTTCACCTTGCATTCTGTCCTTGCTGATATACAGCCAGACTTGATCACCAACTTGGAAGCTATGCTCAATTCGATGCTTATCATGCATTGCCTTGTACTTGGCTTGGCTCTTTTCCAGCTGTTCTTGCACTACCTGGTGAGTTTCTTGGATCTGTTCAATGAACCTCATTGCTTTGTCCACATCAATGTGTCCATCAACTGTTATGTCTTTACTAAAGACAAAATCCAAGGGAGACCTTGATATGAAACCAAAACAAGTCTCAAAAGGAGATCTTTGTGTAGAAGAATGTTTAGCACAATTGTAAACATGTTGCACATAACACAAATGTTCATCCCAAAGCTTGGGATGCTTGCTGCAATAGCCCCTGAGCAACTGGATCACTGTCCTATTGACCACCTCTGTTTGGTCATCTATTTGTGGATGAAAAGTTGTGCTCTTCTTCAGTCTGGTGTCCATCAATTCCCACAGACTTGACCAAATCTTCCCAACAAATCGGGAATCTTGGTCAGATATTATGGAAGTGGGTAACCTAAAATGCACCCAGACATGCTGAAAGAACAAATTTGTTGTTTGTTAAGCTATAATCTATTTGCTACAAGGTATTAAAATACACATTTTGCTGAACCTATCCACAATAACATATAAATAGTCATGACCTTTTCTAGATTTTGGCAGTCCCCCAACAAAGTCCATGTAAACACTTTCCCAAGGATGAGAAGGAACTGGAAGTGGAGTGTACAAGCCTAGTTTTCTATTGTTGGGCTTGCTTTTAGCACACATAGTACACCCTTTAACATATCTAGAAAATGTTTCATGCATTCTTGGCCAATAGCAGAATATTTGTAGCTGTGCAACTGTTTTACTTACACCAAAATGACTAGATATTAGAGAAGTGTGTGCTTCTCAAATTATGTTAACTCTTTCAGTTTGAGGAATGCATAACTTTCCCAAATGATACAAGAGTTGGTCCTTAACATGATAATCCAATTCTTCTATTTGTTCTTCATGACTTAAAGTTGCATATACATCTTTAAAATTTATATCTTGAGCATAGTGTTCAATGTACCTTTCATGCATTACTGAGTTATGCTTAAGTATAGTAGATGCATTTATAATAGGTCTACATAACATATCTGTAACTTTATTGTGTATGCCCTTCTTATGTTTGATGACTAGATGAAATTGTTGTAGAAATCCCATCCACCTATAGTGTCTTGATTGCTGCAACTTAGATTGTGAGTGTAAATACTGAAGTGGTTGATGATCAGTATGTATCACTGTTTCTTTTCCCAAAAGGTAATGTTTCCACTTTTTCACACTCTATACTAATGCATACAATTCCTTATCATATGTGAGATAATTAACTACTGCAGAATTAAATGTCTCAGAATGATAACATATGGGTTTACCATGTTGCATTAACACTGCTCCCATGGCATAGTCACTGGCATCTGTTTCAATATCAATTGGTCTTTGAAGATCTGGCAATGCTAGTACTGGTGCTGTAATAATATTTTCTTTCAAGGTGTCGAAGGCTTTCTGTTGTTTGCCTCCCTACTGAAACACCTTGTTCAATCCTGTTAAAGTATGTAAGGGAGCTGCAATCAAGGAAAAGTTAGCAATAAACTTTCTCCAATATTGGGCTGCTCCTAGGAAGCTTCTAACTTCTGTAGCAGATTTGGATTTAGGCCAATTTACAATGACTTCAACCTTAGAAGGATGTATCTTCAATTCACCAACCCCTACAATATAGCCCAAATAATTCAAAGATGTTTTGCCAAATTCACATTTTGATAACTTAACATAGAGATTTTTTTTTTCAAAACATCTAGAGTCTGCTTTACATGCTTCAAATGTTCTTCCCATGTTTTACTGAAAACAAAAATGTCGTCTAAATATACAATTACAAAATCATAAATTACAAAATCATAAATAAAAGGCCTGAGTACATCATTCATTACTCATGAAAGTGGCAGGAGCATTAGTTAAGACAAAAGGCATAACTAGTTATTCATACATCCCTTGCTTTGTTTTGAAAGTAGTCTTCCATGCATCTTGTTCTGCTACTCTGACATGATGGTAGCCATTACGCAAGTCTAACTTGGAAAAGTAAACAACTTCTTTTAGCTGATCTAATAGATCATCAATGCGAGGAAGGGGATAACGATTCTTGATCGTTGTTTTATTCAGTGCTCTGTAATCAATGTACATCCTCCAAGAACCAATGTTTTTTTCTCACCAACAAAATTGGAGATCAGCATGGTGATGTGCTTGATCTTATGAACCCTTTCTCGAGCAGCTCCTGTACCTACTTCTTGATCTCTGCATTCTCTAAAGAGGATAACCTATACATTCCAATGTTAGGCAATGGAGCATCTTGCTGCAAATGAATATCATGTACAATTTCCCTTTTGGGTGGCAGACCTTTAGGTTCTTGAAATAAGATATCATATTCCGAAACAACTTTTTCTAAATCAGCTTTCTTTTTAGCATCACAACCCTCAAATACATTGGTTTTATCAGGGGTCTTTTCCTTTACAACCATTAGTAAAAATTGCTTACATGAATTTACAATTTTTTTCATCTTCCCTGAGTTAATGAGAGTGTAGTTATTTTTTAGTTGATGAACTCTTACAATATATTCTATTCCATCTTTTGTCAGTTGATACTTATTTTCATCTCTATAGAAAATGGCTTTTCTATCATAAAAGTAAGGACTTCATAAAACAATACCACATATATCCAAGGGAACTATATCTAACTTAACCTCATCTACAAATGTTGACCCAAATGCAAACCTAAGTTTACATTGTCTAGTCACTTGTAGCTTTGCTTTATCACATACCCAACCTAATGGATATGGCTTCTTCTGAGGTGTGGTTAGTAATCCCAACTTCTTTACAATTGCTTCAGAAATCAAGTTTACTTGTGAGCCACTATCAAATAAAATATCAATCTTTTGATGCTTGGAAATAACTCTAATATGAAAAAGCTCATGTCTTTTCCTCTCATTTTCTTCATTATCAATAGTTTGTGCAGAATTAATAGTAGATGCTTCAGAATTTTTACCTTTTATACCTGTAGCTATGATTGTTGTTTCATAACTTGAGTCTGACCCCAAATCTTTCTGAATAGCAGCAACAACCTTCTTCTTCTTACCCTCGAACTTCTTGGGTTTCAGCTCCGGATGCAAAGACCAGCAATGTTCATCATCGTGTCCACCCTTCTTGTAGTGAGTGCATGAAGGTTTGTCTTTTTGTACAACATTTTCCTTCCTCTCTTTCCATTTATGCTTCCTCTTTTCCTTGTTCTTAGTTGTAGTGGGTTTTGATGATCCCCTAATCTCTGGGTTCACATTCTTTCTCTAGCCTCTAGATATGTAGCTGGCAAATCAAATTTTACATCTAATTTAATCAAAGGGCTAGAAGGAGGTGTTGTTAGAGAAGGCTCTTTTCCTTTCCCTTTTCCTTCTGAATGGCCATCTAGAAGAGGTTCATCCGTTCCTTTGTCTTGTTTGGAGGCTGAAGTGTCTTCACTTCGACCTTTCTTAAATTGTCGATACATCTCCTCTACCATGGCTCTCATGGTCATGAAATTGTCCATGAACTGAGAGTCTGATTCCAAGGGTGTTTCTTTTGTCATTCTACTCCTAGGATAGACTCTTCCTATTTCTGGGTTAGCTTCAACCAGTTCTCCTTCTCCTAATTTGAGCTTTGACCTAGTTATGTTAAAATTGGCAACCAGGGCAAAACTTCATGTGGGACATCTTATTCATGGCTAATAATATTTTTATTAGATTCCTTTCATCGAGAGGTGTAGGATTGATATAAACATCATCCAATTCCGATAAGTATTCATGGAGATATGAATTTATTTTGATTATGGAATTATTATCAAGCCGACCTACAACTCATGTAGGCTCAGAAGCCCAACAGTCGCATCTATTCACCCACCAACGTTGTGTATAAATATAAGAGGACTTTTCATCATTTGGAATCACTCATCTCATCACATCTCTCTCTCTCTACTGCGCAGATATGAGTCTCTTCTCTACTATGCTGAAATGGGTCTCTCTCTCTCACCTAGTTTGAAGTCGAAAACTGCTGAAACTGAAGCTGCAACTGTAGAAGTAAAGATTGACTTGCGTGGCCTAGAAGATCTCCTCTTTGGAACTGTGTTGTAGGTTCATCTGAATCTCCTTTGAAAGCCGCAACTTTTGGTGGTGGAATGAATTCAATCCGACGAACGGTTTGCAAGATATCGACTGCCCTAGTTTGAAGCCGGAAACTGCTGAAACTGAAGCTGCAACTGCAGAAGTAAAGATTGACTTGCGTGGCCTAGAAGTTCTCCTCATCTGAAATGCGCTGTAGGTTCATCTGAACCTCATCTGGAAGCCGAAACTTTTGGTGGTGGAATGAAGTCAATCCGACGGTCGGTTTGTGAGATATCGTCTGCCCTAGTTTGATAATGAAGCCGCTAATGCTGATGCTGCTGATCTAGGGTTTGCTACTGCTGATATGAATCAGATTTATTGTACTATTTCTCTTTGTTGAATTATTGAAGATAAAAGAAGATTTGATCAAAGGGTTTCCCCACACATTGTGGGGTTTGTCCCTGGCTAGCCGCCACATCTTGTGTCTCTTGTCTTGGCTTGTTTTCTGTCGATCGTTTAATGTTCTATCTGCACTTTACTTTATGTACATGTGATTGCTAATCGGTGGAATATAATAAGAAAAAGAAGTAAACTGTTATAAGCATAGAACATACCATAACTTAACAAGTTAGCATTCAAAAATCCAGTGCAAGCTTGTCTAACTGAAGCAACATAAAGCTCTGATACCACTTGATCTGAAAAGAGATACAAGACAATTATTAAGGTATTACAGACTCATGTGCATGGATTTTCCTATGTTATTTTGTGCAATGGATCGATAATATTATGAAATACATAGACAATGAAGCAGTAAAGCAACATAATAGACAACACACATAAACACAACAAGTTTAATAAGGAGTTCACCCAATACTCCTAGGCTACATCTCCTGGTCCAACCTTCAGTGGAGACCTCTCTATTATGTCTTTAGAACAAAGTTTTACAACAATGAACTCAATTTGAGCCTCACACAACAGATACAAAACGATAAGGCTTTACTTGGATCCCCCAAGTCTCTTCTGAGTACACAGACTCTCCTCATTGACTCTCTGTCTCTGTTGCTTTGTCTCAGCACTACCTTCAATACTGCCTGCTTTTGTCTTCTGTTTTCTATGGCTTTAAAGCCAATCTGCACTGCCTGTTCATTTCCTCTTCTCGGCTTTCTGTCTCCCGGCCTCTGTTCGCTCGAATCCCTCTTCTAGTGTTAAATAATCATTGCATAACACCTTCAGACGAGGTGGCCACCTATTATACAACAGATGAGTGCATCGGGCCTTTGAAATCCTTGAAATGGCCATTTTCTATTAACAAAGAGAAACACTACAAAAACACAGAAATTCCTCCAAAACACTGTTCATCGGATTTGAAATATTATAAATCTGCCTTATAACTACTATTGGGTCTGCCTTTGTAGCGATATCACATCTCCATTGTTGATCTGGGAGATCCAGATCCAATGGCCATGGTTCATTTCGGGCGGCCCTTTCGTACAGGGCTTAACCACCCGATGAGGGTGGTTTTCTCTCTCCTCAGCCTGGACACATGGCAGCCAATGTATGGGCTTGGGCGGAACCCAACCCAAACCACTTACCGTTTTGTTCCCCCCAAAATCCCACTTGCTTCGTGGATTTCCTTTGCATTTTGAAAATATGTAAAAACACTAAAAATCCTATAAAAATGGTGTTGGTAGGATTTGAAATATTATTCATTTTCATTCCCAATCCCCTTCGGGTCCGGGTTTCATCGCATTGGCACTTCCCTTTGTATTTCGTTTAATAAACGAAATACACGAAAATACATTAAAAATGCTATTTGACGGATCTCAAATCTTATGAAGTGGCATTTATATTTCCATCGGGTCTGACTAATTGTATCATATATATGTGTGTGTGTGTGTGTGTGTGTGTGTGCGTGTGTGCATATATCCCCTCTCCATTGTGTTTTCCAATTGCGATATCGCAATGTGATTGATCGCAATCACATATCGCGATCACTCCGGGCCGTTTGGTGAGCGCTTTATTGGTGTTTGCCGACGCGATGTTGCGACGCAATGTGGGTCGTCGATCTGCGCGCTTGATCGACAGTCCTCGTTGACCCCGTTGATCACTGTCGCATAGACCATGTGGTCTCTGCTGATAGCCTTCACTTGCCATTGCCGATTGCAATTTGCTGATCATATCTGGATCATTGATCAGCCAGATCTAACGGCTCCTGTGCATTCACTATTCAAGCCGCCGATAGCTCTGTTTTCACTGTTTGTTTTTTGTCTCCCGATAGTGTTTTCCAATGTTTCTATGGGTTCTTCCCATGCATTTGTTTTGATCTTTTAAACAATTTTTGAAGACTTAGAGAGTCCTTGGATCCATTTTGGATCACTTAAAGCCGCACCATAGCAATTACTTCAACCTTATCTCATAAGGTACCAAACTATTTATTTTGAACTTGCTCATGATCAAGCATTTTTGGATTTTCTCAATTTATTTCCATTTTGAGATGGGGGTGCTGCTACCCCACAATTCACACCCATATAGCATCACTGGACAAACTAGGAGTCCAAAAAGCATTTCAATCGTTTTCCAATCCCATAACTTTGCCTCTCTACCTCTCTTTTGAAGAGCATATAATGCTTTCCACCCTTCTAAAATTCTCTTCTTTTTGCAGTCCTCTCAATTAAGTTTGTTGTTGAAATCAATCTCGAGGTACTTGTACTCATTTACTTCTTCAAGAATGTTTCCTTCAAAGAAGAACACTTCAAAGAAAAACATATGCTAGATCTAATTCCTTTTATTAGAGAAAATCATTTTATAGGTGAATCTACAATCCATGGGCCGATTTAGAAATCAATACACGATCATTAGCATATAAAAGAAGCTTTATCACAAACTCCCCCAACCGAACACCATCTCCACCTTGCAGATTTAGACACTCTTCCAGTTTATCAATATATAAACCAAAAAAAGTAGGAGATAGAGGACAACCTTACTTGACTCCAACGTCAATTCTAAAGCTTTCTAAAATACCCAATGAGGTTCCAATTTTGACTTTCACCTCTTCATAAAGTCTATGGACAGTGGCTCTATAATGCAAAGGAATTTCAAGTTCTTCCATTCTATGTTGAGAATGCAACAAGATGATGGAGCTTAGTGGAAAGGAGTCGCCTTCACTAAGTGGGCCCGCAGGCAAATTATGGCGCAAAGTCTATTTTTAGACTATGTCTATTTTTAGACATATGGATCATGGTCTATGAGTTGCAGGATGCTGTTTATGGATGATTGGTCATGTTGGAAAAAATAGATGGACTTCTATTTCTGGTTCACAGCGGTGTGATCAAAGTCTATTTTTAGACTGTCAGGCTAAAAATAGAAAAGTCAAATAGTATTGTCTCATAATAATATTTAGACTATAAACATTATCTTATCCTCTTGGAGCACTTCAGTTTGAGCTACAGATGTAGCACATGCAGCTTTCAGAAGGAAATATGATTTTCTTGTGAGTCAATTGAGCTATTGCATGCACGACATCAGTTAGAACTCATGTGGTTGAGTTTGGTGGAGTTGGATGTGGAGTTGATGGAGTTGTGTTCAGTTTGACTTGGTTAAACTAGTTGTAATTAGTCTAACTGCAAATAGACTAGTGATAAGTGATGTGAATTAATTGATTAAATTAATTCACTAATTATTAACTCATAATGCAACTGAAGAATACATCAGTTAACTCAGTGCATGTACAGTTCAGTGGAGACAGGTGTTATAGGTTGAGAATGCTATCAGTTGTGACTATAGTTGTGCATGAGATCTTGCACAATCAATGGATTGAGTATGCCCATGAGGATTGCACAGTATATGCCAAGTATTATAGCCTGTGCTCATGTGATTTTCACATGGTATTGTGTGCAATAGAGGCAGGCAAAGCAGCGGAGGAGATTTGAACCTGTGACTTGTTTGGATCTAAGTTAGTTTTGTGTGTAATAGGTGGAGATAGTGCTAGATACTTGTGAGGAGTATTGTACTATGTATTGTTACATGTTCTCAATCATTAATATATAGATAGTGTGGGGTTTTCAGCTGTAAGCTTTCCCCGGGATACATTCTGTGTTAATGTGTGCATGCTATTGATGTTTCATTGTTTTTAATGCTGCTAAATTGATGATCAACGTAGAGGAGGTTATGTATTATGCATGTATTCCGCAATAGTGTATAATCGGGATAATCTCTGTTGAATAAGTGTTTATTATTCAAAATTTCTACATGGTATCAGAGCTGTTGATCATCAGATCTAGTATTAAAAAAGTGTTTACATCTTATTTCTTCAGGCAGAGTCTGTAATCGAGTCAGGTAGCCTCTGGATTCATCCTTCCTTTGGAAGGTGAGATATTCGGTAAAAGCCCATACAGTCAATCTCTGTACGAGAAATAATTTGTTCTCACGAATCTTAGATCAGAGGCGGTTGAGTTTGGAGCTGGTGGAATTCGAATTTGCAGCAGTGTTTTCTTGGTATCAACGTGGCAATGTCTTTCAACGGATTGCGATTGGAGTATGCTCTTGAGGGCAGCTCGAACTATATTTCATGGAAGGACATGATGGAGGCAGTGTTGGATGATAATGGGCTAAAGGATTTCATAGAGGCTAATGTCCCAAAGCCTACTGATGCTGTGCAACTTGATGCTTGGCAAAAGAAGACAACAAAGTGTCAAAGGATTCTGTTGGAAGGCATGAAGGATCACATTGTGTCCAGCCTGCATGGAAAGGCTTCTCCATACTTGATGTGGAAAGCGTTGACAGATCTATTCCAAAGCAAGAGCGATCAGAGGAAGCTGGCGCTCAAGGACAAACTCAGAAACATCAAATGTGAGAAGGGAGACAGTATGCCCAAGTATCTCACGAAGTTCACTCAGTGCAAAGATGAGCTGGGAAGTGGGGGGGTGACTGTCGATGAAGAGGAATTGGTGAGCTTGGATCTCCTTGGTCTTCCGAAGAGTTGGCATTCCTATCAGGACTCTGTCAATGGTCGGGAGAAATTGCCAGGATGGGAGAGACTTTGGTCAAATCTTGTGCAGGAGGAGATCAGGCGGAATACCAGGGATGGATCTTCATCAAAGGGACCTGATGAAAAAAATTGTGCTTTGGATGCCAAAGCAAAGAAGGGGAAGAACAAGAAAGCTTCTCAGTCTGGTCTGAAAGGAAAGAAGTAGGACATGTCCAAGGTGAAATGTTTTCATTGTCACCAGCACAGACACTATGCCACTAATTGTCCGCAGAAGAAGAAGAATAAGCAAGCTGCTGGATCTACAGCAGAAGAGGCTCTAGCCTCATAGTTTGAGCTTGATTTTTCATTGATCGCATGCTTGGTTTCAAGTGTGATGGGATCAGTGTGGTTCTTGGACAGTTGTGCGTCTTTTCATATGACAGGAGATCGAGATTTGTTTTCTGATCTGGAGGACAAAGATCTTAGAGTGCACATCGAGATGGGCGATGATGGTAGATACAGTGCGACCAGTATCGGTACCATTTCCTTTGAGAGAGAGTTTGGTAAACCCTTCGTATTGAAGGAAGTGATGCATGTTCTAGGATTGAAGAAGAATTTTATCTCTGTGGCGATGTTAGAAGACAAGGGATATGATGTTGTTTTCAGCGAGGGAAAGGATTTCCTGCGCAGCAAGACAACTGGAGAAACACGGAAGATAGGGGTTCGAGTGAAGAACCTTTATCACTTGCATGTAGATGGATTTGAAGCAATGGCATGCAAGGCAGAAGGATTGGTGAGCCAGGATGACGGCGAGTTGTGGCATAGGAGATTGGGTCACCTTCACCATGGAGCCTTGAAGATACTGCAGCAGATCACTACAGGGCTTCCTAAAGGCACTCTTGTGCAGTCAGATCAGTGCAAGGGGTGTACTTTGGGAAAGTTTGTGAAAGCCACCTTTCACGAGAAGGATAGTCATGCCACGAGGATCCTTGAAAGAATTCACACAGACGTGTGTGTACCTTTCTCAGTAGCTTCGACAGCAAAGCACATGTATTATGTGATTTTTGTTGATGATTTCTTTTGTAAGTGCTGGATCTTCTTCATGTAGAAGAAGAGCGAGACATACTCAAAGTTATGTGAGTTCAAAGCACTGGTCGAGAAGGAGTCGGGGAAGAAGGTGAAGGCTCTTAGGAGTGATAATGGTGGTGAATACATCTCTAGCGAGTTCAAGGATTTCTGCAGTGCAGAAGGGATTCGAAGAGAGCTCATAGCTCCCCATAACCCACAACAGAACAAGGTTGTTAAGCAGAAGAACAGAACGATCGTGGGTGTTGCACGGGTAATGTTGCATGATCAGGGCCTACCCCTTCACTTGTGGGCGGAAGCATGAAATACAGCAGTATATGTGCAGAACTGTTGTCCTCACAGGATACTTGGCATGAGTACACCCGAGGAGGCTTATTCTGGTAAGAAGCCTGATCTTTCTCATTTGAGGATTTTTGGTGCTAATGTTTACATGCATATGACGAAGGATGCCAAAAAGAAGTTGGAGCTGACCGCAAAGGTTGGGATATTTGTGGGGTACACTAATACGCCCCACAACTATCGTGTGTATTTGCCAAACAGTGGCAAGACTATTGTGCGACAGGATATAAAATTTTAGGAGGAGAAAGCCATGAAGTGTTCACTTGAGAGGGAGCCACACTTGCATGCAGATGAGGAGCTATTAGTTCCTAAGGATGAGCTTCAGGACGTGGATCAGCCATAGGACGAGGTTCATGGAGTGGAAGAGACCACTCATGTAGCGCCAACCATCAGAGGGCAAAAGCACTTGATAGAAGTTGAGCGACTGGCTGAAGATGCAGAGAAAGTTGTAGGACCACCTATAACTCAACGCAAGCAGAGACAGTCACCTGATCGGTACACTGGATACATGGCTCTTATGAGCAAATGTGTTGTGACTGAGCCATCCTCTTTCGAGGAAGCTATGGAGGATCCCGCATGGGTAGACGCCATGGTGGAAGAGTATGACTCGATTGTCAGAAACATTGCATGGGAGATTGTTCCTAGACCGGAAGGGAAATCAGTGGTGGGTTCGAGATGGATCTACAAAGTTAAGCAGGCAGCTGATGAGAGTGTGGAGAAGTATAAGGCAAGATTTGTTGCCCGAGGCTTTTCACAAATAGAGGGGATTGATTACGAGGAGACCTTTCCACCTGTCGCAAGGTATTCTTCCATACGGACGATTCTTGCTCTCTCAGCGCAGATGGGGTGCACATTCATCAGATGGATGTGAAGACTGCTTTCCTCAATGGAGTCATTGAGGAAGAGGTGTACATAAAACAGCCCGAAGGTTTTGAGATCTTCAGCAGCGAGTCGCATGTGTGCAGGCTCAAGAGAGCGTTGTATGGGTTAAAACAAGCACCACGTGCTTGGTACACACGGATAAACAGTTATTTCACCGGACTTGGATTCTCCAAGAGTGAGGCGGATCCTAACCTATGCCAGATTGTGGTGGAGGGTAAGTTGCTTATCATTGTACTTTACGTAGATGATTTGATTCTAACGGGTGATGAGTTGTTGATACTTTCATGAAAGGATGATCTTGCTAAGGAGTTTGAGATGAAGGACTTGGGCCTCCTTCATTATTTCCTGGGATTGGAAATTTGGCAGCGCAATGATGGACTATTTGTTTCTCAGGGTAAGTATGCTCGGGAGATACTGGAGAAGTTCAACATGCATGGCTGTAAGCCTGTTGATACTCCTCTTCCTAGAGGTTGGAGGAAGGAGGATGCCACTTCGGCAGAAGAAGTGGATGCCATTTCGGCAGAAGAAGTGGATGCCACTGTTTATCGACAGTTGGTGGGGTTGCTTATGTATCTGGTCAATACACGACCCGATATATGCTATGCTGTTAACCAGCTTTCACAAGCTATGGTTAAGCCTACCAAGCTCTTTTGGAAGGCGGGCAAGCATGTATTGCGTTATTTGAGAGGAACATCGGGATATGGTTTGTGGTATAGACAGGAGGATGAGGTGAAGCTATGTGGCTTCACGGATGCAGATTGGGTAGGGAGCTCAACAGACAGAAAGAGCACATCATGAGGGGTCTTCAGTATCGATTCGACAGTATTTTCTTGGTACAGCAGGAAGCAGATATCCGTGGCACTCAGTTCAGCAGAGGCCGAGTATATGGTAGCAAGTTTGGCTGCATGCGAGGCTATATGGATGAGGAAGATCCTGGTTGGTTTGTTTGGTTTTTACTTGGAGCCTACTGTGATTTACTGTGATAACCAGAGTTGCATTAAACTCTTGGCTAATCCTGCATTTCATGATAGATCTAAGCACATTGACATCAGGTACCATCATATCAGAGATTGTGTGCAGTGGAGAATCATGTTACTTTCATACATTCCAACAAAGGATCAGGATGCTGATATCTTGATGAAGGCACTCACCAGGAGAAAATTCGAATACCACTGATGTTATAGACATTTTTGTGCCTCGCATCATGGAGCATGGAATGTCAATAATTACAGGGATCCTCAGTCCCTAAACATGTTGTTCTTACCCCTAAAAGAACAAGGTCATCAAACAACAGCACTTCCAATCAGTTCTCCACCTGAAAACACTTCAAAACAGGCTTATTTTGGATCATGTCAGCTGCTTAACTGAGCTTCTGCGCTGTAATGCAACTGTCCCACTCTGTACCTGCGCTGGAAGTCAAAAGTAATGAAGGCTACCTGCGCTGGGCGAGATTGGCCAAGTGGCACAGTCATCCTGCAAGGTGTCAACTGCCCAGGAAGCTTCCAAACTGACACTTGGTTCATGAGATTCGCCCTGTGATGAGTAAGAGGTACTTGATCACCATGTGTAAGCAAGGATCTCCAAGTGGACTCAAGAACTGAAGATTAACTGAAGAGGGAGAGGACACAAGGCAGCTTCATGTCAGTCTCAAGCTGACTCATCCTTTCTTCTTCTCTCCTATATATAGAGCTCTTCTATGAGGTCTAAGGGGGCTGGAATTTTGTGTAAAGCAAGGAGGTGCTGTTGGATTACAGTTAGAGCTATTGGGTGATTGTTTTACTAGAGGTGAAGAGGAGAGTTCTTGCTGCTGGGGAGGTGCTGCTGGATTGGAGCCATCATTGGTTGTAACCTTCTCAGAACCCTGTTACTTCTATCAATAAAGTTTTGCATGTTCTCCTATATACTTGTATTGCATTGATGTATTGTATTTACATGTATATTTGATTCACTCTAATCCATGCATCAGTTATGAGTACTTGTATCTTGTAGTTTCCTCTCTTGTTTTGTGCAGGGCTTGTGTGTAGCTGGACCGGCAAAGAGAGCAAGGAGCTGGGAACAAGAGACAAAGAGAGAGGATCAAGATCGACTAAGCGAAGGATACCAGGTTGGTTGATCATTTCTTCCCCCTCTCTGTACTTTCATAAAGGAAAACATCAAAGCTTTACTTTCAGTTGTTGCTAAAGACTGTCACCTTTAGAGTAGGGATAGGGTCATCCGCATCGGATACTTTTCCCCACAACAAACTGGCGACTCCGCTGGGGAGCCTAGTATCTTGTTGGTGTTTGTAGTATTTTGCTATTCATTTCTTGAAGAAAAGAGTACCAAATCGAAAAGCTTTTGACTATATCAAAAGCGAAGTAGAGGGAATGCTACTCTTGCTCATTTGCTGAGCAGATTCAAGATTTGAAGAGCCTATCTACAAAATACTCTTTACTCTTTGTGATAGATCTTCATCCTCTTGATCATCCCTTAGCCTGTACTTGACCTATAGCTTTTTATTTCATCAAAAACAGTGCATTTTTGAGCTTTTTATGACCCGGAATTCTTTGTAGACGAAACTCTCGTGAGTCAGTGCAGGCTGTACACAGGCAGTCTGCATTACAGCGCAGGTACTCCCTTCGGGAACTGCGCTGAGAGTGAAATTGGCAGACTAGAACCTGCGCTGGTCCAGTTAGCCATTGTCTTGCTTAGCTTTCCCTTTGTGTCTTGGCCCTGTTTGCACTTGTTTTTGGCTGATTGCTTGCTGGTTATTGTACTTGCTGTAAGCCACTTCTCCTTGACATTATTCCGCCTCAGTTGTGTGATGAAACTGTGAATGTTCTTTCAGTATTTCTTATTTCAGTTACAGTTTCCCATTGTGAAAAGCGAACCAGTATAGCTGTGGCCTCTTAAATCCTGAACTGTAAAAGTGTCTTTGTGATCTTAAGAGCTAGTTTTATTACTGTTCATAGCTGTTTGAGTTTGTTCGATTTGCATTTCATGGTTTGAATCTATACATTTCCTGTGTTTTTAAACAAGTCTATCATAAGGTGTCTTTTTGATTGTGGACAAGCTTGTTTATTTCTACTTGAAATTAGATTCAAAATCATACAACAGTTTCCTTTTTGTCTAACATCAACATTAAAGGAAAAGAAAAGAAATACATGCATCTTGCATTTGCATTTTTGATAAGTTTGTGTGTCTGATCTAGGAGAAAGTGCATTAGTTTGTGCTTTGTGCTCTGTGTGGAAAGATATTGTTTTTCTCTCCCCTCAGTAGTTAGGATTTTCAAAGCTAAAAAGATTGTGAAAGCTTGCTTATCATTTTAGCTGCATTTAGGAATTTGTACCAATACATCTCGTGGTGATCCTGAAAGACAAACTGATAAACAAGATCAACTTAAAATATATTGAATGAATCTAAAAACGCATTGTAACATAACGCTCACAGTAGAGGTCTAGGTAGAGACGTGTTCCGGCGTCGTTAAACGTAGTGACTGTCGATCTCTACGAAGGTGGGTGATTCCTCCTGAGAGTCGGTGGCACTAATACGGACTTGAGCTCCCGCGTACCGTCGCGTATATTGGGAGACCCCTATAGGCTTTTATCCTTTATCCTTAGGAAGCCGTGTCGACCGCCCTACTGATCGCAATGCAGTGAACACAGCATTCACGAAGATCGACCACCCGTACCGTAAAACGTATTCTGTGGTTTCGCGAAAGGTTTGGCACACCCTCTGCCTAGATCTCCAGAGCAGTTTCTTTTGGCCCTTTTCAAACTCTATAACTGAAAAGGTCCAACCGAGCATTTGTCACTTCGGGCTCGTTAATACATCGAAGGCGACTAGAGTCATCTTTAGCTTTTTCTCGACTCTTAAAACATGAAAAAGCAAAGTTGTGTCTAAAAGCGTCTAATAAAATTCATTCAATACGGAAACATAATTCCCCTTTTTGTGTTTTAGTTGATCAAGTAATCCGCAACCGTGGAGGAAAGTCAATTAAAACCCCGTCGTTCAGGGAGGCTTGCGAGTCAACCGCCTTTGTCTCCGGAACCGAGAGTAGTACGGACGAAGCGAACTCGCTTGACCAGGTCAAAATCTCCTTTTAAGGTTAGAACGGAAGTTCCAACAACATCTGAGATTCTGGTCACTCCCAATATTTCTGGAATCCCTGCCTCTATTGGAGAAGTTCAACAGCAACAGAAGGACAGTGGTACTGATCCTAGTCTGAAGACAAGTACTTGCATAACTGAACCAGTTCCATCTGA
Organism: Pinus tabuliformis; assembly: GCA_031772625.1. NCBI lineage: Eukaryota > Viridiplantae > Streptophyta > Pinopsida > Pinales > Pinaceae > Pinus > Pinus tabuliformis. The sequence goes on from CM062812.1 coordinate 25,409,859, forward strand.
AACCGGTCCACAGAGTCTTGTTGTTCAAACGACTGTCGCTGTCGAAGCAACCCCTTCTTCGGCACCAGAAATCTTTTACGGACCTGACGGTCTTCCTCTTCCTCCTGGTCTGATTGCAATAGAGGAAATCGTAGAGGACCAGCAAGCAAATACTCCAATTCATTTTGGAGTAGGTACCCCTCTTTTTCCTTCTGCATCAGAAGTTTGTCTATCACCACCAGAAGTTCCTGAAGAATCGTTAGGAAGTTTATTGGATAGACTTAAAATGTCTGAACAACCGTCGACATCTAGAACTGTGCCAAACGACACAGCGACAGCAGAAGCTCCTGCTGCCAATCCGACGATGTTTGCCGGCATACCAGCCGTCCCGACTAGCTCTCATCAGCTAGAAGGAGTCCACCCAGGGACTATTATGACAACTTGGTCTGTTCCAGTTTGTTCTTCCGGTATAATACCCGGTAATTCTTATGTTGAAACGAGACAAATTGATCCCTTTGGGAATCAGTTTGGGCCATCCAGTCCTCAAAGGCCATCTATACCCTTGAGCTCCGGATGGTTACCGTATGGGGGGCAATATGCCCTTTCACTTCCCCTTTCGGGGGGATACCCATACGGCAGTTTTCAACCACATTCAGGTTTGACTGAAGTAACGACGAGTGGTTGGGTACCTATGTTACCCCAACAACCAAGAGTTGTATATTCCATGCAACAATGTGTACCTATGTCTAGTATCCCGACGACGCCAGCAATTGTAACCGTGTCGCAAGTTCAATCGATGCCTGTTGTATGTCAACCCCAAGTTGTAATGCAACAGCCTATTGACCCTGCAACACAACCACAATCGCCAACTGCCGGGACGACACAGATACAAACGGGAACCATAACCCCGCGTCTTGGTCCGTCGGTTAGTGTCGCACAACAAAACATGGCTTCACAACCATGGATGGTGCAATACCAACAACCTCAGTTTCAACAGGTGTACCAGGGGTCTCAGCAACAGATCTTTGCAAATAGTGGGCAACCCTATATTCAGAATGGGTTAAACCAACCACTTTACAGTGGCCAAGCCCACCAACCATATCAGTCATATCAACATCAGTTGCATTATACTGGTGTGCAAAGACCTACTGCTCAGGCGATTCCATCATATCCTGGGTACGCCTCACCAAACCTGAATCAGCAGTTGCCATTCGTGGTGACCTTAGAATTACCAGATTTACATCGATTGACGAACGATCCAATCGCCTATGCCCATTGGTGGCCAGCGATTCCTCACAAACTTCCTTCGGACATTCCTAAATTCAATGGAAATCCTGGCGAAGACCCGTCGAATCATGTGATGACATTCCATCTGTGGTGTTCATCGAATACCTTGAATGATGATTCGATAAGGCTTCGTCTTTTCCATAGGACATTGACTGGTCCGGCGGCCAAATGGTATATTGAACTACCTAGAGCCTCGTTCGAAATTTTAGTTCCCTAGCCACGACTTTCTTAACACACTTTCAGTTACCTATAAGGTACGAAACTGGAACGGAGATCTTGACCAATTTCAAGCAGACAACGGCCACACATATATCAAATCATATACATGAGTGGCGTCATCGTCGCAGAATGGTAAAGACCTATGTTCCAGATCAGCTATTGCTGAGTGGTTTATAAAGTCGCTTCTGCCTGCTATAACAGAAGATGTGGCCAAGGGAGGCGTCGTAACAGAGGAGCAGGTTATTGCTCGTGCTCAATATTTGGACTTAGTATATACTCAGTCGGGCACGCTCTATGATAAGATACCTGACGCCCCCAGACCGGAATTTTCAATCCCTCCTCCTCCGGATCAAATAGTGACTCTCATGCCGGTGATGGCGTGATTGGAACTGCAAACGCTAAGTCGACAAGGGATTCAGATAAGAAAGCCTGTAAGACTTCGAATCAAAAAGCAAATCAAGAGATTCTTGCTTCGGAGGTAAATGCTGTATCTACGGATAAAGGCAAAAACTCCAATCAACCAGGAAGCAAGAAGAATCAAAACAAAGGGAAGAAGAAGAAACAAGGAGAGTCATCTCCTCGAAAAACTTCTTCAAGCCCTCCTCGAGATAGGAAACCACCTTATGGGTGTCAGATATGTGATGAGGATCACTGGACGAGAGAATGTCCATACAAAGCTGATCTAAAAAGATTCTTAAAGAGTTCGCAAACTCCAGCTGTGTTAACTGATCCGTTTCCCGATCGAGGAAAAAATCTGGTTGGTAGTGGAAATGCTTCACCGTCGCAAGTGCTTATGTTATCGATATCGAAGCAACAGGATGATGCTTTAATTTCGACAAGGAACAAAGATTACGGGAATCCACAGGTGTCGAACGATAAAGGTAAAGATCAACCTAGCAGTTCGACAACAACTTCAGCAGAAGTTGTACCCCCCATCACACATGAATTAACAATAAAACCGCCAAAGGGAGTAGTACACAAGTCGACATTTAATCCTCGTGCCAGAGCGGCACAACATTATAATATAGTGGAAGATTTGGCGCAATCGCCATCTGCTATGTCGACTCTTGAAGTACTACAACATTGCCCATCCCAAAGGCAGGCATTGTTATCAGCAATTGGTGGGGTGGATCCTAAAGATTCCAATCTTGTATCCTTTGATCACAAAGGATATGATCTTCAGTTACCAGCTCAACTAGCTTTCCTCATCCAAGTGAAAGCCCTCAACAAAACTGTTCATCGAACAATTATTGATGAGGGGGCATCGACATGTATTATGTCGATGAGTTGCTGGAAAACTTTAGTATCTCCAACCTTGACGCGATCATCAACAACATTAAAAGCATTCGACGGAAGGACATATACCCCTTACGGTATCCTTAGTAACTTGAGAGTTGAACTAGGGGGCAAAACAGTAGAAATAGATGTTGAAGTCATCGATGGCAATCTTGACTATAACATCCTACTGGGAAGACCATGGATTTATGCCATGGAAGCTGTTGTGTCGACCTATTTTAGGAAAATCGCATTCCCCTTTCAAGGAGAGATTACGATCATTGACCAACAAAATTTCCTCCCTAATGGTTCACAAGTTACAGGAAGCGTTCCTCTGATCCATGGAAGCGACCATTCGTTTCAAAATATCGGAGTAGGTCTCCTAAAAGACCCTGCCTTAATGGGTACTTTCGCCCTACCGCCTCCAATTAATCTGGCGGGAGTGGCCACGGTGGAAACCTACAAAATGAAATCTAATCCAATCTTCTGGTTGGATTCGGAAGATTCCTAGATATTTGGTCGGCTTCGAGGATAGTTCCTATCTCAGGTCAACCTCGTTAAAAAATGAAAAACCATGAGGATAGTTCTTTTACTATGTCAACCTCATTAAAAAATGAAACAATCCCCTTTCCAGATCTCAATGGTAAACCTTCATTCCAATCAACAAAGTTGAATGCAATGAAGCTTGGGGGGCATGCACCTCGATTTGCATTATTATGCTGGGGGCATGCAAACTTATCATCGAGCAGTTTTAGCATATAGTTCATGCTCATTAAAAAATAAACGCAAATCCGAGCAGTTTTAGGACTGAATTTATGCTCGTTAAAAAATAGAAAAGTGTGAGCAAAAGTTTCCCTCAGAGTTCAAGCTCATGGAAAAAATGAACCGGTAAATAACCTTTTGAGATCGTAAATTCATCAGCCATAAGAACCTTGATCGTGTTTTCATCCATCACCTCCACTGTTCATTTGGCCGATCATTCACTTCCATTTGTGTGTTTACCTCTTTTGAGAAACAGCTGCGAAGAGTGATTTCACCTAGCCATCCTTGTGACACTGCCGTGATTGGAAAATTCCAACCTGTACCTGGAATCGGTAGCTATCCCTGTTTATCACTCGTTCCTCAAAAGACGAGTCTTCTTTCAGCTCTTTTCACTGACTCGTAAAATATGAAAAGTTTGCCGATTTTTGGCCTTCCAGCTCGTTAAATGACCGGAACGCTATCCCTCCTCTAAATTTTAATCTTTTTGGACCTGAGGGATTATTACACAAAAGGATCGAGCGCTTGTCTTGTTCGGCTCGTTAAAAGTACCGAACAGCCATCCCTTCTGTATTGTTTTATACTTTTTCGGACTTAAGGGATTAGCTGACGAAAAAGGAATCATGGAGTTAACTTTCTGTACCTTTTCAGACTCTCTAAAAATGAAAAGGACCGAGTTTTCCTTGTCGTTAGACTCGTTAAAATGATTAAATAGCGACAAACTTGTCTTTAGACGAGAACGAGTTTCCCTATCGCTAGGCTCGTTAAATCATAGCAATGGGCTTGCCCGAAGGGCAGGTTATAGAACAAGCATATGTTATCCTCCTCAAGCTTGACAAAAATAAAGAGGTACTGGTCAGAAATGACTGGGGAAAAATTGGGAGAACATTCAAAGTTTAATGGTAGCAAGTCACTCTTGAACATGACACTTTTCCTCCGTATCACATCGGGTTGGGTTGTTTCATTCACTGGTCTCATCACCATGGTCCTCGCCACACCATCCACGTTTGGGGTAATGCTACCGATCCATCGCATCAGTGTCGTTATATGTTCAAGAGGGGTCATTCTGAAAGTGTCAACCGTGTCCCATCCACTGCCATACATTATCCTTCATCCATTCATGACCGCCACCCTGAATCATATGTCACAGTTTGTTTTCACCTCCACTAAAGTCATTAGCTCCGTTCCGTGTCATTGATGTGGGATTCATTAAGGCCCTCCTTTGACGGATCGCTTCTTGTCGACTTCAACTCATTATCCAAGAAGTTGATCTAGGAACAACCCCCATCAGTACTTTGAAGCTTGCATGCCTCAATGGCAAGTTTCTCACTTCCGGCGACAGGTATACATCAATGACCTTCGACCAGAAGATTTTGCGTGGCGTTCGACGCCAAGTCCTTTTTTCACGCCACGTGAATTGTACTGCAGTACCTTGAGGGTCATCGTCATTATTGGTGATTCCTCTCGCGCTTGTTAACGGTTTACATTATTGACCGATAATCAAGCGATGTCTTTCCATGTTCGACTTCAGCGCAATTCTCACGTGGATTGACTTGTACTTAGAGTGAAGATCGAACGAGTTTGAAGACCCCGGATCTAGTTTCATCCATCCGGGCTGCGATATATATTCAGGAAATATAAAAGCATTTGCCATGTACATCATTGCAGCAGATGATCATCCTACTCAAAGGATGATAATTTCAGCAGAAAATTATCAGTCTATCTTCAGACGATCGTCTGTCATATGTACCAAAATGTATTTATAAAAAGTTGAGCATGGGAATGCCCGCCTCAGCTAGATCATGAGAATAATGATGAATGAAAAATAATGTATTGTATTGTATTGTATTACAGGGCACTCTCCTCAGCACTGGAACGAACTTCGGATCCTCTAGATAAAGCATTTCACCTGATAAACGGCCTCATACTTTAGGGGGCAACTGTTATAGACATTTTTGTGCCTCGCATCATGGAGCATGGAATGTCAATAATTACAGGGATCCTCAGTCCCTAAACATGTTGTTCTTACCCCTAAAAGAACAAGGTCATCAAACAACATCACTTCCAATCAGTTCTCCACCTGAAAACACTTCAAAACAGGCTTATTTTGGATCATGTCAGCTGCTTAACTGAGCTTCTGCGCTGTAATGCAACTGTCCCACTCTGTACCTGCGCTGGAAGTCAAAAGTAATGAAGGCTACCTGCGCTGGGCGAGATTGGCCAAGTGGCACAGTCATCCTGCAAGGTGTCAACTGCCCAGGAAGCTTCCAAACTGACACTTGGTTCATGAGATTCGCCCTGTGATGAGTAAGAGGTACTTGATCACCATGTGTAAGCAAGGATCTCCAAGTGGACTCAAGAACTGAAGATTAACTGAAGAGGGAGAGGACACAAGGCAGCTTCATGTCAGTCTCAAGCTGACTCATCCTTTCTTCTTCTCTCCTATATATAGAGCTCTTCTATGAGGTCTAAGGGGGCTGGAATTTTGTGTAAAGCAAGGAGGTGCTGTTGGATTACAGTTAGAGCTATTGGGTGATTGTTTTACTAGAGGTGAAGAGGAGAGTTCTTGCTGCTGGGGAGGTGCTGCTGGATTGGAGCCATCATTGGTTGTAACCTTCTCAGAACCCTGTTACTTCTATCAATAAAGTTTTGCATGTTCTCCTATATACTTGTATTGCATTGATGTATTGTATTTACATGTATATTTGATTCACTCTAATCCATGCATCAGTTATGAGTACTTGTATCTTGTAGTTTCCTCTCTTGTTTTGTGCAGGGCTTGTGTGTAGCTGGACCGGCAAAGAGAGCAAGGAGCTGGGAACAAGAGACAAAGAGAGAGGATCAAGATCGACTAAGCGAAGGATACCAGGTTGGTTGATCATTTCTTCCCCCTCTCTGTACTTTCATAAAGGAAAACATCAAAGCTTTACTTTCAGTTGTTGCTAAAGACTGTCACCTTTAGAGTAGGGATAGGGTCATCCGCATCAGATACTTTTCCCCACAACAACTGAGGTAGGATAGGGGTTGCTGATAATCCATATCTTGTTGAGAGGGAGTGTTGAGAATGCAACAAGATGATGGAGCTTAGTGGAAAGGAGTCGCCTTCACTAAGTGGGCCCGTAGGCAAATTATGGTGCAAAGTCTATTTTTAGATTTTGTCTATTTTTAGACATATGGATCATGGTCTATGAGTTGCAGGATGTTGTTTATGGATGATAGGTCATGTTGGGAAAAATAGATGGACTTCTATTTCTGGTTCACAATGGTGTGATCAAAGTCTATTTTTATACTACCAAGCTAAAAATAGAAAAGTCAAATATTATTATCTCATAATAATATTTAGACTAAACATTATCTTATCCTCTTGGAGCACTTCAGTTTAAGCTACAGATGTGGCACATGCAGCTGTCAGAAGGAAATATGCTTTTCTTGTGAGTCAGTTGAGCTATTGCATGCAGGACATCAGTTAGAACTCATGTGGTTGAGTTTGGTGGAGTTGGATGTGGAGTTGATGGAGTTGTGTTCAGTTTGACTTGGTTAAACTAGTTGTAATTAGTCTAATTGCAAATAGACTAGTGATGAGTGATGTGAATTAATTGATTAAATTAACTCATTAATTATTAACTCATAATGCAACTGAAGAATACATTAGTTAACTCAATGCATGTACAGTTCAGTGGAGACAGGTGTTAGAGGTTGAGATTGCTATCAGTTGCGACTATAGTTGTGCATGAGATCTTTCACAATCAATGGATTGAGTATGCCCATGAGGATTGCACAGTATATGCCTAGTATTATAGCCTGTGCTCACGTGATTTTCAGTGTGAGTGATTTTCACATGGTATTGTGTGCAATAGAGGCAGGCAAAGCAGCGGAGGAGATTTGAACCTGTGACTTGTTCGGATCTGAGCTAGTTTTGTGTGTAACAAGTGGAGATAGTGCTAAATACTTGTGAGGAGTATTGTACCTTGTATTGTTACATGTTCTCAATCATTAATATACATATAGTGTGGGGTTTTCAGCTGTAAGCTTTCCCGGGATACATTCTGTGTTAATATGTGCATGCTATTGATATTTCATTGTTTTTAATGTTGTTAAATTGATGATCAACGTAGAGGAGGTTATGTATTATGCATGTATTCCACAATAGTGTATAATCGGGATAATCTCTGTTGAATAAGTGTTTATTATTCAAAATTTCTACATTCTACGCCAAAACTTATCTCTAGGGACTATGTCAAATGCCCCTTTGAAGTCAAAAAAACAATATAATACTTTTTCTTTGTCGCACCAAACCTTTTCAATAATGTGTCTGAATGTGATACCATGATCCATTGCAGAATGATTCGGCCTAAATCTCGCTTGTCATTAGAAATCAATACAAGATCATTAGCATATAAAAGAAGATTTATCACAAACTCCCCCAACTGAACACGATCTCCACCTTGTAGATTTAGACACTCTTCCAGTTTATCAATATATAAACCAAAAAAAGTAGGGGATAAAGGACAACCTTACTTGACTCCAATGTGAATTCTAAAGCTTTCTAAAATACCCAATGAGGTTCCAATTTTGACTTTCACCTCTTCATAAAGTCTATGGACAGTAGCTCTATAATGCAAATGAATTTCAAGTTCTTCCATTCTACGTGAAAACTTATCTCCAAGGACTATGTCAAATGGCTTTTTGAAGTCAAAAAATCAGTATAATAATTTTTCTTTGTCACACCAAACCTTTTCAATAATGTGTCTCAACGTGATACCATGATCCATTGTAGAATGATTCGGCCTAAATCTCGCTTGTCATTAGAAATCAATACAAGATCATTAGCATATAAAAGAAGCTTTATCACAAACTCCCCCAACCGAACACCATCTCTACCTTGCAGAGTTAGACACTCTTCCAGTTTATCAATATATAAACCAAAAAAAGTAGGGGATAGAGGACAACCTTACTTGACTCCAATGTCAATTCTAAAGCTTTCTAAGATACCCAATGAGGTTCTAATTTTGACTTTCACCTCTTCATAAAGTCTATGGATAGTGGCTCTATAATGCAAAGGAATTTCAAGTTCTTCCATTCTACACCAAAATTATCTCTAGGGACTGTGTCTAATGCCTTTTTGAAGTCAAAAAACCAGTATAATACTTTTTCTTTGTCCCACCAAACCTTTTCAATAATGTGTCTCAACGTGATACCATGATCCATTGTAGAATGATTCAGCCTAAATATCACTTGTCATTTTTCCCTCTTTTCTTTTACTTCTACCCACTTACTCATTCTATTTTCTACCATGCTGCCAAAAAGTTTTGCAAACGAAGGATTGATCATAATGGTTTTATAATTGGAAGGATTATTAATGTCTCCACTTTTAAAAAGGGGTATTAATGTCTCCAATCTCCAGTCTCAAATCTTTGTTGAATGATGTTGTTGAATATTTCCATGATGTGTGGTGCAAGAGTGTTCATTCCCCATTTTAGATACTCGGAGTTAAACCAAGTCCTTTGTCTTTCTTGTTTTCAACTTCTTAATTCCAATCTCCACCTCCTTGCCATTTTGCATTCCTCATCAAACCAAGCATTTACAGGAAAACAATTTGATTTTGATTACCTATTTTTTGCTCTTTTGCACTTCTCAAGTGCACTTTGAATTATTTAAGTATAATTTTTGTTTTAAATTTTTATATATAAATAAAATGTCATTAATCTCTTTTCATATATAGATTTGGAATTAAAATCAATATACTTGTACATTGTTAAAATGATTTAGCCATAAAATAAATAAATAAAAATTGCATTAATTGGCTTGAAATATTTTATTTACTATTGTTATAAAAAAATCCCAAGAAAAAACCTTAATTAATAAAAATTACATTATGTGCAAGATGCACTTGAAACCAATTACCAAAAAACTAAAGACAAAAACAAACTACGAACCAACAGGCTTATTGGCTTCATTGTAACCAACATAGTATCATAGAAGGATGAACCTTCGAAAAAACAAAAGAGTTCCAAAAACTATCAATCAGGAAAATCAGATATGTGGAATGTCCATTTGAAGCCCTTCGATGAAGGGTCTATGGTAGTATTCTATGGAGACCCCTTTCAGGATGAACCTCCTGTTAGTGTCGGTCTTGAAGCCCTCCATCAGCGATCAAAGCTCTTTGCATTTGCATAGGTAGGTGTCTCATCAGTGTCAAGTTTTGCATCCCGTTAGGCATGCCATAACCCTGATGGAGGAGCTGGTCTATTTATACCCCTCTTGGCTTTGATGGATCAGGTCATATCAGTCATTAAGCTCTTTCAAGCTTGTCTTGTTTTGTCTTGAGGTCAAAGTCCTAGGTCTAGGGTTTTGGTCATTTATCTCTGCAAGGTCATGTTTCTGAAAGTCCATGAGTGCTCAGCAAGCCAGAGGGAGGATTGTAAACATGTTTCTTCGATATTTTTATCTTGTACAGTGAATTTTCACCTTGGATTTAAAAACTTTGTTTTTAAAGCCAAGGTCATTTTTTGAATTTTTGTAAAAAGTGATGAAATTTTCAAAAGACTGCAACAGACATCATGAAACCCTGGTCCCCTTGCCAAGATCCCTCAGATGATCTACCTGCAAAAAGAATCAAGAAAAAGCACTAAAAGAGTCAATTTCAGGACAAAGGAAGCCAAAAAGTCAGTTTTATAAAGTGTCAAAGATAAACTTTAGAAAGTGGGTTTGAGCATGAAATTTTTTCAAATGGAGGTTATAAAAGCTCAATTTCCCTCCTATTATTCTTATTGTGCATCTAAGGCATTGTTGAGAGAGAGTGAGCAAGCATCAAGAGTGTTAGGCGAAAACTGGTTGAATTTCGGGCTCAGCACAGGCGCGCGACCCGTCAAGACAGGCGCGCGACCCGTCAGGAGGGCGCGACCCGTCAGAGGCCATCCCGCAGTTCAATTTTTGAACGGGCGCGACCCGTCAAGCGCGCGCGACCCGTTGGGCGTGGCGCGCGACCCGTCAAGGTTTCCCCTGCAAACTCGAAATAAAATCGCTCAAACTCCCTCAAATCTTCAAGATTGTTCGAGGTAGGCCCTCTACACTTCAGTTTGGTGGTTGGTTATGATTGATGGCCCTCATGCTTGTGTTTAAAGGTTAAATTGTGCAAGTGGATGAAATTTCAAATGACTGTATTGTTAATGTTTAAATGTGCTAGGGTTTGTGTTGTTTCAAGGTATTTCCCTCTTGTAAATTGTCTCCCTCCTTCCCTTTTTACTCATATTTGCATTCATATCTATTTTCCCCATGCTATGTTGTAAATAATTACAAACCCTTCCCTCTCCCTAATCACCAAAAATACAAACCCTACCCCCTCCCAAAGCATCAAAAACTCAAACCCTACTCTTGCTTCACCATATGCATGCTATAAACATAAAAATTTCTTGGTGAATATGTGAAAGGTTTTGTAAATAAGTTTCCAAATGTCCCCTTGTTACATACATGTATTCCCTTATGTTCACTGTTTTTACATGTATTCCTATATGCAGTGATTTTGTAAATGATTCCCTATATCCTTGTTATGTACATGTATGCCTGTATATATGCAAATATTTGTTTGCAATGTATTCCCTAAATTCCCTGTTATTCATATATTCCCAATTCCTTGTGCAAGAGGTCCCTCCCCTAACATTTCCCTCATGTCATTGTCCCCTTGAAATAGAGTTCAGCACTTTTACAAGTAGAAATAGCAGTACATTTTGTCCACTCTGCTCCTCAAACATGTCAGAAACTGAAACATATGAGCAGAGTGATGACCAAGCATCAGTGTCCGAGGTTGAGGTACAAAGGAGGCCACATAGGGGTGGAAAAGGTGGCCATCATAGGAGAGAGGAACCTACTTCTTTGGCAGGTCTACAAGCTTGTCCTATGGCAGTTTCTTGCTTTCAGTACATGTCCTGTTATGAGTTTTGTGAGAGGATCTCTCGGATTCAGCATCACCGAGAGTTGGCCCGCCTCTTTGTCTTGCACTTGCATGAGGGACATGTTAACCTTGCCGGGGTGGAGTTCATTTTGACACCTGAGATCATTGCACAGGCTACAGGGATTCCAAATGTCGGGGAGATTTGGAATAAGCGCAAGGTACTGGATACAGTTCACTTTGAGCCTTTTGTCCGGCCACCATTCATGAGACATTTGGCAGGTGTGTTTCCTTTCAGGTTCCTCCGGAGTCAGTATGCCCCCATGATGAGACTCATTATGCTTTATTTCACCTGTGAGGGCAGATTTTCCCAGGTATACTCATATCACATTCGCCTCTTGATGCACTTCACTCGAGTGCGGATGATGAACATCCCGGTCTTCTTTTATCAGAACATTGAGAGGATGGTCTCCGTCATGCAGAGGAAGAGCCCGGCCCAGCAGTACAGGAGCCTATGTCATTATGGTTTGATTCAGCTCGTAGTCTTGCATCAGTTGGCTCAGCAGGGCATCTCATGGGAGGAATTCATTTCCCGTGAGTTTTTCACAGCACCACCCCAGCCACATCCTGAGGTCATTCAGGAGGAGGGAGGACCATCTCAGCAGCCTGATATTCCGGTCACTCGACATGTTAGTTCCTCACCTCAGCTCACATATCAGAAAGGCCCGAGGGCCTTATTTGCAGCAGCTAGGCGAGTACTATCTCCACAGCAGGTGGAAGGGGTCTCGCCTTCATCATCGGCTCAGCAAGTGTTATCTCCACATCAGGTGGAAGGGGCCTCGCTTTCTTCACCAGCACAGGTACCAGAGAGGGGCAAACAGCCCATGATTGATGAGGGTCCATCAGGAGTTCCTGATATTGAGTTTGTTGATCTTGAGGCCAGTTCTCCTAGCCAAAGGAGATCATTCAGCATCTCAGAGCTGAAAATGATGCCTTGCAGCGGAAGTTAGAGGGAGCACAATGGACCATCACCTACCTTGAGCAGCGCAACAAGCAGTTGGAGGAGGAAAAAGTCCTCGATGAGCTATGGAGGATTCGTAGTGACCGAACCTTGAACCGAAGAAGGCCCGGTGACCTATTGCCTAAGGAGAGGGAGTCTATGCTCATCCGGGTCAATGCACACTTAGAGAAGCTGTTGGCGAAGGCCAAACAAGACAAGAGGCTGCTAAGAAACATGAAAAATCATTATTGGGCAAGAATGCATGTGTGCAAGGCCAAGATGAAAATGTTTCAAAGGCGGTTGTCCGAGGCCCTAAAACGGAAAAAGAAGACCAATCCACTCCGTATCTTGGCTGAGGCTTCCCTCAAAGATCAAGGCACTAATTAGCTCAACCACAACACAAATCCAAAAAAAATTGAGAATTTTGGGTGAATTTTGGCAATTTTTGGCAATTTGCAGGTTTTTCCCATTAACGGGTCTCACCCCGCGCGCGACCCTACATCATGGCAACTCAGTTTGGCAAAAACTCAGCATTTCTAGATTTTTCATGCAAAGTTACACATGCCTGTGAATGGACTTGAGATTTTGTGCAGTTTTGGTCCCCCAAAAGGTCAAAAAACTAGCAAAAATTGACTTTCTGGCCCTTTTTTGAGTTGCAGAAACCAGTCTTGGGAGAATTAAGTTTTGACAGGGCAAATGACCTCCAAATTCAAAAATTCCAGTTGGGTTGGAAAGTAGACTCACAGACCTTTCCAACAAGCCCACTTTTGCTCAATTTGGCCACCTGAAAGTGCCTCAAACATCGCTCCAAAGGCGCACGACCCGTCAGGCAGTGGCACGCGACCTGTCAGGCAGTTTTTGCCAGATTGCATTGTACAGCCTAGAAAACGCAGTTTTGACCCAGTTTGACTTTTTGGGGTGGAAGATGATTATATTTGATGTAATTATTGTAACTCTAAGACACCTTTACTCTTGTTTAACACTTCTAGAAGATTCATTCATGTAAAGGGTAAATATTTAATGAATGGATTGGTTTCCTAGCTTATAGAGGCTAGTTGTTTTGACTGCCTAGTTTGTAGTGCTTAGTTTAGAAGTGGTTGAAACAGCTCCTAGGATAGTGAGCTCGACCCATGGAGGCAAGGAAAGAGGTTAGATCATCTATATTATGTACTTTCTTGCTCATTTTCATGGTTGGACTCTTGAGGGAGAAGCTATCATTGTATTATTTCACTATATCTCTGCAATTTTTGGCTAAGGAAGACCAGGGTTTTGCAGTCCTTTTTGGGATTCTTGTGGTTTCATGTATTGATGGAGTGCTTCTTAATGTTCTTGTAAGTGTGTTATGTGATTCATCTCCTTTCTTTCCTTCTACATATTAAACAAATGAAGTGTTAAAGTAAGAATTCATGCTTGCCATGCTCTGCTTTTAAATTTGTTTAATTTCTATGTTTTCTATTGTTTAAGGAGAATTCAAAGTATTATTTGCTCTCCTTAGCTCCTCATCGGTCTTTTCCATCCACTCACCTCAATCAAAGGCATCAATACGGTCTCCTACCTCGCCCCAAAGAACCCCCTGCAGAAACTGTGTCAAATCCCCGCACCCAAAATTGCAATTCCTCAATTTGCCACCAAAAACCCAAAAAACCCCAAATCAACCCTTTTAATCAGTTTACTAGCCTAATATCAGTGTTACCTTGTTGGTCATCTCATCCCATTGAAGAGCTGCCGAGATTGACCGGAGAGAGCCTTCTCCTGCCCCGTAGGGCTAGCTACGAGGCTAAATGGTTTGATGTAGCCTTGAGGTTTACCTTTCTCAGCCTGAGGTGAAATTTCAAGTGCTAACACCTCCGAAATGACAAAAGAGTTCCAAAAACTATCAATCAAGAAAATCAGAAATGTGGAATGTTCATTTGAAGCCCTTTGATGAAGGGTTTATGATAGTATTCTATGAATACCCTTTCAGTTGCTCGAAGAATTTCCATACCCTTGAAGCTTGAGCAAACCCAGCCTTAGAAAGTGTATTTGTGACATTGTTCCACTCCCTGTAAATATGGTGACAAGAAACCCAATCAAAAAATTGTTTAAGTTGTAAAAGCTTCTCAAGAATGGGACACAATGTGTGAATGTGACATTCTTTTTCAATTACAAAAAGGAGGAGTTTGAGGTTGAGAAGTTCTACATAGTTAGTTTTTCCCCTCCCCAGATCACTCTGTAGCTTATAGAAATGATTTTCATGGAAGTATAAACCCCCCCTCCACAATCTCCATTTTCTGTAGATGCTCCATCAATAAAGGCCCAAGGATGAGATTTTCCAGCTTCCGTGGAATATGAGAAACTTCATCAACTGGGATAACTTCATAATCAACAACTTTGGCTGCCACCCAATCTAGAATAGAGGATTTCTTTGAAAATGTCTCTATTCCTCGCATTCCATATGTGCCAACAGACTAATGGAGGCATGTTTCTAAGTTGTTTGGGGGCGACTTGCTCCCACCAATATTTCCATGCTTCTCGAAAGGATGCACCTTGCTAGTTCATTAAATACCTCCCTGATGATTCTTGATGGCATTTCAAATTGCCACAAAGAAGGAATTGGAAATGAACAGGTGATCAATAGATTCATCCTCATTTTTTCACAGAGAACACCACCGAGGACCATTCATGAAATTTTTTTTAAGATTATCCCAAGCCAGTGCTTTCTTTTCTAGTAGACACCAAAGGATAAGACAAGTCTTTGGGAGGCTCTTTAATTTCCATAGATTCTTCCACCACTAAGGAATAACCTCTAGTTGTCTATTATTGCAAATAAACACGTACCCATCTTTTGGAGAGTATTCCTCCCATGGAGGATGAACCCAACGAACGGTGTCAGCTTCCTCTCTAAGGTGCACATATTCAATGTTTAAATCGATTGTATAATTGTTCCATTAACCATGAAATTCAAGAGGAAAATTTAATTGATGAGCATTGACCCATCCCTACACCCAGATGGTCGAGTTAAGGGGATCAACAACATGATTTAGAGTATGCCTACCTTGATCATTTATCAATTGAACCATGTCACGAGGTAGGTGAAACCTGTCTCCACATCCAACCCATGGATCTAGGCCAACCCATCTTCAACTGTTAGAAAAGTATATATTACGGAGCAATGGAACACATAAAATATTGCAGAAATATAAACACAGAAAACGCACAAAACAAGAGAGACACAGATATTCGTGGTTCACCTAGTTTGGGCTACGTCCAACCCGAATAGCCAGTCCTTCCTTTCTATTATCCAGCAAAATGAAGAGACACAACCTACAGCAAATACGCTGTAATATCCTGTGTTTTCTCTGACAGTCTCACCTCTCTGTTTCTCGCTCACAGAATACACATCTATATCTCAGCCTCCAATACAATGCCCTCATACAAAGAGAGGGGTTGCCTTATAGGGCAAAAAACCCTAAACTAAACATAAGTTCTACCGTCAGATCATCCGCCTAATGAACGGCCCAGATTGACTAGAAATTACTATACTTTTACAAGGCAATTTTACATTTGTTTTTAGCTTCGGGGGCGCTGCCCCCGAGCCCCCGCCGGGGGATCGCTGGCCCTCGGACCCCCGGGGGGGGGGACAAGTCCCCCCGCACCCCCCCGCGTGGAAGGGTGTACAAACTTCCTGGGGTATACATCCGGCTGAAACAAAGACCTCTGAACAATCATGCTCCACACACAACAATCTCCCACTTGGAGAATGATTGTAGAAACTCCACCGCTGCTTCATTTGCTGGACAATGACTCCTCTTTGGACCTGGATGTTTCTCATCTTCATCGTCATCCTTGAAGACCAATTGAAACTAAGCATATTCTCAGTTTCTCCCTGGTTACAACTTTTGTTAGCATATCTGCAGGATTCTGGCTAGTGTGTATCTTTTCCAGCTTCAACTCTCCATCTTCCAACACTGATCGTATGAAATGGTACTTGAGCTGTATGTGTTTAGTCCTAGAATGAAATGCTGAGTTCTTTGCAAGATGAATGGCACTTTGGCTATCACTGTATAACGTGCCCATATCATGCTCCTTACCCAATTCACCCATAAACCTTTGTAACCAAATCATTTCTTTACTAGCCTCTGTAGCAGCAACATACTCTGCTTCTGTTGTTGAAAGTGCAACAACACTTTGGATTTTTGAAATCCAACTGACAGTTATTCCACCAACAGTAAATACATATCCTGTAGTGCTCCTCCTGTTATCCCTGTCACCTGCCATATCTGCATCAACATATCCCTGTAGAGAAATGTTTGCACCACCAAAGCATAATGCTTGATTTGTGGTACCTTTCAAATATCTGAGAATCCATTTCACTGCCATCCAATGTTCCTTTCCTAGATTGTTCATGTACCTGCTTACAACTCCCACTACATGTGCAATATCAGGCCTTGTGCAGACCATTGCATACATTAAGCTTCCAACTGCTGATGCATATGGAACTTTAGACATGTAATCCATGTCTTCTTGGGTCTTTGGGCACATTTCCTTACTAAGTTTTAAATGGCTAGCAAAAGGTGTACTAACTGGTTTTGCATTGTGCATATTAAATCTTTTCAACACCTTTTGTATGTACTCATTCTGAGACAATGTTAATTTGCGATTTTTCCTGTCTCTAGTGATTCTCATACCAAGGATTTGTTTTGCAGCTCTCAAATCCTTCATTGCAAATGAATTTGCCAATTTTCTTTTGAGTACATTTATTTCCTGCATGTTAGATCCTGCAACAAGCATGTCATCCACATACAATAACAATATAATATAGCTACCATCATTTTGCTTTTTTAGATAAACACAATGATCAGAGTGACATCTAGTATAACCTTGTTCAGACATAAACTTGTCAAATTTTAGATACCACTGCCTTGGAGCCTGTTTTAAGCCATACAAGCTCTTCTTCAACCTGCACACTAGTTTCTCCTTCCCTTTCACCTCATATCCTTGTGGCTGCTGCATATATATCTCTTCCTCCAAATCCCCATGGAGAAAGGTTGTCTTTACATCTAACTGCTCAAGATGCAAATCTTCAGCTGCTACAAGACTTAAAATAGTTATGATTGAAGTCATTTTAACAACAGGAGAAAATATTTCATCAAAATCAATACCTTTCTTCTGTGCAAATCCCTTCACCACAAGTCTAGCTTTGTACCTCTGTTTTCCTCCATCTTCTTCCTTTAGCCTGTAAACCCATTTATTCTTCAATGTAGTTTTTCCTGCAGGCAACCTGACTAAATCCCAAGTCTGGTTATGCATTAAGGAGTCCATCTCTTCTTCCATGGCTACCTCCCACTTCTTCCTGCTTTCAACCTGCATTGCTTCTTCATAACATTCGAGTTCACCAGAATCAGTCAACAATAAATAATATAATGAAGGAGAGTATCGTTCAGGGGGTCTACTTATCCTGGTAGATCTTCTAACACCACTTTCAGGTGTTTGGGGTGCCTGTTGTTGTTGTGGTGGTTGTTGTTGTTGTGGTTGTTGATTATTATTATTTTCAGGCACCTTTCCTTTTTCAGTGATTTCATCAAGAACTGCATATTCCTTGTTTTCCTTTTCCTGTTTCTTTTCCTGCAACTGATTCTTATACAAGACCTTTTCATTGAATATTACATCTCTGCTCCTAATGATTTTGTGATTTTCGTAATCATATAAGCGATAACCAAAATCATTAACACCATATCCAATAAAGGTACATTTCTTTGACTTTGCCTCAAGCTTTGTTCTATTTTCTTTATCAATATGGACAAAGGCCTCACAACCAAAAGGCTTTAAAAAGGAGTAGTTCACCTTTTTACCTGTCCATGCTTCCTCCGGAACACCACCATCCAAGGAACTTGAAGGCCCTCTATTTATTAGATAAACAGCAGTATCTACAACATCTGCCCAAAACTGTAAAGGCAATCCTGCATGCAATCTCATGCACCTTGCACGCTCCATGATTGTTCTGTTCATCCTTTCTGACACACCATTTTCTTGTGGTGTTCTTGGAACTGTCTTCTCTCTGCGAATTCCATGCTCTGAACAGTACCTATCAAACTCTTTGCTGCAATATTCACCTCCATTGTCTGATCTAAGACACTTCAATTTCTTTCTTGTCTCAATCTCAACCAAAGCTTTCCATTTCTTGAAAGTATGAAATACATCAGATTTATTCTTAATACAATAAATCCAAGTTTTTCTAGTTGCATCATCAATAAAAGTAACATAATAACAAGAGCCACCGAGAGATGATACCTGAGCAGGTCCCCATACATCTGTATGCACAAGCTCTAATTTTTCATTCTTCTTTTCTTTCCCAACTCTGAGAAATCTGACTCTCTTCTGCTTTCCATAAATGCAATTCTCACAGAAGTCCAAATCAACATTCTTCAAACCCGGCAACAAATTCCTTGAGTGAAGAATCTTCATCCCTTTTTCACTCATGTGTCTGAGCCTATGATGCCATAATGCTGCATCTGCTCCTTTGGAAGTTAAAGCATTAACAGAGTTAGAAATACCATTGCATAAATACAATGTACCAACCTTTTTGCCTTTTGCTATTACCAAGGCTCCTTTGGTGACCTTCCAACCTTTATCTGTGAAAGTTGTCACACAACCTTCACCGCCTAACTGCCCTGTTGAAATCAGATTTTTCTTTAGATCTGGAACATGCCTTACCTCCTTTAATAGCCATTGGTTTCCATTCTGCTGTTTTACAAGAACCTTACCCATTCCAACGATTTTACAGGGTTTATCTCACCCAGACGAACTTGTCCAAAATCTCCTTGAACATAGTCATGAAAGTATTTCTTATCAGGTGTGGCATGGAATGAAGCCCCTGAATCTACCACCCAGGAATCAGTGATATTTTCGAAAGAAAGAATCAAAGCATCTTGTAACACCTCACCTGTCACATTTGCTTCATGGTTGTTTTCTTGCTGTGCATCTCCTTCCTTTCCCTTTCGAGATCTACAGTCTTTCTTTAGGTGTCCTTTCTTTCCACATTTCCAGCACACTATCCCCGATCTGGACTTGGATCTGCCTTTCCTTGATTTACTGCGATATCTTGAGCTCTTTCCTCTTTCCATTTTTCTTCCTCTAGACTCTACACTCAAAGCATTTCCCGATGTCTCACCGGAGCTTTTCCGTCGCATTTCCTCGCTAAGGATAGCACCGACAACATCATCAAACTTTAAAGTACTAGATCCAGAAACGGAGTTACTAATGGCCATTACCAAACCATTCCAACTTTCTGGTAATGAGAACAAGAATAACAAAGCTCTAACTTCATCGTCAAAGTTTACCCCTACAGAACTTAACTGACTTGTGACTGTATTAAAATCATTTAAATGGTTTGAACAGGTCCACCTTCCGACATATTCATATTAAATAACCGTTTCATAAGAAACACCTTGTTTGAGGTTGAGGGTTTTTCATATAGTTTCGACAATGTCTGCATCAAACCCTCTGTCGTGGTTTCCTTCGAAATGTTGAAGGCGACTGACGCAGAAAGGCACAACCGTATTGTTCTGAGTGCCTTTCTATTGAGAAGGTTCCATTCTTCGTCTTTCATACCCGTCAGCATCTTTGTTTTTCCGCCCAATGGTAGGTATAGATCTTTCTGATACAGATAATCTTCCATCTACATCTTCCACAGCGAGAAGTTTTGGCCGTTAAATTTCTCGACCCTAAACTTACCATCTTCCGCCATTGCTCCCACTCGAACCAGGAACCCTTCTTTCCTGCGAGTTTATTAGCCAAATAGACCTTCGGCTCTGATACCAGTTGTTAGAAAATTATATATTACAGAGCAATGGAACACATAAAATATTGCAGAAATATAAACACAGAAAATGCACAAAACAAGAGAGACACAGATATATGTGGTTCACCCAGTTTGGGCTACATCCACCCCGAACAGCCAGTCCTTCCTTTCTATTATCTAGCAAAATGAAGAGACACAACCTACAGCAAATCCGCTGCAATATCCTCTGTTTTCTCTCACAGTCTCACCTCTCTGTTTCTCGCTCACAGAATACACATCTATATCTCAGCCTCCAATACAATGCCCTCATACAAAGAGAGGGGTTGCCTTCTAGGGCAAAAAACCCTAAACTAAACATAAGTTCTACCGTCAGATCATCCGCCTAATGAACGGCCTAGATTGACTAGAAATTACTATACTTTTACAAGGCAATTTTACATTTGTTTTTAGCTTCGGGGGCGCTGCCCCCGAGCCCCGGTTGGGGGACCGCTGGCCCCCGGACCCCCCAGCCGGGGGGGATGAGCCCCCCCAGACCCCCAGGGGGACAAGTCCCCCCCGCACCCCCCCGCGTGGAGGGGTGTATGAACTTCCTGGGGTATACATCTGGCTGAAACAAAGACCTCTGAACAATCATGCTCCACACACAACATCAACAACAACTATAGAGAGGATAAAATCACTTTCTAGATGATGGAGATCTCAGGCCTTTTCTTATCTGGGGACTAGAGCCAATCTAAGGAGTTAGTATTGATATATTTCTTGTGGGAAATTGTTTTCCATATATTTTCTATAGAAAACAACCTCCATCCAACTTTGGCAGCCAAAGCTTTTGCAAACAAAGGAAGGATTTTCAACCTCCAACTCCTCATCCATTCAATAGTGCAATTCTATCCCATCTAATCCATGGGAATACCTTTCAATATTCCTTCCCCATCTAGAGGAACTTGCAACATAATTTTTGAATAGAGTTCAGATTTCCATATGAAATCTAGAACAAGGGCATCCAGAACATTGGGATAGCTTCCAACAAAAACTTTATAAGCACTAATCTTCCTAAAGCACAAGGCCTTGATTATTTTCTCTATCTTAGAAATTAGCCACAACCAATCATTTTTCTTGTAATAATTTGGTTTCAGGTGAAACCCCAAATACTTTAGGCCAGCTTCAAAATCCAAGGTATGAAAAGGGAACAGATTTTGTGCATAAGAGGTGACATCAAAATATTTAATTTATGGCATTGAAATATTTATGTGGATAGGTCCTCCATATTGAAATTTGGTAGATTAATCTTTCTTTTAATCTCAATTTTTATCATATAGTCATAAATAAAGGATGTCAGATTAAGGGAATTTCAAATATTAACTACCCTGAATTTCTAAATCTGTGTTTACCTTCCACATTTACCAATTTTGATTATATATCTATTGTGTGATTTGTTGGTGGTCACTTTCCCTCCCTCTACTGACATCATCGAGGCCCTCATTAGGGTTATGCCTTTGCTAATCTCCCATGCTCCACTGGAAACATGCACAACATCAACAACATCAATTTGGCTTAGCTGAGAAAATAGCCTTGTGAACATTGGCTATATTTCCAAATATCTATATGCATTCACTAGCGACAAATTAGGTGGATGTGCTAGTTTTTTTATAATCCACATTGAAATATATATATATATATATATATATATATATATATATATATATATATATATATATATATATATATATATATATATCTATATATATATATATATATATATATATATATATATATATATCTATATCTATATATATATATATATATATATATATATATATATCTATATATATATATATATATATATATATATATATATATATATATATATATATATATATATATATATATATATATTAAATGCCATGTGTCAACTCCATATAAAGCATAGAAAAATATAAGCATCCCACTAATTACACTTCTCCCTCATAGGAAGTTGATTGAATAAAAATGTATTCACTTTAATTACTTTATGTATATATCTCTTTATATAAAGTTAATATAACTTGAGGTGGATATTGAAATATCTAAACTAGTGTTCATGAAGTAAGCAAAGTAAGCTAGAGTCAATGGACATGAAGTTGATGGTCAAATTTAAAATGCATGAATGGATATATACTTAGCATATACCAACTTTCTTAGTTCATATTTGTCTCACATTATTAGAGATTGTAGTTTGTTTAGTTATTTCTAGTGAATTATAGTTATATAAGCTTATGTTTTCTTAATTAAAATTAACCAAAGATTTATTTTACCCACATCATTGGCATTAAAGCATTTTGAACTTTTGATATTAAACTCATTATTCTCTTCAACTTACTTCTAAATTTTGATATTAGTTTTGGTTTAACATGGTTCATGTGGTTCACATTTGTTATTGGTTTGTAGATTTAATTAGTTAATTCCATTTAATCTAATTGAACTTAAGAAATACATGGTAAAGATAATGATGTAAATATTAAAAAAAAAACAAGAAAATATACATGAATAGAATAATATTCCATTATATTAGAACAGAATTGCATTAAAGTTAATGATTATGAGCATGTGTTGAAAATTCAATCTCTATTACTTGAGTTTTTTGAAGTGTGATTACTTTTCAACTATAACTAACCCTTAAGTGTTATTTCTTCATCAAATATTTACTGAATTGTAGACCTCATGTTAGGAAGATTTGATAATATGAGGAGAAAGGTTGGAAATCTAAAGTGGATGGGAGATGGAGGTGTGCTCACTGAGAATTTTGAAAAAAGTTACAAACATGTATAAAAATTATTAGGCAGTACTAAACAATCAACTACACATTTTACGAAGGTTATCTGAGTGGTGAAGGCTTCTCTAGGAAGGAAAAGGTGGCATCAAAGTCAACACAAGCTCTTATCAAGAGAAAAATACTGGTTGGTAAACAAAAATTGGGAGTCACTTTACCTTGCTAATTGTAACATGCCATCTTCTAGCAACCATTTTGGACCAATGATACTTCATCATGAGTTAAATATATTTTATGACACCATAGTAGTATGTGGTTAGTCAAAATGTGAGCGGTTGAGGTGAACTACGTTGGTTTCTAATCCCATTATATTAATGATAAACTACCCAAGTTGATGTTTTAATACTTCCCATTGTAGTTAAGGATCCAATAAGTGATATACAAAATACATGTAGGAACACTTTCATGTGCTCATTTTTTGGAAATTTGGAAGCCATTCTAACCATATTTCATCATATATTATTGATCCTAACTCCTATTGAGTCAATCGAGTTATAGTGAGCCAAAGTATAAACAAATACTATCCAAATTTTCTACTAGGAGATCCATAAAGTTGTAGGAGTTTGAGAACAAAATGTACACATCAAGGTCACTTCAATTATTGGAGGGTAATTATGACTTCTCTCTTCTTCTCTATTTAGAAAGTAAATATCAAACCTACTACTATTGTGCTTTGTATTGTGCTTAGCCATCCCTTCTTACGGATATGTTAGGATATATTTCTCCTTTTGTGGTAATATTTACATGATTAACAGGTCTAAAATAATTGCTACAAATCTTCAATTGGTTATCCTTTCACATGTATTCATTCCTCCAAACTAGTGGGTAGCATGTATGCCATTGTGTATTTATCTTTATAGTTGGCCTACATACTTGAATATTGTTAGGAATGCACATATAATTTCCATGTACATTATGTGTATGAATGGTTATGTTTTCAAAAAAATTAACATGCCAAAGAATAGATAGTTGTCACAACAAAACTATATTGTTTGTTCTTCTATATAAATGTAATTGTACATATACAAATACATGAAGGTTTTACCTAAAGGTACATTAGCTTATCACAATCATAAATAGGTGACAGAATATCTTAACCACAAATTAAATATAGACCTCATCCAACAACCTCCCAAAACCACTTTAGAAGTCTATTTATGTTGACATGTTTTCTGCTTGACAATAACCAATACAATAACAAACTAACAATTGCCCCTAAAGGTATAAATAGATTGAAAAACAACATAAAAAATTAAGGACAAGTCAATTCATGGCATGAGTGACACTTGTTCCACCCAAGGTTTTCACATCGGGTTTGATATTTAGTGTTAGAATGTGAAGTAGCAGAATTTCAAATAAATTATTTTTGGGAACCCTTAACTACAATGTGTTAAGTGACATTAATCATAATAATACATCACTTTGTGGGAAGAAATTTGTGAATTTCATTTTTAAATAAAATGAAAATGATAATAATACATATTTTATATATACAAATTTACATAAATTTAAAAGAATATTAAAAATGTTACGAAAATGCTTTTTAAAGTAAAATGATGATAATATCTATTTTATATCTAAAAACAAAATTTACATAAATTTAATTAAAACGGCACCAACAATCTTACTGATTTTTTTTTAAAGTATATATAAGCTAATACAATATTTTATATAGAATTTCCAATGTAATAATACACATTTTATTGTGTTTTGTCGGGATCATGAATATGTATATAAACTAATACTGTACATAAATTTAATTAAAAGGGGACCGAAAATCTTAATGAATTGTTTTTTGAAGTATATATAAACTAATACAGTATTTTATATATAGAATTTCCAATGTGAATATACAGATTTTGCCGGGATCGTGATCGTGAGTATATATAAACTAATACAGTACATAAATTTAATTATAATAATAATATCTATTTTTAAGGTCACAGCGAAGCTAGACACCAAATTGGTGTATGAGACCTTTTTGCTTGTGGGATAAGGGACTCACTTCTACGTAGTGAATTCACTGCTAAGTCTACGAAGGCATACATACTCTACCTCCTCTGGGTTTGAACCTGTGACCTCTTAGGAGAAAACACATACTCTTAATCATTGGACCCACTCACGTTGTATAATGTCTAACATGTCACCAAAGACTCTTACAGCTGGGAGTTGTACCTGGGCTCTCACATGTGTAGTGTATTGAACCCGTGACCCACTGGAATTGCCAATTCCTTAATATATATGCACACCAAACGAGATCAATGATCCTACCGCAGGATCACAAAATTTGGGGTCTACAAATGGAATAACACGGACTTTATTGCGCATGTCTAGTTAAATGAATATTTACTCATCAGAAACTCATGCATGTCGATTCTGAGAAAGACCCAATTGAAACTAGAGTGCATGGACAATGTACTATTTGTTTTAGATTTTTCTGAGTTGCACTGATAGTGCATGCAATCAGAAACTGATCCTTGAAGGATTGTGCTATTTTTAGAAGCTTTATTTCCATTTAAATACAAGCTATCCTTCATAAGAATTACACATTGGAATAGAGACTTAGAGAGCTTTTGAAGAGGCTAAGCTTTGGCCTTGAGCTTGCTTATGAGTTGGAGATTGAATTTGTTGAGTGTTGGTATTGTTCTAGAGAGAACAAGGATTGCAATTTCATCTTGATTTTCCGGATTAATACAAAACAAATAGTGGGGTTTTGAGTTGTGGCTTTCCCCAAATATTTATTGTGTTATATGCCTTTGATTTTCTTCCTCTATTGATTACTATTTGCTCGATGTTTATGGGCTTCTGTTGTAAAGAGTAGAAGTATATTCTTGTCTCTTGCTTTAGCAAATTGCATTAGCTTGTGAATCTACAGGATTTTCTTCAAAAGCCACTAAATGTAATCCAGAGGGACTTTTCCATATTTAACTTTTGGATACAAATGACGTGCTTCTTTCACTTCTAATAAAACAAATTAGTATGTGTATCTATTTTGTTAAGATGTGAACGTGTCATTAGTTATCATATACAACATTGCGGCTTGCAGACAACAACTACCGAGCATTAAAATTCAAAGATTATGGATAAATTATTGTCACTGACTCACATTTTGAATAGTTGTTTCCGGGGACTTGAATTGTCGATTGTGTATATTTAATAGCTACAAGGGGAGACTTGAATCGGAAACCGGCGACAGATGTTTTGAGTACATGGAAAATGGATGAACAATACAGTAAATTTCAATTTTAATGAACGAGCACAGTGCATGATTGTAGGAATAAGAATCAGTTATTGTGGAGGAGGTGGAAGACATATTAACAAGTTCCTTGCAAAGGGAAAACATGGAGAATCACTGATGAGCCCAATGTCCTTGTACAATGAACTCCAACAGTATAGTGGTAATTATGAAGAGTAGGAAATGGAGAGTGGTAAGGATTTGATGATGGTATCCCATTCCCACTTTGTGGCCACGATCCCTAGTTTTCTTATTTGTGTAGGGATGCAAGCCAATGGAGTGCATAGAAGTCGTAGGATCGATTTTCGTGAGCTTGACGCCTTCTTATCATTTGATCCCCATGCCTTCCTACCAGCCCAACCCTGCATCCCTGCATCATTGTCTTTTGCGATCCCAACGCCTTCTTACCAGCCCAACCCTGCATTTTCATTTTTACAAGCCCAACTTCATCTTCATTTGAGCACGATGGAGCAGGGGTGAGGAAGTCTTTGAACTTGTGGCTAAAGAAACTCTTGTCGTTGTCGTTGGCTAGGATGATTCACAGCGGGGGCTCGATCAGTGCGTCAATGACTCTACCCTTGAGCTCGTTGAAGAGTCTTAGCATGCTTGAGAGCACTGAGGATAAGTAGTCGAGTGCAGAGAAGGGGGTTTAGAGTGATAGCTATGTTTGAACTGTAGGGGTTTGGCCTATGGAGTCGTAGCCATGTTTTTTATTTTTTGCTATGTATGATTAATCTATTATCTACAAAAAGAGAGTACTGTTACATCATTTGAGCACAGAGAGCCATCATGCCTAAGAGTTAGGCTGTTTGAGCATGACTAAATCAAAAACTGGGAGTTTGAACATGATATCCCGTGCAGGGGAAATAGAGAGATACAAACAACAGGCACTAGACAATAGTCCCAACACAACAGAAACTAGACAATAGACCCGATACAAGAACATAGAGAAAGTTTGACAAACAGAGCCAGAAAGAACCTTTCCTCCTTTCCACTGGGCTTCAAAAAACTGGTGGACAGCTGACACACAAGATTACTCGTCGGGTGGCTCCTCCACTATCCTGCACCATCCCTCTTCCGGTTCCTGCCTGTCCGGCTGAGCGTGAGCAACTGGCACAATGTTGATGGCGCTGGCTGGCTGAGGTGTCCCATGTTGCATATCAGTAGAAGGCTTCGGAGAGCTGGGATGTTGGTCTTCCTCAGTGTGAGGCATATGGGCACTAGGCTTGCCCTCGTCTTGGGCTTCTTCTAAGAAGAGAACAGAGACATGAGCTGTAATTCGAGGGCGAGTGAGAGAACAATTGAACGAGAAAATAGCTGAGCCAAAGGACGGCGAATTGGCGGAGTCTGGAGAGTTTGGGTCCAGGTATTGACTTGGACTCAGAATTCTCTCTATTCCCATAAGAGGAGGAGCTTTCCCCATGGAGCCAGACCTAGCAGAAGGGCGCAAAGGGTTGCCTCGGCCGGATCCTCTGCGACTAAGCATGCGCTGGCGGGGTCTCGGCATAGCGGACGGAAGAACACAAACAACAGTGATGAAATCTCCTTCAGTGGAAATTCCTCGACCTGTAATGAGTATGCCACGAACACCACAGGGGATGCCGCCAACAACTGAGGGGAAATTACGCACCTTGAGCTTTGCCTCAGGCGCTATCCAAAGACAGCATCCGACGCCTGACCCTCCCCAAGCCCAATCTTTCTCAAAACTCCGAATTGTTCCAAGCAGAATGAAACACAGTAGCATGTTGCTGAAGCTAAAGCTATTAAATACACAGGTGCCATTCCCTCGATCCTCACCTGCCATTACTATGGCAATCAAGTTCGTTGCAGGCAAAAATCCTCCCGAGCAGGGATAACTAGACAACGTTTTAATGCCAAGACCGAAAAGACGAACACCCATAATGTTAATCACCTGCACATTGATATCCTCCCACCTGATATTCTGTCCGGTGAGCATGCTGGACAGGTGCCAACCATGTTGCGCCTTCCTCCGTCCCATCATGGTAAATGCATTACAGATCACCCGCATCCGGGGGAGTCGTAGCCATGTTATTGCTTTGTAATATTATTAATTGTTCAGAAATTATGAAGGTTGAAAATAAACTTGTTAAAATGAGGAAAGGTACAATGGTTTGGTGGCTCATGATGTCGACGATGAAGGGAAATCAGCGCAGGGAAATGCATCATCGTATTTGTTAATCATCTACCTCCATTAATCAGGTGCTTGGCCTGTGGAAAGCCCAAACCTCCCAGTGCTCGCAAAACCCATTTCCACGTGTTGATTTTTTATTTGATTAAGTAAGACGAAAATAAAGCCCAGGGATTGGCTAGGGAAAACAGTTTTTGCCCAACCAACTCCATATAGGGAACACCTTCGGTGTAAATATGTGACCAAATACTAACACACAAGATAAATATGAAATACTAACACATAAAATAAATATGAAAAGTACTTTGTAATGAATATAATAATATAAATAATAATCATAGTCATAATAATGATTAATTAAATAATAACAAAATGTGACCATTACTAACACACAAGATAAATATGAATTAACATTCTATTATGGATATAATAATAATGATAATAACGATTAATTAAATAATAATTAGTTATTGAAGAGACATGTCTCTAAGGAAATGACTGTTATGAAGGGGCACCTACCTAGGTATATAAGTGAGCCCTCATATATATATATATATATATATATATATTCATTCCAGATATTATTCCCCGATGGGGGTGACAAATTGAGCTAATGAAGTTATGCGTGGGTATTCATAACTATCACCTGCATTGGTGCAAGGGCCGGCCTCCCCGTCCTCTCACGGAATCTTGTTTACAGGAAGCATTATTGTTGTTTTTGTGAAACCTCCATCAACCTCGAAGCGAGTGGGATGAGGCGGTCATCGAATGTTTATGGAGGGTGGTGTGGTCTTCTTCCAAGTAGTTCTACTTTACACAAGGAAGAAGAGATTTAGGGTATGGAGGAAGAAAAATAAAATTAGGAAAAGGGCAAAGAAGATCTTCCACAAGCAAAAGACAACTAGGAAGAAGTTTTTGTCAAACAAAAAACACCGAAGGAAACAAAAATCAGCCAAGAAGAAGTCCATGACAATTAAGACCCTCCAGATTCAGCGGCAATGTAACTGCAACCAACCCTTCTGAAAGCTGGATCCCTTACTGAATATCCAAGGAATAAAGTTGGAAAAGAAATTTCTTGGGAAGATTAGGTAGATGTGGAAGAACCTAAACGCAACAACACTCACTCACTGAAGTGTGGCCTGTCGGATTCAGCAGAAAACATGAATTGGATTCAAGTTGGGAAGAAGATAAAAAATATTTGGCTAAGGAAAACAAGAATTCATTCAAAATCGAACAAAAAACTAGTGAAAAATGGATTGGAAATGTAATTGGACCTTGGGAGTATTCTAGAAAATAATTAGCTGGAAAGGGAACAAAAATTTTGGGGTACTTGCTTGAGGGTTTGGATTGAACCTCTGTGCAACAAATATTAGTAAATAATATTGATAAATTTGACGAAATATAATGGTTATGGGTCAGATCCCAACCTTTTTAATAAAGCTCCAATATCTATTATATATATATATATATATATATATATATATATATATATATATATATATATATATATATATATCTATATATATATATATATATATAGATATAGATGTATAAAAGTCAAAATATATATATTAAAAAAAAGAGCATATGTATTAAAAATAAAAGAGGAGAATAAATTAAAAAATATATATATCAAAGATAAAACTAAAAAGATTTAAAAATAAAAAAAAAATTATATACAAAAAAAAAAGTTTTAAAAAAACAAATAAAATAAATAAATAAATATATATATAGATATATAGATATATAGATATGCTGTAGCTGCTACAACCACCCTCCAAAATTTTTCCTTAGCCTGTTTTGGAGCCTCCCTACCAATCTTACACAACATTTTGTGTTGCTTCGTCAAATACTCAAGCTTCAGTGTTTTCATCGCACAAGGGCAGCTTGGCAAACATAGTCGATCCATTCCCCTCACAGGCTGCTTACCCGGACTTGGTCTAGCTACAGGCCATGCAGCGTCCCCTTGAAAATTGCACATTCCTAGAGGGAAACCAACCTTCCCTCTAGGAATTGGGAAATCCTCTCTTATAGCCTGCTGGGCTCCAGGATTATGCAATCCTGCCAGCCAACCCGCCTAGCAGGGTTTGCGCAATTTTTCCCAGCAGCAGGTTTTTCAGCCCAGGATTTGCGCAAATCTAGGCAGCAGTCAGCTGTTGGGCCCAGAAATTGCGTAATCCCCTTGGGCAGTCAACCCAGCTTACAATCAAGAATGCACATTTTCCCAAGCAATTGAGCACTGGCATGCATGGATAATTTGGTTAACTAGTTCCACCCGGGACTGAGGAAACTTGACTTACATGCATGCATGACTTGATCTTCCTGGAATAGCAAGAGACAACATGCAAAAGGCATCCCATGATTCAGGGAGCTATTTTTAGCAGCTGGGGGTTACATGCAAAGTTGTTTTAGAAGTTTCCCTCCAAGTGTCGCTTTTTCCTAGATTTGTGGCATGCACATCATAAGGCCAAAATTATTTATTCGACGCATCAGAGCTCATTCATTCACATCGATCTTGGAGCTCTAACATCCCACAACACATCCAGGACTCTTCGACACATCTGGCTCAGCTATTCACGGGTAAGTGGCCTCAACTTGTCTTTTTCAACATTTCTATCGCTTTTTGTGTATTCGCTTATGTGAGTGTTGTTTGTTTGATTTCTTTGAATGCCTACTTTCGTTTACATATATTCTAGCTTGTCCTATCTTTGTTTCAATTTTCGTTGCTATCTCACTGTTGTCGCATGCATGAAACTGTTTTGCATGGACATTCACCCAACTAGCAAACAACCTCACCCACATGCATGTTGATATGTTTGCTCAATTTTCCTTTCATGTTTTGCGTGCATTGTTTATCACTTCTGGTATCACTTAGTGTCGCCATGCATTTCATCGACTTATTTGCTTTCAGTTGCCCATTTGCGAGTCAGGCTAACCTTAGCCCGGTCTCTACCTTCACCAAGGTTGCATTGTGCGATTTGGAGAAGGAAGGCTCACCTTCCTCTCCAAATTTGCGCATTATGGCCCAGCACTAGCCTCCTCAACCGAATTGTTCATTTCTGGAGGTCAGTGACTGCTTGGCTCCAAAATTTGTGCAAATATGTCCCTGGGCTAGCAGTCTTTCCCAGCTGGAATCGCACATTGCCAATCCCAGCATCCAACTGCCCAACTGGATTGTGCATTTCACAGATCCAACAGCCAGTCCAGACTGCCTTTTGCATAGTTCTGACAGCCAGTCGCTCAGCCTCCTGGTGAAATTTGTGCAATCTTGCTCATCAGTTCCCCAGGTATGTGTTGTGTCCTTCCTCAGATTTTCTTTGTTTTCACTGACATATTTCTTGCCATGCATGTTGCTTGTTTCCAAATATTTTAGGTGTTCATCTGTTTCAATGGCTTCCAAGAGAATAGGATCTCAGGACACTGATGGTATGGTAGCTGGAACAGTAGCTAAGCAGGTGTCCTCTGGTTTGCCAATATACGAAGATACGAAGCTATATCTGGACAAGGAAATCAAACTGAAGTGGCAAGAGGGGAATGAAACATTCGCAGATACTTTTAGGGAATACCTTGAAGACTATCAAGTATATGTGAACATTCATAAGTCTAGCTTGTACCGGATTGCATGCAGATACCCCGCGTTCCCATGCGCAGACATGATTCACTGGATCGTCTCTCACACTGACCCCAAGACAATGACCTTGAGCAGTGTCAGTGGGAAGAAGCTTGCAACCTTCTGGGCACGAGATTACAATGAGATGTATCAGATGGACGAGCCCATGATTGTCATGACCCCTCCGTTCAGCTTGCCCAACAGCAGAGGCCACTCTA
Source organism: Pinus tabuliformis (assembly GCA_031772625.1). Taxonomy (NCBI): domain Eukaryota; kingdom Viridiplantae; phylum Streptophyta; class Pinopsida; order Pinales; family Pinaceae; genus Pinus; species Pinus tabuliformis. The sequence goes on from CM062812.1 coordinate 25,442,067, forward strand.
GAGACATTATGAAGGATTGGGTAAAGGAGCCAGCTCGTTTCAAGATGACCCCTAATCAGATCTATAAGACAAAGATATTGAGAAAGGCATACCAATACTTGGTCATATTTGCATGTCGACTGAGTGGCCAAGAAAGCACTAAGACCTTCCCTCAGAGTTGGGTGGTCACACTGGACCAACTAGATAGAGAAGGAAGACCATGCAACTGGTCTGGCATACTGGCTCATCAACTGAAGGAGAAATTCACGAAGGCTCGATAGTTGCTCGAAGGCATGCATACAAATATTTGCATGTCCGACTACATTCTAGATTCAGTCTATGCCCAACATGAGTTCAAGGGCTTAGAGTGGGTATGGTCACTAGCGGGGACTGTTGTGACCACATATTTCAAGCTATTCTCTGAGTGCAGCTTTAGAGGAGTGATCATACGGCTGTCTGACCATCTTGTCACCTCAGTGTACAGGTTGATATTCGAACAGGATCCACCTTGCATGTCAGAAGAAGCAATGAGGGCATTGTTAGGCATTGCAGATTGGTATGCCTCATCGGACGACACGTTCATCTGAGTGTTCAGTGCGGAGAAGCCTTCGCATGTTCTACCAAAGTTTTCTTTGGACGTGCTTGTCATGCAGGAAGTAGCATATCATATCTCAGCAGGATTAACAGCTAGGCTGCAGCGGAAGAAGAAGGCACCTTGGCCCACTCTTCTATTGCGGATTGGGTTATACAAGATCCGGAGCATCAAGCAAGCGGATGTCGAAGCTAAACAAATGAGGAAGTACCCATTCAACCTCCAAAGCTTCAACCCGTATGACCCACATTGCATTGTGAAGGATCACTGCATGAGAGTTCAGTTCAATTGGATCCATGGGGCATTTCATTGGGCCGAGGAAGACTCATGGAGGTATTGTTACCATTACTCCAGACCCAATGAATAGGTTGGTTTCACCATAGAATGGTTAGCACAACAGCATGAAGCAACACCACAAAGAACACCAGTAGTAGTAGCAATAGCAAAGGCAGCAGAGCCAAGCATACCTATGCACGACAAAGGGAAGAGAAAGATTGTCGACCGCATGGAGGAGGAACAAAGTTGCAAGTTTCGAGCATATCCACTTGTAGAACAAGCAACTATGGCTATTCAATAGAAGTGGCAGTAGCGCGACAAGTTAATCGTGCAAAGGCAGAGGGATTAGAAGGGAATGGAAGAAGAAGAGAAGGAGTTGCATTAGTTGAGGGAGAAAATCCAAAAGAACAAGAGTTGCAGCAACATGAGAAGGAAGCGCAACAGTAGCAGATTCAGCAGGGGGCATCATGCGTAGACAGACAAAGTAGTGCCCGTACAAGTAGTTGATTCTTCTGAACAGCTAGCATCAGGTGAATAGGGTGAACCCTTACGGGGGTAAAACTTTGCTCATGAGATAGAACAGGCTCTTGAACAGTTGGATGCAGACATGGAGCAGCAAGAGTTGGAATAGGATGCCAACCTCATGCCTCACCACAGAGAGGTCGACTCGCCCGCTTCAATGCATCAAGATGATGAGCAAGTCTCGAATGACCAAGGAGGCACTGAGATCTGTGGTGGTCAGCCAGAAGCATAGATGTGCAACAACTCCTTTAATGAATCTCAACGTAAAGTTGTGCAGCCAGACAAAGTACCAACTCCAAAGGACCGAACACCCCCTGCGCAAGTTGAAGGACAAGTGATCGTGACCGATGTGCACAAGGACCTAACTACTTTGGCCGATGCAACTAGAGTGTATTCCAAAGACACTAGCTCTAGTGTTTTCTTCCTCATAGCTGAGAATGAGCGAATGGCAAAGGAACTACAGGTGACCAAGTAGGGAGGAGACTTGGTGACAATGTCCACTCGAGCTAAACTGAAGAAGGCAATACTAGATGAAGTATTGTCCTTGGACACAGTCATGCGAGCATTGTACTCCAAGTTCGGTACCGTGCATCAAGCAGTCGTTCATCTTCACGGATGGTAGCATCGATGTGTGAGAAGAGCTCGCATCTTGAAGAACATACATGCTATCATTGACAACATGCAGGCATGGATGATGAAGTACAAGGGAGCCCCGCTTCATTTTCCCAAGATGATGAGGGCCAATGCAGTTGAGCTACAAGCACATATTCGGAGTCAGATCCGAAACTATGAGGACCTATCGCAACTCATCACTGGCATACAGGCTTCCCATGCACGAGTATTCAAGAGCATGGAGGTTGTGGTGCACACACATGCGCTTCCATCACTTGGGACTCTCACCCAAGCAAAGACCAAGAAGCAGGTCCAACGAGAACTTGACTTGTACTTCAACGAGTTGATGTGCATCACCACCAATCCAAACTTTCCTATCAGTGCAAACATCATGCGCAAGTATGTTGCTAGTCTGGCCACATTGAGGACAATGATGTGCAGGTTTTCAAATGAGTTGGACAGAGGAGCCGAAGCAATGTACCCGAATGCCATGGAGGCAAGGTTCAGGTTCCAGAAGGATGTCATACTGGCACATACAGACACTATCAGATACTGCCAATATTGGCACCAATATGTTACTGTTGATCAGCATGAGGATGTTAAGCAATTGGACTTCTATAGTTGTCTAAGTCAGAGTGGTGTCTAGTTTGGCTTGTTCAAGCCATTATTCACATGGGTACATGTGCATTGTAACGTTGAGTCATGTCAAGTGTAAGTCAAGTGTCAAGAGTGGATGTAACATTCATAAAGTATGTGAAGAGTCATGAGGGTAGTTGAATGGTCACAAAGGGGAATGTCAAGGGTCACCCCACCATTTGCTATAAATAGTCCCTCATAACTAATTATAGAGGCTTTTGGTCAGCCAAGCTTCTACTAGGACTATCTTGAAGAAGGCTTGGACAATATTGTAATACGCCTTGGCTTCTCTACTGCATGGAGCTAGTACATCTCTTTGGAGGAGCAGGCGGATGTGGTTGTAACGTTCCACTGTTGGGGCTAGCAGGTCTACATGGTGTATTTTATCATTAGGACTTACACTTATTTAATAATAAGAGCCAACACATTTTCATGCATATGTTGTTATTGTAGTTGGACTGTTCCGGTTGCCTTAATGATATATGTTGTTTAACTTACGTACTTGTATATGAACTGATTTGTATGCAATTATATGAATCCTGTTGTTAATGTGTTGCATATGTTGTTAATGTTGTCACCGTCTGTGTCGACTGCTCTACCTGACATCAGACAGACCTTTCTCATGAACCTTGCTATATCAACCGTCACACTCGTCTCGGACTGGTCTGTGAGTACTACTCTGCTAGAAGCTGTGCATGTCCTTTATGTGGTGTGTTCCTAGCTGAGTTGGGACTGATCCCTTTCAACCTAGAACTCACCTTCATCTTCCTCTCCCTTTGAAGTGTTTGAACCTCTCGTACACATTCCTTGACTCTCTGCATCAGTCACACCCTTTCTACTGACAGAGTTATCTTACTTGCCTCTGTGCGACATCGCAGTCAAGGCATTACCTTACGACCCACTGTTGGGACTCCTACACCAAACAGTCTGAGTTCTAATTGGTACTTCTTACCGGGAGATCCCCTTGACATGTTAGCGGGTCAAGCACCATCAATAAGGTACAATTATAGCTTTAGCTACAAGCCGTCGCAGCCATAAGTCAACAATTGCAACCACAAGTCGTTGTTGCCTCAGTGACAACAATCATTGTTGATGGCCAACCACAACCACCCCTACTGCTATCCACTAGTTCTATCGTTTTTCCACCGCCACTACGGATGAATAGTCCACCTAAAGTTGTATGTTGATAATTTATTCCGATGGAAAAATTGGTCGCATTTACAACAGTAAGCCACTGTGGGCTTATACTTAGTTGGCAAGAGTTACCACTTAGCCATTGGATGTACTTTGCATTCGAATCAGGGACGTTGTCACTGAGTGTATACAAAAAGTTTTGAAAGAAAAAAAAGAAAGAAATTATTTTAACATCCACGAGGCTAAAGATAGCCTATGGGACAGATTGCTTCTTCATTTGCTTGTTGTATTCAGCCATTTTTATGTGAAGCCTCACAATAAATGCTCCCAACTTCTCAACGAACCCTTTGCTAAATAGATTATCCCAAGAGCTAGCTGCCAGCATATCTGTGTAACTTTCCCTATTGTCCTTAAAAGCCTCACATTCTAAATAAATTAATAACATTAATATTTTGTTATTTATTTGAAATCGCAAGGGTTAGAGGTACAGTTGTCTCCACACTACAACTGCCAAAGCACAATTGCAGTTATTCTCTCCGAGTATAATAAAAGAATCCTCAAAATGAACAATATCAAATCTAGTGGCCATGAAAAGTGATTCCTCCACCGACTTCTCACTAAAACAAGGGTCAGCGTTAATGTTGCATCCATTGTAGCGAGATATGTTAGAAGCACCTGCAATCTCTTCCGTCACACAATGTTTTTCATACCATAGAGAATTGAAAAATCAAAGGCAAAAATATAGCCAAAAAAACCAAAAGACGTGAGTTTTTAAACAACGCTGCATAGCTAGTGTTTCTTGTCGCTTAGTTTAAATAAAATATTTTAATGTTATAATGTATTGTAATATACAATGTTAAATAGGTGATGTGATTAGCAACCATCTAAATTACTTATTATAATTTAATGTGATAGAGACATTATAGTTATTTATATATTATTAAAAGAATATAAAGTCCATAATCCATTTGATCTCTTTAATCTCTTTATGTACATGTACACGATTGACTGTATAAGTTTTTAGAAATTTAAGTTTATTATATTTTATATAAATTTAAGATAAAATAATATCAATAAAAAATAAATCCATTACCATAATTCTATTTTTATCTTAATAATAATAAAGTTGTGTCTTTATTTTTTTATGTTAAAAAACAACTTTTAATAAATACAACTTTTAACGAATAAAAGAGTAAGGCGACATGGAATAGAAATTAGTATAATCAGTATTTGTCACAATTAGTAACCTATTTCAGATGTGTCACATTTATTAAATTATACTTAAATATTTATGAATACTTTCATATATAAAAGGATTTTGTCTATATATATAATGCTAACAAGAATATATATAAAAGTCAATCATATGGGTTGTACATGGGTTGGGACATGACCACTGCCATGCGTCACTTGTCTGCTTCCTAGCAATTTCTGAAACGCAATAGCTTACACTCTACCGCATCTGAGCTTCAACCAAAGACATTTAACCGCGAAACAAAAAACTTCACCTCTAGACAACAAAATTCTTCTAAAAGTAAGTGAAATTGTTAAGAAAACCATAGAGGAAAATCGACAAAAGTCAAATACAAAAAATCTAAGCCCGTTAACTGCAATATCCACAATCTTTCCCAAAACTTTAGTGATATTTAACAACTAAATATGTCTCGTCAATTTCAGCTCCAATAATGAAGTTCAACTGCGGATTTAGACAAACTGTTGTACCAACATTTATGAACTGAAAATTGTTGGTACACCAGCATCATTACAGAATAAGACCCAAATTGATTCAACCAATCAAAATGTAGAAAATGAAAAAATTAAATTATTTTAAAAATAAATTAAAATTATTTCTAATGTTAACTTTGGAAATTGCTATTTAATTTTTCAGTCAAACTGAGATTAATTGAAAGTCAACCATATATCCAATATGTTATACATTATACTGCGAACAGAGCAGGATAATAAGTGTGACTTATAATATATTTGAAAGGTTTCATTAAAAAAAATGAATATATATATATATATATAGAGGGGGAATAAAAGGTGACTTTACAAAAGGTTTTTCTAAAGGGAAACTTTAAAGATAAAGTGAGAATAGTAAAAATAATTAAAGTGGTCATTTAGGTAATTATAAGTTTATAGAATATTATAAAAGGAGTTGTAACATTTAAGTATATTTTAGAAACGGTATTTTATAAAGTAGGAGAAAAAAGTTGAGGATTAATTTTTAAAAAGAAGGGCAATTAAATAAATAAATAAATTATAAGATTAACTCAAAAGTTTCCATCAAGGTTATTAGAGGATTTTAAAATAAAAAAGAGTTTTATAAATAAATCAATATTTTGGATTAAATGTTTTTTGTAAAATGGAATTTATGTTTTCATCCATATGAAAAAATATAAAACATGGTTGTTCAACATGTGGATAAATATTTATTATGAAAGAATGTTAAGGTGATGTGCATATGCAAATAAAAAGATTAGAATACAAATTTGCAAAACTTCAATATAAAAACAAGGAATCAGAAAAGAAACATAAATGTTTCAAAGATATGTTTTGCAACAAGTCAAAAGAAAAGCATGAGGAAATTTCGCATCTAAGGGATTATAGTCAAAAATTACTTGAGACGGTCAAAAAGTTAAAGGCTACAAAGAAAAAATTAGAATAGGAAAAGGAATATATAAAGAAGAAACTCAACAAGAATCTATTAGAGAAGGAAGAAAACAATTTGTGCTTAAAAACCTTAATAAAAAATTACCAGAACAAATCAAAAGTTTAAAAGATGAAAAGCTTGAACATCAAAATAAACTTGAATCAGAAAATGAAGAAGTCTTACGTCATAGAAATAACAATCACAATTTACTCACTCAAATTAAGAAACTTAAAAATGATAAGAAATCATTAGAGAAAAATTAGAAGAATTTATGACAAATCGAAGTCTTCAAATGAAACAGCCCAAGTTGAAAAAAAGGAACAAATGCTCCAATACTCCCCTTTAATGAGTAATTGTTTTGTCTAGTGAGATCTTCATTACTCTCTAGTCAACTACAACAAATGCTTATTCATATTCTAAATATGGTCCCACATTATAATAAAATCTTCACTTGGTTTGGTTTAGTATTTATATTTTGTACCTTGAGCATAGAGTGACCATCAAATGGTCAAAATCCATATAAAGGAACAACCATCACTAGAATACACAGGTGTTTGAAACTGTAAATATTGAGAGTAAGGTGAATCAGTGTTGAGTTATTATCAACTTTTATCTTTTCTTTCAAATCCTAAAACAACCATTCATTAGCAACTTAACATGTGAGAGGATCTAGTATGCTTAAACATGTACCAAATGCAGATATAACATGAGCATGTAAACATATCAAAACACACACACAAATCATCATCAAAAGGAGACATAATAATATATGGTGGAAACCCTTTTAGGATTAAAACCACCCTTCTTGTTATTGTGTTACTCTGAATCTTCTATTATGTGTCAAGAAAATGATATCCTTTACATAGATTGTTGGCCACCACTAGCTAGGAGACTCAACCTCAAACAAAGTTAGTTGGCCACCACCAGCTAGGAGACTCAATCCCAAAATACAGTTAGTTGGCCATCACCAACTATTACCTAGCCACCAGTGAACGTAAACCACCACTCCCATAATACTATTTCTAGCCACCACTAGCATGGAATCATTGCTCCAACTTAGCAAGCCACTACTTTCCAGATGCCACTCCTCCACAAACTCTATGCGGACCTTCATTTCAAAATTTTCATACTGGATCCCCAAGACACTATGCTCAACAGTCTCAGTTTTATTATCAAACCCCAACAATAATATACTCTCAACAACTCAATAACAATTAGCTCATCAACATAAACAACCAATAGCAATACTACAACTCACACACTCAACCATAATATCAACATACATCAATCAAGCCACTCATGGCCATACACATATCATCAATACAAACTACATCATACAATAAACACATCAAACCCTCAGTATATCAGCAACATAAAATCATTATGGAATTTTTCCATATGCACCAGAAACCCTACAAAATAAATGTCAAATAATGCAACATGTTCACTACTCAATCCATGCTCAACTACGGGCCTTTTTCTGAAGACTATATTTCTACAGATAAACTTTGCTATAGCAGCCAAAAATTTGATCTTCAAACTAATATTTTACTTCAATACTCTGGTATAGGCCTTCAATCTGGTCACCCCACCATTTGCACACATTCACAAGATATTTTTTCTCACCAATACACTTGAAGCATTATGCCTTGTTGCAGAGATTTTTCTTACTCAAACACACTAACCAACCACATCTCAAATCCAAAATGAGATATATATATATATATATATATATATATATATATATATATATATAATGTTTGGGTGAATTCCTCTTTTGGACTGAGTTCATAGGTTCTCAACTTTGACAAAATAAACCCATAGCTGTCCTTACTTGTGCATTAAAGGCATTCATACCCAATGGAGGACTTATTCAACTAATTTCGAGCATGCCCAATTGATTTTGAAGCTTTTGGGAATTACCATGAACAAATTCTTTTGTTGATGTGTTAGGAATGAAGAGATTTTCACGTTTAGGCTATAGTCATAGGGATAATAATTAGCTCCCTGCAACCATAGTTGCATCCTTTCCATTGGGTTCCCAACAGCTGAGAGCCTACAAATGCTCTATGTAGGTCTCACTCCTAACAACTGCGGCTTATCTTAGGAAAACCAATGAATCTTATGCTTATAAATTTTTCCAACCTCTAGGACACCTTATTTAGCACATGTGAAGTCCTCCATACCTCTGCCAAGCTTTGTGACTCTTCAACAAATAGGCTAACACAATAACCAAGTGCCACCACTAGGTTGACCTAAATGCCAACAAGCCAAGATTTGACATCAATGCCAACAAGCCATTTACTCTTCCTTAGACACCTGCACACCTTCAACACCTCTGCACAACTCTGAAGCACATCAATATACCCACTAATCCATGAAAGCCAACATGATTGGCTCACTGAACCAGGTTGACATCAATGCCAACACAAACCAGCTACAACCATGAAATCCATAATTCCAACAACGGGTATTCAACTATTGTAACCATTGATTTAATAGGAATTCCACCTACATGGTTCATTGAATTCCTTGATGAATTCCTACTAAATGTGTAAACAAATCCACTAGTGATCCAGGTGGATATCGTATGCCACACACCTATTCCACTATTTCAACGATTTTCTATCTTTTTGGCAGTTTTTCTATGATTTTGGGGTCCCAAACTTCTGAGGTCATTTTGAGGCCCTAAATGATTTTTTTAAGAAATTTGAGGGGCTATGGTTTTTATGGAAACCTCTACAACCCATGGCCCTAGTAAAAATTTGAAATCTATGGATAGTTCTTTACACGAAGCTATTGTCCACCCCAAACAAATAGTGTATGCAAAATTTGTGTCCCCATGAAGTTGACATACCAACTAGCCACCTCGAGGCCTACAAACATTTTGGAATTTCATCTTCTAGAGTTATGTTTTCGAGCCTATAGAGTTCTTTCTTTATCTTAAAAATCCATTCTTTCATCCTCTTGTAATATCTTTTGTGAATGCACGTAATCTCCTTCTCTCTTTTTCCAGAAATAGCTACCACCATACTAGCCAATTTGTGTTCTATAGTATTTTGTTATTTCACTTATAAAGAGAAGTTTGGTATTCACCATATTATTGTAATCTCTACTACATTTCTTTATGTGTGTTCCACTTACTTTCCTACGTTTCATTTTGTCTCTACTATATTTTTTTGTATGTTCCATTTACTTTCTTGCATTTCATTTCATTTTGTGGACAACAGGGACCGATGGTATCATAGCATTATGCTCCTTATTTCTTGGTGAATGTTCCCAACAAGGTTGGGATACAAAGAGTTGGGTCTCGAGCTAGTTTCACTTGGGAATGTTTTTTCTCAAAAACCTAAGCGGCCTCCCATGGTGGAATAAAAGAGAGATGATGGAGCAAGATATCATATCAAGTTTTTGCCCGAGGAAGAACTCATGTGATAGAAGAATGAGATGATGGAAAATTTCACCCATATCCTTTGATAATTTCCAACAGTGGTTAAGGCACATTCAACAATTGAAATTTTGGAGGTGTGATGCCTTTAAAGTACAATTTAATTTTGATATCCCTTTGTTTGAAGGCCAAATAGATGCAAATTATTTAGATAAATAATTAAATGTGTAATATGGATAGTAATCTATCTAAAAAAAATCAGCAATGCGAACATCGCCTTTACACTACTAAAATTCATTCTTGTTACCCACCAAAAGTGTGTGACCCCATAGGAGAAAATATTTCTCCCCTCATCTCTCCAAGTCAAATAGCCAGTAGCCCCTGCAGCCACCACTAAATGACGATGATGTGTCATTCATATTTCCTCCACCTGCATAAGCCGTATATCTTCTTACCCACCTCACAAGAGCACTTGAATGAAGGTGGGATTTTGATCAAAAGGTACTTTATTCATTTTTCAATTGAGTTTATGCTTGTTTGTATTGGGCTTTTTGCATGGATTTAGGGGTGACCTCGAAGAAAGAGGGATTTTTATTGTGCTCTTATTCCCTCACTTTAAATATGGGTTAATCTTCAATCCTGGTCCAATGGGATCTCTCCTAATAGTTCAATGGTATAGGAGGGGCACTACTGGAGAATCCTTGATTGAGATAACGTGTTGCATATATCCTTATTCCATATTTACCACTTTCCATCCTACAATACGAGAACTACATTCCACCTCCATTCTTCAGGTTTAACTTCTGATTAGTTCTGTGGGATTTGGAACCCATAGATTGTCATGTCCAAGTAGAGCCAAAAACTTGGCCCTTGGAGGTTGATGTAGCTAAAAGAAAAGGAAAAAGAAAATAATGGCCACAAAATAAAATCAAATAATATTAAAATGCAAAAGGTTGTCGGGACATACACATTAGTGTTAATTTTCCATTGTTCAATGTTGTTGCAATCACTTTAGCCCAATTCTTATCCTCAATTAGCAATCTTTCAAAAAAAATTAGTATTCCAATGATCAATAGAAATTATAGATAGAACACTAAATACAATGAAAGTAGAAGACAATCAAGAGAAATAACAAGAGAGACACCAAATTTGGTCAAAGGCCAGCAAAAAATCCCACAAGGGGGAAACCCTTTCAAATTCTTCTTCTTACTAGATTGGAAAAGAGAGTAAAATGATACAATTTAATAATCAAGAGCAAAGTTCAATCCTTTATTATCCAACAAAACCAACCAGACAATATCCAAGAGATGAGCCCAATAGACAAATCTTATCAAATTCAAAGTCTCCAAAGTCTGCGGTCAACAGTCAACATAATTTTAGGTCACATCTGCAGGGACCTAGTGACTATCAGTGTGATTGTATCTCTCCAATTGCAGGGAGCACCCTATCAACCTAGTAGTTGTAGCTGAATTTTCCTCGACCTAACCCTGCAACTCCAACTTAATTCCTTCTCTTTGGATGAGTGAGCTTGGAGCCTGCAATTTCAAATATGTACAAACCAATCTGAAGAAAAGAGATCGAACCTCCAAGATAAGAAGAATGAATGTGTGATTGATGTGTCCAAATGAGGTAGACTTGCCTTGCATTTATATTCTTCCAATGGGTGCCCAAATTTTCTTTAAAGTCAACTTGTATTGTTCTGCAAATGTGGATTTTCACCTTAAAATACAGTTTTCCTTAACCCAATCAAATTCTTCCAAGGGTTAGGAGGGGTCTTTCTGGATGAGGAAGGTTTTCCAAAGGAGGGCATTTTTCCTTGAGCTTCCAAATTAACACTCCCTCTTAGTTAGGGAGAAATTATCGACCTCACCATGTGTCCCATCTAAAATATCTTTTTGTCATTAAGTCAAAATTCATCTCTACTCATCTTTGTTGAATGCTCTTGAATCTAAAATAAGAATAATTTGACACCATGGGGGAGCTTAAGCTACTAACCTCTATCAATAGGAAAGGGAAAGGATCACACTCTGCTTTATTGACTTGGGACAATAGGTGATTTCTACTCAAGGATCACTCTTTATCCTACCATCTCGTGACAATAGGTGAGATCGACTTGAGGAACACACTTTTTCCTATTGTACGTTGATCCTCCATCGAGACCCTTAAGATTCAAATGGTAGAACACCTGCATCTAATACTTGAGTGAGATCAAAATACCATATGGGTAAGAATAAACACCCTATCTCAAGTGACCTCAACCCATTGGCTAGATGGGGAGGTCCAATCCCAACAAGCCCGACTTGTGGGTAGGATGCCAAATGGGGTACACCCTATCTTGTTATCTAGAGGACCCTCAACCCCAGGAACCTTATTACTACATTCCCTCCCTAGGAGCTCAATAGGGGGGAAGAGCACACTCAGTCCAAGTTTCTCTCTAAAGACCAAGAAATTCCCTTTCGGAAAAGCCTTGGGGAGTATATTTGTTATCTTCTCATTAGTAGAAATGTTATGGAGCCTCACTGCTCCTCTTTGCACCTTGTCTCGTATACAATGATACATGATCCCAATATTCTTGGACTTATCATGAAATATGGGATTCTCTGCCAATCGAATCCCACTCTTATTTTCATAATGTATCACAGTCGTATCAAGGACTTGCTCAAAAAACTCTCCAAAGAGCTTCCTCAACCAAACTGCCTCACAACTAGCCATGCTAGCAGCAATATATTATGCCTCGATCGTGCTCAAAGCTACAAACTTTTGTTTCCTGCTCATCCAAGATAACATGGTGAAACCCAAAATAAAGTAGCATCTTGATGTGCTCTTCTTGTCAATACATTTCTAGCCCATTCAACATCAGTTTAACCATGAAGTCCAACACCTTTGACTATATATCTCATACCAAGGTTAATTGTCCCATGCAAATATCCCAATACATGCTTGGTAGCAATCTAGTGTGCATGAAGGGGCTTGGTCATAAATTGAATCGAAGTTTCCACTACAAAGTATATGTATAGATGGGTAATCACAAGGAACATCAATGCTCCAATCAACTATTAATACTCAGAAGGGTTTTCAAAGTCAGGTCTATCAGTGTCTCCACACAACTTCTTGAAGTTTATCTCCATCGGTATGTCGAGGGACTTGCATTATATCATTCCAAATATTCTATAAACTTCACAACATATTTCCTTGAGAAATGAAAATATCTCTAACGCAACCCTAAGGCTGCCACAACATGTATACCTTATCGGGACTCATTTTTCCCTTAATGCCCTTTAAAGCTTCATGCCCACACATAATTATATCGGAAGTGTATTATATGCATTTAGTCTTAAAAACCCCAAATGGATAAAAAATGACCCAATAATCACCCCGCCGAACACCCCTTTTCCTTTCCAAACTGTGCCTTTTCCTATCGGGAATGTGTTGTGGCTGGCAACAACCCCCCCTTTTTCTTTTTTGTTCGTTTAAGTGTTGACCAAAATACTAAATGAATGGGGACCCTTAGTTAATTTTTAGGAAGAACAAGAGTTTCCTTTCCTCAAAATAATGTTAACATCATAAGCTTAGGTAGGTCTTTAGAATATTTTAAACCTAAGTCTATGATAAGGAGAAAATCTTTAAAGTCGCGTTGCAAAAAAAGATAGGAAATGCCCCCATTTCCCTTTAATACCAATATGCGCAAGACCCTTGTGTTCAGTATAACATCGCGTCGCAACAAAGTAATGCTCATAAGGAAAAACTTAAAAATTTTACCGATCTGCGATAACGCCGATCGCAAGATCGCATATCGCAGAAACGAGCTGGCAGGACTTGGCAAACATCAAACTTCTGTGATCTGCGATATTGCGATCGCTGTGATATTGCGTTCTCACGATCTGCGATGGTGCGATTTGCGATGGCGCGATATGCGAGGTTACGTAAGAAAATCATAAATCACTTCATTACGAATCCTTCGGGCACGCCATTCAAGGAAAAAGCCACTTACCATAATCTGACTCCAAATCATGCGCTTTTAATGATAGTAAATGAATTAGTTGTCAGTTATTAATGGAAGTAAAGACGCGTGCCTTTATAGAGAATTACTTCACGTAAGGTGGCATATTTGATACATCTGTTGCATTTAAAACTCTCCCATCACCTTTCTGAATTAGTCATTTCCATTTCACTCGTAATCTGCAGGAACAAAGAGCCAAGACGATTCAAACCCAAACGCAGTAAGAAATGGGAAAGAAAAATAAAGCCCAAAGCTCTGAAGCGAAGGAAAAGACGAAGGAGATGGCGCCTTTGTATACAGACACAGCCTGTAACAGAGACGCAGGGATATCGACATGGGAAAGTATGTACAGGCTGCTTGAGGAGGAAAATCCTAGAATAATGAAGGTTGCTGCTGTCGCGGGCTCACAACGCTCTTCCGAGGCATCCTTAGAGGAGCTGGCATGTTCATTTCTTCACAGGATAGAAGAAAGACCCAAAATTCTACCATATATGGATATGATCAAGTGGATACTTGATAATGCAGACATGAACAACAGACAATTCAAAGTTCAAGGACACGGGCTCATCGGATCATTCGTTGCGCAAGATTTGAAGCTTATGTATCATCTTCCTGAACCGCAGGCGACTTACAATGCACAATTCGTCAAGAAATTTGCGGCCGAAAACCCAGACCTATCAGAGACCACCAAAGATTGGTCCAGAAAAGAGGAGCCGCTCAAAAAGGACAAAAACGGTATGTACAGCACTGGTTCCCTCACCTCTCCGTATTGTTTTGTTGCGGCCATGCTTTGTAGGTTATTTGGTATGCCAGATATCAATAAGTTTTCATCTGAGTGGCTAACATTAATTGATGCTGCCACAAATGCCGATATTATGGATTGGGCCAAGATCCTTTCTGATAATCTATACACGACTGTTATCAATTACCAGTCTAAAAGATCTTTGTCTCAGAGGATCTATCCTCCTTTTTATCTGTCTGCATATATTATGGATTCTATTTGTTATGTGTCTAAATTTCCCATTATGGGTTGGAAATGGACTACCCAAGACCCATTACCTATCCATGTTTATCATAAGGTTTTATGGGATTCTCATTTCGTCCCTCACTTCTACCAGATTTTCCACGGGCTTATTTTGCCCTTGTATAGAATAATGTATGATGAAGACCCCCCGAGGTGCTCACCCGAGGCACAAATAGACATCATCCCCATCGCAAGATGGTTCGGGGAAGAATGGTTTACCTATATTAGAGTGTTTGGAAGCACTGTACCTCCACATGTCCTACCTCTATATATTCCTGATAAACTTTTGGCTCGGGAAATTGGTTATCAAACCTGTTCAGAAGGCGGCCTGACCAAAGACCTAAAGGACAAAAAGAAGGCCATATGGCCTCAATTTCCTATAGCTTGTGGGGCCTTCTCATTGTTCGATGTAGGACACGCTTTCACCGAAGTAGAGAATGTGACGTGTCTACAATTATTTAAATTCCCAGCAAGGCCATTTGACCCAAATGATGTTGCCCAAGATTTCACAACGAACGTCAAAATAAAAGTATTCGTTGGAAAGAAAGATTTGTTTCAGAGTAGAAGCTCACTCCAAGAAATTTTGCGGGAAGCTCGGTCGAGGTTGTCTCCAGATGACCTCCAAAGATTCATGTTATACAGGGAAAGAAGGCTGGCCAGTGTTCCTCTAGAGAAGCTGCGACTGCCTGCCAGAGAACCAACTCCAAGCATTAGCCTCAGTGGAAACTCTAGCAATTCCAGATCTAAATCCAACGCTGCGCAAGGAGTACCAGAACATCCTAAAGAGTCTGGATGCGACCAAGGAAAAAACGAAGAAACAACTAAAGATACAGCTTAGTCAAGTGCAATGTCGCAACAACAAGTTATCGCCTCCCCGCCAAGAGATGTCCCCCCCTCCTGTCATGGAAGCACCACTCGTCACAACAGAACTGGACAAAGAATGGGAAACCTTCAATGAACTGATCAATCTTGAAGGGCAAGCCCCCAAAACACCTGTGAACAATACGCAAGTAGTGCAAGAAGTGGTTTCGACCATAGTCAGCAGTGTCACAGAAACGGAGCACATTCCTATCGCTCTGCCTTCTGAGCTTCTATTTAATGTAGAAGAAATTCCCCCACTGGATGTATTCTATAGTCCCCAACACAAAGCAATTGTAAGGAGACAGAGGAAGAAAATAAAACTAGAAAGTACACTGTCACAAGATGTTGAACATTTGGACGTCTTATGGAAAGACCCCAACAATAACTCGACTGAAAATCTCACTAAGCTGTCTCAGATTGCAAGAGCATATGCTTCTGCAACTATTGACAAGGCATCGGAAGTTCAGCAACTACTGAAAGAACAAGAAGATCAAATACAACTGCTACAATGACAGTTGCATCAAGCCAATGCTAATATTGAAGCTTCCAAACAGCTCGAGAAGCTGCAGGAAGACTTTCAGCAGATGCAGATAGGCTATCAAAGAAGTCTAGACGAGAAAGGAAAACAATTGCAGACTTTACAGGAAATGCATAAAGATGAGCCTAAGCTGGCAGAATTTATTTCAGAATCTATTGGCTTAAATGAGAAACTACTGCAACAATAGGAAGAGTTGGGACGTAAAATATCACAGTGGAGTCACTATTGCGAGCTGAGCGATAAAATCACCAATCAAGTGGTAGACTTGCGGAGTGACTATGATCAGAGTGACAGGCGGGTGACGGAATACTTAACTTGGCAGGATGAAGATGCAGGAAAAAGAGCAGGTGCACCCAGGATAAACGAAAATCATAAAGAATTGCTCTTTAATAAATGGGATGATCAAATCAGGCAGGCGGAGCGAGCAGCGGAGACAGCGGCTACACAGGCAGGCATTCTTATCGACTGTGTAAATGAGAATTTACACAGGACCAATTTAATCGCAGAGACCACCCCGGGGTACCTACCGAATAAGTTACAACTGGAAGCAGAATGGAAGCAGAAAGCGCTGGCAAAGGGAAAGGCAATCCAAGCATTAAACAGGTTGGATTGGGAATGTTACTGGACATACTTGGTCAAACCACACAGTCAATGGATGACGGTGAAATGCATCACAAACGCGGCCGAAAAAGTAGTGCCAGCTCTCGTAGATGCTGTTTTCGTAGCCCAGCTCAGCGCAGAAGTCAGTCAGCCGACTCTCCTCAAGCCCATGATGAACACTTGCAACTTTAAGGACCAAATTCAAAAGTAGCCTTATTTTAGAATGTTGTTTTTTCTTTTTATTAGATTAGAAAAAGGACAGTCATTTGAAAACCGTATCCTAAATTTTGTAAAAATACTGTTATTAGAATTAGGAAGTAGTATTTAACCCTTCTCATGCATTTAGAGAAGGGTCCAGAAATTTGTCAAAAACTTGTCCTCGGAACATGCACTTCTGCACCCTCAGAGGAGGTTTTGATGAATGGATGGATCGAGATTTATTAATGTTTGCATTTGATGTCTGCTACTGATGTTGCACTTCTGTACTCTTAGTAGATGTTAGAACAAGTAGAGATAAATCGTTTTTGCTTGAAGCTTGTGAGTAGGATTAGTCATAAATGGTACTTTTATCTCTTGACCATTTCTACTCATATTCTTAAAGTGATATACTGTTTTCAGTTGTTTATATGTTAATGCATGAATGTGTGGGTTACCATTTGGCACTTCTGTACGGTGGAGTCATTTATTTGTGTTTGATATATGAATAACTTATTATGCGATATGCTGTTCACAACTGTTTTGCTTAACTTTTTATGCAGAGTGGTTTATCTTAATTGATTTCTATTCTTATGATAGCTGAATGATATTTATTACCAGTTATTGTTCGAAATCTCTTTAGATCGCATAATAGAAGAAATACACCCTGGGTTAGCGTAGATTAGATGTGTTGTTTCCTATTAGATTACAGTAGCATAGAGTTAGTTTAGAAGTTTGAATTAAATTAGCTTTAAGTACTCCTAGATCAGCATCATCCAACTCTACACACACACACACCCCTTAGATTGGGAAACTGGTCCCGTTATCCCCAGTCGGACCCGCTATACCAAACGGATAAGGAGCTGCCAACCAAGGTCTGGACCGGGTGGGTATCCCCCTTGTTGTCGACCTGATTTTCGAGGCTTCAACAGAATGAAAAGCCTTTGGAAAAGCTTTAAAAACTATGCTTTTCCCTTTCGGGACCAAAATAATCTTGGAAAGGCTAAAATAGTTCTTTAATGCCTTTTAAACCAATTATATGTGTGTTGCCGCAGATCTAGATCTGGTCGATCGGACGGCTCAAATTCAATCGCTATATCGGTGATCAACAGTCTTAATGGTCTGCAATATCGGCGCTATCCTTTAGCGAGGGTCCGATGCGATATCGCTAATCTCTATCGGCGATCTCCATATAACCGATTTAATATATGCCGCCTCCCCGCTAAACCTCCAATGCGATACCCTTATGGATCTGATAGGCTATCCAATCGCCCCTATATTGTTTCAGATCCGGGTATGTCGCACTATCGGAATTCGGTGATTACAAGTCGATCCCCTTCCTTTGTAGTGATGCGATTATGGATCGGACCCGATAAGGTCCAAAAGCGCGATTTATAATATTTCAAGTCCACTTCATTGAATCCGCTAAGTGTTTTTGTGTAGTTTCTCTGTGTAAATGGGTTTTCCACTTGCAGACCCAAACTACACCAGATTTGCCTTAGTCGCGGGGATTTCTACTATTAATTATGGAAACACAGAGTCGGCATCGATTTCATCCAAATATGAGGAAAAATAAACATTCAAGGTCTCCACGGCTGTACATGGAATTACACACACAACATTGATTTATTCAAGATAAACAAAATAACAGAGTCTTGCCTTCGGCCAGATTACACAGGTAAAGACCTCTGTCTCAAAAGCAATGCAATCAATTACACAATTCCACCCTCAAAATCAATTCTCTGTGTACAAATATAAATACAAAACTATATTTGAGGCCCTCGCCCTTCTCTGGCCTAATTCCTTTGGTTAATGGCCTCTTTCTCCGATGCTGCCCATAGGCTTACAATACTCTCGATCTTCTCCCTCTCTGTCGCACTTCTTCCTTTTAGAAAAGAAAGGAAACACATATATGCTAAGTTAACCATCTCCTCCATAATTGAAGGAACAAAATATACATTTAGAAATCAAATCCTATCCTAATCTAAACAAACTAGACTACTTGGCTTGATCTCCCCGCAGGGAGGATCATTTGCCATTTATTCCTAATTCTATTCAGAATTTGGCAATAATTCACTACTTACATGTATTTGAAATTAATACAAATTAAACAACTAAGTCTTCCTCCAAACTTGCATTAGCCACAACATGTGACCACTCCATCACATTGTTGGCTAGGTCTAGATGCTCTTGCATCAAACTCCCAAGGTTTAAATTAATCATGATCTCCTAATCATGCACTTCTGGTCTGTGTCCTCCTCGATCCCATACTTTGTTTGGTAGTATGTCCTTGGTTACTGATGTTGTTTGTTGTTCTCCCGGTCTCCATACTTTATGTTGCATTGCCCCATTCGTTATGCTCTCACTGTTTGTTGTTGTCCTTTTCATATATCTTATTGTGGTTTGCTCATCATTACAGTTTATGACAGGCTCCCACATATCAATTTGCAGTTCTCCATTTCCTTCACTTGTACCATTCTTTCCAGCCAATCTTCCTTTCTTCTTTTGTCCTTTATTTGTTTTATTGGAATGTTGTTGTATGAGCCTCCATAACTCACCTAGTTCTTTGTCCACTTCACTTCTCATGTGTTGAATAATATTCTCCTGCGATTGATTGTGTTCTTGAAATAGAACATCATAATCCCTATGGCAATAACTTCCCATATACATTTCTGAATTGTACAAAAGCCTTCTCCATTGATCCTCTACAATAATTCCAGTTCCTTCTTCTGGCTTCTCATTCATGACTTCACTACTTCTTACTTCAAATCTCAGCATCCCTGTAACTCCACAAATTTCTTGAAAACTTAGAATTTTTCTTGCTTGTTTAGCCACTTGGAATATTTCTTCTTCTAGTAACTTCATTTCTGCACTCTTAAGAATCATGGTATCATACTTTTCTGCTTCTGAAATGTCATCTTCAGCCTCGTCTTCATCAATAAATCCCTATAGTATAATTGTAATTCTATTACTATATGTTATCACTCAAAAATTTCAAAAGGTTAAAGAAAGAGATTTCCGAGGTAACCACAAACCAATCTTCAGACTCAGGTTCTAAACAACCTAAGTCCAGAGAAGGCTCTCTATTTATAATTTAACTTTGTTTTGGGTGGGATTTTAGGCTAGTTCTTAGTGCTCATAAGGTTTTGATTTTGGTTGGGTGGTGGAATTCTAGGAATAGATGGGCAGAGCAAGCCTTCAGGCCATTGGCCTATGTAGTCAATCAAAGAGTGGCTTAACTGGATCAGATCAATTACTAAAGGAGGAGTTCACAGCGCAGGCTAGCACAACAAAAAGCAATTCTGCAGGTTCAAATGGATGAGGTAGTCCTAACCAGGGTAAAAGGGCAATGAAGAATCCTTAAACCAGGATCAAGATGAAGAACAGAAGGAGATCAGTAGTTGTTAGGTAAACTTGACTCAGGATAGAGTCAAAGTTGACCAGGCTAAACAGTGATGGTTTTGGGGCACATGGTATTGTGCACCCATAGTATTCTGCCCGTGGTATTATATGTAATGGAGCTTATAAAAGGCTAGAAGGACTAATTGTAATGCAAGACCTGGAGGTGAGCGGTGAAGGCTCACTTGGTCGGATTGGCCAGGGTTTTGGCCAATGCTAATGAGATCTTATTAGGTTGGGTTTTTCCCCGGCTTTGGGGTTTTCCCAGATAAACATTTGTGTTTATGTGTTTATGGTTGTTGCTGGTTATTTTTATATTTATTCCTCTCAGTAATTATTTATGTTATGTAGTAAATTTATGTCGCACCCACCCCCCCAGACCCCCCCTGCAACGAATATTTTACGGGTGACATTGCCTCCCCATTTCGAACTGGGGTCCAATGTGGCGATACCTTTGAATACAAAAGATAATCAGGCTCTACACCAAACAGTAGCAAAGGGAAAGTAAGAATCCTTTACTATGGACCTAGGGGGGGGGGGACTACGGAAGTAAGCGAGCAATTAAGAATTCCCAGACTAAGATAGTTTAGTAGAAAACAGTGAGAAAGTAAATAGTCAAGACAGAGAGCATTAAAGCTAATTCTGAAATATCATTCCTTGTTTACTATTCAGATTTCATAGAGAAACATGTGAATATTTATAAGATGAAGAGAAAACAGTAATAAACATGAAGAGATAATACTTATTTGATTTCCACCGTGCACAAGAATCCTGTGAAATGTATTTAACTTTATTTCATGATCCAACAAGCCAATCCAGTCTTGATTACAATAGCTCCTTAATTTGATATGAAATGTCTACAGAAATGTTTTTTAATCCACCCCAAAATACTTCAAATGAAGAAGTATTTATACAAATTCTACACTGAAATATCTTGAAAAAAATATTAAGATTGGTTTTACAAATATCTCTAATTGTTTTACACTAATAGAACTTAAATAAAGGACATTCAAAACTAATGAATCTATTTGGAACTATTTTTATGGATTTATGGTTACAAAGAAGAGAAATATGAATTTGATAGCAACTCTTAATTGATGATGAGGCATCCCAGTCACTAATTGCATCCTTTCTTTGTGCATTCTGCTCCAGCAATTCAGCAAGATTAGGGTCCATTGATACATTTTTATATCTCAATCCGTGATAGATATGTAAAACATGAAATAGGTTACTGTAGATAAGTATGTTTTTGAGATAAACCTCTCTCTATTTCCAAAAATTCAGCTCCAGCTATTCACAATATTCTATGCAAAAAGATGTCAAAAACAGGACTTTGCACAGTCCGAAAAATACGTTGTGAAGACATGCACTTATCTCCATTTTGGTAATACCTATGTAAAAGATGAGATAGGTTTTTTTATATTATCCTTTTAGGAACACAAACCTCCTTCAGTTTCTCAAAATACTTCTTGGATTGGACATAATATTTTCTGCGAAACTATGACTTAAACAGGGAATTTCTGAAGAATGTACGATTTCTGCTCTGATTTCATCTTTTAACTATTTTTCACTTTTACTTTGGATAAACTTCATTGTTGCTGATGAAAGTGTTTTCATCTCTATTTAACCCTTACTGCATCCATGTTTACTTTTACTATTTACTTTTATTGTTTACTTTTACCGCTCTGTTTTTTCATCTGTCTTCACTTTGACATGAATCTGTATGCTTTGTAGTTGTCTTCCCTGTTGTTTTTCTTCATGCTAGTTGTTTTACTTAACTTGGTATTCAATCTAATACTATTTTAACCCTGATACACTTTGACTATTCTTTACTGTGTCCTTTTACCTTCACTGTATATTTTGGGTTTTTACTATCTATTTCAACAGTAAATCATTTAATTCCATGTTTCATCTGCTTGTCTTTTAACTGTATGTTTTATTTTCCATCTCTGTTTGAATAGATTTGATAACAGTCTCAGAGTAAATAGGTCTTATGACTAGTATTAAGATTGTTTATCCAAGGCTGCGGTCTTTTGATCGCCTGTAAAACAAAACAAACTGTTAGGAAAACGTTGGGTTGACAGGGAGGGTCATTAATGGCTTTATTGAGTTTTATAGGTCTATGGAGTGAGTCCAAAATGATTTCAAGAGGTAAACCATGTTTGAATTGGTTAGCAGAGGCTTCAGGTGGCATAGAAGGGTTACACAGGGTTTTACTGCACAAACAGGCGAAAACGAGCAACACTGGGGTTTTTGTGTTTAAATGGGTAAACATTTGATTTGTTTGAATTTTGGCACAAAGTGAACAATAGACAGTTTTTCATGTAGCGGGGTGAATAGTGATAGTTTTGGCGGGTAGCGGGCTGGCGGTAAGCAGTTTATTTCACACAGCTTTTGGGCGCTGGGTGGTTTTGGGGGGAGGCTGCCTGATTCCATAGACTGAACGACACATAGCACGGGGGCTCGGCCTAAAACCACTCATATCAGGTGGGTAACGTTCGGACGTCGGGCCCGCCCGATATGGTTAATAATCGTCGGATCAAAGGGGAGGAAATCACATGGTGATCAGGTTTGGGAGTTGTGCGGAGGGTAATGGAGGGGCCCGGCTAATGTTTAAGAGCGGTGGTTTTAATTAAATTCAGGGTTAAGGCAGGGGTTAAGGGATCGGGAGTAATTCTATTGGTGAAAGGTTTGACTTTTTAATTAATCACAAATCGATTAATTTACGTCATTTGTCGGGGTTTTATTTATAAAGTTTATATTACAAACTTCGGGGATGGGATATTAAAATTAAAGGGATTTAATAAATACATATGGGAGAGGGTATTTTTTGGGAAATATATAAATAAAATTAAAATTTAATATGAACGAAAGCGGTAAATGGATTTAGTGCTAAGTACAATGTACATTTATAATTCATTGGCTTTGCATAAACACATTATAACTTAGGCTAAGTGCATTTTTGTGAGTTTTTCATAAAAAAGGGTATCCATGGGGGTGATTACTTTTCCTTAGGTAAATGGTGTTTTAACCTTAGGAAAAGGGGTTTACTTGGGGGTAATGGCTTTTCCTTAGGAAAATGGTGGTTTACCTTAGGAAAAGGGGTTTTATGAGGGGAATGAGGGGGAGTGAAGAGGGGTAAATATTTATGAGGGGATTTTTTGTACTTAAGGTCTATAAGTCATTAGGCCAAGGGTCCGGTCCCTCCAAAAGTCAGAGAAATGCTCTAAGCCCCTTTGACTTAAGATTTTAGGTACTTAAGACTTTTCTTGGAAATTAGTTAAGTGAAAAGTGTAATGAATGAGGGAGGTTAATCAATTTGACTTTGTGGATTTGATACATGCCCAATTATTATCCATACTTGGAAATTTGATGATGAAGGTGATCAATATGCTTTTATTTAACAATCATCACAATTCTGCAACCATTCTTCTACTTACCCACCTACTCATCCTACCATTTTTACTTCTCTTTATTAGGGTGCACTTAAGCTGGCAAACCCTTATCAAAACCTTTTTCTTTTCTTTTACAATGGTATTCTAACTAAGTCTAACCTTATTACATCCAAGGGCTCAGATTAAATAGTTGAGCTCCTTTTATTCACTCTACCTAATCTAATTATCTACCAAGGTTAAACAGTTTGGTCAAATTTTCATTCTCTATCTATAAACATGAAATTCAAAACATGGAATAACCAAGATTAAACTGTTTGATTACCATGGATTGTGGCATGAATAACAAGTTGCACACAATTATTATTATGCAGAAAAGTAAATAGTAGTGGCATTTGGACTTGCACACTTTCATGGTCTTTTTGTTTTTGGGGTTCATATTCTTTAATTTTTTTTTTTACCTTCTTTTATTCTTTTTTCCTTTTGATTTATCTTTTAGGACATACCCTCTTTACATTTTTTAATTTTTATAATATGGAAAACATTTGCAGAAAGCAAAGGTATGTACATATTACAGTTTTAATCTCAGTGATTCAAAAATTATGATTCCTATTGGTATAGGAACCTAACACTATCATCTCTTGAATTCATTTCCAGTTCAACACTCCCATATTGTAGATTCAGCATCATTCCATCTTTCTAAGACATTATGATCCCACCTTCATTAATTAAATCTGTTCTTCAGTATTAACTCCTTGGTTCAGATTGACTTCACATTGCCTTGTTCCTGCATATAAATCTTCATCAGAATTAATCAATTCAATAAACACAAATGCTTTACCCTGTTTCCTCATTATGCCAACATTTCTGACAACTTCTTCTCCATATTTGTCATTCATGACAACTCTTTCATTCTTATTCAATTCTGGTTGTACAATTTGATCACTTATTCTTTGGCTTTCTTCAAGGTCAATAATCTTCAATGACTGTTTAATATCTACAAAGTCTTCTATATCAATATTCAGTAACTACTCTCCTTTGGCTTCAGTCTTCAACAGTTGTCTAATATCTACATAATTCACTACAGCTATGTTTAACAACTGTCCTTTTCCCTACATCACAAGATTATGTGAATTTACTTCTTCCAACTTCTGAAAAATCATACCTTTTCTTTTCCTTTCCCTTATGACAACATGAATCAGTTGTCTCACTTCAGTGTATCCTGCATTTACACACAAAATATTAGTTTCAAAACTATGAGACACCAAGGTCTCCTCAAATAATTTCATCATCAACTCTTCCAGTTGACTTCCACTTCCTGAATACACCATAAGATTCCCCATTTGCTTTGTATTAGCTTCATTAGTTTTCCTGAGAAAAATCTTTGTTCCATATTCATATGAATGGATCTCTTTCTTCCCAAACATTCCTTTGATCTCAAAAATTCCCTTTCCATCCTCCTTTTGAATTATCCTTTGGATATCACCTGACTGGACATCTTCTTTCACTTGACTGTAACTTTTCTCCTTATTCTTCATATGACTGTGAGTAGTCATCTCTTCACCTGTTAATATAATAGTTTCCAATAACTGCTTGTCTTTCCTCAAGTCTATATGACCTGCAAACATACAACAATCATTAATTTTAAAAACACAATACCTTCCATCCTCTTTTGATGTTTTAAGCACCAATCCTCCATCATAGATCTTTTGAATTTCAGTAGATCCTTCTTGTTGTGACTCCATTCCTTTGAGTCTTTCCTTCTCTAACAAATCAATATTAATTTGTTCAAGTTCCCAGAACTCGTTTATCAGCTTTCCTTTCCACATCTGTTGCAATAGCTTCCACTTGACCCTTTTCTTCATTCTCCACCTATATCTTTGGTCTTCACTTGTCTTTCTTTGTATTGCTAGACTAATCTCTAGTTCTTCATTCTGCTGCCAGTTGATATACTTCTGTAATCTAATGCTTTTCCCAAATTCATTTTCCTATTGCTGATCTTATCCTTTAAATTGATGATTCCTTCCATCTTCATCTTACTGGATTAATACTTCTATCTCCTTCATGTCTCTGAGGACATAACTTCCTTGTTGCTCCTGATCTTCTGTTTCACCTTCAAATAATCTCTGCTCAATTTCTCTGATTTCAGCATCATTTTTATTAATTTTGTCTTCCACACCTGCAATCACATCATTAACTGAAGAGTCTAAACATTTACTTAACTCTATAAATGTTAGAGACAGTTCATCCTTATCATGCATAGTAACCCTTTTGTTTTCTTCATCAGGTTCTGAAAGCTTCATTTCTCCTTCAGGTTCCTTGAGTAGTCTTTCCAAGAATTCTATTTCCTTATGAAATCTCTCCAGTAGTTCATCACAACTTCTATTCTCAACTTCATTCTTTCCCTGGCAATCCTCCTGAGTTATCCTATTTTCTACACTATCATATTGCAAAGTTCTTTCATCAATTTCATCAGACAATTTCATTTGCTTACCTCCTTGTAATACCACTATGGCATTGTCATTAGACTTTTGGTCCATATCAACTTCATCTGATTGTTTCACACCAAACAGAATTTCATCTATGAACTCCTTCTGCTGTAATAGATCAACACCTTCTTCCTCTAAAAGGAATTCTCCATCATACTTCACCTCAAGATCTTCATTTCTGTTTCTGACAGTTTCACCAAACTGTCCATCATTCTCTACATATCCTGCAAACATACAAAAACTATGAGAATAAAAATCACAAGGCTTCATTGCCTCATCTTCTTCCCATGTCATCATATCTTCTAATCCTTCTGAACTATGCCAGTAGTTCACGAGATCTTCAGCTGATCTCCCATTATCCTCTTCACCCAACATTTCACCTTGTTTTGGTCTGCAAATGGAAACTTCCATTTCTGCTTCTGCTTCTCTGAGTTCCTTTGGTTCCTCTTGAGCACTCAATATCTGCTCAACCTTTCTCAACTCTTCTGTTATCTCTAAATTCACTCGTTGATTTCTCTTCTCTTGTAGCCTCTGCAACTTTACTCTCCTTCTCATGGACCAACCATGCTTCTGGTCTTCATCACTTTTCTGCAACATCTCCATCAATATTCCAATCTGGAAATCTATCTTAGCTCTCTCTCTGTCAAACTCTTCCTGGCTCATTCTCATGCCATTTACTTTGGCATCTTTCCTTTTGTTGTGGCTTCTTTCTGAACCTCTGTTATGACTATCAGTAGTCATCTTCTTCTCCTCTCTTTTCATGAGCTCCTCGCTCCTCTGCAACAATCCTTTACAATAGAAAGTCCTCCTTACTGCGATCTTACCTCACTAAGCTCTCCTCACTCAGTATTTTGGTAAGCACGATCCTCTATCTGGAACCTCCTCTTGAGAAACACCTTTGCTCCTTCTAGGCTTTTGCAATCTCTCACTCTCTCTTGAGAACACTTCAATTGTCCTCTCTGTCCAATCTCTTGTTGGATTCTTCAGGTTCACTACCACTTCAAAGTGCTTTCCTTGCTCAGCTTTTAAAAACACATCTGGTTCTTCTCTCACAACTTCTCTTGTTCTATATTGTTGCAGTATTCACACTTTCTTATGCTGTCACCTGTGTTTTGAATGGACTTCCTCTGTCTCTTGCATTTGCAAGTTCTGCTACACATCACCTCTGTGTGCCTTCCTTCCGTCATATTAGAATGTGCCTTCCTTCCGTCATATTAGAATTTGATCCTTCCTCTTGCCTGCATGAATACTTTAACACATAGCTCTATTTTTGGTTCCTTCACACAGAATTTCTCTGTTCTGTTTAACCCAACTGGTTTTAAATACAATTCTGCTATGATACCAAAAATGACGCAACCCTAAGGCTACCACAACATGTATACCTTATCGGGACTCATTTTTCCCTTAATTCCCTTTAAAGCTTCATGCCCACACATAATTATATCGGAAGCGTATTATATGCATTTAGTCTTAAAAACCCCAAATGGATAAAAAATGACCCAACAATCACCTCGCCGAACACCCCTTTTCCTTTCCAAACTATGCCTTTTCCTATTGGGAATGAAAAGCCTTTGGAAAAGCTTTAAAAGCTATGATTTTCCCTTTCAGGACCAAAATACTCTCAGAAAGGCTAAAACAACGCTTTAATGCCTTTTAAACCAATTATATGTATGTTTCCACAGATCTAGATCTGACCGATCGAACGGCTCAGATTCAATCGCTATATCGGCGATTGACAGTCTCAATGGTCTGCAATATCGGCGTTATCCTTTGTCGGGGGTCCGATGCGATATCGCTAATCACTATCGGCGATCTCCATATAATTGATTTAATATATGCCACCTCCCTGCTAAACCTCCGATGTGATAGCCTTATAGATCTGATAGGCTATCCAATCGCCCCTATATTGTTTCAGGTCCGGGTATGTCGCGCTATCGGAATTCGGTGATTACAAGCCGATCCCCTTCCTTTGTAGTGATGTGATTATGGATCGGACCTGATAAGGTCCAAAAGTGTGATTTATAATATTTCAAGTCCGCTTCATTGAATCTGCTAAGTGTTTTTGTGTAGTTTCTCTGTGTAAATGGGTTTTCCGCTTGTGGACCCAAACTACACCAGATTTTCCTTAGTCATGGGGATTTCTACTGTTAATTATGGAAACACAGAGCCGGCATCGATTTCATCCAAATACAAGGAAAAATAAACATTCAAGGTCTCCACGGCTATACATGGAATTACACACACAACATTGATTTATTCAGGATAAACAAAATAACGGAGTCTCACCTTCAGCCAGATTACACAGGTAAAGACCTCTGTCTCAAAAGCAATGCAATCAATTACACAATTCCACCCTCAAAATCAATTCTCTGTGTACAAATATAAATACAAAAATATATTTGAGGCTCTCACCCTTCTCTGGCCTGATTCCTCTAGTTAATGGCCTCTTTC
The DNA here is from genome assembly GCA_031772625.1 of Pinus tabuliformis. Taxonomy (NCBI): domain Eukaryota; kingdom Viridiplantae; phylum Streptophyta; class Pinopsida; order Pinales; family Pinaceae; genus Pinus; species Pinus tabuliformis. The sequence goes on from CM062812.1 coordinate 25,470,808, forward strand.
TCCTATGCTGCCCGTAGGCTTACAATACTCTCGATCTTCTCCCTCTCTGTCGCACTTCTTCCTTTTAGAAAAGAAAGGAAACACATATATGCTAAGTTAACCATCTCCTCCATAATTGAAGGAACAAACTATACATTTAGAAATCAAATCTTATCCTAATCTAAACAAACTAGACTACTTGGCTTGATCTCCCCACAGGGAGGATCATTTGCCATTTATTCCCAATTCTATTCAGAATTTGGCAATAATTAACTACTTACATGTATTTGAAATTAATACAAATTTAAAAACCAAGTCTTCCTCCAAACTTTCATTAGCCACAACATGTGACCACTCCATCACATTGCTGGCTAGGTCTAGATGCTCCTGCATCAATCTCTAGTTCTTTTCCACACCTTTAGTCCCAGGAAGTAATGCATCATACCAAGATCCTTCATCTCGAATTTAGAGGTCATCTCCCTCTTACACTCAAGCATTAAGAGCTCACTACCTATCAAGAATACATCATCAACATATAAAACCAAAATTGAAGGTATACCTTGAACCACTTTGAAGTAGAGATTCGGATCAACACTACTTCTCATGAATCCAAGCTTCACCAAGTAACTTCCAATGCAAGCATACCAGGATTTGGAGGCTTGCTTCAAACCATATAATGCTTTCTTCCGCATACAAATGTGAGTCTTCTTGTCATTCATTTCAAATGTCTGAGGTTTCTCAATATATACTTCTTCCTATAGTATTCCATGAAGAAATGTTGTCTTTACATCCATCTGGTGAAGGGTCCATCCTTGACTAGAAACAAGGGAAACAATCGATCTAATGGTAGTGTAATGGGAAATAGGAGAAAATATATCATCATAGTCTTCTCCCTCTTTTTGGGAGAAACCTCGGGCCACAAACCTTGCTTTGTACTTTTCAATGCTTCCATCAGCTCCATGCTTGATCTTGTATATCCATTTTGAAGTTATGATAGACTTTCCTTTATGTCTTGGAACAACATCTTGTTGTCGTTGCTACAACACCCTGCAAAATTTTTCTATATTCAAAATTTTTAGCCTACTTTATAAAATGTGAGGTGTTTTCTTTGGTCGTCAATTGTTGTTTCATGTTTCTAAACATAAGCTCAATGTCCATGTTCCTTTCTAAGCGTCTTCAGATCATCAAGAGCAAAAATAGTACACTTGAGGGTCTGTTGAAGCCCCGAAAATCGGGTCGACAACAAGGGGGATACCCGCCCGGTCCGGACCTTTGTTGGCAGCTCCTTATCCGTTTGGTATAGCAGGTCCAACTGGGGATAATGGGACCAGTTTCCCAATCTAAGGGTGTGTGTGTGTGCAGAGTTGGATGATGTTGATCTAAGAGTTCTAATCTAATCTACTTTAATCTAATTCTATGCTATTGTAATCTAATGAAAACAGCACATCTAATCTATGCTAACCCGGGATGTATTTCTTCTATTATGCGATCTAAAGAGATTTCAAATAATAATTGGTAATAAATATCATTCAGCTATCATAAGAATGGAAATCAAGGAAGATGAACCACTTTGCATAAAAAGTTAGGCAAAATAGTTGTGAACAACATATCGCATAATAAGTTATTCATATATCAAACATAAATAAATAGCTCCACCGTACAAAAGTTCCAAATGGTAACTCAAACATTCATGCAATAACATATAAACAACTAAAAACTATATATCACTTTAAGAATATAAGCAAAAATGGCCAAGAGATAAAAGTACCATTTATGATTGGTCCTACTCATAAGCTTCAAGCAACAATGATTTATCTCTACTTGTTCTAATATCTACCAAGAGTACAGAAGTGCAACATCAGTAGCAGATATCAAATGCAGACATTAATAAACCTTGATCCATTTATTCATCAAAACCTCCGCTGAGGGTGCAGAAGTGCATGTTCTGAGGACAAGTTTTTGACAAATTTCTGGACCCTTCTCTAAATGCATGAGAAGGGTTTAAATACTACTTCCTAATTCTAATAATAGTTTATTTACAAAATTTAGGATGCGGTTTTCAAATGACCGTCCTTTTTCTAATCTAATTTTTTAAGAAAAAACAACATTCTAAATTAAGCTACTTCTGAATCTGGTCTTTAAAGCTGCATGCATTCGTCATTGGTTTAAGGAGAGTTGGCTAGCTGACTTCTGCTTTAAGCTGGGCTGAGAAAATGAAATCTATGAGAGTTGGCACCACTTTTTCGGCCGCATTTATGATACATTTCACAGTGATCCACTGACTATGCGGCTTTACCAAGTATGCCCAGTAACACTCCCAATTTAACCTGTTTAGTGCTTGGACTACTTTTCCCTTTTCTTGCGCTACCTGTGCATTGCTCACAGATGTCTTTGGGGCTTGTCCTTCAAGATTGATCAGTTCGTTGAAGGTTTCCCACTCCTTATCTAATTCTGTTGTGACGGGTGGTGCTTCAATGACGAGAGGGGGGAGATCTCTTGGCGGGGAGGCGATAACCTGCTGTTGTGGAAATTCCATCGACTGAGCGGTGTCTTTAGCTGACTCTTCGCTCCTATCTTGGTTGTTTTTCAGATGTTTTAGAATGCTCAGGCATCTCTTGTTTAGTCTTAGATTTAGATCTGGAAGTGCTTGAATTCCCACGGAGGCTAACACTTGGAGTCGGTTCTCTGGCAGGTAGTAGCAGCTTTTCTAGAGGAACACTGGCTAGTCTTCTTTCCCTGTATACAATGAATCTTTGGAGGTCATTTGGAGACAATCGTGATTGGGCTTCCCGAAAAATTTCCTGAAGTGAGCTTTTACTCTGAAATATATCATGAAATAAATCCTTTTTTCCAATGAACACTTTTATCTTGACTGTCGTTGTGAAATCCTGGGCAACCTCATTTGGGTCAAATGGTCTTGCCGAGAATTTAAATAATTGTAGACACGTCATATTCTGTACTTTGGTGAATGCGTGACCTACATCGAACAACGAAAAGGCCCCACAAGCTACAGGAAACTGTGGTCATATGGCCTTCTTTTTGTCTTTTAGGTCTTTAGTTAGGCCGCCTTCTGAACAGGTTTGATATGCAATTTCTCGAGCTAGAAGTTTGTCAGGGATATACAAAGGTAGGACATGAGGGGGGACAATGCTTCCAAATACTCTAATATAGGTGAACCATTCTTCCCCGAACCATCTTGCGATGGGGATGATATCTATCTGTGCCTCAGGTGAGCATCTCAGGGGGTCTTTATCATACATCTTTCTATACATGGGTAAGATAAGCCCGTGACAAATCTGGTAGAACTGTGGAATGAACTGAGAATCCCATAATATCTTATGATAAACATGGATGGGTAATGGGTCCTGATTTGTCCATTTCCAACCCATAGCGGGAAATTTAGACACATAACAAATAGAATCCATAACATATGTGGATAGGTAAAAAGGAGGATAGATCCTTTGAGACATGGATCTTTTAGACCGGTAATTGATAATAGCCGTGAATAGGTTATCAGAAAAGATCTTGGCCCAATCTATAATAACGGCATTTGTGGCAGCATCTATTAATGGTAACCATTCAGACGAAAACTTATTGATATCTGGCATCCCAAATAATCTACAAAGCATGGCCGCAGCAAAACAATACGGAGAGGTGAGGGAACCAGTGCTGTACATATCGTTTTTGTCTTTCTTGAGTGGTTCATCTTTTCTGGACCAATATTTGGTGGTCTCTGATAGGTTTGGGTTCTCCGCCACAAATTTTTTAATGAATTGTGCATTGTAAGTCGCTTGCAGTTCAGGAAGATGATACATGAGCTTTAAATCTTGTGCAGCGAATGACCCGATGAGCCCATGTCCATGAATCTTGAACTATCTGTTGTTCATTTCTGTGTTTTCAAGTATCCACTTGATCATATCTGTATATGGGAGAATTTTGAGCCTTGCTGCTATCCGATGAAGGAATGAGCACGCTAGTTCTTCTAAGGATGCTTCGGAAGAGCCCTGTGAATCTGTGACAGCGATAACCTTCATTATTCTGGGGTTTTCTTCCTCAAGCAGTCTGTACATGCTTTCCCATGTCGATATCCCTGCGTCTCTGCTACAAGCTGTGTCTGTATATAAAGGTGCCATTTCTTTCACCTCAGAGCCCTGAGCTTTATTTTTCTTTCCCATTTCTTCCTGCGTATGGCTTGGTATCGTCCTTTGTTCTCTGTTCCTGCAGCTCACAAGTGAAATGGAAATGACTGATCAAGAAAGGTGATGGGAGAGCCTTAAATGCAGCAGATATATCAAATATGCCACCTTACGTGAAGTAATTCTTTGCAAAAGCACGCGTCTACATTAATAGATGACAACTAATTCATTTATTATCATTAAAAGCGCATGATCTTGAGTCAGATTATGGTAAGTGGCTTTTCTTGAATAGCGTGCCCGAAAGATTCGTGATGGAGTGATTTTGCGATTTGGTTCGCAATCATCGCAGATCGCGAAAGTGCATTATTACACTATCGCGCTCTCGCACTGACTCACAAATATAACATCGCAGAGCTGATTTGGCTTAATATCGCAACCATCACTTTATCGCGATATGGCAACATCGCATATCGCAGAAGTTTTATGCTTGCCATATTTTGTTAGCCCATTTCTGCGATATGCGATCTGCGATCGGTGTTATCGCAAATCGGAAAATCTTGAAGTTTTTCTTATTAGCATTACTTTATTGCGATGCGATATATTGCTTAGTACAAGAATCTTGCACATACCAGGATTATACCCAAATGGAGGTGTTTTTCTATCATTTTACGATGCGGCTTTTTAAAGAATTTTTCCTTATCATAAACTTAGGTTTTAAAGTATTCAAAAGATCTTCCTAAGCTTACGATGGTAACCTTATTTTGAAGAAAGGGAACTCTTGCTTTTCCTAAATTTTAACTAAGGGTCCCCATTCATTTAGTATTTTGGACAACACTTAAATGAAAAAGGGGGTTGTTGCTGGCCACAACAATTGGCGATTCACTTGGGAGAACCAGTTATCTCTGATTTTCTATTGAACCTTTCAAATTTCCAAACAAAATTCTTTTTAGAAAATTAAACTTTATTATAGAAAGATAAAGCGCATTATACTCCAAATTGTCAATGACATTTTGTTCCAACCTCTTTCTATTTTAATTATTTGCTTCCTCAGCTTGTCCTTGCATTTACATCAGCCATTACTTGGTTTTGTAAAGAAAAAATAAGGTCTTCCCTGTACCAGTTTTTAAATATGCTCATTTGTCATAGGTAGAGCCTCTGCTTCCAACAAGCGTTCATAGCCTCGATAGGGTTACCTATTACCCAGTAATGATCCTTAATCCTGCTTAAGGTGATCTACAACTTTCAAAGAAAAACCCATATTGACACTTTTTCCTTTTTTATTCTTAAAGAACAATGTCTTGGTTTGGTAGCCAAATTATGACACAATCATTCACTTGATTTACACTTATGTTGAACAAGATGGCTCGTGATGAGACCCCTTGTCTTTTGATCTCAACAATCTTAAGTCGTTGCCCTATTTTGGTGGACAGTAATGGCAAAGACAGCAAGTTATAATATTTGTGATCATGATAAGCCGGCTCGTGATGAGACCTCTTATTCTTCAAGATATAGTGTACCCTTGGGTCGTTTCTCTAAATGCTGCGATTTTCTTTAGCAGGGAGGAAGTCATTTTTTTCCTTAAGAAAGCTCTGGATGACAATAATAGAGTTTTTTGGAAATGTCTGTTCTACAGGGAACCCTCATTTTGTTATTGATACCTTTCATTGTACTGATATAAAACAATTTCTTCACTAAGATTGCTTTCGTCAAATTTCTTGAAGTTGAAACTAGTATCATATCTGGGTTAAAGTTTTTAACTGTATCTATTAATAATAAAGATCAAGTTTCCAAAAGATTTTCTATTTATACAAGCAGAAGTTCAAAATCTAATAGAGAAATGGTGTCTTTAGTAAATGTCAAATGCGGTTAACCACAACAAATTTTATTAGGGAAAAAAAAATTTAAAGAAATGAGAGGTAACTATTCCCTTGGATTATGTACATGATAGGGATAATTTCTTCTCTTATTTTGCCTACCAACATTTAAAAATTAAATTATCTACCTAATAACCTAGCTAAACTACCCCTACTTCTATTCTAACTATACACAGAAAAATTAACTAGGTAAAATGATATTTCCAGTGAAACCATCTTTTCATTTTTATTCCTACACGTATGTACCTTTTAAACATCAGTGTTAAGAATAAAACTTTTCTTGGACTGTGAACATTGAATGTAGGATTAGAAAGTGTAACTTCAGTCGGAATTCCGCCTGAAATTTCTTTCTTATGAAATCTTCTTTCCAATTGGATACCTATTGGATCATAAAACTCAGGATGAATTTCTGTTATGGATTGGTGATCGTGTAATAGGAAAGATGACAAGCCAGGTTGCGAATATGATTTTTTAGTTTTAATGGCCTGTAATCTACTATGCGTTAAAGTCAAGCTTTTAGCAATTTCTCGTAAAAGGAAAGTTTCCACATATAAATCACTAAATAAATCAATGAAGAATAGATGGAAATTTCTCGAAAGAGATTTATCAATCAACGTGAATTGCTGGCAAGTTTCCAAAAATACTTTCTTTCGTTGATGATGTTTTGGATGACATAGAAGTTTTTTTAGAAAGGTTGATATTGGTTGATCTTGGAATTGAAAAACTTCTGTATTTCCTTGACACAATTTAGTTTTCCAAAATGGTAATACATCTCTCGAATGTTCTTTGATAAGGTGCTCAATATACCATAGTAATCTATCAAAAGTCTGAAAATTTAAAATACAATCCGATTTTATACAAAATGAGTGCAAGCGAAAAAGAATGCAATGATTATTTGTACAACTAATGTTACAGCGCAACTGTGATTGACTTGAAATATCTTCTTTTTCACAAGAACTGGCCAGAATTATGGGATCCGAGTAATTTCGAACTACGTCTTATGAATCAAAAAACAAGTTATGATTGGGAACAGGCATGGGGGTTTGCTCATGATACAAATCATAGATCGGGGTATTGTTTTGGATAGTAAAATCATGCAAATGATCTGTCGTGGAATGAGGATCGACTGATATGATTCTTGAATTAGAATATCTCTCATTATCTAAGCTTTGTTGAGTTACTTGAGATAAATCAACATCATCATCATCAAAGTAGCTATCATAAATGATTTTACGAGTTTCTCTAGATTTTTCTTTTTCATCCAATATTTTCAGAAAAGGAAGGTCAAGTCATTCTTGTTTGTAAATGACCAAAGGATGTTCTATAGCTGCCTCTTTATCTTGAAAACCTAATGGTGATTCATTTGAATAATCCTCTGTACTTTTTGAGATATCATTAATACTGACGGGGAGAAATTATCATCACTAAATACATCAGGATAAAGAGAAAAATGTGATCTGAAACAATGCATTTGAAAACATCATCGTGAAAAAATTCTTGTTCATCACATTCATTGTAGACATCGTGCTTTAGATCATACCTTTGCGTGTTTACATTTTCCGAAAGAGAATTAATTTGTTGTTCTAACCTTGGCATCTGCATTTGTTGACTTGCGATGATATTATCTAACCTTGTCTCCAAGTTGCTTTCTGGTTCCAAGGCAGGCTTTCTTTCAACGTTCTTGCTTTTGTCTTCTTGCATTAGAGCAGGCATGTTTCCTAAGCTTTGGGAAGTTTCTTCATCATGAGTGATTCGCACATTCAAATTGGAATTTTCATTCCTATTAGAAGAAAATAAAACAAGACTTGGACTAATTTCTAATGGATCGGACATAGGAGGCAGGGAATGCTCAGTCAGATCTGAAGATTCTTCATTCATGAGTTCATTTTCAAGATCATATTTTAGACAATCAAGATGAAATCGCATATTAAAATCCCTAACAGATTCATCTTCTTTTCGTAGATACTCAATTTCATCATATACCTTATCATAATCATAGCAATCAAATTTACAAATGAAAGCCTTGACAAATTGATCCCAGCTGTGAATTGAGGCAACTAGGAGGGTTCTACACCATTTTCTAGCTTCCGCTGTGAATGTGAGAGTAAAAATTCTGCATAAAATGCCTTCATCAATTCTTTGAACGTTTGAACTTGAAACATTTTGAATAAATTGAAGGGCATGATTAAAAGCAGAAGAATTATTCTTACCATTGAATTTTACCTGAGACAAGAGTCTTAACACTTCAGGTGGAGTGTTGGAAGAGGCATGAACATGGATACAACTCCAAATGGGAAGTTTGTGAGCAGCCATCCTAATTCAAATGTTACGATTCCAAACCATTCCAACAGACACTATGCTCAGGCCCTCCTTCTAGCGCCAAATATGTTGAAGCCTCGAAAATCAGGTCGACAACAAGGGGGATACCCGCCCGGTCCGGACCTTGGTTGGCAGCTCCTTATCCGTTTGGTATAGTGGGTCCGACTGGGGATAATGGGACCAGTTTCCCAATCTAAGGGTGTGTGTGTGTGCAGAGTTGGATGATGCTGATCTAAGAGTTCTAATCTAATCTACTTTAATCTAATTCTATGCTATTGTAATCTAATGAAAACAACACATCTAATCTATGCTAACCCGGGATGTATTTCTTCTATTATGCGATCTAAAGAGATTTCAAATAATAACTGGTAATAAAGATCATTCAGCTATCATAAGAATGGAAATCAAGGAAGATGAACCACTTTGTATAAAAAGTTAGGCAAAACAGTTGTGAACAGCATATCGCATAATAAGTTATTCATATATCAAACATAAATAAATAGCTCCACCGTACAAAAGTGCCAAATGGTAACTCAAACATTCATGCAATAACATATAAACAACTAAAAATTGTATATCACTTTAAGAATATAGGCAGAAATGGCCAAGAGATAAAGGTACCATTTATGATTGGTCCTACTCATAAGCTTCAAGCAACAATGATTTATCTCTACTTGTTCTAATATCTACCAAGAGTACAGAAGTGCAACATCAGTAGTAGATATCAAATGCAAACATTAATAAACCTTGATCCATTCATTCATCAAAACCTCCTCTGAGGGTGCAGAAGTGCATGTTCTGAGGACAAGTTTTTGACAAATTTCTGGACCCTTCTCTAAATGCATGAGAAGTTTTTAAATATTACTTCCTAATTCTAATAATATTTTATTTACAAAATTTAGGATGCGGTTTTCAAATGACCGTCCTTTTTCTAATCTATTTTTTTAAGAAAAAACAACATTCTAAATTAAGCTACTTCTGAATCTGGTCTTTAAAGCTGCATGCATTCATCATTGGTTTAAGGAGAGTCGGCTGGCTGACTTCTGCTTTGAGCTGGGTTGAGAAAACGGAATCTATGAGAGCTGGCACCACTTTTTTGGCCGCATTTATGATACATTTCACAGTGATCCACTAACTATGCGGCTTTACCAAGTATGCCCAGTAACACTCCCAATTTAACCTGTTTAGTGCTTGGACCACTTTTCCCTTTTCTTGTGCTACCTGCGCATTGCTCACAGATGTTTTTGGGGCTTGTCCTTCAAGATTGATCAGTTCGTTGAAGGTTTCCCACTCCTTATATAATTCTGTAGTGACGGGTGGTGCTTCAATGACGAGAGGGGGGAGATCTCCTGGCGGGGAGGCGATAACCTGCTGTTGTGGAAATTCCATCGACTGAGCGGTGTCTTTAGCTGACTCTTCGCTCCTATCTTGGTTGTTTTCGGATCTTTTAGAATGCTCAGGCATCTCTTGTCTAGTCTTAGATTTAGATCCAGAAGTGCTTGAATTCCCACTGAGGCTAACACTTGGAGTCGATTCTCTGGCAGGTAGTAGCAGCTTTTCTAGACAAACACTGGCTAGTCTTCTTTCCCTGTATACCATGAATCTTTGGAGGTCATCTGGAGACAATCGTGATTGGGCTTCCTGCAAAATTTCCTGAAGTGAGCTTTTACTCTGAAATATATCATCAAATAAATCCTTTTTTCCAATGAACACTTTTATCTTGACTGTCATTGTGAAATCCTGGGCAACCTCATTTGGGTCAAATGGTCTTGCTAAGAATTTAAATAATTGTAGACACGTCATATTCTGTACTTCGGTGAATGCGTGACCTACATCGAACAACGAAAAGGCCCCACAAGCTACAGGAAACTGTGGCCATATGGCCTTCTTTTTGTCTTTTAGGTCTTTAGTTAGGCCGCCTTCTAAACAGGTTTGATATGCAATTTCTCAAGCCAGAAGTTTGTTAGGGATATACAAAGGTAGGACATGAGGGGGGACGGTGCTTCCAAATACTCTAATATAAGTGAACCATTCTTCCCCGAACCATCTTGCGATGGGGATGATATCTATCTGCGCCTCAGGTGAGCATCTCGGGGGGTCTTTATCATACATCTTTCTATACATGGGTAAGATAAGCCCGTGACAAATCTGGTAGAAATTTGGAATGAACTGAGAATCCCATAATATCTTATGATAAACATGGATGTGTAATGGGTCTTGAGTTGTCCATTTCCAACCCATAGTGGGAAATTTAGACACATAACAAATAGAATCCATAACATATGCGGATAGGTAAAAAGGAGGATAGATCCTTTGAGACATGGATCTTTTAGAACGGTATAGCCATGAATAGGTTATCAGAAAAGATCTTGGCCCAATCTATAATAACGGCATTTGTGGCAGCATCTATTAATGGTAACCATTTAGACGAAAACTTATTGATATCTGGCATCCCAAATAATCTACAAAGCATGGCCGCAGCAAAACAATACGGAGAGGTGAGGGAACCAGTGCTGTACATACCGTTTTTGTCTTTCTTGAGTGGTTCATCTTTTCTGGACCAATCTTTGGTGGTCTCTGATAGGTTTGGGTTCTCCGCCACAAATTTTTTAATGAATTGTGCATTGTAAGTCACCTGCGATTCAGGAAGATGATACATGAGCTTTAAATCTTGTGCAACGAATGGCCCGATGAGCCCATGTCCCTTATCTTGAACTGTCTGTTGTTCATTTCTGCGTTGTCAAGTATCCACTTGATCATATCCGTATATGGGAGAATTTTTTGCCTTGCTCCTATCCGATGAATGAATGAGCACGCTAGTTCTTCTAAGGATGCTTCGGAAGAGCCCTGTGAGTCTGCGACAGCGATAACCTTCATTATTTTGGGGTTTTCTTCCTCAAGCAGTTTGTACATGCTTTCCTACGTATGGCTTGGTATCGTCCTTCGTTCTCCGTTCCTACAGCTCACAAGTGAAATGGAAATGACTGATCAAGAAAGGTGATGGGAGAGCCTTAAATGCAACAGATATATCAAATATGCCACCTTACGTGAAGTAATTCTTTGCAAAAGCATGCGTCTACATTAATAGATGACAACTAATTCATTTATTATCATTAAAAGCGCATGATCTTGAGTCAGATTATGTTAAGTGGCTTTTCTTGAATAGCATGCCCGAAAGATTCATGATGGAGTGATTTTGCGATTTGGTTCGCAATCGTCGCAGATCGCGAAATCGCATTATTGCACTATCGCGCTCTCGCACTGACTCACAAATATAACATCGCAAAGCTGATTTGGCTTAATATCGCAACCATCGCTTTATCGCGATATCGCAACATCACAGATCGCAGAAGTTTTATGCTTGCCATATTTTGTTAGCCCATTTCCTGCGATATGCGATCTTGCAATCGGTGTTATCGCAAATCGAAAAATCTTGAAGTTTTTCTTATTAGCATTACTTTATTGCGATGCGATATATCGCTTAGTACGAGAATCTTGCACATACCAGGATTATACCCAAATGGAGGTGTTTTTCTATCATTTTATGATGCGGCTTTTTAAAGAATTTTTCCTTATCATAAACTTAGGTTTTAAAGTATTCAAAAGATCTTCCTAAGCTTACGATCATAACCTTATTTTGAAGAAAGGGAACTCTTGATTTTCCTAAATTTTAACTAAGGGTCCCCATTCATTTAGTATTTTGGACAACACCTAAATGAAAAAGGGGGGTTGTTGCTGGCCACAACAGTGTCATAGTACAGTTTTTGGTCACAAAACAACACATTTTGGTCGCAAATGCACATACTTGGTTTGTTATACTTGGTGAGTGTTTGTGAACTCGAATTTTGATGTATACATTTTAGTTTTGGGTCATGTCTAAATTTTGTTGATGATTTGAGATGTGTTGCACTTTATTTTCCTCATAACTCAGTGTGTTTTTCAAGGTTTAACCCTTCCAAACTTAGACAATTTTTTTACTTTGCAAGTCTTCCTTATAGGCCATGAGGAGCACACAACACACTCCCAAGGCTTATTGGAGACCCTCTTGTTAGTTTTTGTTTCACCCTATGCCCATACATCTTCTTTCTATTGCACAGTGCACTCCTAGTTGAAAAACACTTCTCCTTTTTGCTTGTCCCTTTGCCTTACACCAAGCCTAGCTTGTGCTTCCCAGTTGAGCACACTGCACTCTCTCTGTGGGAAACGAGGCCTCCCTTGTAACTTTTTCATGTGCCTTGCACCCTCCTTGTGGCCCTGGCTTCCCTTCCAATCACACAACGCACCCTCAACACATAATCATCATGTATTTCCCTTGTTGTTGCGCCCTACACCCTCCATCAGGCCTTCTCCTCCTCCAGTTGAGTGCACAGTGAATTATCAGTGATCAGTGAAGCCCCTCTTTATCTCTTGCAAGTGTGCCTTGCTCCCAGAAAGCTTCTCTCTTTCCCCTTGGCACATTGTTGATCCACAAACAGAAAATTTGCATGAAGCATGATAGAATAAGATATTTTTGGGCTAATGTTTGCTTGCCATGAGTGATCTACATTTGCAAGTGTTCAATGAAGCATGGAAAAGATCTGTGAGGAGATATAATAAGAATTGTTGCCCAAGGAAGCATCCTAAATATAATGGCACCATGTTGTGACAGTTGAAAGAACAATGGATCCCGATGATCAAAGTGATTCATGAAGACTCCAAGATCTTTCGAGACCCTTTGGAGGGTGGAAATAAATCACAGTGCAAGATTTGTTACAAATATTGAAGATATAGTGGCAGTGTTGTCACTTATCAAAGAAATTTGTGAACAAGTCACCATGGATCCAAGTCATCATTGTTTATGACTTGTCATGTGGTCATCACATGATGATGTGGAAATTTTGATGTAATTTTGGGAAATATTGTAAATGTAAAAACATGGAATTCCAAGAGTCATATATAGACAGAAGAGCCACATAGAGAATTCTGAAATTCACATATAATTCCAAAAGTTATATAGAATCTCAAAAGTCATATAGGAGTCCAAATGTCACATTAGAAGTCTAAGAGTCATGAGGAAGGTTAAGAGTCATAGGTGTTGGAAATACTAAGAGGGGGGGTGAACCAGTATTCCTTAGCAATTAGCACTTTCAAATCTTTTTAGAGCATTAGTTAATCTTCAATTATTATTAATGGTTATGCAGTAATAACAGTAAATAAAATAACATAATAGGCACAATAATTTTAAGTGGAAAACCCCCTCTGAGTCAAAAACCACCAAACGATTTTCTAATAAATTCTTTAATCTTTAGCCTGAACTGAAATGAAAGCAATAACTTCCTAGAATCCTAGAAAAGCGTTCTTCTCCAGCTCCCATTGGAAGAACGCCCCAATGCCCTGGTTTCTTCAATAATCAACTAAATGGATGCCCCAACACCCTAGTGAGCCACAACTTGCCCTAGCACCACCCTACCACCCTAAATTGTTCACAGGCCCCAACTCGTAGGCGACTTCAGACACCTACCTAGCACCTACATGCCACCCTATAATGACTGAAATAAGACGAGACTGTGGATTCCCAAACCAAAGACAACAGTCCACGATACAATAATATGTACAATGATTTTCGTGTACTTGACCAAATACCCAATCACTCTATGACCTGCAACCCAACCATGACATCATCCCAACAGTGACTCCTATACCTCCCAACATTGCCTCTTCGACTCTAGGCAGAATGACACTTTTACAATTTTACAATGATGACTCTTGGCCTTAACAATACTTCACGATATCTGAATGGTTTTCATGTCTTCAAGGATGTCCCAGTGCAATGCTTCCTTTGATTTAATACTACTTCTCTTGAATTCTTGCTTGATGTTGTGCTTGAATCTTCTTTTACCTGCATGCAAAATTTTCTCGGCAAAACCAATCCCAAAACAAAACAAAATACCCTTCAACTTGCCACTGCCTGCAAAACACATGTAAGTGCATAGTAATGAATAAATAAAAATTAAAAATTACAATGCGTACCTAAAGTGTGCTTGTCACTTTTGTTGTTGACTTGTTGCAACAGTAGACAAAGACTCTCACTCTTGATGTAGGCCTGGACTCTATGCAATACTATATCCAAAACTGACGTAAAGTTATATACAATAAAAACTGATGACAGACCCTAGACTTGTGATGGACCAAGTTCTAAGTACAACAACATAGACCATTCTATAAACTATGACAAGACAAGTAACATAAACTTACAACATCATATATATTCAGCAAACTTGATGTAGCATCAAGAATATGTAGCATAAAATGTGTAGTATCAAGAATAAGGCATCCAAAAAACTAATTGTGACATATAGAGACATAGAGATATAACTAAGACATTGTATATACTTACGTTTTAATTCAAAAACATATGTCAGAGATGATACTCAAAATTAAAATGTAAACACTAATCATACATACCTTGTTGTAGGAGACTTACCCTTGATTGTTGATGTGTGGTCCTTAGTGTTGTGATCCTTGAATGCATGTTTTTTCTTGCCTTCTAGGAACTCGATATTGAATATATTGTATCTATAGCCCTCTGAGTCCTCTTTCCAACCCCACAAATCTGATTAAGATTGGATTCTTCAAGAAAGAGTTATGCCCAATCTCCCACGATGGCCAGATTATAGGCTAGTTTGCGAACTTGTACGAAGTGCCACGTGTCATTGTTGTAACATTCAGCCCTAAAAATGATACCCAAAAAACTACAGTCTGTCCTCTTTCTTCCACTATTTACGAAATTGGAATCCAATGCTCAGAGAGAAAGTTATGACAATTTTCCCAACGTCACCAATTTGACATGGAATTCGGGAGCCTACAAAAACCATAACTTCCTCAGATCATATCTCCGAAAATATAGTGAAAAAAGATATGAAATTTGGTCACAAGGTTCATCAAGATTTCAGCTCAAATGGATTTTAATTTCAACTTCTAAAGCTTCACAGAAAAAAGAAAAAAAATTATAGTGAAAATTCCACGATGACTTATTTGAAGACACAAAATCCCTACTAAAGGAGGATATGAGGATCACTATTTATATGAATGTCTTGAGTTAATAGGGTCCTCAAAAAGTGAATGTTGGAGGTATTTTAGGAAAGAAACATTATTAATTATTTTCTAGTCAATTAGCACAACCAATTATGAGTGTCATGCCACAACCCCATAGGGTTTTAGCCCACTAACTGGGGTTACTAAATTCAAACATGAATATCTCTCAAACCGTGAAGAATTACATGGCGTGCCATATATCAGAGAAAACATATCAATGAGTAGAATCCATCTAGAAGATACTTGACTCAGAATAGAGTAAGTTTTCAAATCCAAATGCCCATGCAATATCTGGGCAACCCCTGGTGCTGCTTGGTGTTACCGGGAAAAGTGTCTATTTAGAATTGCTCTATCCCACTAAGGTGTGACAGCTGCCTTAGAAACAAACAGAGAAAAACTACTTTTGTATTTCCTTTATGAACTATAGATAGAGAGGAATAGAAAGAACCAACCTGTGTCTTGCGCTAATCCTTTGATCCAATCCCTCTCTTCTTTGACAGCTTCCAACTACCTGCTCCCTTACTTGCCCAACTTCACCAAGTACCTGTAAGATCACAGAAGAAGAACACTATACAAAGACATGGATCTATATTCATAAACAACTTAGGATCAGATTTAAGTTAACCATACAAATGTAACAAGCATCAATGATACAAAAGCATGGAGGAAAAGCTCAAATAGTTTTTATTGATAAACAAGAAAAGATCCAGGAGGAGTTACAACCGATGGTTCCTGACCCAGCATCAACCTCCCAGCAAAGAAGCCCCTCTTCACCTCCAACAAAGCATAGATCACCCAATACTCTGATGTTTGTCTCAAAACCAACAGCAATTCCTTACAATGTGCAAAATTCCAGCCTCTGGATCTCTGGGATGAGGGATCCATATATAGATATGTGTAAGGAGGATGAGTCAGCTTGTGATTTGATTAGTGTCTTCTCTCTGTCAGTTCTTGCTTCCACTTGGAGACTGAAGGCCTCTTACTCATCCTTGGTCGAATTCAGTGAGGCAAGTGTCATAGGAGAAGATTCTGGAAGCTTCCATTGTCTCTCCACCTCGCGGAATGACACTGCCATTTGTCATTTCTCGCCCAACGCACCCTCATAGTGCATTTAGGTGCATTGCAACGCACCTAGCCAGTGTATTTAGGTGCAATGCAACGCACCTAGCCAGTGGAGCAGCTGAAATGATCTTGTTTTGACTTATTCTGAGCAGTTTCAGGTGGAGAACTTCTGGGAGAAGCTGTAATCTGTTGACCTTGTTCCTTTAGGGGTTAGAACAACACTTTTAGGGACTTAGGAGCCCTTGGTTTATGGAAATTTCATGCTTGGAGTTGTAAGGCACAAAAATGTCTATAACAGTTGCCCCCTAAAGTATGAGGCCGTTAACCTTTTGGTGTCGGGTGAAATGCTTTATTATGAGGATCCGAAGTTCTTTCAATGCTGGGAGGAGACCTGTAATAAGATACAATACAATACATTATCTTCATACTGTTTTCATGATCTAGCTGAGGCGGGCATTCCCATGCTCAGCTTTATAAATTCATTTTTATGTACATAGGACAGACAATCGTCTGAGTGTAGACTGATGATTCTGATAGAGCCATCATCCTTTTGGTAGGATGATTATCTGTGCTGCAATGTTGTACATTTAATGTCTTTATTTCCCTGGATATATATCGCAGCCCGGATGGATGAAACTAGATCCGGGGTCTTCAATCTCGTCCGATTTTCACTCGAAGTACAAGTCGATCCATGTGAGAAATGTTCTGAAGTCGAACATGGAAAGACATCGCTTGATTACCAGTCAATGATGTAAACTGTTAACAAGCGCGAGAGGAATCACCGATAATGATAATGATCCTCAAGGTACTGCAGTACAATTCACGTGGTGTGAATAAAGGACTTGGCGTCGAACACCACGCAAAATCTTTCGGTCGAAGGTCATTGATGTAAACCTGTTGCCGGAAGTGAGAAACTTGCCATTGAGGCATGCAAGCTTCAAAGTACTGAATGGGGTGTTCCTAGACCAACTTCTTGGATAATGAGCTGATGTCGACAAGAAGTGATCCGTCACGGGAGGGCCTTAATGAATCCGACATCAATGACACGGAACGGAGTAAATGATTTTGATGGAGGTGAAAATGATCTGATGATATACGGTTCAGGGTGGCGGTCATGAAAAAATGGAGTATAATGTATGGTAGTGGGTGGGACACAGGTGGCTTCTCTGGATGACTTCTCTTGAACATGTCGGCGACACTGATGTGATGGATTGGTAGCATTAACCCCAAATGTGGATGGTATGGTGTGACCATGGCGATGTGACCGGTGAATGAAACAACCCAACCCGACTCGGACACGGAGTGGAAGTGTCATGTTCAAGAGCGACTTGCTACCAATAAAGATTCTTTGAGTTTTCTTCCCAATTTTTCCCCAGTCATTGTTGACTAGTACCTCTTTATTTTTTTCAAGCTTGAGGAGGATAACATATGCTTGTTCTATAATTTTCCCTTCGGGAAAACCCATCGCTATGTTTTAACGAGCCTAGCGATAGTGAAACTTGTTCTCGTCTAAAGACAAGTTTGTCGCTATTAATCTTTTTAACGAGTTTAACGACAAAGATAACTCGGTCCTTTTCAATTTTAGAGAGTCTGAAAAGGTACATAAAGGTAACTCCAAAATTCCTTTTTCGTCATCTAATCCCTTAAGTTCGAAAAAGTATAAAACAATACAGAAGGGATGAATTTTCAATAGTTTTAACGAGCCGAACAAAACAAGCGCTCGATCTTTTTGTGCAATAATCCCTCAGGTCCAAAAAGATTAAAATCTAGATGAGGGATAGCACTTCCTGTCCCTTTAACGAGCTGGAAGGCCAAGGACTCGGCAATCTTTTCATATTTTACGAGTCAGTTGAAAAGAGCTTAAAGAAGACTCGTCTTTTGAGGAACGAGTGATAAAACGGGTAGCAGTTGATTCCAGGTAAGGTTTGGAATTTTCCAATCACGGCAGTGTCACAAGGATGGCTAGTGAAATCACTCTTCGCAGTTGTTCCTAAAAATGGGTAACAATCAAGTGGAGGTGAATGATCGGCCAATGAAAAAGTGGAGGTGACGGTGCAAACACGACCAAGGCTTTAATGGCTGAAGTACTACATTCACAATGGTTATTTACCGGGGAATAGTTCATTTTTTAACGAGTTTAAACGCGGGTGGAAACATTTGCTCAATGCGGGTTTATTTTTTAACGAGCTTGAACCTTGCGGTAACACTGCTCGATTAATCCAGTCGTATGATAAGAATTTCTCATATAAAAACGGCAACTTTTAGAGTTTTGCCCCACATCCTTTCTTTATGCAAGTTAGGAAACGACTAATCCAAAAAATAGATAAATAATCGCTCTTTTCTTGCATTCCAAAAGGTTTGCATGCCCCCAAGTATAAAACATAGTTTCAAGGTTACCTCTACTTCTCTCCGCCAAAACATTTGTTTTACCGAGAGAGGCCTAACTCTTACAGGTTACCCAAAGATTGTTCTATTCACAGCGCAAACAAAACACTTCTTTGGCAATATCTACCGAAATAAACAAAGGTGAACAGATAGTATAGTGTGACCATCCCTGACATAACTTTGACAAGAGGATCTTGTTCCAGTCCAACTCCCTCTTCCACTCACGGACGAGAGTACGGAGGTCATATTCTCTCACGGAAACCTACCTTATACCCGAAGTTTTCCTGCCGAAGCAGACTAGGATGCATGCCCCCTGGGTTTCAGTCATATCCCTCTGAATT
This sequence comes from Pinus tabuliformis, assembly GCA_031772625.1. Lineage (NCBI taxonomy): Eukaryota > Viridiplantae > Streptophyta > Pinopsida > Pinales > Pinaceae > Pinus > Pinus tabuliformis. Next base: position 25,489,978 of record CM062812.1, read on the forward strand.
ACTCGCGCTCATCGGGAGGACGGACTGGAGATTGAGACATTTCTTGCGTGAAAAGACCATTCAGGGATGGTATATGACTATTTGCTATGCGTGATCCAGGAAATGAAAGTTGTTCTACGAGCTTGACCACTCTTCCTTCGTGCGGAAAACACATTACTCTAAAGAGTGAGGAGACAATTGCTCCCATGCAATAAATATAGTCTCGTCCAAGGAGTAGATTGTAATCCAGGGGTCCTTGAACTACCATTACGTTCATGTGAACTGTTTTCCTTCTCAATGTTATGGGCACATCGGGAAGGATCCCTAAAGGTCGACTGGTTCCTTTATCAAAGCCTGTCAGATTTCTCATCTCAGGCAAAAGCGATGGTGAACCAAGCGCTTTCCAAGCAGTTGAGGAAAGGATACTCACAGAAGCCCCCTCATCTATGATGGTACCAGCCATAACCATTCTATATATTTGAACGATGATTCAGAATGGTATGCTTGCTGGTAAACGGGGTCTGCCTAGTTGATTCCAGTCGAAGGAGACAACTAGGTTGCTTGGAGGTGGGACCGAATAGAAGGCCGGGTATGGCTCTAACGAACTTCCTTCCTGCAGTAAAGGAATGGGTAAATTGCCCCCATGTTCGTCGGAGTCTGTGTTTATGAAGAGAATTTGGACGGTGTCATCCTTGTTCTCCTCAGTGACTGTATCATCTGAAGATAAAACCTTTGAAGGCAAGACCGGGTCAACTGCCGCCTCGACCTTTGGACTTTCGTCTGGTATGGATCCAGATGGTTTATCTTCAATGATAGGTGCTTCAGCCAACCACCTGAGCGGGCCAGCCGGATTTTCAACTGGTGACGGACTCGGCAAGAGTTTTTTATATCCAGGAGGAAGTCGTAACGGTGAAACCGGACGATCATCCAAAACTCTTTTAGCTCCGTCTAAGAAGGGACAACAATGGACGGCATGATCGCCTTCGCACAGTTTACAAGGAATTCTACATTTCCCTTTTTGTCCTGGGGTTTCACTTTCACTAGTTGATGGTGTGCTTTCAACATGATCATCAGAGGTTGATGACATCGGGTTGTGCAAACGAGGAGTCCAGTCCCTTAATATCCGAGGGATGCAAGGACAATCTCTGTGAAAGTGGTATCCTTTGCAAATGACACATGGCGATTTAGTCCTGGTCGGTGTAGTGTGTGGATTTTCATTAGACGACACTCGTTTGCCCCCGTTCGCTTTTGGCTCCTTCTTCTTCTTCTCTTTCTTCTTCTTTTCCTTCTTCTCCTTAGGAACTTGACTTTTGGCTTCACCAGCCCCATCAAGCGAAAAGGAAGGAGGAGAGGAAGAATTAGAGGAAGTAGAAGGTTGGTGGGCTACTCTGGACTCGTCTAATTGCTGATTCGATTGCTCAGGAATAGTGGTGTTCTGAACGACAGAGGTTGAGAAGAGCCATACAGGCAAACCAATTGTCAGTCCTGGAAGCGACAATGTGGCTATATGGGGCGCACCAACATCTCCCCAAGAGGAGAAGGGACTAGGATTTCCTCCAAGGGGAATTCCTTGGTTGGTAGACTCCATTTTCTCAACCCAAGATCAACGTAGGAAAGGGTAATGAATATTTCGTTTAAAATAAATTTTATACGCTTTGACACAACTTGTTTTTTCAGTTTTTAAGAGTCGAGAAAAAACAAACGATGACTCTAGTCGCCTTCGATTTTTAATGAGCCTGAAGTGACAAGTGCTCAGATGGACCTTTTCCGTTAAGGAGTCTGAAAAGGAACGAAAGGGAATGCTCTGGAGATCTAGGTAGAGGGAGTACCAAACCAATCACAAAAATGCAGAATACTTTTTACGGTACGGCAGTCAATCTTCCCGAATGCTGTGTTCAGTGCATTGTGATCGATAGGGCGGCAGACATGGCTTCCTATGGATAAAGGATTTAAGCCTATAGGGGTCTCCCAAAATATACTCGACGGTACGTGGGAGCACAAGTCCATACTGGCACTTATCGTCTCAAAGTGGAGGAATCACCCAACCATCAGTGAGGACAACATTTACCAGGCTTTACGACGCCGGAATACGTCTCTAGCCTAGACCTCTAAATGTTGTGCGTTAAGTTCCAAAGCGTTGTTAGATTCATTGAATTTATTTTAAGTTGATCTTGCTTATGAAGTTTGCCTTTTGGGTTCACCATGAGATGTAGATGTAATTCCTAAAATGCAATCTAAAAGATGATAAACAAACTTTTATCTCTTTTGTGCAATGAAAACCCTAGCTACTAGAGGAAAAGAAAGACACAATCTTTTCACAAAGAGCAAAGAGCACACTGTAAATGCACTTTCCTAAATCAAGCCAAACAGACTGTCTATATGCAAATGCACATGCATGCATTTGTTTTCAACTTTCTTAGTATTGATGCTAAAAAGAAAGTTGATGTACAAATCTGAACTTGCTTTCAAGCGACAAACAAAAACAAGCTTCTTTTCAAAATCAAAAGATAGAGACGATTACGACACTTTACGATTTTGAAATGAATACTCGTTTTTGACACTAGAAAATCACAAACTCAGACCAAATGTAATAGTAAAAGTATAATCGACCATCAACAGCAATCAAACTTTCTCCTATGATCGAAATCGACACTTGCGACAGATCTAAATCAAAGGACGACAGTACGACTATTCTACTTTTGCAATGGAAAACTGTAAACGATTCAACAAACACACAAAAACATCTACAGTTCTTTTGTACAAAGGAGGCAAAATAACAACAAAAAAGGGGTTTTAAACAGACATATACTGATCACAGGCAGCAAAATTCAGAGACAGAACTGGAAAGAATGAAGCACAAGAACCACAGCTGCACAGGGCTAGTCTGATCAGCGCACCTATAACAAAGATAAACTGCAATGCAGCGCAGGTTTCCCTTTCGGGAAGTGCGTTGAAATGCAAGATCTCTTAACAGTACCTGCACTGGGCCAGAAACAAGAATCTGTCCGGGTTCTGGGTCACAGTTTGCAATTCAGTCTTTGGTTTTTGGCCGAGTACAAGCATTTAGTAATGCACAATCAGGGGTAGATCTAAGGAGGGTCTAAGATCTATCACAAGGGCAATCATATAGTTTGTGAATCAGCTGTTCAAATCATAAACAAATCCAGTGAATGGATTGAAGCAGCAGATGTCTACTTTGCATTTGTTATGGCAAATACAGTTCGAATGCTACTTATGAGTTTATGAAACAAACAACAAAGAGATACACAAACAAACTAATTAGACATTCCCCAGCGGAGTCGCCATTTTGTTACCGGGAAAAGTGTCTATTTAGAACTGCTCTATCCCACTAAGGTGTGACAGCTGCCTTACAAACAAACAGAGAAAAACTACTTTTGTATTTCCTTTATGAACTATAGATAGAGAGGAATAGAAAGAACCAACCTGTGTCTTGCGCTAATCCTTTGATCCAATCCCTCTCTTCTTTGATAGCTTCCAACTACCTGCTCCCTTACTTGCCCAGCTTCACCAAGTACCTGTAAGATCACAGAAGAAAAACACTATACAAAGACATGGATCTATATTCATAAACAACTTAGGATCAGATTTAAGTTAACCATACAAATGTAACAAGCATCAATGATACAAAAGCATGGAGGAAAAACTCAAATAGTTTTTATTGATAAACAAGAAAAGATCCAGGAGGAGTTACAACCGATGGTTCCTGACCCAGCATCAACCTCCCAGCAAAGAAGCCCCTCTTCACCTCCAACAAAGCATAGATCACCCAATACTCTGGTGTTTGTCTCAAAACCAACAGCAATTCCTTACAATGTGCAAAATTCCAGCCTCTGGATCTCTGGGATGAGGGATCCATATATAGATATGTGTAAGGAGGATGAGTCAGCTTGTGATTTGATTAGTGTCTTCTCTCTGTCAGTTCTTGCTTCCACTTGGACACTGAAGGCCTCTTACTCATCCTTGGTCGAATTCAGTGAGGCAAGTGTCATAGGAGAAGATTCTGGAAGCTTCCATTGTCTCTCCACCTCGCGGAATGACACTGCCATTTGTCATTTCTCGCCCAACGCACCCTCATAGTGCATTTAGGTGCGTTGCAACGCACCTAGCCAGTGTATTTAGGTGCAATGCAACGCACCTAGCTAGTGGAGCAGCTGAAATGATCCTGTTTTGACTTATTCTGAGCAATTTCAGGTGGAGAACTTCTGGGAGAAGTTGTAATCTGTTGACCTTGTTCCTTTAGGGGTTAGAACAACACTTTTAGGGACTTAGGAACCCTTGGTTTATGGACATTTCATGCTTGGAGTTGTAAGGCACAAAAATGTCTATAACACTTGGGTTGACATCAATGACAACCACTGATCAACAATCTCCCTCTTTGGCATTGATGGAAACACAAGTACTCCCCCAAGATCATGACACCTCTTCCTACTTCCTTCTCTCCCCCTTTGTCATCAATGGAAAAGGGTAACTCCCCCTGACAAGCATCCATCCTACAGACCTGTACACACCTCCACTCCCCCTTTCTACTCGAGTAGATAAGAGAAAGAGTCTAATGAAAACTTGGGAGAATCCCAAGATTTTGGCAAAGATACTCAAATGCTTCACAAGGTAATGGTTTGGTAAAAGTGTCAACAATTTGTTCCTTTGTGCCAACATATTCAAGATTTCTATTCTTTTCGGCGACCTGCCCTCTAACGAAATGATATTTAACCAGAATGTGCTTCATTTTGGAATGCATCACAGGATTCTTGGAGATATTGATGGCACTGGTGTTATCACAAAAGATGGGAATATGGTCATCAAACTTTACTTGAATATCTTGCAAAGTTTGTTTCATCCAAAGAACTTGTGTACAACAAGTTGTTGCCACGATATATTTTGCTTATGTTGTGGATAACGAGATTGAAGACTGCTTTTTACTTAACCATGAAACAAGACAACCACCTAGATAGAATGTTGCTCCACTGGTACTCTTATGATCATCAACACTTCCTACCCAATCCACATTTGTATAAGCTTGGATAACAAGATCATTTCCTTTGGGATACCGTATACCATATTCCATTGTGCCCTTCAGATATCGAAGAATTCTTTTGATGACAATAATATGAGATCCTTTTGGATGCTGCTTGGAATCTTGCTACTTGTCTAATTTCCTGCATCACATCAAGCCGAGAGGTTGTCACATATAGGAGACTACCAATCATGTATCTATACAACCTTTGTTATCATGGGGAAAAGTGTTGGCTTGCAATCTTCCATCTGAAATTTTTTGAGCATTTCCTTGATGTACTTGGTTTGATATATGAATATTCCTTTATCCTGCTAAGAAATCTGAAGCCCCAAAAAGTATGTCATCTCACCAAGCATAGACATTTCAAACTCACTTTGCATTTTTGTGGAAAAGTCTTTACTTAGTCTGTCATCATTGCTTCCAAAGATTATATCATCCACATATACCTAGATAATCGTTAGGTTATCCTTATCCACTTTCACATAGAGATTGTTGTTAGCACTTCCTTTCTTGAATCATTGTTGATGAAGAGCTTCCAAGTATGCAATCTTTGTCCATGTGTCCAAAATTGTTACATTTGTAACATTCGACATCATCTCTCAAAATATCATATATGTTGATATTCTATTGAGTTCTGGAATGTCCATTTCAGAGAGATCTCCTGGAATTATATTCATTCCAAATATACATGCGACATTCTGCAGCTCTATGTCCAAAATTTCCACATGAATAGCAATGACCATAAAATATAGGTTGATACTTGGGAGGAAATCTTCGTCGAGGAATTGTCTTCCAAGGTTCTTCCTGTGAATCTTGATCTCTTGATTTAGCTGGGAAATCTACCTTCTTGGTAGATTTTTCATATCCATCTTATTTAGTTGTCATAGAAGGACTTGACTCCTTTTCAAATTTTTATTTGTAACCAAGACCAGTCTTGTCGATGCATGATCGCTAGTTTTTGATGAGTTCTGTTATCACCTAGAACTGCAGTCACATGTATATAAGTTTTGTCCAAAGTTTCATTGTCAAAAATGGGTGTCAAATGGTTGTTATCCTATGTTTACTACTTAGGGGTCATGTTTTTCAATGATATTGATGAGAATCATTTTCAAAACTGTTAGTCATCCTCCATCATGATTGATTAAGACATGTCTTATCTCGTATATGTCATTTGTCCTTTTCGCAGTTTCATAGCGCAGTTTGATTGGCTGATTTTGAAGCGCAATAATGTTTTAGCCTTTTCGTAGCGCCAGCCATTTCGCAGCACATGTCGCTAAGTTATAACTGTCTGCGCTACGAAATCGCGGATTTGGGGATTTTGCAGCGCAGATCTTCGAAATGTCAGGTCCGGGGATGAGTCATTGTGTCCGGTCGGTTGTTGTCAGTTAGTGTACCTTCCAAGCACTTACGAGCCACCTCAGCCACCACAGTCATCATCAAAGGAAAAAGTCAAGCAAAAGAAGGATGTTCATGGATCAGCTGAATCTGAAAAAGCATCAAGAGTTAAAAATAGGGGTCAACTAAGCAAGGAGAAAGGTAAATCAGTAGCTGTGGAAGAAAGTCCAATTTCAAAGGCCAGCCTAAGTGACCTACTTGAGGCTATTGAATTTGAGCAAGAAGAACCAGTGCATCTTGAACCCATGCATATTGATTTGACCCAATCTTCTCCTGAGAGCACTAAGAAATCAAAAGCTTCGAAAAGATTAAGGTTTGATGAGCCTAGTGAGGAGTTTATGTTCAAGCCAAGAAGGCCAGTTACAAGGAAACAAATTAAAGAGGCTGAGAAAGTGCATAAAGGAGAAGAAGCTGTAAAGGAGAAAGTGCATAAAGCAAAGAAAGCTGTAAAGTCACCCAGAACAGAGGTAATTGAAGTATTGACAAAAACAGTGGAGGCAGTCAAACATAAAGACAAGAATAAGAAGGTCATCATCACCCAAGGAGGAAATGTGATTGCCATAAAGAGTCAAGTGGAAACAGCCATAAAGGATCAGGTGGGAGCAACCAAAGAAGAAATTGTCAAAGCCAAAAATGTGATTAAAGAGCGTGCAGTTAGGTATGCCAACTATAAAAGAGCTGTGTTAAAGGGCAGCAAAAACCTAGTGGGTCAGACAGATTCCGTGGCTGATGTATATACCTGGACGGTCCCAGCCCTCAAGCAAGCTAAACTCCTCAGAAAAATGAACCTGACCCTGAGAGCTAAAAACAAAGCTTTAAAGAAGGAGATTTCAAATTTGAAGATACGGCTAGGTCAGCTAGCTCATTGATTTGAGGAAAAGGTGATATTTTCAGTTTTGGTCAATTTTGTTTGAGTTCCACTATTTTGAAGTCATCTAAGTCTTTGACACCTGTAGAGAAAGTTTGAAAAGTCAAAAGTTCAAGCAAAGGAAGCTTTAGTGCAAATGCATTCTGTTTTAGCAAAAACAGCAGTTTCGTAGCGCGCTACGAAACTGCTGTAGGTGCTGTTTTATAAGAAAAACAAGGAGTTTAATGATGAGGTCAGCAAATTTTTGAAGGAAAAGCCTCAAGGACATAAGGGAAACCTTAAAAGACTCTCCTAGCTATTCAGAGAATGACAGATGTGCATTTTGGAAAAGGTGAAATATTTTGTTTCTAGCTCAAGTCTCGTTAAAGGTACTTTATGACCGAATTGTTAGGGTTCCTGTTAAGGTTATCGGAGATTTTTGTTTGTACACTTGTTCAGCTCACAAGGCTTCCAGCTCATTGGAGAGTATGGTGATATGCGTCGTTTATGAAGAATTAGAGAGCAGGGGACATGTTCTTTAAGTGATGAAGAATGATGGGAGACAGGGACCGTAAAAACAGAGCACTTCTCTTGGTTAATTAATGAGCCATCTGCGCAACTAGAATCCAAAGCCAGCTCGTTCAGTGTATTCTCCTCCAAGATACCTCAACCAAAACAGATAGAGGACATGTGTCAAGAGTCAGAAAAGCATCATGCTACGAGGAGGACAGATTTTGAGTTTTGAGTAAATTAAGACCATTTGTAATTACAGTTCAGCAATCATGTAATTAATGAATTAGTTATACAGTAGATAAGGATAGTTAATAGCAACCTTCGATGCTCCCCTCATGCTGGAGGAGGAAGCTGGAGGTGGTTAAGCATGTATTCCTATATATGGATCAAACTTGGATGTAATAGGGGTTGGATATTTTATGAAAACAGAGTGCTATTTTGGCTTGTGTAAAGAACAGTTTGCAGTAATATAAGATATATGCCTTTCTTCTCAGGATTCATACAGCATTTCCATGTTCAAGATGTATTGTTTTACTTTGTCCTTCATGTCTTTTTTCAGTTGCTTAGAGGAGTAATCACTCAGAATTCACATATGTTGCTCTGACTTCCTGTACTCTTCTATGAACTGTGGTTTTATAAGAGTTATATTTTGAACATTTAAATGTCACATGCCCTGACTTCTATGTAGAGGAAATATCATTGTTTGCTGTAGCATGTTTGACTCCATAAGCCCAATGGATGTATTTGTATATTTGTCCAGCCAGCAAGTTCATTAAATCTATTGTACAAGAGTTAGCCCTCTTATCAACATTCAAAATCAATAACTTTTTCTTGAGAGAGCCCTCTCAGGCTAGGGAGGCTAATCCTTAGTCAAAAGCTTGGTCTGAAACAGTTACACAGAGTCTACCTGATCAGCAGCCCTTCAGTGCTTGATTTTGTGATAACAAGTTCATCCAAATTCTTTGAGACGTTGGCATAGTTTTGAAGAGTTTTCCAATCTTTTACTTCCTTTCATAAAGAAGTGATTTCAGCTTCCAATGCTTCTCTTTCCTTGTTGCTTTCCTTTAATTCTTTCCTAAGCAATTCTTCAATTCGTTTGTATTCTTCAACCTTGATTTTAAGATTTAGGACCTGTTCTCTTTTTGTCTTTAATTCATCTTCAAGACTGTTGATGTGTTTCTTCTCGGCCTTGAGCTCTTTGATAACCCTGATTACTTTGTTTTGAAATTAAACCTCAATCATTTCTTCTTCCTTGTCTCCTTCTTCGTCAGGTGCCTCTTGCTTATTGTTCATGGTCGTAAACAATACTCTTCCGTTGAATTCTTCTTCGTTATCACTGTCTTGTTTAGATGAGGAGCTATCTTCTTTGGAGAAGAAACTTTTCTTAAACCATTTCTTCTTGCCTTGCTTGTTGAACTTCCTAGGACTTTTCTTTCCTTTCGTAACAACCTCATTTTTGTGAAGACATTTGGCTGCAAAATTCCCAACCTCGCCACAATCAAAACATATTAATAGAATTTTACCTTTGAATTTTCCCATACTTGTTCTCATTTTCCGCATGAAGTAGGCAAACTCTTTATCTGAGAATTCTTCTTCATCTGCTTCCTTTTCCTCATCCTTACAATTTCAAATTTTTTCTTTCGGAGTCTACTTGTCCTTACTATTCTTCTTGGATGTGGAAAATGTTGTTTCTAAGTGAGATGTGCCATCCTCTTCTTCAATCCTCATTTCATATGTTGTAATAATTCCATGCAATTCATCTATGTCGAGATTGGTCAGATTTGATCTATCTTCCAAGACAAATACCTTAGGGTTAAATTTTGTTGGCAAGGTTCTGAGGATCTTTCGGAAAACAATTTTCATTTCAGCAGGTTCTCCCAAACCTTCCAATATATTTGTAGTTTCATCAACACACTAAAAGTATGCAAAAATACCTTCGTATTCCCTCATTTTGAGTTGCTCAAATTTTTCCCTAAAAATTTGAAGCTTTGCTTCTTTCACCTTTGGGTCACCTACATATATATTTTCAAGCTTGTCCCATACCTCTTTAGTAGTTTTGCAACTCAATACCTTGGTAAACAGATTCGATAAGCCCATTGATAATAAGATCATTAGTCTTTGCATCATTTATTATATTTTTCTTACCTTGTTCATCTTGGGTTGGTGTGAAGCCTTTGTCAACGATTTCCCATACTTCATATCCTTGCGCCAGCAAATGAACCTACATTCTTCTACTCCAAAGTGCATATTTATTTCCATTGAATAAAGGAACTCTTTTCTTAGTATACTCCATGATCTCCTTCCAATTGTTAGACTATTATTGAAGGAACCAAGCTCTGATACCAGTTGTCGGAAATACTAATAGGGGGCTGAATCAATATTCCTTAGCAATTAGCACTTTTAAATATTTTCAGAGCATTAGTTAATCTTCAATTATTATTAATGTTTATGCAGTAATAACAGTAAATAAAAGAACCCGGTAGGTACAAGAATTTTAGGTGGAAAACCCCCTTCAGGTCAAAAACCACTGAACGCTTTTCTAATAAATTCTTTAATCTTCAGCCCCAACTGAAATGAAAGCAATAACTTCCTAGAATTCTAGAAAATCATTCTTCTCCAGCTCCCACTGGAAGGATGCCCCAACCCTTGGTTTCTTTAGTAATCAACTAAATGGATGCCCCAACACCCTAGCGAGCCACAACTCGCCCTAGCACCACCCTACCACCCTGAAGTGTTCACAGGCCCCAACCTATAGGCGACTTCATACACCTACCTAGCACCTCCCTTCCACCCTATAATGACTGAAATAAGACAAGACTATGGATTCCCAAACCAGGGACAACAATCCACGATATAATAAGATGTAAAATGATTTTCACATACTTGACCAAATACCCAATCACTCTATGACCTACAACCCAACCATGACATCATCCCAACAGTGACTCCTATACCTCCCAACACTACCTCTTCGACTCTAGGCAGAATGACTCTTTCACAAATGACTCTTTTACAATCTTTACAATGATGACTCTTTTACAATTTTACAATGATGACTCTTGGCCTTAACAATACTTCACTATATCTGAATGGTTGTCATGTCTTCAAGGATGTCCCACTGCAATGCTTCCTTTGATTTGATACTTTTTCTCTTGAATTCTTTCTTGATTTTGTACTTGAATCTTCTTCTACCTGCATGCAAAATTTTCCCGATGAAACCAATCCCAAAACAAAGTAAAATACCCTTCAACTTACCTCTGCCTGCAAAACACATGTAAGTGCATAATAATGAATAAATACAAATTAAAAATTACAATGCGTACCTAAACTGTGCTTGTCACTTGTGTTGTTGACTTGCTGCAGCAGTAGACAATGACTCCCACTCTTGATATAGGCCTGGACTCTATGCAATACTATATCCAAAACTTACCTAAAGATATAAACAATAAAAACTTATGACAGACCCTAGACTTGTGATGGACCAAGTTCTAAGTACAACAACAGAGACCATTCTATCAACTATGACAAGACAAGCAACATGAACTTACAACATCATATATATTTAGCAAACTTGATGTAGCATCAAGAATATGTAGCATAAAATGTGTGGTATCAAGAATAGGACATCCAAAAAACTAATTGTGACATATAGAGACATAGAGATATAACTGAGACATTGTATATACTTACGTTGTCCTGCAAAAACATATGTCAAAGTTGATACTCAAAATTCAAATGTAAACACTAATCATACATACCTTGTTGTAGGAGACTTACCCTTGACTCTTGATGTGCGGTCCTTACTGCAGTGGTCCTTGAATGCATGTTTTTTCTTGCCTTCTAGGAGCTCGATTTTGAATCTATTGTATCTATGTAATTTTAGATCTCTATGGTCTGAAATTTCATCCTATGATATCCCTATGAGTCCTTTTTCCAACCCCATATGTCTGATCAAGATTGGATTCTTCAAGAAAGTGTTATGCCCAATCTCCCACGATGACCTGATTATAGCTTGGTTCAGTAGAGCGAACTTGTGCAAAGTTCCAGTTGCCACTGTTGCAACCTTCGACTCTGAAAATGATACCCAACAAACTATAGTTTGTCCTCTTTTTGTCTCTATTTATGAAATTGTAATCCAATGCTTAGAGAGAAAGTTATGACAATTTTCCTACCATCACCTGTTTGACATGGAATTTGGGAGCCTGCAAAAAACCTAATGTCCTCAAATCATATCTCTGAAAATATAGTGAACCAAGATCTGAAAATCAGTCATGAGGTGCATCAAGATTTCGGCTCAAATGGGTTTTAATTTCAGCGTCGGAAGCTTCACAAAAAAAATTAAAATTAAAATAAAAAAAATAAAAAAAATAAAAATAAATAAATAAAGAATAAAATAAATAAATAAAAATAAAAAATAAAAAAATTATAGCGAAAATTCCACGATGATTTGTTTGAATCCACAAAATCCCTACTAGAGGAGGATATGAGGGTCACTATTTATATGAATGTCTTGAGTTGAGAGGGTCCTCAACAAGTGAATGTTGGAGGGGTTTTACAAAAAAAAAACATTATTAATTATTTACTATTCAATGAGCACAACCAATTATGAGTTCCATGCCACAACCCCATAGTGTTTTAGCCCACTAACTGGGGTTACTAACTTCAAACATGAATATCTCTCAAACTGTGAAGAATTACGTGTCGTGCCATATGCCAAGGGAAACATATTGATGAGTAGAATCCATATAGAAGATCCTTGACTTAGAATAAAGTAATTTTTAAAGTCAAAATTCTCATGCAAGATTTGTGTAGCCCCTGGCGCTGCTTGGGTTGACATCAATGACAACCAGTGATCAACAATAGGGATATGAAAATGCATTCCCTTTGTTATAAAAGAGGCCTCGTTACTCAAAGGGAGGAATTTTAACCTTGGCTTCTCCATCCAATCATTAGAGAGGAAGATAGTTCTTTTTGAGAGCAAGAAGTGGCTTAACACTCCACTATTGGAGCTAGTGGTGTTCATTGTATTAATGTATCTTGGAATTTTCGCCTAATATTTGAAGCTCATTGAGCCAACACATTTTCATGCATATATCGTGAATGTTTTAGGACTATTCTTGGGATGTTTGTGTTATATGTTGGAATTCATATGTACTAAAGAAATTGAACTATTTTGGTGGCTTTGGTGCTCATCTCATTGAATATGTGTTGTACTTGCTTTCATGATTTTTGCATCTGTGTGAAGTATTTTTCTTGATGACTAATGATTCTTTCATGTGTATGTGTGTGTGTATTTACTAGATTAGTAATAATACTTCTCCTCTAAAGGCTCACTTTTATTTCCTTCTAGTGAAAGAACCTCTATACAGAATATAATTTAACATTTCACAAGGGATACCCAATTTCTCATTCAAAAGTACACTTGCATTGCTTTCTTATGCTAATAGTTGTATCCAAGTAAAATCTTTAAGTAAATAGCAATCGGGCCATATTTCTGGATGGGTCTCCTACACCAAACGGTGTGTGGTCTAATTGGGACTTCATATTGGCAAGACCCCATGTATGTTGGCAGGATCCAACACTATCAACATTATGGAACTAGAAGGAGGGCAGCCTTTATATAGTTGATAGTTCACCTCATCCAAACAACCAACCATCCATGCAAGGCAATAACATTCTGAATTCCGCTCTAATTCTTGATTCTAAGATTAGAGAATCCTCTCATCAAGGTCTATAATATGTTTTTGAAGTCACTTACAATCAACTGCGGACAATCCATCCTATTACTCATTAGTTTGCAAGAGCTATTGGTTTACTTCATGTCATTGCTATTCTACCTCATAAGTCAATAAAGAAAGAAACAACTCATAGTTATGTATTGGTTTCTTCGGTGGAAGATTTGGTTATTGCAACCCTTGAATATTTAGTTGATTCTTTTGAAGGAATAAATCAATAAGGGGAACTTCCACCTATTGAGGAGGATTTGGACGGTGAAAGGGAGGACTTTCAATTTTATGACAAAGAATAGTCGAGACAAGGAGAAAACTTGGATTATAACGTAGATTTGAATGCTGAGGGAGAAGACTCTTCAAATTCAAAAGGCGAAGAGGATGAGGAAGAAGACATGGTTAATGAACAAATGGATTGATGACTTCTACATCCATTTGTGAATGCTTGAGGTATGCTTTGATGACATTGCTTGTAGACTTTTTCTATTCAGTCTTGAAGTTAGAGCGTTAGTGTGGTATCATAGTCTTCCGCCTAATTCAATCAACAGTTGGAGGGAGTTTAAGAAGTTAATTTTGGATAAATTTGTGGATGATAAAACTCTTGCCATGTTGATAAAAGAGCTCGGGAATCTTAAGATGGGGTATAAGGAGAAATTGAATGATTTCAATCAAAGGTTTACACATTTGTTAAATAAATTCCCCACAAATGTTCAATATTCCGATTCAATAACCAAATATTATTATATAGTTTCCTTTCCCACAAATATTTTTTTGTTCGTTAAAAGAGCTGCAAAGGAAACATTGGCCCTAAACTTTGTAGAATCAATTGTTGTAGAGAAATACTTGCATTCTATTGGAGCCATTAAAGATCATGAAGATTCTACAGACTCCAAAGAAACTGGTAAGAAAACTCAAGCCTCTTGTACAAAAGCCAAAGAAAAGGATTCATTCAATATGGAAAGCTTGGCCAAGTCTTTAAAGTCACTCACCAATGAAGTATCTGAATTAAAGATAAGTTCAAGTGAGGCATCTACCAGCAGTAGGTCTTTAAAGTCACCTTTCTTTAAGAATAACAAAATAACCAATCGTCTAAGTCCGCTCAAAGCTCTAACTCAGTGTTTAATGTTGAAAGTGTAGAAAATCCTTGAAACCATGCAACTGTTAATGAACTAATCCCAAAATATGCAAGATTTATCTACCAAATTTTTTTGAAAAGAAAACAACAAATAGAAACACAATCACACATAGAACACAAAATATATCAGGGAAACCCAACTGGGAAAAAGCCCCCTTTCTTATATTAAATCAACTAAGCAATATGATCTATTCCATAGAATTTTCTTCAAGCTTGAAGTTCCCTGCAATACTAATCAAATACCTACACAAGACTTTCCCAACACTTAGGCAAATAAGGCCTGCTAGGAGCTCATATTTCCTACTACAAATATGCGCCTCAAAAATAGTAATTTATGTTATTTCCTTGTGCAATTCCCGAGAGAAATGCTCTTCTTTCTTATCAAGCTCTGAACACAAAATCCTATGTACCATAATAAATGCAATTGCTCCTTCATCCAATCTCAATAGGAAATTCAAAATGTCTGACCTAATAGGGCTAAATTTAGCAACTATTACAGTTAAATGAGAGTAATTTGAGTTAACAAAAAGTTAACTACTCAACTAAACTCATGTCTATCTCTATTCTATAAATAAAGATCAATTAACTTAAAAATACTAGAGTTAACTCCACTAGATAGCTAATTTTAGCCATCAACTAGTCCACAACTCACTGTTGTTGTGAAGATAAATCCCCTCTGTGGACATAGGCGATCTCTCTAACCCAATGAGTGGGTCTATCAACAAACTGAACAAACTAATGCAAACTTCCTAGCTTATGTTTAAAAATGCAGAGAGAGAGAGAGAGAGAAACCTACCTCGCTCTGATGCTAATTTCTCAATCCTTTGGTGATGGATTCGATCCCTTAGCTTCCAGGCTCACTCCTTTCTTGTTCCTTACGTCCGAGTACCTGCAAGAGAGATCAAAGGACAATACAAGATACAAGAGCATACATAGTGTATATCAAACATAAACTACTTGATAGATCAAGGATTGTTAAGCTAAATGCATAAATATTTAGACATTTATGGAAAGTGAACATCAAATGTATATATTAATGAATCAAAAAGGGAAGCATACAACCATTGCCTTAATGTTGGAGACCTCCTTTTGGTGGTGTCCAAGTCCAAGTCAACACTCTTCAAGCACTCCTTCTCCACATTATATGGGCATCATTTAGGCATAATATCAGCATAGGAATGTAGGCAATCAATGACAAACCATTTGGGAATGGAGGGGATTTGATTTATAGGAAGGGAGAGGGAGTTAGGGATCCACAAAAGAGGGAGGAAGGTCCACATCTCAAGGGGAAGGCCCTTAAAGGTAGGATCAAGAGCTCCAAATGGGATATCTTGACCATATCTCTACCCAACAACATCCAACTCATTGTTTCTCGAAGTTTCCAGCATATGAAGCTTCTCCTCCATTTTGAGAAAACCTGCCAGAAGAGGTTCAGTGCAGGTTTTGATATAAAAACCCATTCCAGCTCTAAGTGAAAGAACTACAGCCTACCATTAGCATGGGCAAGCAATGGATCAAAGAGCGGTGGTCCTAAAATTTAGGGTTTCAGTCAACCTTCTCTAGAATTGACTCAGGGCAGTTTTTATTCCATTCTTCGGGGATGTTTTAGTATGTGTTTCATGATGAGTACACTTCACAGTTGTCAACATTTTGGCACTTTGGGATGTGGAACAAGAAGTGAATAGGAGTTGTGACAAAATATTATGTAACAGATGCCCCCTAAAGCATGAAGTCATAACAAGGAGTGATGGGTGAGATGTGTTACAAGTCAAGACAAGGACCGTAAAAACATTGTCAGAAGACCTGCAAATCAAGCATATACATATACATATGTGACATCTATGTTAGAAACATGCCTAATGATACATGAATAGGCATCTAATAATACATGAATCCATGGAATGGGCGCAGCCATCCAAATAGAAGGGATCATGTGCATGGATCCACGGTATGGATGTAGCCATCCGAATAGAAAGGATCATATATATGGACCCACGATATGGTCACAACCATTTGTATAATCATGTGTACAATCATGAATAACTCACAACTCCACACAACATGGATTTTATCAGATGGAATCTAGGGTCTTGAGCTCTATCTCGATCCGATCAATGTATGAATTATAGCATGTGAATAAATGTGTCAAAGTCGAACATGATAGAAAAGCACCTGATTACCGGTCAATGATGTAAATCGTTAACAGGCACGAGAGAAACCACCAATAATGACAATGGATCTCAAGGTACAATCAGCACAATCCATGACTGTGAATAATGAAGTTGAAGTCGAACACCCATAGAATAATTCGATCAAAGGCCAATGATGTAAACCTATCGTCGAATGCAAAGAAATTTCTATTGAGATATGCAAGCTCCAAGTTACTGGAAGGGAGTTTCTAAACCATCTTCCTGGATAAAAAGCTGAAGTCGACAGGAAGCGAACTATCGAAAAAGGCCATAATGTATCCCACATCATTGATATGAAACAAAGGATCTAGTAGAGTATGTAAGCTTGATTAAGGAATGTGACAAAAAGGTCAAACTGTGTATAAGTGGTAAAAACTGTAGATAGGACTTCTCTTGAACATATCGGCGATATGACTCTGGAGTTTGGCAGCATTTTACTCAACATGGGATCAGAGGTCATGATGATGAAGCAGTATAATCAGATGAGAGGAAAAATATATTTCCCAAACCCAGGAAGGAAAGTGACTAAGTGAGGATATCCTAAACCTGACACGAACAACAGATAAGTGTCATGTTCAACAGAGACATGTTGCCTTTACACAAAATATAAGAAATGTTCGCTTTCATTTTCCCCCTACTATTTCTAGTGAGTACCCCATTATTTTTATCGCAAGCTTGAAAGGGATAACATATGCTTGCCATATAAGTTCATCCTTCAAATGAATCCTTCCTGGTAAGTTTAACGAGTCCTAGGAAGGAGAAACTCGATCTCATCATGATGACAAGTCATGCGTCGTTTAAGCTTTACGAGTTTGATGGAGGTGAAACTCGGCATCTTTTTCATGTTTAGAGAGTTTGAAAAAGAGACGAAAAAGAAAACTCCAAAGGTCCCTTTTCATAAATCATCTCTTGAATCCGAAAAGATAAAAAATGATATCCAAGAGAACCTCTTAGCCACGTTTGACTAAGGTATTCCTTTCTCGTACAATAGTCTATCTCAGTCTAGAAAAGGGTTAAACTTATATTGAGTAGACTTCATTTCATTTATTTTAACAACGAAATGAGAAGTACTTAACGATCCTTTCATGTTTCGAGAGTCAAAAAAGAGCTTAAGGATGACTCTAGGGGGTCGCTTTTTAGTTTTTTTTACGAGTCCGAAAAAGTGATAAAATAAAACTTGTTGAATTAGTCATAATTAATCACTGTCACCATGTTCCATGACCTGTCGCTGCACAAGTGAAACGCACATTACCAATTTCGAGGAAAAATATTAAAATATAAGTGAAATATGCCCTAATTTGGTAAAAATGTCATTTAAAAACTTATAAAAGCTCAAAAAAGTAAATCATTTTCACCATTTTACCATTTTGAAAATCAGAGAGCATTTTTACCCTATTTTACCTCGATCTTCTGGCAAGGAGTACAATCAATCTCGGACACCATTCGTCGAGTCGTTCACTACAGGTAAAAGATTTGTCCCTTCACTTTAATTTGGTTCTATTTTAATGCATTTTCATCCTTAGATTAGGTTGCATGGAGGGCTTAGCAAAAATTCATGTCGAGGGTGACTAATGTGGGTCTTACCCATCAGACCCGCACTGCTCACCCTGCGACCAACTATGGCAATGCACTGGAAGCGTGGAAAAATATATAGACAGACACGTTGGAGTAAAGTTGCCAATTTTTTGGAAAATCCTCCATGTTTAATGATTTATTTCCATATTTGTTTCCATAGAAACTCATGAAATGTTGTTTGATGGATGTTTTATAGGTTAATCAACCAAAAATGGTGATCAAATGGAAAGAAAGAGGACACAAAGCCAAGGACCATAAAGCAACCCAGGACCTAAATTGCAGTTCTGCCCTTCGAGACTATGGGTTACTAAAAAAATTTCGGATTCCTGGGATTAGGAGCTAGGTAGAGTTACTATAGCATTTGATTAGTTGGTGGGATGTGGATCACCAAATATTCATGATTGGGGACCAAGAACTTGAAATAGATGTCGCAGACATTTATTTCATTACTAGTTTGTCTAGAAAGGGACAATGGATTCAGTTGTCTAGTTCTTGCACTGGAGGGGAGAGCACGAATATGTTGATTGTGAGACATTGTCTAGGCACTCGAAAAAATCAAAGTGGGAAGATAGATATAAATACCATCACTAATCTCCTGCTACGAACAATCCTTCATACTATGGCCCAAATAGTTGGGGCTCAGGCATTGCATGAAGAAACAAAGTCTCATTTCTAGTACGCATTGATTGTCTAAGTCCCACGGTCTTCAACTGGTGTGAGGGTTTGAGCCAACTTACGAAGTGCAAGTACAGAAAGCTCAAACAATTTGGCTTCAAATACATCTTGGTGACATTCTTCTTGGAATGTGTGTCATTGTTTCAATATCAGTCAATAGAAATGGATGCACCAACACCCAGAGATCCATGGGTGAGCTGATGCCTCAATAGGGAGGTGGTCAGCGGATGTCTTTTCCCCCAGCATTTTTTGGATGGCTGCAACAACAACTAATCATGATAGATGATTGTGCATACACTGGTACAGATTTCCAAGGAGATCCTGATCTTCCACTTCCACCAGGCGCACAATGGACGTATGCATGTAAGGACCAATTTTTGAAGTTTTTTAAGTTTTCAATTTTTTTTATATGTGTACTAAGATTTGACACTTGTGATTTTTGCAGATGTTGGACCAGAGAGACCTCCAAGGGTTTCTTCGATAGCTAGGTGAGTGGCACGCTAGATATAGGATTCTCCTTATGAAGAGGGAACAGACCCTACCATTGAGATAGAACGCAACCCAAAAGTCCTGACAAGGGGCATTCTATAATATCCATCGATTAGTGAGGTGCCACTGCAATATCAGAGGAATACTGTAGGGGTACCTGCCAGACTATGTCGATTACTGAACCGAGTCATTAGAGCTATGTCATGCTATCATGAGCACCATGTGGGTGAATAGCCATCTCTAGTCTTTATTTTCCACACTTATGTAGGCTTGAGAAGCCATGTGTCTCAGAACATAGTTTTTGACATTTTGATGTAATAAACTTTTTGCAAACACTATATATATATATATATATGTTTTCCTGTTATGTTCACTATGTGATGGTTTTTTGTATACATGTTTTCCTGTTATGTTCAACATGTGATGGTTTTTTGTTTTACATATGTTTCAGATGTCTATCTAATACATAATTAGCCAATGTATCTATTAATGTGTTCAAACATCTCAGAATATGTTGATAAGTGATATAATCAAAGTCTCATTCCAAAAGATGAACTCACAAATACATTCTCAAAATTTGAGGGTTTCTAATTGAATATTGTTTGTTAAGTTGTAGTACAATGAGCTGTGAATCAATATTAATGACTAACTCTCTAATGCGAAGAGCAATGGCTTCTGACAAAAGCTCAATAACTGCACTATATTCACAATGTTATTAGTAGTACAACCTAAACATATGCCTTGTAAACTCACTATCTCACCATTAGGGTCATAGATTGCCCAAGTGGTGGAAGATAAATTTCGTGTACGATGACAAGCTCTATCAAAAAAACTGACGTAAAAGTTCGATGACATCTGCAAACCAAGTAGAACACATGGTAAGAAGAGGAAAACACGTTTACAAAAGCAAACAAACACACAAAAATCAAATTGCACACTAATGAATAACACACTAATGTACAAAGTATTTACATGAAATCATGCATAATACTTCTTGAGGTAAAGCCCGTTTCGGGGCTTAGCCAACTGATTTCCTTCATAGTCAACCAACTCATAGGCACATTTTTGTAATACTTGTTTAACAATGTAAGGCCCATGCCACATTGGTTCGAATTTCCCAACTCCCAATTTATCATTGGCTTGATCATATAACAAGACCAAGTCACCTTCAGCAAAAACACGGGGAGTAACAGTTTTATCGTATTGTGCTTTAACTCGTTTCTTTTGAGCTTAAATTACTAACGCAGCAATACGGAAATTTTCATCAAGCCTTTCAAGATAAAGTAATTGTTCCTCCTCTGGTAAAGTGCCAGGGAGTAATTCGACAGCAAGTTTCAATGAAGGAATCTCTCATTCAATCGGAAGAGTTGCCTCTAGTCCATACACCAACTAAAAGGGTGTGAATCTAGTTGTTGTGTTAGTTGTGGTTCGGTATGCCCATAAAGCTAAAAAGAGCATAAGGTGCCAATTTCATTTATGCATCCCAATAGTACGTTGAAGCATTGTAACCAAGAATTTGTTGACTGCCTCAACTTGGCCATTAGCCTGTGGATAGTAAGGATTTGCGTTGTCGTGACGCAGACCCAACTAAGTACTAAGCTTTTCCATCATATAATTTCAAAAATGAGAGCCATGGTTAGTGACGATGGCTTGAGGAACACCAAATCGAGCTATGACGTGATTAAAAAGGAATTGAGTCATAGTTTTACCTTCGGAATCATATGTGGGCATTGCCTTGGCCCATTTAGTGAAATAATCGACAATGACGATGATATAACCATGCCCCCAGCTGAGCGAGGGTTACATGTCATGAAATCAATACCCCATTTGGCAAAGGGTCTGACGGTAATAACTGGGTGCAAGGGTGTGGGTGGGGCGCATTGTTTGCGGTTATAAATCTAGCAGGCATGACATTTTTGGACTACTAAAATGCAATCTTTGAAGATCAAAGGCCAGAAATAACCGGCACGAAGGATTTTTTGAGTTGTAGCATATCCCAACATGTGACCACCACAGGCCCTAGAGTGATAGTCATTTAAGACCCTCTTAGCTTCTTCAAGAATTAAACATCAACGAAGGATGGAATCAACACCAACATGGTACAAAGTATCCCCAATAATTCAATAAGGTTGGCACTGATGTTGGATGTGTCGACGTTTAGAGTTGGATAACTCTGGTCAAAATTTTTGGGTCTGGAGATAGGTAATGATATCTCTATATCATGGATCGACAATATTGATGAGGAAGAGAGTTTCGTCACGAATTAGCTCATCGGATGCAGTTGACGTGGTTGCAGAATGAAGGTCGCAAATTAATTCTACGAAAACCAGTGATTTCTATGATTTAGCTTTAAAAAAATCCAAATTGAATTCTTGTAAGATAACAATCCATTTAGAATAATTTACCCTAGAAATTGACGAGTTAGAATGTATGTCATGGGGTTACAGTCGGAAATCACAGTGGTTTTTCGTAAGAGAATATAGTGTCAAAAGTGTTGAATAGCGTGAAAAATTTCTAAAGTTAGTTTCTTGACATGGGCATATCGGTTTCAGTGTTGAAAATATTTCGACTCAAGTAATAAATCATGTTTTCATCTCCATTATCATCATCCTGAACAAGTACCATAGCAATAGTACTATCGGCGGCGTCCAAGTACAAGAAATAATTGTGGTGATAATTTGGGGGATGTAGTAAAGGAGCGCTAATGAGGGCATTCTTCCATGCATCGAAGGAGTTTTGAGTGAATTCATCCCAAATGAATGGGATCCCTTTCTTTAACAAGTGAGTAAATCCCTTTGCAAGTTCAGCGTATTTCGGGACAAAATAATGAAGGAAAATTGCTTTCCCTTATAAACTCTGTAATTGATGTAAAGAAGATGGAGGGGAAAATTCATGATGGCCTCCACCTTAAGGGGATTGATCCAGATGCCTTCTTTGGATATGACAAACCCTGATAGATGACAAGATTCAACGCAAAAGACACACTTATGTGATTCAAACGAATATTGTAGTGTCTACAACGAAGAAAGATCTCTTGAAGGTGATCAGGGTGGTCGTGATGCTTAGCAGAATGTGTTGGTAAGTCATCAAGATAAGGTTGAATGATATGCTTAATATCATGAAAGGCATAAGACATCACTCATTGGAAGGTAGTGTTAGCATTCTTCATACCAAAAGGGAGTTTTTTATAAGCAAAGGTTCCCCAAGGACAAATGAAAGCAATTTTATGTTGATCGGCGGGAAGAATGTTAATCTGGTTGTATCCATAAAGGAAAAAATATCACTCCCAGCACATTTGTCGATGATTTGATCTATAAATGGAGTCAGATAATTATCTTTAGGACATGCCCGATTGATATCATGATAGTCAACACAAACATGGATAGTTCCTTGTTTCTTAGTCACAGGAACAATATTTGAGACCCAATCTGTCAATGGAATAGGATAAATGAAACCAGCTTTAAGAATTTTTTCAACTTCTCCCTTTATGGTAGTTGCCTTTCTAGGGTGCATGGGATGAAGACACTGACGAACAGGCTTCACATTTGGATAAGTTGGCATCTCACGCACTACTATACTTGGATCTATGCCAAGCATATCTTCATATGACCAAGCAAAGACATCACAAAATTCTTTAAAGAGGGTGGTGTAAATAATGATCTCATTTGAAGAACTAGAAACCTTGACATGGATATTTTCAATAATCCCTCGTTTGACAAAGATGTCGATGGGCATTGTAGCTGAAATTTTCCGCATGTTTCCTTCGGAAAACACTTCGTGAACCAAAATAGGTGTTTGAAGTGGATGAGTCGGTACATTGGAAACAAGTTTTTCTAAACAAGAAGAAATATCACCAAGGCTGGGGAGAAATGAGGAACTATGATGGGAATCATTCCATGGAGTTCCCTCAAGAGACATAACTTCTATGATACTCTTGTCAGACAAAAATGTCTCAATAAAGGATCCGGAGAATCCCAAGAACCGAGCCAGGGAGATTTTGAATATGTGTCTAAACCCATACTGAAATGATCATGAATTTCAGAAGTTTCCATAGAAGTCAAAACAACAGCTTGATATGCTTTCTCTATGGGGCTAAGCAGCATAACATCACCAAAATTGTCAATCTGATCAGGATGGGGAATGACCAAGGATCATGACAAGTCGAGATCATGTTAATTGAAGCGACGTTCGGAGGTGGAAGGGAAAAAGTTCCCATAAGGGAAGAGTCTTTGAAAAGACCCACCCCAACACTCCCATAAGGAATATTGGTATTCCCAATATATGGAACATTACTATTTGAGGATTTGGAAGGGAAAAAGGTGAGCTGATCGACAGTGACTATTTTCCCTTGATGAGGAAAACGGAGCACACGAAATAAAGAGGAACCACAAAGAACATTGCATGGGTCCAACTATGACCAAATAGAAGATTGTAATTCAGATTGGCATCGACAACTTCTACTTCCAAGTTAACAATTTTTCCTTCCAATGATATTGTCAAGTCATTGAGAATACCTATATGCATGAATCTCTACCATCGAAGGCTTCCCAGGTATTACGGGACTAGTTGAGAGGTGGAGAGCCAATAGTTTTCTAACATGAAAGGGACATGATGCAAGTAGAAGCACCTTCATCAATAACAATCCTATGAATGTACTTCCCCTTGATAATAACTTGTATCAAGAAGGCAAGTTGATGAGGAGACGAGAAATGTGGTTCTCGAGGTCAAAAGTAATCATATTCGAATCTGTAGGATCAATTCCTCCTATGGCGGATAGTAATTATTTCCTTTGCGATGGAAAAGTCTAGAGGACTTCCAAAGCTGACATCGTCGAAGGTGCTTGAGCTAAATCTTCCACAATATCATAATGTTGAGAAGCTCACGCATTTAGATTATATTATGACTTCTGAAGAACATCTTTGGGAGGTGGTCGGAAAATGGAATCATTACTAGGTCGTTTGATATGAAGAGGACCATAACTGGGCAGAGTGGAAGTAGAAGGCATATTAGTGGCATCATTTTCCACAACCAGTTTGGTAGGAGTCTAATAATATTTTGATTGAGTAGCAACAAAAACAGGTGTTGTTCCACTCATAAAAACTTGAGAACCTGAATATGTAGAGGATTGAGGTTGGTCTACCAATGAAGTCTGTTGTGATGGAAAGGGTTCTTTCAACACAGCTAGTGTCCCTGGGGTTCCTTTTAACAAACGACTAACCTTAGCACGGTGGGGACAATCCTTGGTATAATGATATTCATCACATATAAGACAAGGATATTTCGGCTTGCATTTGGATGCATCATCAGCAGATGGTTTAGGAGGATCATGTTTTGGGGTATCAGATTTAGCCTTACCTTTACCCTTATTTTTTCCTTTCGAGGCTTTGTTTGATTTGGTTGATTGGACAACATTCACCTCAGAATTTTTACCAGGATTATTGGGAGTATTCGAAGGTGGAGAAGGTGCAGTAGTGAGAGTATATTTCTGCTTCGTAGGAGTAGAAGAAGCATTACTAGAAGTTTTAGATACTAACCCAATAATACCATCAACGGGTGGTATCTCCGCAAGTTTAGAAGATGTCATATCAGTTGAAGGTCGCAGAGCATCAGGTGAGAGATCATAAAGTGTGCCAGATTGTGAATATACCAAATCTATATACGGAACATGGGCGATGGCTTGTTCTTTGGTCACACAACCACTCATAGATATGTCTTTGGTGATTTTATTAATGAATGACTTAGTAAACCATTCAGTTAAAATATCATCATGGATTTTGAACTTAATAATTCGACAACAACGTCTCCATTCATGGATGTGATCGGAGATGTGGGTAGTAGTATTTTGTTTCAAAGACGTTAGGAGATGGGTACCAGTTTCATACCAAACTAGTAGCTGGAAGTGAGTAAGAAAAGCCATAACCAAATTGTTGAAATCTTGAAAGGCACCTCAAGTTAACTCGATGCACCATTTGGCAGCAGCACCCATTAGATTTCACTGGAAAAGACGCAATTGAATGGAATAATTATCCAAGAGTTGGACAAACACCATAAATGGTAGGTCATGACATGAGCTTGGGGGTCTTCTCCAGATTTTCCTTCGAATTTTGGACAATCACCAGGAATTTTGGTAGGAACTGAAGGCCAATATGGTGAATGAATTTTTAGTTCGTTTGTGAGCCTCGACACAACTGGTAACTCCAAAGCCACTAAGAACGACAATTGAGGATTAAAAGGCATGAAATTCCTTTGATAAGGTCAATATTTAGGATTCCAACCTTGTTGGTACTGACTTCTCCCCCATAGTGGAAGATTTTGACCATAGGGATTTTGATACTACCCCCACTGGGAGGAATTTTTACCATACAAAGGTTGAGTTTGTCCCCATAAAGGTGGGTTCTGACCAAGAAAAGTTTGATATTGACCCGACACAAGTCATTGAGAACCATAAGGGGGAATAGACAACCTATGAGGAATATTGAATATAGGGTTTTTGTTGCAACAATTGACCTTGCTGATACAATGGTTGACCTTGTTGCTACAATGGTTGACCTTGTTGTTGTAATGGTTAAACCTGTTGATACAAGGGTGACCTCGTTGTTGCAATGGTTGACCTTGCTGCTACAATGGTTGTTGATAAGACCCTTTTTGCATGTAAGTTCCTTGTTTTTGATTGGTTCCTTATGGAACTAATAGGTTCCTTTTTTATATTGATAGGTTCCTTACTGTAAAGAATTACCAACTCCTAAAGGATAAGTTACAGAAGAAAACTGAAATTGACCAGACGACCCAAATGAGGGATTAGGACCAGACTGCATTTGGGATCCTGCCTGTTGATTGAAAGGTGGATTTTGAGGTTGTTGTGAACCATAAGGAGGGTATGTATGTTGGTAAGGTATTTGAGCCAAAAGAGGTTATTGATAAGGAATTTGACTAGATCCAGAAGGAATACTACCAACATTTTGAATTTCTCCCATAACGTGAGTTTGGGATCCACTCACATAGGTTCCACCAGAAATAGGTGGTACATATGGAAGAGGTGGTTTCCCCCCATGCTCTGGGATAAGGGGTGGTACATATTTCCCACTCAATGGAGGAGATGTAACCATTGTAGAGGTAAAAAGAGGAGTTGAAGAACCTATAGGGACATTAATTTTCCCAACCGTAACTGTAGGTTGAACGGGGAACCGAAGAAACCGCAGTTTGAACAGGAATTTGGAAAGCCACGTTCGAAACGAACAGACCAAAGGTAGGCATAATTCCAGATGACCATATCAGATGATGATAAAGTGAAGATGCACTTGGAGTACCTGAAACTAAATGACAAAGAGAGGTATAACCTAGCGGGAATAAAGGTTCACTACTTTCAGGTGGTGGAGTTGGCCCACTCCCCATATGAGGAGAAGACACATATGGAAAGTCCTTAGGTGGAAATTGATATTCATATTCATCACCAAGACCCAAAGTATGAGTGGTTGATAATTTCGGAGGAGGATCTCGAGGAGAGGTTGGAATCTCACCTTCTGATGCCATGGGTGGAAACAGTTGGTGAGGAGGAATCTACGATGATTGAGGAGAAAGTTCCAAAGGTACGCCAAGATTATCAAACAGACTATATGGGCATTGAGGAGATATTATCAAAGGATCGTAAAGCGGATTTAGGGGAAACAACAAAAACTGTTGAGGAACCTCAGGACTTTCTGGGTCAAATTCCTGAGATGATGACAACGACTCTCGAGGTGGAGGATGAGAAGCAAGGGGTTGAATACTCGGGACAATTCCAAGTTCAAAACCTTGACCTTCAAGTGACTCTGGAATCTTAGGGTGGACTCCTTGTGGTGACCCTTCAGTGTCAGATTTTGAAGGGGATATGTGAGGCGAACTCAGTGGTTTTGCCATGATGACCTTTTCTCAAAAACAAAAGGAGAGGAGGTGATTTATTTTGAGCTTCAATTAAAATTTACCATTAATAAGGCATAATGAAGCCAAGGAGAACTACATGGGTAAGACATGTTATCGTGGACAGTAAATTTTAGAACTTAAAACAAAAAATAAATCAAAAAGTGTTTTCCAGACAAGAGGGTTTACCAAGTATTCGTGAACCGCAGTATACACCTTAGCCGAAACAAAGGACTTAACGTACGACAGCCAATCTCCCCGAATGTTTTTTTCAATGTATCACATCTATAAGGCAGCAAACTCAGTTACATGTGGCTAAAGGATAGCAACCTAGTGGAATCTCCCAATATATACGCAACGGTACGGGGAGTACAAGTCCGTGTTAGCATTGTCTAATGCATAACCGTTCGATGAGAGTGTTCCCATATACTTTCCATACGTGTAGCACCTCCAATATACCCAAGAATACTAAAGAACAATCCTATATAATTATGTAGGTGGAACGGGATTTCACCCCCGAGATAAATTTCTAGCAGATAATGACAGCTGCTAGGTTTATAGACGTCGGAACACATCTCTAGCCCAGACCTCTAAATTTTTGCGTTAAGTTCCAAATGCTTCTTAGATTAATTGAGTAAATTTTAACGTTCATCTTGAATTATGTTTCAATTTTGAGCTCAAAAAGATGTCACTGGAATCCCTAAGATGCAACGATATGAGAAAAAGAAAACTTTCAACTTCAATGAAATCTAGACTAATCAAGAGAAGAAATTTCAATCAATAATGCATCAAACAAAATGCCTTCCACTAACTTTCACTTTCACTTTCTAAATGTAATGCTCAAAAGTAAAAATGATCTTCACTTTTCACTATCCTAAATGCAACTTTTTCAAAAGCAAAATGATCTTCACTTTTACTAAGATGTACTTATATAAATGATGTTTTCTCTTTGATTTTTGAATCCTCTAATGCAACTAAAGCATCAACTAAAGCAAGATGAAAATTTGATTCAAATGCTCTAATGCAACTAATACATCAACCAAAGCAACACCAAATCCAATTCAAAAGCACCTAAATGAAAATAACTTTCACTTTTTCCTTTTGAACAAATAAATGATGCACTCCTTTCAGCTTGAAAATCAAACAACATAATCTATGCTTGATTAAAAACAAATATGATTTCCAAATGCAAATGACCTAATGCAACTTGAAAAGAAATTTTGTGAAAGACAAGCTAAAACAAATGCAACTGATTTTTTCAATGATTTCCACAAAAAACAAGACTCAATCATGTTAGATTTTAAGCTTCTGTGGTAGTTTTTTGCAGTGGTATGATCCGGATTATCCACAGTTTCATGTTCATTCCGTCGACGTTTCAAACCCCAAAGGGGGTCCATCATCAGGACTAAATCAGAAAGAATATGAATGAAAACTTATTGAGAGAAGAGCTATAACGACCTGGGTATAAATAAACCTAGATCCCTAATTTTTAAGAAGCCGACACTTATGTAAATAATTTTTCATTTATTTATTTATTTTATTTATTTATTTATTTATTTATTTATTTTTTATTTTTATATTATTATTATTTTCAAATTAATTATTCTTATTAATTTACCTAGAACCTAAAATATTTTAATTGATATATCTGATTCATGAATAAGATTAATTTTTCATTTCCTTCCAACTGTTTTTATTAATTTAACAAATTTTAATTTTATTTAATTTTATTTGATTAATTAATTAATTAATTAATTTAATTCTTACTTATTGTTTTTATTTTCATTTAATTAATTAATTTGAATTTAATTGATTAATTAATTTAATTTATTGTTATTTACCATTCTAATTAATTAATTAATTAATTACTTTGATTAATTAGATTAATTTATAATCTTAATTTTACTTATTTATTTATTAATCCAATGTTAATCCTTGGTTATTATTAATTCTTTTAATTAATTGACTAATTTTATTTAATTTTTATTTTAATTAGAATAGAATAACTAAATTAATTAATTTTGATTTAATTGATCTACTTAAATTAATTAAATAATTGATTTATAATCCTTCCTATTATTTTTATTTGATTAATTAATTAAATTAAATTTATTGATTAATTAATTTTATTTTTATTTAGTTAATTAATTAAATTAAATTTATTGATTAATTAATCTTATTGATTAATTAATTTTATTTTTATTTAATTAATTAATTAAATTAAATTTATTGATTAATTAATTTTATTGATTAATTAACTTTATTTAATTTAATTATAACCATAATTCTTTTTAATTAATTATTGATATTTACCATTTTAACCTATTAAGCCTTAATTGCCTAATTAATCAATTGATTAACTAATTAATTAATTAATTAATTTTATTTTATTTTATTATTATTAATTATTTGAGAAATTCTATTTAATTCTTATTTAGAATTAATTACAATTTTTTATTTAATTAATATAATTAATTAAATAATAAAATTTAATTTAATTATTTAATTTTGATTTAATTTATCTAATTAAATTTTAATTAAATTTATCTAATTAAATTTTTATTAAGAGACCCTGATACTATGCTTCCAAAGCCCTGGAGGGGTTTATTTGTCTGATCAGGGGAAGCCAGTTTCCACTAATTTCACTCCCATTGTCCCTGTTGAGGTTTTGAGGAAATTTCATAATTTCGATGGCCTCTCTGATTTTTCTTTTGTGATAATTATCCTCTCTTGCAATCACTTTAGCGTCCTCCACACACACATGATGTTTGGTTTTGGACGAGTGTTCCGCAAGGGCCGATGTACGGGATCTCTCATTCTTTATATCAGCCACGTGCTCCTTTAGTCTTATTTTCAGAGATCGACCTGTTTCCCCAATATAACTCTTGCCACAAGAGCAATCAATCTTGTACACACCCTTGAGTTGTTGACGATCGATGTTATCCTTTACTGACCTCATCATTTGCCTTATAGTTCCACATGTTGTAAATTGAGTGTTTATGTTATTCTTCCTTAAAAATTTTGCAATCTTATCTGTAATCCCCTGGATGAATGGAAGGTAGACCTTCCCAGAATCTTCTTTCTTGTCTTCAGGAGGATGCTTGGAGAGGGCCTTATCCTGAGCTCTTCTTATAGCCTTCTTGATACTCCATTCTTTGTATCCAAGGTTTTTGAAGACAAAGGTTAAGTGCTCAATCTCTTCTTTTAGGTGATCCGGGTCAGAAATCCTGAAAGCCCTAGCAGCTAGAGTGTTTAAGATGCCAGATTTTTGGGAAGGATGATGGTAAGAGTCAGCGTGAAGATAGCTATCAGTATGAGTTTTCTTTCTGTAGACCTGGTGTCCCAAAGTACCATCCTCTTTTCTACTGATTAGAACATCTAGAAAGGGGATCTTACCGTTCTCTTCAAGCTCCATAGTAAATTTGATCTCGGAAGATATAGAGTTAAGATGACTGAAAAACTTCTCTAGCTCCGCCTTACCATGAGTCGAATTCAGGTTAGTGTCATCGACAAATCTTTTCCACCAAGCTGGCTTCAAAGGGTATGAGTCAAGGGCTTTTCTTTCAAAGTACTCCATGTATAAGTTGGCAACAATAGGTGAGAGAGGGGAGCCCATGGCGACACCAGATATTTGCTCATAATAGTGATCTTGAAAACTGAAAAAAGTGGACCGTAAACAAATCTCTGCAAGCTTAGCTGTCTCAGGATCGGTGGCCATCTTTATAACATGAACAGCTTCATCTAGAGGAATCTTTGTAAACAAAGAAACCACATCAAAACTTACTAGAATATCGTCTTTATCCACCCTTTTATTCTTAATGAGCTTTACAAAATCATTTGAGTCTTTTATAAAAGAGTCCGTGTTACCAACCAGAGGTTTCAGGAGCTTAGCTACATACTTAGCTAATTCATAGGTAGGGGAACCAATGGTGTTAACAATTGGTCTAAGAGGGACCCCTTCCTTATGGATTTTTGGTAATCCATAGATTCTAGGAATAACCTCACAGGAGGGAATCAGCTTCTTTTTTATTTTATCATCCAGGCTAGTTTCCATGATGGCTTTCTTAACTTGTTTCATCACCTTGGGAATAGGGTTGGAGTTGACTCTTCTATAACTCCCACAATTTAAATGCTCATTCATTTTATGAATGTAATCTTCCTTATTTAACACAACAGTGGCTCCTCCTTTATCAGCTTTAAGAACCACTATCTTATCATTATTTCGGAGAGATCTAAGAGCCTCTCTCCCCTCTTTATTCAGATTACTCTTTGGACGTTTGGATTTCAACATAGCTAGGGAGCATTCTTGTCTTAATATCTCTTTATTTTTTGATGAAAGGCCTTGAGTCCCATACTCAATGTTGCAAATGATGCTTTCGAATGGAATGTTCTTAGGAGCGACAACAAATCCCAAACCTTTGCTCAGGATATTGATTTCTTCAGAAGTGAGCATCATGGATGAGAGATTAACGACCCTCTTATCATGTTTATTTGGAACATTGGGGTTACCAATAACAGGTCTGCCATTGCCGGAATTCTTAGATCCTGCCTCAGATTGATTATCACTTGTAGCACTATCATTTTTAATACTACAATCCGCATTAGTTTTTTGATTCATACCTACTATGCTGCTTTTTTCTTCCATATACCTATTATAATAATAGTGAGCTGGAGTATTTCCACTCTCCATGATCTTGTTTTCAACAACCTTAATCGCTTCATCCATGTTAATAACGGGTGCACTTCCCTCATTTATGCTTGCACTGGCCTTATTAAAATTAAAATTAATGTTGTAGGAATCAACGCTATTCATTTTATCTATGTTAATAACGGACTCACTACCAATGCTTGCATCGGCCTTATTATCAGTGCTGTTTGTGCAGGCAATATTGTGCTTCTTGTCACCAACGTTGCTGGAACTAGTATCTCAATCAATCAACGAACTAGTATCTCAACAACAAAACAAGTAGCAAGTGATGACGAATTGACCTAGAAACCCTAGAACTCAATCAATCAGCGAACTAGTATCTCAACAACAAAACAAGTAGCAAGTGATGACCAATTGACCTAGAAACCCTAGAACTCAATCAATCAACGAACTAGTATCTCAACAACAAAACAAGTAGCAAGTGATGACCAATTGACCTAGAAACCCTAGAACTCAATCAATCAGCGAACTAGTATCTCAACAACAAAATAAGTAGCAAGTGATGACTAATTGACCTAGAAACCCTAGAACTCAATCAAATTCTCACTTCAAGCACTTCAAAGTCAAAGAGACTAATTTTCTAATTAAACAAGACAATCAGACAAAAACACTGGAAAATCTAGACTCAGAGGATAGGAAAAGACCTTCAGAGGCCAGGACACACTGGATCCTAGGGTAGAAACCCTATTTTTTCTCAAATTTCTGAGATCAACATGGTTGTCATAGCCAAAAATGTGTTGAAAGTGGTTTTAGCGTGACTGTTCAGGTCAAAAACGCGTTGGGCGAGAAAGTTGGGAAAAAATAAAAAGAATTTCAATAAAGAGTCCAGACCTAACACTCTAAAGTAGTGATCATTCAATGTGCAGACCTATACAAACCCAGACTAACTAATAATTCAATGGTCGGTCAAAGTGATCAAAAGACCAAATCAAGAAAAGAGATTGAAGAGGCTATAGCTTCCCCAATGGAGTCGCCATTTTTTTGTGAAGATAAATCCCCTCTACGGATAGAGGCGATCTCTCTAGCCCAATGAGTGGGTCTAGCAACAAAATGAACAAACTAATGCAAGCTTTCATAGCTTATGTTTAAAAATGCACAGAGAGAGAGAGAGAGAAACCTACCTTGCTCTGATGCTAATTGCTCAATCCTTTGGTGATGGCTTCAATCCCTTAGCTGCTAGGCTCTCTCCTTGCTTTTTCCTTACGTCTGAGTACCTGCAAGAGATATCAAAGGACAATACATGATACAAGAGCATACATAGTGTATACTAAATATAAACTACTTGATAGATCAAGGAGCGTCAAGTTAAATGCAAAAATATTTAGACATTTATGGAAAGTGAACATTAGATGTATATACTAATGAATCAAAAAGGGAAGCATACAACCATTGCCTTG
Source organism: Pinus tabuliformis (assembly GCA_031772625.1). NCBI lineage: Eukaryota > Viridiplantae > Streptophyta > Pinopsida > Pinales > Pinaceae > Pinus > Pinus tabuliformis. The sequence continues at coordinate 25,523,540 of CM062812.1, forward strand.
ATGTTGGAGACCTCCTTTTGGTGGATGTCCAAGTCCAAGCCAAGAATCTTCAAGCACTCCTTGTCCAAGTTAGATGGGCAGCATTTAGGGATAATCTTATTATAGGAATGCAAGGAATCAATGAAGAATCATTTGGGAATGGAGGGGATTTGATCTATAGGAAGGGAGAGGGAGTTATGGATCCACAAAAGAGGGAGAAAGGTCCACATCTCAAGGGTAAGGCCCTTAAAGGTAGGATTAAGAGCCCCAAATGGGAGATCTCAACCATATCTCTACCTAAAAACATCCAACTAGTTGTTTCTCGAAGTTTCCAGCATACGAAGCTTCTCCTCCATTTTGAGAAAACCTTCCAGAATAGGTTTAACATAGGTTTTGGTATCAAAACCCATGCTAGTAGTGTTAGGTCAAAGAAATATAACCTGTCATCAGCACAGGCAAGTAGTGGAGCAAAGAGAGTTGGTCCTGAAATTTATGGTTTCATACAACATTCTCCAAAATTGACTCAAGGCATTTTTTCTTCCATTCTTCGGGGATGTTTTAGTGTGTGCTTCATGATGAGTACACTTCACAGTTGTCAACATTTTGGCACTTCAGGATGTGGAACAAGAAGTGAACAGGAGGTGTGATAAAATACTGTGTAACAATTGCATGTCATCTAACTCGAATTCCCTAACAATAAATCAGTGATAGGCACATCACACATGTTAGATGAAAGCTAACTGAAGAAACTATGCGGTGAATTCGAATTTGCATATTTCACTAAGGCACAAGTAAAATAATCCATTCCTTGCTACATTTTCAACACCCCCTCTTAGCAAGGAAGGAATTTTTGGAAGAACCTTTTCCACCTGGATCTTTCTTCAACTCTACCAAAATATTTGTTGCCTCATCTACTCCCTCTAAAATAGAAGACTTCTCTGCTTCCATCTACGGAACCTGCTTTGAAGACCCATTCTTTCCCACCATGATTTGTGATTTCACCACTTTAGTCATAAGTTCGATGTACCTTATGTACCTAGGTGTCTGCTTCTTGATGCTGGGAGACTCAACTCTCTTCTGAGCTCCCTTAACTGAATCCTCTACCCACTTGGATCAAACTTTTCCTATACTAGAAGTCTACGACTGATTGGAAGCCTTCACTTTTGTTAGGCTATGGTCCTCATCATTATCATCTTGTTGGTTAGCCCAACTGCCAACTAGCTTAGACTGAAACTGAGATACTAGTTGAGGCTCCATCTTGAGAGCTCTATCTTGCTCTCGCTCAACCATGTAGGAATTTACAGGGTAAGTTCCTCAGAAAGAACACCAAAAGGACACCGCTCACAACCAGATCTCAAATCAATACACCAGTATTTTTGACGTGGTTAAAACCCTCAAAGAGGGAAACAGTCCACGGCCTGTCCCAACGTGGGTACTACAGGCAATTTATTAATCAAAGAATGAAAATTTACATAAGCTTCTCTCATGCACGGATTACCCGAACAATGACCCTCCATGCGCTTTAAATAGAACTCATGGACCAATCGGGTGTCAATCCATGGATCAAGTGTCGGTAATACCGAGGTGAGAGTGAACCGTCGAATCACTACATATCGTGACCATCGGATTGTAAGTTACAAAATGTACAACGGTAAAGAAAGACACTTTACCTAACTCTATACTAGACCAAGTTGAACTTAACTATATCCTATGTGTCAGAATATCCTAACATCCCCCCTTAAGAACAAATTGGGATAGGATTGAAGGATTTACAAATATGACACAATAGGAGAAGGAAGGAGGCACTAGAGCCTATCCCCCCTTAGTGACAACTTCCTGAACTCCAAGCATATATCGAAGTTTAGTGAACTTCGCCTCTGTGAGAGCCTTTGTGAAGATGTCTGCAACCTGATCATTTGTTGAACAATATTGCACTTCAAGAACATGGTCATGAATGAGCTTTCTGATGAAGTGCATGTGTAGTTCAATGTGTTTGCTGCGCTGATGCTGGACTGGATCTTTGCATAGCTGAATGGCACTTTGATTATCACACCAAAGTGTGGTTGGATGCTGCTGCTCAAAGCCAAACTCTGATAGGATCTGACGAAGCCACAAGGCTTCCTTACTAGCTTCCACGGCACCACGATACTCTGCTTCTGCTGACGAAAGAGAAATGACAGCCTGTTTCTTACAAGCCCATGTAATAGGTCTTGAACCAAGAGTGAAGACATAACTGGCAGTGGACTTCCGATCATCAGGGTCACCAGCCCAATCAGAATCAGTGAAACCAACTAATAGAGGAGCTGCTTTGGCACTGTAATGAATCCCAAACTGTACTGTACCTCGAACATAACGAAGTATTCTTTTAGCTGCTTTCCAATGACTTTCACGGGGGTTTTGCATAAAACGAGCAACAAGGCCAACAGCAAAGGAAAGATCAGGACGAGTATGGGTTAAGTACAAGAGTTTTCCTACAAGTTGACGGTATAAGGTAGCATCAACTTCAGGAGAAGTACAAGAGACTGAAAGTTTGACTCCAGACTGAAAGGGAGAAGGGGCTGGCTTACAGTCTTCCATGTGAAAATGACAAAGAATATCACAAGCATACTTGGACTGGGAAAGGGAAATACCCTCCTTGGATTGCAAGATTTGAAGACCGAGAAAATAGTGTAAGTGTCCTAAGTCTGTCATTTCAAATTTCTTTTTGAGGCTAGACTTCACATGGTTTATAAGGTTGGGATCACTACCAGTAAGGATAAGATCATCAACATAAAGAACAAGGATGATAAGAGAGTTGCCCACTTTCTTGGTGTAGACAGTATTGTCAGAATGACACCTAGAAAAGCCAGATTCTAAAAGAAAGCTATCCATTTTGGCATACCAAGCCCGAGGAGCTTGCTTGAGACCATAAAGGGATTTCTTGAGTCGACAAACAAGGCTGGAGTCTGTTTGTATGAAGCCAATGGGTTGTTCCATATAGATTTCTTCCTTCAAGTCCCCATGCAAGAAGGCAGATTTAACATCCATCTGATGGACTTCCCATTTTAAAGAGGCAGCAAGGGAAAGAACAAGGCGGATAGAGTTCATTTTGGAAACAGGGGAGAAGGTTTCAGTGTAGTCAATGCCTTCAACCTGTGAAAAGCCCTTAGCAACAAGACGAGCTTTATGTTTATCAATTTTCCCATCTGGTCCATACTTGGTTCTGTAAACCCATTTACATCTTACAAGTTTGCGTCCCTTTGGTAGAGGAACAAGATCCCATGTATCATTTGTCAATAATGAATGATATTCTTCATTCATAGCTGCTTCCCAATGTGGATGGCCTGAAGCTTCTGCAAAAGTGTCAGGATCATGATTTACTGGAGCTTGAGCCAGTAAAGAAGAGGCTCTTTCAAACTGAGAACGTGTACGTCGTTGATCTGTAGGATCACTGGCAAGATCACCTGCTGCATCCCGAGTAGCACGGACCCATCTTGGAAGTTGAGGATCCTGAGAAGGTGGGGGAGGATTATCATCCTCACTTTCATCATCTGAAGAAGAAATGTTGTCAAAAATAGAAGAGATAGGAAGAGGTGGCACATCCGCCGGACTAGGCTCGCAGGCCGATTTATTTTCATCAAATTTTACATCTCTTCTAATGATAACATTTTTGGACTTAAATGGAATAAGTCTATAACCTTTTACATCTTCAGAATATCCAACAAGAGTACATTTCTCACTCTTAGGTTCTAAAGCTTTATGCTTTTCATCTGGAATATGGGCCCATGATTCACTTCCAAACACACGAAAGTGACTTACATCTGGTTTAATGGAACTCCAAGCTTCTTCTGGAGTGATATTCTTTAGAACCTTAGTAGGAGTGCGATTGATTATATAATTTGCACAATTAATTGCTTCGGCCCAAAAACTAAGACTGAGTCCTTTAGATTGCAGCATACAATTAGCCATTTCCTTTAAGGTGCGATTTTTCCTTTCAGCTACACCATTTTGTTGTGGAGTGTATGGAACAGTATGTTGCATTTGAATTCCACTTTCGGTGCAAAAGTTGATGAATGTGTTTTTAACATATTCTCCACCATTATCAGTTCTTAGCTTAAGAATTTGATGTCCAGATTGTTTTTCAACAAAGGCTTTGAAGGCCAAAAATGTGTTAAATACTTCGCTCTTGAGTTTTAAGAAGTATACCCAAGTGCGTCTGGAGAAATCATCAATGAAAGTTAAGAAATACTTGCAGCCAGAGAATGAAGCAACAGGAAGAGGACCACATAAATCACTGTGCACAAGCTGTAAAGGGGCTGAGGCGTGCCAAGAGGCACGTTTGTCAAAACTGTCCCGATGATGTTTTCCAAGTACACATCCGGAACAAACACCATCTCTGCAAGATACCATAGGAAGACCTGTCACCATATTTTCTTTACATAGATGCTGAAGGGAGCGATAGTTTAAGTGACCAAATCGCTCATGCCAAAGTTTGCTCACTTCATCATTATGAGCAACAAATACTGAGGGAAGATTGGATGACCCAAAGTTGTGAAACTTATACAACCTTGTGGAATCATCAGCAAGACCAGTAGCTAGAATCTGTTTAGGATCTTTTAGATCCTTGATTACAACATCATGAGGTGAAAATTCAACAATTTTACCTTCACCTGAATGAGTTATCTGATAGACAGATAGAAGGTTGCAGGATAAGGTTGGAACACATAATACATCATTAAACTGACCATTGTCTAGATGAACAGTTCCAGTCCCTACAACATTAAGAGATCTATCATCACCAACATATATATTTTTGGTGTTACAATCATTTAAAGAAGAAAACATGGCTTGGTTTTTGGCCATGTGATAAGAGGCTCCAGAATCAATGAGCCACTCATGAGAATGAGAAGAAGAAGAAGATACATTTAATGCATAACCAGACTGAGATGATTGACAACGACATGCAGAAAGTGCCATTCCGGAAGTTGAAGTTGAAGTAGGCTCCACATGGATGTTATGTTTCTTCATTGCGGCTTCCAAGGCTTCCATCTTCTTAAAGCATTTAGATTCTAAGTGGCCATCTCGATTACAAAAGTTACAATGTCTATCAGTCTTCTTCCATTTGTTTTTATTGGTCTTATCATTTTGCTGAAATGATCTTTCATTTTGAGGCTGAGTTGGTTTAGGACCATTCTTTTGAGGATATGACTTCTTAGGATTCTTTGAATTTGGTTGCTGTTGGGCGGCTAACGCTTTCGTGGAAGAGTTTCCAAGATTAAGAAGACCAAGGTGTAAGAGTTTTTCTTGTTCTCTTATTAAGGAATCACAAAAGGAGTCAAAGGAAGGGGCCTTGTAGTCTTTTCCTTGACAAATGAAAGCTTCCCTTGTAGAATGGAAAGTGGAAACAAATACAGAGTAGGCTGGTCCCAACTTAGTAAGGATGGAATAAATAAGGTTACCATCTTCTTTCTTAACTTTAACACCTTCCAAGAGATATCTAAGGGTCTTGAATTTGGACAAGAAATCTTCAATGCAAGAAAAATTATTAGGATCCAAAGTAAGCAACTCATTTTCAAGTTGATGGGCTCTAATTTCATTTTTAATCCCAAAAACTTTAGCGAGTTTTTCTAATGCTTCATGAGGAGTCTCAAGTTCTGCAATGTGGAATCTAAGATCAGGAGAAATAGACATCCCTATCAAACCACGTGCTTGATCTTGTCTATTTTCCCATTTTGCAGCCTTGTCTTCATCTTTTGGTTTCTTCTCTTGGTATGTGGCTATTCTGAAGAGACCTTTACTTCTAAGTAAATCTTCCATGTAGGCTACCCATTGGAAGTAGTTAGTGCTGTCAAGAATGACTTGGCATGGACTTTCCATTTTTTATTTTTTTTTAAACTGAAGCTGAAGATGCTGAAAGTAAGTGTTCCAATGGATAGATCTCGAAAAAATAGGTGGTTTAAAAAAAAACGGCTCTGAAAAAGGCTTCCGGATGAAGAAGTTATGGCTTTTTGAAAAAAAAATTATTGACGTTGCCGGCAAAGTGCGCGAATGTGCGGGAATGAAAAAATCCGCCCCCACAAAATGGAGACTTGAACCCAAGACCTCTACTCTCTTAAAATAGCTTTGAACCAATTGATCTATACAAAAAATTTGAGAGAGAGAGAGAGAGAGAGAGGGGGGGGGGGGGGGGGGCCTTGGTTTGCGTGCTTGCCTTGAGAAAGCTCTTTTTCCCTACAAAACACAAAACACAAAACCCAACACGAATATGCAAAGAAAAACGAACCTTGCGGCTCGAAGTTAGATTTAGCCAAAAAACTAGAAATTTTAAAAAAAATCTCAAAGTTAGCTTTAGCCGAAAAACTAAATATTTTTCTCAATGTTTCTGATTTTCCGAGATCACACTAAGGTGCAGGGAAAAGAGCATACGCATGAGAAAAATCCTTCCTTTCTGTTTCTGATTTGCCCAGATCGCACAGAGTCGCAGGGCAAAGAGCATACGCAGAAATGAAAGGTATAGATCCGGTTAAAAAAAAGTCTAAATAAACCGAAACCGAAATAAGCAAAGAGAAAATAACAGTAAACTGCAAAAAAACACTGTATATCTCCCGATCTGAAAAAATGACGCAGCTATGGCTACCGGAAACCTTTTCGCATGAAACGAAAGGGGTTCCTCACTGGAACCCCTTGCTCCAAACGCAACAGAGCAGTCCTCTCGGCCCGAAAACAGTCAGAAACAGCAGATCTAGGAAACGACAGCCGCATGCAGTTCTACCGGCTTCAGATTTGGATCACCAACGGACGCGGCCCTCAAATAGCTCCGATACCATGTAGGAATTTACAGGGTAAGTTCCTCAGAAAGAACACCAAAAGGACACCGCTCACAACCAGATCTCAAATCAATACACCAGTATTTTTGACGTGGTTAAAACCCTCAAAGAGGGAAACAGTCCACGGCCTATCCCAACGTGGGTACTACAGGCAATTTATTAATCAAAGAATGAAAATTTACATAAGCTTCTCTCATGCACGGATTACCCGAACAATGACCCTCCATGCGCTTTAAATAGAACTCATGGACCAATCGGGTGTCAAGCCACGAATCAAGTGTCGGTAATACCGAGGTGAGAGTGAACCGTCGGATCACTACATATCGTGACCGTCGGATTGTAAGTTACAAAATGTACAACGGTAAAGAAAGACACTTTACCTAACTCTATACCTAACTCTATACTAGACCAAGTTGAACTTAACTATATCCTATGTGTCGGAATATCCTAACAAACCACCACTTTTCTACTCTAAGAACTCTTTTCCTTCTTGCTTAAGGTTGCACATGCATCAACCTCCAATTTGTATAGGTTCTCAATCCTGACACTAATCTACTTGACCTGTCCTGAAGTAAAATTATTGAGGTAGGCCTTCCCTTTGTTGAATACAACATCATACCCTTTGTCTTCAATGGTTGCTACTGAGACAAGGTTTTTATTCAATCCTAGAACATACATCACATTCTTGAGATGGAGACAGACTCCCTCCTAAATTTCATTGTACCAACTCCTTTGGTCAATTATATGCCATTATCACCTAGCTCGATATGGAATTACATGTCTTTCTCCTCCAAATTGCTAAAGAGATATTTTTTCCTTGTCATGTGGAATGAATCCCTTGAGTCAATGTACCACACATTACCTCATATTGAGCTTTCCATGCAAGCTATCAAGGAGAAATCCAATTTAAACTGAGAAGAGATTGTTTCTCCTCCTCCTATTGTTGCAACATTCTTGTTGGATTTCTTGTTTGGGAAAATTGTAGCATAATGTCCAAACTCATGACAATGAAAACACTTGATCTTGCTAAGATCCTTATTTTCCTTGCCTCCATTCTGACTAGAATTAGTTTTTCCTTGGGCCTTCTTTCCCTTGGATTTCTTCCCTTTTCTAGCTAAAGAAAAGTTATCCTCATATTTTGTCCTAGATGAGACTCCATCCCTTGTGTTCTTCCTTATCTCTTCCTACACAATATTTGACCACAGTCTCTCCCAATTAGAGAGCTTATCTCTGCCATACACTGCAACGTGGAAAGTATGCCAGGATTAGTAAAGCTCAAGAAGAGTAAGGCTCACAAGCTCTGCTAGTGGAACTATCTCTCCAACACCTCCAAGTTCATCCTTCACCTAAGAAAACCTGGATAGATATGTAATAATGAGCTCATCCTTTCCCATTCGAATGTTCCTCAATTTTTTCTTCAAAGAAAGTTTTATGGAATCATTATTTCTTTCAAACATATCAATAAGGGCCTTCCACATCTGGAATGGAGTTTCCTTCACATGCAAATTTGGAACAATATGGTCTCTAACTCCTTCTAAGATCATCCTCCTAGCTTTGGTAGTGTCCTTCCTCCATTGAGTCAATTGTTGTGCATCTGATGCAGGAGGTTTAGGAATATCAGTCTTGATGTATTCCAAAACCCCATTATCATCTAACATGGCCTCCATTTTGTCCTTCAGCACACAAAAATTTGAAGTTTCTTCTAGGGCATTATTTATCCTCAATCCATAGAAATACATGATTCCTGCACTTGTAGAATTCCTACACTAACTGATCTTCTCTTCAATGCGCTTTGAATCTGATCAAGGAACTTGGTTTCTATCTTTTTTTCTGCTTTTATACCATGTAGAAAATCCTTGAAACCTTGCAACTTCTAATGAGATCAAACTGATCACAAAAGAAACAAGATTTCTCTAATAAAAAATTGTGGAAAGAAAACAATGAATAGAAACAAAATCACACATAGAACACAAAATATATCTGGGGAACCCAACTGGGAAAAACCCCTCTTGCTTGTATTAAATCAATTGATCAATCTAATCTATTAGATAGAATTTCCCTCAAACCTTAAGCTCCCTAAAATACTGATCAACTCCCTAAACAAGAATTGCCCAACACTTAAGCAAATAAGGCATGTTGGAGCTCTTATTTCCTAGTGCAAATCCACCCCTAAACAATAGGAATTTCTCCTATTTCCTTGTGCAATTCCCAAGAGAATTTATTTGCTTGCTTCTTAAGCTTTGCACACAAAAACCTATGTACCGTAATAAATACAATTGTGCCTTCATCTAATCTCATCAGGAAATTTGAATTGCATGACCTACTAGGGATAAATTTAGTAGTTGTTGCAGTTAACTAAGAGTAAGTTGAGTTAACACAAAGTCAACTACTCAACTAAACTTGTGTTTATCTCTATTCTAGAACTAGAGATCAATTAACTGGCAGACACTAGAGTTAACTCCACTAGATAGCTAATTTTATCGATCAACTAGTCCACAAAAAACTGCATGCCATCTAACTTGAATTAAATGAAAAAAATTCAGTGATAGGCCACATCACACATGTTAATTGAAAGCTAACTCAAGCAACTACGAGTTGAATTCAAATTGGAATCTTTTACTAAGGTACAAGTCAAAGAAGCCATTCCTTGCTACATTTTCAACAGAAAGCTGGGGTATGGATAACTATTGCACTTTTCATCAAAAGAAGCATTTAGAGAAGTCATGTCCCCAATGGAATCATAACATGAATGCTATGATTACTAATTTCATAGATACTTTATTAGCAAATGAGTAATCTAAAAAAAGTGAATAAGTAATTGAACCTACTATGGTCAAGAAAAATCATGTGATGTACACTTAGTTAATGCACTCAATGTCATATATAACATTGATAAGAAAAGTGTTGATGAACCACCAACAAGTGAATATCCTCCTCGGAAGACAAAAGCCCAATGTAATCTAAGGAGAAAAGGACATATTTCTGAGCAAGAGGTTAAAAATAAATTGTAGAGAAGGATTTTATCACCTCCCAATCCTGCTTACAATTTTCAAAATAAGTCTAGAAGTGCTCCCCCTTCTAAGAACACTTCCACCAACAACAAGAATAATTCCATAACCCCTGAAGCTTCTAGCAAAGCTACGCCTCCTGATACTTCAACATAACCTGTGAAGATTGAAAACATTGATTATAAGATTGTTGAGGATATGAAGAGAGCATGTTATAACATTTTAATCTTTGAGCATGCTAATATAGTAGAATAACTTCAACTATTAATTCAAACACTCTCATCGCAAACCCCGATAGGTAGTGAAATTCTGCTTCTCAAGTTTTCGCGTTAAGTCTCATGACATTCTTGAATCTGTAGTTAATGCTATAAATTTAAACACTAACACTCTCTACCCCCCTTTTCTCCTAATGTTTGAAATATTTAATTATAATGTCCATAATTGTCTTGTTGATTCAAGTGCATATGCAAATGTAATGCCTCTATCTGTTGCTAATAAAATTAATGCTAAATGGGAAAATATCGATGCATGAATCATACAGTTGGACAAATCATTGGTCCAGGAAATTGGTGAGCTCCATAATGTTATTATCCATTTTTCATCAGACCATAGAGTTCACCAATGCATTAACATTGTTATTATGGACATTTCAGAAGCCTATGGTTTGCTTCTAAGTAGAGATTGGTCCAGAAAGCTACAAGGGTATTTCTCAACAGACTAGACACATTTATGGCTTCCTTATAAGGGCAGAAACAATCATATTTAAGTAGAAAGTGAGCCTTATATGAAGTACACCATGAAACCACTTGAGGTACATAATGAGCCAGTTGGATTTGCAGACATCATTTTCATAAATTGTTTCTTAGAAGTTGATCATGGGTGTTATCAAGCACAACCATCACCCATACCATCAGATACACAATTGGAGCTCCTTCCTTTTAGTCCAACTGGTGCAAATGAACTTTGTAATATAGATGTACATACTACTAGTGTAGGAATAAGCCCAACATCTATTTATATGTGGAACCTACACTTTGATGGTTCTAAGACTCAAGACGGTTCTGAAGTTGGTCATATTCTTATTGACCCTCACATGTCACTCAGAGTTCGAGTGCACAAAGAATGTTGTTGAATATGAAGAACTTTTTGGGGGTTAAAGATATCCATAGACTTCATTGCCTCAAGATAGAGGTACTTAAGGTAATTGGTGATTCAGAGATTGTCACCTAACATGTATGAAATACCATTCATTTTGTTTCACCTACTTTGAAAAACTACCAACAAGAGGTATGACGACTTATTTCATTTTTCAAAGCATTTAATATTACTTTTGTTCCTAGGATTCGTAATGTTGCCACGTGATTCATAATATTCCTAGGATTCGTAATGTTGTTCACATTTTTAATGATGACCAAAAGTAACTGCACTTCATGGCTAATGCGGATTTGTTTAAATATGTGTCTATTGAAGAAGATGAGCACGATAAGGATTTGTAGGATGTAGGTAAAGCATCAAATACAAACATTATGCCCAAGGGTGTGCTATCTCTTGAAAAAATTTATGACTTACAAAACCATTTTAGAGACCAGTGAACACAAAGACCCAGAGCTCAATGTTGTCATAGGATCAGGTCAATCTAGAACAAAGGAGCGTTTGAAGTACATCAATCTTGGTACATGTTGTTCTCCTAAAGAATGATAGTATTTTATTCATCTATTCTAACGGTATTGAGATGTATTTGCGTGGACATATGATGATCTGAAGACTTATGATACATGCATCATTCAGCATGTTATTCCTATTAAGGAATGGAAAATTCCATTCCAACAAAAACTAATGAAATTTTATTTGACGCTTGAACCCATGATTCAAAAGGAATTAAGAAAATTGTTGGATGCTCAAATCATTTTTAAAGTTTGAAATTCTACATGGGTTTCCAACCTAGTTCCAGTTAGAAAGAAGCCTGGTGGGATACACCTGTGTGTCAACTTTCAAAACCTCAACTGGGCTTCAGATAAAGAAAATTACCCCGTTCCATCTATGGAGAAGATACTTTAGATAGTATCTAGGTCAGAAATTTTCTTGCTACTAGATGGATTTTCTGGATATAAGCAGGTGCTTGTAGTAGAACCAGATCGTTTAAAAACCATGTTCAGGACAAAGTGGCGAAATTTTGAATTTAAGCGCACACATTTTGGACTTATCAACCCTAGCGCTACTTTAAAAGGGCCATGGACATTGCATTTTGTGGAATAATTGGACATATTTTAGTTGTCTACTTGGATGACGTAACTATATTTTCAAAGAAGAGATCAGATCATATTCGTCGTCTTAAGTAGATTTTTGAATGATGTCACAAGTATGGGATTTTGTTGAATTCAAAAAAGAGCATCTCTGGTGTGTCTGAAGGAAATTTTCTAAGACATATAATTATTAAGATTGGTATCAAAGTTGACCTAGAAAGGGTCAGATCTATTGCTCAAATCCCTTTTCCTATAAACAAAAAATCAATGCAATCCTTCTTGGCGTAGATCAATTTCCTATGTAAGTTCATCTTCAACTATACATCGATTTTAAAACCATTACAGGAGATGATAAAGAAGGATGTTACATATAAATGGGAGAAATATGTTTTTTCCCGAATCAAGCAAGCCATAACTGATGCTCAACCTTATATAGTCTTGATTTTCGCAAAGATTTCATGTTCTACACTTTCACTCCCAACGTGTCTATTGCGGTCGTATTAACACGAAAGATAATCAAGGGAATGAACGGCCTATATATTTCATGAGTACTAGCTTACAAGGATCTGAACTAAATTATCCCACTATTGATAAGCAAGCATATGTATTTTACAAAGTGGTTAAACATTTTAGGCCTTACCTCCTGAAAGCTCATACAATCATCTATGTGCCTCATCCAGCATTTAGAACATTGTTTGTACAACAAGAGTTGGGTGAAAGGAGAGTGAATTGGATGACGTGCTTACAAGAGTATGACCTTAAGTTAAAGACATTTCATATTGTCAAAGGCCACGATCTTTGTCGACTAGTAGTTTAAGTGATGGACTCACCAAAACAAATGACTTCAGGATGGGAATAGGAAATAGAAATGTATAATGTTGAACAAGTTCCTCCCACTAGTGCAACCATGTCTTGTTACTTGAATATACGACAATAGTTAGAGCATGGCACCTTGTCTTCGCATTTATCAAGTAAACGGAAGAGGGAAATACATCTTAAAGCTTTATCTTACCAACTAGTAATTGATGTGCTTTTTCGAAAGCACCATAATGGTGTCCTACTTAGATGCCTAGAGTAGCAAGATTCGGAAAGTGTGTTAAAATATATGCACGATGGACCAACCGATGGACACTTTGTGGGTGATACCACAGCTCATAAGGTTATGAGGGTCAGTTATTATTGGCCCACATTATTCAAATATGCTCATGCCTATGCCCAAAAGTTCCCTATATGTCAAAAGTGTGTTGGTCGTGATCAAAAGTCAGTTGCCCCATTTCTACCCATAGCAGTTGAAGAACCATTCCAACAATGGGGATTGGATGTTATAAGAGAAATATTTCCTCATTCATTAAAGCAACACCGATACATTCTAATCACAATCAATTATTTCACTCGGTGGACTGAAGCAGTGTCATTGAGGCAAGTCAATGATCAGGAAGTCATCCAATTCCTCAAACAAAATATCATAACCAAGTTCAGCATTCCTACATTGCTTGTCTTTGATAATGCAACTTATTTTTCTTCGTTCAGCCGAGTCTATGAACAAGAACCTTATTCGCATTATCAAGAAAACCATCTTCTCTGAGAAAAATAATTGGCACAATGCTTTGGTGAATGCATTATGGACTAACCATGTCACTCCTAAACCCTCTCTGAAGACATCCCCATACTTCCTTGTATATGGAAACTAGGTTATCCTTTTATCGAACATTTACCTTCCCACCTTGAATATTTCACAAGAATCTCAAGGTAAATCTTATTTTTGTTAGCCTCTCTCATAAAACAATAATAAATCCAAAAATAAATTAATTAATTAAATATTCCAAGTTAGGAATTTGTGCCTAACTCTTGGGTTGTTCCTCTAAGATAGGAGTTAGTTTAGGTAACTCCTATATTGGTGTGTGTCTCGTGAGAAATTATCTCAACCAAAGGAGAAATTATCTCAACCAAAAGTGTCTAAGATAGCACGCACTATCTTGAGAACACTATCTCTCATCTATTTATTTGTAACACTATATTCAATTATTTGAATGAATAAAGTATGTATGAATGAGAGATAATACATGAGGAAGCATGAAGCTTCAGCCTTTTTTCACCCATATTTTGTGTCTGGTTTTTATGTGTGATTTATATATTTGTCTGGTTTAGTTAATTTCTTTTTCAACATGTGGTATCGGAGCTAAAGGCTATCCATCAAATTGGAGATGTATTGTTGGGAAGGTAGATGATGCTAAAGTGAAAGATACTACGAACAGAGAGTCGGTCTGTTGGGGATTGACGCAGTCTGTATAATATGATACGATTACAGTGGGTTGTCGTAACAGCCAAATAACCAAGATTCTACGTCCATCTCGAGTTTGGAAAGATGATCTGGTATAAAAAGAGTTCACACAAGATCTATTCTAAGGCTTGCATGTGTGTCTGGCTGGATCTGTCCGACGCTGGATCATCAATCGACGTCCAATTCCTGTGAAGATATAGGTGAAGCCACTTCACAATTGAGTGCAAAAATGCGTGCAACTTTGAGGAAAGTTCAAAAAAGCTGCATACACAAGTGGCTAACGTAGAGTGTGAGGAGAAGATTGCCCATATACTGGAGAGAATAAAAATAATGGAAGGTGAATTCCACACTCGATTTAAAAATCACAATTTATAAGAAGATACCAAAGGCAAATATGTGGAGCTATGGAACTTCGTTGGTGCTAGAATTCAAGAAGAGTTCATGAAAAGGTCAATGACTGAAGATCAATTGTCGTTGCTGCGATGAACCTAGTTGTATGAGAAGGAGCTGAAATCTTCAAGTATTGCATAGATGAACTGTTGCAGGCATAACTATTTGGAGTTTTTCTCCATAGTGTGAGAACGTTTTCTTCGTGTGATAACTGTGATGAAAACATCGTTATTTTGGTCTACTGAGTGAAGGTGTCAGCGCCTATATTAAGCACTTCACGACGCCCATTGTGTCATCCAATCTGAGGTTTTATGTCACCGGATCGTCAAAGAATCAGTGCTGGATTAAGAGAAGGTTCTCATGGTGCACTTTGTCAACTGTAAGCCGAATAGCACATTGACACATGGGTAGTAGATTGAGAATGTCGTGCCACTGGCCATGAATATCACCCACCACCACAACACTCCAATTTCTGTCAACATCGATTTCCAGGCAAACTGTAGAGCCGACACCACAATATTTCGCTGCAGAACTAGAAGACGACAATGAAGGAGTTACGTATTGCAACAGTTCTTACATTGATTGGTAAGTCTTCCGATCGTTTCATTAAGATGTCACTTGATTTCTTACAATCATTCTTATCGGTACGACTGTGAAAAAAATTGGAGACATCGTGGGAGCATTTGGGTTTCTTTACGCTGTGGAGAGAACACATGAAAAGGAAATGGATACAGGTTAAGCCACGGGAATCGGAATCAAGAAATCTCTGCTACTACTCGTTATTATCTACGCCATCGAATTTTTCTTCACATTCCTTGTGCCCAAGATGAAAACGGTGACGATGATCAAGAAAAGGGACAGGATTTTCATGCCAATGGGTTCCTTAACAATAACATTATGAGAGCAATACATTGAAGTTGAGGCATTTTCCCCAGTATTTTGTCTCTGGCATATTTATGTGTGTTTATTTAATACTGCATGGTGCATGTTTGAACACAATGTTTGAAGTGATGTTTTCACTTTTTTATAAAGTGATATTGAAGTAAAGTTCTTGGAGGAATAAGAGTGGTATGTGATAATGAGGGCATGTTTTAATACTTTGGAGTGATAAAGTTTTTTTTTGAAGTAAGAAGTGATTTTGTATTCAAAGTGATAAGTGGAATTCTTTGAGAGAAATTCTTTTTTTGTAATCCGAAGTAATATTTTACTTTGAGAGAGATTTTGAGAGTGAGTGAGTGCAGGTAGTTTTTTGAAGACATTTTTTTCTTTCAAAAAATTCTAGAACTTTGATTCCATGAAGATGTTGTGAAGTTGAGCGCTTATGTACTCCAAAATTTAATAAAGACATATTATTTGTGGTGATTGTGTCCTAGATCCGCCCGAAATTGAATAAGGGGATCTTAGGTACACGAAGAGTGTGTTGATGATGGTGTATACTTCATGTTGTTGCTTTTTTATTTGTGTCTAGTTTTGACACATAAATGATCTCATTTATAACACATAAAGTTCAATGCAAGCAAGCACAACACCTGTAACAAAATAGCTGCAAGGAAGGATAATTAAGCTCAACACATGCATTTGTGTCACTACAACAAATAATCAAAGTTTTCAACATCGGTATTCTACCTCAACAATCAAATTCACTCAATACAATCAAGTTCATGAATCTGCAGACTCCAACATTTCAAAACAATATCTACATCACTACAATCAAGTTAATGAATCTGTAAACTTCAACGTTTCAGAGCACAATCTACATCAACATTATTGAACTTGTAATCAAACTCAAATTGCATTGAATTGTAAGGGTGCATTCTCGGTTGAAACCGACACCCAAGTTTTGAATTGATTCAAATTGAATTCATTGTAGTGAGTCATTAAAATCATTGTAAGCTTTTTGGGTGCATTTTCGACAGTGTTCGACACCCTTCCTTTAAGCAGATTCGAGTGAATGCACGATTTTTAACTCTAAAGCAAACAAGCAACAAGTTCACATCTCCTGCAAGAGAGCGTGAGTATTCATTCAAGCAATTTTTGTCAAAACTGTACAAGGTTCAAACCTTCAAGTGAGCCAGAGTGAATATCATTGAAACAACCATCAAAGCAACCAAACAAGTTCAACTCTAACACCAATCAAGCAAGTTGAGATCGACATCAAGCGAGCATAGCTATTCATTCAAGTGAGCGTGAAGTCATCAAGTAAGGCAAGTGAGCATTCACACAAATACGATCATCATCATGCGATCGTGAATTCTAGCGTTTAAGCAAGAAAGTTCTACAACTCTAGCAAGTGTTCTCAGCAAGTACAATAAGCAACAAATCAAGCGAGCGTGCCATTCAAGTCCCATAGCAAGCGAGCCTGTCATTCAAGTAACAAAATCAAGTGAAACAGTTCAAAGCACGACATCTACGACAAGAGAGCCTGATTTCAAGTGAGCAAGTTCAGATGGCGCAACATATTCAGTTGTTAAACATTCTTCACAGTTTGATCATCTCCAGTGATGAAGACATGGTGCACATCAGCAAAGAAACTCTTGCTGATCTTTCACGGCATCTACAACAAACACATGAAACCATTGAGTTTCTTCAACTAGAGTCGCAACTACAAAGAGATGAGCTGCAACAAAAGAGTGCTTCTTCCAAGTCATTCAACCATACAGATGAAGATAAAGATGTTGATTCCAAATCACTCATCCAAACAACTTCAAGTGTCGAAGTTGTTCATGATCAAATTCAAATTTCTTCCAAACCCATCATCAAGCCCTGGGAAGAGATTCAAAATAACAAGAATCGACGAGGCTTAGGATATGTCACTGATGACACCAACTTACATATCCCAGATTATTCCAAGCCAATTCAATTCGTGAGTGCAGGATTTCTTGAACCACTCACCTCAGTAGGTTCTGAGAAAGTTGTAGACAAACAGAATTGCACGCAACCTAAAGTTGATGTCCAACCGAAATTTTCTCATTGTCAAAGAGACATTCATATGGAAGATCAATGTTTTGATCTCCATCCATGTTGCCATTGTGGCAAGCCCAATCATTCCTCAGAAAAAATGTCGCAACCAACAAAAATCAGCCAGATTGAAGATACATTATGAATGGATCGATCCTTGGGAATGGTCATCCACAATCAAACGCTTGTCTCAGTTCTACAATCGACTACAATCACACATAGTGCAGCCAACAGTGAACAGATGATGGTACTCTCATGCAAGTTGAATGAGGGAGTACAACAATGAAACTCTCCTACACCTGAAGGGGGGGAGTTCAAATATATTTTGGAGAGATTGTCTCTCCTTTCAGCTGACAAAGGGGGGAAAATGTCAATGAAATTGACAAGTGGTTGTCAGACTGAAAGTCTTGAAAATATCAGCGAAGCAGCCAGAGGGCATCTTCATTAGCCAGTGGGCATCTTCATCAGCCAGTGGGCATTTTTCATCAGCAGTGAGCATCAGAAAATTTGCCAGTGGGCAATCGACAGCCAAAGCAGCAGTGAGCAGCTTTCATCATAGCAAAAGCAACATTGAGTTGCTTTTCGACATCTTCAGCCAATGGGCGATCATCATCAGCAAATACGCCAGTGGGCGTTGTGTCAGTGGACATCGGATGCTGTTTTCAAGAAAAGGACAGTTGGATCCGTTTGCGGCTTGGCACATGATGGAGTTGTCAAGTGTCCTTTTGAGATGAATCAGTCATGCAGCTGACTCACTCTCTTCATATTGCAGTTTCTACAGCATCCAGATTTGGCGGTTTTTTCAGGCAATGTTTTTGAGGATCAACATGAGAACTTGGAAGATGGTTCCTCATACTTATTTTGGATTTATCATTGAAGGGGGGAATGTTAGCCTCTCTCATAAAACAATAATAAATCCAAAAATAAATTAATTAATTAAATATTCCAAGTTAGGAATTTGTGCCTAACTCTTGGGTTGTTCCTCTAAGATAGGAGTTAGTTTAGGTAACTCCTATATTGGTGTGTGTCTGGTGAGAAATTATCTCAACCAAAGGAGAAATTATCTCAACCAAAAGTGTCTAAGATAGCACGCACTATCTTGAGAACACTATCTCTCATCTATTTATTTGTAACACTATATTCAATTATTTGAATGAATAAAGTATGTATGAATGAGAGATACATGAGGAAGCATGAAGCTTCAGCCTTTTTTCACCCATATTTTGTGCTGGTTTTTATGTATGATTTATATATTTGTCTGGTTTAGTTAATTTCTTTTTCAACAATTTTCTTGTTCAAAGTTGGGTAGAGACACTCTTCTTAAGCTTGAGGAAGAAAGGCTCAAATCCAAAGAAAAGTTTGTCATCCATTAGAACCGAATCAAGCAATTGTTTGATAAGAAGTTTTCGCAGAGAAGAAAAACTTTAGTGTGGGTGACTTAGTATTGAAATGGGACAAATCCCACGAAGAGAAAGTGAATCACTCCAAGTTTTAATCTCTGTGGATTGGACAATATACCATCATTGAAGAACTTGGCCACAATTCTTATAAGTAGAAATATTTAGAAGGGAGGATTGAACCTCTTCCTGTTAATGACCGAGACCTTAAGAACTACTTCCAGTAGCAGCTTTGGGTTGCATTCCTTTTGTCTAGTTTTCTTTCCTTTTCATCATTTTTGGTTTTTGTCCTGTCTTTCCCCCTTTTTGTTGTTTGGTAAGTGTAAATAAATAATACCTGTGCATGTGAATATATGTATGGCTCAAAAGGACTATGTGGCGAAACAAACAGTGATTGTAATAATTTCAGCACTTGGTTATCTGTTAGTTCTTATTCTTTATTTGGGGAAAATGTCTCAAGTCAAGTAATGTCTAAACAAATAATACGATACATTCAAGAGGAAATATTTGAGTAGAACCATGACACCTGCATCTATTTAGCATCCTCATTCCTTCACTTGGTGTTAAAATTACTTGGTTTTCTTTATGCTAATACAATCAAGTAGAGAAGGGAAAGGGAAAACCAATGGCAAGAAAACCTATATCAAAGGTATATATACCCTTCTATGAAGGAACAACCTCTTTTTATCTCAATAAGTCAGGATCCCTCTTCCACCCCCAATGAAATAATAAGTGCCTAAACATAGTTCTATAAGTAAAATAAATAATGTGTAGTGATGAGAAAGGCTTCTTTCGTAGGGAGGTGAAGTAAGTAACTTCATCAGGGTATTAAAGAGTCTCGCTAGAAGCAAAGCAATGCTTGTGTTCCTGTAGTGACTCTATCAGGGTATTGAATAGGCCTACTAGCAATGGAGCAACACCATAAACGAAAACTAAGACTCTGAATATCTTTAACTCATGATTTCATATTACAAATCTATTGGATCGAAAAAATTGTGAAATGGAAAAATTTGTTGTGAAAAACCAAGAAAGGGAATGGTGGGTACTACATCTATAATTGGGTTAAGTGAGGAAGCCAAGGAAAAACCCTTTATGAATCAATACATCCTTAATGGCTAATTCTTTACTGAAATATATTCCTAGATAGAGAAGTTGAAGTTCATCCAATGTGTCACCAAGTGTTGTTGTCGCTACAACACCCTCCAAAATTTTGATATATTCAAATTTTGGAGCCCACTTTCTAAAATGTGAGGTGTCGCCTTTGGTCGTGAATTGTCGTTTCATGTTTCTACACATATGCTAAGTGTCCATGTTCCTTTCTAAGTGTCATTGCATCATCAAGAGTAACAATAGTGCACTTTAGGGTCATAGTACACTTTTTGGTCACAAAATGACACTTTTTGGGTGCAACTGCAGATACTTGGTATGTTATACTTGGTGAGTGTTTTTCAACTATAATTTTGATGTATAATTCTTATTTTTGGGTCTTATCTATTTTTTTTATGATTTGAGATGTGTTGCACGTGATTTTTCTCCTAACTCAATGTGTTTTTCAAGGTTTCACCCTTCCAGACTTAAACCATTTTCTAACTTTGAAAGCTTGCCTTCTAGGCCATGAGGAACACACAATGCACTCCCCAAGCTTAGTGGAGTCCCTCTTGTCATTTGTTGTTGTGCCCTACACCTATAGGTCTTCTCTCCAACACATAGCGCACTCCTAGTCCATAAACCCTTCTCCTTGATTCTTGTTCATGTGCCCTTCAGCAAGTCTAGCCCATGTTTCCCAGTTGAGTGCATTGCACTTTCTTAGTGGGAAACAAGGCCTCCGTTGTGCCTTTTTCCTGTGCCTTGCACCCTCTTTGTGGCCCTGGATTCCCTTCCAAGAACACAATGCACCCTCAGTAAAATATCATGTTGCTTGTCCCTTATTACTGGTTCCTCAAAGGTGAAAGGCTCAGCCTGAATGATCTAGTGCTCATAGCTACAATGTATCCTTGGTACCAGCATGAGTTCTTGCTTTATTTAAAGGACCTTTTGGCAAAAACATGTCTCTCAGCATCTTGTAATATGTCACAAATCCAAAATGTTCTCTTCTTAGCAGGTGGATCACTTGGAAGAGCATGCAAGGGGTCCATGGGATCATCAACAATGTTCTTCTTAGATTCTTGCATAGAAGGATCTTCCAGTAGGTCCATATCATCATCCCTCTTTTCAACAGGAGGAGGTGGAGGAAGTTACCTTGCCTTTCCAAGGGATACATATTCATCGAAAGTTACATCCTTTCTAAACTTAATCTTCCTTTGGCTATATATATATAGATATATATGCTTTAGAATTTTCACAATATCTAACAAAATTTCCTTTCTTTCTGGTGGGTTCTAGTGTGTTCCTCTTCTCTTTCTCTTTCGGCACGTGAAAGTATACATGACAACCAAATATCCTAAGATGTCCAATATTGGGCTTCATATATGTGAATACTTCTTCAGGAGTGTTAACACCATAAAATTATACACATGTTTTCATAATCCATAAGATGCTAAAAGACATCCAGCAGAATGCACAAGTGAAGATTTTCCAGCTGAATACATCATGAAGTTTTAAAAATTTAATTTCTCCTAAGGTCCAAAGTTTATAAAGATAAAAAATTGAGGTTGCCACGGCTATTTCTTTGATAGCCACGTGTGCAGAATATCCTTCAAAAGTCGTGCAGTCAAAGAAATGGATGACATAGCGATTCGGGACCACTCCACACACTTGGATCCGATTCTCTGACATGATCTCAGTCCAGGAGAGTTGAATTCGATTCACACTAAAGATATGTAGCCCTCAATGGAATCATCTTGTTGTTACTCATGTGTCGTTATCATGCATGAACCAAGAGAGGGAAGATGGATTCAAAAAATATATATAAACAGGCCATGGGAGAGCTAAAATATAAGACATTGTTATGCTGGCCAAATTGCTATCAGAGCAAACCACCATTCCATTGTTGAAGCCAAAGAAGGGAAGGGAACTAGCATGTTGGTCATATTGCTTCAAATTAATCCATTATCTTAGTGATAAAAGAGGAATCCACCATTGGAGAGTCTTCATACTTCTTTGAGTTAGAGGAGAAACTTGCAAAGAGATTGAGGAAAAGAACCCCCCTTGCTGAGGATTTTTTAGCACCATGGCTCAAATAATTATCTTGAAGTGTCAAAGATTCATCTGTTGTATTCAACCTCTACTACCAGTAGTCAATAAAGGGAGATTTTTCCATTATTTTATTGACTTATTTTCTCCATTGACCATAGTTTATGTACTTACCTCTTTGTTTTAGTTTATGTTTATGTATGCATTGTTTCAACTATTTACAATGTTGTGTTTATCTAATTTTGTTCACTAACAAAACCAATTATGCCTGTGATCTTTTGCAAGGAACAATTAACTGTTAAGGAGGTGTCTTTTGGTACACAATTACCACAAAAACAATACCACAGGAATGATGACCATATTGTTTTCTTTTCATTAATCTAAATATTGTGTTTGCAAGACCTTCTCTTTGCATAACCATTCTACAAGGCGATCAACACCTCTCTGGAATTTTTGCATGACCTCAGGGACCTGTTCTGAGCCCACGGAATTCAAATTTTCATTTTCTTTCCTTGCTCGTGCAACTTTTTCTCTGACAAACACACACATGCGTCTATGTGTAGCTAAACCCTCACGTCACCACAAAGAAAAAAGAGCCTTGTATTTTCTCTTTTCTTAGGTGACTGGCAACCTTTACTGAATTGACTTCACCTCTGCATTTTGTATTTTATGTTTAGTATGTCTGTTTGCTTTACTAACCTTAATTTGTGGAGCAATTAGACTATTTTTCATTTGTATTTTCAATACACACATAGCTTAATTAGGGAGAGAAGTGGCCAAATTCCACATATGTTTTTCAAAATATTTTGCTAATTTTTCTGCAAATCACATAGCTTAATTAGTAAAGGAGTAAGTGGCATATCTTAGCTCCTAGAGACAGCCTTGGATTGCTTACAAGACAATGCCTGGGCACATCTAGATTTGTGTGTCTCAAATGATTTACAGGAAATTGTAGACATCAGTTCTGTGTTATAGATACATATATTTATATGAAATGTGTTGGTTCATTTATCCAAAGAAATAAGACATGGATTTCTTGTACTTCTTCACGGGTTCAGATCTCGTAAATATGCATAAAAATAATGGAGGTCGAGTATTTCAAGGGCTTACAACTTAATAAGCTTTTGCATGGAAGATGAGAGAGGACAAAGAGAAGGAGACACCCATCACATAGATCATAAGGCTTCAAGACTTCTACACTTAACACATAGAGCTTGAGGCATTAAGGATTTCTATACTTATTTGAGTTACAAGTAGAAATAATGGATGAATGAGAAGTTGAATGCTATGATTCATGTGTTGCAGATTTAAAGATATGATTTCAATAATCCACACATGTATATGCATGAACAGTATTGAGACAAGTGAATCTATGATATAATTATAGGCACTTGCATTGACATATCAATACAAATAAATCTATGAGGAAGCTTGAAATATTTCTAGCAGCTTTAATTGCATGAATACAGATAAGAAATATGAACACAAAATGGGTTTTAACAGAGGGTACACACATTGTAATTCTTGAAGAGGGAATCACCACCATTCCCTTGATATTCTGAAAAAATTGTGTTACAAAGAGATACAGTCTTAAAATAGCATGTAGTATTTTCTATAGAATTTATTAACATTCTCTAATTCTTGCTTTCCCATATTTATATAGAGAGGGGAGCAAGAACATTCATTACAAAAAAATACCTCTAGTCTAGACTCAGTTGTCGGGTCAACTAGTTGTCTCAGTCATAAATGGCTCTGTGGCCCAAAATATTACAGAATTAAATGCCTCGGGAAGGGAGGCACGTTACAGTACAGCAAATAAATAACCATAAGATGAAAAATATACAACGATCTCCTTATCCATCCTGTGATCTTTCCTGTTGCAGGAGTTGTTCTACTTCAGGCATGGCTTCCTGCACTACTTCACCAACCTCTATCTTTTCTTCCTTTATTTCATTCGGCGCTGGCTCCCAGACCCGTGTCACAGTGATCCGGATCTTGGGGGAAGAGACCCCCAAGATCTAAAAGATTGAAGTGGATCTTGGGGGGAGAGACCCCCAAGATCTGAAAGATTGAAATGGGTCTTGGGAGGAGAGACCCCCAAGATCTGAAAACTTGAATTCCCAGAAGAAAAATAGGAGAATGCCCAATAAACAAAACCACAAAGCAAATTTTTATTAAAACCCATTGATCTAGATTTAAACATGAATGCAACAAAATACAGAGGTAACCATAGAGACAGATATGCAGCGGAAATAATACTTCATTTCATGACTGTAAAATACTGAAATATGCTTGCAAACAGAAGTGGAAATAAACCAGCCAGGGCAATGGTAGCTTATCTCTGAGAAGAGATGTGGTGGCTACATGCCTCTGAACTGTAAAGGCTACATTGTGGCGGACAACCTATCCTTTTACAAAATGTGACTTGTTACTTATAGTATTTTTCAGTTACAATACCACGGGTCAATTCCATGGGTGCATGAATACCATGGGTGGATTTTGCAATACCACGGGTGGATGCCATTTACAATACCATGGGTAAATTCCATGGGTCGATGAATAATATGGGTGGATGAGTACCATGGGTTGATGCCATTTTCCATTCGGATCATTCCTCCCTCCTTAAGAAGCAATGGTCCCCATTGCGTAAAGTTCTCTCCTGCGAAGCCTTTGTGGAATATGAAGAACCACTGAAGATAAGGGTTTAATGTGGTTAACCCAAAACCCTGATAAACGAAGATCCGAGGATAGAGATACCTTGTAATGCTTGTGACCAACTGTGATTCTGACAGTGTGCGGCCTAGCAAATGGACTTCGATGACAAGGATTTTATGCGGTTGACCCATAACCATGATGTTGGTTGTTGATGAAGTAGCAGGTACCTACATAGCCTGGGGTGGGAGGGAACTTCTCCAAATAACCCAAGTCGAATGTTGCTATGTTGAAACTGATGAATGTGAAGCAGGTGCATACTAAAGTGGGGTGGGAGGGCACGTCTCCAATGGAAACCCACTCTGAATGCTGCTCCAAAGTTAAAATGGACATAACTCGGCCAATATAACTCAGTATATGATAGAGGGAATTACTCCCCTAGGGCTTTTTGGGTTGAAACCCTAGCAAACGGAAAGTTATCTATTCAAAGAAACATACATTCATACAGCCATTATGCTATAGTAAGCAAATTCTATGATAAGGGTACGTACCTTTGGTCCTACGTTTGAGAAGGCGTTTAGGGTCCAAACCCTTCTTGGAGTTCCCTTCTTCTCTTTTGTCCTACAAAACAACCAATTCAAAGAACACAGCAGTACATGGACAAAACTTATAAAGAAACCATCTTCATGTTATAAAGAAAGGTAGTTAGTTATGAAATCCAAACAACCATTTACATATGAATTCTAAACATGACTATCATTAACATAAAGAAGATTCATTTCGGGAACTAAGACATGTGTTTCTTTTATTATAGACAAATAAAGTACATAAAAAGGAATATGTTCACCTGAATCACCTTCAGCAGGCTCCAAGCAAAGCTTTTTTCCGGATTCGTTCCAGCCTCAAGCCTCTAACGAAACTCCTTCCATGCCTCTCTCCATGATGTCATAAATGGTGGATGAACATCAACACACAAGGAAACAAAGGTTTCCTGTACAAAATGGGGGAAGTGCAGAAGGCACAAGGGACTTCAGACCTGGTCAAGGGAAAAATCTCAGCATAATAACCTTTCTCTCTATTCTCTCCTCTCTTAGGCCTTCCCTTTGAGGTCTTTTTATACCATCTCCAAAGTAGTTTTTTAGTTAGGAGTTGGTTGGGAACAGTTGGGCCACGGGCACTAACAGGTGATCAACAGGTAAAACCCGTGATCTCTGCCCGAAAATGAGGAGTTTTATATTTTTTTAAGTGTTTTAATACATACACGCGGGTTGGCTATACACATACCCTCGTATACACGCGTTTAACTCAGGGCAATGTCGCGTATAAGGGATAAAACACTGTTTTTTAAATTTTAGGACCAAGTCTGGAAGGAGGGGTTGCCCTAGGCCATGAGTACAGCATCACAAACCATAAGAGTGAGATTTGGAGCTATAATAGATGCCCCCTAATATATGAGGTCAGAAGGGGTACATGATGGCCGAAATATATTATGCGAGTACATGGAAAGGAAATCTGTCAAAAATCGAGGAGGACTTCACCAGAATTCAGCCTGCCAAGCCACCAAAGGAGATCAAAAAGAAACACTGTCTGAGGCGGGCATACCCATGCTCAGAAAAAGTGAAGCATGTCCGCATATCAAGTACAAGTGGATCCACTAAGTATACAAGTATAAATAACTGAAAGATACATAATGGATCATCTGATCATAATAAACAAGTACATGTCTGAATATCACATATAAGACTGTCAATGATGCTGAAAGATGCAACGGATCACTGATATCAAAGACTGATCCCAAAAAGGTACCAATTGAACATGATGGAATAGGATGGTACTACACTGCAAACTCAGGTGCCAGCATATAGAATTTCGCCATGACTGACTGCAACATATAAAGTGGAGTGGTATCAACTAGCAGCAACAAGAGTAACTGTCAAGTGAACCAATGAATGCTGATACAACCTCAGGTCTTCACCGACCGCCGTGGTACATTTCTACAGCATGGGAATAAATGATCTGAAGTCGACCATGTGAGAAATTGTTTGATTACCGGTCATTAATGTATACCGTTAACAAACGCAAGACTACTCACCGATAATGATAATGAGCGTCAAGGTACCCAGTACAATCTAACAAGTGTGAATAGATGAGCTGGAGTCGAACACCTGTAAGAATCTATTGATCAGGAGACAATGATGGTTTCCCACTGTTGATAGCAAAGGATCTACCACTAATGACTGCAAACCCCAAGGTACTGCCAAATGGACTCTAGATCTTTGCCCCAGAGCAATGAGTCGGAGTCAATAGGGAAAGATCCGCTAGAAGGAAGGCATTAAGGCATCCTTCATCAATCTAGCGCGAGTGTAACCCGTAGGCCAATAATGTGGAAGGAATCGGACGAAAAAGATGTAGTAACCCAACCAAAGTACGTTTCCGGCGTACACAAGATGTGGCTAGCGCACGGCAGAAACCCTCTGAACCAACCAATAATGAAAGCTGACACAGAGGCGAGGTATCCACCAATAGGGTCAAATGGAAACCAAGGTACTGCACGAATCCCAATGTGTGATAATGTAAGCTGATGTCAAACACAAGGGAAACCACTCAGTCAAAGACCCATGATACTGATCGATGTTGAGCACAAGGTAACCTATCAATAATGAAAATAGGGTCAGGGTGCAGCTCTAGGCCTGTCCTCAGAGCAAGATGTCGTCTTCGATAAGGACAAGACCCGCCAGCAAGAAGTCAATGGGGACCTTCTCAAACCGGCACGAGTAAAGGACCAATATAACTGATGTGATGATATACATGACACTGACAACCAGGGATGGCCGACTGAAAAATGAGTCAAGAGACACCGCAGAAAGGCCGACTCAGGCTAACTTCCCTTGAACAAAAGCAGGACTCAATGTGACTATGTGGCAGCATATGATGACTCTGTATAAGTTCGCCATGCAGGAGGCACAAACGAACCCTCCATATGATTGGAAGAGATAACCAATCGGTGGAGAACTGACTCAACAACAAGGTTATGGCATACCTAAGTCAAACTAAATCCCACCCATGCGGAGGAGACTTTGCTTTGAGTGCTTTGTTCAAGGGCGACACGACTGACTCTAGCTGCCAACAATAAATGGAAATAATGTCTCGTTCCTGCTCTTTTTGGAATATTTCATTTTTTTTGTCTTTTTCTATTAAGCCGGAAAAATAATAAAAGAATGCTATGGTACAGTGGAAAGAACGAGTGTCGGTGAAACAGATGATCTAGTTCCTGGGAAAGGAACGTTCCTATGCTCAATGCAGGGAGGTGAAAACTGGTCAGTGACACTCAAAGGTATGTTCCTTCCACGGGTCAAGGTGTGTCAAGCTGCAGAAGTCAAGGGTATGCAAGGTTGATTTTGCAGATGTCATGGTCAAAAGTTGGCTTAAACACGAGTCCAAGTGAAGCCGGCTCTAGGCCAAAAGGTGCAAGTGGTCAACATGCAATGCAGTAGTATAACTCAACACAAAGGAGCCTCTAGGGTATATGGCCAGAACAAAGCGGAGAAGCTAAGAGGAATGAGTCTTCAATGCATAAGTCATGGCGGGACTACAGAGGACTCCCGAGCCTACTCAAAACGGAGCAGCATGGGCAACAAATGTCAGTGAGGTGCTAACTAGGATGCCCATGTAAAGGATGGCTCTACCATCGTGTCATGATTTAAAGAATCGGCGAGTGAAGATGGCTGACGAACCATAACACGATGGGATCGACCCTATGGCAGATGTATCGGTCAAATGGAGGCTAGTATGCATAATGCAACGGAAAAATGGTGTCCCTAACCTATATGCCAGTGGGAACACGATACCTGCCATGACGGGTCAGCAGTCATGGAACCGTCTCGAAACTGAAAATCATCCAAAATGTCCTGAAAAACAGACCAATCTCGACATTCCAAGCTCCCAAGTTAAAAGTCACATGAGGCCAAACAAAATAAAATTTTGAAAAAAAAAATTCATTTTCAAAACTTATAAAAGGCATTTTGGACTCACCATTTTTACCATTTGAGTTTGAGAGCAAAAGATTTGGAGCAAAAGGAGCAAACTTCCCACAGCCAGATTCAACCGTTCAAATTTGTCGAAAACCTCCAGGTAACTCTTATACTTAGCTTGCAATTGATTGTGACAAGTTTTAGGATTTTTGATTGAGTTTTCACCGTTGAACTTTTGTCCAAAATTTCCTCGCGGCATATACGCGGGTTGGTAATATCGAACCCGCGTACACGCGGGCCCTATACGCGACTGTGTGCACAGGAACCCGCGTATACGCCGCGAACCATTTTAAACAAAAACTAACGGCTTTGAATCAATTTTTTCTCAGGATGCCTATCACGTGGTGTGAAAGAGAGCACGCAGCGGTAGACAATGAAGTTATGAACAGTCCAGAAGCATTAGATGCCCTACGGGGATGTGGTTTGCTTAAATTTTTCAAATTGCCAAATATGAAAGCGAACACGCGTCTACTTGAGATTCTCATTGATTATTGGGATGTCAATGAGGAAGCTTTTATGATCGATCAGATGCCGTTCAGGGTAGAAGTGGAGGATATATATTTTATCACGGGCCTTTCCCGAAGGGGAGAGGTAGTACAGTCCCGGGGCAGGACACGGAGTGCCCTCTCGATAGAGGATTACGTACAGATATACTGCCCGGGACATCCCAAAAAGGTTGGGAGCCAGATTTCCATCACACATGTGGCGAGTTTATCACTTCGGATAATCCTGTTTACCATGGCTCGGGTGAACGGATCATCCTCTCTGCATCAGGCGTCACGGCAAAACATGAGCGTGGTAGTTGACTGTCTCACTACTATGTTCGACTGGTGTACTCCTCTTCTGGCCATCATGAAGAGCCAGCTCACTTCTATCAGGAGGGGTCAGACTAAAAACTTTGGATATGGGAGCATCTTGTGTACTTTCTTTTTCGAGAATATTCCCGCACTCTGCCCCAGGGTAGCAGTTTCCATCAGCACCCCACGCGATCCACACATGGGCCGGTGGGCTGATCTGATGAAACGTCTGGGGGGTGGGGAGGTCCCAAGGACTGCTTTCGACGATGACTTCTTCATGTGGTGGGATCAACAGATCATCGCCGTGGATGACTACCCCTATGCTGAGCTGGATTTCCGAGGAGATCCTGATCTAGTGTTACCACCGAATGCAGCATGGAGCGAGATTGGTAAGATTTTTTGATTTTATGATTTTTTTTGGATTTTTCAAGTAAATGAATTTTGAAAAATATTTTTGATGAGATTCAAATGACTGATATGGTGATCATTTCCAGACATCGGGTCGGTACGACCAGATGGATTCTCGTGGCATGGACGACACGACCGAGGAGCCGAAGAGGCGGCTGCTGATACAGAACGGACTCTGAACAACGTCTAACGACACTTGGCGAGGTTGAGCTGCCAAGTACCGATGGCCATCATAGAGGACCTTCCTGAGGATATGCAGCGTCATGTGGTTGGCATGCCACGTGACTGGGTTCGCATTTTTCGGCGCGTGGCCAATGCTATAGTGACATACTTAGACGCTCATCCTGAGCCGAGGCATTAGATATGCTGGACATGATTATGGGAATTTGAGTCCCATTTTTGTATATTTTTTGGACACACATATATACACTCGAGACGTTTTACGATATATATATATATATATATATATATATATATATATATATGTATATATATATATATATATATATATATATATATATATCTATATATATATATATAGATATATATATATATATATATATATATATATATATATATATATATATATATATATATATATATCTATATATATATATATAGATATATATATATATATATATATATATATATACAGTTTGACTTTTTGATGCTTGATTTTATTGTGATGAATGATTAATATGCCAGTCTAATGCTTGATTAGCGATAGAATCAGCTAACCAATTATGAGATCTTGGAATATGCAAATAATTAATATAAGTAAATGATATTTGCAACAACCTCACCCTTAAATACTGGCGATATAAAGATGGATCCCGTACCCGATAAATGTTATTTAATTGAGACACTATCAATTGAGAATCAAGATATACTACCAACGAGTCGATCCCATGAGAGATTGCCTCAGATAATAAATTAATAACAGCAGTATATTCGTCCATATTGTTTGAAGCAGGACCGATGCACACGCCTCTTGATACCATCAATTGACCAGTTGGATAATAGAGTACCCAAGTTGCAGAAGCAAGATTCCGAGTGTGCCGACTAGCACCATCGGCGAACCCAAAATAGACCAAATCATCCATCAACACCTGCCAAAGCAGACCAAAAAGTGTTGAATCAAAACTAAGAAGCGATTGCCTGGTCAAAACTAAGCAAAGTACTTCTTTAGGTAGAGCCCGTTTCGGGGCTCCACCAGCTTGTTTCCCTCGAAATCAATTAACTCATACGATCCTTTTTCTAAAACTCGTTTAATAATGAAAGGACCGTACCACATAGGCTTAAATTTGCCTGCCCCCAAGGCGTCCTTATCTTGGTCATAGACCAGGACAAGGTCACCTTCAGAAAAGACTCGAGGACGGACAGACTTATCATACTGTGTTTTAACCCTTTTCTTATGGGCCTCATTCATCGTGGCGGCATCTCGACGCTCCTCATCGAGATGTTCCAAGTGAACTAGGCGCTCTTCGAGACTCGAAGTCTCAGGAAGAAGCTCAACAACTAACTTAAGAGATGGAATTTCACATTCGACTGGAAAGATAGATTCCATCCCATAAACCAACTAAAAAGGAGTAAAACCAGTAGCCGTTTTGACGGAGGTTCGATATGCCCAAAGAGCCGAATACAACATAATGTGCCAATTGGACCGATTTTTATCGATTGTCTGTTGGAGTATCGTCTAAAGAGTTTTATTGACTGCCTCGACCTGTCCATTGGCCTGAGGATAATAAGGGGATGAATGTTCCTGACGGAAGCCTAATTTAAGAGCCAATTCAGACATTAGTTGATTCTGGAAATGACTGCCATGGTCAGTGACAATATCTCTTGGGATACCGATTCTTGAGATAACCTGATTGAAAAGAAACAAAGCTGCCGTGTCACTATCATTCTTATAAGTAGGCATGGCCTCGGCCCACTTCGTAAAGTAGTCTACAGCCACGATAATGTACTTGTGATTCGCCGCTGAAGGCGGATTACAAATTTTAAAATCAATACCCCACTTAGTAAAGGGACCGACGGTGACAACAGGAAAAAGGGGAGCTGGATGCGCGCGCATCTTCCGAGTAAAAATTTGACACAGGTGACAGCGTTTGATCGCTTCTACATAGTCTTTAAAGAGTGAAGGCCAAAAATAGCTGGCACGTAAGATGCGCTGGGCTGTAGCAAGCCCTGATAGATGACCACCACAAGCTCCACTGTGGCAGTCATTGAGCACAGACTCTGCTTCCTCTAAGGTTAAATAGCGCCGAAGGATTGAATCAACCCCTCGACAATATAATGTGTCACCAATGATAACATAGTTTTTAGCCAGGTGACGTAATTTTCGACGTTCATCCTTGGAGAAAGTAGAGGGAAACTTTGAAGTCTGGAGATAGACAATGATATCTCCATACCAAGGGTCAAGTGAAGAGATGAGGAATAAATGTTCGTCTGGAAAACTTTCCTCATGAACAGTATCCTCTCCACAAGGAAGCTCAGAAATTAGCTCCGCGAAAACCATAGATTTCTTAGATTTGGCAAACAAGAACTCGAGATCGAATTCTTGCAAAATGACTATCCATCTATTATATTTGCCCCCAATCACTCGCCTACTGAGGACAAATTGAAATGGATTGACCGCCGCTAAGACAAAAGTTTTGCGTAGCAAAATATAATGACGGAGCCTCTGGACAGCGTGAACAGCTGCCAAGGCCAACTTCTCAACCGGAGAATAGTGGAGTTCAGGACCTATTAAGCCTCGGCTCAAATAATAAATCACGTGCTCGACGAGAGCATCGTCTTCCTGAACGAGAACCATACCAATGGTTGATTCTGCTGCAGCGAGATATAAAAGGAATTCTCTACCATAATCTGGTGGACTCAAAAGCGGGGCAGAGACTAATGCCTTTTTCAAAGCATCAAACGACCGCTGCGCAAAGTCATCCCATACAAATGGAACTCCCTTTCGTAGCAAACGCATGAACCCTTTAGTGATCTCGGCATAGTTTGCTATAAATCGTCTTAAGAAATTAGCCTTCCCTTGAAGACTTTGAAGTTGTCGAATTGAGGACGGGGGAGGCAACTGAACTATTGCCTCAACCTTGAAGGGATCAACCCGAATCCCTTCATTAGACACAATGAACCCTAACAACCGACCGGATGTAACCGCGAAAACGCACTTGTTGGGATTCAACCGGATTTTATAAAAACGACAACGTTCAAAAACCAATCGAAGATGACTAGGATGATCAGTTCTCTTTCGAGAACGAGCAGCGAGATCATCCAAGTATGCCTCGATGACATGTTTGATGTCGTGGAAAGCATATGACATGGCCCGCTGAAAAGTGGCTCCAGCATTTTTAAGACCAAAAGGCATCTTTCTATATGCAAAGGTACCCTAGGGACATATAAAAGTTGTCTTATGTTGATCTTCAGGACGGATAGAGATTTGATTATAACCCGAAAAACCATCCATGAAGGAAAAAATTTCATTACCCGCACACTCGTCGATAATCTGATCAATGAATGGCGTGGGGTAATTATCTTTCGGACAAGCCTTGTTTAGGTCCCTAAAATCGATGCATACTCGGATTGTTCCTTGCTTTTTGTCCACAGGGACTGGATTAGAAACCCAGTCAGTAAGAGGAACAGGGTATATAAAACCCGCCCTTAGCAGCTTCTCAACCTCAGCTTTGATAGCTGCTGCTTTCCTAGGGTTAACCGGCCGAAGCCTTTGACGAACCGGTTTCGCGTTTTCATACGTCTTGATCTCATGTTGAACAATAGAAGGATCAATGCCAGGCATTTCCTCATAAGACCAAGCAAATACATCACGATATTCCTTAAAAAGGTCGGTGTAGATTTGAATTTCTTCAGGGGAACACTCAATTCCGATGAAGATATTCTCGATGACGTTAGGGTCCCTAGAGATGTTTATAGGTATCGTTTTTGAAATTACCGACATATTACCTTCGGCACGAATGTGTGCTGGAGCCAAAGGGTTTGACACCGTACAAACATCACTAGTGACAAGCTCGGAGAATCTAGATTCTATTTCCTGCAATGGAGGAAGAAAGTATGAACGATGGTGTAAGTCTTCCCAAGGTCGATCTATACCCATCATTACTTCAAGGATTTCTTCTTCAGAAGGTAGAATCGAATCTAAGCAGTCCAAGGCAAAGGTAGAATCAAGGCTCCAAGCCAGGGCCACATGACCATCTAACTCCTCTTCGGAAAAAGGAGTAGAGTGGTTGTCTGCAGAGTCTACGATAGACTGATATCTAAGCTCAGTTGCAGATATAGGGAATGCCATTCCATTCACTTGTCATTCAACTAATGTGGTCGTAGGTGAAGGCAAGGTCCAAGGGTCTGAAAAATAACAAGTTTGAAAGAACTCTTCTCGAGGAGACTCCTTAGATGATGAAATAGCATTGATTTTAGCGAAAGGAGAGGGAAGATCAAATGTACCCATCAATGAGGAATACATCCCTACTCCTAAATTCTCAGTTGGCGGGTGAGGATTATCCACCAAAGGGACAGTAGAGTCAGAGCTTGCTTGAGGATCGACTGGACAATAGTCCAATTGATCAACCTTAACGATTTTCCCCTCATGAGGAAAGCAAATGACACGAAACAGAGTCGAAACGACGGCATCCATCTCGTATACCCAGATCCTTCCTAATAGGAGATTATAGTCTAGGTTAGCGTCTACGACCTCTACTTCAATATTGATGACCTTTCCCCCAACACATATAGGAAAGGCCGGGATAATCCCATGCGGCTTATGAGAATGACCATCAAATGCAGTCAAAATGGTGGGTGAAGGAACAGCCGAGGGTGATCCAATAGCCTTCCAGCATGACATCGACATAACGCATGTGGAAGCTCCTTCATCTATCACGGTGTGAAAAATATTGATTTTTCGGTATGTAGACTTTATTTGGAAAGCCATATGATGAGGGAGTCGCTTTTTGACATTTAACATGTCAAAAGTGAGCACTAAAGAGTTAGCTGGATCGACTGCTCCAATTGCGGAGAGTAAAGCACTTCACTGAGCCGGACACGACTGGAGAACCTCTAAAGCGGACATGGCGCGCGGACTCTGAGCCAGATCCTCCACAATGGAGTAATTCTGGGCGGCCCTAGCATTAGGATTAATCGTCACGCGTTTAGCGAAACCTTTCGGTATCCGTGGTATAGTCTCGACAGGGGGTCGCTCAATATGAAGGTCAGTACTTCCGGGAATAGTCTTGTCCTTAGAAGTTTCGGCTTCACCATAATCACGTGACTGAGTAGCCACATGGACGTTAGAACCCATCATGAAAACATTTGATGATTTTTCCCCTTCCTGGTTGCCCCCAGCGGAGGTTCTAGAGTTCGAACTCGCGCCAGCAAGAAGTTGCTGCCCTTGGGGAAACGGGTTGGTTAACACAGCTTGAGAACTAGAAGTCCCTTGCTGTCCTAACAAGCGCTAAGTGTCTTCAATCTTAGGGCAGAGATGAGTTAGATGGTCTCCACTGCACAATTTGCAGGGAAACTTGACTTTCTTTCTCGACTCATTTCTACCACCACCGGCGTTGTTTCCGGATTTATTTGCATCAGGCTTTCCATCCTGGTTCTTTTTCTTACCTTGTCCTTTCTTTTTCCCATTGGAATTTTGATTTCCTTTGGGGTTATCATATTGGACGGCATTTATTGAAGAAGTTTGGGAAGCGGGGGGATTAGACGATGTGACTTGGTTGTTAGAAGCAGTTTGCAAGGACAACTGCTGCAATTGATTCAACAAGTTCACGGTAGTTGTGTCTACTGACCCGACGATACCATCCGCGTGCGGACCTGGCTTCGACTTAGCTACATCAACCTTAGATCTAGGAGCATCTGGCAAGTACTTTTGTAGGATCCCAGACTAAGAGTAGATCAATTCTAATTGCTGGGCCCTAAAAATGGCTTGCTCTTCAGAATAGACCCCAGACATGGAGACATCCTTGGAGATCTTGGGTTGTAAAGACTTCAAAAACCACTCGAGACGGTACTCCGGAGGGATTTCGTCTTTAATGAGCCTCTTTCTCTGTCTCCATTCCTGAATATGGTCAGAAATGTGGGTTGCCTTATCCTGACGAAAGTTGGCCAGAAGTTCAGTTCCGCCATCATAGCGGACAGGCAACTGGAAGTGATTTAAGAAAATATTGGCTAAGTGAGCGAACGATGTAAAGCTGCCCCCTGGCAACTCTATATACCATTTGGCCGCATTACCAATCAAGGTGCGCTGAAAGAGTCTCAACCTAATCGAGTCATCGATAAGGAAGTTAGATGAGCACCACAAATGGAATGTGGTTACATGGTCGCCTGGGTCTTCGCCACTCTTCCCTTCGAATTTTGGAATGTCTGAAGGGAGTTTGGTTGGGACCGGAGGCCAGGCCGGATTGTACTTGATTGGGTCATTTGTTAACTTAGTGAGATCTGGCAAGTTTAACGTTGCCAAAAATGGAAGCCTAGGAGGACCTTGGGGATTCCACCCAGACTGGGCAGAACTCCCAAAGCTCTGAAAAGATTGTCCTGGAATTTGGGAGGCACCAGGTTGCCCGAAGTAACCAGTAGAACCGGTTGAACCAAAAGGCAAGCCTTGTGGTCCAGCAAAATTCAGAGTTTGACCAACTCCGGACGTATAACCTCCATAACCAGCAAAGTTTCCTCCTAAAGGATTGTAGGGAGTTGATAACCCCTGATAGGGATTCCAAGCCGAAGCAAGGGGAGGAATACTTTGAAACATACTAACTGTGGAGTACGGCCTATTCCCTTGTTGGTCGATAAACGGATTCCCAGTTCCCGCGCTACTAACCCCAGGGTTATTCCAACCTTGGAAAGGATTGTTGCTTTGTCCCACAGAAGAAAAAGGCATGGATCCTACCGTCGGGTTGGAATGTGGTATATGACCACTTCCAAAAGGAAAACCCTGGAATGAAGCCGATCCGCCCATCATGGACGTAGCGGCACTAAACGGAACCGATGGAATACCCTGTGAATGGGTGTCAAATGGGAAGAATCCAGTACCAAAAGCATTGGTTTGGGCATTTCCACTCATGGACGGAATGGAGGTAGACCCAACTATAGATGTGCTAGCAAAAGATCCGAACAAGGAAGCAGAGGAGATGGAAATGTTTCCTCCCCCTTGCACCGATGTTGGGGTTTGCATAGTCGTAGCACTCATAGAAGCCATGCTTCTAGTAGTGGACATCGATGGTAAGCGCGTAGCGTAACCTGGACTTGACGGTCTATGCGTCGGAGTCCCAACATATTGCAGTACGTCTGGATGACTAGATGGTAGTGGAGAATTTGGAGCTGCTAACGACTCCAAAAGTTCTTCTACCTCTATGTTATTCTCTACTTGAAAGAGAACTCGAGAAAGGACTGGAGTGTCCCTCTCTTGTTCAGAAGTGTCAAGCCTTGCTTGGCCGCTAATGCCCCTGATAGGAGGATCAATCCCCGATGCGTCACCCGGCGTGGGACAGAACCCACCAGTAGTATTGCCTCTGCGCCTTCTAGGAGAAGGCTCTAAACTTGGTGGCGAGAGACCACAAAGTCTTTGAGACCGTCTTGGAGATCGGTCAGCCACTTTGAATTTTTTGTTATGATCTAACTAAAGACTCAAAAAATTGAAAGCTAGGCCAACTAGGAGCACAGAGCACACACTATAAAGTCCCTAAAGATACAGCCAGTCAAACAACTTCCAAGTATTTCCGCTCCGGGTGATTAAGACCGGACACTAAAATACGAGAAAGTGAAATAAGGGGCCTTCCGAAGATAGTCTGGGATGATGAGGGCCCAGTCCTATCAGCGAAGGTATCAAAGGAAATTACGCTGACCTCCTAACAACAGCCTGCGCCGGTGCAAGCCCCCAAGCTTCGCAAGGGTGCCCTCCAGTAGTACTGTCGAGAGTGATGCAACGTCAACCTCAGGTGCCACGGGATTCCCCTCTGCAACCACCTGTGTAGTTCCCTAGGAGTAGCAACTATGGATACCAACTCATCGCAGAAGCCAGGCGGAACAGTCGTGAGGTAAGTTTGGACAAGTAGGAGAGGGGGTATCTCTCTTCCCTGTCTTCACAGACCCTCGTGCTTAACTCCCAGATCCAGAGCTTTCCTGGTCTTCCTAATGCTATTGGATTTTCTCTTGTTATTCAGACTCCTATGTTTGACGTTTATATGGCCTTGGAGAGTTAACTCTCCACTCGCCTAATCCAAGGCCCTAAAATCCTAACCTTGTTGGTGTAACTGACTAAAACAAAAAGTTCTAGTGAATTTTAGTTAGCGCTTGATTTTATTAGGTTGTTCTTTAAGTCACAAGGTAACAAAAGTGAAACTAGTGGTGTTTTTTGACGCAAAAGAAATTAATAAAAAACTTAACTATATGCACATGCACTTTTTCGTTTTTCGATGAAGAGCAATTTCTATAGGGTTCAGAGGTACTTCTAATAAAACAAATTTTTCCTTTTCTTTTCGTTAATGCACACTTCACACTCACAAAAGCTAACAAAGCTATATATGCCTAAAAGGGGATGAAAATCTATCCTAATGCAACAACTATATGTGGATGCAAGATCTAAAACTACTCTAAAAACCAAAAATGAAAGTTGCTTGCTTATCAATCTTTATCTTGCCACTTACAATGCCTAGATAGAATATGAGATGTTACCATTCATTTCGTCTAAACACTAAAAACAAGTTCTAAGACAAACATAAAGCACTTTCACTTTACTAAAAGGAAACCAAATGAAAATCAAGTTCAAGAAAGCAAAACTAGGATTTTAAAAAGATCTTCTTCAAAGCAACAAACAAAAAAGTCTTTTCAAAAATGCTCTCAACAACACTGAAACTTGTGATCGAAGAATAGGCAATTAAACACTTTTGCGAATCAACACCACTCAATGGATGAAAATTCAACAAAAATAAATGTGCTTGAAATTGCTCTTAACAATAAAAAGCAGCAATGAAAGCTTTGGCAAAAAAAACCAAAAGATCAAAAAGACAAATTCCAAGAAAGTGTGAATCAACAACTTTCATGAAAGAAAGAAGTGGATGGTCACAAAAAGCGGTTTTGTCAAGCAAACAAAAAATCACCAAAAGCAAGATTAACACAAAGATTGAATTCAATCTCCCTACCCTGATGAAACAGAGCAGCCAAGATTCCTATCAAGAAATCTTGCGTGCTTTAGCAAAAAACGATGACGCTTGCAATCAACAAAAAGCAAGACCAATACTCCTTATAATCAGAGAGAATTCAAAACGAGATGCTCGCTGTAAAACAAATAACTGATACTGGAAAATGATTGTTTCAAACTGACTCAAACCACCAGACAAGCCTTCAGAGACTAAAAAGATTTATAAATCTCAAAAATTGCAATATATACGCGACTGTACTTAAGTACAGGTTGCGTGTATACACGACTGTGTTTGAGGAAACCTGCGTATACGTGGGTTCACTCAAAGAAACAAGCGTATATACGCCTCTGTATCTAAGAAAAACAACGTGTATGAAAAGCTTCAAGAAAAATAAAAAACAAACTGAAGAAACTGGCAAAGCTTAAAGTTCAAGAACAGACCAGACAGTAACAGCAAGCAGACAAGGCAGCTGAGCCCTGATTGGCTTGAAAAATACCCAAACTAGGAACAACAAGAGTGTTGTCCCCAGTGGAGTCGCCAATTCTGATAGAGGGAATTACTCCCCTAGGGCTTTTTGGGTTGAAACCCTAGCAGACTGAAAGTTATCTATTCAAAGAAACATACATTCATACAGCCATTATGCTATAGTAAGCAAATTCTATGATAAGGGTACGTACCTTTGGTCCTACGTTTGAGAAGGCCTTTAGGGTCCAAACCCTTCTTGGAGTTCCCTTCTTCTCTTTTGTCCTACAAAACAACCAATTCAAAGAACATAGCAGTACATGGACAAAACTTATAAAGAAACCATCTTCATGTTATAAAGAAAGGTAGTTAGTTATGAAATCCAAACAACCATTTACATATGAATTCTAAAAATGACTATCATTAACATAAAGAAGATTCATTTCGGGAACTAATACATGTGTTTCTTTTATTATAGACAAATAAAGTACATAAAAAGGAATATGTTCACCTGAATCACCTTCAGCAGGGTCCAAGCAAAGCTTCCTTCCGGATCCGTTCCAGCCTCAAGCCTCTAACGAAACTCCTTCCATGCCTCTCTCCATGATGTCATAAATGGTGGATGAACATCAACACACAAGGAAACAAAGGTTTCCTGTACAAAATGGGGGAAGTGCAGAAGGCACAAGGGACTTCAGACCTGGTCAAGGGAAAAATCTCAGCATAATAACCTTTCTCTCTATTCTCTCCTCTCTTAGGCCTTCCCTTTGAGGTCTTTTTATACCATCTCCAAAGTAGTTTTTTAGTTAGGAGTTGGTTGGGAACAGTTGGGCCACGGGCACTAACAGGTGATCAGCAGGTAAAACCCGCGATCTCCGCCTGAAAATGAGGAGTTTTATATTTTTTTCAAGTGTTTTAATACATACACGCGGGTTGGCTATACACATACCCGCGTATACACGTGTTTAACTCAGGGAAATGTTGTGTATAAGGAATAAAACATTGTTTTTTAAATTTTAGGACCAGGTCTGGAAGGAGGGGTTGCCCTAGGCCATGAGTACAGCATCACAAACCATAAGAGTGAGATTTGGAGCTATAACAGTATATTTATTATAACCTATTTTTAGAAGCAGAAGGATCATTTTGCATCTTCCCATGAGTTGGAAATCCCTATCTGGACACTCTGAGATCTCAAATTTGCGCTGCAACAGTTCCGCTGTCACAAAAATTCTGATAAAATAGCTGATTTTAAATCAGCGATAACTCCCACATCCGAACTCCGATTCGACCCTTTTTTTTTAAATTAGGTGATTTTTTGAGAGGAATCCAGATCTGGTATTTGTTTTTGTAAATTTTGTACCAAATGTTTTAGATCTGATCTGCAAAGTCACCGCCCAAAAAAATTCCTGCAAAAAAATGAAAAAAAAAAAAAAGAAAAATTCTTCCTGCTTGACCCAAGAAAGTGCTCTGTGGAGGTTGTAGCACATGCCTGAAGTTTGTTGAATATTGTTGCAAAATTTGAAACTGAAATATGCATCAAACCCTCATTCCCATGGAATCATAACCTGCTCTGATACCACTGATCCGGATCTTGGGGGGAGAGACCCCCAAGATCTAGAAGATTGAAGTGGATCTTGGGGAGAGAGACCCCCAAGATCTGAAAGATTGAAATGGGTCTTGGGAGGAGAGACCCCCAAGATCTGAAAACTTGAATTGCTAGAAGAAAAATAGGAGAATTCCCAATAAACAAAACCACAAAGAAACTTTTTATTAAAACCCACTGATCTGGATTTAAACATGAGTGCAACAAAATACAGAGGTAACCATAGAGACAAATATGCAACGGAAATAATACTTCATTTCATGACTGTAAAATACTGAAATATGCTTGCAAACAGAAGTGGAAATAAATCAGCCCGGGCAATGGTAGCTTATGTCTGAGAAGAGATGTGGCGGCTACATGCCTCTGAACTGTAAAGGCTACATTGTGGTAGACAACCTGTCCTTTTACAAAATGTGACTTGTTACTTATAGTATTTTTCAATTACAATACCACGGGTCAATTCCATGGGTGCATGAATACCATGGGTGGATTTTACAATACCATGAGCGGATTCCATTTACAATACCATGGGTAAATTCCATGGGTCGATGAATAATATGGGTGGATGAGTACCATGGGTTGATGCCATTTTCCATTCGGATCACACAGTGGGCTTCCTCTGGATCAACCCATCCCGTGCTTTGAATGCACCACCTGTTCTTCCTAAAACCATAGCTTCCAACCCATTTGCCCATTTAAACTCTACTAGACACTACCAAAGCTTTGAAAAGTCGGGTATCATGTATCATGATGTAATAAGGATAACCTCTGAGCGTGGGCTTTTAACACAGGAACACCATGAAACAGCCCAACTGCCCTTTAATCCCTTACACTTTCAGCCCCTTTGTACTTCTTCCTTCATGTGATCGGGGGCTCGAACTAGGGGCTTAACCCTTTGGGCACTAAGGCTATCAACAAATGTGTGGGGGCCTTTTCCTTTTACACTTGAATCACCCTCAGTGACGCATTTTTACTGCATCGGCTGAAATCCCGACGTGAAATATTTAGCAAATAGAACCTATGAAACATCGCATTCGAGGGCCTTTTTCTTTGTTACTTGGAATCCCGCATCCTAGCACTGAATGCATTTTTCCTTAAGTTTCTCCCCTAGGTAGCTATGATTGTTGATATGCAGGATGACATCATCATTGCCACATGTCACCCTATGAGTGGTACATGTGTGTTGGCTTGAGGGGGCCTGACCCAAGTTCAGCATTAATTAGCCAAACAAATCCCTACACTATTGGCCCTTTCGGCATCAGCCCACGGAGCGTGGACCGAAGTCTCACCCGAAGCAATATGGGGGGATGTTGGAACCAAGTTTCTACACCCTAAGATGGTTGTGATGTCGTTTAATTTCCTTTATTCCTGTCTTCACGTGGGTCACTTCGCTCTAGGGCTTAGTAGACAAGCCCTTTATTCCATCCTTCAATACCTCCGCGAAAGGGTACGACTAACCTTTGTGCAGCCCTAACCCTTGATCTAGACACTTTCGCGCTACTAAGGCAGTGTACCGTGCAGATTCCTTAACTACTCTAAGTGTCTTACTTATCATATTAGATACTCATAGTTAGCACCATGTAAACAGATATTCTTATATGCATTCAGTTATCCAACATAATCATACACATTCGCGCATCACATAAGCATTATAAAGGAAATTCATACATAAAATGATAGGATGCATTGATCGGAACAAAGACACAGAAGTTGTAGAATACTTCTCTTTATTGATATCTTCCAAGTGATTACAGACTCTATTCACCCTGCGCACACAGCTGCAGGGGTCTTCGCACTCAACTATGGAATTCTACCCTAGGCCTCTACACACTCAGTTGCAGAGTCTCTACCTACGCTACGGCCCGAAACTTAGACTTCTTACTTCAGAGCTATGACTCTCTTATCTGGTTGATTATTCTAACTACTTAGAGCATAGCTCTTGTAGATCTCTTACAGCCGACTTTACTTTACAAAACTAAGGGCAGACAACCCTTTATGACTTATGACACCTTCGCGCTCCACAACCACAAAATGCAGAGTCTTTACAATTTTATTACGAAATTTGACCAAAACATGGGCTTTTAGCCCCAAATCTATCCTTTGGGGGATCTCGTTCCCAACAGGCCCCCAACACAAACATCATGACTCACCCTCGAGTCACTCAATTAGTGCAGAGATCTTTGCGTGAAGCCCTTCCAACTCGACCCGTATGGCCGCAACCTTGGTCGTGCACGGAGCTACCGCCTACTTTGCGTCTTCCACTGTCTGCTCGGTTACTGCTCCTGCGCT
This sequence comes from Pinus tabuliformis, assembly GCA_031772625.1. Classification (NCBI taxonomy): domain Eukaryota; kingdom Viridiplantae; phylum Streptophyta; class Pinopsida; order Pinales; family Pinaceae; genus Pinus; species Pinus tabuliformis. The sequence goes on from CM062812.1 coordinate 25,567,131, forward strand.
GTCAGCCTGAAGCTTTTGTTGCATTGCCTGCAAAGTCACAAGATTGCCTTCGATATTTCCTGTCACTGCGTAAGCCTCATCCAGCCAAGGCTTTAGTCTCACCTTGAGCACTACTTCCTTGTGCAGCGCTGCGTCCACCTATTCCTTCAGCTGCTTGGCCTCCTGCAACTTAGCTAGTCTCTGTGTCAGTGCGACGGTTCGCGTTATGCCCTTAACCTCATCGTAGCATTGTTGTAGCTTGCGCGCTTCTGTTTCTAGCCTCTGTACATTGGGGTCCTCCTGCAAGCTTGTCAGGACCTCAAATGACTGCTCAAACAACTGTGTGTAGTCTGCTACTGCACTATCCACTACCGCTACTGCTTCTGTGACAATGGTTGCCCATTGTTCCTTCACTTCTGGTAGAGTTGAAGGCTAGGCCCTCAACTGTAACTCTGTAATTTGCAGGTTCAACTCCAACTGAACCCGCGCCATCTCAATCTGAGTGTCGCACACCCCTGTGCCCAACTTGTAGATGCATACCTCAACTAGCTCCTCATTCAGAATGGCCAACTCTGGGACCATTTGGCATGCCTCCTCAATGACTTGCATTATCCACTTTCTCTGATTGGTCACCTCAGTCTTAGTGGCAATGGCATCATTTCTCTGTAGGGCCATCTGCTAGTTGTTGATCCATTGTTCATTGATCACCTAGAGGGTGCGGTGCTCACGGGCCCTTAGTTCTGCGATTACTTCATCCTGCAAGAGGTGGAGTGCTTCTCATGGGAGAGATGCCAAGTTCAACCTAACTCCCTTTAAGGCACTGATAGTGGGCCTGTTAGGCTCCTTCTCTGTGTTCAATGCTCCATTAGGTAGCACTATTGCACTGGAGGCCTTCACGCACAACATATCAGCAGCCTCTGATGTGCTGATGGCCAGGCTGGTGGATACCATGCCAGTCTGTGACACACAGGTCTGTAACTCCTGCAACCTTGTCTGGATAGCCTCCAGGATGATCTATTGTTGTTGTTCAAATTGTTACAGGGCCTCTGCAGTGACATCCTTGACTGTGTCACCGATATCATGTAAATCACCCTCTATTAATGTGATGGGGTCCAACAAGGTCTTGGTCGCCTTTGATTTCTTCCTGGACCCTCCCTTCTCCAGCTCCCTTGGGTGCTTGATGTGGGTAGATGTCTCTTGAGGGTCCACGTCATGTTATTCTGTTTCTTCCTCTGTCTCAGGTGAAGGTGACCTTGCGCCTTTATCAGAGCCCTGCTCTGTTCCACCTGTCTGCTTTCCTATCTGCTGCGTGACCTCACACTCCACTTATGGCTTATCAGTGGCCTCCTTTTTCCTCTTCTCAGCTAGCTGTGTCATCTTCAATTGGCCTCCTCTTTTTTCTTTTGCACGGCGGACTTGCTTCTACCCACCTGTTTTCGGGAAAAGTGTCTATTCAGAATGACCCTATCCCACTGGGTTGTGACAGAGACCTCAGAAACAAACAGGAAAAACTACTCTTGTATTCTCCTTTATGAACTATAAACGAAGATGATTAAGATGAACCAACATGTGTCTTGCGCTAGTCCTTTGATCCAATCTCTCTTCTCTTTGACAGCTTCCAGCTATCTGCTCCCTTACTTGCCCAGCGTCACCAAGTTCCTGCAAGTTCACAGAAGGAAGAAAATACACAAAGACATGGATTTATGTTCATAAAAAGCTTAGGATCAGATTTAAGCTAAACATACAAATATAACACACATCAATGATATACAAGCATGTAGGAGAAACTCAAATAGTTTTATTGATAAAACAAGAAGATCCAGGAGGAGTTACAACCGATGATTCCTGATCCAGCATCAACCTCCCAGCATAGAATCCCTTCTTCACCTCTAACAAAGCATAAATCACCCAATACTCTAATATCTATCACAAAACCAACAGCAATTCTCTGCAATGTACAAAATTCCAGCCCCTGGATCTCTTGGTGAGGGATCCATATATAGATGTATGCAAAGAGGATGAGTCAGCTCATGAATTGATTAGTGGCTTCTCTCTGCCAGTTCTTGCTTCCACTTGGAGACTGAGAGCCTCTTACTCATCACTGGTCGAATTCAGTGAGGCAAGTGTCATTGGAGAAGATTCTGGAAGCTTCCATTGTCTCTCCACCTCGTGGAATGACTCTGCCACTTGTCATTTCCCACTCAACGCACCCTGGTAGTGCATTCAAGTGCATTGCAACGCACCTAGCCAGTGTATTTGGGTGCTTTGCAACGCAGCTAGCTAGTGGAGCACCTGAAATGATCCTGTTTTGACTAGTTTTGAGCAGTTTCTGGTGGAGAACTTCTGGGAGAAGCTGTAATTTGTTGACCTTGTTTCTTTAGGAGCTGGAACAACACTTTTAGGGACTTAGGATCCCTTGGTTTATGGACATTTCATGCTAATAGCTGTAAGGCACAAAAATGTCTATAACAGTTGCCCCCTAAAGTATGAGGCCGTTTATCGGGGGAAATGCTTTATTAGGAGGATCCGAAGTTCTTCTAATGCTGGGGAGGAGACCTGTAATAAGATACAATACAATACATTATTTTCATACTGTTTTCATGATCTAGCTGAGGCAGGCATTCCCATGCTCAGCTTTATAAATTCATTTTCATGTACATAGGACAGATAATCGTCTGATGGTAGACTGATGATTCTGACGAAGTCATCATCCTTTTGGTAGGATGATTATCTGTGCTGCAACGCTGTACATTTCAATGTCTTTATTTTTCCTGAATATATATCGCAGCCCAGATGGATGAAACTAGATCCAGGGTCTTCAATCTCGTCCGATCTTCACTCTAAGTACAAGTCGATCCATGTGAGAAATGTTTTGAAGTCGAACATGGAAAGACATCACTTGATTACTAGTCAATGATGTAAACTGTAACAAGCGCGAGAGGAATCACCGATAATGATAATGACCCTCAAGGTACTGCAGTACAATTCACGTGGTGTGAATAAAGGACTTGGCGTCGAACACCACGCAAAATCTTTCGGTCGAAGGTCATTGAGGTATACCTGTCGCCGGAAGTGAGAAACTTGCCATTAAGGCATGCAAGCTTCAAAGTACTGAAGGGGTGTTCCTAGATCAACTTCTTGGATAATGAGCTGATGTCGACAAGAAGCGATCCGTCAAAGGAGGGCCTTAATGAATCCCACATCAATGACACGGAACGGATCAAATGATTTTGATGGAGGTGAAAACGATCTGGTGACATACGGTTCAGGGTGGCGGTCATGAAAGAGTGAAGTATAATGTATGGTAGTGGATGGGACACGGGTGACTTCTCTAGATGACTTCTCTTGAACATGTCGGCGACACTTATGTGATGGATCGGTAGCATTTACCCCAAATGTGGATGGTATGGCGTGACCATGGTGATGTGACCGGTGAATGAAACAACCCAACCCGACTCTGGCACGGAGTGGAAGTGTCATGTTCAAGAGCGACTTGCTACCAATAAAGTTTCTTTGAGTTTTCTTCCCAATTTTTCCCCAGTCATTTTTGACCAGTTCCTCTTTATTTTTGTCAAGCTTAAGGAGGATAACATATGCTTGTTCTATAATTTGCCCTTCGGGCAAACCCATCGCTATGTTTTAACGAGCCTAGCGGTAGTGAAACTCGTTCTCGTCTATAGACAAGTTTGTCGCTATTAATCTTTTTAACGAGTCTAACGACAAAGATAACTCGGTCCTTTTCCTTTTTAGAGAGTCTGAAAAGGTACGTAAAGATAACTCCGGAATTCCTTTTTCGTCAGCTAATCCCTTAAGTCCAAAAAAGTATAAAACAATACAGAAGGGATGAATTTTCGATAGTTTTAACGAGCCAAACAAAATAAGCGCTCGATCTTTTTGTGCAATAATCCCTCAGGTCCAAAAAGATTAAAATCTAGAGGAGGGATAGCACTTCCTGTCGCTTTAACGAGATGGAAGGCCAAAACTCGGCAATCTTTTCATATTTTACGAGTCAGATGAAAAGAGCTTAAAGAAGACTCGTCTTTTGAGGAACGAGTTATAAAATGGGTAGCAGTTGATTCCAGGTAAGATTTGGAATTTTCCAATCACGGCAGTGTCACAAGGATGGCTAGTGAAATCACTCTTCGCAGTTGTTCCTCAAAATGGGTAAACAATCAAATGGAGGTGAATGATCGGCCAATGGAAAAGTGGAGGTGATGGTGCAAACACGACCAAGGCTTTAATGGCTGAAAATGCTTCCTTCACGGTGGTTATTTATTGGAGGATAGTTCATTTTTTAACGAGCTTAAACGCGAGTGGAAACATTTGCTCGATCTTATGTTTATTTTTTAACGAGCTTGAACTATGCGCTAAAACTGCTCGATCTTATGTTTATTTTTTAACGAGCTTGAACTATGCGCTAAAACTGCTCGATTAAGTGGTCTTGTTTTGATTTTTACCATAGATAGCTTTGTCCTTCCAAAGATAGTACTGTATTTTTCAACTGCTTCATCAAACTAGTTAGAAATGATCAATATTTGCTTTGAAAACGAGATTAAAACGCTAATACCTTACTTCGAACTACGTAAAAGTAATTAAAAAGTGTTTTTTACCTCTCATTTTACCATTTCATTTGAACTTGGTTTGTTGGAGCTTTGGAGGTGTTTTCCCCCTCGATTTTCATCAGTTGATTTCGGGAGATTCTATGGACGATTCTCGGCGCTGTCTGGACCAGGTAGGAGCTAAACCCAAGCTCTTTCATTTCATGGTTTCCTTTTTGCATTCTGTGCTCTGTTCCCTGCTTTTCTGAGCCCCTGGGGTTTGATGGGCTCGTTCTGCCATCAACGCACCCTGGGTACATCGAAACCTGCACTGAATGTTGGTCCTCATGAAGGCAGTTTGACATTCAACGCACCTGTAACACTGCTGCAGGTGCGTTGGGCGCAGAAAGGAAAGTTGTTGCACAGTTTTTGATGGAATTTTTCCCTGTTTCTCATCAAAATCAGGATCTAATCTCCTCTCTTGTTTGTTTTTGCAGAGATATTGGAGCAAAATGACCCTTACATGGCGAGAACGAGAACATGAAGAAGAGGACATGATTTCCCTACATGATCCTGTTACAGTGAACGCGCTGCGGAACTGTGGCTTGCTGAAGTTCTTCCGCATCTCTAGCATGAGACAGCAGATTAACTTGTTGAAGTATTTTCTTGACTCTTGGGATCCTATCAACCAGGTTTTCCAGATTAGGGGCAAATCTATCCCCTTGACTACAGTAGACATCTATTTCTTGACTGGCTTGTCGAGGCGGGGTGCCCCCATCTCTTTGTCAGGTTCGGCCCGAGGAGGCGATTCTGTGAGAGATTATGTCCATCAATATCGCAGGGAAGGATCTCAGCCGAGTAAAGACAGCAAGATCATCATCCATGATGTCACTGATAGGTCCCTTAGGACTATCCTATTTACTTTTGGTAGGATGGCTGGTAGCGCGTCTCTTCATGTAGCCAACAGATCCTATATGGAGCATGCCTTGGAATGCCTCCAACCGAAGGTGTTCAACTGGTGCGACGCAGTACTTCTTGTAATGAAAGAACAGTTGACCAAGATAAAGAACGGGAAGTTGAAGAACTTTGGGTTCGGTTCTATTTTGACCGCCTTTGCCTTGGAGAAGATACCACTGATGCAGCCGCAGTACATTGCACTCGATTTACCTTCTCCTACTGAACCACGCATGCAGAGATGGGTTGACCATATGTCTAGGCATGCTGGTCAATCTCAGATTTCATTTTCTGATACCTTCTTCAGGTGGTTTGATCGTCAGGAGATGGTCTATTCCGAGTATCCATATGCCGGCATGGACTTCCGGGGTGATCCAGATTTGGTACTGCCGGATGGCGAGCAGTGGGGTGCTATTGGTAAAATCTCTGACCATATTGTTGTTTACTGTTTTTGTTTATAATGTCCTTGTGCTTTGTTCTATCAAGACTCTAATCAAACTCATGTGTACATGCAGATGTTGGTCCTGTTCGTCCAGTAGTTCGCGTGAGAGTACCAGCTGTTGCCCCAGCAAGAGAGGCCGCCGGAAGGGTTATTCTTCGCGACCTCGATGTGGCCGAGACTCTTACAGCTGTGCAGGAGCAGGTTGAGAGCCTTACTCTCGGTATTCCAGATGTGAGGATCGACGAGCTACCTTTGCAGTTACAGTGGCATACTACTGGTGTGCCCAGACGATGGACTCGTCTCTTACGCATGATCGCACAGGCTGTGACTTGCTATCACGAGCATCATTAGACTAGGGTGCCCCCTAGCATTTTGAGTTTTAGGTCATGTGACCGATTTTGTCTTGGTTACAGAACATTATGTGTAAACCATAAACAGCTATATATGTATTTTTGATTTTCGGAGTTTTATTCTAGTTGAGTTATGTGATCCACATGTAGAACATTGATGATGTGTTTCTTTTTATAAATGTTGCAAATGTCTATCTAACACATAGTTTGCTAATGAGTCGGTTAATGTGTTTAAGTTTCTGGAAATATGCTGGTATTGAATAAGATCAAATTGTCTTTCCAAAATCTTAACCCTTAGGAACATGCGATAAATAGCTGGGTTTCGGACGGAATATATACCATTGAGTTGTAGTATTACGAGCTGTGAGTCTAGCCTGACGATTAGTCGACGTATACCATGAGTGATGGCATCAGAGAGAAGTTCTATCAACGCACTATATTCAGCGATATTGTTTGTTGATTGACCAATACATACACCTCTGAAACTTACTAACTCGCTGCTTGGATCAAAAATGGCCCAGGCTGCGGAGGACAGGTTCTGCGAACTACGACTTGCTCCATCGGCATATCCAACACATGGTTCCAATGGGTTTGACATCTACAATAAATGTAAAAAGGTGGATTACTCGACCAAAACAAACACTCTTAGCAAAAACAAAAATATAACAAAAGCATATTGGTTACTACTAGGCGTAGTAACGCTTGAGGTACAACCCATTTCGAGGTTGCGCCAGTGGAATCCCGTCGTAATCCATCAACTCATAGGCTCCTTTTGCTAACACCCGCTTAACAATGTAGGGGCCCATCCATAAAGAGTTAAATTTACCTGCTCCCAACTTATCGGATTCCTGGTCGTAAAGCAGGACCAAGTCACCTTCCGAGAAGACACAGGGTTTGACATTTTTGTCGAACTGCGCCTTGACTCGTTTCTTATGGGCTTCGTTGGCCAACGCGGCGTCACGATGGGTTTCATCCAATTGGATTAATTCCAAGAAACGAGCTTCTTCTTCTGAAGTTCCGGGGAGGAGATCGATTGCGAGTTTGAGAGACGAGATTTCACACTGGACTGGTAAGACTGCTTCCAGGCCATATACCAGTTGGAAGGGTGTGAACCCGGTCGCATTCCTTACCGATGTTCGGTAAGCCCACAAAGCTGAGTACAGGATTAGGTGCCATCTTCTTTTGTGAACTTCGATCATCCTTTGCAGCATGCGCTTCAGGACCTTGTTGATCGCTTCAACTTGTCCATTGGCCTGCGGATAATATGGAGTAGAGCTGTCGTGAGATAGCCCTAGTTTGGCAGCTAATTCAACCATCATGTGATTGCGAAAATGCGATCCATGATCTGTGACTATAGCCCGTGGTACGCAAAATCTGGCGACTACATGATTGAAAAAGAAAAGGGCAGTTGTTTCACCAGTATTATCTAATGTAGGCATCGCCTCAACCCATTTGGTAAAATAGTCCACTGTGACTATAATATACCCATGCCCCCCGGTCGAGGTGGGGTTACATGTCATGAAATCGATGCCCCATTTGGCGAATGGCCCAACAGCAACTATTGGCTGTAAAGGTGCGAGTGGTCTTCTAGTTTTGCTATCAAAAATTTGACAAGCATGGCAACTTCTGACTGCGGTTATGCAATCTTTGAACATGGTTGGCCAGAAGTATCCTACTCGTAAGATTTTTTGTGCTGTAGCATATCCAGATTGATGCCCCCCACACATGCCTGAATGACACTCATTCAGGGCTTTTTCGGCTTCCTCATGGGTGAGGCACCTCCTCAGAACTGTATCAATACCACGACGGTAAAGTGTATCACCGACGATCATGTAGTCTTTTGCTTGGTATCGAATACATTTTTGTTCAGAGTGAGAGGTATTTGGCCTGAATTTTTGGGTTTGGAGATAAATGATTATATCTCCATACCACTCATTGCTTGTAGATATCAGAAACAAACTTTCATCCACGATTGATTCTTCGGATGTTTCATCATTGGACGACGATGGGAGATCGCATAATAATTCTGCGAAAACTAGAGCTTTCTTTGACTTGGATTTTACAAATTCCAGATCAAATTCTTGAAGGATTGCTATCCATTTTGAATATTTGCCCCCCAGAAACTGTCGCGACAATATATAAGTCATGGGGTTGCAATCTGACAGAATGGTAGTTTTCCGAAAGAGGACATAGTGTCGAAATCCTTGTATCGCTTGAACCGCTGCAAGCGCTAGTTTTTCAACATAAGAATATTTGCTTTCTGTATCATTTAAGTTCTTACTTAAATAATAAATAGGATGTTCTATTCCATCGACTTCTTGAACTAAAACCATTGCGATGGTAGTATCTGCTGCAGCCAGATACAGGTTAAAGTCTCTTTGATAATCAGGGGCGTACATATTAGGGAATCTTTTAAAGCATCAAAGGAAGCTTGCACGACCTGATCCCAGTTAAAGGGTACCCCCTTTTTCAAAAGACGTGTATAACCTTTAGCAAGTTCGGCGTAATTTGGAATGAACCTCCTCAAAAAGTTTGCTTTCCCTTGGAGTTTCTGAATCTGAAGCAAATTCGAAGGTGGAGGCAAATTTATGATTGCCTGGACCTTACAAGGGTCGAGACGAATCCCATCCTTGGAGACTACAAAGCCAAGTAAACGACCAGAACTGACGCAAAATACACATTTGTGCAGATTGAGTCGTATCTTGTAGTGTCGGCAACGTAGAAATATCGCTCTTAAATGCTGTGGATGATCAGTCCACTTTCTCGAATGAGCCGGAAGGTCGTCGAGATAAGGTTGAACGATGTTTTTGATGTCATGGAAGGCATAATTCATTTCCCTCTGAAACGTCACCCCTGCGTTCTTTAAACCAAAGGGTAATTTTCGATATGCGAATGTGCCCCACGGACAAATGAATGCAGTCTTTGACTGGTCCTGTGGGCGGATATTTATTTGATTATACCCGGAGAATCCATCCATGAATGAAAAGATTTTGCATCCGGCGCATTCATCAATTATCTGGTCAATGAAGGGTGTAGGGTAGTTGTCTTTTGGACAAGCTTGATTTACATCCCTATAATCGATGCACACTCTAATTGTCCCCTGTTTTTTCATAACCGGGACAATGTTCGATACCCAATCAGTCAGCAGAACTGGGTAGATGAAACCTGTTATCACAAAATCAAGCACTGAAAGGCTGCTGATCAGTTAGACTCTGTGTAACTATTTCAAACCAGACTTTTGACTAAGGCTTAGCCTCCTTAGCCTGAGAGGGCTCTCTCAAAGGGTTATTGATTTTAAATATTGATGAGATGGCTAACTCTTGCAAAGTAAATTTAACACATATGTTGGCTGGACAGACATTACAAAGACTTCCATTGGGCTCATGGAGTTAATCATCATTTCAGCAAACTATAAAACTACTCATTCATAGAAGTCAGGGCATGTAATGTTTAAACACTCAAAATACCTCTCATAGAAACCTCAACTTACAAATACACACAGGAAATCAGAGCAGCAAAGTGAATTCTGAGTGATTGTGTATCTATACAGTTGTAAAACATAAAGGATAAAACAAAACCACATATATCTTGAGCATTTGAAACACTGTATGAATCCTGAGAAGAAAAGCAGTCATTTGTATTACTGAAAATAAGTTTTTACACAAGCCAAAATAAACTCTGTTTTCTCAAATATCCAACCCTCATTACATCCAAGTTTTATCTATATATAGAAACATATCTTTAACTACTTTGAGCTTCCTCCTCCAGCATGAGGGGAGCTCGATGACTGCTACTAATTACCCCTATCTGCTATTTAACTGACTCATTAAATACAATAAGTGCTAAACTGGAATTTTAAAGAGTCCTAATTAAACTAAAACTCTAATTCTATCCTCCTCGTAGAATGATTCTTTCTTGCTTCTTGACACCTGTCTCCTTTCAGTTTGGCCGAGATAGCTGAGAAGAGGATTCAATGTTCCAGGCTAGCTTTGGATGCTGAATGCGTTGATGGTTCAATAATATTAGGATAAAACCCCTGTTTTTCCGGTTCCAGTCTTCCACTACCTCTTCGAAAATGTAGCAGCATGTCTCCAGCTCTTTAATATCCCAAAAATGATGAGCATCACCATATTTCCAAATGTGCTGGAAGCTTCGTTGATGAACAGGTGTGCAAGCCAAAACTCCTCGTATGCAACTCCTTCCAAACCCTAATGACCGGTAATAAAGTGCCTTTATAATAAAAACTTTTAACTCGAGACAAAACACTTCACTTTACAAAAAAGGTACACCTGTCATCATTTGAATGGCTATGCTAGCTTCATGTGGTCTCCTAAATGTCCCTTAGATGTTTCCTTTGAAAATTTTATGATCCTCCCATCAAACTGTTTGTCTTCATTATAAAACAACACCTACAGCAGTTTCGTAGCGCGCTACGAAACTGTTGAATTTGCTAAAACAGCTTGCCTTCTTAGATTTTCCAAAGCAATTGCAATTATGTCTCTGTTTAATCCAAGCTCAAAATCTGGAAGTGATCTGCTGTTCAAATCGAAAGCTTTTGATCCAGGATGTTTAACACAACCACCATTTACTTTAGCAAACCAGCTTTCTCCTTTAGATAGTTAAAAAAAACTCCTCAGTAACAAAACCTTCCAGTGTATCAACAGTTACAATCTGGCTGGAGCTGGAAGCCTGACTGCTCGAAAGTGAACCATCTTCAACCTTGATAAATGAGCCTATATCTAGCTCTACATTCAAGGTATTTTCATTTTTGAACCCACCCGAGCCAACAGAATCATGAGTTATCAATGAAATCTCTTTCTGTGTTCAAAAGCTTCTCAATAATAGACTGACCAAAGCTCTTCATTTGCTCCAAAATACCGTTGCTCATAAGGAAAGCCAGGAAAACAATATTCTGTGTTACATTTTGTAATTTTTTAGGAACTAAAGGTTTTATCCAATCATGAACTACATTGTCCGAAACACGGATGACTTCTACAACCCGTTGTAACAGCGTGTTGTTGCTTCCAAATTGAAGAAAAAGCTGCTCACCTGATACTACTGGGCGTTTCCTTATAGATTCATCTTTTATAATAGGCAAAATCTTTGCCTTCTGTTTTGTATTGTTTGTATTGTCAACTTCACCTATGGGCCTCAATATAATCTCTTCTTCATATAAAATCAGGTGGCCAGACTCTTCAGATTTTCCAATTATAAACTCTCATTCCATCCCAGTCGAGGGTTGAAATTTAATCTCCGCGCCAGTGAAAACCAGTTCCTTTTTACCCGAGTTGCGACCCAAAATTGCAGCCAGTTGATGTTCTAATTGTTGGAACCTATTTATCTCAAAATGAATCTCATCATCTCCAATATGTTCCCTGTCATCAGATGTTGAGTCAGCGATATATCGAATGAATCTGTAGTACTCAGCTAGAACCTGGAGAAAATCCTGCAAGAATTGCTGCTCTGATTCATTAAGCTTTGATTGGATGTTGCACTTCCGACTTTCCCTGCGGCGATCTTGGATAGAATTCTCCAAATCTGTATAACCCTGGAACTCTGGCAATGCAGAATGCTTTAAAAGAGAAACAAATTCTTCATTACTGAGCCGAGTGAAATCAAGATCATAGTCCTTGGACAGCTTCTCAAACTCAGACCGAAGGGAACTGACATTAACCTTTTTGAATTGAGGACTAAAATACTTTCTGGACTGTTTATATTTAGCAGTGAGAAAAGCACATCTGTGATATCCTTCAGCAAATAACAATGTATGTTTCAGTATTGTCAGACCTTCAGGAGGGGTCGTACTGATATACTTTCCTATGTTTACGTCGAACCCGGGCGAAACCCTGACATCATTTTCAGAATTCTGGACATGACTTATCTTGAGCCTCTGAGTTCGTTTCAATCTACGAGAAGTGGTTGTGACAGAAGCAGACATAGATCCCAGAAGGTTATGCTCTTCAACGCACAGAATAACATCATCACACAAATCCACTACATAACGTATGAAATTGCAAGAAACCTGTTTCCTTGATGCATCTTTGAGATGACTACCTTGATGCCAATAGAAAACAATTATGCAACGCTTCAAAAGACCAACATACAAACCTGGTTCAAATTTGTCTTCCTCCATTTCATTAGGAAAGGGATACCCACCACCCATTGTAAGTAAAGATAATCTGCGGAGAAGAGACGAACCAGAGTTGGTAACATAAGGCAAGGCAGTACACCCTGCTACAATTTGGCTGCGAGGTTCTGTTGGCCTTGGAAGCCCTGACAATTCCAAAACAATGGAATACGTGAGAGGATAAAATTGTGACAATAATTATAATGAATATGTACATTGGTTTGGAATAACTTGTGCCATTCCTCGCACTGCATCCCAATTCCATCCTCCGTCTTATGCCTTGCGCTGTCTACCTTTTCCTTGATTGATTGAACAAGAGCCTTGTCATGAAACAGCACCAAGGCCCACCGAATTCCCCTGCGAATCTCTCCAAAAAGACACTCCGAACTCCAACGGAAGCCTAGACCTGTTTGTTGAGAAGTCCGAACACGCAGCTACAGAGTTGTAAGCCTTAAATTTGAGAGTTGTAATATGAAGCACACAGACAGAGAGAACTTCATCAGTGAATCTCTAAAAATAGAGCTTCATCCAGGAAGCTTTCCCCTGTTTGTGTTGAGAAATTCACACATGCGCAACAAGATAGCTGTGAGGCTAGGGAAAGACCCCATCCTCGCCTTTAGCACCTGGAATTGTTTCTAACACACGTGTTGTTTTACTGCCCCATGCATTTGGCAAACCATTCGCCACAGATCCTCATTTTTTGTCAACTGATAAAAACACTTGCAAGCTGATCCAGCACTGTGACATGTTGAGTCAGATATTCCCACAGAATCCATAGGAGACAGCTGTGAAATATTGGCTATGGATTCGAACAATTCCCCAATTTCGTAGCGCAGCCAATGCGCTACAAAATCACCTAAAAGATGTCGCGCTGCAAAACTGATAAAGGGATCTATGCGCTGCAGAAACACTTTGTCCTTAAGCCAGTCTGAGCAATTTTGGCAACAGAATTTTCAGTGATAACAAAACCAGCATGCAGGAGTTTTTCAACTTCTGCCTTAATGGCAGTGGCTTTCTTGGGGTGCACCTGCCTCAGCCGTTGCCGTACCGGTTTAACATCTTGATACATCTTGATTTCGTGTTCAACGATACTCGAGTCGATGCCTGGCATTTCACTGTATGACCAGGCAAAGACATCTCTGAATTCACGAAAAAGAGCGTTATATATTTCCAGTTCTGAAGGAGAACAACATTTGCCGACATAAATATTCTCTACAACATCTGTTTTGGTCGAGATATTTATGGCTATAGTCTCTTCAATGTTGGACAAGTTTCGCTCGGAATCCACCGTATTTACAGTATTTGATAGAAAATCAATTACTGAAGGATGGTAGAGGTCATTTTGAGTATCTTCTTCGTAATTCGGAAGAAGAGAACGATGGTGGGAATCATTCCATGGCGCTCCTTCAACTACCATAGCTTGGAGAATTCCTTCGTCGGTGTCATGTACTTGCAACCAAGGATCTGAAGGAGTACCATATTCTCTAGACCTATCCATCCAAACGCTTGATGAGCGTTGATTTGGGTTTGCCTCCCATGCCAGAAACATTGATTGCTATAATATTTCCATTGGGCTCGGGAGCAAAACCATTGCATGATCCATGTGGATATCGTTTTCCGAGATCTTTGCGGAAGATATCATATTGCAGGTTCCTATCGACGCTACTTCCGCCAAATCAATTGGAGGTGGAAGAGCGAAAGTTCCCATTAGTATAGGATCTTTTAGTAGGCCTACTCCAATATTCTGAAGCGAATGGGGGCTTCCATGGATCATGGGAATGCTTCCTGTAACTTGTGAACCATTGGGGAGGAAGTTTTGTTGGTCGACGATTGTAATCCCTCCCTGAAAGGGAAATTCAATCTTTCTAAAATAGGTCGACACAACAGCTGCCATGGCATATATCCATGGTCTTCCTAGTAGGATGTTGTATTCAAGATTCCCATTGATGACTTCAACATCTATTTCTACTGTTTTCCCTCCTAGTTCAACTTTCAAGTTATTTAGGATACCGTATGGGGTATATGTCCTTCCGTCGAATGCTTTTAATGTTGTCGCAGATCGCGACAAGGTTGGAGATCCTAAAGTTTTCCAGCAGCTCATTGACATAATACATGTAGATGCCCCCTCATCAATAATCATTCGGTGAACAGTTTTGTTGAGGGCTTTCACTTGAACAAGGAAAGCTAATTGAGCTGGTAACTGAGGATTGTACCCTTTGTGGTCGAAGGATACAAGATTGGAATCCTTTGGATCAATCCCACCAATGGCTGATAACAAATCCTGCCTTTGGGATGGGAAGTTTTGCAGTACTTCAAGAGTCGACATAGCGGATGGCGATTGGGCCAAATCTTCCACTATGTTATAATGTTGCGCCGCTCTAGCGCGAGGATTAAATGTCGACTTGTGTACTACTCCCTTTGGCGGTTTTATTGTCAATTCAGGGATGGTGGGTGGTACAACTTCTGTCGAAGTTGTTGTCGAACTACTTGGTTGATCTTTATCCTTGTTGTTCGATAGCTGAGGATTCCCGTAATCTTTGTTCCTTGTCGAAATCAAAGCATCATTTTGCTGTTTCGAAATCGACAACATTAGCACTTGAGACGGGGAAGCATTTCCACTTTCAACCAGATTTGTTCCTGGATTCGGAAACGGATCGGTTAACACTGCTGAGGTTTTCGAACTTTTAAAGAATCTCTTAAGCTCAGCTTTGTATGGACATTCTCTTGTCCAATGATCCTCGTCGCATATCATGCACCCTGTAGAGGGTTTCCTATTTCCAGGAGGGTTTGAAGAAGATTTTTCGGGAGATTGCTCATCCTGTTTTTTCTTCTTCCCTTTTCCTTTCTTCTTGCTTCCTGGTTGTTTGGTTTCTTTGCCTTTATCTGTCGATACGGCATTTACTTCCGAAGCAAGAAGTTCGTCTTTTGCATTTTGACCTGAAACCTTACGGGCCTTTTTGGATGTGGTCCTTATCGATTTCGTTTCTGTCGTGCCAATCACGCCATAGCCGGCATGAGAGTCATTGTTTGATTTAGGAGGAGGAGGAATCGAGGATTCCAGTCTAGGGGCGTCAGGGATTTTGTCGTAGAGCGTGCCAGACTGAGTGTAAATCAAATCCAGATATTGTGCACGAGCAATCACTTGCTCTTCTGTTACGACTCCCCCCTTTGCCACATCTTCCGTGATGGAAGGCAGTAATGACTTGATAAACCATTCAGCTAATAGCTGATCGGGAACGTACATTTTTACCATCCTACGACGACGTTGCCACTCATGTATATGATCAGATATGTGAGTGGCTGTTGTCTGTTTAAAGTTGGTAAGCAGTTCTGTTCCCGTTTCATACCTTATCGGTAATTGAAAATGGGTTAAAAAGGTTGTGGCTAAGGTGCTGAAGTTGTCGAACGAAGCTCTAGGCAATTCAATGTACCATTTTGCCGCCGGACCCGTTAACGTCCTCTGAAAAAGGCGAAGCCTTATCGAATCATCATTTAAAGTGTTTGATGAACACCATAGATGAAATGTCATCACGTGATTTGATGGATATTCACCCGAATTTCCATTAAATTTAGGAATATCTGATGGAAGTTTATGCGGAATCGCTGGCCACCAAGGGGCGTAAGCAATTGGATCGTTTGTTAACCGGTTTAAATCAGGTAACTCTAAAGTTGCCACGAATGGTAACTGTTGATTCAGGTTAGGTTAAGCATACCCAGGATATCATGGAATCACCTGAGCAGTTGGTCTTTGCATACCGGCATAATGCATTTGATGCTGGTATGTTTGGTAAGGTTGGTGGACTTGACCATTATAAAATGGTTGATTTTGACCGTTTTGAATGTACGGCTGTCCACTGTTCGCAAAGATCTGCTGCTCAGCACCTTGGTATACTTGTTGGAATTGTGGTTGTTGGTATTGCACCAGCCACGGTTGTGAAGCCATGTGCTGTTGCCCGATACTAACCGTTTGACCAAGGTGAGGGGTAATTGTACCCGTCTGTGCCTGTGTCGCCCCACTAGTCGGCGATTGTGGTTGAGTCGCAGGGTCAAGTGGCTGTTGCATTACAACCTGAGAAACTTGAGGTTGACATACAACAGGCAGCGCTTGAACTTGCGACACCGTCACAATAGCTGGCGTAGTCGGTATGTTTGACACAGGTACGCATTGTTGCATTGAATATACAACTCTTGGTTGTTGAGGTAGTATAGGTACCCAACCACTTGAGGTAATTCCAGTATAACCTGAATGTTGTTGTGAACTCCCGTATGGATATCCTCCCGGAGGTGGTAATGAAAGGGCGTACTGCCCCCCATACGGTGGTAATCCAGAACTCAAGGGAATTGTTTGCCCTTGGGGACCGGACTGCCCAAATTGACCTCCAAATGGATCAATTTGTTGAGACTCAACATAAGAGTTTCCGGATATAATTCCGAATGAACAAACAGGAATGGACCAGACTGTCGAAATAGCCCCTAGATGGGCTCCTTCTAGCAGTTGTGAGCTAGTCGGGACAGATGGTATGGCGGTGACAATTGTCGAAGTGACAGCAGGGAGTTCTGCTATCGCTGTGTCAGAAGACACAGTCCTAGATGTTGACGGTTGTTCAAACATTTGTAGTCTATCCAAAAGATTACCTAGCGATTCTACAGGAACTTCCGCTGGTGGTAGACTAACTTCTGATGTCGAAGGAAATAGAGTGATCCCGACTCCAAAATGTGTTGGAGTACTTGCTTGAGGATCTTCTACAATTTCTTCTTTCGCAATCAGACCAGGTGGAAGGGGAAGACCGTCAAGTCCGTAAAATATTTCTGGTGCCGAAGAGGCAGCGACAGATGTTTGAAGAGTAAGACTCTCTGAACCGGTTATGGATGGAACTGGTTTAGTAACACAAGTGCTTATTCTCAAACTAGGATCAGTATCACTGTCCTTCTGTGGCTGTTGAACTTCTTCTGTTGAGGCAGGGATTCCAGAAATGTTTGGAGTAACCGGAGTCTCTAATGTCGTTGGAACACTTGTTCTAACTTTGATTGGAGACTTGGATCCGGTTAAACGAGTTCGCTTTGTCCGTACTGGTTTCACTTCCGAAGACAAAGACGGTTGACTCGTAAGCCTCCGCGAACGACGGGGTTTCAATTGAATTTCTTCCACGATTGCGGATTACTCGATCAACTAAAATAAAAGGGAAAGTATGTTTCCATGTTAAATGAATTTTAGACGCTTTTGACACAACTTGCTTTTTCAGTTTTAAAGAGTCGAGAAAAAACAAAAGATGACTCTAGTCTCCTTCGATTTTTAATGAGCCTGAAGTGACAAGTGCTCAGATGGACCTTTTCTGTTAAGGAGTCTGAAAAGGAACGAAAGGGACTGCTCTGGAGGTCTAGGTAGAGGGAGTACCAAACCAATCGCAAAACTGCAGAATACTTTTTAGGGTACGGCAGTCAATCTTCCCGAATGCTGTGTTCGGTGCATTGCGATCAGCAGGGCAGCCGACCCGGCTTCCTATGGATAAAGATTTTATGCCTATAGGGGTCTCCCAATATATACTCGACGGTACGTGGGAGCACAAGTCCGTACTGGCACTTATCGTCTCAAAGTGGAGGAATCACCCAACCATCAGTGAGGACAACAGTTACCAGGCTTTACGATGCCGGAATACGTCTCTAGCCTAGACCTCTAGATGTTGTGCGTTAAGTTACAAAGCGTTGTTAAGTTCATTGAATTTATTTTAGGTTGATCTTTCTTATGAAGTTTGCCTTTTGGGTTCACCACGAGATGTAGATGTAATTCCTAAAATGCAATCTAAAGATGATAAGCAAGCTTTTATCTCTTTTTAGCAATGAAAATCCTAGCTACAAGGGGAAAAGAAAGACACAATCTTTTCTCAAAGAGCAAAGAGCACACTGTAAATGCACTTTTCCTAAATCAAGCCATACAAACTGTCAATATGCAAATGCACTTGTGCATGTATTTGTTTTTCACTTTCTTAATATTGATGCCTAAAAATAAAGTTGTTGTACAAATTTGAATTCGCTTTCAAGTGAAAAACACAAACAAGCTTCTTTTCGAAATCAAAAGGTAGAGACGATTACGACACTTTATGATTTTGAAGTAAACACTTGTTTCGACACTAGAAATTCACAAATTCAAGCCAAAGGCAAAAGTAAAAGCGTAATCAACTGTCAACAGCAAATAAACTCTCTCCTAAGATCAAAATCGACACTTACGACAGATCTAAATCTAAGGACGACAGTATGACTAGTTTACTTTTGCAATGGGAAACTGTAAATGACGTAACAAACACACAAAAACAAATACAGTTTCTTTTATACAACTGAGGCAGAATTAAGGCAAAGAAAAAGGGGCTTTTAAACAGACAAACACACTCATCACAGATTACAAAAATCAGAGGCAAAACTGGAAAAAATGAGCAAAGAACCTCAGCTAGGCAGGGCTAGGCTGATCAACGCACCTGCTACACAGAGAAACTGAATTGCAACGCAGGTAGCCCTCTCGGGAACTGCGCTGAAATGCAGAGTCTCTTCACAGAGCCTGCACTGGAGTAGAAACGAGAATTCTCTCCGGGTTCTGGGTCACGGTTTGCAGTTTAATCTATGGTTTTTGGCCGGGTAAAAGCAATCAATAGTGCACAATCAGAGGGTTGATTTACAAGAGGTTTAAGAGCTATCACAAAGGGTAATCAGATCATTTGTGAGTCAACTGTTCAGATCATAAACAGGTCCAGTGAATGGACTAGAGTAGCAGATGTCTACTTTGCATTTGTAAATGGCAAATGCAGTTCGATTCGCTACTCCTAAGTTTATGAGATGAACAACAATAGAAACACAAACAAACTAACTAGACACGATCCCCAGCGGAGTTGCCATTTTGTTTTCGGGAAAAGTGTCTATTCAGAACGACCCTATCCCACTGGGTTGTGACAGAGACCTCAGAAACAAACAAGGAAAACTACTCTTGTATTCTCCTTTATGAACTATAAACGAAGATGATTAAGATGAACCAACCTGTGTCTTGCGCTAGTCCTTTGATCCAATCTCTCTTCTCTTTGACAGCTTCCAGCTATCTGCTCCCTTACTTGCCCAGCGTCACCAAGTTCCTGCAAGTTCACAGAAGGAAGAAACTACACAAAGACATGGATTTATGTTCATAAAAAGCTTAGGATCAGATTTAAGCTAAACATACAAATATAACACACATCAATGATATACAAGCATGTAGGAGAAACTCAAATAGTTTTATTGATAAAACAAGAAGATCTAGGAGGAGTTACAACCGATGATTCCTGATCCAGCATCAACCTCCCAGCATAGAATCCCTTCTTCACCTCTAACAAAGCATAAATCACCCAATACTCTAATATCTATCACAAAACCAACAGCAATTCTCTGCAATGTACAAAATTCCAGCCCCTAGATCTCTTGGTGAGGGATCCATATATAGATGTATGCAAAGAGGATGAGTCAGCTCATGAATTGATTAGTGGCTTCTCTCTGTCAGTTCTTGCTTCCACTTGGAGACTGAGAGCCTCTTACTCATCACTGGTCGAATTCAGTGAGGCAAGTGTCATTGGAGAAGATTCTGGAAGCTTCCATTGTCTCTCCACCTCGTGGAATGACTCTGCCACTTGTCATTTCCCACTCAACGCACCCTGGTAGTGCATTCAAGTGCATTGCAACGCACCTAGCCAGTGTATTTGGGTGCTTTGCAACGCAGCTAGCTAGTGGAGCACCTGAAATGATCCTGTTTTGACTAGTTTTGAGCAGTTTCTGGTGGAGAACTTCTGGGAGAAGCTGTAATTTGTTGACCTTGTTTCTTTAGGAGCTGGAACAACACTTTTAGGGACTTAGGATCCCTTGGTTTATGGACATTTCATGCTTATAGCTGTAAGGAACAAAAATTTCTATAACACCACCGCCAAATCTGTTCTAGAGTGCCACTCTGTCGGCCATTGATCAAGCACTGCATCAATGACATCATCTGTTGCCAAATACGGCAAGTTGCACCATTTCTACGCAGGGTCCTTCCGCACCCTGATGGATAATCGATCGAAGTCTACTTTAAATTTTGAGTAGCCCTGCAGGTTGGTGTACACCGTAGGCGACAATTGTGGTTTGTGATTGATGGACATCCGGATGTTCATATCCATCAAGATCCAAAAGATCTTGTTGTCTCTAACTCGTTGCATGTCATTGGTCGCCCATAGCGAAGTTTACTTCACTGCTTCAGGGAGGTATGGCGTGACCGAAGGGAACTGGCTGTCCTTTGGTAGCTCCCACGCTACGAGCACAATTGACAATAAGAGCCACATGTAGTGGAATGTCTTGCTGAGCTCTTGTGCTTCGCGGCAGTTTGCTAGGAACTCTTCGCAAAGGTAGTCCGACTAGTTGAACTGGACTCCTTCAGCGCACTGTGCTGCTAGTGCAACGATAGGCGTCGGCACCTCATCAGCACGACACTTCCTCATCACCTTCCCTGCGAGGATCTGTGTGGCTACCTTCACAGTGGGGTTGCAGATACTAGATATAGCGTATCCGTGCAGCTTCTTCACCAGTTTAAATTTTTCTTTCATCGATTCTGCGAGAGCCTGCTCGCCACCTTTTCCGCCAAAGATCATGGTCGGATTCTCTCCTATATATGGCAATCACATTATCCAATGAATCAACCTATTTGTGATGGGTATTGGCTCCTCTAGCCACAGACACCCATCATGCACCAAGCACAGTAGCTGCTTGATGACCAAAATTGTCATCGAGGTTCGGTTGTAGTACGGCACCCAGAGCAGGTTAAGCAACCCTGCTTTCTCTACTCCCTTGAGCCACCTCCACGACTCTAATGTGGTCATTCCTGTATTCGTATCAATGATGTGGCGCATCAGTTTTTTGAACGTCAGGTGTGGGAACTTCTCGTGGCCTGCCAAGTCCCAATCTTCAAGTTTCAGCAGTGGCACTCGTGCCAAGCGTGGACCATCGAAAACAACTTCGTCCAGCAGCAAAGGGGTTTGCAGGGGAGTCTTACTCTCATCAATGTCCTTCGGCACCTTGGTCTTAGGCTTGCGGGGAGGAAAATACTTCGGCAACCGAGTAATAGGGTCCGCACCCTAGGTTTCAATCTCCTCTACTTCGATTCCCACATCCTCATCATCCATCAGGATGTCTTCAATGTCTTCCTCCTTCGGCTCCAAGTTTATAGCTTTTCCC
Organism: Pinus tabuliformis; assembly: GCA_031772625.1. Lineage (NCBI taxonomy): Eukaryota > Viridiplantae > Streptophyta > Pinopsida > Pinales > Pinaceae > Pinus > Pinus tabuliformis. The sequence goes on from CM062812.1 coordinate 25,588,737, forward strand.
TTCTCCTATGCGGTGGGCTTCGGTGGGTTTCTCCTTGGTGATGTGCACACCAGTATAGCAGGCTACTTGCCCTTCTTATCTTTCATGTTTTCTTTGGTGGGGGTCGCCTTCGGTCTCGGTGTTCTAGGTGATTTAGGGACTTCAGCGAGCACCTCAGTGACCTCTAGAGCAGCTACTTCTCTCTCCATCTCAACCTCCACCACTGACTCCTCTCCTTCAATATCTCTAACTTCTGCTGGTGCCAACATGATTTTATGTAAGAACTCTTGTGTTTTCGTCAGCAAAGTCTCAAATATTTTAGTAGCGACCAGAAGTTCTTAGTGCTCATGATTCATGTGTGCCTGAGAGCTCAACAACTCAATTCTCAAAATTCCAAGTGTTTTTGGCTAGATAGCCACTTGTAATTTATAGGGCATTTTAAATTCAAATCCGACTGTTCCCCCCAAATTTGGTTCATTAATGTCATATTGGCGACAGATTTTCAAGGATTTGAGCCATAAATTTCATCTTAAATGTCGATCGCTCGCTCCATTTGGCCACATTTCAACCGTCAAACCATGAACAGTGACTTTAACGGTCACTTTTCCGCTGACCTGCGTGATTTCTCCCTGGGTAGCGCAGCTCCCTTCGTGCTACCACGGACCCTATGACACTTCCTTGCTTCACACCATCCTCCAATCATGTAGCTCCCCAACCTGAGTAGTGTATTTTATATTCTTGCGCCTCCTTTCAGCTGCCTAGAGCACTAATACTATGCTACCATCATCTAGTCACATGGCCGGACTGCCGATGTATGGCTTCAAGCGACTACCATTCACCTTTCCTGGGAAGGGTTCTCCATTCAATTTGACCAACTCTACTGCTCCTCTGTTGGTAATTTCCTTAATGACATAGGGACCTAATCAGTGCATCCTAAACTTCCTTGGAAATTTATCAAAATTACTATCATATAACAAAACCAGTTCATTTACCTTAAAGGTGTGTAGCTTAATATGTCGATCATTCCAAGCTTTTTTGCGTTGCTTTGGACCTGTTGGTGAAATCCAGCTAGAAATCTTTCATCTTCGAGCTCATTTAGCTGTGCAAGCCTTTCCTCTAGGGCTCCGCAATCCGTCATACCTATGAGCGTTGCTACGCGTAGACTAGGCACAATATATTCCATAAGCATTATCGCTTCAACACCATAGACAAGCCTAAAGGGGGTTTGTCCAGTCAACTTCTTGCATGGCGTTCGATAAGCCCATAGTATTGCAGGTATGCGTAGGTCCCAATCACTTCATTGAGCATTACAAACCTTGTTCAGTGCATTCTCCAGCACTTTATTGAATGCTTCCACCATCCCATTAGCCTACAGGTGATAAGGCGTGCTCTTCTAGTGATATACCTTAAATTCCTCTGTTAGCGCGCTAATCGTCTCATTCAGAAAGTGTGTACCACGATCACTCATCAAGATATTTAGACAACCAATTTGCGTTAGTACATGCTCAAAGAGGAACTTCATAGTAGTCGTGCCTATGCAATCCTTTACAGGATGTGCCTTCGCCCAACGAGTCAAATATTTTGTCATGGTGATAATGTACCTCTCTCCTATCTTTCCTTGGGGCTGAATGGGTCCCACAAAATCTATTGCCCATTTCTCAAAGGGTTGCAACGTCATTTTTGGATTCAAAGGCATCTCATCCCTCTGCGATGGCTGTCAGTCCTTTGACATACATCACATGCTTTACAGTACACTTTGGAGTCCTGATGGAGGGTTGGCCACCACAACCCTATGCGTAGAATCTTTTGCGCAGTTTCTCTTCCTGCATAATGCCCTCCCGTGGTGCCCCCATGAGCGTTCACGAGGATGTTGCTTCTTTCAAACTTAGGTACATATCGTCGCAATATCTCATCAAACCCCATTTTGTATATATGCCCAGCAACGACAGAGAAATTTGTCGCACACACCACTAATTCCTTTCTTTACTGGACAGTGTGTCCTTCCGGAGCAGTTCTTGTTGTTAGGAAGTGTTTTATATCCTCAAAATTACCATCCACGACGTGCACTAAATAGCTGCGCGTCGAGCAATCCCTCCTCCAAATTAGTGGGATCTTCCCCTATTTCGATGCAAGGACAGATGGTCTAGTCCTGCATTTAGTCATCCAGGGTTCACAACAACTTCAAAATCATATTCCTAGAACAATAACAGCCATCTACAGATTCCCCCCCCCAACATAGGCTTATTGACCAGGTATTTTAGCCCAAAATGATCTGTGTACATCTTAAAATGGCCTCTCAACAAGTAATGTCTAAACTTCTGGAGCGCATACACCATGGTTAACCCTTCGCGCTCAGTAGTGGAATAGTTCTTCTCTCCATAAGCCTGGGCCCATTTAGCCAAGTTTGCGTATGGATCATCCTGCCCATCATACTTGTTTGTCATTTGCATCTTCGGCTTCCCAAAGTGCGTTCTCATCATTCTCCTATATTCGTGCCAATCATCAAAGATTCCCTTATGCATACCCCACCACCTTGCAGGCGTAGCGCACAGTGCCTAGTCCAACGGCTAGAAGTGCTGCTTTTCTGGTACCTCCCTCTCAAATGCATCCAGAAAGATATCTACATCATTCAAGCCATCGTAAGTAGGAAGATTTTTTTCCTCCAACGACACACAGCGCAGCGACCAGGTCATCATGTTATAGCTTAGTGTGGTTACTTCATGTAACCAATTCTGCCAGTGCTTTAGTTCTTCATCAGAGTCCGAGGTGCATGAACTCTCGCGATCCCAGGTAATTCGTCCATCCGTGATGGGATTCACCTAATCTTGCTCTCGTGTTGTTATTTTATAGATACAGTCCAAGTCATCATCACTCTCATAATCGTGGACTGGTTCAGTATAGTGTGATCCGTCAGCAGGATCTAGGGGTATTATTACGTGTAGCAATTTGTTCTCAAATATCATCTTTCGATTCTTTAGGTTGATTACCCCATTCATATCAGTAGCCCAATCAATTCCCAAGAGCACAAGATAGGGGTTGTTGTCATCCACTATCTCTATTACTTCAAAGTCAGCCAGTGCGCTCGCACCTTCAATATCCATAGTCACCCCCTGCAGCCGCCCCATGGGGATGATCTTCTACTAATTTTCCATCCTTAGCTAAATCGGAGACCATTGCAGCGTGGGTCTCCCTATCCGTTCCCAAGTCTGATTTGGTAGGACATTCACGTCTGACCCCAGGTCCAAAATAACCTGATCCATTTCATACTCTCCTATCTGCGTGGTCAGTCTCATTTCCTGTCCCTTCCATGTTTTATGCTTACCAAGATTTTGCACTACGCACGGCTCATCCAGAGTGTTTTTGGCGCATCTATTTATGAGCTCCTATAGCCCCTTCACAGCCTTGCTATCACGCAGCAACTTCATGCAGGTCTCGAGGAAGGTTTTAAGCATAGTAGGGTCCATCTCCTGGTTAGGCTTATCCTTGCTTCCTGAGGTGGAGGCCTCAGCGAAGCTCTTCTTCGCTTCCATGAAAGTTTCTCGTGCGCGCTCCAAATCGAACTCAGCCTCCTTTTCCAGAGCTTTGTGCACCCATGTACTATCTTCAGGTTGTTTCCCCTTGTCATCTCCTATTGTGACTCCACTTCAGAGAACTATATTAACATTTGGGTCCTCTTCGCGCGGCTCAGACCTCATCATCTGCAGGTTCTGAGTAGGCTGCGATGGTAGTGCCCCTTTGTCGCGTATCCTTGCTATCAGCATAGGATAGTCTTCTGTTTCATGATCAAACAGCATGCAATACTTGCATGACGGACGTGTTGGGTTAGTGCAATCACAGGCATAGTGTCCTAGTCCTCTGCAATTATAGCAGATCAATTGTCCCCGACCTCTGTCAGGTCCTCCTCCGCCTCGGCCTTGTCTGCACCCCTGAAATCCTATCTACGCCATCCCTACACTCTAGTCAGGGGGGGGCGCGTTTTTTCTTGAACCCTATAGGTGGGAGTTCTATCCATCATCAATTCATAACTCTTGCAATTACGCTCATCATGTCCTACCAACTGACAAAAGTTGCAGAACAATTGTTGCGGTGCCTGTAAAAACTTCTGCAGCAAATGACAGTTATATGTGGCATGTTTTCCTGCTACCTGACATATAGCACACCATAGTGCAGGCCCCGCTCTCAATCCTGCTTGAACTTTCAGCCTCAAAGGCATTGGTCCTCCTCCTATAATATAGTTCACAAAGATTGGACAATGGTCTTTTTCATACCTTGACTTTTGCATTTCAGACACCATACCTCTTCACGCACCTCTTGTCAAACTTTTTTGTCCTGCTTCAGACTCTACATCTCAAGGCACGGATTCTTCAACTGTGCATGGATCTACTAAACCCCCAGATTTGGATCCTACATCGAGGTTTCATGCAGCCTCATTGTAATCTCCAAGGCCTCCGCCTGAGTCGTTATCTTTTGTTGTGATGGTGCAACCCTTAAGTGTGGCAGTAGCGAAGCCACAAACCATTCATGATGGTGTTCGTTTGATAAATTCATATTAGCTTCGTGGATTTTACACTTCAATCTCTGATCTAATTCCCAAGGTGTCTCGCCTGGCTGCATCACGATTTCCTTGAACCCCACAATAGACTGTGCTTCAAATTTAGGCCTACTGAATTCTTTGTTCAGCGCGGTCTCGATGTCTGCCACTCCATCATTTGGTCATTAGAGTACTTGATGTACTAGGTTAGTGCATGATCCTGCAGAGCGCTAACCAATGTCGCCTTCTTCATGCTATCATCTATAAAGCCTTGAGCTTCCCATATAGCTTTTACAATGAACCAGAATTGGTCGGGTCCTCATTCCCCAAGCCTTTGAACAAAGGCAGCTTCACTAAATTTTCCATACTGAACTATGGTGGAGGTGGAGGTGGTATGGGTGAAGTCGCAGGCGATGGTGGTGAAGTTGGAGGTGGTGTGGGTGGAGGTGGTATTCACGGGAATCCTTGCCTTATTAACTTAATAGCATTTCGCAGAGAAACCTGCGCTATCCCTTCTTCAGCACCTCGCGGAGGTGAAATTAATGGACTATATTCAGGACCCTTTTTTCCTTCGTTCCTGTAAGTTTTTCTGCTTCGCATAGCTCCAAACATCAAGGTAGTTGCATAAGCCATTTTCACACAATAGCATTTTAATCTAGGTATTCAAAGATTTCACGTACTTACCTCGTGGTCTTTTGAAAAAGCGTTGCTTCGCCTCGCTGTATGTGATTGAGGTATCAACCGCGAATTCAATTACAAATCATCCTATGACGCGATCGAGCCAATGATCGACAGCACGGGCAATCTTATCCTCTGATGCTTCCAACCTTCTCACTAGCTCCGGGGTCCACACAATAGGACCATCAAGTTTCCACCTTCCTTAGCTATCTGCTAACTTCACAATCCACTCATATAGCTCAACCAGAAAGGAGCAAAAAAAGATTTCGTGGATCTCTGTATACAGGTACCTGTCCAGCCACTATTCCTTTGTCAGTTGCGGTTTTTTGTTCTCCTGCGCCGCAAATTTGTGGATCTTCCTATCCAACCAGTATTAGTCGGATTCCAGTGATAGGACATCACACATCTCTTATGCAGATTCTGGTCCCGGCAACAGAACCATTTGTTGGCTTGAGGGGGCCTGACCTAGGTTCAGTGTTAATTAGCCAAATAAATCCCTACACTAATGGCCCATTCGGCATCAGCCCACGGAGCGCGGACCGAAGTCTCACCCGAAGCAATATGGGGGGATGCTGGAACCAAGTTTCTGCACCCTGAGATGGTCGTGATGTTATTTAATTCCTTTTATTCCTGTCTTCACGCAGGTCACTTCACTCTAGGGCTTGGAAGACGAGCCCTTTATTCCATCCTTCAATACCTCCGTGAAAGGGTACAGCTGACCTTCACACAGCCCTAACCCTCGATCTATACACTTTCGCGCTGCTAAGGCAGCGTATCGTGCAGATTCCTTAACTAGTCTAAGTGTCTTACTTATCTTATTAGATATTCACAGTTAGCACCGCGTAAACAGATATTCTTATATGCGTTCAGTTATCCAACATAATCATACACATTCATGCATCACATAAGCATTATAAAATAAATTCATATATAAAATGATAAGTTGCATTAATTGGAACAAAGACACAGAAGTTGTAGAATACTTATCTTTATTGATATCTTCCAAGTGATTACAGACTCTATTCACCCTGCACACACAGCTACAGGGGTTTGCGCACTCAGTTGTAGACTTCTACCCTAGGCCTCTGCGCACTCAGCTGCAGACTTCTACCCTAGGCCTCTGCGCACTCAGCTGTAGAGCCTCTACCTATGCTACGACCCGAAACTTAGACTTCTTACTTCAGAGCTATGACTCTCTTATCTGGTTGATTATTCTAACTACTTAGAGCTTAGCTCTTTTTATACAATCCCATGGTCTGCGGACCATAGGTAGATCTCTTACAGCCAACTTTACTTTACAAAACTAAGGGTAGACAACCCTTTATGACTTATGACACCTTCGTGCTCCGCGACCACAAAATGCAGAGTCTTTACAAGTTTATTACAAAATTTGACCAAAACATGGGCTTTTAGCCCCAAAACTGTCCTTTGGGGGATCTTGTTTTTCGCACAACATCATTTCAATCTAGGTATTCAAATATTTCACGTACTTACCTCGCGATCCTTTGCAAAAGCTTCACTCTGCCTCGCTGTAACTAACTGAGGTATCGACCGCGAATTTAGTTACAAATCCTCCTATGACGCGATCGAGCCAATGATCGATAGCGTAGGCGATCTTATCCTCTGATGCTTCCAACCTTCGCACTAGCTCCGGGGTCCACACAATAGGATCGTCAGGTTTCCAGTTTCCTTGGTTATCTACTAGCTTTGCGATCCACTCGTATAGCTCAGCTCGAAAGGAGCAGAAAAAGGTTTCATGGATCTCTATATATAGTTACCTGTCCTCGACCTCTGCCAGGTCCTCCTCCACCTTGGCCTCGTTTGTGCCCCTGAAATCCTATCCGCGCCATCCCTGCGCTCTGGTCAAGGGGTCGTGTTTTTCCCTGAACCCTATAGGCGGGAGTTTTATCCATCATCAATTCATAACTCCTGCAATTATGCTCATCATGTCCTACCGACTGACAAAAGTTGTAGAATAGTTGTTGCGATGCCTGTACAAACTTTTGCAGCAAATGACAGTTATCCGTGGCATCTTTCCCTGCTACCTGACATATAGCGCACCACAGTGCAGGCCCCGTGCTCGGTCCTGCTTGAACTTCCGGCCTTAAAGGAATTGGTCCTCCTCCTACAATATAGTTTGCAAACACTGGACAATGGTCTTTATCATGCCCCTGACTTTTGCATTTCAGACACCATAACTCTTCGCACACCTCTAGTCGAACTGTTTTATCCTGCTTCAGACTCTACATCTCAAGGCACAAATTCTTAAACTGCGCATAGATCTGCTAAACCCCGAAATTTGGATCCTACATCGGGGTTTCATGCAGCCTCACTGAAATCTACAAGGCCTCTGCATGAGTCGTTATCTTCCATTGTGACAGTGAAACTCTTAAGTGTGGCAGTAGCAAAGCCACAAACCATTCGCGATGTTGTCTATCTGTTAAATTCATACTAGCTTTGCGGATCTTACACTTCAATCTCTGATCTAATTCCCAAGGTGTCTCGCCTGGCTACATCACGATTTCCTTGAACCTTGCAATAGACTGTGCTTCATATTTAGGCCTGCTGAATTCTTTGTTCAGCACGGTCTGGATGCCTACCACTCCAGCATTCGGGTTATCGTTAGAGTACTTGATGTACCAAGTTAGCACGTGATCCTGCAGAGCACTAACCAGGGTTCCTTCTTTATGTTATCATCTGTAATGCCTTGTGCTTCCCATACAGATCTTACAACGAACCAGAATTGGGTCGGGTCCTCATTTTCCAAGCCTTTGAACAAAGGCAACTTCACTGAGTTTTCCATACTAAACTGCAGTGGAGACGGAGGTGGTATGGGTGAAGTCGTAGGTGATGGTGGTGAAGTCGGAGGTGGTGTGGGTGGAGGTGTTATTCGCGAGAATCCTTATCTTATTAACTTAATAGCACTTCATGGAGAAACTTGCGCTATCCCCTCTTTGTCACCTCGTGTAGGTGAAATCAATGGACTATATTCAGGACCCTTTTTTCCTTTGTTCCTATAAGTTTTTCCGCTTCGTGTAGCTCCGAACAGCAAGGTATCTGCATAACTCGTTTTTCACACAACAACATTTTAATCCAGGTATTCAAAGATTTCACGTACTTACCTCGCAGTCCTTCGAAAAATCATCGCTCCGCCTCATTGTAGCTGACTGAGGTATCGACTACAAATTCAGTTACAAATCCTCCTATGACACGATCGAGCCAATGATCGATAGCGTGGGTGATATTATCCTTCGATGCTTCCAACCTTCACACTAGCTCTGGGGTCCACACAATAGGACCATAAAGTTTCCACCTTCCTTGGCTATCTGCTAGTTTCGCAATCCACTCGTATAGCTCAACCGAAAAGGAGAAGAAAAAGATTTCATGGATCTCTGTATACAGGGACCTGTCCATCCATTGTTCCTTTGTTAGTCGTGGGTTTTTATTTTCTTACGCCGCAAATTCATGGATCTTCCTATCCAACCAGACTCCAATCTCTTCCTTAGTCGGATTCCAATGATACGACATCACACATCTCTTATGCGGATTATGGTCCTAACGCTGAATGTATTTTTCCTTAAGTTTCTCCCCTAGGAAGCTGCAATCGCCGATATGCGGGATGATGTCATTGTTTCCACATGTCACCTTGTGAGTGGTAACATGTGTCACCGATAAATGTGCCTATTGGAGCCCTGACAATGTCGAATTTGCTTGACACGTGTCCTTCGTACTACCACATCATTGATGACATCAGCTGCCAAGTCATACATATGAGCCAATGGGATTGTGCCACATGGCCCCTTAGAGGAGAGAGAAAGGGAGCCGCATGCCTTGGTTTTTCTTTGAATTCCTTTGTTAAATGAAATCAGCCCTCCCCAATGATTTAACTCTACATCGGCGATTTCCCCTGCAAATTTCTTAAGGATGGCCCAACAGGTATTGTGCGGGCCCTGTGGGACTACGGGATGCGGTACTCTGGGATGCAGGGCTTTGACAAGGCAGATATGCGAGATTTACTTTCCCTCGGGCCCCTGAACTTTGATAAACCATACCGCCACTTGGAGGAGAGAGAAAGGGCCCACCTGTCTCTGTCTTGCATGCATTTCCTTTGTAAAATGAAATCATCCCCTCCCCCGCTATAAAAATTATCAGCGTATCCCCCCCCCTGCAATTCCTTAAGAATGGCCCATTGGTATTGCAGGGGGCCATGCGAGACTGTGGGATGCGGGATTTGCCCATCGTCAATCGTTGATAAGCCTATGAACTCCTAGGACAGGTCAATATGTCCTGTAAGCTGATGTACGGGACCGCAATGATGCGGGATGCAGGATTGTGGGATGCCGAATGCCGATATGCCGTATCGTCGTACCGCCAGGTGGAAGAGAGAGAAGGGGGCAGCCCGATCCTTGTTTTACCATGTTTTTCCTTTGTAAAATGAAATTGGCCCCTCCCTGGAACCTTTACACTGTATTGCAGAATCAACCCCCGCAAGGTTTTTATAGTGGCAGCCCTTTGATCCACTGGTATGTGCTAATGCGAGATTGCGAGATGCGGGATTGTTAGATTTCCCCTCGCCGATCACCGATAAGCCTATATTGTGGGACTACGGGCTTGTCGATATATGGGATTGCGATGTATGGGGCTTATTATGCCCGGATCCCCCGATATGTGATATTCGCCCTCATACTTAGTCATTTTCTTGGTTTTCAATGCTTTCCAAGTGTGATCCTCAACATGCTCTAACTTCTGAGCCAAAAGTCCATTCTTGGACTTCTATATACCGTTGGAAAGATCTTTCTGAGAACTAGGCAATGGAGAGGGTCTGATTAAGCTCTGATATATTTTTTGGCCTAGGAAAGTGGCTCCAAAATTCATTGCTCTTTGGCAACCTTGACCAATTGAAACCCACAATGCAGTGAGTGACAACATTGGCTCCAATTGGGGATAGTGCCTTGCTGGAAAGGTGTTAAGGACCTATAGACCAGTATCTTTTCCTTCCATTAGGCATGGAATCATTATTAAACAAAATATAATTCTTTGAAAAATGAATTTTTTTTATAATAAACTAAAAAATTCAAATAACAATTTCAACACACACACCAGATATTTACAATGAGCAAGAGGCAGATATCTCTAATTTTGAAAATAAAAATTTAGGAACTAACAATTTACAGGCAGTTACAACAGTTCACCATCCAATTTTTCGAGCATGTAAGTGTTATTTCCCCTTTCTTCTGCAATCTTAAAGGGGTCGAATCATAGCGGATCAAATTTCCCATGTTTGCCTTTATCTTCTCGTCAGACATCCCACCTGAGAACTAAATCTCCTTGCTAAGAGGTATGTCCTTAGACTTCTTGTCAAATAGAGATTTCATCCTTTGCTGGAAGTTTGAAAATTTGGTCCCCACCTACTCTCTGTTCTCATGAAGCTCCACCAGCTTATTTATCCTTCTAGTCAAGGCGCTTGGCTCTTCCTCAACTTCTTATAGCAACTTAGCTACTAGAATTTCTAATTGGATCAGGAAGACAGTAACCTTGCCATACACTAGCTCAAAAGATGATTTCCCAGTGGATCGTTTAGGTGTTACACGGTTAGCCCACAGAGAAAACTTCAGTTGGGAGTCCCAGTTCCTTTGATTTTTAGTGATGGTCTTCTTTAGAACCCTCACCAAAGTTTTATTAGAAGACTCAGCCAAGCCATTCCCTTGAGGGTAGTATGTAGTGGAGTGTCCAATAATGATATTGAATTTATGGAAAAAGTTGGTGAACTTGGCAGATTTGAAGACCTGTGCATTATCAGTGATGATTTTAAAAGGACACTCAAAGTGGGATAGTATGTTCTCCTCCATGAATTTTATCACCATTGAGTCAATAGCATTTCTAGTTGGAGAGCCTTCACCCACTTGGTGAAATAGTCAGTGGCTGTTAAAATCCATTTGTGTTGGCCACAGGATGGTCGGTTTATTTCTCCAATGAAGTCCAGTCCCCACTGTCTAAAAGGCTCCTCTACGTGCATAGGAATCTGGGGGAGAGGAGAAAACTTATGTCTTTCATAAAACAATTGGCATTTCTGGCATGACCTGACCTAGGAATAAACATCTCCAAACATGTGGGCCAGTAGAATCTTGCCTTAAGGATTTTATCTGCTATTGTCTTCGAACTGTACTATCCTCCACAGACTCCCTCGTGGAATCCCTCAATCACTTCATGGGTTTCTCCCTCAACCAAACATAGCAGTAATACCCCCACCGAGTCCTTCCAGTAGAGTAGGCCATTTGATATAATGTATTTTGTGCTTGCAATCTCAGACTTCGGTATTTAGATCTATCCAGTCCCAATGGACATATTAGGAATAATAGGTAATGAACAATGTTCTTATACCTGGGCAATCCCTCATATTTGGCATAGATCTTCTGCTCAGCCATTTTAATTTTGCTCTGGTGCCTCTGGTCTGCCTTCCTCTGTGATCATGTGTATCCCTAGATCTTTCCAGTTAGATTCAGATAAAATTTTGGACAACCCCTGGCCTTTAATGAGCTTGGTAGGATTTATTTCTAGCTCATATTCTTGTATTTTAGCTATCCATCGACCCCTCTTTCCTTCAATGTCTCCCTGCACCAGGATGTCCTTGACTGTAGTTGTTGGGACGAATGTTGTGATTTCCAATTGCAGCACATACATACAAAATGACTTCAACGCCTTGACTAGTGCATAGGCATGTTTCTCTAGTATATTATACTTCAACTCAGCGTCCCTTAGGACTTGGCTGAAAAAGGAAATGGGTTGCTCATAACCTTCTTCTTTTTTCTGTAACAACAATGTTGTCGTGTTTTCTTCTCAAAGATGTACGAAAAGGACCCACTTAAGATTGTGGATGACAAATAATCTCAACAATATAAATGGTTGCTAAACATTGTAGATCTGCAGCAACTGATAGAAACAAAACCTGCCAAAATTTTGATCTATGCCACAATCATAGTTAAACAACAACAAAAAAATAATAATAACTCCAATCATCCATTGGAAACCAGATATACAAAGAATAGATTTTATTATAACACCTGTGAAGGGAACAAATAAATGTTTCAATTCCCCCTCGATGGAATGGGTTCTTGGCTATCCTTAAACGTCTTCAACTTGTGTAGAGTCTCTCTCCTCTATGATGTGTAAACCCAGAAAAAATGGTGTGCGACAATGAAAATAATCATCGTTACAACAGTGAGTGCAACATTGAAATAATCAAAAGTGAATAATGAATGGAAAACCCTTCTATTTATAACAAAGTTATCCTCGAATAATGAGAAATAATAAAATATTATTAACCCCATTCTTGGAATAACCATTTGGAATATTTTATTATATTTGGTTATGAGGGAAAAATTATTTAAACTTTTATTTAGAAATAATAAATAAATAAATGATTTATTTATCATCTCAAGGAATTGGTTAAGGAATAATAAAAAAATAATGATTTATTTAATTATCCTAAGGGATTTAGTCAAATTTGACAAGGAATAATAATTAATTAGTGAATAATTATTTATTTCTAGAAAAAAATTAGATAATTAATAATTTATCTCTTGATTTTTCATAATTGGGTCAAATATGACAAGGAATAATAATTGAACAATGGTTTAATTAATTATTCCTAGAAGAAAATCAAATAAATAATGATTTATTTAATTATTCTTCATGGGTTTAATTATAAATTACTTAACAAAGGTGGTTTATTAAGTAATTTCTCATAGTGAAAGCAATTTTACTATGGTAAAATTGGCTTTACATGGTGTACTTCAATCCATCTAGTAAATTAGGCTAGATGATCAATTTTTTGGTGATAACAGATTTCCCCCTAACGTACGAGTGTTAGGAGCAAAATGCATGACCAAAGTACGTTGTAAAGACACAATCACTAAACAACACAGTGGAGTCAGAGAGAGACCATTAAAGATGAAGCGAAAGAGGATAGTGAGAGAGGGGGTGAGACCAATGCAAGTCTGCTTTTATGTTGTGGTACCAGACCTTAATGAGGTGGGGGAGGCATACCCATACCCGCCGAGATAACATAGTACAAAAATAATGGTGCGCCCATAAACATAAAATTGAGCAATGAAGTACATGTTGAATGGTACATGACATGATGGCATCATAGAGCCAGGAAATAATACAATGTATCCCATATACATAATGTACCTGGAAAAATATGAGCGAGGACTGAATACAATAATATTTGATTACATGAGATAATGGCCCTTCCCTCAAAAAATGGTTGGGAGGGAGGGTAGAACAACCGAAGAAGCCCTGCTGAACAAGGAAGGGATCTACAAAACTGAATGGATCATCTGAAGGAGATGTGCATGCTATGAATAGTGCGATCGATAGAAACCAAACCCATCAAATCTATGGAACTACATCTGAGGCTGTAGCATAATAGGAATGCATTTGGGCATGTGGGGGGCTACCTGAAGGGCCACCCCCTCATGAGGTCTGAAACATCTCACACACACTCGGGAATCACTGGTATAATCTGTTGCATCACTGGACCATCAAGTGTATGGATCATGAACATGAAACAACCAAGTCAAAGGGCAATAATGAGTCCCTTTGCTTGATCCTAAGGTGCCAAACAAGAATGGAAGCTGGAACCAAGATACACCACCCTCTAGGTCATTCTTCTGGAATAAATGAGTTGATGTCAACAGAATAGGGTCCCTGATAGGTGAGGGGATGAGGATCCTCAACTAAGGCATGAGGGAAAATAGTAATGTGACTGATGGACTGACACCGGGGATAATGGGGAAAGTGGCACTAAGGGACAAACAGATAACTTCACTTGTCAGAGCATAAAGTGCATGGTTGACCTGGCAGCGACTGACTCAACTCTGGAGGGGATGGGGATAGCATGACTGGAGGCCAAAATGGGCAACACGGGATGAACAATATGCAAATATGGCTGGAATACTATGACATGAGAGAATGAGACATGAAACACACTCCATGGATGCAAAGGTGACTCATTACGGATGCTCTGAACAAGGGTGACTCGATGATGCTGCCACACAGAATAGGCCCGGTGGGGACCATGAAAACATGAGTAAATGATGGTTACTCATGACGAAAATCGAAGCGTGGTATGAAAAGTATTAAGGGAAGGTGGCCCTCAAATTACAAGTGTCTCTTTATGAAGAAATTTGATTATGAAGGTGACGAAGTGACCCTTCTTGGAAAAACGACTTCCTAGTGAAGTGTCAAATCATCAAAAACTAAGGAAGACCCATTATAGTACTCAATAAGATCTTTCCAATTGGGTTGACGGTTCGTCAAATTGAGCTACGGTTTGGTCGCAAGGGGCAACATAAAAATTGTGGATTTTTCTATGAAAAGACGTTTTCCTTCCAATTTGAATTCATTTGCTAAATGAGTTGTGGTGAATTTGAAGAGGAGGAAAAGGCCCTAAATCTTATGATATTGTAGCAGACAAACTAACCGTTGGAATCAGGATCTGCGACTTTCAGGTAGGTAGCCTTACTCATCTCTTCAATTTCAGTTGTTTATTTCCTTATTTTTGGCACCTGGTAGCTCCCTTGGAGACCCCTTCTCCTCCTCACAGTTGCATCGGACTCTTTAGGCCCAAAAGTGCGATCTGACTGGTAGGAATAGGTGAAAATCTGCGAGCTCTTACTTTCTGGGCAGAAAACTGTGATTTGGGGCTGAAAAGAGGGGTGGTATGCTGGCCTCATGGGGGTTGTAGGTTGATCAATGTAGACCAGTGTTTTCTTCTCAGAACTAGCAAGACATGTGGTGTTTTACAGGCATGGCAGAGCTGAAAATCAATTGGCATGAACAATACTTAGATACTCTTCGATCCAAGCTTTAGAGGGATCAGGGGGTTCAAGGGGCATTGGCTCATTATGGGGTTCTCAAGTTGGTAGAGAACCCATTGATGAGGGCAGGTGAGCCCTTTCTATCAATATTTGTGAGCTATTGGGATCTAGATTATGAGGTCTTTGTCATGCAGGGGCACAAGATTGAGCTCACATTACAAGATATTTATTTCTTGACCGAGCTGCCTCCTCTCATAGTGGTGGGGGATATTCATCCGGTGTTACCTCGTGCGAGGAACATTACTAAGTTTGTGGAGTTCCATTGTCCATGGGATGTGCGTGTGAAGGGCATGACCATCCCGAACGGTGATCTAGAGAGGCTAGAGACACAGGTTGTTATCGCAATTGTTCTACAGGTCTTGGGCAACCAAGCATTCCACCACATCATTGGTGGGCAGATGATGTTGGTTGAGAATGTTTTGGCTAGGACCTGCTATGGCTGGGCCCAAATGATGTTGTCGTTGGTGAAACGACAGTAAGTATTTGTAGAAGGTAGCTAAACCATGACTGCGCTTTTGGTACAGTGTTGTGTGCATTCTTCTTTGAGAATATACCCACCATTTGTCCTCATGTACAGATTTGAGATGGGGGGCCACAGGAGACTAGGATGCGCCACTGGGTGCAGCTACTATGAAGAGGAGGAGGAGCGGGAGTCGGACGGGTGTTCCAACTCGTGTTTTTCACACATTGGGATCAGATGCCCCTCTACATTGACGATTACCCTTATAGCGGGATGAACTATCAAGGAGATCCTAACTTGCCACTTTCGCTCGGGCGAGCATGGGGACCAGACGATAAGTATTGAGTTTCTATTTTTATGGCGCATTTCATATTTCTATCACATGTATATGGTACTGAGTGTAAATATGTTATATGCATACATAGCACCGGTAAAACCAGCAGGATCTGCAGGACGAGCCGCAGCACCTACGGTTGCAGATCGGGGAACATCGTTGTCACGTCAGGGTCTAAAGGAGAGTGCGCTACTCACTGATCTACATCGTAGATTTGAGGTACTCTTGACCAGAGTTTCAAAGCACGGATGGCATGAGTTAGATGATCGATACACAGATGAGTGTACTGGACTACCCTCAGAGTGGCGAGGTATCATGTAGCTCACGGCAATGACTGGTCAGGAAGTACGTGATCTATGTGCAAGTGGAGCAAATCCTTTGGAGTGGGATCCGTCAAATAGTGACTAGATGTGGGGACATGTGGGTCCCTTTGGTTTTGATTTTGTAACATATTATGGGCATGTCTGATGTATTTGGAGCTATGGGCTCCAAACACTTATATGATACATATTATGATTATGCATTTTTACATGACGATGATGGTTGGCCATGTGTTTTGTTTGTGGTTGTGTTCTGTGGTATACATGTGATAAATGCCAATCTAGAATGTTATTTCCAACGGTATCGACATATTTATTTTGGGCTCTATGAACATGGCTGAAAGTAATGGTTTCAAATTCACGTACCAACAACTTAACTTGTAGATATTTTCTAAATGGGACTAGGTTATGCTCATGATACACACCATTCAATTACGTGACAAGTAGCAAGGAATCTAAACGAACATGAAGATGAAGGATGCGATCAACAAGGGAATCGAATAAAAAACCTATCACTACATCATATTCGGCCTGGTTATTGGTGGCAAATCTAATGCACACGCCATTTGAAAGGACTAACGCATGTAAGGGGGTAAAAATAGCCCAGGTTGTTGAGGCTAGATTCCTGGAAAAGCAACTCGCACCATCAGCATGACCGATATATGGTGTGGATGATGGATCCATCTGAAAGGTGCAAAAGACAACTGATGAGATGATGTAATCTACCTATCTTCATGGAAGAAATAAAGACACGCAAATCAAAGGGATATGTGTTATAGACAAATTTGTGCCTTACAGCAACAAGCATGAATTGTCAATAATCCAAGGGATCCAAAGTTCCCTAAACATGATGTTCCTACCCCTAGAGGAACAAGGTCAGCAAACTAACAGCTCTCAGATTAGTTCTCCACCTGAAAACACTCAAAAACAAGCAATCCTGAAATCAAAGCAGGTGCTCCACTAGGTTTCTGCGCTGAAACTCAGTTGCTCCATGGTGTACCTGCGTTGCAAAGCAAGTGGAACAAAGGCCACCTGCGCTGAGCGAGATGGGACAAGTGGCACACTGAGTCATTGCTCTGGAATCTTCCAAAAATGACACTTGGATCAGGTATTTCGCCTTGTGATGAGTCAGAGGCTCTGTTTCTCCAAGTGGAAGCAAGGTTCTCCAAGTGGACTCAAAAACTGAAGATCAACTAAAGATTAACTGAAGAGAGAGAGGACACAAGGCAGCTACACATCAGTTGCAAGCTGACTCATCCTTTCTCAATTCATCTATATATTGAGCTCTCTCCTATGAGCTCAGGGGGCTGGAATTTTGTGCAAAGTAATGATATGCTGTTGGTTTCACTATAGAACTATTAGGTGATTGTTTGAGAGAGGTGAAGAGGAGAAATTCTTTCTGCTGGGAGGTGTTGCTGGGTTGGAGCCTTCAATGGTTGTAATACTCTCAGAACTTTTACTTCTTCATTAATAAAAGTTATTGAGGTTCTTCTATGTGCTCTTGTTTCAATGATATATTGTGATAATTGCATGTTTGGTTTACACTAATCCATGAACCAGTTATGATTGCATGCCTCTTGTAGTTTCCTTCTTTGTTATTTTGCAGGATCTCACTGTAGCTGGGCAAGCAAAAGAACAAGGAGCTAGGAGCAAGCGGCCAAAGAGAAGAGTTTGGATTCGACATTAAGCGCAAGGCAACGGTTAGTGCTTTTCTCCATTCTCTATTGCTTTCATAAAGAAGTAAACCTTGAGTAGTTTGTTTTACAGTTGTTGCTAAGGAACTATCACCCTTAGAGTGGGATAGGGTCATCCGAGTCGGATACTTTTCCCTACAACAAACTGGCGACTTTGCTGGGGATCGTATCCGTTTGATTGTGTTTGTAGTATCTCGCTATTCATTTCCTGAACAAAAGAGTACCAAATCGAAAAGCTTTTGACTATATCAAAAGCGAAGTAGAGGGCAGCTACTCTAGCTCATTTCTGAGCAAGTTCATGATTTGAAGAGCTGATCTACAAGGATCCTTGTAAGCTCTTAGTGATATCTTTTTACCTTCCTAATCATCCCTTTGAGTGTGCTTGACTGGTTGCTTCTGATTTGAGAAAAAACTGTGCATTTTTTAGAAAATTATGACCCGGAAACTGTGAAAACGCAACTTTCGTTTTCCAAAGTAGGTAGTACACAGGCTACCTGCTTTGCAACGCAGGTCCCGAAGGGGCTACCTGCGCTGAGAGCCAGACTGGCTGTGCAGCACCTGCGTTGGCCCAAATTTGCCTAGTGCATTTGGGGTTTCCTCCCTTTTTCTTGCCTGTTTTCACTATTGATTTGGCTGCCAGTTACCAGTCTTGCACCTGTTCTGAAACCAATATTACTTGCCATCATTCCACCTCTGTTATATAACAAAATTGTACTTGTTCTTTTGTATTTCTTACTCATTTACAATTTCCCATAACGAAGGGTAAACTAGTCTTGCTTTTGGCCTCTTAGATCTGAACCTGTGTTAGGCATTTTGCTGATCTGAAGAGTTAGCTTGTTTGCTGTCCATAGCTGATTAGTCATTTACTTTCGTCATTATGGTTTGATTTCATGCATTTCCAGTGATTAAGCAAGTGAATCTTAAGGTGCCTTTTGATTTTGGACAAGCTTGTTTACTGTCGCTTTAAATCGAAATCAAAGTTATATAACAACTTTCTTTTTGTAACCCATCCACATTAAGAAAGGGAAAAGAAAATACATGCATTGTGCATTTTGCATTTGAAAAGTTTGCATGATGATTTAGGAGAAAGTGCATTAGTTTGTGCTGTATGAACTGTGTGAAAAGATTTGCCTTTCTTCTCCCTCAGTAGTTAAGATTTTCATCAGTCAAAAAGATTTGAAAAAGCTTGCTTCTCATCTTAGGCTGCATTTAGGAATTGTTCATATACATCTCGTGGTGAACCTCGAAAGGCAAACTTTAAAAAGATCAACTTAAAATATACTGAATGAACCTAACAACGCATTTGAAACATAACGCAAACACATAGAGGTCTAGGTAGAGACGTGTTCCGGCGTCGTTAAACATAGTGACTGTCGATCTCTACGAAGGTGGGTGATTCCTCCTGAGAGTCGGTGGCACTAATACGGACTTGTGCTCCCACGTACCGTCGCGTATATATTGGGAGACCCCTATAGGCATTTATCCTTTATCCTTAGGAAGCCGTGTCGGCCGCCCTACTGATCGCGATGCAGTGAACACAGCATTCACGAAGATCGACTACCCGTACCGTAAAACGTATTCTGTGGTTTCGCGAAAGGTTTGGCACACCCTCTGCCTAGATCTCCAGAGCAGTTTCTTTTGGCCCTTTTCAAACTCTATAACTGAAAAGGTCCAACCGAGCATTTGTCACTTCGGGCTCGTTAATACATCGAAGGAGACTAGAGTCATCTTTAGCTTTTTCTCGACTCTTAAAACATGAAAAAGCAAAGTTATGTTTAAAAGCGTCTAATAAAATTCATTCAAATCGGAAACACAAATTTCCCCCTTTATATTTTAGTTGATCGAGTAATCCGCAATCGTGGAAGAAAGTCAATTGAATATCCGTCGTTCTCGGAGGCTTGCGAGTCAACCATCTTTGTCTCCGGAATCGAAAACAATCCGGACAAAGCGAGCTCGTCGAACCAGTTCAAAATCTCCTTTAAAAGTTAGAACAAGTGTTCCGACAACATCTGAGATTCTGGTTACTCCAAACATTTCCGGAAATCCTGCCTCTATAGAAGAAGTTCAACCGCCACAGAAGGACAGTAATACTGATCCTAGTCTGGGGGCAAATACTTGTATAACTGAACCAGTTCCATCTGTAACTGGTCCAGAGAGTTTTGTTCCTCAAACATCTGTCGCTGTTGATACAACCCCTTCTTCGGCACCGGAAATCTTTTACGGACCTGACGGTCTTCCTCTTCCACCTGGTCTGATTGCGATAGAGGAAATTATAGAGGAACCGCAAGTATCCACTCCAATTCATTTTGGAGTAGAGGTCACTCTATTTCCTACTACAGCAGAAGTTTGTCCATCACCAGTGGAAGTTCCTGTAGAATCACTAGGCAATCAATTGGATAGACTCAAAATGTCTGAACAACCGTCGACATCTAGGACTGTGTCAAATGACACGGCGACAGCAGAATTACCTGCTGCAAATCCAACAATGTTCGCCGGCATACCATCTGTCCCAACTAGCTCTCAATCGCTAGAAGGAGTCCACCAAGGGACTATCTCGACAGTATGGTCTGTTCCTGTTTGTTCCGGAGTAATGTCTGGTAACTCTTATGGTGAGACTCATCAAATTGACCCTTTTGGGAATCTAATTAGGCCATCCAGTCCTCCAGGACAATCAATTTCCTTGAGTTCTGGATTACCACCGTATGGGGGGCAGTATGCCTTTTCATTACCCCCTCCGGGAGGGTACCCATACGGGAGTTCTCAACCTTACTCAAGTTATGGTGGAATTGCAACGAGTAGTTGGGTACCTATGCTATCCCAGCCACCAAGAGTTGTATATTCTATGCAACAGTGTGTACCTGTGACGAACATCCCAACTACACCGGCTATTGTAACCGTGTCGCAAGTTCAAACGATGCCTGTTGTATGTCAACCTCAGATTTCTCAGGTTCTCATGCAACAGCCCCTTGACCCTGCGACCCAACCACAATCGCCTACTGGTGGGGCAACACAAGTACAATCGGGTACAAGTACCCCACATCTTGGTCCAATGGTTAGTGTAGCACAACAACCCATGGTATCGCAACCGTGGATAGTGCAATACCAACAGCCACAATTCCAGCAAGTGTACCAAGGTTCTGAACAGCAAATCTTTGCGAATACTGGACAACCATATACCCAAAATGGTCAAAATCAACCACTTTATAGTGGTCAAGTCCATCAACCGTATCAGTCATACCAACATCAACTCCATTATGCTGGTATGCAAAGACCAACTGTTCAGGTGATTCCATCGTACCCTGGTTACGCTTCACCTAACTTGAATCAACAGTTACCATTCGTGGCAACGTTAGAGTTGCCTGATTTACATCGGTTAACCAATGATCCAATTGCTTACGCCCCATGGTGGCCAGTGATTCCACACAAACTTCCATCCGACATTCCTAAATTCAATGGAAATCCAGGTGAAGACCCGTCGAATCATGTGATGACATTTCATCTGTGGTGTTCGTCGAACACTCTAAATGATGATTCGATAAGGCTTCGCCTCTTTCAGAGGACATTGACAGGTCCAGCGACAAAATGGTATATAGAATTGCCAAGAGCTTCGTTCGACAATTTTAGCTCCCTTGCCACGACATTCTTAACCCACTTTCAATTACCAATAAGGTATGAAACGGGAACAGAGATATTGACTAATTTCAAACAGACAACCGCAACTCATATATCAGATCATATACATGAGTGGCGACGTCGACGAAGAATGGTTAAAACATATGTTCCTGATCAGCTTTTAGCTGAGTGGTTCATAAAGTCGTTACTTCCAGCCATAACGGAAGATGTGGCAAAGGGAGGAGTCGTAACAGAAGAGCAGGTTATTGCTCGTGCGCAATATTTGGACTTAGTATATACTCAGTCCGGCACGCTCTATGACAAAATACCAGATGCCCCTAGACCAGAGTTTTCAATCGCTCCTCCTCCTAAATCAAATAGTGACTCTCATGCCGGAGATGGCGTGATTGGCACGGCAAACTCGAATCCGAAAAAGGCCAATCAAAAGAAGGCCCGTAAGGATTCGAATCAAAATGCGCATGAAGAAGTTCTTGCTTCGGAAGTAAATGTCGTATCGACAGATAAGGGCAAAGAAACCAATCAACCAGGAAGCAAGAAGAATCAAAACGAAGGGAAGAAAGATCAAAGAAAGTCATCTCCTCGAAAAACTCCTCGTAGAAAGGAGAAACAACCTAGGAGATGTCACATATGTGATGATGATCATTGGACGGCAGATTGCCCGTACAAAGCTGAGTTTAAAAGATTCGTAAAGAATCTGCACACTCCAGCCGTGTTGACTGATCCATTTCCCGAACCAAGTCAGAATCTGGTTGATAGTGGAAATGCTTCCCCATCACAAGTTATGATGTTGTCAAGTTTTAAGCGCCAAGATGATGCTTTAAATTCGACATTAAACAAAAGCCATGGGAATTCGCGGTCGTTGAATGGCGAAAGAAAAAGTCGACTAGGCAGTTCGACAACAACTTCGACAGAAGTTGTGCCGCCATCCAATACAAGAAGCATTCCGACGATCCATGGAGGCAATCATCCTCTCCAATATATCGGAGTAATTTTCCTAAAAGGCCCTTCTTTAATGGGCACTTTTGCCCCACCACCACCAAGTAATCTTACGGAGATGGGTGCAAAAGAATATGAAGCCTTCTATTTTTAATGGATCTAAAAGTTTCGAGGATAGTTCCTATCTCAAGTCAACCTCGTTTAAAAAATGAAATAAGGAGTAAAGAGGATAGTTCTTTATGATGTCAACCTCATTAAAAAATGAAATGTCCCCTTAAGAATTAGGGGGCATGTACCTCGTCTGCATTATTATGCTGGGGGCATCCATCATCGAGCAGTTTTAGCACACAGTTCATGCTCGTTAAAAAATAAACGCAAGATCCGAGCAGTTTTAGCGCATAGTTCATGCTCGTTAAAAAATAAACATAAGTTGTGAGCAATCTTCCCCTAGAGTTCGAGCTCACCCAGAAAAAATGAACCGGTAAATAACCTTGGTGAATGTAACCTTTGACAGCCATATTAAAGCCCTTGGTCGTGTTCTTGCAGTCTCACCTCCATCCGTTCATTTGGCCAATCGTTCATCTCCATATGTTTGTTTACCCATTTTGAGGAACAGCTGCGAAGAGTGATTTCACTAAGCCATCCTTGTGACACTGTCGTGATTGGAATATTCCAACCTGTACCTGGAATCTGCTGCTGCCCTGTTAATCACTCGTTCCTCGAAAGACGAGTTGTCTTTAAGCTCTTTTCACTGACTCGTAAAATATGAAAAGATTGCCGAGTTTTGGCCTTCCAGCTCGTTAAAGCGACCGGAAAGCTATCCCTCCTCTAGATTTTAATCTTTTTGGACCTGAGGGATTATTGCACAAAAAGATCGAGCGCTTGTTTTGTTCGGCTCGTTAAAGCAATCGAAAATTCATCCCTTCTGTATTGTTTTATACTTTTTCGGACTTAAGGGATTAGAAGACGAAAAAGGAATTTTGGAGTTAACTTTCCGTACCTTTTCAGACTCTCTAAAAATGAAAAGGACCGAGTTTTCCTTGTCGTTAGACTCGTTAAAATGATTAAATAGCGACAAACTTGTCTTTAGACGAGAACGAGTTTCCCTATCGCTAGGCTCGTTAAAACATAGCGATGGGCTTGCCCGAAGGGCAGGTTATAGAACAAGCATATGTTATCCTCCTCAAGCTTGACAAAAATAAAGAGGTACTGGTCAGCAATGACTGGGGAAAAATTGGGAGAACCTCACAGCATTAATGGTAGCAAGTCACTCTTGAACATGACACTTTGTCCTCCGTATCACATCGGGTTGGGTTGTTTCATTCACCGGTCTCATAACCATGGTCCTCGCCACACCATCCACAATTGGGGTAATGCTACCGATCCATCACATCAGTGTCGTTATATGTTCAAGAGATGTGGTTCTGCAAAGAGTCAACCGTGTCCCACCCACTACCATACATTATCCTTCATCCACTTCATGACCGCCACCCTGAATCATACATCACAGTTTGTTTTCACCTCATCACAATCACTAGCTCCGTTCCGTGTCACTGATGTGGGATTCATTAAGGCCCTCCTTTGACGGATCGCTCCTTGTCGACATCAGCTCATTATCCAAGGAGTTGATCTAGGAACAACCCCTTCAGTACTTTGAAGCTTGCATGCCTCAATGGCAAGTTTCTCACTTCCGGCGACAGGTATACATCAATGACCTTCGACCAGAGGATTTTGCATGGTGGTCGATGCCAAGTCCTTTATTCCCACCATGTGAATTGTACTGCTGTACCTTGAGGGTCATCATCCTTATCGGTGATTCCTCTCATGCTTGTTAACGGTTTACATCATTGGCCGGTAATCAAGCGATGTCTTTCCATGTTCGACTTCAAGAAATTCTCACATGGATCGACTTGTACATCGAGTGAAGATCGGAAGAGATTGAAGACCCCGGATCTAGTTTCATCCATCCGGGCTGCGATATATATTCAGGATATAAAGACATTTGATATGTACATCATTGCAGCAGATGATCATCCTTCTCAAAGGATGATAATTTCAGCAGAGAATTATCAGTCTACAATCAGACGATCGTCTGTTCTATGTACCAAAATGTATTTATAAAGCTGAGCATGGGAATGCCCGCCTCAGCTAGATCATGAAAATGTATGAAAAATAATGTATCGTATTGTATCTTATTACAGAACACTTCTCAGCAGATTGAATGAACTTCGGATCCTCTCAATAAAGCATTTCACCCGATAAACGACCTCATACTTTAGGGGGCATCTGTTATAGACAAATTTGTGCCTTACAGCAACAAGCATGAATTGTCAATAATCCAAGGGATCCAAAGTTCCCTAAACATGATGTTCCTACCCCTAGAGGAACAAGGTCAGCAAACCAACAGCTCTCAGATCAGTTCTCCACCTGAAAACACTCAAAAACAAGCAATCCTGAAATCAAAGCAGGTGCTCCACTAGGTTTCTGCGCTGAAACTCAGTTGCTCCATGGTGTACCTACGTTGCAAAGCAAGTGGAACAAAGGCCACCTGCGCTGAGCGAGATGGGACAAGTGGCACACTGAGTCATTGCTCTGGAATCTTCCAAAAATGACACTTGGATCAGGTATTTCACCTTGTGATGAGTCAGAGGCTCTGTTTCTCCAAGTGGAAGCAAGGTTCTCCAAGTGGACTCAAGAACTGAAGATCAACTAAAGATTAACTGAAGAGAGAGAGGACACAAGGCAGCTACACATCAGTTGCAAGCTGACTCATCCTTTCTCAATTCATCTATATATTGAGCTCTCTCCTATGAGCTCAGGGGGCTGGAATTTTGTGCAAAGTAATGATATGCTGTTGGTTTCACTATAGAACTATTGGGTGATTGTTTGAGAGAGGTGAAGAGGAGAAATTCTTTCTGCTGGGAGGTGTTGCTGGGTTGGAGCCTTCAATGGTTGTAATACTCTCAGAACTTTTACTTCTTCATTAATAAAAGCTATTGAGGTTCTTCTATGTGCTCTTGTTTCAATGATATATTGTGATAATTGCATGTTTGGTTTACACTAATCCATGAACCAGTTATGATTGCATGCCTCTTGTAGTTTCCTTCTTTGTTATTTTGCAGGATCTCACTGTAGCTGGGCAAGCAAAAGAACAAGGAGCTAGGAGCAAGCGGCCAAAGAGAAGAGTTTGGATTCGACATTAAGCGCAAGGCAACGGTTAGTGCTTTTCTCCATTCTCTATTGCTTTCATAAAGAAGTAAACCTTGAGTAGTTTGTTTTACAGTTGTTGCTAAGGAACTATCACCCTTAGAGTGGGATAGGGTCATCCGAGTCGGATACTTTTCCCTACAACAATATGCTATGAGAAAAATTTATTGAGGTAGAGTGCATTAGGAGAATCGGGAAGGAGATGGCCTTTAGAATCCTCCAAAAATATGCCCCCTTGCCTAAGTGCAAGGGTAATCATGGGTAGACATAGCTTCCATGATGTCCTCATCAGAATGGAAGATGGGTGGATGGGAGGAAGACTGACTACATGATGCGGTGATGGTACCTGGTGCATCAACCTGAGAAAGAAGGTTCACATACACATCATCTGGAATGGTAGACGATGAGCTAGTAGATGGAGGATCTATGGATGTTGAGACCTAGGATTCTATCGAAAGAGGTTCGATAGAAGCACGCATAGAAACCTCAGAAAGGTTTTCCTGCGAGGAACTCAAGGATGACGACAGGTAAAGGATATGGCTTGTGGTGTCCATCATCTTGACATCAGGGGGAGGGATCATGATGGTGGGACTAGAGTCCCCTTGTTCTGGTTGACTAGGGGTACCAGAATCCACAGTTAGAGGAGTAGGTGTTCCACTATGAGTCACCTCGTATTCACTAAGCGCTTCAAGCCAACTGCAAAATTCATCAAGACGAGGGCAACAATGGGAATAGTGACCATGATGATCACACAGGGCACAAGGGTGGTTTATGCATAATGTTCTGAGTTTCTTGGGTGGACCCGGCAAGTTAACATGGACTTCAGGGATATTTGACTCAGGGAACGTTTCATGAACCAAAGGTTTGAGATGAGGAAGCTTGGGACAATTATTAGTTGCATGCCCAACAACTTTACACAAAGCGCACGGAGGTGATGGCTTTGGGGCCTTGGGGGCTGGAGGAGCTTAGGGAGCCTTGTCCTTAGGTTCTTTCCTTTTACCATTTCCCCCCTATATGGATGCTTGCACAATAGGAGTGGGTTCCTGTTGAGGTTGTGATGGAACTGAAGCAGCGGTAAGGGCCGTAGGGACCGGTTGAACCGGGGTGAAAGCATGATAAGTTCTTAGCTGACCGGGTGGAATGCTTGCAAGGGGATCAATGTACCATACTGGTATCCGAAAAGTCATGTTAGGAAGGACCAACAAAGCCATGACAGGGACAGAAAATACTCCCAGAGGGGGAAATAAGAAAGGTATCTGGCCTGCAGGGTAATGTCCCGACGAAATAGCTCCTGGATGGTTGAGACCTGGAGGAACAGTTCCTGGTGGAAACATAGGAGAGGCACCCACAAATGGAGGAGGTCCTGGGGGGTGGATCCAAAGGGCTAGTCTGGAATGGCAATAGCAGGGTGCTGAGGAGTTGGTTATTGATCAGATGTACCAGACTGCTTAAGAGTAGCCTGTGACACTTGTAACATGAAAACACTCATAGAGTTAGGCTTTGAGATGAGAGGGGGAGGACCAGGGAAAGCACCCAACAATGAGGAATCTTTGTAGACTCCAGGTGAAACACTGGTGAGGGGAGTTGAAGACTACTTATCTGACATTGACAAGATAATGGACTCGGGGGAGGTCACGGATGTCGGTTCGTAGTAAGTCAACTGATCGATGGTAACAATCTTCCCTTCATGGGGGAAGCACATCTTGCAAAAAACTATAGATGCAATGGCTGACATGGCATATGTGTAACTACAACCCAAGAGAATGTTGTAATCTAAAGGGGAATCAATAACCTCGATGTCTACGTGGACAACCTTGCCCGCAAGGGTCACTGGACAGTTGTGGTACATGCCAAGAGGCTGGGAGGAGTGTTCGTCCCAAGCACGCAAAGTGATGGTGGAGGGGGACAACTCAAAAGACTTAAGTTGTTTCCAAACAAAAGCATACATCACACAGGTGGATGCACCTTCATTAATAAGGCATCTGGAGATGATGGCATTACGAACTTGGACTAGTATCTAGAAAGCAACGGATGAAGGCAATGGGGCATGTTTTGATGTATCAACGGGGAAGACAACCAAACGATTGTCAGAAGGATCTACTAAGCCCATGGAAGTTAGTAGAGCTTTCCTTTGAGATGGGCATGATTGGAGTAATTCCAGTGTCGACATGACGGTAGGTTATTGCACCAAGTCATCTACTATATTGTATGTATGGGAAGCTTGGTTAGAAGTCACGTTACAGCATAATGGTCCCTTTGAGATCATGGGAATTACCTCAAATTTTGGTTGAGGATCTGTAGCAGACCATTTGGTGTCATAAGAGGCTCAGTAGATGCTTTGGTTTTGGACTCAGTGGCAGATGAAGTTGATGGATTGTCATATTGACGCGACCGAGTTTGCAGGTTTATATCGAAGGGATTAACCTCATCAGAATTCATCATAAGGGTCTGGTAGTCGCCAGGACCAGAAGGTTGGGAGGGATGGGCTGCTTGACCTAGCTGAGGTTGAGCAGCAACAAATCCTTGCAGAGGGAAAGGATTTCTAAGCATTTCCAATTGAGATGTTGCAGGATTCTAAGGTGATTGTTGACCTCTAGAATTTTCTTAATCTTCCCACATTTGGCACATCTGGGGTAAGAGGGAACACTCATGTGTATAATTTCCATGTACACCACAACATGCACAAGTCTTGTTCGTACGAATAGCCTTGTTCTGCTTGGGTTGGCTGCCCTATTGTTGGTTGTTAGTGTTAGGCTTGTTCCCTTGGGATTCATTAGGTTGATTACCTTTATTACCTTGGTTACCCTCTTTTCCTTTCCCCTCATTATTTTTCTTCGAATTCTATGGATTGGTCACACTCTGCTATGAAAACACTTGACCCTGAGGGGACGGTGGTTGTTGGGGCTGAGGATGCATGGGGGGGTGTGGTGCTAATGCTTGAGGGCATGGAGCACTCAGTTGTGCATAAGGAGGACCAACGATTTGGTAGATAGGTTGGGGCCCTAAAAATATGTTGCTAGCATGGGGGGCATAAGTGTTAGAGGAACTAGTGGCCCCCTGCGGATAGCCATAAATTTTTTGATTTTATGGAGAAGGGTGTGAAAGGGTTCCAACGATACCATCGGTAGCATGAGATGCCCCCGGTGCATTGGAACTTCCAAGACAAGGTAGGTCTGGAATGATGGTATAGACATAACCAGATTGCGCATAAATCAAGTCATATTTGAGAGAGGTTTGGAGAGATTCTTCCTTGGTCTGAGGAAAATGGGACGCGACATCTTTTCCAATGGGTGCTAAAAGGCTCCTAAGAAACCAATCTATATAGACACGATCTTCGAAGGGTGGGGCACGACATGTGCTCCTCCTTTGACACCACTCTTGAACATGGTCAGATAGGCAAGTGGTGGAGGACTAACGAAATGAGGTCAATAGCTTTGTACCAATGTCATACCAGAGAGGTAACTAGAAATATGAGAGGAACACTTTAGAAAGCGTTGTGAAAATGGAATGAGATGTGGCAGGTTGGTCTACATACCATTTTGCAGCGTCTCCAGTGAGCATGCGTTGGAATAGCTGAAGATGAATGGAGTCATCGGTAATGGAGTTGGATGAACACCACATGTGGAAGGAGTGGACATGGTTGGTAGGATCCTCTCCAACATTACCCTCAAACTTTGGGATGTCTGAGGGAAGCTTAGTCGGCATAGAAGGCCAACCAGCATCGTGGTGTATGGGGTCATTTATCAACTAGCTGAAATTCGGAAGACTTCATCCAACCATAAAAGGGAGCATGGGGGCTTTCGGAACGGTTCCTGAGACTATTCCGCTTGATGTGACTACCGGGATAGAACTGGAGCCAACACCAGGTTGGGTTCCTGCACCAGTTGTGGGTCCATACATGGTGACGATATGCGGTGAAGGAGGCTCAAAATCAGATGAGGAATCAGATGAACCAGGAGAAGAGTCAATATGGGGACTTGGAGGGCTATGAACTCGAACCCGACAGGGAGGGGTAATATGCCCAAGAGAAAACTGGGGGTGAAGGCCTAATAGTCTCTGCGACAAACACCTTGGTGGCACAATGGTGGTAAGACACACGTGACACGAAAATGGTGAAGGGAGATCAACAATATGCCTTTGTCTCAATGAGGGGAGATAAATTTATTATGTTAAGTCTTGGCTTGGCGATGTAAACCAAGTGCCCTTTGCTTAAGGTGTGCTTGTGTGTGCAAGTGTATTTATTGATTAAGCCCAGATCGTGTTTGTAAAAAAGAAAAAAGCTTGCTGAAAATAAACTGAAATTAACAATAGAAAATGAATAACAAAACAATTAACTAAACCCCACCCAAACTAGGTTTGCAAACATTATGCTGGTTGGTGGTGAAATCGACTGAAAAACACACTAAACAGGTCAAGAGATCTAAGAGTCAGTGCGACTGGGATCAAATGAAACTAGGCTACTGGAAAGTGGTGAGGCTACAGCAAAAAAACAAAGGGGAAGATCACTGCAAAAAGATATGGAGATGGGTGAAAAACCTAGGGCAACCAATGGGACCTTAAGGAAAATGACCAAACAAGGTTTAATTTGAAACTATGGATGGACATGACATATCTTTGGAGATCTGAAATAGAAGGGTACAGATATGGAAACTATGGCTAAAAGTGTTGCAGTAACTCAAACTACTCACTCAGCTAAACTCCTCCTATAAATGTGGAAGCGTACTAGAAGCCCTAGGGGGCTAAATTCCACTTCGACGAGTAAATCAGAGTAGATCAAGGCCTAAGCAGTATGAGACAGAGGTCAAACAACCCAGTAGACAACTCTTAGAAAAATTTAGAAACAGATCTGATAAAAACCTAGAAACCCTAAAATCGCAGGTATTGACCTATTTTCAAGTGAGATCGCACTTTTTGGGCTGAAAGGTGCGCTTTGGACTCCAGATCACACTTTTTGGGCTAAAAACTGTGATTTCTGCTCCTTGATTCTCGATTGGAAAATCTCAGAAAAAAATTGTCATCTCTGTCGCGGCTGGTTCCTATGACTTGCGAAAAGACCAGAAAACTTGCGGAAGTCAGAAATTTAACAGATCTAGGGTTAAAAATCTAGAAAACAACATTAAGGGACTAAAAAAAGAAGAAACGCCAAGCCAAAAACTGAAGGTCACCCAGGTTTCTAGATCTGAAGTATAAAACTAGTGGAGTCGCCAATTTTGTTGTAGTGTTTTCTTCTCAAAGATGTACGAAAAGAACCCACTTAAGATTGTGGATGACAAAAAATCTCAACAATATAAATGGTTGCTAAACATTATAGGTCTGCAACAACTGATAGAAACAAAACCTACCAAAATTATGATCTATGCCACAATCATAATTAAACAACAAAAATAAATAGTAATAACTCCACTCGTCCAATGGAAATGAGATATACAAAGAACAAATTTTATTATAACACATGTGAAGGGAACAAATAAATGTTACTAGTCCCCCTCTATGGGATGGGTTCTTGGCTATCCTCAAACATCTTCAGCTTGTGTAGAGTCTCTCTCCTCTATAATGTGTAAACCCAGCAAAAATGGTGTGCGACAATGAAAATAATCAGAGTTACAACAGTGAGTGCAACAATGAAAATAATAAAAAGTGAATAATGAATGGAAAACTCTTCTATTTATAACAAAATATTGAGTTATCCTCGAATAATGAGCAATAATAAAATATTATTAACCCCATTCTTGGAATAACCACTTGGAATATTTTATTATATTTGGTTAGGAGGGAAAAAGTATTTAAACTTTTATTTAGAAATAATAAATAAATAAATGATTTATTTATCATCTCAAGGAATTGGTTAAGGAATAATAAACAAATAATGATTTATTTAATTATTCCTAAGGGATTTAGTCAAATTTGACAAGGAATAATAATTGAACAATGGTTTAATTAATTATTCCTAGAAGAAAATCAAATAAATAGTGATTTATTTAATTACTCTTCATGGGTTTAATTATAAACTACTTAACAAAGGTGGTTTATTAAGTAATTTCTCACAGTGAAAGCAATTTTACTATGCTAAAATTGGCTTTACATGGTGTACTTCGATCCATCTAGTAAATTAGGCTAGATGATAAATTTTTTGGTGATAACAAGCACAGCAACAATGGTATGTGGAGAGGTGAAAGAAAAGATGCGGAAAGGTACTGAATAGTCGGGGTTGACTAGCACTGGGGCCTCAACCAAAGCTTCTTTGATTCTAGTGAAATAATCACGGGGGACAGAGCTCCACTTAAATTCATTCTCCTTCTTGAGCATGTCGGTAATACCTTTGACTATATCAGCATAATTGGGTATGAATTACCTTAAGAAATTTATCCTCCCCAAAAAGGCTTAGACTTTTTCTTATTTTTGGGCAAGGGAATATGGTTGATGGCTTTGACTCGTTCAAGATCAATCTTTACTCCTTCTTGCGCTACTATTTTTCCAAGTAGCTTCCCCACACTCAAGGCGAACTGGGATTTCTTAGGATTCAGAGAGAGGCCATACCTCCTACACTTCTCGAAGGTGAGCTTTAAATGGAAGATATGCTCTTCATCAGTTTTAGAAAATATCTTTATGTCTTCTAAGTAGACTACCACGAATTTATCTTGCTCGCCTATGAAAGCTATGTCCATAGCTCTCTGAAATGTGACCCCTGCATTTATCAACTCGAATGGCATGCAAGCATACATGAATGTTCCCCACAGGGTGGTGAAAGCAGTCTTTTTCTGGTCCTCAGGGTGGACTGCAACTTGGTTATATCCCGATAATTCGTCCATCATAGACATTCTAGATGCACCCACTAACTTCCACAATATATTATCAATCTTGGGAAAAGGGTAGTTGTCTTTTAGAGATGCCCTGTTTAGATTTTGAAAGTCCACACATAGCCTTATCTCTCCGTTCTTTTTCCGGACAGGGACCAAATTGGCTACCCACTCAGAGTATCTTAAAGGTACTATGATCTTGGCCTGCAGCAGCTTCCTTACCTCCTTTTCAATGGAGGGGAGTAAGAGTGGATTTATCTGTCTGAGTTTTTGTTTGCATGGCTTTATCCCACTCTTCAAGGGAATCTTATGCTGAATGATATTAGTATCAAATGATTTCAAATCATCATAAGACCAAGAAAATACATCTTTGTAAGTTTTGAATAGATCTAAATACCTTTGTTTGTATTGCAAGGGTATTTATTTGGACAGCCTAATCGTTTGGGGTTCCTCCTCTAATCTGATGTTGCAGTCTTCTACTTACTCGTCCTTCTCGGGGGCCATTTGTTTGGAGGCTATGTCATCTTTATTAAAAAGCCTTTCCAGTGGAACAAGTCCATGAGGGATGGTGTTCCCTTTTAGTTGCAATTTTTTTTTCCCAACCACTATGTCTTTCCATGAAGTGGCTTCTTGTTCTTCTTCTTCTTCTTCTTGATCGATGGTGGAGTGGGTGAACTCCCCAATGACTTCTATGAATCTTTTCACCTGCTCGTCATCTTCGAATACCTGCCAGTGTTTGACATTATCAGGTATTGAAGGCCTGTGTCTAACTTCTATCTCATATCTGAGGAGTGGATTCTGTGGGGGCCTGAAAGTGCTTACAACTATTGCAAGAGAGTCATCCATCTTGTTTTCTTCACTAGGTAGAAACTGGATGTTAAAGGCCAGGAAGAAATTATTGATTAAGTCCCACACTTCACTTCAGTATGTCCTCAGCCTAGGGTGTTTGGCCTGGCATTGATTTCTGATTTTCCTTACGACCAGTTCAGAATCTCCATAGACTGTTAGGCATTCGATATTCATATTTTTTGTCGTTTGTAATCCAAGGAGCAGTGCCTCATACTCCACCACATTGTTGGTCACCTCAAATTCCAGTTTGAAAGAGAGGGGTATTAGGCTGCCCTCCAGAGACACCAACAATATTCCAGCTCCATTCCCATCTTTTGAGTTTTCTCCATCGAAGTATAATTTCCATATTTTATTTTCATTTGCTTGCAAGTGCTCTGACTACCCTGTTAGGTGTACTAATGTTTCCTCTAGGAAGGCCTCATCCTCTTCTAGGAACAGACAAGAGATGTCGTTATCCTTCCCATGCACTGGGGATTTTTCTGAGCCTTTAGTTGGGGTCACAGTTTTCACAAACCTGGATTCTCTGTATAGCCTCCTTTGCTCACCTCCAAAAGTGGGAATGGTGGCATAAGTCAGATCTAACTTAATAGAGCCACCCACCTTAGAACCCCAAGATCTCGATAAGAGCATTCCAAAACAAGGAGGTATATCAGCCACCATTATATCCATTACCACAATTTTCATCGGGATCTGAGCTAGGTTTACCACCAGGTCCTTTATCATGCCTAAGCATTTGACTCTCTTGGAGTCAAAAGAGTACATGTCCTTGTACGGTCTGGTGATCTCCAAACCTAGTTGTTCAATTACTGATAATGGCATGAGGTTGTGTGAGGTCCTGAAATCCAGCATGCAATTATGTAACAAAAGGTCATGGATCACCAAAGCCACATAGAAAGGTGCAGTAGAAGCATCCAACTCTTCCACATGTGGCCTGAAAACAACCGCCTCTCATCTTAGAGGTTCAAACTATCCTGGGTTGGTGTTGAGGTGACTAGATGCATGAATTGAGAGACTTTGGCTTTGTAATTACGCTGCTTAAGAAGCTCAGTTAGAGGAATAGGAATTTTTACCTTTTCCAGCTCCTTCTGGAGATTGAATGTGAGTTGGGCCTTTTCTATATCTCCTAGCTATGTTCTTTCTCCCTTCTCACTGGCAGTTTTAGGCAAAACAGGTGCCTCCTTTTCTATGTATCCTTTAGGACCATTACTTTCCTTATCAACAAAAACTCCTGTCTTGGGTAGGTAGCTTACCTTTCCCCTTGTCTGGTGTTGGAGGAACGACTTCGGGAGCAGCTTCCCCTTGTTTTTCTGGTTCTCTTGTCCTCTTCTTTGAATATATTAGATTATACTTACATTGGGGCTGTGCTTGCATGAAATCTGCAAACTGTTTGCAATAATAATCCATATATTCCTCATCAGTTGTTGCCTCTCTATCATGACTGGCCTCCTGGTGAGCCATATTCTCATGTTCTTCTTTGGAAAAAGCAGAATACATATTTCCCTACATCTCCTGTGTCTCCAACGACTGTTTGTTGAGACCATCTTCCAAGTATAAAGGATGAGGGATCTGATCAAGCTTCTCCTTTCTTTCCCTTGGAAGTTGTTGTAGTGGAGGCCTTCTATATTGCGTTTTATAGCCCCAGTTGTTGACCTAAGCATTCTTTCCGGAGAGGTTCTTGTTATCAATTTCAATTTTTCCAACCTTTTGCGATAGACTCCTAATGAGTCTATCCAAATCATCCCACTTTGGGTCTGATGATTCTCTATATTGACCAGAGGAGGATGCCTCTTCTTTCCCTCTTTTGGGTTTAGTAGGTTCTTGCTTTACCCTTGACTTCCCTGTCGAGGCCAGATTTTCTTCTACTTCGAGAGAATCGATCTGAAGTTGGTCCAGAGTGAGATACTTCCTTTCTCTCAGGGTAAAACCAACATCGAACTCAAAGGCTCCCAAGAAAACCACATGAGTTGTGGTTGGAGGAGGCTTCATGTCAAATGGAAGGTTATTGTATTGCTTATTGAATCTTTTAATAAATTTTGAAGTATCCTCCTTCGATCTTTTTCTTATGGCATTAAACTCAGTGAGGAGGTACTCATGATTCCTCTTTTCTCCCCATTTCTGGGTGAAAGCATTTTCCAGCTCCTCCCAGGGAGTGATGGAGGCATTTGGTAGGCCTTTAAACCACTTTTGGGCCTCTCCATCAAGGGACTGTACAAAAAGTCTCATGACTACAACCAGTTGTTCCACATTTAGGATCTCAGCAAAAGAACTGAAGGTTTCAATGTGAATTTGTGTTGTGTTATCATTTTCCCCATTGAACTTAGGCAGATGAACTTAGTCATTGCACTCAGAGGCTAAGGTAAATTAAGAGGTGCATATTTATTTAGCAAAAAACCTGGAAGAGCCATCTGGATTAATGGAGGGGGATTAAAAAAAATTGAGGAACTGGGGTCAAGACCACAGTGTTTGGAAGGGAAAGAGGGTATGTCAGGGCCTTAGTAGTAAGTCATAAATAATGAGCAGCAGCAGGCTAAGAACTGGATGAGGGAACTTCAAAGGCTAGTAAGATGGTAGCACAATCTTGGGGAGTTTTCTCTTTCCAGATTTTCTTGGAAAATAATTTTTCAGGGTCAGATACAAATGGGGCTTTCTACTGGGATGTATCTGAGTGAGTATGAGGCCTTTTAAAATCCAGGGCTATGAATGATAATGAGGGGGGGTGTGGAGTTGCCAATGTGGTATGAATGTAATTAGAACAAACTTCGCTCAACTACGTGAAGGGTGCTCAATTTGTCATATCCCGGGGGGGAAATCCTTCAATAAGCTCCCCAAAAACGGCGCCAAAAGATGTTGTAGCTCCCAGAGACAACCTTGGATTGCTTACAAGACCAGTGCCTAGGCACATCTAGATTTTTGTGTCTCAAATGATTTATAGGAAACTAGAGACATCACTTTTGTGCTATAGATACATATATTTATAGGAAATGGGTTGGTTCATTTATCCAAAGAAATAAGACATGGATTTTTGGTACTTCTTCACAGGTTCAGATCTCAGAAATATGCATAAAAATAATGGAGGTCGAGTATTTCAAGGGCTTACAACTTAATAAGATTTTGCAGGGCAGATGAGAGAGGACAAAGAGAAGGAGCAACCCATCACATAGAGCATAAGGCTTCAAGACTTCTACACTTAACACATAGAGCTTGAGGCATTAAGGATTTCTATACTTATTTGAGTTACAAGAAAAAATAATGGATGAAGGAGGAGTTGAATGTTATGATTCATGTGTTACATATTTAAAGATATGATTTCAATAGTCCACACAGGTATATGCATCAACAGTATTGAGACAAGTGAATCTGTGATATAATTACAGGCACTTGCATTCACATATCAATACAAATAAATCTATGAGGAAGCTTGAAATATTTCTAGCAGCTATAATTGCATGAATACAGAGAAGAAATATGAACACAAAATGGGTTTTAACAGAGGGAACACATACTGTAATTCTTGAAGAGGGAATCACCACCATTCCCTTGATATTCTGAAAAATCTGTGTTACAAAGAGATACAATCTGAAAATAGCATGTAGTGTTTTCTATAGAATTTCTGAACCTTTTCTAAGTCTTGATTTCCCCTATTTATCTAGAGAGGGGAGCAAGAACATTCATTACAGAAAAATATCTCTAGTCTAGACTCAGATGTTGGGTCGACTAGCTGTCTCAATCATAAATGGCTCTGTGGCCCAAAATATTACAGAATTAAATGCCTCAGGAAAGGAGGCATGTTATAGTACAACAAATAAATAACCATAAGATGCAAAATATACAAATATCTCCTTGCCCATCCTATGATCGTCTCTGTTGTAGGAGTTGTTCTACTTAAGGCATGGCTTCCTGCATTACTTCACCAACCTCTGTCTTTTCTGCCTTTATTTCATTCGGAGTTGGCTCCCGGACCCATGTGGGCTTCCTCTGAATCATCCCATCCTGTGCTTTGAATGCACCACTTGTTCTTCTTAAAACCATATTTTTCGACCCATCTTCCCATTAAAACTTTGCTAGACACTACCAGAGCTTTGAAAAGAGTGGTATCGTGTATCATGATGTAATAAGGACAACCTATGAGAGCGGGATTTTAACAGAGGAACACCGTGAACAGGCGAGCCCGACTGCCCTTTACACCCTTACACTTTCAGCCCCATTGTGCCTCTTCCTTCATATGAGCCGGGGCTCGAACCAGGGGCTTAACCCTTTGGGTGCTAATGCTATCAACAGTTATGCAGGGCATTTTCCTTTTACACTTGAATCGCCCTCAGTGACGTCTTTTTACCTCATTAGCTAAAATCCTGACATAAAAGCTTTATCAAAGAGAACCTATGAAACATCGCATTCGGGGACCTTTTTCTTTGTTACTCTGAATCTCGCATCCCGGCGCTGAATGCACTTTTCCTTAAGTTTCTCCCCTAGGTAGTTGTGATCGCCGATATGCGGGATGATTTCAACGTTGCCACATGTCACCTTGTGAGTGGTGACACGTGTCACCTGGAAATGTTCCCATAAGACCCTTTAAAATGTCAAAACTGCTTGTCTCATGTCCTTCATACTGCCACGTCATAGATGACGTCAACTTCCAAGTCATACATACGGGCCAATGGGATTGTGCCACATGGCCCCTTGGAAGAGAGAGAAAGGGAGGCCGCCTACCTTGGTTTTTTGTTGAATTCCTTTATTAAATGAAATCGGCCCTCCCGGGTGATTTAAAACTACATCGGCGATTTCCCCCACAATTTCTTAAGGATGGCCCAACAGGTATTGTGGGGGCCCTGCGGGATGCGGGACTGTGGGGCTTTGACAAGGCAAATATGCGGGATTTACTGTGCCCGGGGCCCCTGACCTCGGATAAATCGTACCTCCATGTGCAAGAGAGAGAAAGGGCTTGCTCATCCTTGTCTTTGCGTGCATTTCCTTTGTAAAATGAAATCAACCCCTCCCCCGCTATTAACACTATCGGCGTATCCCCCCCCCCAATTCCTTAAGAATGGCCCATTGGTATTGTGGGGGGCCATGCGGACTGCGGGATGTGGGATTTTCCCTCTGTTGATCATCGATAAGCCTATGAAATCCCGAGGCCCACCGATATATCTGATAAGCTGATGTGCGGGACCGCGATGATGCGGGATGT
Source organism: Pinus tabuliformis (assembly GCA_031772625.1). Taxonomy (NCBI): domain Eukaryota; kingdom Viridiplantae; phylum Streptophyta; class Pinopsida; order Pinales; family Pinaceae; genus Pinus; species Pinus tabuliformis. The sequence goes on from CM062812.1 coordinate 25,627,224, forward strand.
GGGATTACGAGGTGCCCAATGCCGATATGCCATACTGCCAGGTGGAGAAGAGAGAAGGGGGTGGCCCGACCTTTATTTTACCATGTTTTTCCTTTGTAAAATGAAATTGGCCCCTCCCTAGAACCTTTACATTATATCGTAGAATCTACCCCCGCAAGGATTTTAGAGTGGCAGCTCTTTGATCCGTTGGTATGCCGATAATGCGGGATTGTGGGATGCGGTATTATTGGATTGCACGTCGCCAATCACCGATAAGCCTATATTGCTAGATTATGGGGCTATCGATATGTGGGTCTTATTGTGCCCGAGGCCCCCGATATGTGATAATCGCCCTCATACTTAGTCATTTTATTGGTTTTCAAGGCTTTCCAAGTGTGATCTTCAACATGCTCTAACTTCTGACCCAAAATTCCATTCTTGGACTTCTATATATTGTTGGAAATCTCTTTCTGAGCACTAGGTAATGGAGAGGGTCTGTTTAAGCTCTGAGATTTTCTGTGGCATGGGAAAGTGCCTCTAAACTTCACTGCTCTTGGGCAACCTTGACCAATTGAAACCCACAATGCAATGAGTGACAACATGGCCCATCATCCACAAATCTTACTACTAACCAAACCATTCATTTCTTCATTTTTGGGACTAGGAGCAAGTCGTACTATAGAAAGTAAGTAATCATTGCTTCCCTTTCATCTCTTAGAAGAACTTGAGTTCGCATATGAAAAATTTCTTAAAGCATTTGAATTTCCATCTCCCTTATTGAAATTCACATATTTTAATAGGAAAAGAGTAAGTGGCCCATGATCCACAACATATTTATTTTTCAATGCAAGGAACAATCAACACTTAGTGTAATTAGAAGGATATTGTAAAGGATCATCACATATCTGCATCTTACCACACTTTGTATGCTCACTTGCATCACACACTAAGCTTCCATAAGCTTTGTACTAGAAGGCATCCAATTTTTGGAGCTTTGTGTACTTATTTTATTTTTACTTACAAAATCACTCCATAAGTGAATTAAGACTCCTTAAAAACAACCATAACTTGAACCAACTAAGTTTCCCCACAGGGACCACCAAAAAATTTATAGTTCAAGTTAGGACAATTGGGGGTAGGCATCCCATAAGCCATCATGGTCATGTTACACCTTTGAAACATATTTTTTGACTTTTTAGGGATCTTAAAATCCTTCAATCATCCCACAGAAAAGAATACCTGAGCATGGCAGAGACCTGATTCAGAGGGGGTTCGGCTTAGGTCCAATGTGTGTGGTACTCTTTGGGGCTACCTGACCCATCTAGTGCTTGATACTGGTAACTGAATATCAAGAAGCTAAAGAATTGAATGGTCACGTGGGATGAATGTGCTTTAGTGGCCAAAATATAGGGCGTCCTTTCCCTATAGGTGATGGTGCAGGCAGCACTTGAGCCTCATTTCCATTATCTTGGTTGATTCTTCCACTGCTAGAAGGCATCGCCATTTCTTTTGGGACATTTTCCCAAGACCCATCAGAAGATACCTTCTCAAGACCCAGTTACTTTGGGAGTGGTAAGGAAGATTTGGTCTTCATACTATTTTTATCATACGCAACAAACAAAAACCATTTTTTTGTTTGATTGATCGCATAATTGTAAAAGGAAAATAACCATTTATATTTTCGATTTTGTTTTATGTATGTGATATTATTGCATTGATATTTGTCTCCTTCCCTCACCATAAACAAAGTAGCACACACTTTATTTGACACCATGGGAAACCCCATGGCTCCCTGTCAATCTAGACATTTTTTAAACTTCCCCCCATTACTAGGAGGTGTACCAGGACTCCCGCCATTTAGGCGTAGAGGATGTCACACAACCACCATTATTAGATCTTCCTTTATTGGTGAATCTTTTCTCGAGACCCCTCCTCATCAAATTACACCCTTCACCACCCCAGAAGGGTCCCCATGTGCTACCCCTTTGGGGAGCCCACACACCACTCCTCTAGACAATCCGCGAGACACCCATCGAGGTAGTTCTCCTAAAACTTCCCCACAGAGGACCCCTTTGCATATAGCTATCCAAAATCATTTTGTGATGTCAGATAACTCATAGATCCCATTCATAGCTTATTTAAACCTACCGTATTTAAGAAATCTAACCAATGACATGATTTCCCATGACCAAAATTTGGTCAGTTATGCCCACCAAGATCCCTTCAGACATTCCAAAGTTCAATGGGAAATCAGGCGAAGACCCAGGAAACCATGTCATGACTTTTCAGATGTGGTGTTCATATAATAGTATCACCAATGATACTATTAGATTACGACTATTTCAACATACCATTATTGGGCCTATAACAGAATGGTACTGTCATGCGGAAAGAGTCAATTTTGCGGAAAAAACCGACCTCCCTAGAAAACAAGGCTTTTCTAGTGACAAACAAAACAATCAAGCACTATCTTTCCCTAAATATGCATTAAAATAAAAGCAATCAGGTGTTTAAGGCTTACCTTTAGTCCAACGCTTGTTTGTAGCAGCCAAGCCTCTTCGATCCAGATGAGCTCCTTCTCCTTGAAGCCTGCATTCACTAACAAGCAAACGATTACATAACACCTGAATAACTCATATAATAAAACATATTCATCATAAAGACCAAGGAGTTTATGAAACAAATTATATATAACAACTTGTTGAGAAAAATGAACTTAATTGTATTAATTGGAAACAAAAGAAACCATTACAACCAGTGCCTTGGTGTTGTGCAGGTCCCTCCCAGGGTCCAGCAAGAGTTCTCCTTTACTTTGATCAGCTCACCCACTTCCAAATGAAGCTAAGAAAGGATTGGGATCTCTCCTCTCAAGCTCTAAAAGGGAGTCCTAATTTCAGTAACATCTACCCTTAGGAATGTTCAGCTTTCAACCTCCCCTCCCTCTGGCCCAATGCCTGTATTTATAATGCTTTGGAGGAAGTTAATCAGGTCCACCATCAATGGGATAAGCCCCTCTTTCAAAGGGATAGCTCCCCTCTTCATGGGATAAGTTCCTCTTTCATTGGGATGCATGAACCATCTGGAGGCGCTCAATCCACGTCAAACCATCTTCTAGAATGCTCTAGAATCGACCACAAGTAAGTTTTTTGAAGTAAAACTTGCGCCTTTTGACCTTTATAGGAGTACGCACCCACCCCTTTACAGACAGAGTGTACAAGTACGCAGGTATTATGTACTTGAGGTGCGTACACGCAGGTAAGAGTAAGAGAAACTGCGTAACCATAGTTATATTGACTTTTAAAGACTTTCTCTCTTTTTTGGAGTTTGACATGAGGAGCAGAGGTATAAGACTTGCCAAGGAGAACATTATGGTTATTGATGGAGCCATACTGACTGCAAATAGTCATGGTGACAAATTTTAGTGTAACAGATTGCCCCCTAAAGTGCGAGGTCTGTAGTAGATTAGGGTTTCATATCATCTAGGAAGGGTGAAGCACTTTATCATTTCAAGGATTATCTTGTGGAGAGCCCAGTTGGAACCTGCAAATATTCAACACAAAATACATATATGAGATCATATCATCGCTGAGGTAGGCATTCCCATACTCAGATCAAAAACTTAACTAACAAACTAACTACTGCTCTGATATAGGAATGATTTCGTAGTACATCATAATCATAGACACATGTAGACACAGTATGGACGCAGCCATCTGTTTATAATTAGTCTACTATATAATGAATACAAAACTCCTCGCAGCCTGGATGGCGGAAACTAGATCCAGGGTCTTCATTTCTACTTCCCGAAATAGTACGATTCTATCCATGCGAATAAATGAGTTGATGTCGAACATGGTAGAAACCACTTGATTACCAGTCAATGATGTAAACTGTTAACAAGTGTGAGAGAGACCACCAGTGATGTCAATGGTTCTCAAAGTACCCAGTACAATCCATGAGATGTGAGTGAATGTGTTGGTGTCGAACATGTCACGGAATCCTTCGATCGAAAGTCAATGATGTAAACTGTCGTCAAAGGCGAGAAACCTGCCATTGAGGCATGCAGATTTCAAGGTACTGACGATTCCTAGATCATCTTTCTAGATAATGTGCTGATGTCGATAGAAAGCGATCTGTTGCAGGCAAGCCCACAACATGAAATCATAGATCAAGTTGAAGAAATGTAGATGTAAGGACTGACTCAGGGATGGTCAAGATGGATGACAGATATTTTGCAGATGAATGGTTTATTTGCAGTGACCTCTTGAACACATAACGACACAACAGATGGCTTGGTGACAATTGACCCAAAGTTAATACCCGGAAACCAGCTGAAGACTTTCAATGTGGTTTGATCAACTATTAGGCGAAGGATTTCCCAACCCAGGTGAATAAAAAGTGTCGTGTTCAAGAGTGGTGATAAGGTTTTTTTGAGACAAAGGATAACAAATAGGCTCATTTTTCTCTCTTTTCCCCCACCATTTCTGGCAAGTACCTCTTTATTTTTTACAAGCTTGAGGAGGATAACATTTGCTTGATTATAAGCTCATCCTTCGGATGAGTCCAACTTAGTTTAGATTCGAACCCTAAGAAGGAGTGGTCAGTTCCTGTTTGTAATCAAACAGGTCCTTTACTGTGAAATTTTAATGAGTCCAGTATAGGAGAAACTCGGCGTTTTTCAATTTTAGAGAGTCTGAAAAACTTAAGAAGACTCCAGGGTTGACTTTTTCGTAAATTTGTGTCTCCCAAGCCCGAAAAAGTATAAAATAATACTTGAGAGAACCGCTTGATCTTTACGACCAAGGAGTACTTTCATGATTAGTGTCTCTAATCTGAAAAAGTAAAAAGCGATCAAGGACACGTCGTTTTATTTCCAATATCGAATTTGAAACGACAAAAATCCGACAATCTTTTCATGTTTTTATGGTCAGAAAAGGGCTGTAAGAGGACCGTCTTTTAATTCCGTTTTAACGAGTGTAAAAGAAACGCTCGACAATCTTTTCATATTTTAGGAGTCAGAAAAGGGCTTAAAGATGACTCTAAGGTTTCACTTTTTCGTAAGTTTTAACGAGTTCGAAAAAATGATAAAAATGTACTCATATGGCCGACTTTCAATTTAATTTACGAGCAGGAAAAAGACGGAAAGAACTCAGCATTTTCATTTGTTTTACGAGAATGAAAGATAGCAAAATAATCTCGGGATTTTCATGAGTTTAACGAGTCTTGAAAATAACTGAAATTGACTCGAGATAGGTTTCATTTTTACAAAAGCTTGAAACAGAGAAAAACTATGCTTCCAAGTAGTTTCATTTTTACACAAGCTTGAAACAGAGAGAAAATTGTGCTTGATGCCCCCTAAGCATAATTGCTAGAGTGCATGCCCCCCAGCTTCATTTCATTCAACTAAGCACACTACTGGTAATTATTAGCTGGATGGAATGAAGGTTTAGTTACGAGCATGAAAGATTCGACCTAAAACTGTAAGAAAATTATGCAAAAAACTGAAATAGCTAACCTAAATATACAACTTAACATTTATGAGATCTAGTCAAACTCTCGACTTAATAGAGGAGGATTTGTTTCATTTTTTAACGAGCTTGACACAGGAAAAGAACAATGCTCAGATTCAATTTCATGTTTACGCAAGCTTGAAACAAAAAACTATGCTTGTTATAAGTTCGCATGCCCCCAGCATAATGACACAAATCGAGGTACATGCCCCCCAAGCTTCATTGCATTCAACTAGGTGGATGAAATGAAGGTTTACTTTCGAAATCTTGGCATGCCCCCCCAGCTTCATTTCATTCAACTAAGTACACTGCTGGTAATTATTAGCTGGATGGAATGAAGGTTCAGTTACGAGAATGAAAGATTCGACCTACAGCTGTAAGAAAATTATGCAAAAAACTGAAATAGCTAACCTAAATATACAACTTAACATTTATGAGATCTAGTCAAACTCTCGACTTAATTAGAGGAGGATTTGTTTCATTTTTTAACGATCTTGACACAGGAAAAGAACAATGCTCAAATTCAGTTTCATGTTTACGCAAGCTTGAAACGAAAAACTATGCTTGTTATAAGTTCGCATGCCCCCAGCATAATGACACAAATCGAGGTACATGCCCCCCAAGCTTCATTGCATTCAACTAGGTGGATGAAATGAAGGTTTACTTTCGAAATCTTGGAAAGGCTCGTGGGAGTTGTTTCATTTTTTAGTGAGGTTGACACAGGAAAAGAACTATCCTCAAAATCCTTGTTTCATTTTTTAAACGAGCTTGACACAAGATAAGGAACTATGTTCATGACTACTTTCTACAATCTACCTAACAAGGAACTATACTCTAAAAACCTTGATTCATTTTTTAACGAGCTTGACACAAGACAAGGAACTATGCTCATGACTACTCTCTACAATTTACCTATATAACCTATCCTTATTTTATTTTTTAACGAGGTTGACACAAGACAAAAAACTATCCTCAAACCTGATTCATTTTTTAACGAGGTTGACTCAGTAACAGGAACTTTCCTCAAACAACTGATTCATTTTTTAACGAGGTTGACACAGGAAAAGAACTGTCCTCATACTCACTGATTCATTTTTTAACGAGGTCAACACAGTAAAAGGAACTTTCCTCGACAACCTATTTCATTTTTTAACGAGGTTGATACAGGAAAAAACTATCCTCGTACTCACTGATTCATTTTTTAACGAGGTCGACACAGTAAAAGGAACTTTCCTCGACAGCCTATTTCATTTTTTAACGAGGTTGATACAGGAAAAAACTATCCTCGTGGACACCTATTTCATTTTTTAACGAGGTTGGCACAGGAAAAGGAACTATCCTCGCGACAGCCTATTTCATTTTTTAACGAGGTTGATACAGGAAAAAACTATCCTCGCAACACTGATCATGGCTTCCAACTGGAAGAAAGACATGTCAATGGACACACCTTGATCATGGCTTCCAAGAGATCTTCATCAGAAGGAAGAAAAGTTCTCTGGAAGGAACACACGTCAAGGGACTCAAAATGGATAAGAACATCGTGTTCAAGTAATCCCATAGAGTTTTCCATGTCAATTACCGGATCTAAATCAAAGGAAGATGAGCAAACAGTGAGAGGCTCACTTACATCGGTAACTGAAAACATGGGACCAGTTGCCACATAATTAACCCGTGGCGGGGTAGATACCACTTTAGAATCAGGAACATTTAGGGGTGTCATATTATTGGTAGTTGAAACAAGACTAGGGAACGAAAGTTGGTCTACAGTCACAATATTTCCATTGTGAGGGAAAGACATCACGCGAAAGAGTGTCGATACGACAGCTTTCATTGCATAAACATAGTCTCGCCCAAGGAGTAAATTGAAATCCAAGGGACCTTGAACTACCATAAGATCAATACAGACAGTTTTACCTTCCAAGGTAATAGAAAACTTAGGAAGGATCCCTAAAGGTTCACTAATGGTTATGTTAAAAGCTTTCAGATTCTGCGTAATAGGCACAAGCTGAGGGGAACCCAAAGCTTTCCAAGCAGTTGAGGATAAAATACTAACAGAAGCACCTTCATCTACCTATGTGCGACGTATGTCCCTACCACCAACCTTGACAATGATTTGGAAAGGGATGGAGGAAGGAAGACGAGGTTCTGTCAGTCTATTCCAATCAAAGGAAAAGACCTCAGTACTTGGAGGGGGTTCTGTAGAAATAGATGAAATGCCCCCCGGCATAGAAGAATCTGATGTAACAAGAAGAACCTGAGCGGTATGAAGTTCACTCTCTAAAGGGAAAGTGGGATCGACCGAATGTGAAATTGAATCGACCACTTGATCAACTAATGGATCATCAACCTGAGTGATATGAGTTTCACTCTCCAATGGAAGAGTGTGATCGACTGTACTTGAAACTAGATCAATCACTCCATCAGTTGACGGTAGGTTGGGAGACAGCTTACGGTAACCAGTTGGAAATTCTTGTTGTGGAACAGTAAGGTTTTCCAACAATTTTGAGGCTTCATCCATGTGAGGGCAAATGTGAGTTTAATGACTCCCTTTGCATAACTTACAAGGAAACCTAACTTTACCCCTTTTCCCAGGAACCTGACTATCACTGGTTGTTGGATCAATGGAAAGTTGATGTGATTTTTCTGACCATACTTCCAAGACCTTTGGAATACCAGGACAATTGATAAGGAAGTGGTCACCCTTACAAAGCCTGCAAGGGTATTTGGGTTTACGATGCATGTCGGAGTTTTCCTCAACACAACTAACACTTACAGTCGTGGTTGGTTGGTTGACCTCTTTCTTATCTTGCTTCTTCTTCTTCTTCTTCCCTTTCTTCTTCTTCTTAACCACCTGGTTACTAGCATCAAGGCTTTTACCAAGCGAAGAGGAAGAAATGGAGGAAGAAAAATTAGGCGAAGAAGGTAAAGGGTCAACAGAAGCTTGGTGATGTTGAGATGGAGAATTCTGTTGAGGTGAAGCATTCGGTTGAGGTGGAACAATTGGAGTATTTGGGGTCAACGAAGTTGAAAATAACCATATCGGTAATCCTATTGTAAATCCAGGTAATGACAAAGTAGCCATATAAGGAGGACCAACATTTCCAAAGAAAGGAAAAGTACTAGGATCCTCGTTAAGAGGGGTTCCTAGGTTGGTAAATTCTGGAATAGTTGCCATTATATTCAACTTCAGTGAATTTTATTAACAATTTAAAACTAAAATTAACAATTCACAATTCGCACCTATGGTCTCTAAAAGCAAAAACAAACAAATTAACACGCACTATCAAATCTAGGAGTCAAACCACACACAAACAGTAACTTTCCGTACCGAAAACACTAGTTGGTGATGAAATCCAACGTCGCAGAATTCAATACAGAAATAGCGGTTGGAACAGTTACCTCGGCAACCTGCTTAATGAATAGACTGGCACAAGTTCCTCCACTAATAACCATCTCGAGTGAAGTGAACCCCCCAGAAAATCCAAGTGAGTCTAGCCGACGTCTGCTCCAGGTACAGTGGGATCTTCCCTCCACCGTCACCTTAGGAAGAATCCTAAAGATAATAGTCACTAAGGTCACCAACAGCAACAAATATACCTGGGGGAACAGTCTACGATCCGATACGCACGCAAGGGAAGAGTAACAAGCTCAATCCCCTTGCAGGCTCCTTGACAATAATCCAAGGTTTACCGACAAGTGACCCCAGGCTCCTCGACAATGGTTAATCCGAGGTTTACCGTTTTTAATACGTGAATATCTTCTATCGTTCCCAATGAGGAAGGATTGATTCCCACACTGGTTTAGATATGATCTCGTGCTTCTCCTTTAAGAGGAGCTTTCCCAGAGCATAAATGCAACAATTGGATTTCTTCCTACCACAAGATACAGCTACTTGTTTGGTTTACTGTCTTGGAGAGTTAACTAAAACCTATTCCAAGACACTAGCCTAAGCTAGATTGGTGGAAAGAGCCCTAAAAATGTAAAAATTACTAGATAGATTTTAATTAAGCGTTGTGTTATTAAGGCTGTTATTACTCAAATGGGTAAATGGATATGAAACCAATGGTGTTATGACCCGACTCAAAACTGAATGCAATCGAATATGATAATGTAATCTTTTCAATTCGATGAATCCTAACTAAAGTAAGGAGAGAGTTTCCATTTACTTCCAACAATGCAAAAATTGATCACTAAGAGAAAATATAACAAATTCTCTAATGCACTAATTTCATCAAGAAAAACTAATGCAAATCAATTTCAAAACATTTTTTTATTTTTATTTTTATGTGTTAAAGACAAGCATAAAAATATGTAAATTCAAATCAAAGAAACTGATCTAAATCTATGATTGATTTTTCGGAATGTAAACTATGCAATTGTAATCTCTGCACAGTTCACATGAATAGTATGCAAATGTAAACTATGCACATTTTTCATTCATATTCTGAAAATGAGAATTCTAATTACGCAAATGTGATCTATGCAAGAGAATTCTCAAACACAAGATGATTCTAATGTAATCTAAGAACCAATCAAGTGCAATTCAAGAAAATTGGGTGAGAGTTCCAAAGATCAAAAATAAAAACACTCAAAGGCGATTAACACTCATACACAATTTAGCCCCCCCCCCCCCCCCCCGGCGAATGAGGGGGAAATTTTTTTGCAAAAACAAAAGCAAAAAGATGCAAAATTGTGAAAAGACTGAGACAAACCTCCAAGTAATGACCAAAGGAAATCAAATTAAGAATTTCTCAAAAAAGAGACTCAAAACACCCAATTGATAAAAGCTTAAAGCAGGAATGCCAATGAAATTAACCAAGGAAAGTTTCTGACAAGTCACATGCAGGTCTGGGCAGTGGCTAAAAACCTATAAACAAATTCTAAACTGATAAAAAGAAGAAAATTTAAAATTTCTCAAAATTTTGACAGGGTACGCAGGCAGCCTGTTTACACAGGTGCGGTCATGTTCTGTGCACAAAGAAAAAGTGCGTACAGGTACGCACTGTGCTTAACTTAGAGGGTGCGTACCTCTCCCAAAACTATGAAAAATAAAAACTAATTCAAAATTAACTAAATTCACCCAATCCCACAATCATCAAGTCAAAAACAGAAACAAATCAATGTTTCTCAAATCAAAGTATCAATCAAAAGAGAAATCAATCAAATCCATGGATTCCCCAGCGGAGTCGCCATTTTGTCATGCGGAAAGAGTTAATTTTGCGGACAAAACCGACCTCCCTAGAAAACAAGGCTTTTCTAGTGACAAACAAAACAATCAAGCACTATCTTTCCCTAAATATGCATTAAAATAAAAGCAATCAGGTGTTTAAGGCTTACCTTTAGTCCAACGCTTGTTTGTAGCAGCCAAGCCTCTTCGATCCAGATGAGCTCCTTCTCCTTGAAGCCTGCATTCACTAACAAGCAAACGATTACATAGCACCTGAATAACTCATATAATAAAACATATTCATCATAAAGACCAAGGAGTTTATGAAACAAATTATATATAACAACTTGTTGAGAAAAATGAACTTAATTGTATTAATTGGAAACAAAAGAAACCATTACAACCAGTGCCTTGGTGTTGTGCAGGTCCCTCCCAGGGTCCAGCAAGAGTTCTCCTTTACTTTGATCAGCTCACCCACTTCCAAATGAAGCTAAGAAAGGATTGGGATCTCTCCTCTCAAGCTCTAAAAGGGAGTCCTAATTTCAGCAGCATCTACCCTTAGGAATGTTCAGCTTTCAACCTCCCCTCCCTCTGGCCCAATGCTTGTATTTATAATGCTTTGGAGGAAGTTAATCAGGTCCATCATCAATGGGATAAGCCCCTCTTTCAAAGGGATAGCTCCCCTCTTCATGGGATAAGTTCCTCTTTCATTGGGATGCATGAACCATCTAGAGGCACTCAATCCACGTCAAACCATCTTCTAGAATGCTCTAGAATCGACCACAAGTAAGTTTTTTGAAGTAAAACTTGCGCCTTTTGACCTTTACAGGAGTACGCACCCACCCCTTTATAGACAGAGCGTACAAGTACGCAGGTATTATGTACTTGAGGTGCGTACACGAAGGTAGGAGTAAGAGAAACTGCGTAACCAGAGTTATATTGACTTTTAAAGACTTTCTCTCTTTTTTGGAGTTTGACATGAGGAGCAGAGGTGTAAGACTTGCCAAGGAGGACAGTATGGTTATTGATGGAGCCATACTGACTGCAAATAGTCATGGTGACAAATTTTAGTGTAACAGATATGTTGACCATCCTTCTACGTCACACAGAAACTTTAGCTCACTAGCTACAACTTTCCTCACCTTCTTCCAACTCCTGGTTCACCATGATTCGGGCCTGGAACTCCTCACCCACTTCAAACAAACACCTGCTACCCACATATTAGATCATATACATGAATGGTGGAAATGTCATAGCTTGTGTAAAGATCAGTTTGAAGATAAAGTCCTCTTGGACTTGTTTTTGAGATCCCTCACATCAAAAATCTCCAAATATGTGAAAAACTCATCCCCACATAATGAGGAAGAATCCATTAATAAAGCTCAACAGCTAGAGCTTATCTACACCTAGTCTAGATACACTTACCATGTGCTTCCAGACACCCTATGCCTACAAACTTATAAAGAGACACCAAGCGCATCCAATGTTGTTGATGGATTGATTGGGTGTCTAACCCAAAACCAACCTAGCAATAACTACCGGGACCCTTGATATCATTCAATGGCCAAGCATTTGAAATTACGCAAAACGCACCACCATTGCAACATGCAGGATACTACCCCAGTCAACCTGCACCGATGCAAAATATGGTCAATAGGGTTAACCAATATTAGCCCCCTCAAGGAGCCTCATACCCTCCCTCGCAAGGAAACCAGTACTCCTCTAGGAATACAGACATAATGTCCTCTTCCCATAATCAGGGAGAAACCAGTATGCTCCTTTCCCCGCACAACAACAGAATAACCCACCAATGCAAGACAATGAAATGGTTAAACTAGTGCAACCTTCTCTCATTTCAAATCAACAATCGAAGGAGCAGTTGAATCCAACTAACCCCCCTAATGTTGCTAAGAAAAAACCTAAAATAAAACCAAAGGGAGAACCTGAACAAGGGCAAAGCAACCACCAGCAACCCCCACGGGCACCAGGAAGGGGTAACCATAACCAGAATCAAATGAGGGATCAACCAAAAATAACCCATAGAAACAAAGAAAGAACACAAGTCTACGGACTAATCACTCATGTGATATCTATGGGCAATACAGTCATTATACCCATCATTATCCTCAACTCCCTGAGTTAAAAAGGATATAGGACAACAGGGGGCAAGGAGGTTAACAAACTGCAATAACACAATACCCTTTTCCCCATCAAGGAGTGGTTAACATTCAACAGCAATCACCCCTCTCACCCATCTGGAGGGAACCCCCATAAACATTCTAATCATGACATTTTCATGACAGGAGAAGATATGCTCCTACAAACACGAAATAGAAGTTATGAATCTCCCTCGAATCCCAATCTGTCCCCCTCGACCACGGAAATATCTACAAGGTCGTTGACCATCCCTTGACCTTCTATAGAATCCATGCCTAAGATTGTCAAATGACCTTTACGACAAGAAGGACATAACTCAAAATTTGCTCATAGCTACAACATAGTTGATGACTTAGAACAATCACCATCAGTTATGTTAGCATTAGAGGTCCTACAAACATTCCCAAGCCAACGGAAAGCATTACTTTCCTCTTTAGGTGCAATACCCAATTGATTCTCACCTAATGGTCTTTGACTTGGATAAAGCTACCCCACAACTACCATCAGCCATTGCTTTCCAAATTCCAATCTCAATCCAAAACATTAACATTCATTGTTGCATTATCAATGAAGGGGCCTCCACATGTATCATGTCCAAATCTGTTTGGAAGAAACTAGGATCCCTTGAACTCAAGACTTCTGACATCACGCTTAGACCGTACAGCGGATGACCTTCTGCTCACATTGGCCTATACCTTAGCGTTTCAATTAAGTTGGCTAGGAAAATTATGTTAATATATATCAAAGTGTTAGACGCCCAGTTGGATTACAATATCCTACTAGGTCGAACCTACATATAGGAGATGTTAGTAGTTGCCTCATCCATGTTCAAGATAATGATATTCCCCCATGACGGAAAAATCATTACAATCGATCAACTCACATACTATGAGAAGAGGACCTTACCCACACCTAACGGTGTGTTACCCTTAGTCTCATATTCTCACGAATTGATCACTACTTACATTGAGCTCAACCCTGGCTAGTTTAAGCCATCAATACTCCTAGGGACATTCCCAAGACACCCTCGAGTGATAAAGAAAATTTCCCCAAACACTGGAGCACCGGTGTGCATGACCTCATCAAACACCCCCAAACTCAAGAACCTATTCTAGATGCTAACAACAATGCTGTTATTGATCTAACTTTCTTACCAAACTCCATCACTTATACACCCTTCTGATATCCCCCATGTGGTTTTGTCTCACACTAAGTCATCGCAACACTCTCATTGCCCCATTAGGCTCTTGCGATACCGATATGGTATTTGGCCCCACACGCCACGTCAGCAATCACATGTATCACTGCAACAGGCGTCAATCATATTCCTCCACAGGATAGTGCGATACCACAAACAATGCCTACTCAAGTAGCACCCACACCACAAACAATCACTGCACCTACACTAGATGGTTGAAAAATAAGGTATAACCAAAAAGATAAAAAGGCAAAAGCATCAAAACCTCCCTCCTTTAGTGTCCCTCAACCTTGCGCATTGTGTTAAATAGCAAGGCACCCCACCAATCAGTTCCCCAATGTAAACGAGCTCAAAGCTCTTCTTCATGCCCCAAAAGCACCATAGAACCCTCCTCCCCTTGCTGGATAAAAGAATGCACCCAAACGTCTTAAGGCATTGCGCACCAACCACACATGCGCCATCTATGCAGAGTACGGACGCTACACGCATCATTGCCTTGAAATCCCTAGATTTCGGGATGCGTTAACTGCACTCAACCAATCTAATACCCCATTACTCTCAATAGAGGATGGATCCAAAAATATTTTTTATGTTGTAAGGGAAGAAGCTTCTTGCTCTTATCCCTCATCTAGTCCATCAACCTCCCGCCATGATCAGGGGCAAATTGAACCTGCAACTAACCTACCATCGCCCACTTGTGCATTGTGTGACATACCAGATCATTTGATCGACCAATGCCACAAATTAAGGGCATTTAATTGATTATATCTAGTTCCCCACGTCACTCAAAGCGCCATACATAGGCACAGATGTCACACTTGGTAGATTGGTGCATGAAATCTTCATGTACGACACTATCCCCACCTTTCTCAATTTTGTTCATTGTTAGGATTCATGCGGCCATTTATCACTGATCATTCTGATCTAGTCGAATCAGATATCGAACCATCGAATCATTCACCACCATCAGGGAATGAAGCATATACATTCGTTCTATGTGTGTTTGAGGAGAAACAATTGCCAACAACAAATCAAAGCCCCCATCATTTCATCTCCCTCACTACCATCAATCTAGATCAGGAAAAAAATATCTAAGGCCATCTGGAAAAGAAGATCACCCCTCACATGCGCCCTATGTGATAAACCCAACCATTTGGTGAATGAATATCACAAACTAAGTAATCTCAATGACATCTTCTGCTTAGTGGTCCAAATTCCACATAAGAATTTTTCCAATTAAGAGAAAATCACACATTTTTATTGCCACATCTGCTCTCAATTTCACCATACAAGGAATTGTCAGTACCTTCCACATTTTCATGCAGCAAGAGTAGCACTAAGGCCAACCCACACCAGGAAGCCATGTCACGCCAATACTAAGGTCTAGATATGGATATCACCTTAGCTTATTCCATCTCATGATGTCAACCAGGTGTCAACATCTCATACTATGATAAATATCGCCTCCCATACTATCTACTCGGTTAGTTCTAGTCCAATGTGCAGTATATGTACCAATACCTCTCATAACACTGAAACATGCCCTATGTTACACATATTTTGGCAGCTTAGGATTCAGCATCAAAATCCTATTGAGGAAGCTATTTTTTCCCCTTGTACACCAACAAGAATGCAAGAACTTCCTCCCACGTAGCATCAACCCACCATAACTGAAATTCTACCACCACCTAATGCTGACGACATGCAACATCATATATGATTCATTTCCTCATCTGTAGGAACCATGATTCGTGTTTTCTTCTCATCATTTTTTGGTGTCAAGACTGCAAAATCCACCTCAACAGTGGTAACACCACTAACGGTGCAGAACCATCCCATCTACACTTTGTCAACCTCGCTTGGTTCTACGACATCAACCAATGAATCATATTCTTGCTTTTCGACCAACACAACCAAGTCTAAATCCCAACTTCAAGACCTGGCACAACCCAAGTCAACACTAGATAATATTTTTCACTCAGATGAAGATATTCTAGAAGCCATGACGGAACTTGAATATCCTTGGGACGTCATGCACCATTGTTCATTTTTTCTACCCGAAAAAACATGTGTTCCCATTAGCACACAAACTTATGCTATCTGTGCCATTGAATCAAAATATTTCCTCCCACCAGGAAAGATCGATTGGTTCAAAATCCAATATCAGCACCTGGAAAATTCGAAGAGATCTCCCTGGGGGCAGCATTCTCTCCAGAAGAAATAATCGCATACACATCCTTGTTCCAAAAATACAAGGATAATTTTGTGTGGGATTACTCTGAGATGTCAGGCATCAGTCCCACCATTGTGGAACATCACATTTACATGTGGCCTTATGCCCATCCCATCTAGAAGAAACAACGTCAGTTACATCTGCCTAAGGAAACAACAATCAAATAGGAAATAGATAAACTCCATAAAGCATGGTTCATCTATCCTATTGCTTACATGTCTTGGGTTTCTAACCTTGTACCCATCATGAAAAAATAGGGCATCATTCATGTTTGTACTAATTTTATGGATCTGAACAAAGTGTGTCCCAAAGACAATTACCTGACGCCATTCATTGACCAAGTTATCAATGCTTGCGCCAATCATGAGGCCCTATCCTTCATGGACGGGTTCTCTAGGTACAACCAAATCCAGATTCGCCATACGGATCAGTACAAAACCGCATTCACAACCCCTTGGGGCACCATCACACACCAATTTATGCCTTTTGGTCTTAAAAATGCTAGTGCCACCTTCCATTGGGCCATGAACTATATCTTCCACAACCAGGATCATCTCATCCTCACATATTTGGATGACCTTACAGTATGTTCCAAAAAACATGCTAACCATTTACAGGACCTTTGCCTGGTTTTTCATAGATGTCGAAAATATAACCTGCGCTTGAACCCTCTCAAGTTACATTCTACAACAGTTGGAATCGTTGTTTGTTCACTCCTCTACTACTTTTGTTGTTGCTATTGTTTGCTACAAGCCTTTTTGGTTTTGCATTGTTTTTCTTGCTTGCATGCGAGCTGGACTCTCCCTTTTGAGAACCAAGAATAGATATATTCAATGGATATCATTTATTCTCAATAATATTGTCCAAGGCTACGAGGCTCTTCTCCAACTTCAGTGATAACTTCAGCTTCAATATTTCCAACTCGGCCCTCTTTTTCTTCTATATTATAGGTCATAACATCCTCAATCCTTTTAGCTTATTGAAGTTGGATCTTCAAGCTAAGAACCTCTTCTAACTGTGTCTTGAGGCTGATGACTTCTTCCTTTAGCTTAGCCTCCTTGTCATCATATATCTGCAAGAGATTTTCTTGATCTTTGCATGCAATTGTTAGTCTACTAACTTCAACAGATAATTTTCCAATAACCTCTAATTCTTACTCATATTGTGCATGAAGAAGCATTAGTTTATCACATTCATAAAAAATAATGTCTGGATCAACAAGAATAACGATAAGTTTGTCAAAATCATAACTCAAAAACAATTCATTTGTATTTATGCCTTTAGATTTTTTGCGTGAGACCACACTTGGTTATGTTGAAGCTTCATTTTTTTATTTGTCTTTATGGTTTGCTACACCATTCGCACTACGGGGACTTATTTCTTTAGGATGAGTTTCTTCCTTCTTCCGTTCCTTTTTCTTTCTTTTCTTTTTCTTTATCTTCTATAATTCTCTATTACTATTGCTACTATCACCTCCAAACATCATCTCCAAATTGTTCCACATCTCTTTAGCTATTATGAAACCAGCTCACAAAAAGATAGAAAAGATAGATCAATGACTTAAAATGTAGCCTCTTCGAGGGGGAAACCTCCTTTACATTACACAAATGAATAATTCTTGAATGATACAAATGACATGACTTCCTTCCTATATATAGGATTCTAAGGGATCATAATATAATTAGAGCCGACATAACAATAATAATGTAAGGGCACAACAATAACAATAGTGGGCTTCTATGGGGCACAATAATAATAATATGGGGAATACATGGGCATAATAATATAATAAGGGGCTTGCACTAATAACAATAAGGGTTACACTAGTAGTATAGGGACCTAACATGCCCCTCTCCTTCAAAAAGTGTTGTCCTCAATGCTTGAGTAGTTCTGAATGCTTCTATATAAAATTCTCATCCTCCCATGTGGAATATTCAGTGGGTAAGTTCTTCCACTTGATGAGATATTCTTAAATTTATCGATTTCGTAGCTGTCGAGTTCTTGTTTCCGTGACTTCTTCAGGTTCCAATATGATTTTTCATTCCTCGTCAAGTTCCGACAATATTGTTTGAACTAGGATCTTTTCACCTATAACCTTCTTTAAGCATGAAACATGGAAAAATGGGGGCACTCGGGAAGATGCAGGAAGCTCCAATTTGTATGCCATAGTACCAATCTTTTGCAGTACCTTGTAAGGACCATAGTACTTTGGTGATAATTTATCATCCTTCTTAGCTTGCTTGAGGGACATTTGTCTGTATGGTTATAATCATAAAAATACCCAATCGCCTACATCAAAACTTATTTCACTGCGATGTTGATATGCCTATTGTTTCATTCGATTCTGCACCAAAGTGGGGTTATCCTTTAAAAATTGGAGAACTTGTTGGTGATGCTCGATGTGATCTTTAACTGCTTGAACCTTTTTCTTCTTGATATGTCCTTCTACCTTGAGAATTTGAGTGGTAATTCTTTCCAATGCATTACAAGATATGGTCAGATTCATTTCTTGATGCTCGATGTGATCTTTCACTTCTTGAACCTTTTTCTTCTTGACATGTCCTTCTATCTTGAGAGTTTGAGGAGTGGTAATTCTTGCCAATGCTTTACAAGATATGGTCAGATTCATTTCCTCTTTCTCTAGGGTTCCTGGTGTATATTGTCTTCTTTTGACATTTCTTGATCATTTTGTTCCTCCTCTACACAATCTATGTAAAATAATTTCTTCTCAACACACTTATGAACTTTAGTGTATTTGCTATCACAACTATAACAAAGCCCTTTTTCTCCTTTTTCTTCCAATTGTTGTGGTGTAAACCTTGTAGGTTGTGGAAGGCTAGGAGCAAAAACACTTCCATATTTATAGTTGTGAGTGGTAGGATTCCTTGTTTCCATAATTCTACTTTCATTTTTTCTTGCCAACCTGAATGCCTTCTCCAATGAATCAGGTTCCCAAAGACGAACCTCATGTTGAATGTTATCCTTTAAACTCCCTATGAAGACATCAATCATTTGTTTATATAGAATATCATTTACCCTTATATTCAATTTTTGGAAGTCCTCAATGTGCTCTGCCATTGAACCCTTTTGTTTGAGATTTATCAATTGTCTAAAGAAGGTGTTGTTCTTTGTATCCTCATAATGTGCTATCATTTCCTCCATGAAAATTGACCAAGTGACAAGTGGTTTACGAGAACAAAGCCCTCTATACCATACAAATTGATTTGGTTCTAAATATAAATATGCAATATGTACATTTTTTAACAGTTGTACATCATGTAGATCAAAATATTGCTCCATCTGTAGTTTCCAATTTACTGGATCCTTGCCATCAAACTTCCTCATATTGAATTTTCTTGATTTTAGGAGGTTTATCTTGAATCTGTTGTATCTCTGAAATTTAGGATCTCCAATATCTGAAATTGCGACCTGCGGTAGCCCTCTGCGTCCTCTTTCCAATGCCAACTATTCTGATCGAAATTGAATTCTCCAAGAAAGAGTTATGCCTAATCTCCCAAGATGACCTGATCATATATTTTTTCAATAGAGTGAACTTGTACAAAGTGCCACGTGTCATAGTTTTGAACTTGAGACCTGAAACTAATATTAAAAAACTACAAGTCGTCCTCTTTCTTTAACTTCTTACAAAATTTCAATCTGATGCTCAGAAAGAAAGTTATAACAATTTTCCCTAGGTCACATGCTTGAGATATAATTCGGGATCCTACAAAAACCCTAACTTCCTTGGATCATATCTCCAAAAATATAGCGAGACAAGATTTGAAATTCGGACCCGCGATTTAGAGCGATTTCGGCTTAAACGGGTTTTTTTTAAGCTTCTGAAACTTCGTAGAAAAAAATTTATAGCGAAAATTCCATGATGACCTGTATGGACCAGCGAAACCCTAGAATCCAAAGCTCTGATACCAAATGTTATGGAACCAGCTCACAAAAATATAGAAAAGATAGATCAATGACTTAAAACGTAGCCTCTTCAAGGGGGCAACCTCCTTTACATTACACAAATGAATAATTCTTGAATGATATAAATGACAAGACCTCCTTTCTATATATAGGAGTCTAAGGGGTCATAATATAATCAAAGCCGATATAACAATAATAATGTAAGGGCACAACAATAACAACAGTGGGCTTCTATGGGGCACAATAATAACAATATGGGGACTACATGGGCACAACAATATAATAAGGGGTTTGCACTAATAACAATAAGGGGTTACACTAGTAGTATAGGGACCTAACATTAGCATATTTTAGATCTCTTATTTTAGATAACATTATGGAGATTCTTATAAATGATGCATCTTACTTGAGCATCATGTTGCATTACTTCAGGTGAGAGCAAATCATTGCCACATCCTTCACATACTAATCTCCAAATGTTAGACCCACAAAACAATAATTGAGATTTAACATTCTCATTCCATACCTTGAAAGTTCCAACAATGAGGACAAATATTCCTTGGGGAATCATTCTGGAAGAAAAGAATATATATATATATATATATATATATATATCATTTTTTTATCAACACTACCCAAATCTACTCTCCAGTAATCATGTTGCAACCAAGAGCCCTGCTTTGACACCACTTGTTGGAAATTTGAGGCATTGATACTACTTGTTGGAAGTGATGAACAATACTGAGAGGAGGGGTGAATCAGTATTGTGTGCTTATACCAATTTTTTCCTTTCTTTCAAAAATCTTGATCCATTCAGTTATTAGAAGCACATCACAATGTATATATTTTAGCATATATAAACAAGAACAAGAATAATTCAAGAAGCAGAAAACACATAAACAAATAAACATACACACATAGAGACACCAGATGTAAGGTGGAAACCCAAAGACAGAAAACCATCGTTGAATGTTCTACTTCACTCTTCTTCTATTATTATAAAATTCTTTTTTTTGCACAGTCACTAGTCACCACCAGTGTATAAGCCACAACTTTCCAATCATGCGATATGTTACTCACTCCAGGCCACTACTTGTATGAATTGTATAGGCCACCACCTATAAGAAGACACCATTCCATCGACTTTGCAAGCCACTATTTGCTGGAAGCCACCACTCCCAATAAGTCTCGCCCAACTATTAGGATATTCCGACACATAAGAAATAGTTAAGTATAACTTGGTCTACTGTAGAGTTAGGTAAAGTGTGTTTCTTTACTATGTAATTTTGTAACTTACAATCTGACATGAAGTGATCCGACGGTTCATTCTCTCCTCGATATTACCGACACTTGATCCGTGGCTTAACACCCGATTGGTCCATGATCTCTATTTAAAGAGCATGGAGGCTCATTTGTAGGGTCATCGTTCATGAGAGAAGCTTGTGTAAATTTTCTTTCTTTCACATTAATAAATTGCCTGAAGTGGCTGCGTTGGCTCAGGTCATGGACTGTTTCCCTCTTTGAGGGTTTTAACCACGTCAAGAATACTAATGTATTGATCTGTGATCTGTTTGTGAGTGGTGTCCTTTGGTGTTCTATCTGAGGAACTTACCCTATAAATTCCTACATCGTATCAGAGCTATTTAAGGGCTACATCCGTTGGTGATCCAAATCGAAAGCTAGTACAACTGCATCCAACTATCGTTTCCTATATCTATTGTTTCTGATCGCTTTCGGGCCAGCAGCACTACTCTAGTGTGTTAGGAGCATCTGTTCTAGTGAGGAACCCATTTCGTTTCACGCGAAAGTATTTCTGGTAGCCCTAGCTACGTCATTTTTAAGATCTTGACGTATACAGCCTTTATTTGTAGTTTTAGTTATTTATCTCTCTGTTTATTTCAATTTATTTATCTCTCTGTTTTTTATTACCGGATCTATACCTTTCATTTCTACATATGCTCTTTGCCCTGCGACTCTATTCGATCTGGGAAAATTAGAAACGGAAAGGAAGGATTTTTCTCATGCGTATGCTCTTTTTCGCCGCGTCTTAGTGTGATCTCGGAAAATCATAAACATAGAGGAAAATTGTTGAATTGAGGTTTGTATTCCCTCAACCTTTAGGCCCCTCAACACCATTCATAATTCCCTCCGATCGGTGAAAGATCCCATTGACCCTAAAGACATGAAGGGTGTCTACTTGATACCTTGTTCTTGTGGGACCCCCTATATCAGGGAAGTAGGGCGCTCCATCCACCAAAGGATCAACGAACATGCAGCTGACCTAAGAGATGGGAGAACCAAGTCTTTAGTGTTAACAAAGCATGTGGAAAATACCAAGCATTAGGTTTGTATAGAGGAGGCCAAGGTCATTGCCAAGGTTGCGCAGTTCCATCACCGTAAATTCAGGGAAGCTATTGAAATTGAAACAAGGCCTAACAATCTCAATAGAGATGACGACTGGAAGATCAGTAGCTGCTGGATCCCTACCCTTTCTTCTTAGTCTTGTTTTTCCTTCCCCCCCCTTTTTATCCTTTTCGTGCTTTCGATGTTTCCCCTAAATTTCCCGGATCCTTCTCCTTTTAGCCTTGTCTTTTCCTTCCTCCTAGGGTTTCTCCTTTGGCTCAGTGGTTTACTATTGGTCCTGTTCTTGACCTTATTGTTTTTTAAAATGTGTCGCTCATTCTATTTATTTAACCAATATTCTTTCCATTAAATCATTTTTTATTAAAAAAAACCCCTTTACTTATCCCTAGTGATTTAAATAATTAATTAAATAAGTTAATGTAACAACCAT
This sequence comes from Pinus tabuliformis, assembly GCA_031772625.1. Lineage (NCBI taxonomy): Eukaryota > Viridiplantae > Streptophyta > Pinopsida > Pinales > Pinaceae > Pinus > Pinus tabuliformis. Next base: position 25,650,186 of record CM062812.1, read on the forward strand.
AAAAATAAATAAATGAATAAATAGATAAATTAAAATTAATTTATTTTATAATTAATTAATTTAAAACTAATATACTATTTTTTACCCTTAATAATCTATTAGTTAGTTTTTAAATCTTGTAATAAATTTCTAACACTTGAATTCTCTAATATTTATATATCTGAATACTCTTTGACTATGAATATGAAACTTATATATTTATAAATATATGTCCCTTTAACTTATATTTTAAAATTTAATTAACTATTTATAGATTACTCTATTTTTAACTTTTATAACTAACTAATATTTAGATAATAACTTTGATATCTAACAATTTTATATTAATTAATTTTTTTTTAACAATTTTAAATTAATTTATTTTAATGTCCCTTTAACTTATATTTTATTTAAAATATAATTAACTATTTATAGAATACTCTATTTTTAATATTTATATATAATAACATTATATATTTATAATTATAAAATGGTCCATTTGCGTTTATTTATTTAATTAAATAAAGTTTATACCCCTCATCATAGTCAATCTAGTCGTTTCCCGGTCAAATCTAGTTGTTGTCATTTTAGTCGTTACCTTGTCTAGAAATTTGGTAATTGGATATTTTGCCCTATCTATTTAATATGCAAAGCTAGATCTGCTCATTCAACTTGTCCTGACGATGAACCACACTGGTTGGTTCGAAATGCGTCGACAAAGGTTTTCTACATGTGATTTATGCCGAAGTTCTTATTATAATAGAGGAAAATATTTAGTTTCCGGCGAAAGCTAACTTCAAGCCAAAAGGTTTCATTTTTTTGTATGTCCTTGTTGGGTTGTCCGGTTTTTTATTTTGTAGGGGAAAAGGGCTTTTTCAAGTAAGCATGCACCCAAAGCTTCAATGACTAAAAAAAAAAAACCTTCCTATTTTCCAAAAATTAATAACCTTTTAAACTAACTCACTTGGTCCAAAGTTACTTTATGAGAATAGAGGTCTTGAGTTCAAGTCTTTCTTTTTGTTGAGTTTCTTTTTCAAAAAACACATGTAACTTATGTTTTAAAGTTACTTTATGTAAAAGTGTTCTCACCCATTATAAAAAAAGTGAGTCACTTATAATTCTAAAGTCTTTTTATCTTTTATTTAAGTTACAATTTAATGGGTAGCTCATAAAGTACCATTGTAAAAGTGGCTTTCACTTATTTATAAAAGTGGGTCACATAAAATATGTTTTTTTTAAATTTGCTAATTAGATTAAGTTTGGAAAAATGGTGGATTTTTTTTACATATAGCATTATAATTCACTTCCGCACATTCATGCACTTCGTTAGCATCTTCAACAATTTTTCTTCAAAAAGCCATAACTTCTTCATCCGGAAGCCGCTTTCAAAGCCATTTTTTTTAATCTGCCTAATTTTTCGAAATATTTTCATTGGAACACTTAGTTTCAGCATCTATAGCTTCATTTTCTGTTAAAATGGAAAGTCCATGCCAATTTATTCTTGACGATACCAACTACTTTCAATGGTGGTCATACATTGTGGATTTACTTAGAAGTAAATGTTTTTACAGAATAGCCTCAGGCAAATAAACTGAACCTAAAGATAAATATGAGGTAGCCAAATGAGAAAATAGGCAAGATCAAGCACGCAGGTTGATAGGGATGTCTATTTCTCCGGACCTTATATTTCATATCACAGAACTTGATACCCCTAATGAAGCAATGAAACAGCTCAATAAATTTTTTGGAATTAAAAATGAAATTAGAGCCTATCAACTCAAAAATGAGTTGCTTACATTGGACCCCATTAATTTTTCTTCCATTGAAGATTTTTTGTCCAAGTTCAAGACCCTTAGACTTCTCTTGGAAGGTGTTAAGGTTAAGAAAGAAGATGGTGGCCTTATTTATTACATTCTTACTAAGTTGGGACCAACCTACTCTATGTTTGTTTTCACTTTCCATTCTACTGGAGAAGCCTTTATTTATCAAAGACAAGACTACAAGTCCCCCTCTTTTGATGCCTTTTGTGATTCTTTAATAAGAGAACAAGAAAAACTCTTACATCTTGGTCTTCTTAATCTTGGAAACTCTTCTAATAAAGCCTTAGCCTCCCAACAACAACCAAATTCAGAGAATCCTAAGAAGCAGTATCCTAAAAAGAATGGTCCTAAACCAAACAAGGGTCATAAGCAATTTCAGTCTCAAAATTAAAAATCAATTCAACAAAATGATATGGCAAATAAAAACAAAGGGAAGAAGACTGATAGACATTGCAACTTTTGTAATTGAGATGGCCACTTAGAATCCAAATGCTTTAAGAAGATGGAAGCCTTGGAAGTAGCAATGAAGAAGCATAACATCCATTTGGATCACTCTTCAACTTCAACTCCATCTTCAGGAATAGCACTTTCTGCATTTGGTTGTCAAGCATCTTGGTCTGGTTATGCACTAAATGTATATTCTTCTTCTCATTCTCATGAGTGGCTCATTGATTCTGGAGCTTCTTCTCACATGGCCAAAAACAAAGCCATGTTTTCTTCTTTAAATGATTGTAACACCAAAAATATATATGTTGGTGACGATAGATCTCTTAGTGTTGTAGGGACTGGAACTGTTCATCTAGACAATGGTCAATTTAATGATTTATTATGTGTTCCAACCTTATCCTGCAACCTTCTATCTATATATCAGATAACTCATTCAGGTGAAGGTAAAACTGTTGAATTTTCACCTCATGATTTTGTAATTAAGGACCTAAGTGATCCTAGAAAAATTTCAACTACTAGAATTTCTGATGATTCTACAAGGTTGTATAAGTTTAACAACTTTGGGTCACAACTCTTCCCTCGGTATCTTTTGCTCATAATGATGAAGTGAGAAAACTTTGGCATGAGCGATTTGGTCACTTAAACTATCGCTCGCTTCAAAATCTATGTAAATAAAATATGGTGACAGGTCTTCATATGGTATCTTGCAGAGATGGTGTTTATTCCGGATGTGTACTTGAAAAACATCATTTGGATAGTTTTGAAAACGTGCCTCTTAGCACGCCTCAAGCCCTTTACAGCTTGTGCATAATGATTTATATGGTCCACTTCCAGTTGTTTCATTCTTTGGCTACAAGTATTTCTTATTTTTCATTGATGATTTATCCAGACGCACTTGGGTAAACTTCTTAAAACTCAAGAGTGAAGTATTTAACATGTTCTTGGCCTTTAAGGCCTTTGTTGAGAAATAATCTGGACATCAAATTCTTAAGCTAAGATCTGATAATGGCGGAGAATATGTTAACAACAAATTCGTCAACTTTTACACTGAGCATGGAATTCAAGTGCAACACACTATTCCATATACTCCACAACAAAATGGTGTAGGTGAAAGGAAGAATCGAACCTTAAAGGAAATGGCTAATTGTATGCTTCAATCTAAAGGACTTAGTCTTAATTTTTGGGCAGAATCAATTAACTGTGAAAATTACATAGCAAATTGCACTCCTACTAAGGTTTTAAAGAATATCACTCCAGAAGAAGCATGGAACTCAATTAAACAAGATGTAAGTCACTTTCATGTTTTTGGAAGTGAAGCATGGGCCCATATTCCAAATGAGAAACATAAAGCTTTAGAACCTAAGAGTGAAAATGTATTTTTGTTGGATATTCCGAAGATGTCAAACGATATAGACTTCTTTCACCTAAGTCCAAAAATGTTATCATTAGAAGAGATGTAAAGTTTGCTGAAAAATATATCGGCCTATGAGCCTAGTTCAGCGGATGTGCCACCTCTCTCTATCCCTTCTACTTCTAAAAATATTTCTTCTTCAGATGATGACATCCAGGATGAAAATCCTCCCCCACCTTCTCAGGATCCTCCTTCAGCTCCTCATATTCCGAAATGGGTCCGTGCTACTTGGGATGCAGCAAGTGCTCTTGCAAGTGATCCTACAAATTAGCGACGTACACATTCTCAGTTCGATAGAGCCTCTTCTTTACTAGCTCAAAATTCAACGAATTATGATACTAACACCTTTGCAGAAGCTTCAGGCCATCCAGATTGGGACGCAGCTATGAATGAAGAATATCGTTCATTATTGGCAAATGATACATGGGATCTTGTTCCTCTTCTAAAGGGATGAAAACTTGTTAGATGCAAATGGGTTTACAGAACCAAGTTTGGATCAGATGGAAAAAGTTGATAAACATAAAGCTCATCTTGTTGCTAAGGGTTTTTCACAAGTTGAAGGCATTTACTATATTGAAACCTTCTCCCCTGTTGCCAAAATGAACTCTAACTACCTTGTTCTTTCCCTTGCTGCCTCTTTCAAATGGGAAGACCATCAGATAGATGTTAAATCTGCCTTCTTGCATAGGGACTTGCATGAAGAAATCTATATGAACAACCTCCTAGCTTTATACAAACAAACTCCAGCCTTGTATGTCAGCTTAAGAAATCCCTTTATGGTCTTAAGCAAGCCCCTCGGACTTGGTATGCCAAAATGGATAGCTTTCTTTTAGATATTGGCTTTTCTAGGTGTCATTCTCACAATACTGTCTACACCAAGAAAGTGGTTAAGTCTCTTATCATTCTTGTTCTTTATGTTGATGATCTTCTCCTTACTGGTAGTGATCCCAACCTTATAAACCATGTGAAGTCCATCCTTAAAAAGAAGTTTGAAATGACAGACTTAGGACACTTGCATTATTTTCTTGGTCTTCAAGTCTTGCAATCCAAGGAAGGTATTTCCCTTTCCCAATCCAAGTATGCCTGTGATCTTCTATGCCACTTTCAAATGGAAGACTATAAGCCAGCCCCTTCTCCCTTTCAGTCTAGAGCCAAACTTTCAGTCACTTGTACTTCCCATGCAGTTGATGCTACCTTATACCGTCAACTTGTAGGAAACTTTTGTATCTGACCCATACTCATCCTGACCTTTCCTTTGTTGTTGACCTTATTGCGTAGTTTATGCAAAACCCACATCAAAGTCATTGGAAAGCAGCTAAAAGAATACTTCGTTATGTTCGAGGTATAGTTCAGTTTGGGATTCATTACAGTGTAGAAGCATCTCCTCTATTGGTTGGTTTCACTGATTATGATTGGGCTGGTGACCCTGATGATCGGAAATATGTTGTCAGTCATGTCTTCACTCTTGGTTTGGACCTATTACATGGGCTTGCAAGAAACAAACTTCCAGTTCTCTTTCTTCAACAGAAGCAAAGTATCGTGGCATCGTAGAAGCTAGTAAGGAAGCCCTGTGGATTCGTCAGATCCTGTTAGAGTTTGGCTTTCAGCAGCAGCATTTGACTACACTTTGGTGTGATAATCAAAGTGCCATTCAACTATGCAAAGATCCAGTCCAACATCAGCGTAGCAAACACATTGAACTACACATGCACTTCATCAGAAATCTCATTCATGTCCATGTTCTTGAAGTGAAATATTGTTCAATAGAAGATCAACTTGGAGACATCTTTACAAAGTCTCTCACAGAGGCGAAGTTTATTAAATTTCGATTTATGGTTGGAGTTCAGGAAGTTATCACTAAGGGAGGATAGGCTCTAATGCCTCCTTCCTTCTCCTATTGTGTCATATTTGTACATCCTTCAATCCTATCCCAAGTTGTTCTTAAGGGGGGATGTTAGGATATTCCGACACATGGGAAATAGTTAAGCATAACTTGGTCTAGTGTAGAGTTAGGTAAAGTGTGTTTATTTTCTATGTACTTTTATAACTTACAATCTAACGGTAAAGATATGTTATAGACATGAAGTGATCCGATGGTTCATTCTCTCCTCGGTATTACAACACTTGATCTATGGCTTAACACCTGATTGGTCCATGATCTCTATTTAAAGAGCATGGAGGGTCATTTGTAGGGTGACCATTCATGAGAGAAGATTATGTAAATTTTCTTTCTTTTACATTAATAAATTTCCTAAAGTGGCCGCGTTGGCTCAAGTCGTGGACTATTTCCCTCTTTGAGGGTTTTAACCATGTCAATAATATTGGTGTATTGATATGTGATCTGTTCGTGAGCAATGTCCTTTAGTGTTCTATTTGAGGAACTTACCCTATAAATTCCTACACCAACCACCACTGGATGGAAGTCACCACTTGCTTACTGAAGGCCCCAACCTTCAAGCTCTCATGTGGACCACGTTTCGTAATGTTTCATACTGGATCAGAGTTCAGATTGCTGATGTGTTGCAGGGGTTTTTATCGGAGAACCATATTATTGATGTATGTTGTAGTAGTTTAACACATCAGCAATCTGAACTCTGATCTGAAGTCTTTACTGCAACAACTACAACAATAATCTGATCTCCATATCAACAGTAACTGACATCAATGTGATCTACAACACAAGCCTGTTAGACATAAGATACACCACAACTCCATCATCCTCTAACATATGCTCTGAATCTAATCTTTGGTCCACACACTATCTATGCAATATTGTCGCTCACATTCTCTCTCAATCTAACCCCTCCTACTTCACACTTCAACATTTTATCAAAAAAAAAAATGTAATCAATATGAAGCATTAATCCTCATTATCTTTGACTTGATCACCTTCTAGAGTGTGGAGTGACCTTCCTTGAACTATCTAACCAAATACCATGTGCAAAAACCATAGTAAATGCCCCTGGAATTCACTAGAGTGTGCACAAAATCTAGGATCTTCACTCTAGAGGTAGTAACGCACATTCTCCATTCAGGAAGTGCATTATAACATAAGTGCTAATCTTGCTAGGGTGAGTTATAACACGGGTTGTCCTCTTATGACCTGTGTTACTCTGTTCTCCAGTCCAAACCTCAATTAAACTACTCCAGCTCTTTCAAAACTTGACCATCTTCCTCTGTAAGCATCTCCAAAACCTGTAGATCCTCTACAACCATCATAAACACAACAGTAACATGTCATAAAACCTATGAATATCATGAAAAATCCTTCAACCTTGTTGAAATCAATGCCAACAAAATAGACTCCACAAATAACTCCATAAGCACACATCCTAGGTTGACATCAATGACAACATGCCCAATTGGAGTATGGATTGACACTATGATCATTTGGAGACTTAGGAGACCACATTATGACCCCTGAGATGAAACAAGGGGCCCATAGAGATATTTTGACAGAAGTGTGAAGGCTAACCTTAACATCATGATTTTATAGGGCTTCTACACCAATCATGGAACCTTTAGCCCTCAACGCATGCCCCAAAGAGCCTTACAAATAGATTATGTCAACTTATCTAGCCCTACGGCTCACACGTATTTGAATTTTTTTATGTTTTAGGCCTTCACCAGTGGGTTGGTTTGTAACCCACCTCATCATTGTAATTTTACTTGTTGATTAGGGATTTTAGGCTTAATTATATATATTCCTCCTCATATGAATAGAAGAGAGGAAACTTGACTTATCATCATCATTTTGACTTGGATATTTCGGCCTCTTAATAATTTTGGCCTCTTTCTCTTGTGGAGGAAATTGGATCTATGAATGCAATTCGATAAGTTCAGCTACTCACTTGTCTATGGAGTTATTGGATTGGATCAATGGATTGAATTTCATGCATGTTATCTTGTAAGTGAGCAATTTTTTAGATAAATCTTTTATTTATGTCTAATTTATGCAATATCTTGAATCTTGGGTTTTCTATTGTGCCCTAATTTATTGGAAAATTATTTAATAGAATCTAGATGTCATTGTTGCATACATTACTCATGTGAATGATAATCCTAATGCGAATTTTGATCAGCTCTCCCATAAAACTTCTTGATCTATTACATAGGTAATCGCTAGGGTTTTTATGCTAGTGCATCAATTATACTTCCTCCTTAGAAAATTTTAGCTATCTAGTAAACTCATGGACTCCATCCTCCCAAGGATTAAGGCACTGAACTACCTTGTTAGTGATAAAATTCACTTTTCATCTATAAATTTTCTCTCATTTTCTCTTGACCTAATTCATCCCCTTTAAGGTTAAGCGTCCAAGCTAGGTAGTGGTGTGAATTCCTAGGGAGGAAGTATTTTTGGCATTGAAGAGACTAAACATGAAGAGGATATTATTGGCCACAAAATCTCTTCTTTTTGTGGCCTTCCACTTCAATCTCATCCATAAATTCCTTTTCCCTAGTTGTTTTCCCTAGGGAAACTCTAGTTTAGTTTTAGCTTCAACGTGGGGGCTTCTTGAGGGTTCCATGTGCCTTGACCTTGCTGATATATATTTTTGGAAATCCTTTCTCTTCACCTTGACCTTTGGTAACACTGACACTCAACCTATTAATCAAGTCATAGGTCTTGTGCCTCATAAGTTCGTCCTCTTTTGAAAAAATGATTTTCCCCCATTTGGTGATTGGAACCTTGTACTTAAGTTGAATTTTTCCCTTAGAAGCTTATTGGTCATCATGTACCTTTATGCTTAGAATATACATCCTAGGTGGCCTCATACTAGGACTCCTCCCATTGGTGAAATTCAATAAAGAGCTGGGATTTTTTGTTATAGTAATAGTGGGCCACTAGCCCATTGTTGTCTCTTGGTCTAGTAATAGCCTTGTAGGGTACCCCTCTCCAAATCGTGCTAGACTTTGTGGCAATAAAGAAGAAAGTAGCAGTACTTCAAAAACATTTCTATTGGAAAAATCTTCGATAGGATTTCCAGTGGTATACCATATCATGTACTACCTATCCCATTGTTAAACCAACCATCAAGAAATAGGGGTTTTACACTCCTCTACCTACCCCCGATAGGCCCTGGGAATCAGTCTCCATTGATTACATGTCAGGTTTACAATTCACCAAGCATGGTAATGATTGTGTGTTTGTGGTCATCTATCGGTTCTCTAAGATAACCATTTTAGCACCATGGAAGAAGAGTATCACAGTTGAAGCCACACTAAATTCTACTTTGAGTGTGTTTGAATTCATTTTGGGTTACCCCAGACCATTATTTCAGATAGGAATAGTAGGTTTCTTGGCAAATTTTGTTCCATCCTGTGATCTCTCATTAGTAATCAATTGACCAATTCGACTTACTTTCATCCCCAATTAGATGGGCATGTTACCACATAATCTAGCAGGGCCTAGAATGAAACCCTAAAGGATGGAAACCTAGATTGTGTGATAGCAATGGGACAATGGCCCATTGTCACCATAACTAGTGTCCCCTTCTCTTTACGAACTTTTACCAATGGGAGGAGTCCTAGTAAGATAAATAATCACCTTAGATAGTTTTTTTAGGGTTAATGGTACAAGGTCATGAGATAAGACATCTCAAGATAATCTCTATATGATAATATGGAAATTCAAAAAGGCTTTCGCTCCCTTTAAGAGACCTAGAAGAAACTCACATAAGACCTTGGATTTTGTGAATTTGCATGGAAAAGGGTACTTTCGAGATCAAGGAAATGAGAAGAAAGGGCTTATTAAGATTTATTCCAATGGATACTAAGCTCATGCAACCCTCAAAAAAGTCCCCAAATCATAAGAATGCAAGCTGGGTTTCCCTTTCTAGGGCACACCTAAGGAAAATATTTTTATGAATGAAAACTCAAGAGATGACCGCTAAACATTGAGATCTTGTAGAGAAGACTCTAGGCCTAAGGACTATACTCTCAAAATCCGCCAACTCCCTCTCTAATGAATTCCTCTCTATGTCCTAGCCTAGTCGTCCAAGAAGAGGGGACCAAAATTATGGAAGAAAGAGAGTGTGATCACCAAATGGCTTGGGCTAGTGCCTTCTTCCTCGGGCTAATGGAGTCCTATATGCTTTATATTGGCCAAAATTGTCTTCAACGAAGTTAAAATTTGATGCCCTAGCTACCAACCTTCAACAATTACCTATTATTATAATATTGAGTTTCGTGAAGAAAAATAATGTTTCATCACTAGGAACATTCATTGCATGTTATATCATGAGTAACATATGCAAGAGCCAACCAAATAGCTTTCAAAAATTTATTCAACAAAATTAGGGCACAAGAGCATTTACTTTAGTTGCAACAATTACATACATTAGACAATTTCAAAGAAATATTTTCATCAACAAGAGAACCTACAAGATAGCCATGTAATATATACATGCATATTCAAGAATTAGCTCCAATACAAGATCAAAACTCACTCCAAACATCAAAGTGCATCCAATATACTCCAAAAGATCACCAAAGAAAAAGTTTGAATTATCCAAAGAGGCCAAAAATCCCAAGTGCGATGATCATCTCTCATAAATGAACTTGAGTTCTATTTATATGAGTCTCACTAAGTCGAATTAGCCTAATTAGCTGCAAAAATAATAAAATAATGAGCAAGAAACAAGCCTTGGTCAAAAGCCGACCAAGTAGCTTTCACAAATTATGAATTTTCCATCCAGATGCTAGTTGAATTAATGACATCATGTTGATGTAAGGTCATTGGAGGGCCATGCTAAGTTCTCAAGGTGCCAAGATGTGAGAGAGGGATTCATAAAGTATGAATTAGGGGATGGCCCCCAAATTTTCTATGCAAGTCATCATGTGGGGCCCCAAAGTGGGTTTGGGGCAAAAATGTTGGTCTCATGGGTCTCCTAATGATATAATATTATGATGATAGAATATCCCTCTCATGTCTCAAGGGTGAGACAAACCTCCTCTCAGGCCTTAGATTAGCTGCCACTCCATATGTTATGTCGGTAAGGCACACTGGTCCAAGTGCATGGTATCGCAAATAATGTGGGATAATAAAAAAATTACTAAAGGTGGTGAGGCTGCCCATGGTGTGAAATGATTCTCTACACATGATTGGAGTCACATGGCTCTCAATGCACCCCCTTAAGAGTCAATATGATCCTGTGGTAGACTTCGGCCCCAATTAAGTTTCCTAGACCATGATGAAACCACTTGTCAATTACATATAAGATCCAATGCACCTCCTCATCATTAGGTACAATAATTCACTAGCATCTAAGTGAACCAATATTGTTAATCAAGGGAAAATTGGGACCTCATAGTGGGCTTCCCTTCCAAATTTGGGGCTCCTAGTTTGTAATAGTGTTACCTCCTTACATAGGAATTGTTAATAAACAACCCTATTGGGTGTTCCTATCCTCTAAGGGGAAACATTTCCCTGGTACATCCTTCAATCAATAGGTGTCATGTGAATGATGATGAATGGATGGGGACATATAGGTCTCAAGGCCAAATGCCATGGGTTCATGGATGGAAATAATGAGGGACGTCCACATATTTCGATGTATAGATGTAGGAAGGATCAATCATGGATACATGAGTTATCCCAACCTTATTTTTTCCACCCTTCTTTACTTTCCTTTTGCCTTTTCTCAATTTTTCATTATATTACTTCTTGGGGTTCTAGGAAATAACAACATTATGTGTATGATGTAGCAGTTATTACCCCCATAACGTGGGGCAGTTCATTGCCCACTAGGGGTTGGGACATGCATGTGTTGCTTAATGATGTAGGAGTGCTCATGGAGCCCTAGGAACTAGGATGATGGCCATAATAAGGGGTCGAGATCATGCTTGGATTTTTCCCACGTGTTATATTAAATGTCTCGACCATATTTTTCATTTTATAATATTCTTTTCTTTTGTTCTTGCTTGTGGCCATGATATGATTTTAATGATCTTTTAGCTACATCAACCCCTGGGGCAACATTTCTAGGCTTGACCTATACATGTGGACAAGGGGAGGGGATGTGACAGTTTCTTGTGGACCCGGAGAAGGAAAATGATGAAATAGGGCTTGTAATGTGCAGAGTGGAGCAAAAAAATGTGGATCGGGAAAACAAGACCATGCTACCCAAATCGGGGTTTCCCAATTAGTGTCCCTTCTAAAACCATAGGCTAATAGAGGAGATCTCATGAGACTAGGATTGAGGATTAAACCCCCATTTAAGGTGAGGGAACAAAACTACGGTAAAATCCCTTCCTTCTTCCAAGCCACCCAACAATCCATGCCCAAGGAAAAACAATCATAAGCACCTGATTGCACAATGAAAATCATACATTTTGGGTTGGATTTCCCACTTTCAAACATATGTTCTCGATAGATGGGCAAGGGGACATTTGACTGATGCAAGGAGCAGAGATCAAAAGGCAAAATGTATCGGCTACACTGGTGGATATCATGTGTTGTTGGTTGTTGAATCAAGAGAGGTCTAGGAGGAAAAATCTCTTGTGATGTTACCCACTTCTGGTGGGTAACATCTAGCTCCAACTGGGACATGAGCTCTCTGTAAAGTGCACTATCAATGTACTTGAATGGGGAGGTCATGAGAATCCCAGCAATCCTTTGGGACCGCAGATCTATATCTTGCGCATCACAAACAATGTTAGAAGCATGTGTCATGGGTGTACTTTTATTGCCCATATTTTCATCAAATAATAAACCATACATGAAAGTAAAATTATTCTAAGGTGCCAGTCTAATCTAAACTCACCTATTCTAGCATGAGAACATGATATGATGATAGTAGCTATGCAAAATCAATATGCAATGTATCCTACTCTAACATGCATAATATATAATGTAAGTGTTAATTATAATCATATATCCAATGTAAACAGCATATAATTAGATCAAGATCATATTCTCTACCCTTTCGATTAATAATGATATACATTTGAAAACAAACATGATAATCATGACACTCATATTAGGTCACAAGGGAGGGAGATGGGAAAATAAGGGGACCGCACTCTAAGCAAAGGGGAAAATGAAAAACATAAATTAGTCTTACATCATTTAATCATCCCCTCAATCTTGAACATGGAAAATTCCACGATCAAAACCCATAACGTTTCCTTAAAATATTCCTTAGATATGGAACTCTACTTGATTTCCTTATGCTCACGCTGAGAGGGATGGGATGTAAGAGAATGCTAGCACAAGGAACAAAATTAGTCAGGTTTTCTATTACAATGATCACATTAAAAAGGGGCAACCAAAACACAGTCATCATTCTCAAGACATGGTTCCAAAGATGGCTCAAAAGGGAATAACTCTTCTTGATGAGATGGAATTTAAGGCAATTTAATATTCTTATCAACATCATCGTCATCATCATATATAGATTCCTTATCAAATCATAAACTAGTAATCTTCCTTTTTCCCTTTACAACATGCATGTAATCTTCAATGTCAGTTTTTAAGCGAGCAATGGGGTCACCTTGCTTTTCAAGGGGATCAAAAGGTGCACCACCAGAAATAAGATCCTTGACAGATACAAGGCTAGCCTCAATTTCGCTTTCCACGAGTTCCCTTCTTCATCAGTATCATAGATATGATCTTTGTCGAAATGATGGCCACTCATCTTCCATTTCCCATCACTTATATGCATGAAGTCACAAAGGTCAAAATTTTTGGAAGCAATGGTGTCCACATTTTCTAGATCTTCATAAAGTACATCGTCCAACAACACCCCTTGGGCCAAATAACCACCATCATTAGGTTCTTCATCATGGACCAAGGCTCTCATGTAACTTTAATCTTTGTTTTTATCATCATAACATTGTGTGAACCTGATCCAGTACTACGAAATAGTCTCGTTCTTCTGCATCTTGATATTTCAAAGCTTGTCCTTGAGTGTCAGCTTCCTGTGGTCACTACTATTCTGGAACAAATCTGTCAGTGCTTACCACATTACATAAATAGTCTCTTTCTTGTGGATACTTGAGACAATATGGTCTTGTACTCCCTCCAATATGATTCCCCTCACCTTGTAAATGCACTTCTTCCATTCTGCTAGATCCTTAGCATCATATGCTGCTTATTTCAGAATATCATTATTAATGAATTCCTTCAACCCATTATCTTATAGTATTTACTCCATGTGTTACTTCCATGCAACATAATTCAAGATTACCTCAAGGGCATACTTGAGCCTTAGTCCATTGAAAGCCATCTTCTTAGTCCTAAAGAAAACCTGCAACACTGATATGCAAATTCAAATCTCCTACAATGAAAACTTCGAAACCTCTGCTCTATAGTGATTTCAACTCTGATACCATGTAGAAATTAATGTGTAGATTCAATACTGCTCATGAAATTTACTAAATCAAAAGACTTGAAACTACTTTATTGATCTGTGGAAGTTAATTCACCATCTAAAACAAGAAACATAGACATGTAAAAGGAAACATCACACATGCAGAGAGATTTATCTAGGGGAAAGAAACTGCTCAAAACCCCTTACTATCTATATTGCATTAATTAGAGAATAGAGTTGAAATACACATGCTTTCTCAAGATTGAGCACACCTTGCAAGTGTATAGTCTATCCCTCTACCTGACTAATTGAACCTGGCCAACACTTAGCCAACTTTCAAGCCCTCCAAGCTCTTATTTCTTAGGTCCTTATACTACTAGTGTAGCCCCTTATTATTATTAGTGCAACCCCCTTATTGTATTGTTGTGCCGATGTGGTCCCCATGTTGTTATTATTGTGCCCCATAGAAGCCCACTATTGTTATTTTTGTGCCCCTACAATATTATTGTTATGTAGCTCTTATTATATTGAGACCACTTAGACTCCTATATATAGAAAGGAGGTATTTTCATTTGTATCATCCGAAAATTGTTCATTTTTGTAATGTAAAGGAGGTTGCCCCCTTGAAGAGGTTGATTTTGAAGTCATTGATCTATATTTTTTGTGAGATGGTTCCATAACATTTGGTATCAAAGCTTTGGATTCTAAGGTTTCGCTGCTCCAAAATAAGTCATCGTGGAATTTTTGCTATAACTTTTTCCCTACGAAGTTTAAGACGCTAAAAAAAACCCATTTCAGCTGAAATAGTTCTGAACCTCAGGCGAGAATTTCAGATCTTTTCTTGCTATATTTTCGGAGATATGATCTGAGAAAGTTAGGATTTTTGCAAGCTCCAGAATTCCATCACAAATAGTTCATCATGGAATTTTCACTATAATTCTTTTTCTACAAAGGCTCAGACTCTGTAATTAAAACCCATTTGAGCCGAAATCTTCATGAAGCTTGCGTCCAAATTTAAGATGTATCGCTATATTTTCGGCGATATGATCCAAGGAAGTTAGGGTTTTGCAGGCTCCCGAATTACATCCCAAACATGTGACTTTGGAAAAATCATCATAACTTTCTCTCTGAGTATCAGATTTACAGAAATAGGACGGAATTTAGTTTTTTTGCATCGTTTTCAGGTCTAGAGGTTGAAATAGTGACACATGGCACTTCGTACAAGTTCGCTCTACTGAAAAAGTGTATAATCAGGTCATCTTGGAAGATTTGGCATAACGCTTTCTTGGAGAATCCAATTTTGATCAGACTGGTGGCATTGGAAAGAGGACTCATAGGGCCACCACAGTTCGCAATTTCAGACCTTGGAGACCTGAAATTTCAGATATACATCAGATTCAATATAGAACTCCTACAAAGTGAAAAAAGGTGTGTAGTTTAAAAAAAAAAAATTGCATAAGTTTGGTTTGAAAAATTAGTTTGAAGGAATTCAACGGGCATAGTGAAGCATAATTATCATTAATTGATGCCCCGAAGAAATAAAATGGAAACACCTAGTAAGCAACCGGAAAGCGCTAGCATGACTCATGAAGAAGAGAAATAAATGCAACATGATATATCAAAATTACGAGACCAAGTGCAACAAATTTCACTCTCACAAAAAGTAACAGAAGCTAATAGGGATGGTTTAAAGAAAGAGGTGGAAGATAATATGGATGATATGAAAGACAACATTGAAGATTGGAAGAAAGACATGGAAGTTTAGAAGGAAGGTTTGACAAAGTTACTACAAGAAAGGCATCCTAATGGCGAAAAGGTAGTAAAGCAAACGCATAATGAGAACAAAAGAAATGTTAATCATGATTCGAAGAATGAGGACATTGAAGATTTGAAGAAAGACGTGGAAGGTTTGAAGGAAATTTTGACAAAGTTGCTACAAGAAAGAATTCCTAATGGTGAAAAAGTAGTAGAGAAAACTCATGATGAGAAAAAAATAAATGTTAATCATGATTTCATAGACTCTAACATTAGAATAAAGACCCACCATGTTCCAAACATCGATATGAGGAATTTTGATGGAAAGGATCCCGTAACATGGATACTACATATGGAGCAATATTTCGATCTCCATAATGTGCAAAACACACAAAAGGTACACATTGCAACTTTATATTTGGAACCCAATCGGTTTGTATGGTATCGATGGCTTTGCTCTCGTAAACAAATTGTCACTTGGGCAATTTTTACGGAAGAAATGATAGCACATTATGAGGATACAAAAAGAAACTCTTTTTTTAGCCAATTGATAAATCTCAAACAAAAAGATTCAATGGTGGAGCACATTGAGGACTTCCAAAAATTGAATATAACGGTAAAAAATATTACAGAGGAGCATAGGGTTGATGTGTTCATAGGGACATTAACTGATAACATCCAACATGAGGTTTGCATTTGGGAACTTGATTTATTGGAGAAAGCATTCAGGTTGGAAAGAAAAATTGAAAGAAAAATTATGGCAACAAGGAAGCCTACCAATCACAACTATAAAGATGGAAGTGTTGTTGCCCCTAGCCTTCCACAACCTACAAGGTTAACACCACAACAATTGGAAGAAAAAAGAGAAAAAGGGCTTTGTTACAGTTGTGATAGCAAATACACTAAAGGTCATAAGTGTGCTGAGAAGAAACTATTTTATATAGATTGTGAAGAGGAAGAAGAAAAGGAACAAGAAATATCAAAAGAAGAGGATACACACTAGGAAAAAAGCCTAGAGAAAGAATAAATGAATCCGGCCATATCTTGTAATGCATTGGCCAGAATAACCACTCCTCAAACTATCAAGATAGAAGGACATATCAAGAAGAAAAAGGTAATAGTGTTGATTGATTTAGGCAGTACCCATAATTTTATTCATTGTAAGATAGTGAAGGAATTGAATTGCTTCCTATATCCAGCACCAAAGTGTCAAGTGATGGTTGCAAATGGAAGAACCATAAATTTCTCTTGAAAGTGCCATAATATCAAACTATCCATGGGAGAATATGTGTTGAATAGTCCAATGCTTTCCATTCCAATGGGTGGTGTTGATGTTGTACTAGGAATCCAATGGCTAAAACCTTTGGGTACTATAACTTTTAATTTTCAAGAACTTTTCTTGGAAAAAATTCAGAAGGAAAGGAAGTTGAATTAAGGGGTATCACAGGGAAACCAGGAAAGATAATCAGCTCTAACAGCATGACAAAGCTTCTAAAGAAAGAACAATGTGGCGTAATTGCACAATTATGTTCGCTAGAGGTTCCCACGTCGAAATCATCTATTTCTCCATATCTCCAAAAAGTCTTGGACAATCATTCCAAGGTATTTGAGACTCCCAAAGGCCTCCCACCTATTCGTGATCATGATCATGCTATTTATTTGATTCCAAAAAGTGTTCCTCCAAACATCGGGCCTTACAGATATCCCTACGCACAAAATAGAGAAATTGAACGTATGGTTGCAGAAATGCTAGAGGTTGGTATAATTCAACCTAGTCAAAGTTCTTTCTTTGCTCCAGTAGTATTGGTGCACAAGAAGGATGGATCATGGCGCATGTGTTTGGATTATAGGGAGCTTAACAAGCTCACTATTAAAGATAAATTTCCCATTCCTCTCATTGATGAATTATTGGATGAATTGCATGGAGCAATTTACTTCAGCAAGTTGGACCTTCATGCAGGATATCATCAAATCAAAATGAAGATTGAAGACATTCCGAAAACAACATTTAGAACTCATGAGGATCATTATGAATTTTTGGTTATGATTTTGGCCTTACCGCACCTTCTACATTTCAAGGTTTTATGAATTCCATTTTCAAACCCTTAGAAAATGAGTGTTAGTATTTTTTGCTGATATACTAATATACAACAAGTCTTGGAAGGATCATGTTCAACATGTTGATAGAGTGCTCAGACTATTGGAGGAGAAACAATTATATGAAAAAACCTCCAAATGTTTCTTTGGAGTACAAGAGGTGGAATATTTGGGTCATATTGTATCTCATGAAGGTGTTAAGGTAGACCCTCAACAACAACAAGTTCTCCAACTCTTAAAGGATAACCTCACTTTGGCACATAATAGAATGAAAAAATAGGTAGATCAACATCGCAGCAAAAGAAGTTTTGATGTAGGCGACTAGGTATTTCTACGGCTACAAACATACAAACAAATGTCCCTCAAGCAAGCTAAGAAGGATAATAAATTATCACCAAAGTACTATGGTCCTTACAAGGTGTTGCAAAAGATTGGTACTATGGCATATAGATTGGAGCTTCCTGCATCTTCCCGAGTGCCCCCAGCTCTCCATGTTTCATGCTTAAAGAAGGTTATAGGTGACAAGCTCCTAGTTCAAACAATATTGTCGAAACTTGATGAGGAAGGAAAAATCATATTGGAACCTGAAGTAGTCACGGAAACCAGAACCCGACAGCTACGAAATCAATCAATTTCAGAGTATCTTATCAAGTGGAAGAACTTACCCGCTGAAGATTTCACATGGGAGGACAAGAATTTTATACAGAAGCATCCAGAACTACTCAAGCGTTGAGGATAACAATTTTTGAAGGAGACGGGCATGTTAGGTCCCGAAACTACTAATGTAGCCCCTTATTGTTATTAGTGCAACCCCCTTATTGTATTGTTGTGCCCATGTAGTCCCCATGTTGTTATTATTGTGCCCCATAGAAGCCCACTATTGTTATTTTTGTGCCCCTACAATATTATTGTTATGTAGGCTTTGATTATATTGGGACCACTTAGACTCCTATGTATAGAAAGAAGGTATTGTCATTTGTATCATCCAAGAATTGTTCATTTGTGTAATGTAAAGGAGGTTTCCCCCTCAAAGAGGTTGATTTTGAAGTCGTTGATCTATCTTTTCTATCTTTTTTGTGAGTTGATTTCATAACACTATTTACTCGCATTGTTCCTCTCATAATTAGGCCCCTATTAATTAGAAAATTCCCTCATCTGGATTGCACAATTCTTCACGTCCTTCCTCTAACTGCATGCACCATTTGTACACAATGGAATATGCTACAGATGATAGTACACTGCCTTGGAATCTCCATCTCAACTAGGTAAATCGAATTCTCTGCATGTATGAGCTAATTTAAGCTAATTGATTAGTTATCTAGATGATCACTAAGTGTGGTTGAAGTTCCACATCCACAACTTGACCTTCCATTAGTTCCTCCAACAATTAGAACTAGTTTAACTGGCCATAACTCAATTTAATTGAATTAAATGACTACAGCTGAAATTAACTCAACCTAGTCTCCTAAAATTTAGGAACCCACTACACACAACTGAACTTCATGCCCCTAACTCTAATTAACTAAGCTAGACTCCTATTTTTTAGGAATAAACTCAAGTAAACTGAACTTCAACTCATTAAATCGAATTAATTGTTCTTAACTGAGTGACAAGTGTTATGTCACCTCAGTTTACTCCTCCAAGTTGTCTACTAATGTGGAATTTGGAATTTTCTCAATTTTAATTAAGGCAAAAATAAAAATTAAGACTTTCTTGCTACATTTTCAACACTCCCTCTCAGTAAGAAAGGGATTATCAACCACCCTTATCTTTCACCTATGGAATGTATTGTATGAAACACCTCTCACTATTTTTGTTGCTCCTGCAACATCTGCAACTGAGAAGCAAAACAAACTGAATCAATTATGTCTTCAACTGTCTACTAGGAAAAATGTGTTGTTGTTGACTCTGCCACTAAGCCTCCTGCTCTGTTGTCAACACTCCTCTGCACTCCTCAGAATCAAACTAAAACTGGTCCTCTTGCTATTGAATAATGTGGTCCTCTATAGCAAGGTAATGATCCATGAGGATAACACATCAATGGACCCTACCCAAATTTCTGCTACTCTTGGACTAGGGATCTACATTGCACCACCTCACTCCTGGAGGTATAGCTGCATGTTCTCCATCTACCCACTTGGCTCGAAGTTTCCCCTACTGGAGATATCATCTTGAGTGGATGTCTGCACTCTTCGTCGTGTCTACTTCTCCATTTGTGGTTGCTCCACAACTTCCCAAGGCTTCTTCTGTTATGAAACCAGCTCACAAAAAGATATAAAATATAGATGAACGCCTTAGAATTCAGCCTCTTCGAGGGGGAAACCTCCTTTACATTATATAAATGAAAAATTATTTGATGATACAAATGACAAAACCTCCTTTCTATATATAGGAGTCTAAGGGGTCACAATATAACCAATCCGACCTAACAATAATAATATAAAGGCACAAAAATAACAATAGAGGGATACTATGGGGCACGGTAATAACAATATGGGGACAATAGGGGCACAACAATATTAATAAGGGATACAACTACAATAGTAATGGGGTAATCAATAGTATTATAGGGACCTAACATGCCCCTCTCCTTCAAAAAAAGTGTTGTCCTCAACGCTTGAGTAGTTCTAGATGCTTCTGTATAAAATTCTCATCCTCCCAGGTGGAATATTCAACGGATAAATTCTTCCACTTAATGAGATACTCCGAAATTGATCGATTTCGTAGCTGTCAAGTTCTTGTTTCTGTGACTGCTTCCAGTTCCAATATAATTTTTCCTTCCTCGTCAAGTTCTGGCAATATTGTTTGAACTGGGAGCTTGTCGCCTATAACCTTATTTAAACATGAAACATGGAAAACTGGGCACACTCGAGAAGCTGCAGGAAGCTCCAATTTGTATGTCATAGTACCAATCTTTTGCAACACCTTGTACGAACCATAATACTTTGGTGATAATTTATTATCCTTCGTAGCTTGCTTCAGGGACATTTGTTTATAGAGTTGTAGCCGTAGGAATACCCAGTCACCTACATCAAAACTTCTTTCGCTGCAATGTTGATCTACTTGTTGTTTCATTCTATTTTGCGCCAACACGAGGTTATCCTTTAAGAGTTGGAGAACTTGTTGTTGATGCTCGATGTGATGTTCCACTGCTTGAACCTTAGAATTTTCTCTTAAATATGATGTGATGGATGGTGGTTGATATCCATAAAGTGCCATAAATGGGGTCATCTTTGTTGTAGTATGGTAGGAAGTGTTATACCACCATTCAGCCAGACGCAACCATTTGACCCATTGTGTCTGTTTATCAGATACAAAGCAACGAAGATATCCTTCCAAACATTTGTTTACTATCTCAGTTTTCCCATCAGATTGAGGATGATAAGATGAGCTATGAGCTAATTGAGTACCAAGACAAGAAAATAATTCTGTCCAAAAATTTCCAGTGAAAATGGGATCTCTGTCACTTACAATAATCTTTGGGTTTCCATGTAGCTTTTGAATTGTTTCCATAAATGTAGTAGAAACTGTACTGGCTTTAAATGGATGTGATAATGCACAAAAGTGTGCATACTTGGTAAGTCTTTCAACTACCACCATGATGACACTCTTTCCCTCAGACTTGGGTAAACCTATGATAAAATCCATTGAAACCTCCTCCCAACGTTGAATTGGAATGGATAAAGGTTGTAATAGACTTGGGGTCTTAATTGTTTCAACTTTATTTTGTTGGAAAACCAAACATTCCGCCACAAACTTTTGAATATCCGATTTAAGGCCATCCCAAAAAAAATCTTTCTTAACCCTCTGGTAAGTTTTTAAAAATCCTGAGTGCCCTCCTAAGGGAGAAGTGTGCAATTCCATAAGAATATTTTGTTTGAGTTGGGAATTCTTACAGAGGTATAAGCGATCTTTGTACCATAACGAATCATTTTTCTAGCTAAATGTATCAAATGTACTGGAATCTTGTTGTAACTTTCAAATAAGTGCCCACACTTCTTTGTCATTCTTCCATTCCTCCCTTTCTTCGTTTATCCAATCTGGTTGGATAATAGAAATGGCGCACAACAATGCTTCCACATCCTCATCCTTTCTTGAGAGTGCATCTGCCACAACATTTTGCTTCCCTTTTTTGTAGATGATTTCAAAGTCATTACCCAACATCTTTGTGACCCATTTTTGTTTCTCTTCAGAGGATAATCTTTGTTCTAAAATATATTTAAGGCTATCATGATCCATTTTTACCTTGAAGTGTCTTCCCATTAGGTAGGGTCGCCATTTCTTAAGTGCATGTAGTATTGCCAACATTTCCTTCTCATAAATAGCTTTATGTAAAAACTTTCCCTTGATTGGACGACTTTTGAAAGCAATGGGTCTTTCATCTTGCATTAAAACAGCACCAATTCCATTTCCTGAAGCATCACATTCCACAATAAAGGTTTTTGTGAAGTCCGATGTAGCTAAGACTGGTGCTTGGCACATTGCCTCTTTAAGATGTTCGAAGGCCTTTGTTGCTTCTGGAGTCCATGAAATGCATCTTTCTTCAATAATGTTGTTAGAGGTGCTGCTATTTTCCCATAATTCTTAACAAACTTGCGATAATACCCTGTCAACCCGAGAAATCCTCGCAGATGCTTTATGGATGTGGGGATTTTCCATTCCTTAATGGCTTTAATTTTGCTAGGGTCTACCTTAACTCCTTCATGAGATACAATATGACCTAGATATTCCACCTCTTGTACTCCAAAGAAACATTTGGATCTTTTTGCATATAATTGTTTCTCCTCCAATAGTTGTAGCACCCTGTCAACATGTTCAACATGATCCTTCCAAGACTTCTTGTAGATTAGTATATCATCAAAAAATACTAACACAAATTTTCTAAGGAAGGGTTTGAAAATGGAATTCATCAAACCTTGAAATGTAGAAGGTGCATTGGTAAGGCCAAAAGGCATGACCAAAAATTCATAATGACCCTCATGAGTTCTAAATGTTGTTTTTGGAATGTCTTCAGTCTTCATTCTGATTTGATGATATCCTGAACGAAGATCCAACTTGGTGAAGTAAATTGATCCATGCAATTCATCCAATAATTCATCAATGACAGGAATGGGAAACTTATCTTTAATAGTGAGCTTGTTGAGCTCCCTATAATCCGAACACATGCGCCATGATCCATCCTTCTTGTGCACCAATACTACTGGAGCAGAGAAAGAACTTTGACTAGGTTGAATTATACCAGCCTCTAACATTTCTGCAACCATACGTTCAATTTCACTCTTTTGGGCATAGGGATATTTGTAAGGCCTGATGTTTGGAGGAACACTTCCTGGAATCAAATGAATAGCATGATCATGATCACGAATAGGTGGGAGACCTTTGGGAGTCTCAAATACCTTGGAATGATTTTCCAAGACTTTTTGGAGATCTGGAGAAATAGATGATTTCGATGTGGAAACATCTAGCGAACATAATTGTGCAATTACACCTCATTGTTCCTTTTTTAGAAGCTTTGTCATTTCGTTAGAGCTTATTATCTTTCCCGATTTCCCTACAATACCCCTTAATTCAACTTCCTTTCCTTCCGTAGAAAATTTCATGAAAAGTTCTTGAAAATTAAAAGCTATTGTACCCAAGGATTGTAGCCATTGGACTCCTAGTACAACATCAACACCTCCCATTGGAATGGAAAGCATTAGGCTATTCAATACATATTCTCCCATGGATAACTTGATATTGCACTTTCCAGAGCAATTTATGGTTCCTCCACTTGCAACCATCACTTGACACTCTAGTGTTGGATATAGGAAGCAATTCAATTCTTTTGCTATCTTACAATGAATAAAATTGTGGGTACTTCCTGAATCAATCAACACTATTACCTTTTTCTTCTTGATATGTCCTTCTATCTTGATAGTTTGAGGAGTGGTAATTCCAGCAAATGCATTACAAGATATGGTTGGATTCATTGCTTCTTTATCTAGGGTTTGTTCCTCGAGTATATCCTCTTCTTTTAACATTTCTTGTTCCTTTTCTTCCTCCTCTTCACAATCTATGTAGAATAATTTCTTCTCAGCACACTTATGACCTTTAGTGTATTTGTTATCACAACTATAACAAAGCCCTTTTGCTCTTTTTTCTTCCAATTGTTGTGGTGTCAACCTTATAGGTTGTGGAAGGCTAGGGGCAACAAGGCTAGGTTGTGGTTTCCATAATTTTTCTTTCCATTTTTCTTGCTAACCTGAATGCCTTCTCCAATGAATCAGGTTCCCAAAGGCGAACCTCATGTTGGATATTATCCTTTAAAGTCCCTATGAACACATCAATCCTATGCTCCTCTGGAATATCTTTTACCCTTATGTTCAATTTTTGGAAGTCCTCAATGTGATCCATCATTGAACCCTTTTGTTTGAGACTTATCAATTGGCTAAAAAAAGTGTTGCTTTTTGTATCCTCATAATGTGCTGTCATTTCTTCCATAAAAATTGCCCAAGTGACAATTTGTTTACGAGAGCAAAGCCATCGATACCATACAAACTGATTTGGTTCCAAATATAAAGTTGCAATACATATCTTTTGAGTGTTCTGCACATTATGGAGATCGAAAAATTGCTCCATCTGTAGTATCCATGTTGCCGGATCCTTGCCATCAAGCTTCCTCATATTGATTTTTGGAATATGGTGGTTCTTCGATCCAACTTTATAGTCTATGAAATCATGATTAACCTTTATTTTGTTCTCATCATGAGTTTGCTTCACTAACCTTTCACCATTAGTAAGCATTTCTTGTAGAAACTTTGTCAAATCTGTCTTCAAATCTTCCATGCTTGTCTTCAAATCTGTCTTCAAATATATCTTCAAATTGTCCATCTTAGCTTCCACGTCATTCATCTTAGCTTCTACATCTTTATTTAAACCATCCATCTTAGATTCTATTACTTTTTGTGCGAGAGACATTTGTTGCACTTGGTCTCGTAATTTTGATATATCATGTTGCATTTCTTCCTCTTCTTCATGAGTCATGCTAGAGCTTTCAGGTTGCTTACTAGGTGTTTGCATTTTCTTTCCTCGGGGCATCAGTTACCGATAATAATGCTTCACTATGCCCTTTGAATTTCTTCAAACTAATTTTTCAAACCAAGCTTATGAAAAAAGTTAAAAAAATCTACACATCTTTTTTCACTTTGTAGGAGCTCGATATTGCATCTGATGTATCTCTGTAATTTTGGATCTTCCAGTTCTGAAATTGCGACCTACAGTAGCCCTCTACATCCTCTTTCCAATGCCACCAGTCTGATCGAATTTAGATTCTCCAAGAAAGAGTTATGCACAATCTCCCAAGATGACCTGATTATATACCTTTTCAGAAGAGCGAATTTGTATGAAGTGCCACGTGTCACTGTTTTGACCTTAGGATCTGAAAAATATACACAGGAAACTATAGTCCATCCTCTTTCTGTAACTTCTTATGAAATTTCAATCTGATGCTCAAAACAAAAGTTATGACTATTTTCCCCAGGTCACCTGTTTGGAATGTAATTTGGGAGTCTGCAAAAAGGCCAACTTCCTTAGATCATATCTCCGCAAATATAGCGCGAAAGCTCTGAATTTTGGACCCGAGGTTTAGAATGATGTCAAACCAAATGGGTTTTTGTTTTAGCATCAGAAACATCGCGGAAAAAAAGTTATAGCGCAATTGCCACGATGACCTGTTTGGAGCACCGAAACCCTAGAATCCAAACCTCTAATACCAAATGTTATGAAACCAGCTCACAAAAAGATAGAAAAGATAGATGAATGCCTTCTAATTCAGCCTCTTCGAGGGGGGAAACTCCTTTACATTACATAAATGAACAATTCTTTGATGATACAAATGACAAAACCTCCTTTCTATATATAGGAGTCTAAGGGGTCACAATATAACCAAGCCGAGCTAACAATAATAATATAAAGGCACAAAAATAACAATAGAGGTATTCTATGGGGCACAGTAATAACAATATGGGGACAATAGGGGCACAACAATATTAATAAGGGATACAACTACAATAGTAATGGGGTAATCACTAGTATTATAGGGACCTAACAGGTTCTTCTGAGGCTACATGTTTAGAGGTCTAACATGCTCCCTTCTAACCACACATCTCTAGTATTTGGCTTGATCCTCAAGGCTTTGCATACATCTTCTACCTCAAGTTCATATAGGTTCTTGACTCGAACCCCAATCTTCTTCACCTATCCCATGGCTATGTGTCTCAGGAATGTCTTTCCTTTGCTGAAGATCACTCCGTAACCACTGTCTTCCAAAACTGCGATGGAGACAATATTCTTCTTTAGAGCTAGAAAAAACATCATGTCCTTGAGTCTGAGAGGGGATATTGACTCCCTCTGAAAGGTGATAATACCAATCTTGGTCGCATTATACCTTCTATCATCTCCAAACTCAATGTTCATCTGGAGATCTTTCTCCTCCAAGTCACTGGAAAATTCTCTATTCCCCTTCATGTGGAACGAGGCACCATTGTCCAAGTACCACATGCTCCCCATCACTGTGTTCGCCATGCATTCGATGAGAGTTAAGTCAAGTTCAAAATATGAAACCAAGGCTTCACCTCATACTACTACTATAGGCTCCTTCTTGCTTTCCATCTGGTGTGCACACTCCGTGGCATAGTGCCTAAATCCATGACAGTGAAAGCACTTGATTATGGACAAGTCTTTCTTCTTGCCCTCTTGGCTGGAATTAGCCTCACCTTGGGAATTATTTCTCTTGGTCTTCCTTCCTTTACTGACTTATGCAAAATCATCTTCCTCTTCTTTGTATGAGGTCCCATCTTTGGTATTCTGCCTTATTTCTTCCAACACCAAGTCAGACCATAGGCGCTCCCAATTTGGTATTTTCTCCCTCCCATTCATTGAATCTTGGTAGTTTTTCCAGCTCTTGGGAAGGCCTAGAAGGTATAGGCTCACCAAATCATCCTCTGTGACAATAACACCAACTTGACCAAGTTCATCACGACATTGTGTGAACCTGCTCAAGTACTACATGATAGTCTCGTTCTTCTACATCTTGATATTTCAAAGCTTGTCCTTAAGTGCCAGCTTCTTGTGGCCACTACTATTCAGGAAAAAATTTGTTAGTGCTTGTCACATTGCATACCGAGTCTCTTTCCTGTGGATATTTGAGACAATATGGTCTCGTACTCCCTATATGATTCTATACACCCTGGAAACACACTTCTTCCATTTTTCTAGATCCTTAGCATTAGATGTTGTTGGTTTTAAAATATCATTATTAATGAATTCCTTCAACCCGTTATCTTCCAGTACTACCTCCATGTGGGACTTCCATGCAACATAATTCAAGCTTCCCTCAAGGGCATACTCGAGCCTTAGTCCATTGAAATCCATCTTCTCAGTCCTAAAGAAAACCTGCAACACTAATCTGCAAATTTGAATCTCTTGCAATGAAAACTTCAAAACCTTTGTTCTACAGTGATTCCAGCTCCGATACCATGTAGAAATTAATGTGTAGATTCAATACTATTCATGAAATTTACTAAATCACAAGACTTGAAGCTATCTATCGATACGTGGAAGTTAATTCACCATCTAAAATAAGAATCATAGACATGCAAAAGGAAACATCACACATCAACAGAGATTTATCTAGGGGAAATCAACAACTCAAAACCCCCTTACTATCTATATTTCATTAATCAAATAATAGAGATGAAATACATATGCTTGCTCAATCTTGAGCACACCTTGCAATTGTATAGTCTATCGCTTTGTGTGACTAACTGAACCTGGTCAACGCTTAGCCAATTTTCAAGCCCTCCAAGCTCTTGTTTCCTTGTGTTGTTCCTCTAGTACTTAGGCCCATATTAATTAGGAAATTCCCTCATCTGGATTGTGCAATTCTTCTAGGCCCTTCCTCTGATTACATGCACCATCTATACACATTGGAATATGCTACAACTAATAGTACGCTGCCTTGGAATCTCTATCTCAACTGGGTAACTTGAATTCTCTACATGCATGAGCTAATTTAGATTGATTGATTAGTTACTTGGATGATCACTGAGTGTGATTGAAGTTCCTCTTCCAGAAATTGACCTTCCACTAGTTCCTCCAACAACTAGAACTAGCTTAACTGACCAACTCAATTTAATTGAATTAAACTGCTACAATTGAAATTAACTCAACCTAGGCTCCTAAAATTTAGGAACCCATTGCACACATCTGAACTTCATGCCCCTAACTCGAATTAACTAAGCTAGACTCCTATTCTTTAGGAATCAACTCAAGTAAATTGAACTTCAACTCATTAACTTGAATTGATTGTTCTTAACTGAGTGATAAGTGTTATGTCACAGCAGTTAACTCCTCCAAGTTGTTTTTTGATGTGGAAATTCGAATTTTCTCAATTTTAAGTAAGGAAAAAATCAAAATTGAGACTTTCTTGCTGCATTTTCAACACCTCGACACCATTAGGTACAATAATTCACTAACATCTAAGTGAACCATTCTTCTTAATCAAGTGTAAATTGATACCTCATAGTTGGCTTCCCTTCCATATTTGGGTCTCCAAGCTCGTAATAGTATTACCTCCCTGGGTAAGAGTGGCTAATAAACAACCTTATTAGGTGTTCCCATCCCCTAAGGGGAAAGACGTGTCCTTGGTACATCCTTCAATTGATAGGTGTCATGTGAATGGTGACGAATGGATGGGGAACAGGGGTCTCAAGGCCAAATGCCATGGATTCAAGGATGGCAATGATGAGGGATATCCACATATTTGGGTGTATAGATGTAAGAGGGTGAAATCATGGATACATGAGTTACCCTGGCATTTGTTTTTCCACCCTTCATTATTTTCCTTTTGCCTTGTTGGTTCCTTTTAAAGGAAAATTTGGAAAATTTAGCTAGAAAATAGTTGCGGAAAGGAATGGCCAAACTTGTTAGAAGCGGCCGCCAGAAATCAGGAAGCAACAGAAAAGCTGAAATTTATTTATATGGGGACTTGCCGAAGCTACAAAGGAAGGACGTGCATGCTAGATTTTGAAATAATCAAAGATGATAAGGACAAAAGCACCATAACTTGTCAAAGTGGGCCAGATCGAGATAGGGATCAAAACATCTGCATGTTGATTAGATTGGACCAAATCAAGTGAGCATAGTATATAAAAGGGTTGATGAAGAACGAATTGTAGGTTGAAAAATTGAAGGCTCAAAAGAAGGAGAGTTGGAGGATCAAAGTCTCAGAGTTTTGTTGATTTAATGTCGAATAATTGTCAAGATGAAGTCTTAATTCCTTCTCTGAGATTTTGTTATGTTCATGGGTTGTAATGTGGTCCAAAGTTGTGAAGATCCTGCATGTATGTGCATGTTTCTGATGTAATATTCCTGAGTAATAAAGAAAGAAGTTGTTGCATGGAATGAACTATGTTATGATGTGTGGATGATGATTATGTGTCCCCTTTAAATTTTAAATTCTTATTACATGAATCTCTTAATGTTTTCAATAATATGTATTTGATTTTCATGGTAATTGGTAAGTTGTATGAAGCATAATGTGTAATACAATGACTAAGTTTTCATCACCAGTCTGATAGATCATTTCATCTTTAATTGTCTCGGCATGCCTCAGGTGAGACGCTCTTTATTCTTGATGAAGTGAAAATGTTGACGTCAAGCTAGACTACAATGACACTTTTGTTGGAAACCTAAGGTTGAACCCTAGGTCTATGTTGTTTGAATTTCATGCCAACAAATGGTTATGTTGTTAGGACCTATGAAAATTTCAGAAGGGATATAAGACATGGCGTCGAGGATTCTTATTGGAGACATTCAGGATTGGTGGCAAGAGAATATTTATCCCTTCATTCTGCAACAAGATCAACTATGACATAAGAATTTAGATTGGTTCAAGGAAGAGGTTTTGTATGCAGAACTTGTTTGTGACCAATACGAAATTTTTTGGTGCAAGTTTCCTGAAGAATTATAGAACTAGTTGAGGTTAAAGTTGGAGTCGGGAATCATCTTAGGATTTGTAGAGATTAGACCACAACCAATTGGTTGACCTACACATGTTGGACATTGAACTAACAAGGGTTGTTGATTTTTGGGTTCATGCAACCTTAGAAGGGTACATTATTGAGTTCATGGTTGAAAATCATCAATCTTTTTCTAAGAAAGGAGAATTTTTTAAATATGGGTTGCGGGGAAGACTGTTGAAGGAGATTTCATTGTGGATCAAAATTTTAATGGTTGAAGAAAACCTTTTGTTATTCCAAGAAAATAGGATGGTTTCTTAAAACCCTCAGTGTTGGGGGTCAGATCTAGGGGGAGGGATGTTGTGCCATTGCGAAAGATGAGAGGTTGTTGTGATGGATTTAGAGGAGTTGCATAAAGTTTGAGACTTTAGAGTGATATGAAAGGCATGGATAGCTAACGAGTGGATGGAGAGAACATTGTGAGAAATTAGGGAGATAAGAATATAATTTTACAAGTTAAGGGAAGCGGTGACGATTCCGGCGTTGCAGAGAGAAGGAATGGATAGTCCAAAGTTGCGTAGGCAAGGAGAAAGTGAAGGATCTCCTTCTAGAAGAATAGGAGGCGCTAGTGGAAGTGTTGTAGGAAGTTCGAATGGGAGAGATGGACCACACCCAGAGTCAGGAGGATTTCATATGCCTGAACAAGTTATATAGGTGATTAGAATGAATGATGAGTGTTGTACCTCTGAGATAATAGTGGTCAACTATCAATGCCAGAGCATCTAAGATAATTGTTTTGGGGGTTTTTGTTTTAATTTGGAAGACCAATGAATAAAACAGATGTAACACTATAATGCCTAACCTTTTGAATAATATTAATCCCAAAGTAGAGGGCTGCTATAAAACTTCACACAGTGATAAAGTTTGAATAGTGGTGAGAAGAAACAAAAAATAATATGATTATTACAGTTTTCAGACAGAAAATTAAACAATCATAAGTATGAAAACCTCTGACCGATGTTCAGAAGGTTCAAGAGAATATGCTTATGCTTACAACAAGATGTTGATGATTTATTGATTCATAGGGAACTAATTAAATAAACAGCTCATTAATCCATTCTCTTTAATGATTATCACTTCAGAAGCTTATAGGAATAGATTGAGACACAATTATTCCTACCTAGATATCTCTGTAAGACATAAGAATATGAAGAAAAACATACTGTGTTACTGGAAAAACTTATAGGAAACACAACTATGTAAAATTGAATTCAAAATCCTCTGCTTTGTATTAAGGGTCCAGAAAAGCTAGTACATCAAAGGTTTACAAATGCTTCTTCAAGAGTGAACTCTCTTTCAATGGTCAACCTGGTTCAATGGTGAACAGTGAACCCATACTAACTCGAGAAGAGAGTTATCTATACAATAGTGGCACTAAGAAATATCCTAAACTATTTAAGGATTTATTCTAGGAAAAGGAAATATCTTCATGCAAGAAGATAGAGACAA
The DNA here is from genome assembly GCA_031772625.1 of Pinus tabuliformis. Lineage (NCBI taxonomy): Eukaryota > Viridiplantae > Streptophyta > Pinopsida > Pinales > Pinaceae > Pinus > Pinus tabuliformis. Next base: position 25,681,513 of record CM062812.1, read on the forward strand.
CTATTGAACTGCTGCTTGTTGTCCTTGTTATTAAGGTTTTGTTGGCTTTGGTCTTCGATCTTTTGCCCTTTAAGCTGCTTGGTTGTACGCTGGATGTCATATTTACTTATTACCTTTAATCTAATACACTTTCATCATTTTTCCTTTCATCTGTATTTCTTTATCTGACTCCTCTGTTTTAAATTTTAGCGTGTAAATTGTCTATTTTAACATTCACTGTGTAAAATATTCCTTCTTCTTTGTCTTTGGTTTAAACCTGGTTTCTGTTTGTACAGGAAAATCATTTAAATTCATTTCTTGAGAATCTGGAATAAACAAGTTTTATGACTAGTATAAAAACTGCTTATCCAGTCTCCTGGTCTTCTGCTAATCACCTGCAAAATACAACAATTGATAAGAAAAACACAAGTTGACAGGGAGGGCCACAATGGCTTCATTTGAGTTTGAAACATCTTTGGATGGAGTCCGAAGCATTTTCGGGAGGTAAACAGTGGCTAAATCGGTTGCAAAGGCTTAGGGTGGCACAGGCAGGGTTATACAGGTTTTACTGAAAAAAATGAACGAAAGGAGTGAACACAAGGGTTTTCATGTTTAAACGGTTAATGGCTAACTTTTTAAAATTTGGCACAAAGTGAACAGTGGATGGTTTTACTGTACACAGGGGAGCGGTTTCGGAGGCTCATCACACTGCTTTTGGTCGTGGGGTGGTTTTTCTCCAAGGGCACGCGAGTTAATGTGGGAATGGCACGTAACCACAAGGGGCCCGAGCAAAACCACGAATTTCACGTGCTCTCGGGCCTTTAAAGATCGAAGATCGGGAGCGCACGATATGGCTATGGATCATTAGATCTGGGAGCAGGTGATCAGACGGCTATCGCGCGGTCAAGATGCACAGAGGGAGCAGGCGTGGAGATTAGCGGGCCCGGGGAATAATTACAAAGGATTTGTAATTATTTTAATGAATAAAGTGCGGGTTAAACATATCGCGATGGGTTAATGGAGTGGGATCGGGGTTAAAACATAGCGGATATGAGTTAAACAAGTATATTGGCGGGGTTAAAGTTAAATAAATCAGAGGGGGGAATAAAACTTAGGATAAGGGGTTTTATGGGTTTTTAGGGAATTTACAAGGGAAAGTGATTTCTTCAAAGGGGAATGGGTTTCACATTAGGGAAAAGGAGTTTTTAGGTAGGGAAATGATTTTGGAGGGTAAATTGCTAGGAAAATGTGTGAAACCAAGGGAAAGGGTGAAAATGAAGGGAAAAGGTGGAAATGAAGGGATGATGAGGAAATTAGTAAGTATGTAATGGGGGGTGAAATGAAATGAAGGGAACTTCACCAAATCAACTTGTGAACACCTTTTCACCTTCATAACTGTTGCTGCACACTGTAACACATGATCAAGCATGGTAAATGTACTTCTGTAACTTTTCTTCTACCTACCCATTTACTTACTCTGACATTTTCTCTTCACTTAGTTGGGTGCATTTAGGCTAGCATACCCTTTATTTCCTTTTTCTTTGGAAAAGAAAACTATCTAATACTAACCTTATAACATCCAAGGGCTCAGATTAAATTGATGAGCTCCTTATTATTGTCTACCTAACTACTGATCTACCAAGATTAAACAGTTTGGCTAGATCTTTATTCTCTAACTATAAACATGAAATTTAAAGCATGAACTAGTCAAGATTAAACTATTTGACTGTCATGGGTTGTGGCATTTATGACAAGCTGCACACAACCATTATTTTTCATAATAAAGTAAAAGTAGTGGCACTTGGACTTGCACACTTTCATAGTTTATTGCTTTTTGTTTTTCTCTCTAACCTAACATTTTATTTTTGCCTTCATTTTTTAGGGCATCTATTCTAACATTTTCTTTGATATGGACATATTTTCAAGATATTTCCTAACATTTTTTATTCAATATTCTTTTTGTCCATATCCTAGCTTAACATTTTTTGAAAAATATTTTCATTTTTTGACTAATTGATTCTAACTTATCAAAACCAAAAAATGCTACAACATTGGCTCCAACTAGGGACTTCTTTCTCCTGTAGAATGCAGAGAACCTGCAGATCCATGTGCCTTCTCCTCAGGCTATGGAGTCTTTTGCTGTAAAAAATCACACTGATAGCTTGAAAAGTAAAAGAAACTGGAATTTTTACAATGGTAACAATGAAATCTACTTCAACTTCTCAGTACTGAATGTAATTTTTTAGAAACCTTCCATTTACAGGATAAGTGGAATATAGCCCCACAAGATTTTGTAGCACAAAAGTGTTGTTTCCCTTCACTTCAGCAATTGCTAAAGGTCCAAACCACAGGTTGTCAAACTTGCCATGTTTTCCCTTTTCTTCTCTCCTTGAATCCCATCTTAGAACTAGGTCACCTTCCTTGAAGTCCCTTTCCCTGGCTCTTCTGTCAAACAGGCTCTTCATCTTACTCTAATACTTTTTCAATTTGTATTGAACTTCATCTATGTTTTCATTTAGTTCAATAATCTGATTTATTCTCCTTGAAAAATCATCAGGTTCATCTGTTGAATCCTGCAGGAATTTTAAAACAGGGAAGGCCAAATTGGTAGGGAAGATTGCATCTTTCCCATAAACTAACTAGAAAGGAGATTTTCCAGTAGATCTCTTTGGAGTAATTCTGTTTGCCCATACTGCATAAATTAAATGAGAGTCCCAACTCTTTTTATGATCTGCTAGAGTCTTTTTTATTACCTTTACCATACTTTTATTTGAAGATTCAGCAAGGCCATTCCCTTGTGGGTGATATGGAGTTGAATGATCTAACAGAATCTGATATTTCTGGCAAAACTCGATCATTTTAACACTAGAAAAAATTGTTGCGTTATCAGTGACAATTTGAGTTGGGAAACCTGTTACACTAAAAAATGTCACCATGACTATTTGCAGTTAGTATGGCTCCATCAACTGTCATACTATCCTCCTTGGCAAGTCTCATGCCTCTGCTTTCCATGTCAAACTCCAAGAAAGAGAGAAAAGTCATTTAAAGTCAATTATCTCTGGGTACGTAGTTTCTCTCAGCCTTACCTGCGTGTACGCAACCCAAGTTCACAATACCTACGTACTTGTACGCTCTGTCTGTAAAGCAATGGGTGCGTACTCCTGTAAAGGTAAAAAGGCGCAAGTTTCACTCCAAAAAGTTACTTGTGGTCATTTCTAGAGCATTCTAGAAGCTTGTTTGACGTGTATGGAGTGCCTCCAGATGGTTCATGTATCCCTATGGAAGAGGAACTTATCCCATCAAGAGGGGAGCTAACCCACCCAAAGAGGGGCTTATCCCATTGATGGTGGACCTGATTAACTTCCTCTACAGCACTATAAATACATGCATTGGGCCAGAGGGAGGGGAGGTTGAAAGCTGAACATTCCTAAGGGTAGATGCTGCTGAGATTAGGACTTCCTTGTAGAAGCTTGTGAGGAGAGATTGTCATCCTTTCTTGTTTCATTTGGAAGTGGGTGAGCTGGTCAAAGTAAAGGAAAACTCTTGCTGGACCCTGGGAGGAACTTGCACAACACCAAGGCTCAGGTTGTAATGGTTTCTTTTGTTTCCTATTAATACAAATAAGTCCATTCTTCTCAACAATTTGTTATTTATGAGTTGTTTCATATACTCCTTGGTCTGTATGTTAAATATGTTTTATTTTATGAGATATTCAAGTGCTATTTAATCGTTTGATTGTTAGTGAATGCAGGTTTCGAAGAGAAGGAGGAGCTCATCCGGATCAATGAGGCTGGACCACTACAACAGCGTTGGACTACAGGTAGGATCTAAACACTTGGTTTCTTATATGGTAAATGCATATTTAGAGAAGGATTGTTCTTAATTGTCTTGTTTGTCACTAGAAAGCCTTAAGCTTCTAGGGAGGTTGGTTTTGTCCGCAAAATTGACTCTTTCTGCATGACAAAATGGCGACTCCACTGGGGAACTCCATTGATGTGAATGATTTTTCCTTTGTCTGAAACTTTGATCTGAGAAAAGTCTTTTTCTTTCTGGTTTTTGGTTGTCTGACTGTGTGTTTGGGTGGGCTAGCTTAGGGTTAAATTAGATTTTAGTTTTTCTTAGTTTTGCTAGAAGTACGCAGCCTCTGAGTTCAGCACAGTGCGTACTTGTACGCACTGCGACTGTGTGCACAGAGCGTACCCGCACCTGTGTAAACAGGTTGCCTGCGTACCCTGTCAAAATTGAGAAAATTTCAATTTTCTCCTTTTTGCCTCTTAGATTTTGCTTTTAATTTGTTTTTTCCACCCAGATCCACTGGTTACCTACCAGAGATCTTCATCTGAACTTGTTTCGTCAGTGTCAAGTGTTTTAGTGGAATTCATAGAGATTTTGCCTTAGGGTTTGATTTTTACATTGGTCTTGTAGTGATTTTGGCCTTAGAAGTCGTAAAACCTTGGATCTCCCTGGTATTTGCAGTCTTCTTAGGAGTCGGACCTTTCATAGAATCTACCCTTGTGAGACATCTACCTTTGTTTTGTCTCTTTGCCGAATCTCGGAAGAGTTTGTTGATTGAACTGTGAATTTCATTTTACAAAAAAGAACAAAAGATTTTATGTTTGTTTTTGACTAGTTTTTGATTCTGCATTGACTAGTCCTTAGTTAAATCACGACTGAGTAAAACATCCTGGGATCATACTTTGTAAGTTTTGGCCTCATTAGATTTGCTTATTAGGTGAATTTCTTTTGATTTGCTTTTAAGTAGCTTTGATTTGATAGATTTGTAAAGGCTTGCTTTTTTATTTTTAAATGCTTTGTTAAGTAGGAAAAAATCCAAAAATCTCCTTTGGAAGAAAAGTTTGCTTAAGTGGCATTTGAGTCTTTGAATGAAAAGGGCATTTTTGCAAAATAATTAGTGGTCATGAATTGCATGTTTTGGAAAAGATAAAGAGATTGTTTCTTTGATTTTCATTGCCAAGAAAGTTGTCTTTATAAAAATTTTGCATTCTCCAACTCTCTTAGCTAAGGAATTCATTGAAAAAGAAAATTAGTATAAATCATCCTAAGTGCATCTTTGTAGTGGTTTGAGTCGAGTCTACACACCATCAGTTTCATCTCCGCTACCTTTTGTCTTAAAGAAAAGCCATAAAAATTAACGCTTAAAGTAAAATCAACTTAGTAACTTTTTATTTACTAGGGCTCTGAAACACCAATATAGATCAGGCTAGTGTCTTGGAGTAGGAGAGTAATTAACTCTCCAAGACAGCAAAACCAAACAAGTAGCTTATCTTGTGGTAGGATAAATCCAACTGTTTCATTTGTACTCTGGGAAAGCTCCTCTTAAAGGAGAAGCACGAGACTGTGTCCGAACCAGTGAGGGGATCAATCCTCCTTCATTGGGAAAGACGCTAGATACGCACGTATTACAAACGGTAAACCTCGGATTATTGTCGAGGAGCCTGGGCTCACTTGTCGGTAAACCTTGGATTATTGTCAAGGAGCCGGCAAGGGGATTGAGCTTGTTACTCTGCCCTTGCGTGCTATCGGGTCGTAGACTGTTCCCCCAGGTATATTTGTTGCTGTTGGTAACCTTAGTGACCATTATCTTTAGGATTCTACCCGAGGTGACGGTGGAGGGAAGATCCCACTGTACCTAGAGCAGACGTCGGCTAGACTCATTTGGATTTTTCGGGGGGTTCACTTCACTCGAGACGGTTAAAGTGGAGGAACTTGTGTCGGTCTATTCATTAAGCAGGTTGCCGGGGTAACTGTTCCACCCACCACTTCTGTACTGAATTCGGCGATGTTGGGCTTCATCACCAACTAGTGTTTTCGGTCCGGAAGGCTACTATTTGTGCATGGTTTAACGCCCTAGATTCTTTAGGCATGTGATTCAAATTTGTTTGGTTCTTTAGAGACTTTAGGTGGTTTGCTTTGAGATTTTTACTTTGTTTGCGTGTGCGGTAGTTAAAAGTTTTTAACTGTGGCGGAATTACCGAGACAGTCCCGTAGACTTCGGGGCTAGTCTCCTGAGATTGTTTCCGTGGCCGAATTGTTGAGGAAGTCCCGTAGACTTCGGGGTGAACCTCCTCAAGACGTCCCGAGTCATTACGAAGGTTTGAAAGTCCTTGTAACTCCTCCTAGTGGCAGTAGAGTAGGTTCACCTGAAGAAGGAGAGTCTTCGTTGGTAGTCCATCCAGATTACCAAAGTCTAGAAACAGGTTATAATCCTGAAGCTGTTGCAGTTTCCGAGCTTGCTGGTAGTTTTTCATCTACTAGTGATATAGGCGAAGAACCTGAAATATCTGAACCTGTTACTCCAACTTCTAGTGTTCCTGATTCACCTAGGGTAGAAAGAGTCATAATCGAAAATCTTCCTTCTGGTTTGATAGCTATTGAAGAACTTGCTCCAGAAGAAGGAGTAGGCGGCCCTATTCTTGAAGATCAACCTACCATTGATCTAAGAGAGCGTGAATCTATCTTTTACAGTCCACCTAGAAGTACTACTTGGTACCTTTCGTTAACTAATTACTTAGACAACTCAGGGATAAGTTTTTCTCCACCTCGTACTCCTTATCCACCCGGAGGTATTTATACTCCTGTAAATATGTCTAGTCAGTCGTCCGTGTTTACTCAACCCCCTAAATCTTTCTTGTATGGTGGTCCTTCTGTTCCTGCTGGGTATCAGTCACTTTCTGGTACTTTTGCAGGAGCATCTCCTCAACCCATTGGACATGGGTCGTTAGCTGGAAACAATGGTAATAAACCGTTGGGTGTAGGAGACATTTATATGATGTCAGGTTCAATTCCCGGTTCTCAACCTCAAAGTGGTCAATTACTACCTGGGGGGCAGCCTCAATTAACGCCTGGGGGGCAACCTCAAGGTACACAATTTGTGTCTGGGGGGCAACCTCAAGGACAGTATGTACCCATGGTACAGTACATTCCTCAAGGTCAACCCCAGCCTCAATATGTACCCCAGGGTCAACCTCAGTATCAATATATGCCTCAAGGTCAACCCCAGTATCAGTACTTACCCCAAGGGTATCTACCCCAAGGTTAGTACTCGAGTCAAGGTTATCAACCACCTCAAGGTCAATCTTACGTTCAAGGTATGGGAAATGTACCTATCAATTATCAATCCTACCCTCAATCCGGTTATGGATCTCAATATCCTCAACCTGTTATGGGTCAATACCCCGGAATGAATATAGTGTGGGATCCATCGCAAGTTCAACAAGTGTTGCAGCCAAGTGTACAGTTGTCATCTCAAACTGGACAACCTGTGGTTTCTGGTCCACTCCAGCAACCAGTCCAGTCCAATGTTCAAACTTCTGTACCTTCGGTAGTTACTCAGTCGCCAATTGCACCTAGTACTCCATCTCAAACGACTGCTGCAACTACCGCAACATCTGTTCCTTCCACCACACCTACTTCTGGAGTATCGACAGCCCCGGTTTCTACTGTCTCTACCACTACTCCGCAGACATCTTTACCATTGTTTGGATCCACGATTCAAACTACGGTTCAGTTGCCTGTGGGGCAGCCAGGTTTAAGTACGGTTGTTACTTCTCAACCACAATTTGTTTACCAACTGTACCAGGGACAGTACCAATACGGGCCTACTGTCCAACAACCGGTTTACCAGTATCAACCGTATCCTGGGTACACTTATCAACAACCACAGCAACCCCAGTACGGTCCGGTTAATCCTGGTTTTCCGGGAGGATACAATATCTCGAATGCGATTCCTGTTCCAAGTTATCCTGGATATCCTCCTCCTGGGACTGGTCTTGTGACTCAGAGTTTTAGGGATCCTAATCGGCAATTGCCATTTATCGCAACTTTGGATTTACCAGACTTGACGCGCATAACGAACGATCCAATAAATTATCTTCCGTTCTGGCCGCCAATGCCAAATAAGTTGCCCAGTGATATACCCAAGTTCGAAGGTAAGTCTAGAGAGGATCCATCAAATCACGTGATGACTTACCACCTCTGGTGTGCTTCAAATTCTATCTCGGATGATTCGATCCGTTTACGTCTTTTTCAGCATACGCTCATTGGTCTCGCGGCCAAGTGGTATATTGAGTTACCACGGGCCTCTTTTTATAACTTTAGTCAGTTAGCTACCTCGTTCTTAACACATTTTCAGTTGCCGGTCAGATATGATAATGGCACCGAGTTATTAACTTCATTAAAATAGTCGACATCTACTTATATTTCTGACCATATTCATGAATGGCGACGTCGAAGGCGTTTAGTGAAAGTTTTTATCCCGAACCAAATCTTAGCTGAATGGTTTGTTAAATCATTAATACCGAAGATTACTGAAGACGTAGCTAAGGCCGGGGTAGTTACTGAAGAGCAAGTCATTGCTCAAGCGCAGTACCTTGACTTAGTTTATACTCAGTCGGGTACGTTACACGAAAAGATCCCAGATCTTCCAAAGTCGAATCAAATTGCTGCTGCTCCTTCAGGATCTCATGCTGCTGATGGCATGATTGGTACGGTGAATACTAAAAGCAAGAAGAAGTCTTCAAAGAATTCTTCGCCCATTATCACCTTACCAGACTCCCCGACAGGAGAGTCTTCTCCTGAAGTTTCCGCTGATATACACGTTGTAGAGACATCTACGGCCAAATCAAAAAACGGTGGGAAAAAGAAAGGTAAGAAGAAGGATAAAGCAGACAAGGCTCCAAAGGAGAAAAAAGAAAAGTCAGAAACCAATGACGAAAAGCGCAAACCTCGATATCCTTGTCTTATTTGTGAAGAGGATCATTTTACAAGAGACTGCCCTCATCGGGCCGAGGTTGTGAAAATCGTCAAGGGTTCCCCAACTCCTGCTGTTTTGAAAGATCCATTTCCAAAGCAGGAGAGTAAGATGATAGGTTCTTCCTTGAGTGCCAGTGAAGAACCCATATTGATGATGTCTCATGTACGGATTGCAACTCGATCACACGATTATGGTAGTAAAAGTCCTGTTGACGGATCGAAAGAAGCAGAATCTTCTCAGTCAAATCCATCAACCTCAGCTCCTGGTTCCGATCCACTACAGATCGAGAAACCTAACCCTGACTTAGTAATTAAACCGCCCGCCAAGGGTGTACTTCGAAGGTCTTCTTTCAATCAGCATGCGAGAGCGGCCCAGAATTACAACATTGTTGAGGATTTAGCTGTTTCACCCTCAGCAATGTCGGCCTTGGAAGTGCTACAATCATGTCCAGCACAAAGAAAATTACTTTTGTTGGCTATAGGAGCTGTTGATGTTCAGGACCCGAACCTAATAATCTTTGATCTAGAAAATAGTACACCGCGTTTACCTCATCAGATGGCTTTCCAGATTCCAGTGATAGTCAAAAACAGGCCTATTCATCGGACTGTAATTGATGAGGGAGCTTCCACGTGTATTATGTCGATTCAGTGTTGGAGATCGCTTGGTTCTCCTTCGCTGAACCAATCCCCGACAATTCTTAAGGCCTTTGATGGCCGTGGGTTCCATCCGTTTGGTATTTTACAGGATTTGCCTATAGGGGTTGAAGGAAAAACCGTTAGTCTGGATGTGGAGGTGGTTGATGCCCCTCTAGACTACAACCTTCTCTTGGGTCGAAGTTGGTCTTATGCTATGACAGCGGTCGTCTCATTGGTCTTCAGAGTAATAAAATTTCCACATAATGGCAAGATCGTGACAATAGACCAGCTGGCTTTCTTTTCATCCGACCCAGCCTCTTCAGAGAGTATCCAGCATGTCGGTAAAACGACTATCCCTTATAAGGATGTTGGCGTAGGATTAGTTAAAGATTCCGGTTTACTGGGAACTTTTCCTTTTCCTCCAATCAATGCAGACCCTTCATTCGCATTCATTCATATGATTACATCAGATACTATTATTTACGATGATCCATGGATTGTCCCATCTGAATCTGAGATAGACTCATTCAGTAATGCTATGCCTTTGAGTCCATATGAAATTGCTTATGAGGCCGTGCAGTCTTTTACCGACTCGCGTTCAACCCAAATCGACCAAATGAATGTGGTCCGTGAGGAATCACTTTTCACATCAACCTCAGAACGGATAGTGTTTCCCGAAGTCGTGTCATCTGACGAGCAACTTCGCGAAATCCTAAGTGTAGACGATCTACCATGGGAAGATCTCCATCATAGATCTTCGTTTTTACCTGAGGGTGATGACTTTGAAACTGATTTTTCATCAATCTTTACGGCTGAATATGTCAAGGACGCTCAGAATCCCATGAAACATCCTGATTCAAAGTTGAATTTGGGAAACATTTCCCAAACTATTGCCATTGACATTTCCGTCAAATCTGGAATTGTTGAGAACATTCATATAGGTGCCTCGTGTACAGATCACGAGATTCAAACATACAAGGCCCTATTTCAAGAATTTCGTGACGTGTTTGCCTGGTCCTATGAGGAAATGCCAGGAATTGATCCCTCTATTGTTGTTCATGAGATCAAGACTTACCCAGACGCTAAACCCGTTCAGCAACGTCTGTGTCAGATACACCCTCGGAAAGCGGCTGCAATTAAAGCAGAAGTTGAGAAGCTGTTGAAAGCAGGTTTCATTTATCCGATCCCGTTAACGGATTGGGTATCGAATATTGTTCCGGTTAACAAGAAGCAGGGAACAATAAGAATATGCATCGACTATAGGGATATTAATCGTGCTTGTCCAAAAGACAACTATCCCACACCCTATATCGATCAAATAATTGATGATTGTGCCGGCAGTGAAATATTTTCCTTTATGGACGGTTTTTCCGGTTACAATCAAATCAATATTCTACCTGCCGATCAACCAAAAACGGCTTTCATTTGTCCTTGGGGGACATTTGCTTATTGCAAATTACCTTTTGGGCTTAAGAATGCCGGAGCCACTTTTCAAAGGGCAATGTCTTATGCATTTCATGACATCAAACACATTGTGCAACCGTACCTCGATGATTTTCCTGCTCATTCATTACATCGAGCTGATCACCTTGTCCATTTACGAGCAATTTTCATGAGGTGTAGGCATTATCGTATACGTTTGAACCCACACAAATGTGTCTTCTGTATAGAAGTGGGACGATTGCTGGGATTTGTAGTTTCAAAAGCCGGCATTCGCGTCGATCCCTCGAAGGTCGAAGCTATCCTCAAATTGCCTCCCCCTTCGAGTCTTCGCCAACTCCAAAGTTTGCAGGGGAAAGCAAACTTTCTACGCCGATTCATTCCTAACTACATCGAGATTACAAAAGGTTTTACACGGTTGTTGAAACAGAACGCTCAATTCTCTTGGGATGAGATAGCTCAGCAATCTTTTGATGCACTTAAACACGCGTTGACCCATGCACCGTTGTTGCATCCTCCCAACTACAACCAAGACTACTTTTTGTACCTCGCTGCCTCTCATTCCACGATTGGGATGGTATTAGTTCAGGAAGACGAATTCGCAACGGAACATGTGATATATTATCTTAGTAGGATGTTAAATCCCACTGAGCTAAAATATTCGCATGTGGAGAAATTGGCCCTGGCAGCCGTTCAGGCTGTCCAACGTTTTCGTCATTACATTCTTCTTCGTAAAACTACAGTCATTTCGGATTGCAACCCTATGATCTACATTTTGACTAAACAATTGCTAGGGGGCAAGTACTCTAAATGGATCGTTATCCTGCAAGAGTTCGACTTAGAGTTTGAAAAATCTAAGTCTAAGAAATCTTTAGTCTTTGCAGAGTTGATGTGTGACTTCCCGCGTGCTGACACGGAAACTGTGGCAGAGGAACCCATTGCGGACGAATCTTTGTTTCTCATCAGCACTTTAGATCCGTGGTATGGGGATATAATCATCTATCTCCAAACCCAATCCTTTCGGCCCGAAGCTTCTAAGACGGAACATCGGAAAATTCGATTCCAGTCCCAACAGTACAAAATTATTGGAGCTACTCTTTATCGCCGTGGGGCGGACTTGGTTTTCCGACGTTGCTTAACTCACGAAGAGGCAGAAAGGGTTTTGAATGACTGTCACTCTGGGGCGTGTGGCAGTCATATGTCTGGGTATGCCACAGCTCAGAAGGTGTTGCGTGCTGGCTATTTCTGGCCGTCCATGTTTAAATATTGTATCATTGCGGTCCGAAAATGCCACAACTGTCAAGTGTTTGATGCCACAACTGTCACTCTGGGGCGTGTGGCAGTCATATGTCTGGGTATGCCACAGCTCAGAAGGTGTTGCGTGCTGGCTATTTCTGGTCGTCCATGTTTAAAGATTGTATCATTGCAGTCCGAAAATGCCACAACTATCACTCTAGGGCGTGTGGCGGTCATATGTCTGGGTATGCCACAGCTCAGAAGGTGTTGCGTGCTGGCTATTTCTGGCCGTCCATGTTTAAAGATTGTATCATTGCGGTCCGAAAATGCCACAACTGTCAAGTGTTTGATCGCAAGATGCACGCACCACCAGCTCCTCTCCACCCTATAATTGCCGTTGGTCCTTTTGCCAAATGGGGTATCGACTTTATTACATGTAACCCTCACTCGGCCGGGGGGCATGCGTATATCATCCTTGCGGTTGATTATTTTACTAAGTGGACCGAGGCGATGCCTACATTCGAGGCAGACGGAAAGACCGCTGCAATTTTTGTATTCAATCACATTATTGCTAGGTTTGGTGTCCCACAAGCGATAATCACTAACCATGGGCGCCATTTTCGAAACATTATGATGACAGAACTTATAGGCCAGCTTGGTTTGCGCCACGATAGCTCAACTCCTTATTATCCACAAGCCAACGGTCTGGTTGAGTCCATCAACAAAGTTTTGGTCATCATGATCCGACGAATCATTGGCATTCATCGGTCGAATTGGCACAACATGTTATTTTCCGCGCTTTGGGCATATCGAACTTCAGTGAAAACATCAGCAGGGTTCACTCCTTTCCAACTAGTTTATGGTTTGGAAGCCGTGCTACCCATTGAATGCGAAATCCCATCACTTCAAATGGCTGTCGAATTTCTTCCAGCTACTTCCGAAGAGGAGAAGCGTTTATTGTACTTAGCTCAATTAGATGAAACTCGACGCGATGCTGCATTAGCAATCGAGACTCATGCAAAACGAATGAAAGCTCAGTATGATCGAAATGTGACCCCTCGAAATTTTTCGGAAGGAGACTTAGTGCTATTGTATGATCAAGCTAACGATAAATTAGGTGCTGGAAAATTTGTTCCTATGTGGCATGGACCCTACATTGTTAAGCGAAAGCTAGCAAAAGGAGCCTATGAGCTGGTTGACTTTGATGGGGACTCTTTGGGTAAACCCAGAAATGGACTTTACCTAAAGAGGTACTATGCTTAAATGGTGGGTGTGAAGATTTTCGTTAGGATACTTAGGTTAATTTTCTCTTTCTAGCTAGTGTGTTTGTTAGAATAGACAGTGTGCTTAGTTTAGAAAGTGTGTTTTTCGTCGTTATTCTGCTTATCTTGGTTTTACCCTTGATGTTTGCAGATGTCGATGCCTCTCCAAACATACATTGGATTTGCTGATGGTGCTTGTCGTAGTACACGGAATATCTCTTCCGCAGCTTGGGTTATCTATTCGCCCTCTGACGAGTTAGTTTCTATGCATGGGGTGAGCCTCGGTCAAACAACAAACAACATTGCAGAATACAGTGCAGTGATTGAATTATTATCTGAATCCATTTCATTTGGGATTCGGAGTTTGATAGTGAGGTTAGATTCTGAACTCGTTGTATTACAGCTTAATAGAGTTTATGCCATTAGAAATCCAGTGTTATTAAGGTTATTTTTGAGAGTGCGTCTTTTGGAACGTGAATTTGATTACATCGAATATCAACATATTCCAAGGTCTTTTAATACATTAGCAGATGCAATTGCTTCTCGAATGTTAGACAGACATTTGTGATAATCATACATGTAAACTTAAAAACATTAACATTTAATCACACATGTTTAACAAGATAAGCCGGTAATAATGATATATATAAATAGGAGTGTGTCAAAAATACATCGTCCTCGATCATAGGTTGTAAAACACCTTATGATCGGCAAAAATGATAAGTACAAAAAACCAAAATGTCACATGTGTCTACAAAGTGACCGTCCAATCACTGGTGGTGCTCCCTATACGACACCACTGCACGGGCTACCCTACACAAGAACCTCCTAAAAGGTCCTGGGACTGCGACTACATAGCGCTGAAGTCTGATAGGAATATCATCTATAGTAGTCTCCGGTATATCCGCCGTCAGACGCTCTAGATCCTGATCCAACTCAGCTAAGGTCTCTGCAGCCGCATCCTGTGGGACCGGTGCCGGTGCAACTGGTTGTCTCCTCTCGAAAGGCCGGAGATTGGCTGGACGCCGTGGACCCACATCTGCATTTTGAAAATTTTTACTGTCAGTTTTGAGACGATATATAAAAACAAAAAAATAGATAATTTAAAAACTTGTGAAAAATGAAGTACCTCTGTCGTCCCATTGTTCTCCCTGTGGAAGAACCATGTCCGGATCACCGCGAAAATCTACTCCGACATAAGGAAAATCCTGGATCGCAAAGACCTGGTCCTCCAACCAGTGAAAGTAACCTGCAGGAAATCGGACAACTCCCGCTCCCTCATCAGGATGCCGGGCCATCACCGCAACCCATCGCATCAGCTTTGGTTCCCGAGGTGGCCCAACCGCAACAGTGAGATGCTGAGGGATAAACATCGGAACTCTCTCTAGGGCAAAGCTCACAACTAAAGGACCATACCCAAAGGTCTTTAATTGCCCGTTCTTTGCCCTAGTCAGTTGGCCCTTCATGTTGGCCAACACAGCATCGCACCAGTTGAAAATGGTGCCTCGGAAGCAATCAATCACCATCCGCATTTGGGACCCGGTGGCATTGTGCAAAACGGCTGCGCCGCAAAGTCTGGTAACTGTGAAGGCAATTACCATAAGTTCAGGTCGGGATATGTATTTGATTTCTATCCCCTTCTCCTGGTTTTGATTGTTGCACCACTCTAGCCGGAGACTAGCAAGGGATTGGCCACCCGTCCTAGTCCCGAACAGAGACAGTTGCTTGCCCCTATTAGGCAAACCAGTGAGAAAATATATGTCAGAGGGCTCTATCTCGAGCTGGTGCCCTCCGATGTAAAAGCATTGTTCCTGGACGTTCCACCTTTCAACCAGCCACTCTAAGAATGGCACCTGGGCCCTCATGCCAGGTATGGCCCAGTACTTGTAGAGACCGCATGCCTTCAAAGCATCAATGGAAGGTTGATGATCTATTGCGGCCAAAACGACATCTTCGTGTTCTCTTTCGCGCCAATCAAGCATGGTGGACAATCTACACACCAGAAAACACCCATTAGAATTCATTAAATCAAAAAATAATGGTTTAATTTTAAGAGTTGGGGTTTTGAAATTGCTTTGCGCGGAGTACGCACCCCGCGTTCAGAAACAGAGCGGCGGTACGCAGCTGTTCTGAAGGTAGGCTGCGTACTCCGACCATTTTCCCATTAACGAAAATGTCAGGGTACGCAGGTCGCCCATGGGGCACCTGCGTACCCCGAAAGGCGCATCTTAAAACCCCAAAGCTCCCAAAAAATCAAACTAGGACTTAAAATGAAATTCTAAACGGATGAAAACAAAGAGGAGGATGTTGTGGAATACCTGAAAGAGATGGTGCTCGATTCCGACGGGCGGATTCTCCGCAAAGTCCACGAGAAGTTTCTTGCCAAAAGCCCTTTTCTCTCCCTCAACAGTAAAATGGTAAAAATGACATGGTAAAAAGTCTTTTTATAGGTTTTTTGGATAAATGAATGCTAGGTTTGTTTATTTTTCACCATGGAGAGATATTTTTCAATGTATTTTTGCCTATCTTAAACAGGTATGAGTAATGTGTTGTTTTTGTGCAGGACAAAAGGACTTTCAGAGAAAATTATCATTTTTCACGAACCAAAACATCAGAGTCATCTTTTAAGCTCTTTTCTGACTCCTAAAACATGAAAAGATTGTCGAGCGTTTCTTTTACACTCGTTAAAACGGAATTAAAAGACGGTCCCCTTATAGCCCTTTTCTGACCGTAAAAATAGGAAAAGATTGCCGGGCTTTTGTCGTTTCAAACTCGATATTGGAAATAAAACGACGTGTCCTTGATCGCTTTTTACTTTTCAGGTCAGAGGCACTAATCATGAAAGTACTCCTTGGTCGCAAGATCAAGCGGTTCTCTCAAGTATTATTTTATACTTTTTCGGGCTTGAGAGACACAAATTTACGAAAAAGTTCAACCCTAGAGTCTTCTTTAGTTTTTTCAGACTCTCTAAAATTGAAAAACGCCGAGTTTCTCCTATACTAGACTCGTTAAAATTTCACAGCAAAGGACCTGTTCGATTACAAACAGGAACGAACCACTCCTTCTTAGGGTTCAAATCTAAACTAAGTTGGACTCATCCGAAGGATGAGCTTATAATCAAGCATATGTTATCCTCCTCAAGCTTGTAAAAAATAAAGAGGTACTTGCCAGAAATGGTGGGGGAAAAGAGAGAAGAATGAGCCTATTTGTTATCTTTTGTCACAGAAAAACCTTATTACCACTCTTGAACACGACACTTTTCATTCACCTGGGTTGGGAAATCCTTTGTCTTAAAGTTGATTAAACCACTTTGAAAGCCTTCAACCATTTCTGGGTATTAACTTTGGGTCAATCGTCGCCAAGCCATCTGTCGTGTCGTTGTGTGTTCAAGAGGTCTCTACAAATAAACCATTCATATGCAAAATACTTGTCATCCATCTTTGACCATCCCTGAGTTAGTCCTTACAACAACATTTCTTCAACTTGAACTATGATTTCGTGTTGTGGGCTTGCCTGCAACGGGTCGCTTTCTATCGACATCAGCACATTATCTAGAGAGATGACTTAGAGATCGTCAGTACCTTGAAGTCTGCATGCATCAATGGCAGGTTTCTCGCCTTTGACGACAGTTTACATCATTGACTTTCGATCAAGGGATTCCGTGACATGTTCGACATCAACTCATTCATTCGCATCTCATGGATTGTACTGGGTACTTTGAGAACCATTGACATCACTGGTGGTTTCTCTCACACTTGTTAACGGTTTACATCATTGACTGGTAATCAAATGGTTTCTACCATGTTCGACATCAACTCATTTATTTGCATGGATAGAATAGTACCAATTCGGGAAGTAGAAATGAAGACCCTGGATCTAGTTTCCACCATCTAGGCTGCGAGGAATTTTGTATTCATTATATAGTAGACTAATCATAAACAGATGGCTGCGTCCATACTGTGTCTACATGAGTCTATGATTATGATGTACTGCGAAATCATTCCTGTATCAGAGCAGTAGTTAGATTGTTAGTTAAAGTTTTCAATCTGAGTATGGGAATGCCTACCTCAGCGATGATATCATTTTATATATGTATTTTGTGTTGAATATTTGCAGGTTTTGACCAGGCTCTCCACAAGATAATCCTTGAAATGATAAAGTACTTCACCCTTCCTAGATGATTTGAAACCCTAAATCTACTTCAGGCTTCGCACTTTAGGGGGCAATCTGTTACACTAAAAAATGTCACCGTGACTATTTACAGTTAGTATGGCTCCATCAACTGTCATACTATCCTCCTTGGCAAGTCTCATGCCTCTGCTTTCCATGTCAAACTCCAAGAAAGAGAGAAAAGTCATTTAAAGTCAATTATCTCTGGGTACACAGTTTCTCTCAGCCTTACCTGCGTGTACGCAACCCAAGTTCACAATACCTGCGTACTTGTACGCTCTGTCTGTAAAGCAATGGGTGCGTACTCCTGTAAAGGTCAAAAGATGCAAGTTTCACTCCAAAAAGTTACTTGTGGTCATTTCTAGAGCATTCTAGAAGCTTGTTTGACGTGTATGGAGCGCCTCCAGATGGTTCATGTATCCCTATAGAAGAGGAACTTATCCCATCAAGAGGGGAGCTAACCCACCCAAAGAGGGGCTTATCCCATTGATGGTGGACCTGATTAACTTCCTCTACAGCACTATAAATACATGCATTGGGCCAGAGGGAGGGGAGGTTGAAAGCTGAACATTCCTAAGGGTAGATGTTGCTGAGATTAGGACTTCCTTGTAGAAGCTTGTGAGGAGAGATTGTCATCCTTTCTTGTTTCATTTGGAAGTGGGTGAGCTGGTCAAAGTAAAGGAAAACTCTTGCTGGACCCTGGGAGGAACTTGCACAACACCAAGGCTCAGGTTGTAATGGTTTCTTTTGTTTCCTATTAATACAAATAAGTCCATTCTTCTCAACAATTTGTTATTTATGAGTTGTTTCATATACTCCTTGGTCTGTATGTTAAATATGTTTTATTTTATGAGATATTCAGGTGCTATTTAATCGTTTGATTGTTAGTGAATGCAGGTTTCGAAGAGAAGGAGGAGCTCATCCGGATCAACGAGGCTGGACTACTACAACAGCGTTGGACTACAGGTAGGATCTAAACACTTGGTTTCTTATATGGTAAATGCATATTTAGAGAAGGATTGTTCTTAATTGTCTTGTTTGTCACTAGAAAGCCTTAAGCTTCTAGGGAGGTTGGTTTTGTCCGCAAAATTGACTCTTTCCGCATGACAAAACCAAATCTAGATAAGATATTCTCTTCAACAAATTTGATTACTAATGAATCAGTAGCATTTCTCACTGGAATTGCTTCCACCCATTTAGTGAAGTAGTATGTTGTAGTAAGGATCCATCTATGTTGATTACTTGAAGTGGGATGAATCTCTCCAATAAAATCTAATCCCCATTGGCTAAAAGGTTCTGAGACTATTGATGGAACCAGTGGAAGAGCTGCTAGTTTTTGCTTACCAACAAACATTTGACAAGGAACACAACCTCTGACCTTTGCTCCTACTTGTAAGAACAATGTTGGCCAACAAAATCCTCCCCTTAATATCATATATGTTGTTGCTCTCCAAGCATAATTTCCTCCACAAAATCTTGTATGAAACTGATCAATGATTCCTTCAGTTTCTGATTCTGTTAAACATAATAACAAAATATTCAGTGGGTCTTTCGAGTACAAATTTGCATTTATGATACAGTACTTGACTGCTTTCATTTTGAGAGTTTTACACTAGCTTTTGGAGAATGATGCTGGACATTCAAAATGGATCAAGAAATTTACAATGTCTTGGTACAATCTGACAACAGAAATTTGTCATCAATGTGTAAAGGGTTTATCAGATCTGAAGGTAAAGGTTCTTGTGGATTCTTTTCTTCGGGATGAAGGGAATATTCTTTTGGATTCTTCTCTTCTGTAAGGATAGAAGGTTCTTGTGGATTCTTCCCTCGTATCTCTAAAAAACAGAAATGATTCATGCACTTTACAGTTGTATTCAGCTAGAAGCTTAGCTAATCCTTGGCCTTTTACTAACTTTGTAGTTTTGATAGTTAGATCAAACTCGAGTATTTAAGTGAACCTTCTACCTCTCTTTCCATCAGTGTCTGGTTGAGTTAAAACAATTTTAGCAGCACTGTTATGAACATAAGCAGTAAAAGGAGAATGTAGGACATACATCCTGAATGATTTCAAGGCTTGAATAAGGGCATAGGCTTTCTTCTCAATTGTGTCATACTTAAGCTCGGCATCTCTCATAACCTTACTGAAAAAGGCTATGGGTTGGTCATGGGAATCTTCATTATTTTGTAGTAGAATAGCAGCAAGGGTTGTTTTTGAGCCAAAGGAAAAGATACTGAATGGTTTAGTGTAATCAGGGTTGGCCAAGGTAGGAGCTTCAGAGATAGCTTTCTTGATTTGATCAAAGGCATGCCTGGAAGAGACAATCCATTTAACTTCATGATCCTTTTGGAGCATGTCAGTTATATCTTTTACAATCTCAGCATAATTTGGGATGAATCTCCTTAAAAAATTAATCTTGCCTAGAAAAGATTGAATCTCCTTCTTATTTCTAGGTAAGGTCAATGTTTCAATAGAAGACACACGCTTGGGATCAATCACTACTCCTTCTTTTGAAATTATATGGCCCAACAGTTTTCCTTCTTTGATAGCAAACAGATACTTTTTAGGATTCAATGATATTCCGAATTTTCTACACCTGTCAAAAACCTTCATCAAGTGCTTTAGATGTTTCTGATCAGATTTAGAAAAAATAGTTATGTCATCAAGATAAATGACCACAAATTTATTTACCTGACCCACAAAAGCTACATCCATAGCTCTCTGAAATGTTGCTCCAGCATTGGTTAAGCCAAATGGCATCCTAGCATACATGAATGTACCCCAGGGTGTAGTAAAGGTTGTCTTCTCTCTGTCTGTTGAATCAACATTTACTTGATTATAGCCTGAAAAACCATCAAGCATAGAAAGTCTTTGTGCTCCTGAAACCATTTGAAGTAACTGATCCATTTTGGGCAAAGGATAGTTATCTTTTAATGATGCCTTGTTCAAATTTCTAAAGTCCACACAAAGTCTAATTTCTCCATTCTTCTTTCTAACAGGAACTAAGTTTGCAACCCAATTAGAATATCTAAGAGGGAGGATGATCTGGGCATCTAGCATTTTCTTAATTTCCTTTTCTACAGTTGGTAGAAGAGTTGGATTGATCCTCCTAAGTTTCTGTTGATAAGGAAATACTTTTGGCTTTAAAGGAATCTTATGTTGTATTAATGAAGTATCATAGGTTTTTAGATCAGCATAGATCCATGCAAATACATCCTTATAAGTTTGAAGTAACTTAAGATATTGAGCTTTGATCTCAGGATCTAGAGATGCACACATTTTGATGTTTTTAATATCATTATTTGTTCCAATATTAATTTCTTCTATGTCATATTTTGAAGAAATGGACTAAGGGTTTCTGAGGACATCATTTTGATCAAACAATTTTTCTAAAGGAATGAGGCCCTCGGGAATAAAAATGTTAGACAATTTAATAATGTCATGATCAGCAATTTTTGAATTGAAATTTCAAGTATCATTTCCATTTACATTTTCATCTATTTATGTTCTGTCTTCATCAATTTGTAGAAATGAAAAGTCATCTATAACCTGCAAAAAAGATTTCAAATGTTCATCATCTTCAAATATCTACCAACGTTTTAGATTATCTGGGATGGATGGTCTATACTTGACTTATATTTAATATAGTAAATTGGTCTGATCGGGAATTTTAAATGAACTAGCAGAAACAACTAAGGCATTTGCATGAATATTCTGATCTCTTGGAATATAAGTCAAATTAAAAGCATCAAAGAATTTTTCAACTAAATCCCAAACTTCATTTCGATAAGACCTAATTCTAGGATGCTTAGTCTGGCAAATATTTCTCACTTGTTTGACAATAAGTTTTGAATCAGTAAAAACACTTAAGTTTTGAACTTTTAAGCTTTTGGCTAATTGAAGTCCCAAAAGGAAAGCTTCATATTCAGCCACATTATTGGTAACTTCGAAGTCGAGTTTGCATGATTGGGTGATATTTTCTTTTTCTGGTGAAATTAAAACTACCCTAGCTTGTGCCCCATCTTTTGTACAAGAACCATCAAGAAATAGTTTCCATACATCAATTTAAATTGTACATGACTTTCAATTACATCTTCTATTTTAACTTGAGTTTCATGTATTTGGTTTGAAGAGAGTTGAAAGCAACCAAAATCCTTATCAATTGCATAAATGGGATGGTTCCTTGGCTGGTTAGTTTTGCAAACAGTGTGCACAAATCTCACCTCTCCATATAACCTTACTTGTTCTCCCCCATAAACTGGAATAGTGGCATAAGACATATCCATCTGAAGAGTTACCCCTAATTTGGCACAGCAAGACCTAGAAAGGTTCCAAATTTGGGAGGGATATCTGTAACAATTATATCAAGCACTACACTTTTCACTAGAATTTGGGCAAGGGTGACTACTAAATCTTTAATCAATCCTAAGCAAGGCACCCTTTTAGAATCAAAGTTGTACAAGTCATGATAGGATCTAGTTATGTCAAGTTTCAAATGGTCCATCATAGTTTTTGGCATGAGGTTATGTGATGCTCTAGAATCAAGCATACAATTATATGACATGGAATCTTTTGTCTTAAGAGTTACCTAGAAAGGAGGCACTATTTAATCTATCATATCTGAGCTAGGACCAAAGACAACTGCTGGCTTTTCATCTTGCAGACTAATGATATCACTTTCAGCATCAACCAAGGTGTTTTGTGTCCATTTGCAGACTTGATTTTTATACCCAGGGTTTTTGGAAAGTTCTGAAAGTGGAATTGGGATTTTAAATCTTTCTAACTCTTTTTCAACATTAAATGTAGCCAAAGCATTTTTATCATTTTGAGTAGTGTCAGTTGGCTGACTTAATGGTCGAATAAATATTGTTTGAGTTTCAGCAGCTTTGGTACGAGGTTCAATTATTGGAGTCTCCTTACGAGGTCTTCCAGGTCCAGGTCTAGGCCTAAGATCATATCTTTTGTTCAACTCTGCAATTAAAAATTCATAGAAGGCATGGTATTTAGAAACCTGTGAGGATTCTTGATCTTCTTGAACCTGATTTTGTTGTGAGAGAGGAATCATAACTGTTTGATTAGAAGAAGTATCCATGTTGTTGATATCTTTAGTAATAGTCATAGTATTTTCATCAGGTTGCTGGTCATCTATCAGTAAAGGAGTGGGAACCTGATGTTCATTACTAGGTCTCCAAAGAATTTGTAATTGTGGATTCCTTCTATACTCACATTGATTTGATTTTGGGGTCTAGTAACTGTTTGTTGAACTGTCCTAGGTTGAGTCTCAAACTTGGAAATTCTATTATATATATTTCTAAGAAGAGAAGTTATTTCATCTATTTTAGAATCTTCAATTTTAGTCTTAGAAGAACTAGAGGAACTAGAGGCTTCTTGAAGAGATTTGAGTTTTCTTTGGGCCTTTTCCTCTTTAGCTTTCAAGGAAGTCGAAGTAGCCCTATTTGCTTCCACCTCTATAGCATTTGTTTGCATATCTTCAAGGGTTCTTGAAGTTCTCTCTCTTAGCATTACAGCAAAATCATCGTCAAAGGCCTTAGAAAACCTAGACTTAGCTGCTACTACAGGGGGTTTATAATCAGGGGGCATCTTATGATAAAGTTTATTGAACCTTTTGATCAAATCTAATACAGGTTCACTAAAGTTTCTTTTAAGTTCTTCAAATTCAGCCAGAAAGTAAGAGGATATTTCTTTAGACCCCATTGATTTTTAAATATGTTTGTAAGCTCTTCCCAATTTCTAATGGAATTTATAGGTAACTGCCTAAACTAGATTCTTACATTTCCTTCAAGTGACTGTACAAACAATCTCATGTAAACATTTTCTTGTTCAATATTCATGTTGTCTGCAAAGTCTAGAAAATCTTGAAGATGGTCCTCAGCTGTGGGACCAGTTTCTCCATTATACCTGGGAAGGTATTTCAAGTATCCAGCTGGGAATGCATCGAGGTTAGCAGGTAAGACTAAAGTTGCATATCTAGCCTGTACAATAGGTTGGAATACCATAGTAGAAGGTGGTGTATGAGGTGTTTGTGTGGATGAAGAAGAAGAATATGAAAAAGAAGAAGATGAAGAAGAAGAAGAAGAAGGTGATTGAGGGGGTGTGTGACTATGTGGAGGTGAAGAAGGAAGGGATCTCCTGAATGACTTTAAAGGAGTCTTAAGAACTAACTTTGGGACCTGTGAAGGAATACCCTCTCTTGGTTCAAAGAGTGGATTTGAATATACAGTGATGGTCTCTTCAAGTTGTTCAAAAGTGGAAGCTTCAAGTCATTCAGAAGTGGAAGGGAATGAATAAGTGGTAGGGGATATGAAATCTGTCGGTTTGTATTCAGGTAAATGAACACCCAAGTTAGACTCAGTTTTAGGTGATCCTGGTGGTAGAGGGGGTTCTAGATGCTTTTCAAAAGAATGAATGAAGAAATTTGAATCTAAATCAACTCCCATATTTAATAGTTCAGAAACCCTAGGAGGTATTTGTGTCAAATCAGGATCAGATGGAATATTACTAAAAGGATCAAATGATGCTAACTCTTCAGACTGCAAGGCTGAAGAGGAAGAAGAAGATGGTTGATGTCTCCTTTTAGAACTGGCTTTTCTCAGAAGTTTTTCAGGATCTGACAGAGGATTAACTAGGTCAGATTCTATTGGACACCTAATCCTCAATGGGTTAGTGTGGAAGCCGAATGGACAAAAGGAGTCCAAGAGACCTTGGGATGTGAAACCCAACAGTCAAACAATGTACTATAAATGTATATCATTTGTCAATAAAAATTGTACTGCATGTTTTATCTTTCATTTTTTCTCTTGTTGCCCATGTGTGTTTAACATGGTATCAGAGCGGGCGATCTCTTGCCCTGCTCCAGTGTGAGCCACCTGTTTCTGTGGCCTTTGTAAACCAATGCTCTCCTCTTGATTATACTTTTCTGAGCATTTCTTAGAATAGAGGATGTTACCTCTATCAGCGCTGCCATTCCTCTGTTGTGAGCAGTCCTGGCCCTCTGCCATATTCTTTTCCAGCGCTGCCTCATAACGCATCTGTCCATACTGTCCAGACAGAAGCGTTGTACGTTAAAAAAAAAAATTGTGAATAGCCTGACATGGTATTTGCGCTGTCTGTGTGAATAGCCTGACATGCTGCCTCTGCCATATAACGCATCTGTCCATGAATGTTTGTCTGTTTGCCATATACCATTTATAAAACCTGCGCCCTGCTCTTCTGTTGCGCTGTCATCCTGACATTGAAACGCTTGAACGTTGTCCTATTCCTAAACGTTCACCTGAGCGCTGTCATGACCTGAGCGTTGTCCTGTCCTACTTCCGCTGTCCGTTAAAATATGTTTTGAATGTTACTTCCTCTCTTCCCAACTGCGTTTTTTGGTATAGCAAACTCGACAGTCGTTGTGGATACATTTTTGGTATAGTAAACCCTCCAGAAAACGCTGTGATATATTTCATTCTGGGCTGCCTTGCGTCCATTCGTCTTTTTCGCTAGGAAGCCCTCTGCAAATACCCGTGGAATCCTGTAAAGTCTTTCGATTTTTGTCAAATAGTTTTATGCGTTTCGTGGACCAGAAGAACGCCTCTGTCCTGTTAACTACGGAGGGCTATATATATGCAGAGCGGAAGACAGACAAAATGTTTTCGGTGTATTTGCATTGTGTTTGATTGCAATTTGTGAACCAGAAGAACGCCTCTGTCCTGAGTGAGTCTGAGCGTTGTCCTGAGTGAGTCTGAGCGTTGTCCCTAGCGCTGTGCGTTAAAATTCTGTGGTTCATTTGATTTCTCAACGCCATATGCAACAATATTTTCATTGTCCCCAAAGTTTCTGTGTCCCGTGATTCTTCTTTCATCTTGAACCGGCCATCTTCTACATGCTTTGCAAGCTTAATCATTGTACAAAGAACTTCCTCAACGTCAGGAGCATCAAAATAGATTGCAAGTCTTTGACGCAAATCAGATACACTGCACACATTTTGCAGACAAACCTCTGCTGATTGCGAAGATCCGGACCTGAATTTCTCCATGCTTTTTGATCCATCATAAGACGGAGCCCTGGAGAGCCTAAGCCTGGGACGCTTTGGTGTATGCCAATAATTCTCATTTTCTGATCCCACGAAGAAGCTATCCCTCTCGCCGCGAGGAGTACCTATCGCGCTCTCTGCTCCATTTTCTGTCAATGATGATGAGTTTGAAAGGTCTATTGGTTTCATGGGCTGCATAAGCATTAAATTCAGCCACGGGTCTCAGGCGGCTCCGCATGGTTGTCGTCCAAATATTAGCAATTTCTGTGCTGTGTTGATGCTTATTTGCATCTTGAGGCGGCTCAGCTGATCAGACAAGGCAAGGGGGCAGTCTTGGATTAAATTCCATCTTTGTGGTGAACGAAGACAACTTTATCATCAAGTGTGGCTCAGGTAAGGCGGCTAAGTTAGTAAGGAAGTCACGATTATAGGGCAGTTTGTGGTCCCCACTCGTAGAAATTGCAGGTCCAGCTGGATACAAGCATTGTGGAACTCAAGCTGCTACAACGGGCACTGGTATCTTGTCTCCTTGGCGTTATAAATCTACCTCAGTTCCCATCCCCACTTACTCTCATCTGCGTGCGACTGTGGAGTGCTTTGCGTCTTATTTTTGGTGTCGGTTGTGGAGTCATGGCATTGGCCGTTTCTTCATCATGTGTGTTAAACAATTGGCAGGCATCCTAGCATCAAAACTGTGAAGACTCTTTAGCTAGTGTTTACCTATGCAATGACTTGTTTTTAGTTTTAAAATGTCTTCGATTTCCTTGTCACGTTGTGTTTTGGGAGAACGGACTTTGGATCGTGATCTTCGGAATGTTGTGGATGGGGTGTCGACTGTGCACAGAGATGAATTGGCACGTGATTTCCCATTGTGAAATTCAGTGAATGTGACTCGTGACGTAGTTCTACCACCTTCCCGAACACAGAAAATGTGGGATTGCGCATGCAGGAGTGTTGTCGGTGTTCCAATCACATTCTCATTACAAGCGATTAATAATTACGCGTGTTACAAGAGCAAACACTAGAAATATGATAGCATTTCGGAATCGAGAACGACATTCTCACGCAACGTTTAAATTAGGTTTTACATCCCATGATCTTATTCTCTAAAAATAACGAGATTCACTGTTTGTTAGAGTGTGTTCTATATGTCGGTAGTAGCCTTGTAGATCACCGACGCACATTCATGATTTGGGTATAGAGAATGTGCTTATTTGTTGCAGTATTCTTGTAGATCACCAATGCACATTTATGATTTGGGTATAGTTTTTACTGGCCTGAAGAATGTTGGGTGCCCGAGATTTTAAAAACTGACTAGTATGTGCGAGTCATGTGTCATATCAGCTGTTGGTGATTAATTGGTAGTCATATCAGCGGTTGGTGAATTTATGCTGTGAAACCCTTGTAAATTGCAATATTGAGTTGGTTTATATATGCGCATTGGTCATTTTAGTGTGGCTCCATACACTGTGCGTTGGTTGTTTTGGGCTATATCTGGTATTTGTATTTTGAAGACAAAGTATCATATGATGCATGAATTAACCACTAGGCATATGCAATAGTTCTGGGAGACCATCATTTCAACCATGCGATCTGTAATCCCACAATTGCAGCTGCTCCACATGCTATCATCAATAGCTACAAGAATGTATTAGTAGTCGCTATTGAATTTGACTATTCTTTTCCATTGGCCGAGAAAGTGAAGGAGTATTTGAAAGATCCAATTCAATTTAAAGTCATTGCTTGTTCAATTTACTTGTTCCTATTGTGCAGTTTGGGCATAAATTTATGTGCAACAAACAAATTTGTTTTTCTCAACAGATTCTAATGAGAAGATTGCTTTAATTGTTGGGGTGATATCAGCGTTATATGCACCAGATTGTCTGCTATTTGTTGCAAGCATTGTGATTATTTAGGGTACATTTTCACTCCAAAACAAGTTTCTAGTGGTGCATTTCTATTGAGAAAAAATGGCTACAATTACTGAAGTATTAGAGTTCATGAAAACTCTTATACAATCCACTGTTGATGACACATTACAAATCATCAAAGGCTCTCTCTCAAGAATTCAAACATGTCTACAATATGCACAAGAAAAGATTGATTTTTTGCAGCTTGAATCTCAGCTACAACAAGAAGAATTACAGCAGTGGAGTCATCATTCTGAATCTGTTTCTGTTCAGAACTTTGAGACATCCACCCATCAGTAGCAAGTCAATAATTTTACAGTTCATTCAAATAAAGCAGCAATTGTACATGCAGATGCAGAAACTCAGTCTGCACTTCCCAAGCCCATCATCAGACCTTGGGAACAGCTTGTCCACAACAAGCATAGAACTGGTCTTGGATATGACAAGGACTTGTCCTTTCATATTCCAGACTTCTCCAAACCCATTCAGTTTCAAAGTGTTGGATTTATTCATGACATTTCACCTGCTCCTCATGACAGTTCACCTCCAGTTGTTCCAGATTCTACTCTTCTTCCACCGCAACAACAACAACAACAACAGGTCGTAAAATGCCAACACTGTGACCGAGTTGGCCATCTGAAAGATCACTGTTTTGATTTTCATCCATGTGAGCACTGTCATAAAACCAGCCATTCTTCACACAGATGCTTCAGAAACAAACGTCCTGCAAGAACAAAGATTCATCTTGGATGGATCACTTCATGGCAATGGGCATCAACAGCGAAGAAGATATTCCAAACACATGTCAGAACTTGTTCCAGAGTATTGAAAAGTCTTGCAGTTGAGTTTTCTCCATCATCTCACCTTGTTCAAAGCCACATCAAGCGAGCCTGAGCCACAACTTGCCACACCAGTTTCAGAGTTGTAGCCAGAAACAAAGATGCCCGTGAACATGCCTTCAGTTGGCAATCTGGGACACTTCCTCTAGTAGAGGACTTCAGCTTCTTGCGAGTTTTGGAAGAATTCCAGGAGAAAAATTGAGAACACTTCCTCTAGCAGAAGACTCCAGCTTCTTGCCAGCTTTGGAAGAGTTCCAGGAATTGCATTAAGCATTCCAGAGTTGTTGGTTATCCTTAAACCATCACAGGTTGAGACTTCCCTTTTCAGGTTGAAGTTCTCCCTTTTATGTGGGGTGAGACCTCCCTTTCATGGTTGAAGGTTTCCCTCTTTAAAACAATAGGATCACTTCCCTTAGCAGAAGACTTCAGCTTATTGCTAGTTTTGGAAGAGTTTCAGGAACTGCACTAAACGTTCCAGTGTTGGTGGTCATCCTTAAACCACCGCCCTTTATAACAACATTTCAGAGAGCACATTCAGCCTAGTGCTGCCATGCATTTTTGCACATTTTGTATTACAACTCTCTTCTTGGACTCATACATAACCCTTCGGATTGGGGGGGAATGTTGGACACCTAATCCTTAATGGGTTAGTGTGGAAGCCGAATGGACAAAAGGAGTCCAAGAGACCTTGGGATGTGAAACCCAACGGTCAAACAATGTACTATAAATGTATATCATTTATCAATAAAAATTGTACTGCATGTTTTATCTTTCATTTTTTCTCTTGTTGCCCATGTGTGTTTAACAGATTCTGAATGAGATCTAGTATGCTTAAAAGGTGCCAGTTTGGGCTAGTGGAGTCTCCAAGTGAAAGATTTTAACCTTTCTAGACCTTTAATTGCCTTAAAGGAATAGAATGAATATCGTTGTTCCAGGAAAAATTAATGGAATTCGAATCCCCGACAATGGTGCCAAGCTGATGTTGTACCTCTGAGATAATAGTGGTCAACTATCAATGCCAGAGCATCTAAGATAATTGTTTTGGGGGTTTTTGTTTTAATTTGGAAAACCAATGAATAAAACAGATGTAACACTATAATGCCTAACCTTTTGAATAATATTAATCCCAAAGTAAAGGGCTGCTATAAAACTTCACACAGTGATAAAGTTTGAATAGTGGTGAGCATAAACAAAAAAAAAGTAGAATTTCCCACTGTATATCAACAGATTATGCAATATACTAAAGCAAAATAAAAGATCTACTTCTACAACAAACTTGCAGAAGCTTAATCGATTTTGAGCAAGATCAAATAGAACACATATAACAGAGAATGAGAAATCAATCACACATGAACACAGAAGAATACTCTAGGGAAAGCCTCAGCTAAAAACCCCGATCTCTGTATTATCATACAAGTGGAAATATCTCTAGATTACACAAAGCTTTAGCTCACAAGCTATCCAGCTCTCATTACAATCCCTCAATGTTGCTCATAGACATAATAGACAACACATATGCCTTCCTTCAGTCCTCCAAACCTCCTATTTCCTTGCGTAGTTTCTCCTGGTTCCTCCAGCTACAACCTGTGTGATTCTCACCTCACGCACAACACTGACCTCTGAAATAACTACGCAATATTGAAGGAGATAATTCCTTATCCATGGATGATTTTCCTTTATAGGAAAAATCCTCCAACTGATAGTACAATGTACCTATCTTTAATCTCAATTGGGTCTTTCTCTGAACTGACACACATTGGTTATTTATGAGAGAATATTCAGTGATCTAGAGAACACTAGTTACATGCATGCATGCGTTAACTGACTGAACTCACAATTAGTTCCTCCAACTGTTTGGAACTAATTTAACTAGACTTAACTCAGTTAACTGAGCTAACTAATTACAACTCATCCTTATCTCCTTAATTAAGGGATAACTTCCTCAATCAAAGGGATAACTATTGCATGTTTTCACAAAGACTTCATGTTTGATTTTCTCCAACTAATTAACTCAAGATGAATTAATTACTTATTTTTCAAACAGCTAGTGAGACTAAATTCGAATTTTAATTCATGGACTAATTAAAATTGGAATCTATCCTGAAATGCTATTTATAGCAATGCCATTTTTATCATTTCTATTTTTTGCTATTTCCAACTGAGTTGGAGCATATCCTGAAATGCTATTTATAGCAATGCTACTTTTAGCATTTCTATTTTTAGCATTTCTTGTTGCCATTTTCAACACTCCCTCTCAACAAGAAAGGCATTCAACTCAAACCCAATCCTGAACCTTTGGAATGTTATGCATGTAACACTTCTCTCAAGTTTTGTTGCTCCAGCAACTCTAGAAACACAAAAAATATCCAACTTGAATCAGAATGATGCCTCTGTCATCAAAGTCTCTCACTGTTATTGCCTCTATCGACTGAAAACTCTGCACCTCTGTGCTCTTCAGTATCTGATTGCTCTAGCCTCTGTCACTTTGATCTCTAACTGCATCAATCACAAGGATTCCTCCTGTTGCATCCGTGCTGCTGCTGGTCCTGTCTCCCAGCACTGCATCCACACTGCACCTCCTCTTATCATGTTGCATCGTGCTGCCCACTGCTGCACTGCAACTCAGTTACTGAGAAGTAAGTAACTGACCTCCCTGTTGGGCTAGAAACACCCTCTGATGTTGAAGCTTCCTTTGTCGCTGACAAGTGCTCCCTCTCTGACCTTTGCGTTGTTGCAACAACTCCCTACATCTTGCACCATTGCACACCTCTTTGTGCCATCCTGCACTGGTGCAACACTCTTGTGCCTCTCGCATTGTTGTAGCCTACTAGCTCAGTGCTGTCTTGGGACTCCTGCAGTGTAGTTCTCTCTGCTGCTCCATCTGCATCTATCTCTACCCACTTAGCTAGTCCTGCTACTCCTCCTTAGGGTTCCCATAGCAAGGTCTAATCAAAGAGGTTGGGTACCTCAAGGATCCTGCCCCTATTTCAGCCTTCTTGGGACTATCACTTCACATCGCCCCACCTCACACCTGGAGGTATGGATGCATGTGATCCCTCTTCCCACTTGGCTTGAAATTTCCCCCTATTGGAGATCTCTACATGAGTGGATGCCTCCACTCGGTCTCCTCTTGGCATCTCTAGTTGTGGCTGCTCCACAACCTCCTGAAGTCGCTTCACCAATTGTGGCTCCTCCAAAATTGTCTGAGACTTCTTTTGGCGCTGCATGTTGAGAGGTAATTTACTCTCTCTCTCAACCACCAAGTCTCCATCGGTTGCCTTGCTCCGCAAGGCTTTGCATGCATCTTGAACCTCAAGAGCATACAGGTTCTTGACTCGTGAACTGATCTGCTTCACTTGTCTCATGGTGATGTGTCTAAGGAAAACCTTTCCCTTATTGAAGACTACATCATAGCCTTTGTCTTCCAGCATTGCGATCGATACCAAGTTTTTCCTCAGTCCTGGCACATACTTCACATCTGTCAAGGTAATGTGAGCTCCATGCTCCCTCTGAAAAACAACTGTGCCTACTCCTGAGACACTATACTTTTCATCATTACCCATATCTATGAGTATCTGGAGATCTTTCTCCTCCAAGGTACTGAACAAACTCTTATCGCTGGTCATGTGGAATGAAGCTCCACTATCAAGAAACCAACTACATCCCACCATGAATGAAACCGTGCATGTGATGAGGGTGAAATCCAACTCGAACTGTGAGGCCAGTGCCTCACCATCTGATCCTTCGTTGGATCCCTTCTTGGATTTCTTCAGTGGACAATTTGTAGCAAAATGGCCCACCTCATGACAATGAAAGCATCGCACTTTTGATTTGTCAAACTTCTTCCTACCATAGGAAGAACTTGATTTGGGATGAGAATCCTTCTCCTTCCCTTTCTTTGCCTTACTCGCTAAGGCGCAATTTTCTTCATCCTCCTTGGATGAAGACCCACCTCGAGTGCTTCTCCTTATCTCCTCCTACATCAGATCCGACCAAAGTCGTTCCCAATCTGGCAATTTCTCTCTTCCATTTACCGAGTATTGGTAGCTATGCCAGCTCTTAGGAAGACCAAGGAGAGCAAGACTCACCATGTCATCATCAGCTGTCGTGATCCCTACACTTCCAAGCTCATCCCTACAGGTGGTGAGCTTGTTCAAATATGTAGAGATCGTGTCACCCTTTTCACACTTGATTTTCTGAAGCTTGTCTTTCAGCACCAACTTCCTCTGATCGCTGTTGTTCTGATGTATATCTTTCAATGTTTTCCACATTGAAAACGGTGTCTCCTTCCCATGGAGACTTGAGACTATGTGGTCTCGAACTCCCTCCAGAAGGACTCTCCTTGCTCTAGCCACACATTTCTTCCATTTTTCCAATTCTTTGGCATTAGCTGCTGCTGGCTTGGGGACTTCTTGATCAATGAAGTCCTTTAGACTGTTGTCATCTAATACAGCTTCCATGTGATCCTTCTAGGCTATATAATTTGAGCTGCCATCAAGGGCATACTCGAGTCTTAAACCGTTGAACGCCATTGGTGAAATTTGGGATGTGATAAGAATTTGAATTCTATAATCAGGAACTTCAACCTTCAAACTTCTCTCTTCTTTGTATATTGTTCTTCTCTTTGATCACCTTTGCTCTGATACCATGTAGACTTTCCCACTATAGATCAATAGATTATGCAATATACTAAAGCAAAATACAAGATCTACTTCTACAACAAACTTGCGGAAGCTTAATCGATTTTGAGCAAGATCAAATAGAACACATATAACAGAGAATGAGAAAGCAATCACACATGAACACATAAGAATACTCTGGGGAAAGCCTCAGCTAAAAACCCCGATCTCTATATTATCATACAAGTGGAAATATGTCCGGATTACACAAAGCTTTAGCTCACAAGCTATCCATCTCTCAGTACAATCCCTCAATGCTGCTCATAGACAGAATAGACAACACATATGCCTTCCTTCAATCCTCCAAGCCTCCTATTTCCTTGCGTAGTTTCTCCTGGGTCCTCCAGCTGCAACCTGTGTGATTCTCACCTCACACACAACACTGACCTCTGAAATAACTGCGCAATCCTGAAGGAGATAATTCCTTCTACATGGATAAGTTTCCTTTATAGGAAAAATCCTCCAACTTATAGTACAATGTCCCTATCTTTAATCTCAACTGGGTCTTTCTCTAAACTGACACGCATTGGTTATTTATGAGAGAATATTCAGTTATTTGGAGAACACTAGTTACATGCATGCATGCATTAACTGACTGAACTCACAATTAGTTCCTCCAACTGTTTGGAAATAATTTAACTGGACTTAACTCAGTTAACTGAGCTAACTAATTACAACTCAAATAAAACTCATCCTTATCTCCTTAATTAGGGGATAACTTCCTCAATCAAAGGGATAACTGTTGCATGTCTTCAAAAAGACTTCATGTTTGATTTTCTCCAACTAATTAACTCAAGATGAATTAATTAATTATTTTTCAAACAACCAGTGAGACTAAATTCAAATTTTAATTCTTGATTTTAATTCAAGGACTAACTAAAATTGGAATCTATCCTGAAATGCTATTTATGGCAATGCTATTTTTATCATTTCTATTTTTTAATATTTCCAACTGAGTTGGAGTATATCCTGAATTCTATTTATAGCAATGTTATTTTTAGCATTTCTTGTTGCCATTTTCAACAAAAAATAATATGATTATTACAGTTTTCAGACAAAAAATTAAACAATCATAAGTATGAAAACCTCTGACCGATGTTCAGAAGGTTCAAGAGAATATGTTTATGCTTACAACAAGATGCTGATGATTTATTGATTCAGAGGGAACTAATTAAACAGACAGCTCATTAATCCATTCTCTTTAATGATTATCACTTCAGAAGCTTATAGGAATATATTGAGACACAATTATTCCTAACTAGATATCTATGTAAAACATAAGAATATGAAGAAAAACATAATGTGTTACTGGAAAAACTTACAGGAAACACAAACTGTGTAAAACTGAATTCAGAATCCTCTATTTTGTATTAAGGGTCTAGAAAAGCTAGTACATCAAAGGTTTACAAATGCTTCTTCAAGAGTGAACTCTCTTTCAATGGTAAACCTAGTTCAATGGTGAACAATGAACCCATACTAACTCGAGAAGAGAGTTATTTATACAATAGTGGCACTAAGAAAATATCCTAAACTGTTTCAGGATTTTTTATAGGAAAAGGAAATATCTTCATGCAAGAAGATAGGGACAGTTATTGAATTGCTGCTTGTTTTCTCTGTTATTTAGGTTCTATTGGCTTTGGTCTTTGATCTTTTGCCCTTTAAGCTGCTTGGCTGTTTGGTCTTCATGTTGGATGTCATATTTGCTTATGAACTTTCATCTGATACACTTTCACCATTTTGCCTTTCATCTGTATTTCTTTATATGCCTCCTCTGTTTTAACTTTTAGTGTGTAAATTGTCTGTTTTAACATTTACTGTGTAAAAGTTTCCTTCTGATATGTCTTTGGTTTAAACCTGGTTTCTGTTTGTACAGGAAAATCATTTGAATTCATTTCTCGGGAATCTAGAATAAACATTTTTTTTACTAGTATAAAAATTGTTTATCCAGTCTCCTGGTCTTCTGTTAATCACCTGCAAAATACAACAATTGTTAAGAAAAACCTCATAAGTATGAAAACCTCTGACCGATGTTCAGAAGGTTCAAGAGAATATGTTTATGCTTACAACAAGATGCTGATGATTTATTGATTCAGAGGGAACTAATTAAACAGACAGCTCATTAATCCATTCTCTTTAATGATTATCACTTCAGAAGCTTATAGGAATATATTGAGACACAATTATTCCTACCTAGATATCTATGTAAAACATAAGAATATGAAGAAAAACATAATGTGTTACTGGAAAAACTTACAGGAAACACAAACTGTGTAAAACTGAATTCAGAATCCTCTATTTTGTATTAAGGGTCTAGAAAAGCTAGTACATCAAAGGTTTACAAATGCTTCTTCAAGAGTGAACTCTCTTTCAATGGTAAACCTAGTTCAATGGTGAACAGTGAACCCATACTAACTCGAGAAGAGAGTTATTTATACAATAGTGGCACTAAGAAAATATCCTAAATTGTTTAAGGATTTATTCTAGGAAAAGGAAATATCTTCATGCAAGAAGATAGAGACAGTTATTGAACTACTGCTTGTTGTCCCTGTTATTTAGGTTCTATTGGCTTTGGTCTTTGATATTTTGCCCTTTAAGCTGCTTGGCTGTTTGGTCTTCATGTTGGATGTCATATTTACTTATGACCTTTCATCTGATACACTTTCACCATTTTGTCTTTCATCTGTATTTCTTTATCTGCCTCCTCTGTTTTAACTTTTACTGTGTAAATTGTCTGTTTTAACATTTACTGTGTAAAAGTTTCCTTCTGCTCTGTCTTTGGTTTAAACCTGGTTTCTGTTTGTACAGGAAAATCATTTGAATTCATTTCTCGAGAATCTAGAATAAACATTTTTTTTACTAGTATAAAAATTGTTTGTCCAGTCTCCTGGTCTTCTGCTAATCACCTGCAAAATACAACAATTGTTAAGAAAAACACAGGTTGATAGGGAGGGCCACAATGGCTTCATTTGAGTTGAAAGGTATGTGGATGGAGTCTGGAGCATTTTCGAGAGGTAAACAGTGGTTAAATCAGTTGCAGAGGCTTAGGGTGGCACAGGCAGGGTTATACAGGTTTTACTGAAAAAAAATGAGTGAAAGGAGTGAACATGAGGGTTTTCACGTTTAAATGGTTAACGGTTAACTTTTTTAAATTTGGCACAAAGTGAATAGTGGATGGTTTTACCATATGCGAGGGAGCAGTTTCGGAGGCTCATCGCACCGCTTTTGGCCGTGGGGTGGTTTTTCTCCGAGGGCACGCGAGTTAACGTGGGAATGACACGTAACCACAAGGGGCCCAAGCAAAACCACGAATTTCACGTGCTTTGAGGCCTTTAAATATCGGAGATCGGGAGCGCGCGATATGGCTCTAGATCATTAGATCTGGGAGCAGGTGATCGAACAACTATCACGTGGTCGAGATGCACGGAGGGAGAAGGCATGGAGATTAGCGGTCCCGGGGAATAATTACAACGGATTTGTAATTATTTTAATGAATAAAGTGCAGGTTAAACATATCGCGATGGGTTAATGGATTGGGATCGGGATTAAAACATAGCGGTTATGAGCTAAACAAGTATATTGGCGGGGTTAAAGTTAAATAGAGCGGAGGGGGGAATAAAACTTAGGATAAGGGGTTTTGTGGGTTTTTAGGGAATTTACAAGGGAAAGTGATTTATTCAAAGGGGAATGGGTTTCACATTAGGGAAAAGGGGTTTTTAGGTAGGGGAATGGTTTCACATTAGGGAAAAGGGGTTTTTAGGTAGGGGAATGAGTTTGGAGGGTAAATTGCTAGGAAAATGTGTGAAACCAAGGGAAAGGGTGAAAATGAAGGGAAAAGGTGGAAATGAAGGGATGATGAGGAAATTAGTAAGTATGTAGTGGGAGGTGAAATGAAATGAAGGGAAGTTAACCAAATCAACTTGTGAACACCTTTTCACTTTCATAACTACTCCTACACACTGCAACACATGATCAAGCATGGTAAATGTACTTCTGCAACTTTTCTTCTACCTACCCATTTACTTACCCTAACATTTTCTCTTCACTTAGTTGGGTGCATTTAGGCTAGCAGACCCTTTCTTTCCTTTTTCTTTTGAGAAGAAAACTATCTAATTCTAACCTTATAACATCCAAGGGCTCAAATTAAACTGATGAGCTCTTTATTATTCTCTACCTAAATACTTATTTGTCAAGATTAAACAGTTTGGCTAGATTTTTATTCTCTAACTATAAACATGAAATTTAAAGCATGAACTAGCAAAGATTAAACTATTTGACGGTCATGGGTTGTGGCATTTATGACAAGCTGCACACGACCATTATTTTGCATAATAAAGTAAAAGTAGTGGCAGTTGGACTTGCACACTTTCAGAGTTTATTGCTTTTTGTTTTTCTCTCTAACCTAACATTTTATTTTTGCCTTCATTTTGTAGGGCATCTATTCTAACATTTTCTTTGATATGGACATATTTTCAAGATATTTCCTAACATTTTTTATTCCATATTCTTTTTGTCCATATCCTAGCTTAACATTTTTTGAAAAATATTTTTATTTTTTTACTAATTAATTCTAACTTATCAAAACCAAAAAATGCTACAACAATGAGTACACTAAAACAAATGATAACATGCATTTTGTAATGAAGAGGTTATTCTTTGAGGATGACTCGGTCCCTGTGAATAGTAGTCTGCAAACTAGTGGCGCAACTAATCCTCTCCCTAACCTTCCCCTAGTACTGTATCAAGATCCTGGTAATTCCTTTCTAAATTATGTAAGACTTTAAAATTTCAGCAAGTGCACTTTAAGTATGCAACATGAAGTTCTAGTGGAGAAATAGTGATTTTCTGTCAAGTTCTGGTAGTTATTCTCAACCGAGCTCCCAAGGATTTGTATTAGTTCCATCATGGCAACTAAATATGGCCAGAAATACTGCAGGATCAGTCACACATTATCTAGAGTTTTCAAGAAGGGGGGGTGAAGATGTTGAGCAACATTGGTACCTATGTTAAGTTGTATGGATGGCAAGATAGACTCCTGAGGCTACTAAGCTTATTGAGTTTCAAACAACTTTGTGAGATCGGGCCCTATGATGGTTCAACAAATGGTCTCATTTAAATCCAAACCCCACCATGGACCAAGTTAAACAACACTTTATTTAGGAGTTTAAACTTCCTTAGTTAAATCAACAAGGTTTAGTGGAGTTGTTGGATATTAGACAAAGAGAAGGAGAATTTGCTTGGCAATGTATGCAACAATTTAAAGATGATATTAGTAAAAAAATTATCCAATTGATCCCCATCATCAAAGGGATAACTTTATTAAATCATTGTTGCCAATGACAAGATTCCCTTGTCACAACAAAAGATTGACAACTTACAGGATGCTTTAGAAAAGGTAATGCAGATTGAGGCAATGGTAAGATATCCTTAGGAATACAAACCAAGTAATACTTCTATTGACCTTGCCATTATGGGACTTCAAAATCAAATTGCTAATTTGACAAAAAGATTAAAGGATCTTGTGAATCTTTCTTATCCTAGATTACAAGATTTTGTCTATCACTTAGAGCATCATATCATCTTGTATCAACAAAGATGAAAGTTCAGAGATGAGAAGATATTCTCAGTAAGCTTTGAGGACAAAGCTTGTTAAAGAGAGAGACAATGTTATGAATATAATTTATATAAAAATAATAAATATAAATATAAATATTATTGATCTAGATTGTCATTAATGGCAATATGAAGTCGAGGAGCTATCAAAGCAGAGAAGAGAAGCAAGTGTAAGAGCAAAAGATTGAGGAGGAGCCACATCGGAGGAGCCATATCAGGAGTATCACGTGTAATGTATGCCCAAGAAGAACCGAGAGGAAGAATTCATCAAAAGAAGCAAAGAGGAACATATCAGAGTAGAGAATATTGGAAGTTGTCAGACCAGGAGCGTTATATTGGAGCCGAGGTATGGAGGAGGGTTGTGGAGTCGTATTGGATGGCGTTAAGAGATGAACGGCGGAGATGAGTTTTCGTTCTAGCAGAAAAGGAATCCAGAGGAGTAGAGCTATCGAAAGCCAAAGGAAAAACTATCAGAAGTATCGCATATGCCAAGAGTAAGAGCCATAACGGAGGAGTTAACAGTTAATCTCGTGGTTAAATGATTAAGCACTTTATTTAAGTGATTGATTAATGCACGTGGTTATATTCCAAAAAGCAGGTTTGTAATAGTGGCAGTGGTTTTCGGGTGGATGCAAAATGGTAAGTGGTATTTAGAGGAGAGCGCCTGATTTCATTCAATGGTTGACACATAGCAACTAGAGGAGAGAAAAATCACTCATTTTGGGCGGGTAACTCTCGTGCAAGTAGTCCACCCGAAATGCATGTAGGTCATTGGATCTAGCGCGGGTTGATCGACGGCGAAGGATCAATGGATGGTTTTGGGTTGATCAGGTTAAGTCGAGACCGTTAGATCTGGAGAGAAGAGATCTACGGCACAGCAAGCTTCCGATGGATTGTGTTGATCAGACCGAGTGTTGATCGTCGGATCTAATACAGAAGAAATCGACGGTGCAGAACGAGGACTCCTATTATATCGCGCCCTAATGGTATATCGTGTCTGCCATATCGAGAGTTATGTATCGCAGTGTTTAAGGCCTTGTCACGTTAAAACTCTGATTGCGATAATACCGCGGACCCGCTGCTCCATTGTAATACGCCCTATTGTAATATCGCATCCACCGCATCGGAAGATATGTATCGCAAGTTATAAAGGGATGGCACACTATAAACTGCAATTGCAATATTACTGTGGACCCAATGGATTCATTAAAAACAGTTTATAATCATATCACATCCAGCAGGGGAATCAGCTATCGGCCATCGGATATACTATGGGCACGACTTATAAAGACCTCCAGAATGTTGCAATTGCCATTGTGGGTTTAAAGGAATAACTCTGATTGTTCATGAATGTTGTGATTGCTGTAAAGAATAAGTCTATTCTTTGAATAATAATAAATATGGCCTCTCTGATATTTTTTAATATGCAACATTTCTTTGTAATTTGGCCTCTCTTCTGA
Organism: Pinus tabuliformis; assembly: GCA_031772625.1. Taxonomy (NCBI): domain Eukaryota; kingdom Viridiplantae; phylum Streptophyta; class Pinopsida; order Pinales; family Pinaceae; genus Pinus; species Pinus tabuliformis. The sequence continues at coordinate 25,721,539 of CM062812.1, forward strand.
ATTTACGTGTCCTGTGAGTATTGGAACACTCGAATAGACAAAGGAAGCCATGGACCAGGAAGCCAAAGAATCAAGTGAGAATAGATGGATGAGCGAGCGCAGAGGAAGCTAAAGCGACCGGAGGAGGGAAGCCAAAAGGTTGAGCGAGCATTGAGGAAGTCGAAGGTCGAGCGAGCGTTGAGGAAGTCGAAGGTCAAGCGAGCGTTGAGGAAGCCGAAGCTCAAGCAAGCAAGGAGGAAGACAAAGGTCAGCCTATCAGGCTTATATAACAGAGAAAAAAAAGTGGAACAAGTTGGCGAACTGCAAGAAACAAAGGAAGCCGAAGTTCTGGAAGAAGTGGAAGCAACAGGAGGATAGAGAATTATAACCAAACAGATCCAGACAGTTACAGTAGAGGGTTGGAGCCCTTGAGGTTGGTGCCTCAGAACTGAAAGGATTGGTGTCCTGGGAGTTGGTGCTCCTAAATTCAAGGTTGGTACCTTGACAAGACAGAGTTGGTGCTCTGGAGGTTGGAACCTCACAAAGAGTCCAAGTTGGTGCTTGGCAACTGATTGAAACCATATATATATATATATATATATATATATATATATATATATATATTGTACTTGATTTATTGCAAAGATCACATTAATTTATTCCTGTTATCTATTTCTGTGTTCCAAATATAAATGTTTTTAACTGATAAAAATAATAATTGAAAAGAAATACTTATTCACCCCCCCCCCAAGTGTTTCCAACAATTGGTATCGGAGCGGGCTTCTTCATATCAGCCAAACAGCTTGAAGAAGGATTCGTAGTCATGAGTAGAAATCAAGAAGTGTCAAGAAGACCTCCTCTATTCGATGGCACAAATTTTGGTCTCTGGAAAAAGAGAATGTCCTACTACTTAATGTCCCTTGGACCTGAAGTTTGGCATTCAGTCTTAAATGAGTACATAGCTCCTTCCACTCTTCCAACAGATCAAGATGAGAGGAAAGTCTACGTTGCAAATGCAACAACCTTAAACTCCATCACTAGTGGAATCACTGATTCTGAATTTACAAAAGTCATGAATTGTAACTCTGTCAAAGAAGTATGGGATAAGCTAATTGGATTATACGACGAGGACTCCAAAGTCAAGAAGGCAAAGCTTCAAACTCATAGAAGGAAATTTGAAAGTCTGAAAATGGATGATGAAGAAGATATTGTATCATACTTTCTCTGAGTAGCTGAAGTGGTTAACTCTCTTAAAGGATTGGAAGAAAACATTGAAGAAAGCACCATTGTTCAAAAGGTCTTAAGATCTCTCCCAGACAGATTTGACTCCAAAGTAAGTGCCATAGAAGAAATGAAGGATCTAGATACTCTCAAGATAGATGAACTCCATGAAATCCTCATTTCCTATGAGATGAGAAAAGGTTTCCCAACTTCCAAAGATGCAGCATTCAAGGCCTCAAAATCAAAAAATGGGAAAGAAAGGAATGTCAGTAGTGATGACTCCGATGTTGAATCCGAATTGGTGCAATTTGTACGAAGGCTGAAGAAAGGATCTAAACTAAAAGGTAAATACCCTCTTATTTGTTTCAAATGTGGAAAAATAGGTCATTATGCTGCAAAATGTCCTCATAAGCATGATAGTGATGATGAAGAAAATTCTAAAAGGATGGTATACAAAAAGAAAGGGTTCAATAAGAAGAATTTCCTCTTTAAGCAAGATGAGTCTGATGAAGATGAATTTGTAGTCATCAAAAAGAAATCAACTAACCAGTTCCCTCACTGCAAAGGAGGTAATGAAGAATCAGATGAAGAGAATGACCATGCTGGAAGCCAAGAATTATTATTCATGGCATTCACAAATGATGATGACTCAGGGCTAGATGGAAATGTAGATGAATTGTTAATAAGTGTCGTTGAAGAAAATGAGAAATTACGAAATAAAATAATTTCTCTCAAGGTAGAAAACGAGGAAACAAAAAGAAGGGAAGATCTCTTGAAAAATAAGCTAAAATAAAAAGAAGAAGCTTGCGAAGAACGTGAAGCCGAAATAGTATCTCTGACGAAGGAATTGGAGCAAGTTAAAAAGGGTTGGAAAAGCTCTCAAATACTTGACACTATCCTAAATAATCAAAAACCTCAACATGACAAATCTGGAATAGGTTTTAAAGGAGAATAATCAAGTACTAAGAATAATGTGAAAAGCTATGCCGACATACTTTCCAACAACCCAAAAGAAGAAAGATTATTTCATCAAAGGCTCATCCCAGATCCAAAGAATGAAGAGAGAGTAACTCCAAGGAAGAATGTTGATTCGAATCATGGGTGTTACAATAGATACAAAACAGTATTTCATCAAAGGCCCATCTCAAATCCAAAGAATGAAGCAAGAGTAACTCTAAGGAAGAATGTTGATTCAAATCATGGCTATTACAATAGGTACAAAACTATCTTTTTTGGGCATTGTTTCCATTGTAAAAATTTTGGTCATCAAGATAGACATTGCATGGCTCGTAAGAATGACACACCAAAACTAAAGGATCAAATAAACAAACCATATGGCCCCAAAGGGCAAGGAAAAATCAAGACCTACAATTCTTTTGATCCCTTGGCCAAATTTGATCTAATTTGCTCATTATGTAATAATAATGGACACAATGAACAAAATTGCCCACTCAAAAGAGGAAAAGCAAGAAGTGAGAATCCCAACACAGATAAATGTGGCCTAGATCTATGTGCTCAAAATAATGGAAATCATTGGTTTGTGGATGGTGGGTGCTCCAGACACATGATAGGGGACAAAGGGAAGTTTGTCTCATTGAACAAAAAGGAAAGAAATGTATCCTTTGGAAGTGGATCTGACAAAATTGCTAGAAAAGGAATTGTTACTCTTATTAATGGAAAAGGAAAAGCTCAAATGCTTTGATAGTAAACGGGCTCAAACTCAACCTCCTGAGTGTTAACCAAATCTGTGATCAAGGACATAATGTTGTCTTTAGCACCAAAGACTGTGAAATAAGGAACTCTTCCTCAGGGGAATTTGTGGCGAAAGGGGTTAGAACACCAGACAACATTTATATTCTGAACAAGATTCAAGAAGATAAATGCTACTTAAGTCAAACAGATGAAAGTTGGTCGTGGCACAAGCGACTTGGACATACAAGCTTTAATAACTTGATCAATATCAACAAGATTAAAGCAGTACAAGACATTCCAAAGTTATTCAAACCAAATCAAGGAATATGTGGTCCATGTCAACATGGAAAGCAAACCAGAACCAGCCACAAGACCAAGGAATTTTCTACATCAAAGCCTTTGGAGATCATCCATGTTGATTTATGTGGACCAACTAGAACTCCGACACTCCAAGGAGAAAGGTACTTTGCTTTATTTGTTGATGACTATACTAGAATGATGTGGATATATTTTATAAAATATAAATCCGAAGCATTTGAGTGTTTTAAGAATCTTAAAGCTCTTGTAGAAAATGAAAGGGACTCAAAGATTATGTCAAGCCAGGCAGTAACTCCTAAACCAAAAATTGATTCTTGCTTATTCTTTTAGGTAGGTCTTCATTAAATACATGAGGGAGAGACTATTCAGTTCATCTCCCGATGACTGTTCATATTACTTATTTATCTATTTACATTATATTCACCCAATCATAAGGATTAGGTGTCAACATTCCCCCCCTTAATCTGAAGGGATGTTGGTGAGTCCAAGCATCATTCTAAATCGTTCAAGCTTTTCTCTTCCAAGCGCTTTAGTGAAGATGTTTGCAATTTGCTCATTAGTGGAACAATGATGGAGATGGATTTTTTTGGCCTCCACATGATGTCAAATCAGATGATATTTAGTATTGATGTGCTTTGTTCGATCATGGAACTTTGGGTTCTTGGCCAACTTTATTGCAGAGGTATTGTCAATCATGAGTGGAGTTGATTGTACTTGTTTTACCTGCAAGTCTTCAAGAATTTTCCTGAGCCACACAATTTCTTTTGTTGCTTTAGTTGCTGCCACGTATTCTGCTTCTGTTGTGGAATCTGCTGGAACTAATTGTTTGCGTGATCTCCAAGGGACAGCTCCTGATCCAAGACTCATAGCATATCCTGAAGTAGATACCCTAGTTTCTTTGTCTCCATCGAAGTCTGAATCAGAGTATCCAATCAAGCTGAAGTCGTCCACCTGTGTATACTTGATTCCAAAATCTTGAGTTCCCTTCAAGTACCTTAGAACTCTTTTTGCAGCAGACCAATGTCCCTCACAAGGCTTTTGCATAAACCTGGAGAGGATTCCAACAGCAAACGAAATGTCTGGTCTGATAGTAGTTAGGTAGTTGAGACTTCCTACAAGCTTTCTATACTTTCTTGCATGCTCAAATTCTTTTCCTTCAATAGATGTGAGCTTTAAGTTTTGTTCCATTGGAGTAGTAAGAGGATTGCACTCTATCATGCCAAACCTGTTCAACAGATCTCCAATGTATTTATTTTGAGAAAGAAATATGGACTTTGGATGTTGGGTTACTTCAATGCCAAGATAGTAATGAACATAGCCCAAATCAGTCATTTCAAAACTTTTCCCCAATTCCTTTTTTATGGATGCAATGTAGCTTTCATTGTTCCCTGTCATTAAAAGATCATCTACATATACCACAAGATATACAACTGTTTTGCCAAATTTCTTGACAAATAAAGTTGCATCATCAAGATAAATTGAGTTTCAGAAGATGCTCAGTTAGTTTTTCATACCAGGCTCACAGTGCTTGTTTGAGGCCATACGAGGACTTCACAAGTTTGCATACTTTATGTTCATGTCCTTTCACAGCAAATCCTACAGGTTGAGACAAAAAACATTCTCTTTTAGATCTCCATTTAAGAGAGCAGTTTTTACATCCATTTGATGGACTTTCCAACCGTTCTGAGCTGCTAGTGAAAAGAGTCTCCGAATGGTAGCCCATTTTGCTGTGGGGGAAAAAGTCTCCTCATAATCGACACATTCCTTCTGTGCAAAACCTTTTTCCACAAGCCTAGCTTTGTGCTTGTCAAGTGAGCCATCAACTTTATACTTGTTCTTGTAGACCCACTTGCAGCAAATTGGTTTGGTTCCTAATGGAGGATCAACCATCTTCCAAGTGCCATTCTTTATGAGGGAATCATACTCCTTTTGCATTGCTTCTTTCCATTCACCATGAGAAGCAGCTTCTTTGAAGGAAGTTGGTTCAAAATTTGTAGACAAGCTCAATTCACGATCATAAGAAACATCCATATCAACAGGTGAATTAGAGTCATCCACATCACCTCCATTTTGTTGGTTTGAATTTCTAGTTCTTGTCTTTCCAACCTCATCGTGATGAACACTTTCAAGTGTCTTTGTCAGCCACTTTGGGGGACCTTTCTCAGATGATCCAGGCTGCTCCGTTGATTGAGTTGGGACTGAATCAAGATTGAGTCTCCCAATTATATCAATCACATCACTTAAAGCATCATCTGTTGTTGGAGTTTCATGCGGGGGAGAGTGTTCTTCATAAGAATATTCCACATGTTGATCTAGTATAGGAATCCCCCCTTCAAGATGTGGAATCTGATTATCAAATTCTTGAAATGATTTTTCTTTTGCAAATCTATCCAAGCAATCAAGTTTCCGCTCAACAACATTGTCAGTTCTGGATGATTCAAGAAAAATTACATCTCTAGATATGACAAAATTTTTATTTACTTCATCATAGAGACAATATGCTTTGGAGGTGTTTGAATACCCCAAGAAGATACACTTACGACTTCTAGCACCAAGTTTGTTTCTATGTACCTTTGGTATCAAGGCATAACAGGTGGAACCAAAGACCCTGAGATGCTTTACCGAAGGAACATGTCCATACCACATTTCATATGGAGTCTTGTTTCTAATAGCATTAGATGGACATCTATTCTATATATATGCGGCACATAGAACAGCATCAGCCCAAAATATTATCTTTACATTTTTGAAGAATAGCATGGATCGTACCATATTTAAGATTGTCCTATTCATTCTTTCAGCTCCACCATTCTATTGGGGATTATAAGGTACAGTTGTTTGATGTTTGATCCCATGTTGGCAAAGATAGTTTTCAAATTCATTTGATGTGTATTATTTTCCATTATCAGTGCGAATAGACCCAATATGAGATTGTGCATCATTTTCAATCCATTTATGAAAGTTCTTGAATGTTTGAAAAGCATCATATTTGTTCTTCAATAAATAAACCCAACACATTCTGGTTTAGTCATCAATAAATGTCATCATATATTTATTTCCATTTGCAGAAGGAACAGGCATTGGACCACATAAATCTGAATGAATGAGTTCAAGTTTTCTATGTGCTCTTGAATGTGAATCATGAAAAGACTGTTTGCTTTGCTTTGCTATGCTCTGATACCATTCATCAGGCCAGGGATGATACCATTCATCTTTCGAACCAAGGCACGTGGAAGGTTCGGTCTTGGAACCATCACCCAACTAATTTTGCTTTAACCAACCGCTTGAAGGGTTCTTCAGAGAAGGATCATATGGAGCATACCAAAATTTTCACACATTAGAGTTCACATTCATTAAAGGAGAGGAACGCTTCCAGCATTGTAGCAGAGGAACGTTGCAGCAGAGGAATGTGGCAGCAGCGTTCAGGCCACTGCGTGGAGCAGCGTTCAGGCCACTGCGTGGAGCGGCGTTCAGGCCACTGCGTGGCAGCAGCGTTTTGTATGCAACATTTATGGGTAGCGTATTATATGGGCAGCGTATGGACAACGCTTTTGAATGGAGAGCAGAGGAGCAAAATAGGGAGTTATAAAGGGCATAAAATCTTAAAAATGGAGCTAGCTCTGATAGCATGTCAGGCCAGGTAGTAACTCCTCAACCAAAAATTGATTCGTGCTTATTCCTTCAAGTAGGTCTTCATTAAATACATGAGGGAGAGATTGTTCAGTTCATCTACTGATGACTGTTCATATTACTTATTTATCTATTTACATTATATTCACCCAATCATGAGGATTAGGTGTCAACAGATTAAGTGCCTCAGAATAGATAGAGGGGGAGAATTCACATCAAAAGAATTTAATGAATTCTGTAAAATACATGGAATTAAAAGAGAACTCTCTGCTGCCAGAACACCCGAGCAAAATAGGGTAGTTGAAAGAAGAAACTGAACAATTCAAGAAATGGTAAGAACAATGTTAATAGCAACTGACTTGCAGCCAAAATTTTGGAGAGAAGCAGTTGGCACAGCTGTCTATACCTTGAATCGAACTCAGTTAAGACCAAATAATGAAAAGACTCCTTACAAATTATGGAAAGGAAGATTCTCTTCAGTAAAATACTTCAAGATTTTTGGAAGCAAGTGCTTCATAAAAATCAATGATGGCTCACCAGTAAAGTTTGATTCTCGAGTTGACGAAGGGATCTTCCTTGGATATTCTACACGGAGCAAAGCCTACAAGTGCTACAATAACTGACTACGAAAAATAGTGGAAAGCATTGATGTGAAGATTGATGAAGACCTTCCAGAGAAAGAAATTGAAGAACATGAAGTTGATCCACTCATTGAAGAAGAATAACTTGAAGAAGAAGAAAAAAATCAAGAAATACCCAAGGAAAAAGAACCATCTCAAACTCCTTCAAAGATGAAACTTCTCCAAAAATATCACCCATAAGAGCAGATTATTGGCAATATAGATGAAGGGATGCAAACTCAAAGAAGTATGACAAATGCACCAAAGGAAAATGATATTGCTCTTATATCCATGATAGAACCAAAAATATTTACTCAAGCAAGTAAGGATCTTCATTGGGTAAAAGCCATGGAAGAAGAAATGTCTCAAATCGAGAAGAATGAGACATGGGAGCTGGTACCTCATCCAAAGGACAAAAACATAATAGGAACCAAGTGGGTGTTTAAAAACAAAATGAATGAAGATGGACAAATCATCAGAAACAAGGCAAGGCTTGTTTGTAAAGGCTATTCACAAATTGAAGGAATTGACTTTGAAGAAACATTTGCACCAGTAGCTCGTGTGGAAGCTATCAGGATGTTCTTGGCATTTGCTTGCTCAAAAGGATTCAAAATCTATCAAATGGACGTAAAATCAGCATTTCTGAATGGGGAACTCAAGGAAGAAGTCTACATGGAGCAACCAGAAGGGTTTAATCTAACAGAAGGAAAAGACTTTGTTTGTAAGTTGAAAAAGGCATTATATGGGTTGAAACAAGCTCCTAGAGCTTGGTACAAAAGATTGGATCACTTTCTACAACAACAAGGCTTCAAGAAGGGGGTGGCAGGAAGTAATCTCTACATAAAGATGGATGAGGATAAGTTACTAGCCACACTTGTTTATGTTGATGATCTGATTTTTGCTAGTCATAATGATGAGATTAGCCATGAGTTTTCTCAAAATATGTCAAAAGAGTTCAAGATGTCAATGATAGGAGAGTTATCTCACTTCCTTGGAATACAAGTATCTCAAACCACGACAGGCATGTTTATATCTCAAGCCAAATATCTTAAAGACATGCTTAAAAGATATGGAATGGAAGATTGTGCACCCATGAGCACACCTATGACCACAAGTTGAAAATTGAGCAAAAATGATGACTCCCCTCCTGTAGATGGAACTCATTACAGATCAACAATTGGAGCCCTTCTATACTTAACTGCTACGAGACCCAGCATTATGCAGGCAGTAAGAATGGTGGGAAGATTTCAATCAGCCCTTAAACAACCCCATATGATGGCTGTAAAAAGAATTCTCAAATACTTGAAAGGAACTCCTGATTTTGGCCTTTGGTACCCTAAGAGCTCTACTGTGACTACATACACCAATGCTGATTGGGCTGGAAGTGTCGATGATCGAAAAAGTACTAGTGGAAATGCATTCATTCTAGGAGAGTGTTTAGTATCTTGGCTCAGCAAAAAACAGACATCCATATCACTATCTACAGCTGAAGCCGAGTATATAGCTACCGCGGATTGTTGTACTCAAATATTATGGATGAAGGAAGCTCTAAAAGATGTCAACATAAGTACAAATCAATCAATTACCATCTATTGTGATAACACAAGTGTGATCAGCCTCAGCAAAATTCCAATGATGCACTCAAAGACCAAACATATACCAATCAAGTATCATTTCCTTCGTGAACAAGTAGCTGAACAAAACATCATCTTGGAATATACCAATAATAAGGAGCAGATAGTTGATAATTTCACAAAAACTCTTCCTCAAGAATAATTTGAACATCTTCGTCAAAAGATGGGGGTTATCTCTTTAGCATCACTTAAGTTGATTCATAAAGATGTTGTAGGACAGAGGGAGCAGTTCGATAGGTGGAGTCCTTGTGCACTCCTTTGCCACTGATGTCAAAGGGGGAGAGAAGAAGAATATTGTGCACTCCTTTGCCACTGATGTCAAATGGGGAGAGAAGAAGAATATTGCCATCAATGACAAAGGGGGAGATTGTTGATATATTGTCATTATTTGCAATATGAAGCTGAGGAGCTATCAAAGCAGAGAAGAGAAGCAAGTGTAAGAGCGGAAGATTGAGGAGGAGCCATATCAAGAGTATCGCATGTAATGTATGCCCAAGAAGAACCGAGAGGAAGAATTCATCAAAAGAAGCAAAGAGGAACATATCAAAGTAGAGAATATTGGAAGTTGTCAGACCAGGAGCGTTATATTGGAGCCAAGGTAAAACACACCCTCATTTTCAATGAGTTGTGGAAAGAAGTGTGCATTGGAGATGGAGACAAAGAGCCAGAACAGCCTAACTCAGACAAAGAGATCGCCATTTGGGAAAATAAGAACAGCAAAGCTTATGCATTAATCGCAACATATGTAAATGAAGAGGTGAGTCACCACATTTCGCCATTTTCAACTGCTTTTGAAGCCTTACAAAAGCTGAAAGAACTCTATGACTCACATTCTACACTTGAAGTTGTTCAACTCATGATTAAACTCTTCACTCTTGAATTACAAAATAATGATTCTCTTGCTCTTGCATCCGAAGTGAAATCTATAATGCATGATATCAAATCCACTAAGGTTGAATTGGATATTACTCTTATCGCTTTTCTCAAGGCACTTTATCCTACTTACTCCAATTATCTTGAGTCATTGCAAGCAAATGGAAATCTCATCTTTGACTCTCTTCTGAAAAAATTTGTTGAAAGAGAGAAAGCTGTTGGAAAGAAGACAACCCCTGAATCTTCTAAAGAGGTTGTGTGCCTTGCTCATAAAGAAAAGAATCATGCTCAAGATTCTTCCAGAAGAAGAGGTGGTCGAAGAGGAAGAGGAAGATATTTCAGAGGCAGGGGGGGCAGACACTGTCAAGGAGAAAAGGCAGATTTGCACTGCATACGCTGCAAAAGAAATGGGTCACATGATGCCTCTATGTGCAAGTTACCATGGGACAAAATTGAGCAGCAAAGAAACCTACAGAAAGGTAAAATTAATGACACAGACAAAGGTAAAGAACCTGAATCCACTCACTATGTTGTGGCACAATGTAATATTGGAGTAAATAAAGATTTATTTAATGCTTCACTTGCTTCTTGGAAAAATGATTGGTTGCTTGATTCAGGAGCAACTTGCCACATCACTCATAGAAAAGTTTTTTTTGAAGAATTTACTGACAATGTTAATGGAGCAGTATACTTTGCAGGCCAATCAAAAATCAACCCATCAGGGCTTGGTACAATCAGGCTTAAATTGCCTGGTCTTCCAGACTTTCTTCTGCATCATGTTCTATATCTCCCACAACTCAAGAGCAATTTGCTGTCCTTGGTTTACATCCGCCAGCAAGGTCACTCCATTCATATGTTTGATGGCAAGCTCGAGGTGAGAAAAGCATCTAACCACTCACTTGTCATGAGGGGAATAGAAGAAAGGCTTCTCAAGTTGCAAAGTACCTTTGCTCGTGCACAACATTTCTCATACAATTATCATTATGAAGAAGGTACAGTTCCATCAAGTTTATTATGGCATGCTAGATTTGGACATTTGAACTATGACAGCCTCTGCTTGTTGAAGAAAAATGGTGTTGCTGGTTTGCCTACAATTCCTAAGAAATTTAAGCAATGTGGTGCTTGAATTATAGAAAAGCATAGCAAAAAGTATTTTCATGATTCACATTCAAGAGCACATAGAAAACTTGAACTCATTCATTCAAATTTATGTGGTCCAATGCCTATTCCTTCTACAAATGGAAATAAATATATGATGATATTTATTGATGACTACACCAGAATGTGTTGGGTTTATTTATTGAAGAACAAATCTGATGCTTTTCAAACATTCAAGAACTTTCATAAATGGATTGAAAATGATGCACAATGTCATATTGGGTCTATTCGCACTGATAATGGAAAATAATACACATCAAATGAATTTGAAAACTATCTTCGCCAACATGGGATCAAACATTAAACAACTCTACCTTATAATCCCCAATAGAATGGTGTAGCTGAAAGAATGAATAGGACAATCTTAAATATGGTACGCTCCATGCTTTTCTTCAAAAATTTAAAGATAATGTTTTGGGCTGACGTTGTTCTATGTGATGCATATATAAAGAATAGATGTCCATCTAATGCTATTAGAAACAAGACTCCATGTGAAATGTGGTATGGGCATGCTCCTTCAGTAAAGCATCTCAGGGTCTTTGGTTCCACCTGTTATGCCTTGATACCAAAGGTACATGGAAACAAACTTGGTGCAAGAAGTTGTAAGTGTATCTTCCTGGGGTATTCAAACACCTCCAAAGCATATCGTCTCTACGATGAAGACAATAAAAAGTTTGTTGTATCTAGAGATGTAATTTTTCTTGAATCATCCAAAACTGACAATGTTGTTGAGTGGCAACTTGATCGCTTGGATAGATTCGCAAATGAAAAATCATTTCAAGAATTTGATAATCAGATTCCACATCTTGAAGGGGGGATTCCTATACTAGATCAACATGTGGAATCTTCTTCTGAATAACTTTCTCCCCCGCATGAAACTCCAACAATGGATGATGCTTTAAGTGATGTGATTGATAGAATTGGGAGACTCAATCTTGATTCAATCCCAACTCAATCAACAGAGCAGCTTGGACCATCTGAGAAAGGTCCCCCAAAGTGGCTGACAAAGACACTTGAAAGTGTTCATCCTGATGAGGTTGGAAAGACGGGAACTAGAAATTCAAACCGGAAAAATGGAGGTGATGTAGATGACTTTAATTCACTTGTTGATATGGATGTTTCTTATGATTTTGAATTGAACTTGTCTACAGATTTTCAACCAACTTCCTTCAAATAAGCTGCTTCTAATGATGAATGGAAAGAAGCGATGCAAAAGGAGTATGATGCCCTCATAAAGAACGACACTTGGAAGTTGGTTGATCCTCCATTAGGAACCAAACCAATTGGCTGCAAGTGGGTCTACAAGAACAAGTATAAAGCTGATGGCTTACTTGACAAGAACAAAGCTAGGCTTGTGGCAAAAGGTTTTGCACAGAAGGAAGGGGTCGATTATGAGGAGACTTTTGCCCCCATAGAAAAATGGGCTACCATCTGGACACTCTTTGCCCTAGCAGCTCAGAACGGTTGGAAAGTCCATCAAATGGATGTAAAAAATACTTTCTTGAATGGAGATCTAAAAGAGAATGTTTTTATGTCCCAGCCTGAAGGATTTGTTGTGAAAGGACATGAACATAAAGTATGCAAACTTGTGAAGCCCTTGTATGGCCTCAAACAAGCACCGCGAGCCTGGTATGAAAAACTAAATGAGCATCTTTTGAAACTCAATTTCAAACATTATGATCTTGATGATGCAAGTTTATTTGTCAAGAAAGTTGGAAAAACAGTTGTATATCTTGTGGTATATGTAGATGATCTTTTGATGACAGGGAACAATGAAAGCTACATTGCATCCATAAAGAAGGAATTGGGGAAAAGTTTTGAAATGACTGATTTGGGCTATGTTCATTACTATCTTGGTATTGAAGTAACTCAACATCCAAAGTCCATATTTCTTTCTCAAAAGAAGTACATTGGAGATCTGTTGAACAGATTTGGCATGACAGAATGCAATCCTCTTACTACTCCAATGGAACAAAACTTAAAGCTCACATCTATTGAAGGAAAAGAATTTGAGGATGCAACAAAGTATAGACAGCTTATAGGAAGTCTCAACTACCTAACTACTACCAGACCAGACATCTCGTTTGTTGCTGGAATCCTCTCCAGGTTTATGCAAAAGCCTTGTGAGGGACATTGGTCTGCTGCAAAAAGAGTTCTACGATACTTGAAGGGAACTCAAGACTTTGGAATCAAGTATACATAGGTGGACGACTTCAGCTTGATTGGATACTCTGATTCAGACTTCGATGGAGACAAAGAAACTGGGGTATCTACTTCAGGATATGCTATGAGTCTTATATCAGGAGTTGTCTCCTAGAGATCATGCAAATAATCAGCTCCAGCAGATTCCACAACAAAAGCAGAATACGTGGCAGTAGTTGAGGCAACAAAAGAAATTGTGTGGCTCAGGAAAATTCTTGAAGATTTGCAGGTAAAACAAGTACAATCAATTCCATTCATGATTGACAATACCTCTACAATAAAGTTTGCCAAGAACCCAAAGTTCCATGATCGAACGAAGCACATCAATACTAAATATCATCTAATTCAACATCAGGTTGAGGCCAAAACAATCCATCTCCGTCATTGTTCCACTAATGAGCAAATCGCAGACATCTTCACCAAAGCGCTTGGAAGAGAAAAGCTTGAACGATTCAGAATGATTCTTGTACTCACCAACATCCCTTCGGATTAAGGGGGGGAATGTTGACACCTAATCATCAGGATTGGGTGAATGTAATTAATGTGAATAAATAATAAGAATTATGAATAGTCATCGAGAGATGAAGTGAACAGTCTCTCCCTCATGTATATAATAAATACCAACATGAAGGAAACAAATATGAATTAATTTGTGGAGTTACTACCTGGCCTGACAGTATGGAGGAGGGTCGTGGAGTCGTATTGGATGGCGTTAAGAGATGAACAGCGGAGATGAGTTTTCGTTCTAGCGGAAAAGGAATCCGGAGGAGTAGAGCTATCGGAAGCCAAAGGAAAAACTATCAGAAGTATCGCATATGCCAAGAGTAAGAGCCATAATGGAGGAGTTAACAGTTAATCTCGTGGTTAAACGATTAAGCGCTTTATTTAAGTGATTGATTAATGCACGTGGTTATATTCCAAAAAGCGGGTTTGTAATAGTGGCAATGGTTTTCGGGCGGATGCAAAATGGTAAGTGGTATTTAGAGGAGAGCACCCGATTCCATTCAATGGTTGACACATAGCAACTAGAGGAGAGAGAAAAACCACTCATTTCGGGCGGGTAACTCTCATGCAAGTAGTCCACCCAAAATGCATGTAGGTCGTTGGATCTAGCGCGGGTTGATCGACGGCGAAGGATCAACGGACGGTTTTGGGTTGATCAGGTTAAGTCGGGACTGTTAGATCTGGAGAGAAGAGATCTACGTGCAACAAGCTTCCGATGGATTGTGTTGATCGGACCGAGTGTTGATCATCGGATCTAATACAGAAGAAATCAACGGTGCAGAACGAGGACTCCTATTATATCGCACCCTAATGGTATATCGCGTCCGCCATATCGAGAGTTATGTATCACAGTGTTTAAGGCCTTGTCACGTTAAAACTCCGATTGCGATAATACCACGGACCCGCTGCTCCATTGTAATACGCCTTATTGTAATATCGCGTCCGCCACGTCGGAAGATATGTATCGCAAGTTATAAAGGGATGGCACACTATAAACTACGATTGCGATATTACTGTGGACCCGATGGATTCATTAAAAACAATTTATAATCATATCGCATCCAGCAGGGGAATCAGCTATCGGCCATTGGCTATACTATGGGCACGACTTATAAAGACCTCTAGAATGTTGCAATTGCGATTGTGGGTTTAAAGGAATAACTTCGATTGTTCATGAATGTTGTGACTGCCCTAAAGAATAAGTCTATTGTTTGAATAATAATAAAGATGGCCACTCTGATATTTTTTAATATGCAACATTTCTTTGTAATTCAGCCTCTCTTTTGAATTTATGTGTCCTGTGAGTATTGGAACACTTAAATAGACAGAGGAAGCCATGGACCGGGAAGCCGAAGAATTAAGCGAGCGTAGATGGACAAGCGAGCGCAGAGGAAGCTAAAGCGATCGGAGGAGGGAAGCCAAAAGGTCAAGCGAGCAAGGAGGAAGCCAAAGGTTAGCATATCAGGCTTATATAATAGAGAAGAAAAATTGGAAAAAGTTGGCGAACTGTGAGAAACAAAGGAAGCAGAAGTTCTAGCAGAAGTGGAAGGAACAGGAGGACAGAAGTAAGTCATAGGTCTAGCAGGGTTGGGAGAAAAGAATTACAACCAAATAGATCCAGACAGTTACAGCAGAGGGTTGGAGCCCTTGAGGTTGGTGCCTTAGAATTGAAAGGATCGGTGTCCTGGGAGTTGGTGCTCCTAAATTCAAGGTTGGTGCCTTGACAAGATAGAGTCGGTGCTCTGGAGATTGGAGCCTCACAAGGAGTCCAAGTTGGTGCTTTGCAACTGATTAAAACCATATATATATATATATATCTATATATATATATATATATATCTATATATATATATATATATATATATATATCTATATATATATATATATATATATATATATATATATATTGTACTTGATTTATTGCAAAGATCACATTAATAAAAGCATCTACTCCTGTTATCTATTTCTGTGTTCCAAATATAAACATTTTTAACTGTTAAAAATAATAATTGAAAAGAAATATTGATTCACCCCTCCTCTCAGTATTTCCAACAATAATAACAATAAATAATAATTAATTAATGAATGGTTAGTTAGTTAGTAATGAAGAGGCACGCCTTAGAGACATGACCCTTCATGAAAGTGCACTTACGTAGGGTATATAAGCAAGCCCTCATTCTCATTTTTAATCATCTCATATCTCATATCAATTTTATACAATATTCAATATACAGTTACATGTCTTACAATGGGCATTTATGTCTTTGAAGTATTTTAAATATTTTCGTTGCAGATACGACTTTTGGTCATTACATTGGTATCAGAGCAACGTCGATAGACCTCGGCCTTTGGCCATCAACTTGTCATCGTGACTAAAGTGTTTCGCTACACGAGTTGGAATTTCTCCATTTTCGGTCAGGCCCTTGGCCACTTAAAAAAAAATATATAAAAAAGGGAATTGGAAAAAAAAATTATAAAAAAAAAATAATAATAATAATAATAAATCCTTCGGTCATTGACATTTCAATGATTCTAGTTAAAAATAAATAAATAAATAAATAAAATAAAATAAAATAGTGTGATGTAAATTTTAAAGGATAACATTCATATATATATATAAAGGTTCTACATTATTGATAAAAGTGCATGATAAAGTCAAAAGGGAATCTTTCCAAATATCTTTAAAACTATACGTAAGAGAAGGAAGAGTAGATAAGATTATATTGATTCTTCATTAAGTGGTTTACAAGCTCGTGGTTTTAGCAACCCATGGTAATTGCCCATGGTATTTTCAAGGTAAAAGAAGAACAAAAGAATACAAAATCTCTTTATGTGAATGGTAAGTTTTATTTTTTACGTGGAGAAAAATAACCGAGTCAAAGACACATAAGTGGACATATATTTTATATTATACCCCAAAGAGATGTGTTTCACTAGGTTGTAACATTTCAACAAAAAAAAATTACATAAATAAATAAAATAAAGTAAAAATTAAAAAAAATAAAAAATAAAAAAAAATAAAAAATAAAATGTCTAAGGACAAAGAAAAACAATTGTTGAGAATTAATGGAGCCTAATTTGAAAATAATGAAGGAAGTAGTCAAGATGAGTCCCACACAATAAATCACAATTTTGGACTAAATGTCCAAGTTCTAGACGAAATTGGATATACATATATTAAAAAAAAGTGCAATTTACGTTGTCTAAGGTGTGGAAAATTATATAGTACAGAATAATATCAAGACAATAAGCAGATGCAAACAAAAAAATTAAAGGAAGAAATCGCAAAACTTCAACAAAAGAACAAAGCATCAGAGAAGAAATATAAATATCTCGAAAATGGGTTTCATGAAAAATCAACAAAAAGCAACGAAGAAATTTGGCGTCTAAGGGACCACAATGAGAAATTACTTTCACAGATAAAAAATTCCAAGGTTAAGATACAAAGACTAAAACAAAAAAAATGAAAATTTTGAAAAGAAACTAAAGGAGAATCTATCAGAAAAAGAAAATAGAATTTGTGACTAAAACCCCTTAATAAAAAATTATTAGAGCACATAAAAAATTTAAAAGATAAAGGGAAAGATACTAAGGACAAAGTCAACGATTCAGAAAATGACGAACTTTCACGTCTAAGGAATCATAACCAAGCCTTATGCAAATAAAGAATCTTAAAAGTGACAAGAAATCACTAAATGATGAGTTAGAGCAACTTTAAGAAGTAGTACCGAAGCCTCGAGTCGTTTCAGTCCGAGTTGAAGATAAAGAAACAAATATCGATACAGTCATAATTGTAACTCAAGCAGAGGACAAACCTACTGAAGTGAAGACGCATGGAGAAGTTGCAGTTCAAACGATGGACATTACAAATGATGATTCAATAGCCAACTCAATAACATCGCTTGAAGGAAATCAAGAAACAACCACTAACATGATAAGGGAAATTCCAAACGAAAGAATTATTTATCGACATCTGAATCATAAGAGCATACCTTTCAACCAATCTACGTACCAGTGTCATTCATAACATAAACGCCAAATTTATATTCCCAATAATACTGAAGTTTGCAGAATCCAATCCTATGATAACTATTCATCACAAATTTTCCAAAGATCAAAAGGTTCCACGGAAGATTAATCTAGTATAGTCTAATCTGTTCTCAATACAACAATTTTGTCTATCACTCAGAGCATCATATAATCTTGTATCAACAAATATGAAAGTTCAGAGACGAGAAGATATTCTCAATAAGCTTTCAGGATAAAGATTCTTGAAGAGAGATGCAATGTTATGAATATAATTCATATAAAATAATAAATATAATAATAATTAATTAATTACTGGTTAGTTAGTTAGTAATGAAGAAGCATGTCTTAGAGACATGACCATTCATGAAAAGGCACATGCCTAGGGTATATAAGCAGGCCCTCATTCTTATTTGTAATAATCTCATATCTCATATCAATTCTTATACAATATTCAATATACAGTTACATGTCTTATAATGGACATTTGCATCTTTGAAGTATTTTAAATGTTTTTTTTGCATATACGACTTTTGGTCATTACAAAATCCCTATCATAGAATTCCAAAATATGATGGGTACACTAGTCCATAAAAGCATGTACAACTTTGTAATTTTGTTTGGTTAGAAATTGGTTTGCCAACTACGATGTGGTCGCACTAGTTCATTCATACATTGGGAACTTTCCCACAAGGTTGGTATTTGAAGGAGAAAATGAAGAGGTAGTCGATGGATTGGGATACAATGTTCACTATGTTTTGTAGAGATTTTTCA
Source organism: Pinus tabuliformis (assembly GCA_031772625.1). NCBI lineage: Eukaryota > Viridiplantae > Streptophyta > Pinopsida > Pinales > Pinaceae > Pinus > Pinus tabuliformis. The sequence goes on from CM062812.1 coordinate 25,740,170, forward strand.
TTCTCAAATATAGATGTGAGGATAATTGAAGCCTTAGAAGCTATTAAACGAGCCTTGTTCCCTTTTCGAAAAGTTGTTGAGGAATGTAGTAGGTATGGAGACTTTGCACATCAATATGAATATGGATTTCATGAGGTTGTAGATTGTGAAAAATTGATGACGATTTACAAGAATTAAGGCACTTATCTTTTAAAGATTCTGAGGGGGAGAGAGGAATAAAAGAGGATCCTGTGAAGGATGTGCCACATTTAAAACCACTGAAGTTGCAGAAATTTAACATTGGGACTGATGAAAAGCCCAAAATTGCCTCTATTGGTGATTATTGGGACGATTAGACCTCTAAGGAAGTTTTTGATCTGTTAAAGGAGTATGAGGATTTGTTCCTTGCCTCAGTGTTAAAGCTTAAGGGGATTAAAGGAGATCTGGGTGAGATGAAGATAGTTCTTAAACTTGATGCAAAGTTGATTAAGCATCGACCATACAGATTAAATCCACGAGTGAAAGAGAAGGTGAAGAAAGAGATCGATAAGATGTTGGTTGCAAGACTTATATTTCTGGTTCATGAAGCAAAGTGGATTAGTCCCATTATAATCCAGGATAAGAAAGATTCACAAGAAATCAGAGTTTGTGTGGATTATAGGATCCTTAACAATGCTTGTGTCCATGATCCATTCCCTACTCCTTTTAGTGATGAGGTCTTGGATAATGTTGCGGGTAATGAAGCTTATTCCTTCACTGATGGTTTTTTCGGTTATCACCAAATTCATATTGCAGAAGAAGATAAGAAGAAAAATACCTTCATGAATGAATGGGGTTCTTATGCTTATAATGTCATGTCGTTTATCCTGAAGAATGCACCTATTGTGTTTTTGAGGATTGTGATTGCTGCATTCTGAGACTACATTCATAAGTTTCTTGAGGTATATATGGATGATTGGATGATATATAGTTTATTGAAGAAACATTCCAATTTTCTTAGGGTCATGTTTGATCATTGTAGGAAATTACATATTTCTCTAAACTTAAAGAAATGTATTTTTGTTATCCCCTTTGGACCGTTTCTCAGACATAAAGTTTGTAAGAAAGGAGTATGTGTAGATCCTGCTAAGGTTGCGGTGATATTGAATATGCCACCACCGACTAGTGTTAAACAGTTAAGGTGAACTTTGGGGCACACGAGATATTATCGTAGGTCCATTCGTAGTTATGCTCTGATCACTGCACCACTTGAGAAATTATTGAAAAAAATTTAGTGATTTGCTTAGACTATTGAATGTGACACTGATTCTATGCACTAAAGGAGAAGCTTGCAAGTGTGCCAATTTTAGAATTTCCAATCTGGAATAGAGAATTTCATGTCCATATAGATGCCTCAAGGATTGCTTTGATTTTAATCCATCTTGGAGAAGGTAATTTGGATCATCCCGTTTATTTTGCGAGTAGAAAACTTTCTATTGTGGAGAAGAACTATACAACTACTGAGAAGGAAGCCCTTGTCATGTTGTATTCATTATAGAATTTTAGACATTATCTTTCAGGTGGTCCTTTTAATTTCTTTACAAATCATTATACTATGAAGTAATTAGCTAATAAACTTATCTTAGAGGGAAGGATACGTAGATGGATCTTATTATTTCAAGAATTTTCATTTGAAGTTATTGTTAAGCTAGGTTGTTTGAATGTGGGCTCAAATCATTTGTCTCGATTGGAATCAGGCGAATTAGGTGGATTCGTTGATGACCAATTGCCCGATGCACATCTATTTAAAGTTGAATCAGTGTCAGATTATTTGGAGTATATTGCATTGTTTCTAGCGATTGGCAAGTGCCCTGATGATTATAGAACAACTCAAAAGTGACATATGGTTGTTTGAGCTTCTGATTATCAACTTATTGCAGGTTAGCTATATAAAATGGGACTTGATCAAATCTTGCATCAGTGTGTTTTGGACCATGAAGGGGATAACATTTTATGGGAATGCCACTCGAGAGTTATGGGGGGTCATGTTGGAGGAAAAGAAACTACTCGAAAAGTTTTGAAGGTGTTGACATAAATTGTCATTGATGTCAATATGGCAATATTCTAGGAGCCAGAGGAAGCCAAGCAGAGCTATCGGAGCTACAGGAGGAGCAATATATATATGTCATACATATATGCCTAAGAAGAACCTATCGGAGGAGCAAAATAGAGTTATCGGACCTCACGAGGAGCCATATCGAGAGCAAGGTATTCCAAAGAATACACTATCAGGAGCAATATATGCCACAAAAGAGTTAAAGGAGACGGAAGAGTTAAAAGAGGCCGAAAACACACACACACATACACACATACACACACACACACACACACACATATATATATATGCAATATCACTATCAGAGGTGGAAAAGAGTGTATATTATTTTTTTTGGTCAAGTAAGAATGGAGCTTTCTATTAACCAAACAAGTACATTACATATTTTACTCTTGAAAATGCAACAAGATGATGAAGCTTAGTGGAAAGGAGTTGCCTTCACTAAGTGGGCCCGCAGGCAAATTATGGCGCAAAGTCTATTTTTAGACATATGGATCATGGTCTATGAGTTGCAGGATGTTGTTTATGGATGATTGGTCATGTTGGGAAAAATAGATGGACTTCTATTTTTGGATCACGGCAGGAGTGATCAGAGTCTATTTTTAGACTGCTAGTCAAAAATAGAAAAGTCAAATATTATTAGCTCATAATAATATTTGGACTATAAAAATTATCTTATCCTCTTGGAGCACTTCAGTTTGAGCTACAGATGTGGCACATGCAGCTGTCAGAAGGAAATACGCTTTTCTTATGAGTCAATTGAGCTATTGCATGCAGGACATCAGTTATAACTCATGCATGTGAGTTCTGTGGAGTTGGATGTGGAGTTGATGGAGTTGTGTTCAGTTTGACTTGGTTAAACTAGTTGTAATTAGTCTAACTGCAAATAGACTAGTGATGAGTGATGTGAATTAATTGATTAAATTAATTCACTAATTATTAACTCATAATGCAACTGAAGAATACATCAGTTAACTCAGTGCATGTACAGTTCAGTGGAGATAGGTGTTAGAGGTTGAGATTGCTATCAGTTGTGACTATAGTTGTGCATGAGATCTTGCACAATCAATGGATTGAGTATGCCCATGAGGATTGCTCAGTATATGCCCAGTGAAATAGCCTGTGCTCACGTGATTTCCAGGGTGAGTGATTTTCACATGGTATTGTGTGAAATAGAGGCAGGCAAAGCAATGGAGAAGATTTGAACCTGTGACTTGTTCTGATCTGAGCTAGTTTTGTGTGTAACAGGTGGAAATAGTGTTGGATACTTGAGAGGAGTATTGTACTATGTAATGTTACATGTTCTCAATAATTAATATACAGATAGTGTGGGGTTTTCAGCTGTAAGCTTTCCCCGGGTTACATACTGTGTTAATGTGTGCATGCTATTGATGTTTCATTGTTTTTGATGCTGCTAAATTGATGATCAACATAGAGGAGGTTATGTATTATGCATGTATTCCGCAATATTGTATAATTGGGATAATCTCTGTGAATAAGTGTTTATTATTCAAAATTTTCTACATGGTGTCAGAGCTGGTTGATTTGTAGAAAAAGTTCTACAGGATATCGGAGCTGTTGATCATCAGATCTATCATTCAGAAAGTGTTTACATCTTATTTCTTCAGGCAGAGTCTGTAATCGGGCCAAGTAGCCTCTGGATTCATCCTTCCTTTGGAAGGTGAGATATCCGGTAAAAGCCCATACAGACAATCTCTGTACAAGAAATACTTTGTTCTCACGAACCTTAGATCTGAGGCGGTTGAGTTTGGAGCTGGTGGAATTCGAATTTGCAGCAGTGTTTTCTTGGTATCAACATGGCAATGTCTTTCAACGGATTGCGATTGGAGTATGCTCTTGAGGGCAGCTCAAACTATATTGCATGGAAGGACAGGATGGAGGCAGTGTTGGATGATAATGGGCTGAAGGAGTTCATAGAGGCTGATGTCCCAAAGCCTACTAATGTTGCGCAGGTTGATGCTTGGCAAAAGAAGACAGCAAAGTGTCGAAGGATTCTGTTGGAGGGCGTGAAGGATCACATTGTGTCCAGCCTGCATGGAAAGGCTTCTCCATACTTGATGTGGAAAGCGTTGACAGATCTATTCCAAAGCAAGAGCAATCAGAGGAAGCCGGCGCTCGAGGATAAACTCAGAAACATCAAATGTGAGAAGGGAAACAGTATGCCCAAGTATCTCACGAAGTTCACTCAGTGCAGAGATGAGCTGGGAAGTGTGGGGGTGACTGTCGATGATGAGGACTTGGTGAGCTTGGCTCTTCTTGGTCTTCCGAAGAGTTGGCATTCCTATCAGGACTCTATCAATGGTCGGGAGAAATTGCCAGGATGGGAAAGACTTTGGTCAGATCTTGTGCAGGAGGAGATCAGGCGGAATACCAGGGACGGATCTTCATTAAAGGGACCTGATGAAGAAAATTGCGCTTTGGCTGCCAAAGCAAAGAAGGGGAAGAGCAAGAAAGCTTCTAAGTCTAGTGCAAAAGGCAAGAAGCAAGACATGTCCAAGGTGAAGTGCTTTCAATGTCACCAGCACAGACACTATGCCACTAATTGTCCGCAGAAGAAGAAGAACAAGCAAGCTACTGGATCTGCAGCAAGAGAGGCTCTAGCCTCGCAGTTTGAGCTTGATTTTCCATTGATCGCATGCTTGGTTTCAAGTGTGATGAGATCGGTGTGGTTCTTGGACAGTGGTGTGTCTTTTCACATGACAAGAGATCGAGATTTGTTTTCTGATCTGGAGGAGAAAGATCTTGGAGTGCACATCGAGATGGGCGATGATGGTAGATACAGTGCGACCGGTATCGGTACCATTTCCTTTGAGAGGGGGTCTGGTAAACCCTTCGTATTGAAGGAAGTGATGCATGTTCCAGGATTGAAGAAGAATCTTATCTATGTGGCGATGTTAGAAGACAAGGGATATGATGTTGTTTTCAGCGAGGGAAAGGCTTTCCTGCGTAGCAAGACAATTGGACAAACCCGGAAGATAGGGGCCCGAGTGAGGAACCTTTATCAGTTGCATGTAGATGGATGCGCAGCAATGCCATGCAAGGCAGAAGGACTGGTGATCCGGGATGATGGCGAGCTGTGGCACAGGAGATTGGGTCACCTTCACCATGGAGCCTTGAAGATACTGTAGCAGATCACTACAGGGCTTCCTAAAGGCACTCTTGCGCAGTCAGATTAGTGCAAGGGGTGTACCTTGGGAAAGTTTGTGAAAGCCACCTTTCATGAGACGGATAGTCGCGCCACGACGATCCTTGAGAGAATTCACACAGACGTGTGTGGACCTTTCTCAGTAGCTTCGACAGCAAAACACAGGTATTATGTGAATTTTGTTGATGATTTCTCTCGTAAGTGCTAGATCTTCTTCATGTAGAAGAAGAGTGAGACATACTCAAAGTTCTGTGAGTTCAAAGCACTGGTCGAGAAGGAGTAGGGGAAGAAGGTGAAGGCTCTTAGGAGCGATAATGGTGGTGAATACATCTCTGGCGAGTTCAAGGATTTCTGCAGTGCAGCAGGGATTCGAAGAGAGCTCATAGCTCCCCATAACCCACAGCAGAACGGGGTCGCTGAGCGGAAGAACAAAACGATCGTGGATACTGCACGGGCGATGGTGCATGATCAGGGCCTACCCCTTCACTTGTGGGTGGAAGCATGCAATTCTACAGTATATGTACAGAACCGTTGTCCTCACAGGATACTTGGCATGAGTACACCCAAGGAGGCTCATTTTGGTAAGAAGCCTGATCTTTCACATTTGAGGATTTTTGGTGCTAACGTTTACATGCATGTGACGAAGGATGCCAGGAAGAAGTTGGAGCCGACCGCAAAGGTTGGGATATTTGTGGGGTATACTGATACGCCCCACAACTATCGTGTGTATTTGCTAGATAGTGGTAAGATTGTTGTGCGAGGGATATAAAATTTCAGGAGGAGAAAGCCATGAATTGTTTGCTTGAGAGGGAGCTACACTTGCATGCAGATGAGGAGTTATTAGTTCCTAAGGATGAGCTTCAGGACGTGGATCAGCCACAGGACAAGGTTCATGGAGTGGAAGAGACCACTCATGCAGCGCCAACCATCAAAGAGCGAAAGCGCTTGACAGAAGCTGAGCGACTGGCTCAAGATGCAGAGAAAGTTGTAGGACCACCTACAGCCCAACGTAGGCAGAAACAGTCACCTGATCGGTACACTGATACATGTCTCTTATGAGCAAATGTGTTGTGACTGAGCCATCCTCTTTCGAGGAAGCTGTGGAGGATCCTGCATGGGTAGACGCCATGGTGGAATAGTATGATTCGATTGTCAGAAACAATGCATGGGAGATTGTTCCTAGTGGTGAGCTCCAGTATTGTAGCAATAATGCTACAACTCCTGGGGCTTCCTGTCTCTCATTTTATCAACCCGGGAGTTCGTACAAACTTGGAAGTGACGGTGCTATATGCACAAGTACTAGCTCTTGTCGCAGCTGTCACTTGGTCAGCTGGCACAAGTCCGCTAGGGCTCAAGCCAACTTCTATAGGCTCTCAGAAGAAGCTTGCTAATTGATGGACGAAAGCTATTCTCAAAGGAAAACTACTCTACTTGACAAAATGGACTGAAAGCAAATCAAAGCATGTAAACCTAGGAAACCCTAATTTAACTAGTCTAACCTCTACAATGCAAGAAATGTGAATGAAACTTCTACCAATGCTGCTGTTACCTCTAATAAGTGCAAATGCATGGATCTAAACTACTTGCATCATGAAAGATATGTTTTTGTATTTTTCCCTTAAGTGTGTGGAATGATTGTGATTTTGTGCTAACTAGGGTTTGATTGTGCAGATGGGATGGAGAAGGAAGGAAAGCGTGGGACAGGTTGGGGAGGCTAGGAGAGGTCCCTAGGGATCCTTAGCATCCATCCACAGAGGTTCCTCGCATTCAGAAGCTCGGCAACCGAGTGAGTGGCCTCCTACAGGAAGTCTGCAGGGGATCCTACAGGATACTCTGGTTTCTACAGGATGTCTACAAACGGCTACAGGATGACCTACCGTGAGTGTTTGGCGTGATGGAGGAGTGATGAAATGGTAGGGGGAGATGTGTAAGGTAGGAATGAGGCTGGTGATGGCTGTAGAAGTGGAGGAATAGGATAGTGAGTGAATGTAGGGAGTAGGTTGGAAGATAGAGGGCTAGGTCAATGAAAGGGCTAGAGAATGGAAGTACGTGAGGAGTGAAAGACTTTGGGAGATGACAGAGCGGAGCAGAGGTCAAAGATGTGGTTGCATGTGTGATCAAGATGGAGGACGAAGTAATGGAATGAGAGAAAGCAGTGTAAATGGAACAAATGCTTGTGACTATCACCAAACCAAAAATGCATTAACTTAGACTACCTGTGCTTATAAATTCAATGAACAGCAATCTAAACGCGAAGGAGAATGTGCATGAAGCTGTGGTAAAGGAGTGTGGTGCAGGTGTGAATCATGTGGAAGCATCTAACATAACGTGACTGTGTTTGCAACAATCATGGAATAAAGAAATGCGTATTTTTGGTGGCTAGTCATGGACTGCACTCCAATCCCAGATGAGACGGCAGTGAGCCTTAACAACCTTTTTGTTGGAGCTCCAATCGATTATATCTATCCTCTGCTACACTAAGCAAGTGGAAACAAAGTCATCATAAGCAACTCCTATCTAACTCATGAAAAAGACCAACTTAACAACCTGTAATTCGAATTGCATGTGTAAATGAAAAGCTCAAAGTGCTGAAATGAAATGGAAACAACACTACAGCAGAGGGGATCTATGGCTCTCAGGTTGGGCCCTAACCTGAGAGCTATAGTCTCCTTAAGAAAACTCAGAACTAGATCAGAATCTGCCTTCTTTATTCATAATCTGATATCATGCCAAATTGGCTTACAAAAAGGAACAAAAACTGAGCTGTGCTCAAAAATTACAATAGCAAGACGAGAGTTTCAACAACCTATCCAAGGCTAAGGCCTCTACACTTATACAAAAACGATGATCCAACAAGTGTCCTTGATTTTAGGAGCTCGGCTGTCCAACTAGAGTTTAACTGCTGATCCTGTAGGACAGTCATAACTGTTGTTCCTGTAGAGCAGTTTATAACTGCTGTTCCTGTAGAACAGCTGGCTGCTTCTAAGCTCGGAGGGGAGATGGATTGGAGCTCGGAGTTCTTGGTGGGAATCACGAGGAATGTCCCCAAGACCGTGGACATCCTCTCCTAAAAGTCAGCAGTGCCACCTCATTGTCTCCTTGTCTCCCTTTCGTTGTCTTTTGCTCCCTTTTAATGCCAAAACCTGGAATCACAATGCATTAGTCACGTAGATAGAGTGCCTACCCTTCTTCCTACAAACAACATGAATAAACTAAGAAATGCATGCATAAGCAGTAAAAAATGAATGGTTTGAGCAAGTAGAATAGGCCAAAATGAGCCCAAATTGTACCAAAATTGGGGCTCATCATCACCCCCCAGCTGAACCATTTGCTCATCCTTGAGCAACCTTGCTCCTGCTCCTTGTCCCTGGCCGAGGACTCGGGACCGGAACAGGCTCTTTCTTTTCTGCTTTTGATGGCCCTGCCTTCTCTGCCCCTGGTGGTGACGAGGGTGATTCTTCCTTCCCCTTTCCTATTTCCTTGAGTCAGGCTTCGGAAGGCGACTGGCCGATCTTTCGTGTCCAGGAAGTTATTTTTGGGCTCCCCTTTTCGGGGGTAGCTGATGTTTTAGAGGGGGTCCTTGCACTGGGTGAAGTAGGGACATCCCCGGAAGTGGTTTGGCTGCTGGGTGGAGGCTGTGGCTTGCCCGCGGTCATCCTCTTGCTTCTCCTGGCTTTAGGTGGTAGAGGGGTCTCCCTCTCCCTTTTCTCTTTCGGTTTTGGAGGTGTGCTGAGGGCAACCAGTGCCGCTGCTGCCTCCTTTTCAAGAATGCCAGCCTTCTCTTTCCTACGTTTTGCTCTCTCAGAGCTCCTTGTAGAGGGCCCCTCCTTTTTAGATTTCGGGCTTCCTGTGGAAGACCCTGCTTTGCCCGCTTCCGGGCCTCCTGTAGAAGATTCTTTCTTTGTCTTCGGACTCTCTATAGGAGGTTGTTTCTCAATGACCTTCGGGCCTCTTGTAGAAGCCCCTCTTTCCAATCTCGGGCTTCTTGTAGAAGCCCCTGTCTCTGTCTTCGGGCTTCTTGTAGAAGCCTGTGGTTGCACTTTCGGGCTTCCTGTAGAAGTGTCTTTGGCCCTTCAAGATTGGTGGTCAGCTCCTTCTTGCCTTCTTGTTCACTTGTGATGCCCTTGGAGGATGTTTCTGCCCCTGCCTTGAGTTCTTGTAGCTGCAACCTTAACTTCTGGTTTTCTTCCTGTAGAAGTGCCTGCTGGCAACTAGCCACATGTTTGGCCATGGTGAACTCGCTCCTGACCTCCCTGAGCTGATCTTGTAGAGGGCCTATGTCCCCCACCCCCTTTGATTTGGCAATTTGCATCCATGTATGGGAGCGGAGTCTTTCTTTCTCTAATTCAAAGAATAGGGGTACAGTAAATTTTTGTGGGATGACCTTGCCCGCCTCCAAGAAGGTATAATATGAATTCAGATTGGGCGAAGGGCTAGGTTTGGGTATATGTTCTCTTGCTGTTTCTTCAGGTAGTTCTGCCTCCTCCGCCCTTGGTGATGAGGGTCCTCCTTCTTCTCTTTGTTCGGTTTCCTGTAGTCGAGCCAAGGTATCCTGTAGGACGTTTTCAGCTTCCTGTAGCCTGGTTTTCTCGTCCAACAGGTCCACTCGGTCTTGCCATGTGCTCTTCTTCGGGCTTCCCTTTTCGTAGGTAACTGTGACCTTTGAGGGGGATTTTTCTTTGGGCGAAGCAGGGGTGTCCTCAATGACAATTGGGCTGCTGGACTGCTGCTGTGGCTTCCCTGTTTTTATCCGAACACTTCTCCGTGCTTTGAAGTAGAGAGGAGGGTCCCTCTTCCTCTTTCCTTTTGGCTTAGGTGGCGTACTGAGGCCAGCTAATACAGCCGCTGCCTCTCTGGCTAAAACATCCACCTTCTGCTTCTCAGATTTTGGTTTTGCATGGCTTCCTGTAGAAGCCTGTTTTTGCACTTTTGTGCTTCCTGTAGAAGCTGTTATCGGGCTTCCTGTAGAAGCCTTGGTTTTTGCTTTTGGGCTTCCTGTAGAAGCCTGCTTCTCACTGATCTTCGTGCCTCCTGTAGAAGCTCGCTTCTCCTTTCCTGTAGTGGTAGGTGTCTTTACTTTTACTTGCTTTGCTGCAGGGGTTTGATCCTTTTGTTTGCTTGTGAGTGCTGAAGAGGTAATTGGGCTGACATGGCCTGCCCCAACTTTGTCTCTTCTGCTTTTTGACCTTCTTTCTCGTGCTGACAGGATGGGGGAGTCAGCTTTTTCTTCAGCCTTCTTTTCCTCAGCCACCGCTTCCTCGTCTTCAGTGCTGGAGGAGCCACTATCTTCGATCAACATTTTAATGTCCCCATCTCGTGTTAGATTCCTAAACGACTCCCAGGAGAGGGGAACTTTATATGAGTGCAGTGCATCCTCCACAAGCAATTTTATTAACCCATGATGGGCTATCTGATCAGGGATGCCCTGTCTTAGCTTTGTAGCACACTCCATTAGGGACTGCAGGAGATAATAAGGGATGCTTAGTTTTTGCTCTACAGGAAGGTCAATTCCGTGTCTTAACTCAGTGAGGAGCCGGAAGTGATATGCATACACGATACTGAACCGGCCTTCACAAGTAATATATTTCATAATGTGCAAACTGACTTCGTTCCATGGTGGTGACAGGCTGGTCCTCCTCACCCCGTTTTTATCCTCAGAGAATTCTTCCTCAGGTGGGAAGAACTCCTTCTTTGCTTGCTGGCTCTGCTTCCGCTCTTCTTTATCCCACGGCAGACCCATGGGCAGTTCTGTGATTCGACTTATATGCTCTGGGGTGAGTTGGAGGCTGAGACCTCTGAAGCTTACTGTGGCCAGTGTCTGGGACTTAGGCTGCAGAGCCTGCAAGAATTCCTCGGCTACTTCATCATCGTAGCCCTGTAGTTTATCACAAAAAGGCATCCATTGTGCTCTAGTGAAGAGCTCAACCACTGCCGGATTTCTTCTTAGTGTATTTGAATCAGTGGGCTCTCGCCTGATAAACCCACCAGGCATGATGAACACAGTGGTTTTGACCAAAGGCGGTAGATACAAAGGAAATTCGGTCTTATAGACAGAGCATGCAATGAATTCACAGACCACAGTCTAATTATACTACTATCCTGTAGAAGCGATAGTATAGGCACGGCAATCCAATATTTTTTTATGACCAAACTGTGAATAATGACCTTGCCACCTTTGAAAGCCAATTGCGGAAGGAGTTTCAGGGTTACCTCTTTTCTGCCACCTTTTCTTACGTGAAGACTTCACCTTCCTGTAGAGCTGCGTTCCTGTAGAAACTGCTTCCTGTAGGTCTGCGTTCCTGTAGAAACTGTTCCTGTAGGAGCAGTGTGCAAACCTCGGCGAGGACTGCAATTGGACTGCGGTTGAGGTGCGCTTCACTGGTGTTCAGTCGGCCGAAAGCTTGGCGTATCAACATGCAGAGGTATTCAGAAGAGTTACTCAAGTTTTGAAGTGGAGGTGGATGGATATATGTGCACAATCTAGCCGATTAGATTTTGAATCGGCGCAGCTTGTGGCGCGGAGGGTGAGCTGTCCCCGCCGGACCGTTGGGTGACGTCACCCATCATCCGCCTGCACATTCACTTGCTTCTGCATTCATTCCCACAGATCTGCTGCCGCCCTTTTCGGTTAAACTCGTTTCTCGGTTGACGGGACTGATCTTCACGTGCGTGCTGCGTGTTCCCTTTGTCATGGCTGCCACCCATCATCTGACTATCCCTTCACTAGCCAACGTGGCCAGTCAACTGGCCTTACGGCCGCTCAACCATTCATTTCTACGCCATGCAAACAAATCAAAGTAATACTCATGCGATTTGATGGAAGGAAGGATTAGAACACTTACCTGCGCGCGTCTACACATGATTTCCAGTTTTTGGACGACGGATCTACCTGCTGCCTGTGGCTTACACAGTCCCGGAGGCTCGTGGTTACAGGATGCTGGCGCTGTAGTGGACGCTCTGGTTGCATGCGCCCGTGTGTTGGTCGCAGATGGCTGGGCGATGAATGGTATCCACTCCTACAGGTTTGACTGCTACAGGATTCCCGCGGGGTGCCTTGTAACAGTCTCACCTCCTTGGGTGCATGCTACTTGACAATGGAGATGACCTGCTAATCGCGCTCCCGAAGCTTCTGATGCTCGACATGGACGTGGTATGAGCTCTCGGTGTTCATTTTTCTCTGACAACTGATTTTTCCACGAGAACTCATTGATCTGGTTTGCTGGTGCAGGGATCTTAGTTGCATGGTGACGAGGATGGTGGAGCAAGGTATCAGCGTCGTGCATGGGCCCAAAAGAGGCTTGCATGCGTCCACACCAACCCGTAGTCATCAGATCTGCTCATGAAACGCATTCTGGCTCGTTCTGAGCTTCTACAGGAAGTTTCCTGTAGAGGTACAGAGCTTCCTGTAGACAGGCAGCTCTTCCTGTAGAAATTTGCACCTTCCTGTAGAAAAATTGTGCCTTCCTGTAGAAAGACAGCAGTTTCCTGTAGAAGATTCAAACCATGATAAAATTGCACATACCTTGAAAAACATAAGCGTTCTTGGAGGAGGAGCTTGTGAGGTGTCCTGGCTGCATGAGAAGGACCTTTGACTTTGACTTGAGAGGCTTCCTCTCCTCCATAGAACACCTGCAATCTGCATGCAAATTTCACATAATGACTTATTGATCTTGTTTTTTTCTTTTTGTTTTTTTTTCTTCTTTTTTTTTTGAAAGATAGCAGGGGCGCCTCAATGAGGTTTTCACCCTTACCACCTGCCTTAAGCGCCTCAGAGAGGTTTTCACTCAAGGATCTTTATTTCTTTTCTTTTCTTTTTTTGAAAGATAGCAGGGGCACCTCAGATGAGGTTTTCACCCCTACCACCTGCCTTGGGCGCCTCAGGAAGGTTTTCACCCAAGGATCTTTATTATTTTTTCTCTTTTTTTTCTTTTTTTTTCTTTTTTTTTTTTTTAGATTTTTCAGGGTGTGCCCAAAGCAGGGGCAGGACCCTTCTCTATGACCAATACTGCTTTCTCCACAGTTTTGATGAACTCTTGTCTTGAGGGAGGCTTCCTGTAGATCTTCAATCGATGCCCATTAACAAGCATGGGAATGGCTTCCTCATCAATGGTTCGAATGAGGACAGATCCATTGTCATGACACTTTTCCACTGAATATGGTCCTAGCCATCTGGTTCTCAACTTCCCCTTGAAATCTTTGTATCTGGAATCATACAACAAAGCCCAATCTCCCGGCTGAAATTGCTTGTCATGGAGATGTTGGTCATGCCACACCTTCCTCTGAAGTTGAACCACTTCTGAGTGAAGGAGGGCCTGCATGCGGTGCTCATCCAGTCCATTCAGCTGCAATAACCTTTCTTGCTGTGCATGGCTGAGATCTAGGTCCAGCTGAGCTGCCATCCTCAAAGTGTTATACTCAAACTCAATGGACAGCAAAGCTTTCTTCCCATAGACCAGCTCATAAGGTGTGAAGCCGGTGGTGGTCTTCCAAGTGGTGTTGTAAGCCCATGTGGCTTCAACCAGGCGATCTGCCCAGTCCTTTCTGCTGCTGCTCACCACTTTAGTCAAGATCCCTTCTAATGCTCTATTGGTGACTTCCACCTGCCCATTTGCTTGAGGATGATAAGGGTTGGAAGTCCTATGCTTGATCTTGTGATGAGCTAGCAGTATTGTAGCAATAATGCTACAACTCCTGGGGCTTCCTGTCTCTCATTTTATCAACCCGGTAGTTCGTACAAACTTGGAAGCGACGGTACTATATGCACAAGTACTAGCTCTTGTCGCAGCTGTCACTTGGTCAGCTGGCACAAGTCCGCTAGGGCTCAAGCCAACTTCTATAGGCTCTCAGAAGAAGCTTGCTAATTGATGGACGAAAGCTATTCTCAAAGGAAAACTACTCTACTTGACAAAATGGACTGAAAGCAAATCAAAGCATGTAAACCTAAGAAACCCTAATTTAACTAGTCTAACCTCTACAATGCAAGAAATGTGAATGAAACTTCTACCAATGCTGCTGTTACCTCTAATAAGTGCAAATGCATGGATCTAAACTACTTGCATCATGAAAGATATGTTTTTGTATTTTTCCCTTAAGTGTGTGGAATGATTGTGATTTTGTGCTAACTAGGGTTTGATTGTGCAGATGGGATGGAGAAGGAAGGAAAGCGTGGGACAGGTTGGGGAGGCTAGGAGAGGTCCCTAGGGATCCTTAGCATCCATCCACAAAGGTTCCTCGCATTCAGAAGCTCGGCAACCGAGTGAGTGGCCTCCTACAGGAAGTCTGCAGGGGATCCTACAGGATACTCTGGTTTCTACAGGATGTCTACAAACGGCTACAGGATTACCTACCGTGAGTGTTTGGCGTGATGGAGGAGTGATGAAATGGTAGGGGGAGATGTGTAAGGTAGGAATGAGGCTGGTGATGGCTGTAGAAGTGGAGGAATAGGATAGGGAGTGAATGTAGGGAGTAGGTTGGAAGATAGAGGGCTAGGTCAATGAAAGGGCTAGAGAATGGAAGTACGTGAGGAGTGAAAGACTTTGGGAGATGACAGAGCGGAGCAGAGGTCAAAGATGTGGTTGCATGTGTGATCAAGATGGAGGACGAAGTAATGGAATGAGAGAAAGCAGTGTAAATGGAACAAATGCTTGTGACTATCATCAAACCAAAAATGCATTAACTTAGACTACCTGTTCTTATAAATTCAATGAACAACAATCTAAACGCGAAGGAGAATGTGCATGAAGCTGTGGTAAAGGAGTGTGGTGCAGGTGTGAATCATGTGGAAGCATCTAACATAACGTGACTGTGTTTGCAGCAATCATGGAATAAAGAAATGCGTATTTTTGGTGGCTAGTCATGGACTGCACTCCAATCCCAGATGAGACGGCAGTGAGCCTTAACAACCTTTTTGTTGGAGCTCCAATCGATTATATCTATCCTCTGCTGCACTAAGCAAGTGGAAACAAAGTCATCATAAGCAACTCCTATCTAACTCATGAAAAAGACCAACTTAACAACCTGTAATTCGAATTGCATGTGCAAATGAAAAGCTCAAAGTGCTGAAATGAAATGGAAACAACACTACAGCAGAGGGGATCTATGGCTCTCAGGTTGGGCCCTAACCTGAGAGCTATAGTCTCCTTAAGAAAACTCAGAACTAGATCAGAATCTGCCTTCTTTATTCATAATCTGATATCATGCCAAATTGGCTTACAAAAAGGAACAAAAATTGAGCTGTGCTCGAAAATTACAATAGCAAGACGAGAGTTTCAACAACCTATCCGAGGCTAAGGCCTCTACACTTATACAAAAACGATGATCCAACAAGTGTCCTTGATTTTAGGAGCTCGGCTGTCCAACTAGAGTTTAACTGCTGATCCTGTAGGACAGTCATAACTGCTGTTCCTGTAGAGCAGTTTATAACTGCTGTTCCTGTAGAACAGCTGGCTGCTTCTAAGCTCAGAGGGGAGATGGATTGGAGCTCGGAGTTCTTGGTGGGAATCACGAGGAATGTCCCCAAGACCGTGGACATCCTCTCCTAAAAGTCAGCAGTGCCACCTCATTGTCTCCTTGTCTCCTTTTCGTTGTCTTTTGCTCCCTTTTAATGCCAAAACCTGGAATCACAATGCATTAGTCACGTAGATAGAGTGCCTACCCTTCTTCCTACAAACAACATGAATAAACTAAGAAATGCATGCATAAGCAGTAAAAAATGAATGGTTTGAGCAAGTAGAATAGGCCAAAATGAGCCCAAATTGTACCAAAATTGGGGCTCATCACCTAGACCGGTAGGGAAATCAGTGGTGAGTTCGAGATGGATCTACAAAGTTAAGCAGGCAGCTGACGGGAGTGTGGAGAAGTACAAGGCAAGATTTGTTGCCCGAGGCTTTTCACAGATAGAGGGGATCGATTATGAGGAGACCTTTGCACCTGTCGCAAGGTATTCTTCCATACGGATGATTCTTGCTCTCTCAGCGCAGATGGGATGGCACATTCATCAAATGGATGTGAAGACTGCATTCCTCAACGGAGTCATTGAGGAGGAGGTGTACATTGAGCAGCCCGAAGGTTTTGAGATCTTCAGCAGCGAGTCGCATGTGTGCAGGCTCAAGAGAGCGCTGTATGGGTTGAAACAAGCACCACATGCTTGGTACACACGAATATACAGTTATTTCATCGGACTTGGATTCTCCAAAAGTGAGGTGGATCCTAACCTATACCAGATTGTGGTGGAGGGTAAGTTGCTTATCATTGTACATTATGTAGATGATTTGATTCTAATGGGTGATGAGTTGTTGATACTTTCATGCAAGGATGATCTTGCTAAGGAGTTTGAGATGAAGGACTTAGGCCTCCTTCATTATTTCCTGGGATTGGAAATTTGGTAGCGCAGTGATGGACTATTTGTTTCTCAGGGTAAGTATGCCCGGGAGATACTGGAGAAGTTCAACATGCATGGCTACAAGCCTGTTGATACTCCTCTTCCTGGAGGTTGGAGGAAGGAGGATGCCACTTCAGCAGAAGAAGTGGATGCCACTGTTTATCGATAGTTGGTGGGGTCGCTTATGTATCTAGTCAATACACGACCCGATATATGCTATGCTGTTAACCAGCTTTCACAAGCTATGGTTAAGCCTACCAAGCTCTTCTGGAAGGCGGGCAAGCATGTATTGCGTTATTTGAGAGGCACATCGGGATATGGTTTGTGGTACAGACAGGAGGATGCATATTGGGCAGGGAGCTCAACGGACGACATCAGGTACCATCATATCATAGATTGTGTGCAGTGGAGAATCATGTTACTTTCATACATTCCAACAGAGGATCAGGATGCTGATATCTTGACGAAGGCACTCACCAGGAGCAAGTTCGAATACCACCGAGGCAGGATAGGGGTTACTGATAATCCATATCTTGTTGAGAGGGAGTGTTGAAAATGCAACAAGATGATGGAGCTTAGTGGAAAGGAGTTGCCTTCACTAAGTGGGCCCGCAGGCAAAT
Source organism: Pinus tabuliformis (assembly GCA_031772625.1). Classification (NCBI taxonomy): domain Eukaryota; kingdom Viridiplantae; phylum Streptophyta; class Pinopsida; order Pinales; family Pinaceae; genus Pinus; species Pinus tabuliformis. The sequence goes on from CM062812.1 coordinate 25,757,410, forward strand.
TATGGCGCAAAGTCTATTTTTAGACATATGGATCATGGTCTATGAGTTGCAGGATGTTGTTTATGGATGATTGGTCATGTTGGAAAAAATAGATGGACTTCTATTTTTGGATCACAGCAGGAGTGATCTGAATCTATTTTTAGACTGCTAGTCAAAAATAGAAAAGTCAAATATTATGAGCTCATAATAATATTTGGACTATAAACATTATCTTATCCTCTTGGAGCACTTCAGTTTGAGTTACAGATGTGGCACATGCAGCTGTCAGAAGGAAATACGCTTTTCTTATGAGTCAGTTGAGCTACTGCATGCAGGACATCAGTTAGAACTCATGCATGTGAGTTCTGTGGAGTTGGATGTGGAGTTGATGGAGTTGGGTTCAGTTTGACTTGGTTAAACTAGTTGTAATTAGTCTAACTGCAAATAGACTAGTGATGAGTGATGTGAATTAACTGATTAAATTAATTCACTAATTATTAACTCATAATGCAACTGAAGAATACATCAGTTAACTCAGTGCATGTACAGTTCAGTGGAGACAGGTGTTAGAGGTTGAGATTGCTATCAGTTGTGACTATAGTTGTGCATGAGATCTTGCACAATCAATGGATTGAGTATGCCCATGAGGATTGCTCAGTATATGCCCAGTGAAATAGCCTGTGCTCACGTGATTTCCAGGGTGAGTGATTTTCACTTGGTATTGTGTGCAATAGAGGCAGGCAAAGCAGTGGAGAAGATTTGAACCTGTGACTTGTTCGGATCTGAGCTAGTTTTGTGTGTAACAGGTGGAGATAGTGTTGGATACTTGAGAGGAGTATTGTACTATGTAATGTTACATGTTCTCAATCATTAATATACAGATAGTGTGGGGTTTTCAGCTGTAAGATTTCCCCGGGTTACATACTGTGTTAATGTGTGCATGCTATTGATGTTTCATTATTTTTGATGCTGCTAAATTGATGATCAACGTAGAGGAGGTTATGTATTATGCATGTATTCCGCAATATTGTATAATCGGGATAATCTCTGTGAATAAGTGTTTATTATTCAAAATTTCTACATTTACAAGGTAAACCAAACCTCCTTGCGTCTACCAAAAATGGTCCACATGACCTATCTTAAGCGGAGTTAGCTTAAAATCTTTAAAACTCAGAACCATTCCCACTATCGGGAGAAATGCTAACACAGGTAATACACAAAATCCTGACTCGCAACCCATAAGGTCAGATTTCAAAATTATTACAATCTTTACCATAAAAAACGACAGGTCGGCGTTCCCGGTACAGCACCCTAACATCCTCCGTCCATCTAAATCAATGATCAACAACTACCGTTGAATTGTAAAATCACATCTGACCTTCCACTTGCACAACCAACCCTCCATTGTTGATCTACCCATCGTGGATCCAACGGTCCACGCAGATTTCGGGTGGACAAGTAGCTCAAGGAATACCCCCGAAAAGCGGTATCCTCTTTACTCCTCGCTGCTACGTGTCGCTTGAAGAGTGGAATCGGAGGCCTTCCTCGCAATACCGGTTACTACTTAGACTCCTTCCGAAATACCACTTGTGGTACGAGAAACCACTTCCTACTCTTAAACCCCAGTTTCTTTGTTTTTCGTTGAATCAATGTGTCGCCATTAATCCATACAGTGCTCAATGAGACGACAAACCTGCAGCACTTCCAGAATCAGTCCTCACGCCACTGTATCATTGGTCTTCCTCCACTGATCTCAACCTTTCCCATTGCTCCATATCTTTGGCAGCCTGACAAAGACAATCCTCTAACAGTTTTCCTGGGAGTAACAACTCCCAGACGTGCCGGGTATCCCTCTCCTTATTAATCACCCCTTCGTTCGCCAAATGATCTGCTACCACGTTAGCTTTTCTTTTCACATGGACAAAGCTTACAATTTTTAAGGTTTGCAGGTAGGAGTATATACGATGAAAGACTTGTGATAGCTTCCGGTGTTTCAACACTTTATCCAGTGATGTGCCATTGCATATTTTCTTGGCCGCTCTAATAATCAATTCCGAATCTACTTCAATGATGACATTACATGAATCTGAATCCACCAATATTTCCAAGCATTTCTCTAGGGCCATGAGTTCTACCATGTTATTAGTGGCCTTCCCCAAGTGGCCATGAAAGATCTTCTTTATTTGCCCCTGTTCATCTCTTATAACACCTCCAAAACCAGCTAACCCTGGGTTGCCCTTAGATGATCCATCTATATTGACCTTTAAGAAACCATATGGAGGAGGCTTCCAAATGTTTATATCTGAGTTTATTTGGCTCACTCACTTGATAATGCCTTGAGGGCTTATGGATTGGAGACCCAAATGTAGTAGAATACTCGCACCTTGGGGCAAAGGAGGGTCCTTAGGAAGTGTCCTCAACAAGCTACTGATTGTATCTTTGAGCTGCCTTAAAATTTGGTCAATTATGTGTTGGGGCTTGCTTGCTTTGTTCTTGAAGATCCGACTATTGCGCTCTTTCCAGACATTCCAGATGACAAAGCCTGGAACCAGGGTCCAGGCTTTATTAATAATTTCCTTCCCTGAGAATTTTTTCCTCTAATTCTTCAAAGTGCTAGAGATGTTGAGTCTGTCCCTATCAATGTACCTAAAGATTGAGGCCACCCATTCCCACACAATGGAGGTGAAAGGGCAAAGGTTGAGAAGGTGATCCATCGTCTCCTATTGTGAACCATAAAGGTAACATTTGGATGGTCCAGTGAAGCCTCTTTTCAAAAGATTCTCCCAAATTAAGATTTTCCTTTGATGAACTAGCCAAATAAATAACTTTATTTTCATCCAGTGGGGGCTCTGCCAAAGATTCTTCCAAACTTGATCAGGATTTAGATAGTTAAATCATGTTACTACTGTTTAGCTTCTTTGAGGTTAAAGTTTCCTTCAGTGTTCTTTCCCCATCTTAGTTGGTCAGGCAAGGATGATACCAGAATCCTCCTATGCTCTAGATCCTGGGTAAGAGAGTCTGCCTGGGCCCTCAGAGGACTCTCTTCACTGTGGCCTAGATCCTTCCAAGTTCTCCATTTTCCATTGTTCCTTTCCTAGTCCCAGAAGTCTTTTACCATAAGTAGACCTTTGTTGTCTGTGTCATTCTTGAGAGCTGCTAATTCATCCTTATACAAATTAGGTTCCTGCTGCTAGTTGTCCTCCCAAAATCGTGCTAGGTTCCCAGCTTGAATTTCCCAGAAACTATGTTGTTGAACAATACTTTTATTTTCCCAGGCAAGGTTCCAAATGTGGGAGCCCTTAATGTGCCTTGACATTCTAATGTGATCTTTCTCGTGCCAATTCTTGGCATATTTTTGTGTCCAAAGCTTAGCCCAGGGAGTTTCCGATTCCTTGATCCATCTCCACCAGAGTTTAGCTCCTGAAACCTTGCTGATGGTTTCAGGATCATGAAGCCCCAAGCCACCGTGGCTCTTGGGTTTACAGATCTTGTCCCAGGCTACTAAAGCCCATTTATTTTTCTCTTCTCCTTTGCCCCATAGAAAGTCCCTTTGTATGCTCCTGATTTGCTGCTTAACTCCTTTAGGAGCAGGAAGAGTTGAGAACATAAATATAGGAATGGCCTACAAGACATCTTGTGTGAGCACAAGGCACCCCACCAAGTTTAAAGACTTGCATGTCCATTTTCGGATCTTTTCCTACAGTTTATTTATAATTGGCTCCCACACTTCCTTGTTGAGTGGTTTATATGTGAGAGGTATGCCCAAATACTTGGAAGGTAGCTGGTCCCTTTGAAACCCAAGAATTCTGGCGATATTTCTTTGAATAGCAATGTCAGTGTTAAAGAAAAAACTTTTGATTTGTTAAGGCTTACCTCTATGCCAATAGCCATAGCAAAGTCATTCAAAATTTGTTTGATCGTTCTAGCTTCCCTGACTGTAGGTAAGCCCTGCAAAATTGTGTCATCCACAAATTGTTGATGTGTGTTTGCCGCTCCATCCAAGGTTAGTTTGATGCCCTGGATTCTTCCTTCAACATTAGCCATTTTAATCGCTCTACCAAGCCCTTCCATCATGAGAACAAAGAGGAAGCGTGAGAGTGGATCCCCTTGTCTGAGACCTCTGGAGGGTGTGAAGGGTCTTGAAGGAGCGCCATTAAGCACGATGGAGAAACTAGTCGTGGTGACTAGTGCCATAACCCATCTTATCTAGTTCTGGTCGAAGCCATAGGCTTTTATAACTGCCCTTATGTAAGACCGGCTTAGCTTGTCATAAGCTTTTGCTAGGTCTAATTGAATGATCATACTAGCTTGTTTATTGCTTTTGAGAGAGTGTACCCTCTCATGAGCTTGGATGATATTATTGAGGATTTATCTTCCTTCCACATAGCCTATTTGCTCCTCTGAGATGAGAGCTAGGAAAAGGGGCTTGATTCTATTGGTGATCACCTTGGAAATAATTTTATACACCACATTACATAAGGCTATGGGTCTGAAGCCATCTGGAGTCATGGAATTTTCCTTTTTTGGGATCAAAGCTATGAAGGAAGCATTAAATGCCTTTAGAACCTTTTTGGATCTTCTTGAGTCTTCCACCACCTCAAGGATATCCTGTTTGACTGTTTTCCAACATGCTTTGAAGAAGTCTACATTGAACCCATCCGGGCCTGGAGCTTTTCCATTTTGCATTTCATTGATCACTTCACTGACCTCCTCTTCCGACACTGGCCTGTTAAGATTGTGGTTATCTTCTCTGGTAACCAGCTGAGGGATATATTGAGTGAAATGGTTGATGAACCTAGATCTATCCCCCAGAGGCTCCTCTGCAATACTGAGGAAATGTTGTACAAGGAGAGATTCCATGTCTATGTGAGAAATGATTTCTCTCCCTTGAGAGTCTTTGAGCTTTGTGATTCTGTTGTGTGCCCTGTGATCCATTGTGGATTTATGAAAGAACTTTGTGTTTCTTTCTCCCTCTTTAATCCACTGAATCCTTGACTTCTATCTCCAGAAAATCTCCTCTTGCAAGCATCGTTCTATTACAGTGTTTTAATGTGAAACAGTCTTCTCTGAGTATTTTCGGTCCTCGTTGTTGAATCAACGTGTCCCTGAAGTGTTGGTGAACACGAAGACACAGAGGAAGCCAAAAATCTGGGAAGCCGAAGGACAAGACAGCGCAGAGGAAACCAAAAAGCGGGGAAGCAGAAGGACTAGCCAGCGCAGAGGAAGCCAAAGCGATGAAGAAGAGGGAATCCAAAGGACAAGCTAGCACAGAGGAACCTGAAGCGAGCATTGAGGAAGCCGAAGAGCTAGCAGAACGTGAAAACCAACAGTCAGAGGCATCAAGAACATATAAAACAAGAAAAACAAGGAAAGGGTTTTGTGTGTGCATGAATAATCAGAGCAAGAGAAAGCCGAAGTTCAGGCAAAGGCAGGAGAAGCAGAAGAACAGGAGTGAAGCATAAGCTCAGCGGGATTGGGAGCATAGAACTACAGAAAAAACAGTTTATAACAGTTGATCATAAAGGGTTGGAGCCCGCGAGGTTGGAGCCTCAAAACTGAAAGGATTGGAATCCTTGGGAGTTGGTGCTCCTAAGTCCAGTACTGTTGCCTTGGCAAAATAGAGTTGGTGCTCTGGAGGTTGGAGCCTCACAAAAGTCCAAGTTCGTGCTTGGCAACTGATTGCAACCATTTATATATTGTATCTATTTCATTGCATTGTTTGTGTTAATAAAAGAATTTATTCCAGCTATTTATTTCTGTGTTCCATATATAATGTTTTGGTGATAAAAAGAACAATTAAAAAGAAATATTGATTCACCCCCCCTCAGTATTTCCAACAATTGGTATCAGAGCAGGCTTCTTCATATTAGCCTAACAGCTTGAAGAAGGATTTGTAGTCATGATGAGAAATCATGAAGTGTCAGGAAAACCTCCTCTGTTCGATGGCACCAATTTTGGTTTCTGGAAAAGGAGAATGACCTACCACTTAATGTCCCTTCGACCTGAAGTCTGGCATTTCATTCTAAATGAGTACCCAGTTCCTTTGACTCTTCCAATAGATCAAGATGGGAGGAAAGCCTACATTGCAAATGCAAAAGCCTTGAACTCCATCACTAGTGGAATCACTGATTCTGAGTTTACAAAAGTCATGAATTGTAACTCTGCCAAAGAAATGTGGGATAAGCTAATTAGCTTATACGATGGGGACTCAAAAGTCAAGAAGGCAAAGCTTCAAACTCATAGAAGGCAATTTGAAAGTCTGAAAATGGAAGATGAAGAAGATATTGCATCATACTTTCTCCGAGTAGCTGAAGTGGTCAACTCTCTTAAAGGATTGGACGAAAAGATTGAAGAAAGTACCATTGTTCAAAAGGTATTAAGATCTCTTCTAGACAGATTTGACTCCAAAATAAGCGCCATAGAAGAAATAAAGGATCTAGATACTCTCAAGATGGATGAACTCCATGGAATCCTCACTGCCTATGAGATGAGAAAAGGTGGCCCAAGCTCCAAAGATGCAACATTCAAGGCTTCAAAATCAAAGAAGGGGAAAGAAAGGAATGACTATAGTGATGACTCCAATGTGGAATCCGAATTGGCACAATTTGTACGAAAGCTGAAGAAAGGATCTAAGTTAAAAGGTAAGTACCCTCTTATATGCTTCAAATGTGGAAAAATAGGTCATTATGCTGCAAAATGTCCTCATAAGCATGATAGTGATGATGAAGAAAATTCTAAAAGAATGGTATACAAAAAGAAAGGGATCAATAAGAAGAACCTCTTCTCTAAGCAAGATGAGTCTGATGAAGATGAATTTGTAGTCATCAAAAAGAAATCAGATGAAGAAAGTGACCATGCTGAAAGCCAAGAAACATTATTCATGGCATTCACAAATGATGATGACTCAGGGCTAGAAGGAAATGTAGATGAGCTATTAATAAGTACCATTGAGGAAAATGAGAAATTACGGAATCGAACTCAATTAAGACCAAATTATGAAAAAACTCTTTATGAACTATGGAAAGGAAGACCTGCTTCAGTAAAGTACTTCAAGATCTTTGGAAGCAAGTGCTTCATAAAAATCAATGATGGCTCACCAGGAAAGTTTGATTCTTGGGTTGATGAAGGGATCTTCCTTGGATACTCTACATGGAGCAAAGCCTACAAGTGCTACAATAATCGACTAAGGAAAATAGTGGAAATCATTGATGTAAAGATTGATGAAGATCTTCTAGAAGAAGAAATTGAAGAACACGAAGTTGATCCTTTCATTGAAGAAGAAGAACCTGAAAAAGAAGAAATAGATCAAGAAGAAGCCAAGGAAAAAGAACCACCTCATACCCCTTCAAAGATGAAGTTTCTCCATAAATATCATCCAGAAGAGCAGATTATTGGCAATAAAGATGAAGGGATGCAAACCCAAAGAAGGATGATAAGTTCACCAAAGAAAAACGATATTGCTCTTCTATCCATGATAGAAACAGAAACATATACTCAAGCAAGTAAGGATCCTCATTGGGTAAAAGCCATGAAAGAAGAAATGTTCCAAATTGAGAAGAATGAGACATGGGAGCTGGTATCTCATCCAAAGGACAAAAACATTATAGGAACCAAGTGGGTATTCAAAAACAAAATGAATGAAGATGGACAAATCATCATAAACAAGGCAAGGCTTGTTTGCAAAGGCTATTCACAAATTGAAGGAATTGACTTTGAAGAAACATTTGCACCAGTAGCTCGTATGGAAGCTATCAGGATGTTCTTGGCATTTGCTTGCTCAAAAGGATTCAAAATCTATCAAATGGACGTAAAATCAGCATTTCTGAATGGGGAACTCAAGGAAGAAGTCTACATGGAGCAACCAAAAGGGTTTGATCTAACAGAAGGAAAAGACTTAGTCTATAAGTTGAAAAAGGCATTATATGGGTTGAAACAAGCTCCCAGAGCTTGGTATGCAAGATAGGATCACTATCTACAACAAGGCTTCAAGAAGGGAGTGGTAGGAAGTAATCTCTACATAAAGACGGATTAAGGTAAGTTACTAGTCACACTTGTTTATGTTGATGATCTGATTTTTGCTAGCAATAATGATGAGATGAGCCATGAATTATCTCAAAACATGTCAAAAGAGTTCAAGATGTTGTTGATAAGAGAGTTATCTCACTTCCTTGGACTACAAGTATCTCAAACCAGAGCAGGATTGTTTATATCTCAAGCCAAATATCTTAAAGACACGCTTAAAAGATATGGAATGGAAGACTGTGCACCCATGAGCACACCTATGACCACAAATTGCAAATTGAGCAAAAATGATGACTCACCTCCAATAGATGCAACTCATTACAGGCCAATAATTAGATCCCTTATGTACTTAATTGCTACGAGACCTGACATAATGCGGGCAGTAGGAATGGTGGGCAGATTTCAATCTGCTCCTAAACAATCCCATTTGTTAGCTGTAAAAAGAATTCTCAGATATCTGAGGAACTTCTGATTTCGATCTTTGGTACCCTAAGAGCTCAACACTAACTGTAACTGCATACACTGATGCTGATTGGGCCGGAAGTGTAGATGATCGAAAAAGTACTAGTGGAAATGCATTCTTCCTGGAAGACTGTTTAGTATCTTGGCTCAACGAAAAACAAACATCTATATCATTATCCACAACCGAAGCTGAGTATATAGTTGTTGCAGACTGTTGTACTCAAATACTATGGATGAAGGAAGCTCTAAAATATGTCAACATAGGTACAGATCAACCAATTACCATCTATTGTGATAACACAAGTGCTATCAGTCTCAGCAAAAATCCAATGATGCACTCAAATACCAAACATATGCCAATCAAGTATCATTTCCTTCGTGAACAAGTAGCTGAACAAAACATCATCTTGGAATATATCAATACCAAGGAATAGATAGCTGATATTTTCACAAAACCTCTTCCTCGAGAAGCATTTGAACATCTTCATCAAAACATGGGGGTTATCTCTTTAGCATCACTTAAGTTCATTCATAAAAATCTTGCAGGACAGGGGGAGCAGTTCGACAGGGGGAGTCCAAATGCATTCCTTTACCATTGATGTCAAAGGGGGAGAGAAGAAGAATATTGCCATCAATAAAAAAAGGGGAGATTGTTGACATAGATTGTCATTGATGTCAATATGGTAATATTCTAGGAGCCAGAGGAAGCCAAGCAAAGCTATCGGAGCAATAGGAGGAGCAATATATATTTGTCATACATATATGCCTAAGAAGAGCCTATCGGAGGAGCAAAATAGAGCTATTGGAGCTTAGGAGGAGCCATATCGGGAGCAAGGTATGCTAAAGAATACACTATCGGAAGCAATATATGCCACAAAAGAGTTAAAGGAGGCGAAAGAGTTAAAAGAGGCTGAAAACACATTTACATATGCAATATCACTATCGGAGGTGGAAAAGAGTGTATATTTCAGAATACACTATCGGAGGCAGAAAAACATATATATATGCAATATCACTATCGGAGGCGGAAAAGAGTGCATATTTCAGAATACACTATCGGAGGTGGCAAATACATATATATCAGTGGATCGGCGTCGGCGATGCCACGAGGCAAGGGAAAGACCCCTGGGGCCATGCGACATGCGATTGCGATGATCGGCGATTGCAATATCGCATCGCCGTGATGCAAAGGAGCGGGGCCAATAACACATGCTACTGCCGATTGCGATTACACAGGCGGACCCGATGGGTTTTATAAACCCGACTTTATAAATTTTAAGTTCCGCACATAAAGGGTTTTTCTATGTATTGGCGGGTTTCGGTGTAAAAACCAAAATACAAAGGAAAAGCCCCGAAGCGATAAAGACCAGACCCGAAAGGATTTTTAGAAGCGGCCCTATAGTACTTAAGTTCCGTAAGCAGGATTTCGGGTGGGCCTTAGGCGGTAAATGGTATTGGGCTAGCTCCACCCGATCCCATACAATGGGCGACGCGTGGCTGGCGGAGGAAAGAGAGAAACCGCTTTCTTCGGGCAGGTAACCTCCATACTTCTGGGCCACCCGAAAATGAATATCGACTGCTGGATTGAGGATCCCGCAGATCGACGGTGGGCTCATGATAGCAACCAAAGGCGGACCCAAAGCAGTTATAGATGCAGGTGTAAAGTTCTTTGAAGTCCGCCCTTAAGCATTTTGGTCGGGATTTTCATATATTTCCTGTGTATTTCAGTATTTGTGTTGCCTGGGGTTTTTAGGCCAAAAAGCTTATAATTGGGGTTCCGATAGTTCAGTAGACCTGAACAAAGCCGATTGTGATTGCGATGGTGACGTGGCAGGTGGGGCCTCCTCGTTGGTACTATCCCTCCAATAAAATCTCTCCGTAAACAATAAAGTCCGTTGGATGCACATTATTATTAAAAAGGGCCTCTGTTACAGTTTTTTAATGTGCAACAGTCTTCTCTGAGTATTTTCGGTCCTCGTTGTTGAATCAACGTGTCCCTGAAGTGTTGGTGAACACGAAGAGACAGAGGAAGCCGAAAAGCCGGGAAGCCAAAGGACAAGCCAGCACAGAGGAAACCGAAAAGCCGGGAAGCCGAAGGACCAACCAGTGCAGAGGAAGCCAAAGCGATGAAGAAGAGGGAAGCCAAAGGACAAGCTAGCACAGAGGAAGTTGAAGCAAGCGTCAAGGAAGCCGAAGAGCCAGCAGAATGCGAAAACCAACAGTCAGAGGCATCAGGAACATATAAAACAAGAAAAACAAGGAAAGGGTTTTGTGTGTGCGTGAATAATCAGAGCAAGAGAAAGCCGAAGTTCAGGCAGAGGCAGGAGAAGCAGGAGAATAGGAGTGAAGCATAAGCTCAGCAGGCTTGGGAGCAGAGAACTACAACAAAACAATTTATAACAGTTGATCATAAAGGGTTGGAGCCCGCGGGGTTGGAGCCTCAAAATTGAAAGGATTGGAATCCTTGGCAGTTGATGCTCCTAAGTCTAGGACTGTTGCCTTGGCAAAATAGAGTTGGTGCTCTGGAGGTTGGAGCCTCACAAAAGTCCAAGTTGGTGTTTAGCAATTGATTGCAACCATTTATATATTGTATCTATTTCATTGCACTGTTTGTGTTAATAAAAGCATTTATTCTAGCTATCTATTTCTGTGTTCCATATATAAATGTTTTGGTGATAAAAAGAAAAATTAAAAAGAAACACCGATTCACCCCCCCCTCTCAGTATTTCCAACAGAAGGTTGTCCTATGGTGGCCAACATTATTTAAGGATGCTAAAGTGTATGCTAAGAATTGTGATATTTTTCAAATAGTTGGTCGACCATCTCAGTGGGACGAGCTCCCTTTACATCCATTCAGAACACTTGAAGCATTTGAAAAGTGGGCAGTTGATTTTGTAGGACCTATTAACCCACCTGCGCGACACTCACATGCTAGGTACATCATCACCGCAACTGATTATCTAATGCGTTGGGTTGAAGTTGCTCCTGTTAAAGCTTTTAACAAAATCCTGAAAAATAGTCCTACTAACTTTTTCTTTGTGAATAGGGATGAGTGGGTTCCAACAACATTATAGGCCTATGTTATATATATATATATATATATATATATATATATATATATATAATGATAATTGTAATGTTGATTAATTAATTTGTGATTAGTATAAAAGAGGCATGTCTCTATGGACATGACAGTTTGTGAAGAGGAACCTTCCTAGGTATATAAGCAAGGTTTCACCCTCATTTGTAATCATCTCATATCTTATATAATATATATTTTGTTCTATCATGGATATTTATATATTTCAAATCCTTTGAAGTAGTTTGTTGCGTTTTGAATATTGTTTGTTACATTGGTATCAAAGATGTTCAATCCTCCCACCGCTCAACCGTTGCACAAAGAACCAGTTTGATATGTCCTTTGGCCGTCAACTTTCCATAAACCTTGTTATCATGTAACTAAAGCATTTCGCTCAAAAGTTTGGAGCTCCTCCATTTCACCAAATTTTTCATTTAAGCGCTTGGCCATTAAAAAAATTGCATTATATATATATATATATGGAAAATATATATATAAAAGGAGAGAATATATTTGAAGAAGAAATAAATTATTATAAAATTAAAAAATAAAAATCCAAAAAAATAGGGAAAAAGGTAAAAATAAATAAACAATGGAGAAAAAAAATGTATATATATAAATATATTTAAAAAAATAAAAAATATAATAAAATATATATAAATATAATTTTTTTTTTTTTCCCCTTTGAGCCGTCCAACTGCGGACTTGCCGCTGGATAGACTCCACCTACAGCAGTGTCCCCGCTGCACTTGCTTCATGCCACTGGCCTCTGCTTTTCGTTCAACCGCCTCAACCTCCATCGCTTCATTTTTCATGTTTGCCATTGCACCCTCTTCCAGCAGCGCCCTCACACACAGTCCTTACACAGCTGCCACCTCAGTACCACTCAATGCTCGCTTCATAAACTTTCACATTGCATATGTTTCTATCGCACAGTACAACCTTTAATTAGAAAACTCAGTTATTGCAAAACATCAGCCGCTTGAGTATCAAGGCATAGAGACGGACTTTTTTTCGCAGAAACTAATAATCCATACATAGTAAGATTACCACTCCAGCAAATAATTATGACTGACAATCTGCAGGTCTTCAAATAAATCAACCACTTGATCAATAAATAGTGTTCTCGTGCAATCATAAACCGTGGTAATCCCAACGAATATTTACATTCGTGAAAACGTTGTGAAGAATCACACCCTTTTGTGGTAATATATTACGATGAAAATTAATGAAAACAAAGAGTAATGCACGATAACTATCAACTATTCAAATTCAATTTGATACTAACAGTGAAAAAATCAATTTGATACTATAGTAATTAAATTATTCCATCTCACCTTCAACGTTATAAAAAAAAGAGAATATATATTCAAAAGCTCACATAAGAAAAAGGGATAATATTTTATTTTAACTTAAACCAGTTTAAGAAAAAAACATTTTAAAAAATTCAAGTCATAAAATTATTAAAAAATGAGAGAATATATATAAGTACAAAGTGCTTATAGTTTTTATGGAAGTTAAAGAATGATAAACTTAAAAAAAAGGTTAAAAGTATTTAATATTCGAGATCAAGAAGGGACCTTAATTCGAAAATAAATGCAAAAAGTATGGATTACATACATAATTTTGCATTTTGGATTAGATGTCCGTTTTATTGAACATAATATGAGTATTTATCGATTTTTAAATATCACACAATATTTTGTCCAACATGTAGGAAATTGTTTGCTTTGGAAAAATATCAAGGTAATCCACATATACAAATTAAAATATTAAAAGAAGATCAGTGTTACAAAGCATCAATGGAAAATAACGAAGAACTTTTGCGTCTAAAGGAACATAGTAAAAAACTATTGACAAAGTCGAAAAATATCAAAAATGCAAAGAACAAAAGTAGAAGAAGAAAAAGAATGTCTTGAGAAGAAATTCAACAAGAATTTATAAAAAAATGGAAGAAGAAAATTTGCGCTTAAAAACCCTTAATCAAAGGTTAAGAGAACAAATCAAATATTTAAACATGAAAAGCTTGAACATCAAAAAATTGGGAATAAGGATGATGAGTCAAAAACTGAAGAACTCTTGCATCTCATAAATCACAATCAAAGTCTACTCACTCAAATTAAGAAACTTAAAAATGATAAGAAATCATTAAAGAACAATTTTGAAGAACTTAACGCATAAGAAGCATCAAAATCTTTAGATGTAACAGTCTGGGTTGAAGAAAAAGGAAAGAACTCCAATCTAGTCAATTTCTCAACTCAAGAAAAAGACAAGTCAGTTGAAGAAAATACACACTCAGATGTTGCAGTTCAGACGATGGAAATTCCAAGTGAAGATTTTGTAACCAACTCAACAACCTCATTATTCGAAGTAAATCATAAAATTGCCACACATTTGATAAGGGAAAGTCAAACCAAAAGAATTTCTTATCAACATCTGAATCACAGGAGTAGACAATTGAATCAATCTATGTATCTATATCACTAAGAACATAAACTACAAACTTATGTTCCAAAGAATACTGAAATGTACACAATTCAGTTCAGTGATAACAATTTATCACAAGTTTATGGCAACCGAAAGATTCCACAAAACAATGATTTAGGTTGGTCAAGTCCCTTCTCAGTTCGACAATTTTATCTATCGCTCAAGGGATCCTATCATCTTCTATCATCACAGATGACAAATCGAAGAATTCCAAACTATGTGAATAGATTACAAAGGCAAAGAACATATGATGCAGCTTATCCATAATAAGCTTTGAGGACAAAGCTTTTTGAAGAGGAATGCACTGTTATGAATATATATATATATATATATATATAATTTTAATAATGATTAATTAATCAATGAGTAGTAAGGACATAACCGTTTGTGAAGAGTTGCCTACCTAGGCATATAAGCAGACCCTCGCCCTCATTTGGAATAATCTCATTTCTTATATACATTTTATTATATAATATATTTTTGTCCTATCATGGATGTTTATATATTTAAAATCTCCTGAAGTAGTTTGTTGTGTATACAAACGTTATTCGTTACAGCTTGTCGCACTACAGCTAATCATTTTCACAGGTACACATTATTTCAACTTGTTTATGGACACGGAACAGTGGTTCCAACTGAGTTTACAGTCCCTATTACTACTCAAACTAGCAGGGCTCTTAGAGAGGGATCCTATAGGGCTACTACTAGGTCAAGGGAAATAATTGAGCCATGGCCCACTGTCACCTTAACTAAGGCTTCCTACTCTTTAGGGACTTTCACTGATGAGAGGAGACTCGGTATAAGAGGAATCAAAATAATGGATGTGTCAATGAGAGGATAAAGGGTGATTCCCAAAGACTATTCGTAAGATAGACTTAATTGTGTGGCTTTCTTTCTTGGAAAGCAAGGTGATGGGCTCTTTATAAAGGGCTAAGAGGATTCTTGAGGCTAGGGTTTGGGAATGTATCTTGTAAAGATGATTCCTAGGCCTAGAAATCCTTATGGAGACTTGGTCTTTATGTGATCTTTCCGGAGTTGGAGCTATAAAGTTGTAGGACCACACAGGACCAAGTGGACCCAAAATTAGGCCAAGAGTATGGAGTTGATCAACCAAGGAGGGGATTGACCTAATTAGGGAAGAGAAGAAGATCAAAAGACATATTTTCTTTTGATATTTGGATGCAACGATCCTGTTAGGCCCCTATACTACTAGTGTAACCCCTTATTGTTATTAGTACAACCCACTTATTATATTGATGTACCCATGTAGTGCCCATATTGTTACTATTGTGCCCCATAGAAGCCCACTAGTAGTATAGCGGCCTAACATATCCTAATTAGGTCACTAACCCAAAATCAACATAGGGCAAGAAATGGTCTTGTGGCTAGGGCTTGCTATATCTCAGGATTCCACCGTTAGAATTGCCTGAAATTTGGAGAACCTCTTGAGAAAACTACAACGCAGTAGTGGACCAGTTTTCAAGGGTTTTGGATGGCTACAAATGATTTCACATGATGTTATAGGTGACCTTCTCAAGTTAAGCCTAGAAATCGGAAAAGTAGAGAAAAGAGAGGTAAATTTGACCACCAAAGGGATACGAGCATCTGTGCCTTATTGCATGGGCTTAATGGAGTCAAGATACACATAGATCATGAAATTCTGTAAGGTAAGGAGCCCTAATTAACCTTTTCTATATTGAAGAATGTAACTAGGTTCGGCCTTCGTAATTGTATTTCAGTCATAATGAAATGTATTTATCAAAAGAAAGAAAAATCTTTATTATTGTTATTATGACTTATTAAAGCATGGGTTTCATGCTTGGGTCTTCATGTTTTATGCAAATTCCTCGTTGAAGACTTTTAGGCTTTATATTAAGTCATTAGAGTCATTGTCCATTTAATGAAACCCTTCTTGGGATTTTGAATCATGTAAAATGAATTATTATTGAGTCAAATATGTCATTTGTCACCTCCACACTAAGTCTGCCCGTACCTGATCATGTTGGCTTACATAACGGTAATTTGACCCACATAAAAGGGTTTATATGTAGTTCAGTTCGATTCATTTGGTGCATACATCTCACAAGTTCGATATACATGCAGAAGAAGTAGAAAAAACGTGGAACCTTAAGAGAAGAAGGAGAATTGTTGGGAAGGATAAATTCGAAGTTTTGGGCTATCTCTCTCTCTCATTCGTACGAAGTTACTGGGTTACTACTGGGGTCAAATATCTGTTGTTGTAGAGATCAAAGTTCTGCTAGAAGGGTCGAAGTTTTTGTTGCTGCTACTGGGTCGAATTTTTTGTTGCTACTAGGTCAAAGTGTTGCTTCTAAGTCAAAGCGGTGCTTCAAGATCGAAGTTCAGTTGTTGCTGCCAGTTGTCGCTGTAAGGTTGAAGTTCTAGGTTAAGGTTGTTACTAGAAGGTTATCATCTGCAGAAGAAGGGAAGGGATGACTTGGTGATTAGAGGAAGTCTGTGTCTAGTTCAAGAGTCTTATATTATCTCAGGAAACTATGGGAGGAAGAATTGTTGACTAGATTTTCCCCTATATAGGGTTTTTGTTGGCTATCTGCCTACATCTGGTGTCTTTGATCTTTGTGTTATGGTTTTTGTAATTTCTTGATGAACTAAATTAAAATAAGAACATAAGAAAATTAATAAGAATATCACAAGTAATTATCAACATTAAGAAAAAGTGGCTTTCAGTTGGATACCAAGTACTACTTTATGATAGTAAATATCTCAAACATCTAGGTAAATTACAAATGCATTGGCTTGGACCATTTTATGTTGCGGAGACTAGAGATTCTAGAGCCGTCAAGCTTGCTAAATTAGATTGTATCCTTTTACCTGGTTGGGTTAATGGCGCACGCTTGAAACCTTACTATGGCTCATAAACTTATTTTAATTTTGATTTCTCTCTGAAAAGGGTGTACTAGTTAGGTTTAGAGTTAAGTTAGTTGCATTAGTTTTAATGAGAGTTTGTTTCTTTATTTGGTTTTGTGTCTAGTTACATTAATAATTTAGTCTAGTTTTAGGTACGACCCACCACAACTATTTATGGTTGGGAGGTGTCACTGTGTCCATCCTGTCAAATTGTCAGTCATAAGTATACATCTTTTCCGTCATTATGTCTCTTGTTTCCCATAACAGTCGTTTAATTAATTTAGCAATATTTTCCATCATTTTGTATATACTTTAGTTATCATTTCAGCCTTGTTAGTCCACAATTTAAATTTTATGGTCAAGTTGAGAGATTTTATTGGTATTTGTGTGGATCTTTGGATTTACATTGATTTGGTTAGTACTGCATTTATTGGGTAATGGTCGATCCTTTCTGAATTTTTTGTGTTCTATATAACCCTAGCCACTTGTCATTTGGTTATCACTGTGCTTGTGTATTCTTAGAGACTTCCACCCTGGCTCCTGCATCTTTTACGTCTGCATCTCTGCCTTGTTGTCAACCTCTAGTCCATCTTGTTTACGCCCGTCAATCATTTTCAATGGGTCGTCCTACTAAACTTGTAGTCCCTTTATTCCCTTTTGATTTTCGTATTCACACTATCAATGATATCTTAGGTAAATATGAGAAAGCCTCCCTAGTCGATAATGATTTTTTTTTTTGTTCTTTTCCCTACACTTAGGTCTGACGACTTAATGCATCTAAATTCGTGACCAATTCCCAGAGCTTCTCACAAGATAAAAATGGAATTTCATCCCCTGAACAAACGTCCCTATAGGACCTGCCTATATTTGGCACTATCGGTGAGGTTATGCGCTGCAAAAATATTTTAATCAACAAACTTCATGGGGTTTCATTATGGCTAGATAGGGAATACTCGATTCATATTGATGATATTTATAGCCTCACAGGGTTATCACCCTATGGATCTGATGTCTCTAAGGCCTTCTAGAGTGTTTCTAAGCGCAACAAGACGACATGAGACAATAATTATATCAAAAGTATGGTATCCAACGCAAGGGGCATGTAGCAATGATTGATTTGATAAATAATGAGCAGATCAAATTTGTCTGCTATAACATTGCAGGTAAACTTATGCATCTTACACTAAAGGCGAATGCTCATTGGATGCCATTTCTATTGCAGAAGCTTGCATCAAGGGTGAACAACTAAATTGGTCCATTTTTTGTTGAACAAGCTCTTTGAGGGGTGAGAAGATGTTTACAAGTGTGCTACTATTTTATTTTTGGCTACTTGGTTATCCCATTAGCAATGAAGAAGTGGTGCACTCCAGAAGGTAGAGACCCTGCTGAAGTAGAAAATGGTGAACCCTTAGCTTATGCCTACGCTCCTTGGATAATTGTCACAAACTTAGTTAATAAGGAAGTTAATAAACAAGCATTTAAGAAATGGTATAACAAGATGGTTCAGGTTACATGTGATGTTTCCAGGGTGCCAATCCCTTTGCTAGACAAATATGCTTTCCAGATGTGGTTTAGTATCAGACACAACAACTCATATTTCCAACCCCATATTGTGAATCTGGTAACCTTTTCTATGAGGAAATTGCCTTTTTACCTTAATGAAACTGCATTCCAAATAGAAGTAATTTCATGGCAAGGGGTTCAAGCCATGCAAAAGGATGGAGAATGCATCTATTCTTTTGATGGTATGTGGTCGCACGATTATGGGGATGACACTCCATCATCCTACAAGAAACACTCAGTGGATTTTGAACAAGAGCTTCAGCCACTGATGAAGAAGGTTCAAGAGCGCATCTCTTTCATCTACAATATCATGTCTGAGGTAGTTCCATCTTTCATTCCACTACCTTTTTTTATGTTGCTGTCCCTATTTTTATTTATTTTCCCACCATTTCAGAAATCCTCCCTATTTTCACTAACCAAACTAGATTTTTCAATTAATTGCACCATCAAAATCCAAAGCCTCAGTCTTCTGGCCTAATTAATATTATTAGCGAAGGTGCTCCCGATACTCATGAATCTGTTCAAATCACTGAGGAGC
Source organism: Pinus tabuliformis (assembly GCA_031772625.1). NCBI lineage: Eukaryota > Viridiplantae > Streptophyta > Pinopsida > Pinales > Pinaceae > Pinus > Pinus tabuliformis. Next base: position 25,776,426 of record CM062812.1, read on the forward strand.
AACAACCCACATCAACCCCTCATTCTCATTATTCTTTGCCCAAAACTACTTCCTCAAAAGCAACTATTTCCGACCACCCTGATTCTAATACCACACTTGGAGATACTAGCAATATGGAGATTGAGTTTATTATTGTGAATCCTATTATTTCACCTTAAGCTTTCAGCCTAATACAAACTCGGGGGGCAGAAGTTATAACACCACCAACTTCTTCCTCTGTTGCCCCTCCACCAGAAACTACTTCAATGTTCTCTATAGGCCAAGTTGCTACATTTGTTAAGGATCATGAAACTTGTCGTGGAGTTATCTCTTTAGTTACCCAAAAATAAGGTATCATTCCCTTGCTACCTATGCCAGATCTTACCAAGCTTCGTATGGATATTTAGAAGGAATATAGCCAGAACAAGGAGTCCTCAACCCAAGGTCATTCAAAGAAGTCAACTGCTAGCAGACAACCTTTGCAGGCTCGCTTTCAACCATCAGACACTCTTTCCACTAATGATCTCCAAAACTGGTCATCATCACATTTATTTCAATTCATTAGAGCTTTGCCACTTTGTTAGAATATTGTCTCACTCTTGCCGACTCCAAATTTCATGAACTTTCCACCACCTTCCAACAACAACAACAACGACAACTTTCTTTGGTCACGACTGAGCGAGATCAATTGTGGAATGCCAAAGAGTAGTTGGAGAAGCAAGTTACAGATTTAGGATCTAGATTTCAGAAAATGTGGCCCACAATCGCTAAATTTGTGCCAAAGCCTCTAGAGGATTTTTCTATGTGTTCCCCTGTTGAATGTTGTGAGCGCTCATTGGATGTGGAATTTAATTTTGCATCCAAAGAGTACCCATGTTGCATACTTTCGATGGACCCTACTACACGAAAAATGTGAAATATTTGGAAAAATGTGATTGCAATATGTTTTTTCATGTATTTCACATTTTTTGTGTAGTAGGGTCCATCGAAAGTATGCAAAAAATGTGAAATACATGAAAAAAACATATTGCAATCACGTTTTTTCATATATTTCACATTTTTCGTGTAGTAGGGTCCATCAAAAGTATGCAAAATAGGTACTCCTTGGATACAAAATTAAATTTCACATCTTATTAAATCTCTAATTAATAAAATTACATTATAATAAAAGATTTAAAAAATGCCCTTTCATTGATAAATAAAGAGAATACCAAATCATTTCTCAAATCCCTAATTTGTGAGATTAGAAGACAATGAAATATTTTAAAAAGCCCTTTTTTTTTTTTTTTTTTTTTCCGATAAACACAAGGAACCCCAAACCACAAACAATTTCCCAAACCCTTGATTAGTGAGATTAAAACATGACGGGGACTTTAAAAAGCCTCTTTTTTGGGATAGATAAAGAGAAAACCCAATCATTTTTCAAGCTAGGGTAAAGGAAGACAATGGAAGATTTTAGAAAGGCATTTTTACCACAACCAAAAGCTTTGAGAGCGACGAGTTAGTGTGGGAAGCGTAAACTCTCACAGGAAGGAAACGTTAAACCCTTAAACCCTTTTAATTAACCACAACCAAAAGCTTTGAGAGCGATGAGTTATTGTGGGAAGCGTAAACTCAAACAGGAAGGAAACGTTAAACCCTTAAACCCTTTAATTTCAAGGGAACGTTAAGCTCTGGCTAATGCTTCACATTGTTTGTAGTCGTGGAGCTGGGATTCAGCTCTGACCAAAACATTATGCACGCTCTCCGTCACAGTTCGTCCCAGTTTGCCAGTTCCTTTAATTTTCATTCATCATGTACACTGGTTGGTAAGCAACGCATTTTTTTCCTCCAATTATTGTGATGACTAGATTTTGAATGGTACCAATGTATTTGATGACGAGTTTTCTGACATTTTGATAAACCAATGATCAGTAAAGTCGAGAGATTATTGTGGCTATTGCATCCATTCCTGTTATTTTTCCTTTTTTGACAGTAGGGAACTAAATTTGTATCACTGACGATGAATTCAGGATGGGCCATCCTAACACGTAGGTATTAACTGCGTGCTGTGTTGCAAAAAAAAAAACAAACAACAGCCTTCATCTTCCCTACTGTATATAACAAGTGACTGTTTGATCTGTAATCCATTACTGGGCAATTCCAATAGACGGATCTCCAGGACAGATATTATGAGAATTTGCTGGTGTGCTATGAAAATAATGCTGCTGTTACCCATTCACATAGCCAGAAATTCATATTTTTATATACTTGCCATTTTTACTGTTAAAAGTGTCTTCAGCAGTGGAAAACTGGACAAGCATGGACCATAAATAAAAACAGCAGAACACTGTGCCTCTGCTATTACCCCTTTTCTTACATTCAGTAGTCCAATATCCATGCTCTCACAGTATGGAACAGTCCTATTTCTTGAATCGACTCTATTTTCTCTCTACAACCCACATTTGTCGTTCTTAGAATCCCTCCGTGCTGGAATCCCCATTCCAAGAAACCTCCAACTGCCTTCAACGGTTACAGCTTCATGAAATATTCGGATTCCCCTGCTGCTGGTGGGTTGTTAAAATTGGCAACTAGGGCCAAATTCCACTTTGAGCAGGTCTTTTGAAGAAGATAATTATTGCATTAAATTCCTCTTTCGAGAGGACCAAAATCAACCTAAAGATCGTTAAATTTGGATAAGGAGAAATGGGTTTTTGAATTTATGACCACTCATATGTAAATTATCAAGGTCGGCGTCACCTCTATGTAGGCTCATAAAGCTCAAACGTCATGTCTTTTGACCCTCTCCAATTTGTATATATAGAGGTGCCTTCCCACCTCATTTGGTCACATCCAAAGTCTCCAATGTATGTCTGAGGTAGCCGTGCTCTAGGAGGAGAAAGGATTGTCCTGTTTTTGGCTTCTACCTATGCAACTAGGCCGAGATGCTTCAGATAGGGTAGCCGCTGATCTTAAGGAGAAATCTGGTCTCTTTGTATGGGCAAATTCATCATTACAGGTCTCATTTCAAGAGCAGAAAGGAAGGCCAAATTTGTGGGTTGGCTTGTGGACAATGAGAGGCAGAATCTCCCTCCTAGTAAGGCCGCATTGCAGATCTGTTTCTTCAGAAAGGGCCGCAGGCATTCACCATCATAAAGAGGCTGAGATTCATATCAAGGGTTCTGTCCAACCAGTGAAGGGCACCATAATATTGGCCAAGGTAAGCCACAGTTGAGATGAGGGGTGTTGGAACAGTTAAGTGGGACAACAGTTTCAAGAAGCCCTAACCAGACCTCGCTTCAGGAAGGTACCATCTGATCACTGTGACAAAATGCCTAAATTACAACCTAGTGATTAGGCCATCTACTTGTCTAGGGCAGTGACATTGGATCTCCTTGCTGGCAAGTCATTATGACTTTAAAGTATTGTACTCTCCCTCTGCTGAACATTTGATATTGGTAATAAGAAGAATTATTGAAGGGTTTTCCCTGGCTTGAGCCATATTATCATGTCCTTGTCTTGGCTTGTCTTCTGCATTTGTTGTGTATGTTCTTTCTTCAGTTACTGTCAATATGATAATGATTCTAGTGATTGCTAATGAATTATGAATGGGCTAATATGGAATATTGAAGTAACTGTCATAAGCAAAGAACATGTTAATCTAAAATTAACATGGTATGAGAGCTAGTGAGGACAAGCCCAAGCAAAAAGAGATAAAAAGTCAGGTTTGTTTGCATAAAGACAGGAAGAAAATCAAGGGAAGTCAAGAAATCTGGACCGAGCTCCTAGATGAAGAAGCTTGCAAACCCTAATCACAGTGACTACTCTGCAGTTTTGTGGATCAAGAATGAAGATCTTTTAAAGATCAAATAATACCCTGTTTTAGAAGACTGAGGGGCTAGTTCTAGAGCCCAAAGATGACTGAATATCCTGGTAAGAAGAGCGCAGTTTTGTGCACAAAAATAAATAAATATATATATATATATATATGTTTTTTTTTTCGAGGTTCAGATTGAGGTAGCTCAGAGGACTTGATTCACTTCAAGGGTAATGTCAGACTTCTTCATCAAGGGTTTTGAGCTGCAACTTTATCTTGTTCCCTTGGATGTTTGGTTTATCTGGGCATTTCGTAAGCAAGTCCGATCCTTAAATAAAACCTTGTGGCAGCTTTGTGCACAAATATATATATATATATAATTTTTTTTTCGAGGCTCGGATTGAGGTAGCTCAGAGGACTTGATTCACTTCAAGGGTAATCTCATACTTCTTCATCGAAGGTATTTCTTCATCAAGGGTTTTGAGTTGCAACTATATCTTGTTCTCCTGGATGTTAGGTTTATCTGGGCATTTTGTAAGCAATTCTGATCCTTAAATATAACCCTGTGGTAGTTTCGTGCACAATATATATATATATATATATATATATATATATATATATATATATATATATATATATATATATAATCCTTTCACTTCGGTGGGAGAAGTATGCTCAGGGAAGAGGAAGCCCAAGTGGCTTCAAGATACCTTGCGCGAGGCCACATCATTTGTTGGGCCAAAGAGATAGGTTAGAGAGAGTAAACCACCTGAGCGATTCTGTAGTTACATGGCATTGGTAACAAGCATTGTTGACTCCGAGCCTTCTAGTTATGAGGAGGCAGCCAACCAGCAGATCTGGAGAGAGTCCATGATGGAGGAGTATTATTCTATTATGAAGAACGATGTTTTGAAGGTAGTGCCGAGGCCTGAAGGTAAATTAGTTCTTACTTCTCGATGGCTCTACAAGATAAAGCATGTTGCAAATGGCAGCATCGAGAAGTTCAAAGCTCGATTTTTTGGCAAGAGGGTTCTCACAGGTAGAGGGAGTTGACTATGAGGAGACCTTCGCTCTCGTAGCTCGATATACATATATTCGCTCCATTATATCAATTGCAACAGAGATGGGTTGGAAGATCTACCAGATGGATGTGAAGACCACATTTCTCAATGGCTTCATTCAGGAGGAGGTTTATATTGAGCAGCCGCAGGGATTTGAGGTGCATGGGAAGGAGTCCCATGTATGCAGATTGAAAAAGGCACTCTATGGCCTGAAGCAAGCTCCCAGAGCTTGGTACTCGAGGATTGATACATACTTGCAGCTGTTGGGTTTCACAAAGAGTGAGGCTAATCCGAACCTATACTTCATTGTGGTGGGTGAGGAGCCTCTCATTCTGGTGTTGTATGTTGATGACTTGATCATCACTGGTGCAAAGAGACTCATTGAGGGTTGCAAGAGAGATCTTGCTTCATGGTTTGAGATGAAGGATATCTGCTTGATGCATTATTTTCTGGGATTGGAGGTGTGGTAGGAGGAGGGGCATTTCTTCCTGGGACAAGGGAAGTACGTTGTGGATATTCTTAGCAGATTTCACATGGAGGACTGCAAACCCATGTCTACACCTATGATCACAAACTGGAAGAAGCTTCACGCTTCTGATTCCGAGTTGGTGGATCCTACTCTATACAAAGATCTGATTGGTTGTTTGATGTATTTGGTCAACACTCAACCAAATATATGTTTTGCAGTTAACACTATGAGTCAGTTCATGTGTGAGCCCAGGAGAGTGCACTGGGTGGCTGCACAACACATTCTTTATTACTTGCAGGGACTATGGATTTTGGTCTGGATTATAGACAGGGTTATGGAGTGAGACTGGTAGGGTACACGGATTCAGATTGGGTAGGTTGTGCTTCAGATAGGAAGAGTACTTCCAGGTGCTGTTTTGGGTTGGGTTCGGCAGTTATGTCATGGATCAGCCGGAAACAACAGTGATTTGCATTGAGCTCAGCTGAGGTAGAGTATATGGCTGCCAATTTGGCTAGTTGTGAGGCCATATGGCTTCGCAAGATGTTGTTGTAGAAATTTCTGTTTTCCCACCCCGGTTTTCAGTTTCTCCTTATTTCTCCCATGTAGTTAAATGCCCATTCCCATAACCATACATTTAACAGACTGAAAAAAATAAATATTGCTGAAAACACAAATTCTGGAAATTTTTCAGAATGCTGGAAATTGCAGAATTAAAAATCAGCAATCAAAAACAGCCATTAAAACACATTAAAACACTGATATTTTTGGTCAACTTGACCCTGGAAAAACCCCCTACAACTCTTGGGGAACACCAGTTTGAGAGCTCTTCTTTATTTCTGAAAATTGCCTTTTTACAGTGAGAATTATTCAGCAAAAAATCAGCAAGCAAATTTACAACTTATCTCCTTTCCCGTGCCTCACAGCAATCTGGAAATTACAACAAACAGGACAGCAATAAATGCTGTACGGCCTCCGTTTTGTGTGCAGAAAAATCAGCAAACTGCTCCTCGATTTTTGTGCAAAAATCTGCCTTTCACTATGTGCTGAATCAGCTGTACAAATCTGCTTAACTGCTGCCTTGGAATGTGTGCCAAGCTGCTGTCTCCTTCTCCTCCCTGCTCAGAAATTTCTCTTGCTCTCTTGCTCTCCTTTTCCCAATCTGCTCATGAAAGAATGAATGACCTTTTCCTCCTTTTCCTCCTTTAATATAACTCCAAGTGACTTTTGGGTGATCCAAGTGACTTTTGGGTGATCTCTAAATCCAATGGATGAAATAGATTTAGATTAATGGCTGAGATTAAATGCTCATTTAAATCTCACTTTCTATTTTTTAATTCACCCCACTTTAATAAAGACCCACTTAGTCATTTATTTCCAAAGTCACTTTTCCTTTCTAATTTTTCATTTACTTTATAAAAGTTACTTTAAAATTAGACTTAGTAGCTTTATCACTTAAAGTCACTTTTAAATTAGATTTAACTTTATAAAATTATAAAATCACTTTAGGAGAAAAATTAAATCCTTTTGGACACTTTTCCCTAGGCCAAAGATCAAAGCCTAAGGGAACCACTTCTCCTCCGGTACCAAATTTCAACACTCCCTCTTACCGAGGAAGGTGTTCCTCACCACACCCATCTTGTCTCTGAAGTAGACATGCTTGCCCCGTGGTAAGGCTTTGGTAAGGATATTTGCAACCTGCTCATCAGTGGAAATATACTCAAGCTTCACAGCTCCCTTCTGAACATAGTCTCTGATGAAATGATATCTGATCCCGATATGCTTTGACCTATCATGAAATACTGGATTCTCTGTGAGTTTAATGCAACTCTGATTATCACAGTAAATCACTGAAGGTCTCAACGGCTGATCAAATAAGCCAAACAACATCTTGCGAAGCCAGATAGCCTCACAACTAGCTAGACTGGCTGCCATATACTCTGCTTCCGCTGAACTCAGTGCTATTGACTGCTGCTTCCGGCTGAACCATGACACTACTGCTGAACCCAACCCAAAACAGCACCCTGAAGTGCTCTTCCTATCAGAAGCACAACCTGCCCAATCAGAATCAGTGTATCCTGCCAATCTCACTCCATCTCCCTGCCTGTAGTCCAGACCATAATCCACTGTCCCCTGCAAGTACCGCAAAATGTGTTGTGCAGCCACCCAGTGAACCTTCCTAGGCTCACACATAAACTGACTCATCGTGTTGACTGCAAAACAGATATCTGGTCTAGTGTTGACCAAATACATCAAGGAACCAATCAGCTGCCTGTACAATGTGGGATCCACCAACTCGGAATCCGAAGCATGAAGCTTCTTCCAGTTGGTGATCATCGGTGTCGACATGGGTCTACAATCCTCCATGTGGAATCTGCTAAGGATGTCCACAATATACTTCCCCTGCCCCAGGAAGAAATGCCCCTCCTCCTGCCACACCTCCAAACCCAAAAAGTAATGCATCAAGCCGATGTCCTTCATCTCAAACTCCGCCGCAAGATCTCTCTTGCAGTGCTCTATGAGTCTCTCTGCACCTATAATGATCAAGTCATCCACATACAGCACCAGAATGAGAGGCTCCTCACCAATCACAATAAAGTAAAGGTTCGGATCTGCCTCACTCTTTGTGAAACCCATCCCCTGCAAATATGTATCTATCCTGGAGTACCAAGCTCTGGGAGCTTGCTTCAGGCCATAAAGGGCCTTCTTCAGTCTGCACACATGGGACTCCTTCCCATGCACCTCAAAGCCCTGTGGCTGCTCAATGTACACCTCCTCCTGTATGAAGCCATTGAGAAATGCGGTCTTCACATTCATCTGGTGGATCTTCCAACCCATCTCTGCTGCTATCGATATAATGGAGCGGATCGAAGTATATCGAGCCACGAGAGCGAAGGTCTCCTCATAATCAACTCCCTCTACCTGGGAGAACCCTCTAGCCACAAACCTCGCTTTGAATTTCTCAATGCTGCCATCTGCAGCATGCTTTACCTTGTAAAGCCATCTGGAAGTAACCACGGATTTGCCCTCAGGCCTCGGCACCACCTCCCAAACATCATTCTTCATGATAGAAGAATACTCCTCCTGCATGGCCTCTCTCCAGACCTGCTGGCTAGCTGCCTCCTCATAGCTAGAAGGCTCAGAGTCAAGGATGCTGGTAACCATCGCCATATAGCTACAAAACCTCTCAGGTGGTCTACTCTCTCTGACCGGCCTCTTCGGCTCAGCAACAGATGTGGCATCTCTCAAGGTGTCCTGAAGCCACTTGGGCTTCCTCTTCCCTGAGCATGCTTCTCCCATAGGAGAATGAAACTCCTCCTCCTCATCACCATCAGTAGCCTGAACTCCTGACTGTCTGTCTACTGTCCTCCTGCCTGCACCTGAACCTGTAGAAGCTGAGGTACCGTGTGAACTGTCCATCAGTGGACTCCCTAGTGAACTGCTCTGTGAACTGCTATGCATGCTGCCCGGAGCACCACCCCTCTGGCTCGGCGAGCCACTGCTCACTGATGGACCTGACATCCTCATGGATGTACCTCCGGATCCTCCTGATCCCTGCCCACTGGATCCCTGTGACTGACTCAACTGCTGCTGAGGGTCTGGCTGATTCAGATACTCTAACTCTCGTGACCTCCTAAAGGCCCTGTCCTCCTCGAACTTCACATCCCGTCTGACAACAACTCTCCTCTGTGCAGGAATGTAAATCCGAAAGGCCTTTGAGGTCTCACTGTAGCCCACAAAGATACCCTTCTCTGCGGTGGGCTCTAGTTTGGTCCTCTTCTCCTTGGGTATATAGGAGTATGTAATGCATCCAAAGATATGAAGATGACCAATATCAGGCTTCTTCCCAGAGAAAGCCTCCTCCAGAGTCATGTGCCCCAAGGCACGATGCGGACTCCTGTTCTGCAAGTAAACAGCTGTGTTGCAGGCCTCTGCCCACAAGAACAATGGCAACCCCTGATCATGTAACATGGCTTTGGCAGCCCCTATGATGGATCTGTTCTTCCTCTCTGCAACCCCGTTCTGCTGGGGGTTGTAAGGAACAGTGAACTCCCTCCTAATGCCTGCCTCCGCACAATAGTCAACAAACTCTCCAAGGGTGTACTCTCCTCCATTGTCCGACCTCAAGGACTTGATCTTTCGACCTGTCTGAGTCTCCACAAGAGCTCTGAACTCCTGAAACCGCTTGAAGACCTCACTCTTGGTCTTCAAAAAATAAATCCAGGTCCTCCTGGAGTGATCATCAATGAATAAAACATAGTACTCATATCCACTCAAGGAAACATGAGACATCCGACCGCTCACATCGGAATGAATCAAATCAAGTATCCCCGTCGCTCTGCTGTCACTGCTGGGAAAAGGGGATTTGGCAAACTTGCCCATCGCACAACCTCTGCAAGTATCAAAGTGATCAGTACTGAAATCTGGCACACCTGTAGTGATCTCCCGCAATGTCCTCAAGGCTCCATGATACATATGTCCCATCCTGCGGTGCCAAATCTCACACAGCTCAGAACTGCTAGCTCTGCTGTCGGTACTACTGCTCAATGCCAAAAGGGGCTGAAATGCAAACTTGTACACCTTTGCATGGCGTACACCTATCACTCTAGCTGAATCAGCTGGAGTGCCCCTGGGATACATCAACCCCTGTCCTCCCCTGAACAGTACCTCATATCCTCTGTCCTCCAAAGTTGAGACGGATATGAGGTTCTTCCTCATCCCTGGCACATAAAGAACCTCTGACACCTTCAAGGGAGGTTTGGACTCCCTCTGAAATGTCAGTGTCCCCACCCCGACTACTCTAACAACTCTGTCATCACCGAGTACTACCTCAATATCAGTGCCACTCTCTGAAAGCTCTGAGAAGTACTTACTACTCACGGACTCCTGTCATATGACGTGAAGCCCCACTGTCACATACCAGATACCTGAAGATGCTCTGCTAATCGAGGGAAAAGCATGCTCCCTCTGAACCTGTGTAGCAGGTGATCCTGCACTAGAGGACTCACACGTAGTGAACGCAAACTCTCGGTCAAAACGACCAGCAAAGTCCTCAATCTCTGCTGAAGCTGCCACGTCCTGGTTCTTCCCCTTCTTCTTCTTCTTCTCCGGACACACAACTGCATAGTGTCCCATCTTTTGACAATTCCAACACTTCACCTTGGAATAGTCCTTCTGTGTGTTCCCCTGTTTACCTTTACCTTTGCCTTTGCCCCCACCACTGCTTGTGGAAGCCTGCTTCTTTCCTTTGCCTTTCTTGCCTCCTGCCACCAGTGCTACGTCCTCATCTTGCTCAACTGGCTTGGCTGCCCCAAGCTGTCCTTTCCTGATCTCTGTTTGAATACAATCATCCCAAAACCTCTCCCATGTGGGAAGGGTCTCACGTGCACAAACCCCATCAGCAAAGTTCAACCATGAACGGGGGAGGCCATTCACTGCAATACGCACCAACTCAGTGGATGGAATGGCCTCTCCAATCGCTGCCAACTCATCTCTCACATTGGTAATCTTTGTGAGATATCCAACTGCACTATCATTCCCCATCTTAATGTTCTTCAGCTTCTCCTTCAGGACCATCTTCCGGTTCTCATTGGTACTCTGGTAGAGATTGGACAATGCTGTCCACATCTCATGGGCATTGCTCTTTTCTCTCACATGAGGAATGCAATGGTCTTTGATTCCGTCTAGAATCAACCTCTTACCCTTATTGTTCTTCTTTTTATACTCAGCCAACTGAGTAACATCAGTGGGCACAACAACAGGGTTCTGTGCGGTATGCACCATGATATCCCAGACTTCTGCCTCCTCAAAGATACTCTGCATTCTCTCCTTCCAAACACTGTAATTTGTATGCCCATCCAACGTATCCTCCACCCTCAATCCCAATGACATCCTGCTGTCCTAAAACTGAAAGAATAGCACTGTTGTAGTAAAGATAAAACTGCTGTTTATGAAAAAATCAGCTTGCTGGAATTTTCTGAGTGAAAAATCAGCAACTGTAATTTTTCCTTTTGCTGTCCCAAACTGCCCTTCAGCACTCAAGCTCTGATACCATGTAGAAATTTCTGTTTTCCCACCTCAGTTTTCAGTTTCTCCTTATTTCTTCCATGTAGTTAAATGCCCATTCCCATAACCATACATTTAACAGACTGAAAAAAATAAATATTGCTGAAAACACAAATTCTGGAAATTTTTCAGAATGCTGGAAATTGCAGAATTAAAAATCAGCAATAAAAAACAACCATTAAAACACTGATATTTTGGTCAACTTGACCCTGGAAAAACCCCCTACAACTCTTGGGGAACACCAGTTTGAGAGCTCTTCTTTATTTCTGAAAATTGCCTTTTTACAGTGAGAATTATTCAGCAAAAAATCAGCAAGCAAATTTACAACTTATCTCCTTTCCCGTGCCTCACAGCAATCTGGAAATTACAGCAAACAGGACAGCAATAAATGCTGTACGGCCTCCGTTTTGTGTGCAGAAAAATTAGCAAACTGCTCCTCGATTTTTGTGCAAAAATCTGCCTTTCACTATGTGCTGAATCAGCTGTACAAATCTGCTCAACTGCTGCCTTGGAATGTGTGCCAAGCTGTTGTCTTCTCCTCCCTGCTCAGAAATCTCTCTTGCTCTCCTTCTCCCAATCTGCTCATGAAAGAATGAATGACCTTTTCCTCCTTTAATATAAATCCAAGTGACTTTTGGGTGATTCAAGTGACTTTTGGGTGATCTCTAAATCCAATGGCTGAAATAGATTTAGATCAATGGCTGAGATTAAAGGCTCATTTAAATCTCACTTTCTATTTTTTAATTCACCCCACTTTAATAAAGACCCACTTAGTCATTTATTTCCAAAGTCACTTTTCCTTTCTAATTTTTCATTTACTTTATAAAAGTTACTTTAAAATTAGACTTAGTAACTTTATCACTTAAAGTCACTTTTAAATTAGATTTAACTTTATAAAATTATAAAGTCACTTTAGGAGAAAAATTAAATTCTTTTGGACACTTTTCCCTAGGCCAAAGATCAAAGCCTAAGGGAACCACCTGTCCTCCGGTACCAAATTTCAACAGTTGTTTGGTCTATTTGGTCAGGGATTGAGACCCTAAAACTCACGGAGAATCCAGTTTTTCATGACAAGTCAAATCATATTGAGATCAAGTATTACTTCATTAGAGACTATGTCCAAAAGGGAGATGTCAAGCTTGAGTACATTTCCACAAATGAGCAGGTAGCGGACATTTTCACAAAAGCCTTACCACGAGGCAAGCATGTCTACTTCAGAGACAAGATGAGAGTGGTGAGGAACACTTTCCTTGGTAAGAGGGAGTGTTAGAATTTGGGTACCAGAGGAAAAGTGGTTCCCTAAGGCTTTGATCTTTGGCTTAGGGAAAAGTGTCCAAATTTATTTTTTTACTTTTCTCCTAAAGTGACTTTATAAGTGCTAAAGTCAATTTAATTTAAAAGTGACTTTATAAGTGGTAAAGTTACATTCTAATGTAAAGGTGACTTTGTTAAAAGCCAATGAAGAATTAGAAAGTGAAAAAGTGAGTATGGAAATAAAAGGCTAAGTGGGTCTTTATTTAAGTGGGTGAGTTAAAAAAATAGAAAGTGAGAATTAAATGCACATTTATTCTCATCTCTAGATCTAAATGAATCTTAGCCATTAGATCTTAGGGTAACCCAAAAGGTCATTTAGAGAATAAAAGGAGAAGAGAAGAGGAAAAGATTAATTCATTCTTTCATGAGCATTTGAGAGAAAGAGAAGAGAGAGAAAGGAGAAAATTTCTGAGCAGTGAGGAAGTGAAGGAGAGCAACAAGAAGACATTTCAACAAATCTGGGCAGCAACATTTACTGGCACGCATCCCAAGGAAAAATCATACAGTAGGAGACAGGCACAAAAATTGAGGAAGAGGGACAGCAGAAAGGGCACGAATTTTGAGGCCATCGTATTGTTAAAATCCATACGGTCTGTACAACAAGTTTTGGGCACATTTTTCGAGGCAGGCCGTAAAGCATTTAATGCTGTTTTATTGCTGTAAAAATTTCTGTTTTGGCTGTTTGTTGATTGGCACGATTTTCGAGGTGGAGTTCAACCACGGAAATCGAGATAAGTTGTAATTTGTGGTTGCTGGAATTTTTACTGTGTATTTCAATTTCTCTGTAAAAGTATTTTCAGAAATAAAGAAGAGCTCTCAAGCTAGTTTTCCCCAAGAGTTGTAGGGGGTTTTTCCAGGGCCACATTGACCAAAAATCACTGTGTTATTTCCTGTGTGTGGCTGTCATAATTTTGATGTGTTTTATTTTTTGCAATTTCAGCAGTTGTGAAATCTCTAAATTTGTGTTTTCAGAAAATTATTGTCATTTCCAGATTTTTATCATGCTTGGATTTAAAACTAAATGCATGGAGTGATAAGGAAAACTGATAACTGAAGTGGGGGTTGAAATTTCTTCATTACGTTCATGTTATACATTGAGAAACAGTTTTTGGTGTGTCCTTATAAGGGAAAGATGATCACATTTCGAGACATGACAATGAAGGCAAAATCGATAATGTCCTCATCATAAGACTTTAAAGATATTACGAAATTAATACCTCAAAGGAATCAAAACTCAATATTGGAGAAGCAAAAAGAGCTTGAGGAGGCCATATCCAATAAAAACAACAAAAATTCTCGTTTAAAAGATCATATCCAGGAACTTCCTGCACATGTCAAAAAGTGTAAAACTAAGAAGCACAAGTTAGAACAAGAAAAAGAAAGGTTTGACAAGAAATTCAACGAAATTTTATCAGAGAAAGAAGAGAAAAAATTATGCTTAAAAGACCTTAACAAAAAATTATTAGAACAAATCAAATGTTTAAAAAACGAGAAACTTGAATGCCAAAATAAAGTTGACTCAGAAAATGAGGAATGCTTACGTCTCAAAAGTCATAACCAAAATCTGCTCAAACAGATTAAAAAACTTAAGGATGATAAGAAATCATTGACGAATAGGCTCGAAGAAATTGTCGCAAGGGAAGCATTAAAATCACTAGATCTAGTAGTTCAAGTTGGGAAAGAAGAAACAAACATCGATTCCACTAATCTCACAGTTCAAGGAAATCCAAATCCTATTGAAGTGAAGACGTATTCAGATGTTGCAGTTCAAATGAAGGAATTGCAAGTGAATATTTTGTAGCCAACTCGACGACATCGAAACCTGAAGTAAATCAGAATCTAGCCACACACATGGTAAGCGAAACCAAAGGAACCCTTTATCTACATCCAAATCACAAGAACAAACATCTCAATCAACCTACGAATCCATATCACTCAGAACATAATGTCATAAACAACAAACTTATGTGTCGAAGAACACTAAAGTGCGCACTACTCAGTCCAGTGATAACAATTTATCACGAGTCTCCAGTAATCAAAAGATTTCACAAAAGGTTAATTTAGGATGGTCAGATCCTTCCTTCGTGCGACAATTTTATATGTCACTCTAAGGATCATATCAACTTATATTGAAAAAGATGACAGTCCCGAGATGAGAAGACATTTGTAGCAGAAAAAGAGATCAAGTCCTTTCATCAACAAGCTTTTTGAAGGGGAAGGCAATGTTGTGAATATAATTTATGTAAAAATAATAATAAAAATAGATAATAAATAATAATCATAATAATATGTAATTAAATAATAATTAGTTAAACAAAGAGGCATGTCTCTACAGACATGCCTATTTGTGAAAGGGTACTTACCTGACTATATATACAAGACCTTCATTCTCATTGTAATCATCTTACATCATTCTTCATACATTTTATATATAATAATATTTGTATCCTCAATGGATATTTTCATATTCCAAGTCTTCTGGAGTATTTAACTTGAAAGACAAACTTTGTTTGCTCCAAATTCACACTCCTTAAACCTAGCCCTTAAATCCTCATCCCCTTCTCCTAGAAAGCCTTGTATCTTGCTTAAGAAGCAAGCAAGTCCCATTCTTGAGACTCCCCTAGGAAAGGGTCCCCGAGATCACTTCACATCCATCTTAGTTGATCTATCCTTCATAAGTGATTCTCTGTATGTTGAGTCTCCTCCCACCGGTGAAAGTCCGTAAAGAGTAGGAAGCTTTAGCTGTGGTGACAATGGGCTTTAGTTTCATTGTTGCTCTTGACCTAGCAAGTGCCCTTCTAGGACCCTCTGCTAGTTTGAGCAGTAACGGGCCTCATTACCATGGACTTCCAGGGGCTATATATGAGCTTCAAATAGAATGAACACACTCATACGCTCCAAGGGCTCCACGTAGGTGCTCTTACTATCATTAGCTTGCATAGAATGGGGAAGCTTTTAAAAAAGGGACACCATGGGGTAGTTGATCAATTCAATGCAATCCAGGCCATTGAATCAAGCCCTGCTAACATTCATCCAAACCGACCAAATCTGCAAAAGGTGTTGAGTCACCACCAACATGTGTTTGGAAAACCCAAGGAGCTACCCCCTTCTTGGGGTGAGCATGATCAATATTCAAATGCTTGTTATCCCACAATGACAAAGGAAATTTTCTATTCTTTTATATAGCAAAGGGTTATCCCTTTGATTTCAGTTAGTCGACCACCAAATGTCCACCCCTATAGGTATCCATTCGCACAAAAGAAGGAGGCATTATTCATCCCAACACCAATCCTTATTTGTCCCCAGTGGTCGTGGTCTTAAAGAAAGATAGGAAGTGACACATGTGTCTGTGAAAATTCGAGAAGCCCCGAATCACTACTGCAGCAACTGATATTACTTCTCCTACTTGTTAATCCATGCAAGTTATTTATTGTGTTCTACTGTAAATATTGAAGTAAATACAACTGCAGCCTTCACAACTTTAAATAATATGCGGAAACAAGAATCTGAGCAAGAAAGAAATAACACACACAAGTGACACCGTTATTTTTGGACCAATGTCCCCGGAAAAACCTAATGTGGGAAAACCGGTGCAACAATTGAGGGTTTGTATTATTATGCAGTAGTTTCTGAATACAATCTTTGGATGCCTTACTGGCTATCCAATACAGAGAATCTGACTGATAGAGAGATGAGTGAGATATACTTCACACTATCACTGGTGATCCAGTACTGATCCAGCCACTGAATGGCTACCCCCTAGCTGCCTTTGTGCAGTTTCTGCGTAATCATTGTGCTGCTCTGCGCAATCCTTCTGGGGATTCGATTGGTTGCCTACGCAACACATCGATCACCCTCCTCTTCAGCGCTAGGCTCTTCCGATCTGCTCTCTTGCTTCACCTGCCCTCTGATACCATGTGAAAATTCGAGAAGCCACTAATCACTATTGTAGCAACTGATATTACTTTTCTTACTTGTTAATACATGCAAGTTATTTATTGTGTTCTACTGTAAATATCGAAGTAAATACAACTGCAGCCTTCACAACTTTAAATAATATGCGGGAACAAGTGAGCAAGAAAGAAATAACAAACACAAGTGACACCATTATTTTTGGACCAATGTCCTCGGAAAAACCCAATGTGGGAAAGCCGATGCAGCAACTGAGGATTTGCATTATTATGTCGTAGTTTCCTAATACAATCTTTGGATGCCTTACTGGCTATCCAATAAAGAGAATCTGACTGACAGAGAGATAAGTGAGATATACTTCACACTATCACTGGCGATCCAGTACTGATCTAGCCACTGAATGGCTAGCCCCTAGCTACCTCTGCGCAATTTCTACACAATCACTGCGCTGCTTTGCGTCACAACTTCTGGGAACTACGTCACTCCTTCAGGCTAATCGATTTGCCTCTGGAACTTCAACTTTTTGCCCTTTTGGTCTCACACCCCGACTTTTGGCTCTGGAACTCGATTCTCCAACAAATTTTGGATCTCCTCTCAGGCTCTGCGCTGCCTCAGCGTGGCCCTACGCTACCTAGTGTGGCTCTGTGCTACCTCTTCTGGATCTCTCTCTGCCTCCTCTGCAATGTATCCCCGAATCAGGAAATCTTCCTCCAGAAACTATCCCTGCCCCTCACTGCAAGAAATCACCTCGATCACTTCTCTGGCAACTGCTGCACTGCTCTCTTCAGAAATCGATCTCTTGATCTCTTACTCGATGTGTTTTCCAAATGCCCATCAAGCCTCTTCTTATAATCTTCTCGTTGAGTAACCAACGGCCCAGATTAGATTCTAATCAATGGCTTAGATCATTTTGGCTTGATCCTCGTCTTCTTCTAGAAGTTTCACTCTCAGTTCCCTCAACAAGCTCACCATGAAGGATATGTTTCCTATTCTATTAGTCGATGATCTCCTTGATGAACTCCATGGCGCCCAATTCTTTACTAAGTTGGCTCCATTCGGGCTTTCACCAATTTAGAATGAAAGTACTAGACATTCCCAAGACAACTTTCAGAACCCATGAAGGTCACTACGAATTTTTGGTTATGCCTTTTGGTCTTTGTAATGCCCCGTCCACCTTTTAAAGTCTCATGAATACCTTCTCAAGTCATATCTCAAAAAATTTTGTCCTGGTCTTTTTTGATGATATACTCATCTACAACAAAACTTGGGAAATACATCAACATGTTGACCAGGTATAACAACTTTTGAAGGATAATAAATTATTTGTCAAATTGTCCAAGTTTTCTTTTGGAATGGAAGAGGTGGAGTACTTGGGACACATTGTGGGCCATGAAGGAGTACGGGTGGATCCAAAAAAGATTCAGGCAATGCAAGATTGGTCACAACCTCGAAGCTTGAAAAGTTTGCGGGGATTTTTGGGCTTCACAGAATACTATCACAAATTTGTCAGAAATTATAGACGCATTGCCAGACCCTTGACGAATATTCTCTAGAAAATGAAGCAGCTGAACAAACCTTCCTGGATCTCAAACAAGCCATGTGTTCCACCCTGGTTTTGGCCCTCCCAGATTTTACAAAACCCTTTGTGATCGAATGTGATGCCTCAGGGACCGACATTGGAGCAGTCTTAATGCAAGAAGGTTGACCAATAACCTTCACAAGCCAACAATTAAGTGGCAAGAATTTGGGTCAATCTACTTATGAGAAAGAAATGATGGCCATCCTACATGCAATAGACACTTGGTGACCATACTTGCTTGGACGACGTTTCTAGATTCGAACTAACCATCATAGTTTGAAGTATTTTTTGGAGCAACGCTTATCCTCTTTGCAACAAAATAAATGGCTTACCAAAATGTTGGGCTATGACTATGAGATAATCTATAAGAAGGGTCGAGACAATGTTGTGGCTGATGCCTTGTCATGAAAATTTGAGGAGGACGATACCGTCTTATCCCTATCCTTGCCCATACCATCTTGGATTGAGGAAGCACACACCGAATGGTTTTCCCATCCATCTCTTTCCTAGATTATCCAAATGTTACAAGCGGATCCTACTCCCCAATGGGTTACACTTGGTAGGATCATGCGGTTCTCTCCCCTAACTCCACTCTCAACATCATACACAACATGCTCTTGTTTCTTGGAGCCCTGAGCAGTAATACAAAGAAAAAATCAAGAAAAGGCAAAGGACAAATAAAGAAGGGTGGAAAAACAAAGGTCGGGGTAACTCATGTATCCACGATTGCTCCCTCCTACATCTGTACACCCAATATGTGGACATCCCTCATCATTGCCACCCTTGAAACCATGGCATTTGGCCTTGAGACCATTCATCATCATTCACATGACATTGTTGGAAATACTGAGAGGGGGGTGAATCAATATTTCTTTTCAATTGTTACTAGTTAGATCTTTTATGAATAGAACTCAAAATGAAGAATGATAGAATAAATAATTTTATTAATCAGAGATATTGAGTACAACAATAATGTAAGGCTCCAACCCTAGATGAAGACACCAATCGTCAGTTTCCCAAGCTCCAACCTATATAATGCCCAACACCGACTTGGACTTCCCAAGGCTCCAACCTTGTCAATTTGAGGCACCAACCTCTTGGGCTCCAACCCTCAACTTCAATTCGTCAGGATAAGTTTGATGATTCTTCACAACTCCCAATATCTTCTTCAATTGTCAATCTCTTCAACAATGTCTTCTCCAAATCACTTCATCAATGACAACCTTGTCTTCTTAGAAGGTGTCACCACTGCTCTTCATGTCACCCAAACAAATATCTCCAAAGTCACCTCATGATTGCTTCAACGCATCATAGTCTCCAATAATATCTCCAAGACCTTCAAGATGTCTTCAA
This sequence comes from Pinus tabuliformis, assembly GCA_031772625.1. Taxonomy (NCBI): domain Eukaryota; kingdom Viridiplantae; phylum Streptophyta; class Pinopsida; order Pinales; family Pinaceae; genus Pinus; species Pinus tabuliformis. The sequence continues at coordinate 25,795,952 of CM062812.1, forward strand.
TAGGCAGCCCAAGTTTTGCACCTGCTCTAAGCCTCTTCAAGGGCTTCTTCAAGAACTCTCCAAGGTGTTGATTTTGGGGTAGCATTGGATGTGCTCTAGCTCTGAAATTTTATGGAGGGGCTAGAACACATGAGATCTCCAAAAGCAAGAAATTGTTTGGAGAAATTCCACCTGGATTGTGTGTTATTAAAATAATTAATATTTTTAATGGTGTTCCTAAGTCTAAACTTAGGAAAATAAAAATATTAATGGGTATTAATAAAAATATGGGTGAGAAGCTTCTAAGAGGCGAGGATCAAGTCTGTTTTAATCTTAGTTGTTGATTAGGGACTTAATCTCGGCCATTGATTCATCAACAGGAAAAGTATAAGAGGAGGCTTGAGGGTCAGTTGGAGATACACCGAGTGATCAAATCAGTTTGATTTTTCTGGGGTGTGGTTTGCTGAGAAAATTGAACTAGTGATCTGAGTTGCAGTGAGAGGGGCAAAAGCAGAGATTTGGATTAGAAAGGAGTTCCGAGCCAAAGAGTACCAGGCAGAGAGGCAACAGTAGCATCAGAGAGGTAGCGCAGAGGCCTACGCAACCCAGGAAGGGGCTCACGCAGTGCTGACGTAGGCCAAGAGGGTCTCTTGTAGTGGCAGTGTAGGATATTCGTCAGAAGTTCGAGATTTTGCTGGAGAAGTGAGGTTCTGAGCTGGGAGGGCTGAACAACAGTCTTCCTCTAGCAAATCGATCCAACAGAAGGGGTGACACAGTCTCCTAGAGGCAAGACGCTGGCCCAAGCAGTGATTGCACTGGGATTTCGCAGTGTTTGCTGGAGTCAGGCCACTTAGTGGATCAGTTGTGACTTGGAGAATGAGGTAAACCCTCGTATGTATTTCTTGCTGCCATGATTTCTCTAAAAGGTTAGCCGGTGTGAGAGGCAACCTGTTGTACTTAGATTCTGCTTGCTTAATAATACAAACACTCTATCTGCTGCAACGGTTTTCCCGTGTTGGGTTTTTCCGGGGACGCATTGTCCAAAAATAACGGTGTCCCTTGTGTGTTTGTCTCATCTATTGTTTCAGTTTATGATCTGTATGTTAGTGTAGTCTGCAGTAGTGTTTCTCATCACTGTTTATAAATTAAATAACTTGTTGAATGAAATAACAAGCAGGAGATGATAAACCAGTAACTGGAGTAGGATTTCTGTGTCTAGGTTCAAATTTTTTCACACAAGGGAGTCTTCACAATGCTTCAACAACAAGATATTTTAAATGCTATTACTGTAATCTGAGTTTCTTCAAAGTAACAGGTTCGAGCCTTCTTTCAAGATGACTGTCTTGAGTTAACTCTAAAGGATGTCTATCTGAGCCCTCCACAATTGTCACTGTTAATCTGAGTTTCTCAAATTGTTTACTGGTCCAGGGTTTGCACAAGTCCGAGCTCTCTATTCGCTGTAGTATAGTCCGAGCTCCCAACAAACACAGGTTTGTACAAGTGTGATTGTAGGTGTGTCTCTCCAAAATGAGATTGTTCTTCAAGCGTATTACAACACTGTGTAGCAATAGGTACGAGGTGAGCTCCAAAACTGTGCCTCCAAGAGACTTGATCATTGTCCAACCTTAAGTCTGATGTGTATAAGCAAGGTCTGAGCCAAAACAGTGCAACTGTCCACTCACCGAGCTGTAGGTGAGGACTGGTCCGAGGTTATACCCCTGAGGCTGAGCACCGAGGCTTAATTCTTCACTGTTCCTTCACAAATCAAAGTACCGAGCTGTAATATGCAATCAGAGCTTTACAACAAGTGTATACTTCAGATCTGTCTGAGTTCTGCTGCCCGTAGCTTAAGCTTGCCGAGTATGCCTGTGGTTCTGTGCAAGAAATCCGACCCCTTAACACAAGATTGTCCTCAAAAGAATTTGCCCAAAATAATATTTTCCTGCTCCTCGGCGCTTCTAAGTTCACGAGTTGTGAACTGTGTATTTATCTCTGTGATGGATGACCGAGATAGATACTTGAAATGAAGTATTTGACTTGTGTTTATATGAGTTTCGCCAATAAACGAAAAGACACGTTCATTAGAGGAGAGGCCGACTTGTGCATGAGGTGGCACATTGAAAATATATTAAATAACTGTCGGAAGGGGTCTTTGTTAATAATCAACCAAATATAACATAGTTTCATTGTTACGGAAACCATATTATAATAGCAAGATAGGAGGGGCCATAGCTTTTAATCAAACGAATACATTTAAACAATGCGAAACCATATTATAATGGATGCCAGGAGGTCCCACATGCCACATCATCACTTTACTCCCGTACATTGGGACCACATGGATATTGGGGATTTTTAGGTTGTGCACATGCCAAAGTTCCAATAAAGTGGCAGATGCAATTTAATAATTAAATTGTTAACTTAAATCAAGTTGGGTCCGCATATCGGAAGTCAGAGATCGGAAGTCCATATCGCATATCGGAGATTGAAGTTCGGAGTTAGAGATTGGAGATCGGAGATCGGGGTCGGAGATCGGAGATCGAAGTCGGAGATTTTGAGTGGTGACACACAATAAAACCCTGATATGATAAGGTTTCGATAGGGTTTTATTATATGTGTTGTGATATATTTTCATTTTAAAAGGTTTTCAAAGTTTATTACTCTGATAATATTCAAAGGCCCGATTTAACTTTGGTTTTCTTCCAAAATATCGTTTCTCTTTGCTCCTCCGATATCACTGTTCTTCACTCCTTCGATACTTCTTTTCGTTCTTTTCTTGGGCTCCGAAACTCTAATATCACTACTTTTTCCTTTTGGCTCTTTCTCTTGGGCATATGCGGTCTTCTCTTGGATCTGCTCCTCCTTGGCTTGTCTTGGCTCCTGCTCTTGGCTTTCGATGGCTTTCCTTTGGCTCCCGATGGCTTCTCTTTGAACTGCTTCTCGCTCTTCTCTTTGGTACTGCTCCTCTTGCTCCTTGGGACTGCTCCTTGGGTCCAACACTTCTTGGGATTTTGTTTGTATATATATATATATTCGGTGCTTATGTTATATTCAATCCATATGGCCATCAATGACAACACTGACATCTCAACAGACACCTATCAAATGAAGAATGTACCAGGGAATTCTTTTCCCCATAGGGGCTGGGAACACCTAATAGGGTTGTTTAGTAGCCACTCCTACCTAGGGAGGTAACACTATTACGAGCTTGAAGCCCCAAATTTGGAAGGGAAGTCCATTATGAAGTCTCAATCATGCCCTTGCTAAGCAAACTTGGTTCACTTAGATGCACTAATGAATTATTGTACCTGGTGGTGAGGATGTGCATTGGACATTATACGTAATTGGTAGGTGGTTTCATCATGGGCTGGGCAACTTAATTGGGGCCCATGTCCACCAGAGGATCATATTGACACCCGAGGGGATGCGTTGAGAGCCGTGGGATTCCCCATCATGCATAGAATCATTTCACACCATGGGTAGCCTCAACACCTTCAACAATTTGTTTACTGCCCACATTATTCATGAGATGATGCACTTGGACCAATGTGCCCAGCTGGCATACCATATGGAGTGGTAGCTGATCTGAGGCCCAAAGGAGGTTTTTCTCTCCCTTGAGACATGGAAGGGCAAGCACTATCATTAGAGCCCTTATTTGGAGCATCATATAGACTATTCTATCATCAGGAGACCCATGGGATCAACATTTGTGCCCCAAACCCACTTTGGGGCCTCATCATGGTTTGGGGCCCCACATGATGACTTGCATGGAGAATTAGGGGCAAACCCCTAGTTTGTGATTTATGGAGCCCTCTCTCACATCTTTGCACCAAAAGGACTCAACGTGGCCCTCCAACGACCCTGCACCAATATGATGTCATCAACTCGGCTACCATTTGGATGGCTAATTCTTAATTTGTAAAAGCTACTTGGTCAACTTGTGACCAAGGCATGTATCTTGTTCAATATTATAATATTTTGGTGGCCAATAGGCTAAATTCAATTTAGGAGGACTCATATAAATATAACTTAGGTTCATTCGTGAGAGATCATCATCACTTGGATTGGATCTCTTGAGAAGAACTCGCACTTGTTTCTTTGGCTGTTGGAGAATCTTTTGGAATGCATTTTGACATTTGGAGCTTATTCACATTTCTTCTTTGGAGCTAATTCACATTTCTTCTTTGGAGCTATTTCTTGGATCTTGGATGGATATATTGCATGTCATCTTGTAAGTGCTTAATGTTGATGGAATTTTCTCTTGAATTTGTCTAATGTATGGAATCGCTGCTTCTAGAATGTGCTAATTGTGCCCTAATTGTTGAAAATTAATTTTGAAAGGCTTTCTAGTTGAATATTGCATATGTTATTCAATGTATGGCATGTAATGAATGTTCCTAGTGGAGGAAATTCTTGAACTCTCCATGAAATTCCATTATCTTTGAAGTGGGTAAATGCTTAAACGTGGTACCTAGGGCATCATTTTTAAGCCTCCTTAGAGATGATTTAGCTCATCTTGAACATCCTAAGACTCCATATGCCCAAAGGACAAGGCACTAATCCAAGTCCTTGGTGGTCATCTCTACTTTTCATCCATAATTTTTCCTCTTAAAATTCGGTCCTTTAAGGCTAGGGCGAAAATCTAGGGCTTGCAGCGAAATTTTAGGGAGGAGACTTTTTGGGAATTCGAGAGCCTAAACATCAAGCTTAGGGTCTAGGCTACCTATGCTCCAAGTTTGGTGGGCATCCACTCAAGTTTCATCCATAAAATCTCTTGCCCTAGGTGTTGCTCCAAGAGGGAAACCCTAGTTTCTTCTCCCTCAACTTGAGGACTTCCTTGAAGGTTGTATGAGCTTAGTACTTGTTGAAGTATATCATAAGAAGCCTTTTCTCTCGGGCCTTGACCTTGTGAATACCTATTACCATCGAAAAACCTCAAAACCCTAGGTCTTGTGCCTTCTTTTCTAGGGCTTTTCTTAGAGAGTGATTTGCTTCTTTGAAGCCTTGTACCTTTATTGAGTCTCTCTTTTGAATGAGCTCTAGCTCCATCACCTTGTATCTTCAACCCTAAAATATCTATTACAGGTGATCATAATCATACTGGGACTCCTCCCATTAGTGAAAATTTGTAGAAAGCAGGGGACCTTGGCTGTGGTGACAATGGGCCATTGTCCCATTGTTAGCACTTAGTCTAGCTTTTGTCCTATAGGCTTTCTTTCTCTAGGGCTTGCTAGATTTTGTGGTAACAATGATCTTTGCAAATAACTTCTTTCTTGCATATTCTATTAGGTCTCTATTCCCTTCAACTGTCATATCATGTAAATCAACCAACACAACTTCACTGGTCATAGATATTTGCATAAGTTACTGCTAGCGTACAAAGCTAAGAGTATACGAAGATCTTTGCAAAAATCTAGTCACAACCAAGGACTGATCTCTGCAATGAATTCTTAATGCATCCAAGTATAAACAATGCGTTCATCACAATCCTCTGCTCTACAATTAATGACGTGCCTTCATATTCATAAACACTAAACCATACTCTCCATGCTCTCCTGAGCCATAGACATAACAATATACATATCGCCAAAAACCTTCATAACTAGTAGCATACAAAACCATGGCATCAATCAATCATCATCCAATTAGATTCAGTCATATAGGAAAACAAGCTCAGTTAAAGACCCTTGCAAGATGGACACCTATCAACAGTCATTAGATTCACAAGGAAACTCTGTTACATAAGCTTCTCTTCATCAAGGTTCTGCATACACACTATTCTGCAATTCTATCTCATAAGGTTCTGCATGCATAACAAGGCATTGATCTGTCAAGACTCTGTCACTTTGCAAACACACTAATCTTTGCATAATATATTGATCTTTGCAATTAATCAATTAGCTTCTGCAGAAATAGACTGCAAAAATATCTGTAGCAAATGCTGCCATAAGCCTCAGTCACAAAATCAAAGATATGTTCAACATTTACTAAAGAGAACACTGTTATGTATGGTGCACAAATACTAAAGATATCTCCAACAAATTTCAAATGGTGCTTATAGAATAAAAGGAACCTTTAGTAATTAATGTAAGAAGCCTTTACTAGTTTGAATATATGGTGTGTATCTGAGTTGAATAATTAAACTTACTTTGGACCGATGTAGATTTAGGTTTGACCCCTGCGCATCATTAGACAGTGCACTTACCGTATCATCAAACCATTAGACAATAGACTTTGAGATCGCTTAATCTTTGCTCACTGGTGCAAATACCTGTTCCAGGACAGAGCACACCAAGCTCATCGAATGCATACTGAGCTGATCAAATTCGTTTCTCTTTTCCTTGTCAATACCACAGGCAAATCCATGGGATTTGTTGTTGGTATTATTGTCCACATCAATTGCAACCTTGCGTGCACAAATTCCATGGGAAAATCATTTGTTTGCCTGTGGTTTTTAATTTTTTTCAGCTACAAGAATCTTCATGAGGAAGACACTGGCTCCTAGAGAAGATCTTTGTTAGGACAATATGGGCATCCCAACAAAGACAACAACATCTTCGCACTGTTCACAACTGCTTCCTAGAGAAGATACCATAACACTTGCAAAATCATATCCTCTCAGCCTAGAATTCTGCCACACTCTTCCTCATACTCTGCAACACCTGTACAAGCATCTGTATCCTTTGCAACACTTCAACAAACCTTTGTAGGCATCATCATCATCATAAGACATTATCTAACCAAACCTCTGCCTCTTTCTGCAACTGTACTGCAAGCCACCAAATGATCTAGGTTGAGATAGTGTGATGAGATCATAGTGCAAGTTGACATCAAGGTCAACACATTAGGCCATAATGCCTACGAATTCTGTTGAAATTCTGAAGTTCTATGCTGCAACAATTACTTATTCCAAACTTTCTTCTGCAATATTAGTTAAACAATTGTAGATAGAACATGCACCATATAAACATATGAAAAATAGAAGACAACCAAGAACACAAGGAGACACAGGATTTAGGTCCAATGACTAGTGCAAAACCCACAAGGGGAAAACCCAACCAAATTCTTCTTCTATTAGAAATTAAATGCTCAGCAGAGATACATAATACAATGAGAAAAAAAATTTCACCTAAATCTGAAGAAGATCTTTGATAGCTATAGCTGATGCAAACACTGAATTATTTTGGCTGATCCTCTCTCTCTCTCTCACATATTTCTTTTCTAGTCCCTCTAACTCTCTCTTTCTCAAGTTCGTACTCTCCTTTCACAATGCACAAGTGAGTAATAGAGAGGATATGAGGCACAAATATATAGGAAGAGTAAGGAGGTCAAATTCATAAAGGAGTAACTCCCATGCCTTGAGGAGGAGTTATATATGCCAAAATAGGAGTGTAACTTATGCCATAAAGGAGGTATGCTTGCATTAGTAAGTCATGCCATCAAGAGGGAGTACGCATGCCTTAGTAACTTATGCCATCAAGAGGGAGTACACATGCCTTAGAAATTTGAGCAATTAAGCAGAAGTGTAACATATGCGTTAAAGAGGTGTAAGAGGAATCTTTTTATGACGAGTCATTAAGTGTGTAAGAGAGAGTAAGAGGCGTGTAAGAGCATTAAAGAGAGAGAGGAAGAGAGAGCAACATATCATTGAATGAGATAGTTCGATTTGCCATCAAGGAGAGGGAGATGTGAAGTGTCATGATTGAGTGCCAAGTAGGAGAGGGTGACATGGAATTAAATGGAAAATAATAATAATAATATTATAGTATCATATAGATAATAATAATATTAAATATATATATTGATGATTAAATACAAAATTAAACAATTGAGATTGATTAAGAATAAGTTAATGGATTTTCCATCATATATATATGATTACCAATTGAAACAAGGTGACTTACTAATTTTGGAAAGTCATAGTTGCAATGATAGACATGACTTTCTATTTTTAGAAAGTCACTCAAGAATAGTCAGAAATGAAATTTTATTCAAGGAAATTCATCCCTTAGCTGCGAATTTTCAACAACTTCTTCCTTTTTGTCTCTTGACATAAGCCTTGATTCCTCTTGAGTGCTGTAGTCACAAGTTCTTGTTCTAGAACACATTCTCTAATTGCTTGAATTTGGTCTCTTATTTGAGAAATCTTCACAAAGTATGAAGCCACGGTGTTGTCATTTGTCATCATTATATGGCGAATCTCATTCTTCAAACTTCTGGATTGACCAACATTCTTGATACTGTACAAATTAGTTAGGGCATCGTACATCTTGGAAGTATCATGCTTTGCAATTTATTGGAGTAGATGATCTCTAATGGAGTCTACTATAAGACTCATGGCAGTGATGTCATCCTCCTTAAACTTCTCTTTCCTTGCAACATTTGTTGGTTCTACAACCTTCCCTGTTACAATATCAAAACCTTGTTCTTGGCAAGAATAAGATCAATTCTAAGTTTCTAGGCTCCGAAGTTTGAGGCTCCTTCCAACTTGTTCTTTGATTTCATAGAAGAAGCCATGGATGCAAATCAACAAGAAGGACTGCAATAAAGTGATCTTCTAGGGTTTCTTCAAAGGTGATCTCAACATTCCTTTTTTCACCAAAGCTCTGATACCATGTTGATTTTCTTAGTGCAAGAGAGACTAACACAATATTTCTGAGAAACTGATAATTACTTTTGATTTTGTTCTTTTTTTAGATTATTCCAATATATCATTCAACAATTATACTTCAGAAATTCAACCATAAACAATAGTAAAACAATAGAAATCACAATGCACAAAGAGAAGACAAGATTTACCCTGCGAAAACCCACCAAAGGGAAAAACTCAACAACCTTTTCAATAGAGAAATTATTCTGTCCAACAAGAGACACACTTAGACCTATGGTCAAACCTGGTCAACCCCTCCAAGTCAAGCCTCCCAATTTGATCCAAAATTTCGCACTACTTGACCTTGCCCAAAATTTCAGCCCTCCTACAATTGCTAGTTGCTCCAGAATTTCGGCCTCTACAATTGCCCATAATTTCCCCCCTTTGCAACAAAACTGCCCAGAAATTCTGTGAACCAGAAGAGAGAATCTATGCACACTTATGAGCTTAAGAGAGAGAGAGAAAGAGATGCAATTTGTCTTCTTCTTTGTCCTTCTTGTCCTTCGCTTGCTTGCCCAAAAATGCTTATGAGATGAGATGTGAATTAGAGGAAGAATGAGGTCGAGTTGCCTTTATATAGTGATCTGTCTTGGCGAAAGGTGTGTCTTTTCCTTGGGCCGACTTTACTTGGAGGGAGGCTGACTTGACAACATTTGGAGCCAAAAGTTACATTTCAAAAATTCAAATTTTCTTCTTTTAAATGTCGCAATGGGACTTTGACTCAAAATATTTTTTTTCTTTTGACTCTAATATGCTTTGCAATAATAAATACAAGTACATCAAGTGACCAAATATACATTATGAAGACCGACCATAGTTACAATTTCAACATCATTATTTGGGCCGACTTGTCTTCTTGGGCCAACTTGGTGCCCCAAAAAATAAATTTTATGTTAATTTCTTAGGCAGACTTGGAGACATCTTTTGTATGCGGGAATACCTCCCGATGCTACTGTTAAAATTGGCAACTATGGCCAAACTCCATGTGGGTCTACTTATTCATGGTAGCTGACATTTTTCTTGGATTCCTCTCGTCGAGAGGTGTAGGATTGATCTAAAGATCCTCTGATTCCGACATGTATTCATGGAGATATGAATGTATTTGTGTTATGGGACAATTCGTCAAGGTCGGCCAGCAACCAAATTGCCCCCACTTGTGCTCAACGTTTTAGTATAAAAGAGGTGGCTTGCTAGTCATTTGGACACACACTCTTCTTGTGATCTCTTCCTCTCCACTTGTATTTGGGTTTTGGTGGGAGGAGAGATCCTAAGAGAATACACTGCCCTAAGAGGAGCTGCCCTAGATGCTGCCATGGGAAAGAAGGATCTACGCAGCCCTAAGAAGAAGATGCCCTAGCTCTACGCTGTCATGGAGAAGACATGCCCTAGATCTAGATGCAGTCAAGGGAGAGAAGGCTCTACGTTGCCCTAATATGGTAGAAGCCTAATGCTGTCATGGAGGACAACCCTTATGGTGGAGTCTAAGAAAGGTTCTACGCTGTCCTAAATGAGACCTTTCTACACAGCAACAAGAAGCCCTATAACACTGTCAAGAAGGTGAAGGATGATTCCATTACACAGCAAGGAGAGGCCTATATGCTAAGAGACCTAACGCTGTCCTAAACACAGTCTCCTAGCCGCAACACTTAAGGTTGCCCTAGGCTGCAATCCATGAGGGTATATACGTAACAAGAAGGGACACTTATACACAGCAAAGGAAGCTACTTTAACACAGGCAAGGAGGCACCCTTATCTAAGCCCTAAAGGAGATCTAACTACAGCTATACCTCAGCCCTAATACGCTGTCCTAGGCCACATTCATTAAGGGTTTGAATGCAGCAAGGGGAGGCCTTTTAGCAAGCCCTAACTGCAGTGCTAACAAGTGTTTTATGCTGCTTTTCTAAAGCCCTTATCACAGGTCCAACAATGATTCTAATCCGTTGTCCTAAGAAGACTAGCCGCAGGTTTAGAAGGGAGTGTTAGACTCAGTTTAGTAGCCCTATACACAGATGCAAGGAGGCCTAGAAGAGGCCCTAATCTCAGTCTTATAGAAGCCCTAATTCGCTGTGCAAAGAAGCCTAGCAACAATAGTTAAAGACTGCTGTTCTAAGGCATGAATTAGGTATGTTTGAGAGCAACTATCTCTACATTAGAAGACTGAAGGAGAAGTTGTTTGTTTGGACCTGTTGAAGGAGTCTGCTACTATGGCCTAGTTGCTCTGCTAGGCTGCAAACCATAGCAAGTAGCTAAGGCTGTCCCATGACAGTATTGCAGTGTGCAACATATAGGTGACAGTGAGGATGGGTGCAACATGGTGCAGCAAAGTGATGATGGGCATGGATGTATAGCAGCAGCAGGATGTATTGCAGCAACGTGATGATGATGGGTGCTGCAACATGATGATGATATATTGCAGTAAGCATAAGTGCAATGAGGGGTACAACACAGTGCAACATGAAGGATGAAGTATAATGATGATGAAGAGCAACGTGATGGGTTTAGCATAGTGATGAGAGCAGCTAAGTGATTGGGTGCAGCACAATGACAGGTGTAGCATGATGATGAGGTGCAACACAATGATGGGTGCAACATGGTGATGGAGTCACCTTGTAGGATTAGTTGAAGCAGTATGTCTTCATCGGAGTTCAGATTAACTACCTCATGTGTTATCTTCATAAAGAAGATCTCTGTTCTTATTTTGATAAATCAAAATGTTGACTTCTGATGTATATGTACTATCTCTCTCTTCGCTAAACTATTGAAGTAAATTTGCTCTCAGCATAGAACATACCTAAAATTAACAACGACACAAAATATCAACAATATCTACTACCTAAATCATGCAAATTAGGTGCCCAGTAGTGGTCTCTTTCTGACACACAAGCAACAAGCAACCTCCAAGAAGTCCAATGGGCTCCAAACGTGCATGTGCAACCGTAAAACCTTCAGAAGATGGGTTCATAACCCCAAAATTCTGTAGCATCGTCCAAGGAGGGGCTTTTCAAGACACACACAACCTTCAAACTCTCTCTCCAAATCTAGCAATATGGATTCCAAAGATGCCTTCGAAGTTAATTCATGTCTACATTGCAAGTGAGAGTCCACCAGATATGCAAAATACCTAATGTCATAACGAAACTCTATAGCCATCCATTCAATGCTCCATGGAACCTTCATGTGCCCAGGAACTATAAAAGTAAATAGCCAACACACTAGAGTTGCCAATAGAAATCCAGGTAGGGGGTCGATTTACACCCAGCTTTAGACTGAAGTTGGTCCAATACTTAAAAGACCTATACCACAGGTCTACCTAGGTCATGATCTGTAAGCAAGTTTTTAATAAAAGTTTTACGTTGGCTCACATAAAATATTCATAAAGGCACCAATATATAGGAATATGTATAACAACCCACTCTCTTAAAATCACCATATGTGCTTTGAAATCGAACCTTGAGGCATCTGTGGACATTTCTTCTTAAAACAATCATTCAAACTAGTGTTGATAATAGCGGTATCGACAAAATATCAATGAGTCCTAAAAACATATTTTCGGCAATATCAACGAAAATATTGGCAAAATATCGGAAAATATTTGTAAACATAAAAACTGCATAATATATTATTTTTTTTCAAAATTTTAAAGATATAAAGCAACGACAACATGAAATAAACACATTGGCACATAAATATGAAGAAAACACTGATATATATATATATATATATGAAGTAGTGGATGTCAAATAAAACTGTTACATGAAAGGTGATACAAAATCCTATTGATCCCTGATAATTGTCCAATCAAGGACTCAAATGTGGAGAACCAATACAAAATAACATCACATATATAAAAGTATCTCATCATCATGAGTTATATGTAGCAAAACAAACAAAATTAGTAGCTAGCTATCTGAGATCAGTACCCTCTCCTGTTGAAGTTTCTATGTCTACTTTGTTAGAAACCCTCCATGCACTTTATCTGATTTATTCCTACCTACTTGTTATTTTACTTAACAAGTTATTTACAATGTAAATACTGAAAATAAACACTAATGCATGCTCAACATATTACAGATCAACAACTACAGGAAATAGAACCAGTCACACCATATGACACCATTATTTTTGGACCAATGTCCCCGGAAAAACCCAATGTGGGAAAACCGGTGCAGCTATCTGATGGTTTTCTTATTAAGCAATATAAGAGTACAATCTGGGTGCCGAAACTGGCCTACCCAATAGAGAATTTCCTTGGCAGTAATACCTCTCAGTTTGAGACAAATCTCCTGGCTGAAACCCCGGATAATCCTTCTAGCAGCTCCTCAACACCAATCTGCCCTAGAAACCCCAACGTCAGCCTCTTCTGGATTGTGTCAGCCCCTCTCTGCCCAGCGCTGGCCCTACATCACCCCGGATGGTTCTGTGTCAGCCTTAGGAGACCCTGCGTCAGCCCTCTGGCCCTCTGCGTCAGCAACACTGGCCTCTCTGAGGCTCTGCGCAACTCCTGGCTTCCTCTGCGGGGCCCTGCGTGAGCCCTGGCTGGCTCTGCGTCACACTCCCTGGCTACTGCGCTGCTCTGCCTCTCTGTCTCTCTATACTCAATGCCCCTCAGCTGCAACTCCCGATCACTAATTCTATCTCTCTTAGCAAACCCCGCTCTAGAGAATAGAATGACTGATCACTTTGCTGTATTCTCCAAGTGACCCTCAAGCCTCCTCTTATACTTTTTCTGTTGACATATCAACGACCGAGATTAAGTCTCTAATCAACGGCTAAGATTAGATCTGGCTTGGTCCATGTCTTTTGGACCATTCTGACACAGTTTCATATTAATACACATTAATATTTTATTTTCCCTACGTTTAGACTTAGGGACAACATTAAAAATATTAATTATTTTAATATCTCCTGAACTGTTTAAAATCTGCCCAAACCCTTTCTGGGTATTGGAGATCTCATGTGCCCTAACCTCTCCACCAAATTTCGTGGCTAGAGCACATCCGATGCTACCCCAAATCAACACTCCCTCTTAGTGAGGACTGTGCTCTAGCAATACTCCTCACTGAGTATTACTCTAATCATTTGGCATCGGTCCCTGTGCTGATGCTAGGCCTGCTGCCCACCATCCTCTGCACTGTTGTATCCTGTACTGCTGCCCATGGTTCTGCCACTGCCACTACTGCATCTGTACGACAACTCCCACTACATCTGTGCTGTTGCTGGTCCTTTTTCCAGCACTGCATCCGTGTTGCTGTTGGTTCTTTTTCCCAGCATTGCATCCGCATTGCACCTCCTCTCTTCATGTTGCATCGTGCTGCCCACTGCTGCACTGCAACTCAGTGACTGAGAAGTAAGTAACTGATCTCCCCATCTGACCTCCCTGTTGGGCTAGAGACACCCACTGATGCTGAAGCTCCCTTTGCTGCTGAAAAGTGCTCCCTCTTTGACCTCTGCGCTGCTGCAACAACTCCCTGCATCTCGCACCATTGCACATCTCTCTGTGCCATCGTGCACTGGTGCAACACTCCTCTGCCACCCACACTGCTGTAGCCTGCTAGCCTTGCGCTGTCTCGGGACTCCTGCACTGTAGCTCTCTCTGCCGCTCCATCCGCATCCGTCTCTACCTGACTCAACCAGTCCTGCTACTCCTCTTCGGGCTCCCGTAGCAAGGTCTAATCCAAGAGGTTGGGTACCTCGAGGATCCTGCCCCTCATCGCCTGTAGTCCACCTGACTACAACTTGATGTCTCCCCACTTCCGCTCAAGTGGTGCGTGTGCACTCATGGCACATAGAACAGATAGGATCCTAGCCTTCCAGACCACAAAGTTGGACGCTTTGTCTAGCTTGTCCTGATCCCTCAGCCCATTCTCGACCATCTCTCTGCTCTTCTCTGTAGACTCCTTCGAGTCTCTCTACTTCCTGCCTGGAAGTTCTCTGTTCGACTCCTGCTGAGTCTCTCTACTTCTCGTTTGGAAGTTCTCTGTTTGATTCCTGCTGAGTCTCTCTACTTCCCATCTGGAAGTTCTATGTTCAACTCCTGTTGAGTCTCTCTACTTCCCGCCTGGAAGTTCTCTGTTTGACTCCTGCTGAGTCTCTCTACTTCCCGTCTGGAAGTTCTTTGTTCGACTCCTGCTAAGTCTCTCTACTTCCTGTCTGGAAGTTCACTTCTGGACTCCCTTTGAGTCCCGATTTTCCTCCTGGAAATCCTTCTGCCGATGTTGAGATGCCCCCTACTCTGATCGTCTGTGCAATTGCACCACTGATCCGGATTTCTCGGCTAGAAACCCTTGGTAGCAACTCCCTCCTCCTTGGCCTTGCTCTGTCAAGTATTGTTCTGACTACAGTACCTCACCAGCTCCACTCTACAATATTTCCACAGCCTTCTAAACCCCAACAACCTGAAGGTGAGAGCTCCTAGGCTCTGCGCAATCCTGACACCAGCAACCCAACCTCCTTAGCCAACTGCGTCAGCGCTCCTAGCTTCTGCGTGGCTTTGCGTGAGGCTCCCTTTGCCTTCCTTAGCCTCTGCGCTGCCTCTTCCTGGCTCACCCTTGATGACGCAGGCACTGCGTCACCCTTCCCTTGTTGCTGATCTGCTAGAAATAGCTTCCATCACCTCGGGACAACTGTTTTCTGCTGCTATTGCTTTGCGCTGCTGATGTCCTTAGTCCTCCTGTGATTTGCAATCACTCTCTAATACTATGTTGAAGTTTCTAAGTCTATTTTGTTAGAAACCCTCCATGCACTTTCTCTGATTTATTCCTACCTACTCGTTATTTTACTTAACAAGTTATTTACAATGTAAACACTGAAAATAAACACTAGTGCATGCTCAACATATTACAAATCAACAATTACAGGAAACAGAAACAATCACACTATATGACACCATTATTTTTGGACCAATGTCCCCGGGAAAACCCAATGTGGGAAAACCGGTGCAGTGATCTGAGGGTTTTCTTATTAAGCAATATCAGAGTACAATCTGGGTGCCGAAATTGGCCTACCCAATAGAGAATTTCCTTGGCAGTAATACCTCTCTGTTTGAGACAAATTTCCTCGCTGAAACCCCGGATAATCCTTTCAGCAGCTCCTCAACACCAATCTGCCCTAGAAACCCCAACGTCAGCATCTTCTGGATTGTGTCAGCCCCTCTCTGCCTAGCGCTGGCCCTACGTCACCCCGGATGGGTCTGCGTCAGCCCTCTGGCTCCCTGCGTCAGCAATGCTGACCTCTCTGAGGCTCTGCGCAGCTCCTAGCTGCCTCTGCGTGGCCCTGGCTGGCTTTGTGTCACACTCCCTGGCTACTACGCTGCTCTCCCGACACTATCTCTGCCTCTATGTCTCTCTGTACTCAATGCCCCTCAGCTGCAACTCCTGATCACTAATTCTATCTCTCTTAGCAAACCCCGCTCTAGAGAATAGAATGACTAATCACTCTGGTGTATTCTCCAAGTGACCCTCAAGCCTCCTCCTATACTTTTCCTGTTGACATATCAACGGCTAAGATTAAGTCCCTAATCAACGACTAAGATTAGGTTTGGCTTGATCCATGTCTTTTGGACCATTCTGACACAGTTTCATATTAATACACATTAATATTTTATTTTCCCTACGTTTAGACTTAGGGACTCCATTAAAAATATTAATTATATTAATATCTCTTGAACTGTTTAGAATCTGCCCAAACCCTTTCTGGGTATTGGAGATCTCATGCGCCCTAGCCTCTCCACCAAATTTCATGGCTACAACACATCTGATGCTACCCCAAATCAATATCTCCCCCTTTTGCAGGAAAACATGATGGGCTATTTTCTAAGCCTACCCCTAGCAATAGAAGGTCTTGGCCTTGCACCTAATGTCAAATGATGACTACTGGGTATGGAGCTATGCTCTCCTATATCTGTAGCAAGTGGTGCTATCACTGACACTCCCACATGCTCCTCCTCCTACTCCTCCTACTGCTGATGTTGCTCATCCCCTGAGTCCTCTCTTGCTGCCCTTGTACTAATGGTTCCTCCTCTAACCATGTCGTTGACTCCTCCATGATTGGAACCTCAGAGTCCACCCTTCACTTAGGCAATACATTGATATTGTCTAAGGAAATGGCATCCACATCCAATGGTTTCTCTATTCGCTTCACTCGTAGTCAGAGACTGTGATGCACATACACCAAGTCACTGAGTTGTGAGAACTCCAACTTGTAAGAGTGGCATAAAAAAATTAATGAGTCTTGACATTTGAGGGTCATAAATTAGTAAATTACAATAATTGTAATTGCTTGAAGGCTGAAGCTCAAAGTTATAACTTCTTGTGCTTCTTGGAGTATATTTTCTCAAATACACTCCAATTGCGCTCACACCCTGAAGAGCTACAGGTCTGACTCAGGATTCTGATGGCCAATTTCTGCAAATTTGGTGCCCTTGCACCATAGCTTCGCTGCCAAACATCTACAACAAAATAAAGAAAACTCAAAAGTTAAAAACTTAAAACATAATTAAACTTTCAAATAAAACATAATTGAATTTAAAAAATCTAGAATTATAAATTAGTAAATTGAAAATTTTAATGAGTCACGACTTGTCAGTTAGGTGGCATGAAGAGGGGTTTCACGAATAACATTTTCAAAGCCCAATAGGCCATCACCATCTTGATACATTTGCATCTCGCAATTGATTTTGCTGTGAAGCTCAGGATTAGGTACCATCCTATGAATACAAGTATGGAGCCCTTCCATCAACTCGCCATCAAAATTAAAGCCGCATTTGTATGAAAATGCAGTGTTGAGGAACAATGCTGTTGCATGAATGGGTCGATGAAGCATCCCTGTCCACCGACTATTAATCGCATCCCATAACATCATTTGTCTATTAAACCCAACGAAACCCTTGTCTGCATAATCAACACGAATGGTCTCCTTGGCCTTATCCATGGCCTCATACAAATAAGCCTTTGCAGGCTCATCCCCATCTGCCAATCTCAAAACTTTTACTAAAGGTTCACTAGCTGAGCACACTTCTTCTACTCGCCAAAATGTGTCAATGTACACCATTTTTGCAATGGCTCTCCCATCCTGTCTCCTGCTGTATTTACTATCACGCCACTCATTAGAAAAAAACATTTGCTTCAACTCAAATTGGCATCGAAGCAAAGAATGAAGAGTAATAAAGTTGGTGGCAAAATGTGTGATTGCAGTGCTAAAGGAAGTGTAACTAGGTTTGGTCTTCATAAATATACTTTTGATATTTGTACTTATTCAACAAAAGAATATTATTTTTATAATATATGACAATGAGTTTCTTGCTCATTGAAGTAGGTCTAGCACATGTCAAAGTGCTATAAGTGAGTCAAATAGTCAAGAGAAAATATTGAAGGCCTTAAGGGCAGGTTACACCATGTATAAATATATATTAAAGTCAAAGGGAAAACCTCCAAGAAAAGTCAAGTCTACTCCTATGCAATGGCACCTTCAAGAAGCTCCTTCAAGCATGCTACACCACCATGGAAACTATCCGAAGTCTGCTCAACAAATCAGCCACCAAACTGCCCTCAAAGTCGGCCTACAATTAAGAGGACAAGTCAGCCTACAAGCAGTCAATCAAGTCGGCCTAAATGGAGGGACAATCCTCTATTTATAGAGGCTGTCCACTCCAAATAGAACGCACTACTCAAGCTCTGAAATCCGCAAGGGAAAGAAGACAAGGAGGAATGAAGGAAGCTGAGGTAAAGGGTCTACAAGGTGCAGCGAAGAAAGAAGAAGGGACAACGAAGGTAAAGGACTGTTTCTAGGGCTAGAAACAGTCACACGTGCGAGGAAGAGGAGGAGAAATCTGCGGGTATGACAGCAGGGACAAACAGTCCATAGTTTTGTGTTGTTTGGGTTTGACACTAGACTCACAAGGTCTCTCAAGACAAGCGAAGGAGCCCCTCTCTAGCGAAGGAAGAAAGACCCTAATACACTAAGGGTACTCTCCACACGTGCGAGAAACTAGGCCAACAGAATAGCAGAACAATGATACACTCAAGAAGGATCTCGGTTGAAGTTGAAGTATACTTGAACTAGGGATAGAAGAGGAACATCTCATCTAGAAGACTCAATCAAAGAAGGTCTATCTCTAGACAAGATTCATAGTAAGAGAACGAAGTGCCGGAAGAAGGATGTTAATTTTAGATAACAATGGTATGTTCTATGCTTATGCTTAAGAGCAATTTACTTCAATTTCTTTATTAGCCCAATATCAATATCTAGTTTAGCAATCACATCAGCATGATAGTAAAATGTAGATAGAACATAAATATAAATAGTAGAAGACAAGCCAAGACAAGAGGACACAAGATGTGGCACCAGCCAGGGACAAACCCCAATGTGGGGAAACCCTTGATCAATTCTTCTTATATTCTTCAATAGTTTAGCAGAGAGAGATAGTACAAATTTACAAATCTGATAATTTATGACAGCAGCAGAAAAGCCCTAACCAGAAAAGTCAACGCTGGTCAAACATGGCAGAATTCTTCCTCTAAGCAGCTCGGTCAAACCTAGTCAACTTCGACCTCCAACAGTGAACCCAAACAGTGCAAAATAGTCCGAAAAAGTCTAGTCAAATACTGGTCAACAAAAGTCAAACTGCGGCAAGATCTAGTGATCTGAAAATCACCCTACGAGCGACCTCAGTTAAGATTTATTAAACAAAAGGTATTACAGACTCATGTGCTGGTGTGTGTTCTGTGTTATTGAAACAACGGATCGATCAGATTGCCAATACACAGACATTTTGAATGGAAAGACAACAGAGAAATATAGTAAGCAACACAAAGACACAAACAATTTTAATAAGGAGTTCACCCTATTCTCCAGGGCTACGTCTCCGGTCCAGCTTCAGTGGTGGCCTTATTTTATTATGTCTTTGAGCAGAGAAATTACAATACAGGGACTCAATATGAGTTCTCCTGAAGCAGATTTTGCTTGGTAGGGTGGTTCTTGGATTCCCCCAAGCCACTTGGAGTAAACAGACTCTTGTTCTTCCTACCAGCACTGTGACCCTCGATTTACAATGGAAAGAACCAACTGTGATGCTCAATCCGGATGGATTCCTCTATGGGAAGGCTTGATACTTCAAGCTCTTTGGTGCTCGATGCTGCCTATGGTCAGCGCGGCGCTCTGTCTCCTCTGCTTGGCTTTACTGCTCTCTGTGTTCAATCCTCCTCTCAGGGTTCACTGTTCATTGTCTCTCTTGGTCGCTTGGACTCTTCGATCTGAATCTCTCTTCTGATCTCCCTGTTCACTGTCTCTGTTCATGGCTTTAGCCATTTGACCTCCGTGCCTGTTCGTTTCCTCTCCTGCCTGCGTCGATTCGCCTGTCGCCTGTGTGCTTGGAATTCCCGGTTTGGCGTCAGCATAACGCTCAGGAAGTAGCCACGTGTCTCCATTGGAACTGCGCTAGCCCACTCGTCGATTCGTTGCTTTCTCCACCGTGGCAGTCAACGGATTCCAGATCCCCTTAAATTGCGGCTTAATCCCCTGTCAATTCCGCTCTGTCTATTGGGCGCAATCTCAGCCATCCGATCTGGGCTCCTCCAGATCCAACGTCATTCGCGTCGGGCGCGGTTGACTTGCTCGACCAATAACGCGCGATCGCGGCGGTTTTTTCTCTCACCTCCGCTGCCACGCGTCGATCATTGAGGGTGCTCGCTTTGTTTTCTCCAAAACCTCTTATCGTTCAAGGGCACCCCGGGTAAAACTGTCGGTTTCCAGGTCGTGGGTCCCACCTTCGTACGATGGCGCTTTTTTCGCTTTTCCGCCCACGGTCCTCTGGCTCCCAACGTGACCGAGTGCTTAAGCCCTACCATTTCAGCCCTGTTTGCCCAGCGACGCACTTCGAAAATCAACGCCTTTTCCCGATCCGGGGCTCCCAGGGGCTATTTTGACCTCTTACGCAGTCTCCATGGGCCTCAGTCAGCGTGCTTTGACCGAGGTCCTCGTCGTTCCACGCCAGCTGCCATGGCCACTGGTTCAGGGTGTTTTCAATTGTTGTTTTGGATTCTTCAAGGATTTGTTCGACCTGTTTTAGTCACGGTTTTATGACAGTCGTTTATGGATCCGTTTCGGATCATCTAGGGCAGTGAATGCTGGTCAAATTACCTCGATTTCAGTGTCCAGATCTGTGAACTGCGAAGGAGAAGGTCCTCACCCAAATCTGCAGCCAGGAGGAGGTCAACGCAGCCCCTGAAATACGGTCAACGTTGGTCAACTCAGTCAAACAGAAACATCCTCCTTTCCTTCTCACGTATGAGAGACAACTGCCAGATTTGCGTACCCAATCAAGTGAGAAGAGAGAGATGAGTGAAGATGAGATGATGATAAAATGACTTAAGGCTCCTCTTTTTATATGCAATGTAGAGGATGAGTTGGGGTTTTGAATGCATGTTTTGTTTGCTAGCCGACCTTGACAATTTGTCAATAATACAAATAAATTCATATCTTCATTTTTACATATTGGAATGTTGAAATTTGGTACCGGAGGACAGGTGGTTCCCTTAGGCTTTGATCTTTGGCCTAGGGAAAAGTGTCCAAAAGAATTTAATTTTTCTCCTAAAGTGTCTTTATAATTCTATGAATTAAAAAATAAAAAGTGAGATTTAAATGAGCATTTAATCTCAGCCTTAGATCTCAATTATTTCAGCCATTGGATTTAGGAATCACCCAAAAGTCACTTGGATCACCCAAAAGTCACTTGGGGTTAGATTAAAGGAGGAAAAGGAGGAAAATGTCATTCATTCTTTCATGAGCAGATTGAGAGAAGGAGAGCAAGAGGGCAAGGGAGATTTCTGGACAGTGAGCTACGGAGTTTCAACAACGGAGTTTCAGCAGAGCGGAGTTTCAGCAAAGCGGAGTTTCAGCAGCGGAGTTTCAATAACGGAGTTTCAGCAGGGTGGAGTTTCAGCAAGGCTGAGTTTCAGCAAGTCTGTACACGGAGTTTCAGGAGTTTCAGCAGGGCAGAGTTTCAGCAAGGTGGAGTTTCAGCAAGGCTGAGATAAGTTGTAAAAGTTTGCTTGCTGATTTTCGCTGAATATTTCTTTTACTGTAAAAAGGCATTTTCCAGAAATAAAGAAGAACTCTCAAATTGGTTTTCCCCAAGAGTTGTAGGGGTTTTTCCAGGGTCACATTGACCAAAAATCTCAGTGTTTAAATGTGTTTTAATGGCTGTTTATTAACGCTGATTTTTATTTCTGCGATTTGCAGCATTCTGTAAAATTTCCAGAATTTGTGTTTTCAGCAAATTTATTTTTTCCAGCTTGTTAAATGTATGGTTATGGGAAAGGGCATTTAACTATATAGGAGAAATAAGGAGAAACTGAAAATCGGGGTGGGAAATGAGAAATTTCTACATGGTATCAGAGCTTGAGTGCTGAAGGACAGTTTGGGACAACAAAAGGAAAAATTACAGTTGCTGATTTTTCACTCAGAAAATTCCAGCAAGCTGATTTTTTCATAAAAACAGTTTTATCTTTACTACAACAGTGCTATTTTTCAGTTTTAGGACAGCGAGATGTAATTGGGATTGAGGGTGGAGGATAGGCTGGATGGGCATACAAATTACAGCGTTTGGAATGAGAGAATGCAGAGTATCTTTGAGGAGGCAGAAGTCTGGGATATCATGGTGCATACCACACAGAACCTTGTTGTTGTGCCTATTGATGCTACTCAGTTGACAGCTTATAATAAAAAGAACAACAAGGGTAAGAGGGTGATTCTAGACGGAAACAAAGACCATTGCATTCCTCATGTGAGAGGAAAGAGCAATGCCCATGAGATGTGGACAGCATTGTCCAATCTCTACCAGAGTACCAATGAGAACCGGAAGATGGTCCTAAAGGAGAAGCTGAAGAACATTAAGATGGGTAATGATAGTGCAGCTGGATATCTCACATATTATTTAATGTGAGAGATGAGTTGGCAGCAATTGGAGAGACCATTCCACCCACTGAGTTGGTGCGGATTGCAGTGAATGGCCTCCCCCGTTCATGGTTTAGCTTTGCTGATGGGGTTTGTGCACGTGAGATCCTTCCCACGTGGGAGAGGTTTTGGGATTATTGCATTCAGACAGAGATCAGGAAAGGTCAGCTTGGGGCAGCCAAGCCAGTTGAGCAGGATGAGGATGTAGCACTGGTGGCAGGAAGCAAGAAAGGCAAAGGGAAGAAGCAGGCTTCCACAAGCAGTGGTGGGGGCAAAGGCAAAGGTAAAGGTAAACAGGGGAACACACAAAAGGACTATTCCAAGGTGAAGTGTTGGAATTGTCAAAAGATGGGACACTATGCAGTTGTGTGTCCAGAGAAGTAGAAGAAGAAGGGGAAGAACCAGGACGTGGCAGATTCAGCAGAGATTGAGGACTTTGCAGGTCGTTTTGACTGGGAGTTTGCGTTCACTACGTGTGAATCCTCTAGTGCAGGATCACATGCCACGCATGTTCAGAGGGAGCATGCTTTTCCTTCGATTAGCGGAGCATCTACAGGTATCTGGTATGTGGACAGTGGGGCTTCACGTCACATGACAGGAGTCCGTGAGTACTTCTCAGAGCTTTCAGAGAGTGGCACTGATATGGAGGTAGTACTCTGTGATGACAAAGTTGTTAGAGCAGTCGGGGTGGGGACACTGACATTTCAGAGGGAGTCCAAACCTCCCTTGAAAGTGTCAGATGTTCTTTATGTGCCAGGGATGAGGAAGAACCTCATATCCGTCTCAGCTTTGGAGGACAGAGGATATGAGGTACTGTTCAGGGGAGGACAGGTGTTGATGTATCCCAGGGGCACTCCAACTGATTCAGCTAGAGTGATAGGTGTACGCCATGCAAAGGTGTACAAGTTTGCATTCTAGTCCCTTTTGGCATTGAGCAGTAGTACCGACAACAGAGCTAGCAGTTCTGAGCTGTGTAAGATTTGGCACCGCAGGATGGGACATATGTATCATGGAGCCTTGAGGACATTGCGGGAGATCACTACAGGTGTGCCAGATTTCAGTAATGATCACTTTGATACTTGCAGAGGTTGTGCGATGGGCAAGCTTGCCAAATCCCCTTTTCCCAGCAGTGACAGCAGAGCGACTGGGATACTTGATTTGATTCATTCTGATGTGAGCGGTCGGATGTCTCATGTTTCCTTGAGTGGATTTGAGTACTATGTTTTATTCATTGATGATCACTCCAGGAGGACCTGGATTTATTTTTTGAAGACCAAGAGTGAGGTCTTCAAGCAGTTTCAGGAGTTTAGAGCTCTTGTGGAGACACAGACAGGTCGGAAGATCAAGTCCCTGAGGTTGGACAATGGAGGAGAGTACACCCTTGGAGAGTTTGTTGACTATTGTGCGGAGGCAGGCATTAGGAGGGAGTTCACTGTTCCTTACAACCCCCAGCATAACGGGGTTGCAGAGAGGAAGAACAAATCCATCATAGGGTCTGCCAAAGCCATGTTACATGATCAGGGGTTGCCATTGTTCTTGTGCGCAGAGGCCTGCAACACAACTGTTTACTTGCAGAACAGGAGGCCGCATCGTGCCTTGGGGCACATGACTCCGGAGGAGGCTTTCTCTGGGAAGAAGCCTGATATTGGTCATCTTCATATCTTTGGATGCATTACATACTCCTATATACCCAGGAGAAGAGGACCAAACTAGAGCCCACGCGCAGAGAAGGGTATTTTGTGGGCTACAGTGAGACCTCAAAGGCCTTTCCGATTTACATTCCTGCACAGAGGAGAGTTGTTGTCAGACAGGATGTGAAGTTCGAGGAGGACAGGGCCTTTAGGAGGTCACGGGAGTTAGAGTATCTGGATCAGCCAGACCCTCAGCAGCAGTTGAGTCAGTCGCAGGGATCCAGTGGGCAGGGATCAGGAGGATCAGGAGGTACATCTATGAGGATGTCAGGTCCGTCAGTGAGCAGTGGCTCACTGAGCCAGAGGGGTGGTGCTCCGGGCAGCATGCAGAGCAGTTCACTAGGGAGTCCACTGATGGACAGTTCACACGGTACCTCAGCTTCTACAGGTTCAGGTGCAGGCAGGAGGACAACAGACAGACAGTCAGGAGTTCAGGCTCCTGATGATGATGAGGAGGAGTTTCATTCTCCGGTGGGAGAAGTGCGCTCAGGGAAGAGGAAGCCCAAGTGGCTTCAGGACACCTTGAGAGATGCTCATCTATTGTTGAGTCCGAAGAGGGCGGTCAGAGAGAGTAGACCACCTGAGAGGTTTTGTAGCTATATGGCGATGGTTACCAACATCCTTCACTCTGAGCCTTCTAGCTATGGGAGG